>OZ012561.1:7500-1430808 GCA_963935595.1 Schoenobius gigantellus | reverse complement strand
AGTATATTATAGTTTACAAGTATATCTTGTCTAGCATCTTGCTTATTGAAAGTCAAAGAAACTTCGACATTATAAATTTCGCCGGCGCCCTCCCCCGGAGCTGTTATACTTAAGTCTGCGCTGGGACAATTTTCCTTAGTTTTCGGCATGTTTGGGACGCTAAATGCCTTTGGGATAAATTCGGATAGTTGCAATATTAAATAGAAATTGGCTTTGTCGAGTTTGCAGAGGGCTACCGATCTGTGTTCTCGAAAGGTATGGCTTACATTATGGGTTGGTAAAGCAGTTTTATTTACTGATTAATTATTTATGCGTTGAACTGATACCTACCACTCATTCATCATAGACATAAACAGCAACAACATTGACGTTCAAAGACGTCATACCTATACCTTGGAGGACTACCATTGCACGAAGCACTGAACTGAAGAGCGGAGCGATCGCCGGTTCAATATATAAAATATCATTGTCATTAACGCATTAGCTACGCAACGCCACTTACAGCCGGTTGCACCAAAAATTCATATTCGATACGTTTTACGGTTACTTATACGGATACTTTTTACGGAGCTCACGCCCTGATCATAACGTAAAAGTATACATTTTTACAGTTCGCTTGTATTTGTAATTTATGTTTAAGGTTAGAAAACGCGTTTAAAATACTATTTAAGTTCACTTTTCACTACACAATTCACTATCCGACAGTGATGTTGAAAAATTATCATTTATTGGACAGTTGCCATCGTCGAAGAACAAACATTAGAGTAGTTCAAATGCTCACTGAAGGCAGCGATTTTTACACACAGATACACAGATATATGATGCATTGTTAAAATTACTCAGGCATAAAATATAAATCAGCACACAACAAAGCTTTTTCTTTTTAGAATTGTTTGATTGATAAGTCCATGGTCAATGTACACAAAAACACTATCAACGTCATGTTTTGACAAATGAATAATATGTCTTACTACAATGTAAAAAAATCTTTCATGGTATTAAAACCCTACTAAGCTAAAATGGTAGAATTAACGCTTCATTCGTGTAGCACGGAATTTTACGGTTACTTTTACTCGAATTTTTTTGGCGCAACATAAATTTACGGATTCGTATAAGTGACAGATTGGTATAAGTATAACGTATATCTGGATTTGTAAAAAGATAGCAATTTTGGTGCAACCGGCCGTACCCTTTAAATTGATCTTGTATTTTATTATCGCATTAAATAGTAAAATTTGAAAGTCTACGCTTCTAATTTCTCCATCGCCACCTCAACTCATCACGCATACGCATTGCCAACATTAATGTTACGTAGAGTGATATTCTGATGACATTAATATTTTTTCATGTAGCCCTAGCGTTACTGTGTTATACAAAAATACTTTGATATTCTAACCGGTCTAACCTAGTGTGATGATCATAGTAAATTTACTTTGTACTATATTTTTTGGTAAAATAAATTATTCTTATTCTTATTATTCTTATTCCTTACCATTCAAGTTCCTTCACAAGCCCTTCACAGTTCATGATGCTCTATACGAAATACACTGCCGGTTCACATCCGTAAAAGTAATTGCATAACTTCGTCCAAGAGGAAGCAAAGGCTCGCCTTCTCTCGAGTTTGGGACAGTATTGGGTTATAATTTATTATACATATATTTATCGTGTCTCTGTATGAAAATTGTTAACAATAAAGAATATAAATATCAGCAGGTCAGCAGGCATGTGACCCTCTATTCAGAGAGACTCTTGTTCAGCAGTGGGTCATCCGCCAGTTTCCCCAGGCCCGGCTAAATATCCCCTAGGAACCTTTCAGGGCCAGGAAAGCCCAATTAACCGAACAAGCCCTCCTAAATGAGAGGCATGCGACCATCCTGATATTTACCGTAGCCTATACACGCAGATGACAAGAATAACTTGCGAGTTTCCAACCCTGAAGCTCAGGCAACCAGTAAAGGAGTTCTGAGAGCGCCTTCACAGTTCTGATGAACTCAATTAAGCGCACAAATGCAACATGACGTCATGTGACTGCGATCTTCTGTAAATCGGAAGGGCTTCCCTCAACAAAACTGCACCCTAGAGTCACATATATACCCTAACTCTCTTTTTTCTTATGTTAAAACTTCAACACATGTACGGTCGGCTTCAGAAGTATCAGATGGACATTTTACTACCATATCATACCAATTATTCCTTCTATTTAGTGTTCATCTACTTTTAGAGCCGACTGTACGTCCCAGTACTGGGCACACTTTGTGGGCACGCGACGTAGCTCTCGGTGTCACACATTACATACATATACATTTTACATTACATTTTTTCTGTGGAACGACTACGGAAAAATTAGCGTGTGGCATTTATCTAGGAACACTTTTGCCCCTTGGCATCCAACAGATTCCCCTGCCTCAAAAAGGAAGGGGTTTCTATCGAGTTTTTCTTCCTTCTTTAAATGTGTGGTTATTACAAACTCCCTTAGTCAGCTCTTGAACATCCCCGGGAAGAAAAGGAATGGTGATTAACCGACGATCTGGCAAAGATCGCGGGTAACCTGACAAATTTATTTTATTGACGTCCAAATTTAAGAGTATAGAAATTAATATATAATATAGTTTTTCTAGTCACATAGATACATGTCATGTAAAACGATGTCATGTCAGTTATAATGTCAATATGATAATGATCATATAATATTAAAAGAGGTGCATTACTTACGTGTGTTGAGATAAAGAATCATTTCAGTGACCAATGTTACAGCCGGTTGCACCAAAATTGCTATGTTTTTACAAAATTAGTTATACGTTATATTTATACCAAACTGTCACTATTACGAATCCGTAAATTTATGTTGCACCAAAAAAATACGAGTAAAAGTAACCGTAAAATTCCTTGCTACACGTATGTAGCATTAATTCTACCATTTTAGCTTAGTAGATTTTTACTACCATGAATGTTTTTTTTTACATGTAGTAAGACATGTTATTCATTTGTCAAAACGTGACATTGATAGTGTTTTTGTTTACATTGGCCATGGACTTATCAATCAAACATTACTAAATTCATGACGTTGGCTGAATTCGTAAAAACGTCAAAGCTACTAAAATGAGAAGGAAAAGCTTTGTTGTGTGGTGATTTCTTGGTGATCTGTATTTTTATGCCTGAGTAATTTTTAGTAATGCATCATATATATCTTTGTATCTGTGTGGAAAAAATCGCTGCCTTTAGTGAGGCACTCTAAAGGCAGCGATTTTGTTTGTTCTTCGACGAACTATCCAATATTTTTTTTTTAAAAAACGTCGCCCCACACTAGGATTTTCTCCTGTGTCGTGGGTGCAGTTACAAACATAGAATATCACATGCACATGCACACCCAAACCGGAACAAATTTCTGTAGCTCATACAAAACATTTGTCCCGTACGGGAATCGAACCCGCAAACCGTTGCGCAGTAGGTGATCACTCGACCTCTGCGCTAAACGTGTCGTCATATAAGGATAATTTTTCAATATCATTGTCGGATAGTGAATTGTGTAGTGAAAAGTGAATTTAAATTGTATTTTAAACGCGTTTTCTAACCTTAAACATGAATTACAAATACGAGCGAACTGTCAAAATTTATACTTTTACGTTATGAGCAGGGCGTGAGCTACGTAAAAAGTATCCGTATAAGTAACCATATAACGTATCGCAAAATACGTTATATAGTTACTTATATTTTTACGCAGTGATGCGCTCGCGTTGCGCGTCATTATTAACCAGGGTGCGTGGCAGCCCCAATCTTATTAACCAGGGTGCGTGGCAGCCCCAATCTTATTAACCAGGGTGCGTGGCAGCCCCAATCTTATTAACCAGGGTGCGTGGCAGCCCCAATCTTATTAACCAGGGTGCGTGGCAGCCCCAATCTCCTCCTGGCGACGTTAGTTAAAAGGTGGGATTCCCCCATGCTGCAAGTGTGGATGGGATATCATTCTCTCGCTAACAACGAGAGGCTGACATCCTAATATTTAATTTATATATTTTTCTTTAAAATTATGTAACTTACTAACATTACTTATAAGATTTATTGTAATTATTACTAACCAATGGAACATGTTTTCTGAAAAATAAAATTATTATTATTATAAAAGCTTGGTGCAAGGTCTTTTTACGATATACGTTTACTTTTTACGAGTTCGTAAAATACATTTTTGGTGCAACCGGCTGTTAGTTTAGTATTATTTTAGACACGACTTTCAGTGTTCGTTAGCACTAGGCAACTACGAACAAAAAGATTCAGTGCCCATTCAGCTGGTAATTATTCACAGTCCTTGAGCACTTCGGCTCCGTTCGATAACTTTTCGTACGTCAGTACGCAGAATGAATAGAACTTTGATTCCATGACCGGCACTCGATTGTTCCATACATTCTCGATTGTTCCATACATTCTTTGGAAGCCCGCTCGCGAGTTAAGTGGCTTCGCTTTTTCGTTGGCCATTTTCTTACTTTCCGTTATTTATATTTATTCTTTTGTGTGTGTTCACACCTTAGGTTGTTTCATGTAGTTCAATAAAAAATTCTAATTTTTTTTTGTTTAAAAATATTATAATTTTTTTATGGGATTAAATATAATGACCACCAAAAAATACTTTAATACCCTAAGATCTTTTACCAAAAATATATACTTAACACCAAAAATATATAGTCCAAAATTACAATAGTTCTAGCTGTTTTAGTCAAGGCTGCACTTCAAATTGTATTCAAAGACCAAATGTAGTAAATGATCACCAAATCTTAGCGAGTAACTTAATGCGCTATTTCTGCCTAGATAAACCACTATGATTGCCATAAAATTATTACAGAAGACTGATTCTCCTTAAGATTTTTAAAATGTTTATTATTAGTTTTAAGAGCACTGACTTTTTATGTTTTAAATTTATTTTTGAAATTGTATGAGTTTTATTTTTTAACCTTATGTATAAGCATTTGGTTGAATAAACGCTCAAGAAAAACATTTTTTTTTGTAGTGATTAATCAATTTAGAGATATAAAAAGCTCAGACCTTAGTAAATGTTTTACAATAGAAAAGGGTCAAACCTTAGGAGTTTATTTACTATGTTTTGCTAAATAATTATTAAACTAGCGTAATTTACTTTGTTAATTTGTTAAAATGTGGTTAATAGTTTGGTGTTCATTAACTATTTTTGGATTAACTATGATTTGTTTGGAGTCATTTGTTTTAATAGGATAACAAATAAAACTTCGGTTATAGTTTCATATTAAAATGCTGTTTTAATTTTGCTCATAATTTACTATTTTTGACAGTAATATTTTACTATATCTGGTGATAAGTTAAAAAACAGCCTTTTTTTATTATTTAGTAAATTTTATGTAAACACAATACAAGAAATTAGTATGCCTTTAAGTCGTTAAGTAGTCTTAAAAAAATGTTATGTTCATACAAATTCAATATAGTTTATTCAAATTGGATTTTTAAATAATCACTTTTGCACGTCAAAGAAGCTACGCTAAGTGGTTCACAAGTCTACGGCGGGAGACCTTGTACTGGAAAGAACCAGCAAGAAAATCAGCAAGGGCTTTTTTTCTCCCTGTATGGTTACATAGTCGTAGCATAGTCGTCAATTGGAAGCTGACTTCAAAGTTTGAGCTCAACCTCCATTAGATATTTAGATGTGTCAGTTCTCTTCTTATTGTGTCGTTACCAAATACAATAATATTTGTTTATGTAAATAGAATACACAACAACACGATTATTTACATTATAACGAGTAATATCTTCAAACACAACAGGCATTGGCATCATTCATCTTACATATTATGTCACAAGTTGGCAACGTGCATTGCAGATTTGTTGCGAATCTCACAAGAACCACATAATATACTTATAGGTGACTGTCTCTTACTATCAGGTAGGCAGTATGCTTGTTTGCAACTTAGTTGTATAAAAAATACAATTAAAGGGCTTATTCATCTAAATGGCTGCGATATTTACAATATATATTTTTTTATCACCCTGGAAAATTTAAGGGACGCTTCACGACATGGTATTAGAATGATTTAAAGTAAAATAAAAAAAATAACCCCCCTCCTTAATTTTATATTATTTTTTTAAAAAATACAAAAAATGCTGCACTTGTTGAGAGCAGCATTTTTAGAGATTTTTTTATATTTTTTTATATTTTTTTTAATTTTTTTATTTCATTTTTTTTATTTTTTATATAATATTGGATGTGTCCTGAAGCGTCCCTAAAATTTTCCAGGGTGATAAAAAAATATATATTGTAAATATCGCAGCCATTTAGATGAATAAGCCCTTTAATTGTATTTTTTATACAACTAAGTATAAAAATGTAATAAATATATATGTATAATGATGTCAAGTATCGATTATGTAAATTATATTTATGTAAACTAATAATTCATTGTTACGGCAACTTATTTTATGGCGAACAAGAGTTATAACTAACAAATTGATATGTCATGCGTTGTTATGTTAGTATAAATTATAATAGTGCAAAAGAATATTATGATCGAGGATCATTATGGCAAATGATGATTGTTAGTTTAGAGCGTGAACTGGATGATAAAAACACGTAATATCCGTAATAAGAATATAATATTGTGATTACAAAGAAAATAGTGATATAGTACTTCGTTCGGTTACAGATTGACAATTAATTAATTTCGAATTTAGTAACAATACCTATGAAATATAAGAAGTGATAAAACTTGATAGGTTACTTCTATCGACCTCTCTAGGTAGAAAACAACTCTGGTACAATCTCCCTATAGTATTTATCACTACGGGTTGGCAACGCGTACTATGCTTCTTGTGGAGATTGAAGATTTGCGAATCTTAAAGAACCCCATGCACTATTGGATTGTAGTCACTTACCATCAGGTGGGCAGGTGCTCTCTGCCAACTTTTTTTTTACATAAAAAACAGGTCTTGAGACCTGTCGCGACACCGGGCACTGCGCGCGCACTCGCTGAAGCCGGCCCGAACGTTCGCAGAGACAGTGTCCGCGCGCCGCTCGGCCGCGATACACGCGGTGATTGACTACGCCGCTACGACGCCGGCTACGACCGCAACTCGGCCTACGCGAGTGACTACGAACCGCTCCAATATTAATATTACATATTTATACTTTTTGTTGAACAAAAAAAAAATTGTGACACATTTGAATTTAGAATTAAATGATATTGAAAACTTAAGTGAATCAAATGAAAAGTGTTATTTTAAATTTCTAGTTACCTATATAAAGTTACGATAAAACGCTAGTTAAGGTTAGTGTTAATTTTTAAATAAGTGATGTGACAGAGTTTGTTCGTGTAAGATAAACTCAAAAAAGTGTTGTTTTGATACGAATCGTATGTGAACAGTGATACAGTGACGTAGGTCTGGTGACTGATGACTTAAGAGAAAAAGTTGTGAAAGGCTGACGCGGATTTCGCTGGCGCGGAGCCAGGGCGGAGCTGAGTCGAACTGAACTCTATGTGAGTGGGATATTGAATAATTTCTCTTTTAACTCGTCGATCGAGCTTCGTTCGAGAACCCATGAATCTTTGATCGGCCGGCGTGAACTACTGATGTGGGATAGAAATTTTCACATAAAAATTCGGCCAGGTCATTCCATTTGCGTTGGCTTCTGATAAAATTATGCAAGTCTGCCCTTATAAATAAATTCGCTGGTAACTATATGTAACTGCAAAATAATGATAGGGATGGATGTAAAGCCAAAAACAAGGGCGAAGGGGTTGGGTAATGGCAAAGCGATGGGATCCTATTTTCGCGTAAATGTGAATTTGGTTAGGGGTTAGTTTTATTCATAGCTTCCTAGCGTCACACATAGTACACAACGTAACAAAATTTGCAAAAAAATGCGATTCTGATGTGAAACCAGTGTGTTTTTGAGAGGGAGTCTTTATATAATTTTCTTTTAACCGTTACATGCTCTCGTAGTCTCGTGTGGTGATAAATAGCCCAGCGCGTGATCTCAAACTTATTACTTTTTAATTTTTTTATTTAGCGTGCTGGTTTTCTGGGTAGCATCATAAACGTGTGTGTAACGTTTATAATTAAGTCGGGTTTGCGTGCTGGCATTCTAGATAACTTCATAAACGTGTAATAACGCTTATAATTAAGTCGCGAGCGGTGCTCGGTCGTGTATGGTTGGGAAATCAAGGACAGGCAAACAAAGTCTATATGCTCTAAGTGTAATAAATATGAGTGCAGTGACCATATAATTGCAGTCAGCCAAAATGCTAACGTCGAAAATTATTATTTATTAAAGTTTCCGTTTCTTGTTAGAACATTATAAATGATATAAATAGAAATCTAAAACGAGTTCAATGTGTAAGTTTAAATGTGCTCATTAATATTAGTAAAATTCTTCAATGATATTTTTATTATCATTATTAAATCGTTATTTATTTTAAGTTAATATTTGTGGGGTGTTACACACCCCAGGTAACTATTTATGTAACTCTTAGGAGCAAGCAATTAATGGCTAGTTAATATAGACGAATGATTAACTTTGTTCCTATAAAGATTAAGGCTATGTTACCACAAAATTCCAGGCCCCATGACATGACCATCAAAACACGATATGATAAAGCGGTTTATCGCGGCGAACTGTCATAATACAATACATTTTTATCGTATTTTGACAGTTCACCGCGATGAATCGCTATATTATATTGTGTTTGGGTGGTGTTGCTCTTCTAGCGAAAGTTAAAACCACTTCTTGCTGTCACTATCAAAACGAGTCGGATAGTTTTGTAGATACCATCTATCTGTGGATTTATTTGGTAACTAGCGATAGACGTTTTCAATTAATTTGTAAGTTTATATATTTAGTTTGTATTTTGGATTAAGTTTATGAGAATTTTAAGCTTGGATAGGTATTTCACATTAGTTCCATACAAAATACGTCAAAAATCTATCTCCAGTAAATAAATCCGGAGATAGATAATGAAACTGATCGTTAAATTCGTGCATTTCTTTTAACCAGTTGTCATCATCATTATAACAGCTCATATACATTCCCACCGAGGGGCTCGAGCCTACCCTAACTAGGCCCTAGTCAACGACGCTGGCCCAGTGCGGATTGGTCTTCACATACACCTTTGAATTTCTTCGCAGATGTTTGTAGGTTGCCTCACGATGATTTCTTTCACCATAAGAGCGTCGACAAATTTACACATGAAATTCTAAAATCGAAAAACACTTTAGTACATGGCGGGTTCGAATCACGGACCTCCCGATTGGGAGGCAATGGTCGAGTCCACAGCGCCACCGATGCTCTTTTCTTCTTTTAACACTTTTTTTTACCGGTAGCCTCCAAGAATTTGAATATTTACAATTTTAATATACCTCGTTGCTGTAAACTAAACGAAACATTGAAATGTATTTTCACTAAATAAATCGTGATAGTTGACGCTGCTGATGAAAGGTTCCAAATATAACCCTTTTAAGAGCAAGTCACGGTTCACAATAACGCCTACTTAGCCATGTCAAATGTAAAGCCTATTAAGGGTGATGGATTGGTTGTATTGTACTTGCGATTATGAATAGGAGACGTTAAGATTGTTATTCTCTACCGATTTAATAATAAACTACACACAAAAAAATTACAAAAAAAAGGGAGGGAAGGGGAATATGGCTAAAACAATGAGGAGTTGCAAAACACCCGCTTCGCTTGGTTTTTTAGTTTAATACTAGCTGTGCTCACGACTTCGTTCGCGTGGATGTCCGAAAATAAAAATATCGTGATGTTATATAGCCTAAAGCTTTTCACAATAAATGGACTATCCAACACAAAAAGAATTTTTCAATTCGAATTAGTAGTTTTTGAGATTAGCCTGTTCAAACAAACAAACAAACTCTTCTGCTATATAATATTAGTAAGTATACATTTCCACGAAGTTACTTAATCAAAAACCCTTATTATTATTTTCATTGTAACCAAGTTGGCGAACAAGCAAACTGCCCACCTGATGGTAAGTGGTAACAGTCGCCTATAATACATGTGGCTCCTGTGATATTAGCAGCAAATCTGCAACCCCCACAAGAACCACAGTGTATACGTTGCCAACTCGTGACATCAGGTGTAAAGTCAGTGTATCAGTAATTTCACTGCCATATCTTACCCTTCAAACCGGAGCACAGCAATTTGCAAGCACTGCTGCTTGCATTGCATTGTTAGGGTGTTTAAGCCTTATTAAGTAAGCCGTATATTGCTTGTGAAATTGAATTTTGAAAGCTTACAATCAATGAGTATGTTTAATTAATTATGTCACCTTACATTTGATATCTGTTTAAAAACCTTAGTATCACTAAATGATTTCCCCCCAAGAAAAATCATAAAACTTTTCATTGATGTGCAAACCCTGTTTCGTAAAATTTAAGAGTTAACCTCACAGAATGACAGGTTCGGTGCACCGTTTCTCTGTCATCATTACAGCTTGCTAGGGTTGACAATATTTTCAGCTTTGATAATTAATTATATTTTTACGGGTAATTTTATCACACTGTATTCGGATATAGTCAAATCCAATTACGAAAGGCGCCCCACAAAATTTACACGAGCTATAAGGCAGAAATAAACTGTAGTAATTTATTTTCTAATAAAATATATCTTGTTAATTTCGTGCGCAAAATAAATTACGTCCATTAAATTGGGTAAGTCATTCAAAAGGTTTCGCGGGTCGTGTTCCGATTAATAAGAAGTGGCGGCGTATGAAAAATTATAATAATACCTTTGGCGCGCCTTGCGTGTTTCATTAGGGACGCAAAATGCCTATAATAATTCTCGATTAGCTCCCTTTATTAAGGTTTCGTACCTCAGAAGGAAAAACGGAACCCATATCAGATCACTACGTTTTTTTTGAACCGCAATGCGGAGCGGAGGTGGAGAATCCTCATGGATACCCGCACGGCCGGCAGTACGGGTTATGTCGGACTATTACCGACTAAACTCCACCTTACCAGAAGGTTTCACTCCGCAGTTTAGGTACGTTTGGCCGGCGGACCGACCGGGCGGTATGTGGCAAAAGCTTGCCTCTCGGCTCGCACGCTGGCCGCGTCGCATGTAATAATTGACGTCATTTTTGTAACGATAACTGCATATCGGAGAGTGGGAACCCTGTGCTCTTATCGCCAAATCGGTATCGGGTCAATCGGTTTCCCTCAGGAAAGGAGGCGGTGCAACGCTGCCCTAGGCTAACTAGGGCATATGCGCTTGAATTCGATCGGGGACCAGAATGGGCCGATCGTATCTGATAGCGGGTGAGTATGCCTGTCAAAACCTTTTATCTCAGGAACGCGCAAGAGAGCCAGTTCCTCTGTAAAGAATCCTTAAGAATCTGCTAGCGTCAATGCATTTATGGTACGTCAATGGTTACCTATCATAATTTCGAATTTTTTTTTTTTTTTTAATTTATTTATTAATACAACAGGTTTAATACAATTTTTAAGCCAAAAGGTCCACAAAACTGTTTGAACAGTTTGTCTGTGGACTCAGTCGAGTCTCATATGCAATTTATATTTATTTAGTATGCGATACAGCTCCATATATACAAATACTCATAGATATATATACGTATATCGTGGGATTCCTTATATAATATTTAGCAAATATTCCTTTAACCGTATTTTAAACCTTTTTTTGTTTGGCTCTCGTCTAATGTCCACAGGCAAACTATTCAGCACATATGGTACTCTTTTTATGAGTGTTCTATCGCCATAATAGTTACTTACTCTTAGAGAGTTTTACGAAGAGAATTAACGTTTGCTTCCGTAATAACTAAAACATCAATATTGCACAAATATGGACTAATTATTGCTAGTAACTCGTTAAAGTGTTTTTTTAGTGACCGTATATTGATATGAACTATATAAAATAAATCTTTTTTGTCACATAATGTATCAATCCAATCTTTAAATTTGTTCACACATATATAATTAACTAGACTATCATTATTGATTAAGTCTAAGTTATTGAAGTCTGCGAATTTTAACGATTATAATAAACCTAATAGGCACCTGAATAATTACAAATTGCCAGGTAATAAGTTAGGTATTCACTTAGCTTTTACCAACTCACTGATGTCCTTTTCATTTTTCACCCATTTAGATCTTTCGCCTTCCGCTTTTTTGACAAGAATTTTGCCGTTGTATACCCAGATGAGTTTGTAGTCGTCTTTTAGTTGCTTCTTTGTATTCCACAGCAGGGTTCTTGTAGTTTTAGTCAAGTCCTCGTTAATGTAGATCTTATTCTTCATCGAACCGCCTGTGAAGTCTTGACTGGTCAAGTCAGAGAGGTTACTGCGGTGACTCAGCCACTCATCACGAGAGGTAGTACCCGAGTATTTGAATTCTACTATAATAGATGCTGGTTTGTTTCCTGACGTGCGGGTGCGCCTCGCAGTCTCGATGTCCGTAGTGTTAACCTCCATTTTGTTGCCAATTTTAGTCACAATATCCATTAAGTTTTCTTCTGGTAATTGCTCGATGCTGACAATTTCAATATTGAGCTAGCGAGTCGATTGTTCAAATTCCTGTATTCTCTGCTCCAATGCCAGATTACTCTTTTCCAAATATATACATTTGTTGTTAGTATTCTCGACAATTTTTTCGAGCTTATTTATTCTGTCCTTGGTTTGCTTGTGTTCTGCCAATAATGTGTCATACTTGTCAGAGAGGACACTCATGCTTCGTTCTATGGACTCCAATCGTTTTATGACTCCTGGCAGGGCACTTACTTTCTTTTGGATATCTTTCAGTATTAATAGGTTGGGGAAAAAGTTTCTTCGCATTTTTTAAGAAAATTCAAAACATTTTTTAATATAGTTTATTTACATTTAACTAAAGTATGTAGGTACCATTTTGTTCGATAACTTTTTGCCATCTTGTAGGTAGGGACATGATCCCATTGCTATAGAAATTTTGGGACTTCTGGTCAAAATACCGCGACAAGTGGTTTTGGCAGTCCTCTCGTGATGTTAACCTGACACTGCCTAAAGAATTCTGAAGAGACCGAAACAGGTGGAAATCTGAAGGTGCAAGGTCAGGACTATACGGCGGATGCATTAACACCTCCCAGCCAAACTCTCTTAATTTTTGCTGAGTGGCTAAAGATGTGTGAGGTCTAGCGTTATCATGATGAAAAACCACACCCCTTCTGTTGATTAATTCCGGCCGCTTTCTCTCAACTTCTTGCTTTAATCTCATCAGTTGTTCGCAGTAGAGTTCAGAATCGATGGTCCTGCCTGGTGGTAACAGCTCATAATGAATAATGCCCTTCCAATCCCACCACACACACAGCATCACCTTGTTGCGAGTTAACCCGGGTTTCGCCACAGTCTGTGAAGCCTGACCGGCCTTTGACCACGACCTTTTTCGCACGTTCTTGTCGTACGTGATCCACTTTTCATCACCAGTTATCAGCTTCTTCAAAAATGGTTCGGTTTCATTACGTCGTAATAAAGAATCACAAATGAGTACACGGTTCATTAGGTTTCTTTCAGTGAGCTCGTGAGGTACCCAAATGTCGAGCTTTTTTGTGTACCCAGTTTTTTTCAAATGCGCCAAAACTGTTTTGTGGTCAATTCCCAGTTCTTCAGCTACGTCGTAACTACTGACATGCCGATCTTGCTCCACTTTTTCAAAAATGGCATCCATTTTATCTGTAATAGGGCGACCAGAGCGACGTGCATCTTTGACATCAAAATTTCCAGATTGAAAACGCTTAAACCAAATTTGTGCTACTCTCACAGACACTGCACTAGGTCCATAAACATCGCAAATTTTTTTCGCGGCTTGCGTTGCATTTTTACCTTTTTTGTAGTAAAATTTTAAAATGTATCGAATTTCTTCATTAGATTCACTCATCTTGGCGGTACGAAAAACAAATGAAAATCACACATTTTCCTAATTTGAATTTGGAATTATGTTCTTTAAAATTTAAACTTTCAATGATACCAAAACCAGCCAGATACAAATAGTATAGCCAAAGAGATTTTATTACAAGTTTATACATACTATAATGCGAAAAGACTTTTTCCCCAACCTAATATATCAATTTGTTGAATCTCCTCCTCAGGCTCAGGCTCATCCTCTGATTCGTCATCCTCGCAGTTATTACAATGAATCCGGCTTCTACCCTCTTTCATGTCTGCTGCTAGTCCCTTTACACAACTCCGGTGGAATACACCTTGGCAAGGGCCTTGGCATATAAAATGCGATCCTTTTTTAGCTAGAACTTTTTTACATTTCGAGCACTGCATTTTCGTGTAGGTAACGATATACAATAACTTAATCACTCATTTTGTTTTACCGACTTTCATTCAACAGAAAACTTTTCGACTATTTTCGTTTTGTCTTTTTTTACTTCGTCGAAATCACTGTATCAGTTGACATATTATTAATTATTTTTATATTATTTTTTTCTATTACTCCGACGTTTCATTTGGTCGACAACAATTTTACCGAAGTGTGGTTAGCCGAATCAACATGTGTTTCAAGTATTATTTTACCGAACATTCATAACACCACTGTTTTTCCCATATTTTGATTTCACCAATTGCCACGAAAAGTTTGAGCACAGTATTTCCGATCCCTAATCTATGCTGTTATTTTAACTATGCAAGCAAGCAAGCATGCAACATACAAGGATGCATACAAGAAACATCTAAACATGCAAGGAAGTTTGATGTGTGATTACAATGTCTAACTTGTAACTTCCGTAACCTAACCAGCCAACTATTAACCTACTAATTTTCGATAAAATGTTGTTTTGGTGAAGTGAAAATATGTGAAAATATGGCAGTTCAAAAGAGACTTCGATCAACAGCAAAAAGAAATATTTTGAAAATCGGTGAAACATTGTTCGGTGATATGATACTTATGACAAACGAAATTTCGATGGTCTAAAAATATGGCAAATAATACTCGTACATACATTTGAAAAGACGTCGGTCAAATGTAAATCGATCAAGTAAATTTTGGACAAGTAACAGGTTCCTCGCGTCAATACTATGCAAGTTGGTGAATCAGTATAATGACCGACTGGATATTCTCTCTGATCCACTTAGCAAGATACGTTCTGTATTATACACCCAAACTGCAATGTAAAAGTAGGTCAGTTATAAGTTCTACAGTATTAATGCTTTATTTAAGGAAATATAAAATACCAACAATGTAAGTATGAACTAGCATGTTGTGTTCATCTTTAAGTGTTTGTTACGCCTAGATTAAGTCATTTTATTGTTGTTTTTGTGAATGTAAACAGTGTAAACAAACGTTGATGAATCATAAAAAATATATATAAAAAAATAACGCTTCAATAGCATTGGTTTTTTTAAACAGACATTGTTTGGTTAACTGATAACTAACTACATATTTCTCACTTTTGACTTAACAAGAAATAATTTCTTGTTAAGTCAATAGTGAGAAATGTTTCGGTTAACGTCTTTTGTAATTTTTATACACTTTACGTGGTGCAATTTATTCATAGTACAATAATTGCACAACGCAAAGCGTATAAAAATTACAATAACCGTTTACAGAAACGCTATCAAACCACCACAACGTTAACCTTTAAGTATGGACGTGTAGCCTCACAGGCTCCGGGTGAATGTTAGTTTCTAAGTTTTGTGTACTTCCCCCCGCTCCCCACACTTGAGTTGCTCAGTAGCTTCAGTTTTAGTATCAAAACGACCAGCGAAGGAGGAAATTACGTCATTCAATGAAAAATTCGTGAGTAATACTTATCTAAAAATCATTTGGAGCCTGTCAGGTTTCACGTCCATAGTTGTGTTATAAAAATATTTGTAAGCAACTTTGTTCTCTTTTTAGATTTTCTTGTAAGCTTTAACTTGTTTATGTTGGAATAGTAAAAAAATGAAAGGGAGTATGGTAAATATTTATTTTTTATAATTTCTAGTTGATTTTACGGCTGAAAACGTAGTTGTACCACAGATTAGATAATAGTTACTAGTTGTACTTAAATTTACCCAAAATGTGCCATTATATTTTAATTTTGAATGTTTCTGGAATTATTATAAAGAAGTGGCTTATATATTCACGTATTTTTACTATAACTAAACCATACTTTAAGTTAAATATAGTATTCAAGCTATTTAAAATAATTTTGTTAAAAAAAACACTACTTAATATAGAAGCCTGTGAGACTACACGTCCAGGATAGTGTTATGAAAAAATGACGTCCATACATAAAGGTTAAGATTACCTGAATTAAGCCCCTGATGAAGCTCGCTTACATCTTCGCTTTCGTCACTTACCATGAAATAAAATCAGAGTGTGCCAAAATCTTCCCAGTAAGATACCAAATAAAAAAGATTTTTTCGACATGATAAATGACCTAAATGTAATTGATTCATAAAGTCTGGAGCGTTCGCCTCCGCAATAAAGGGATCTTTAGCAGTCTAGACTAAAATGTTAAAGGTTAGGCTTAATCAAATATGAAAGAGAAACTATAATATTGTGAATACGCGGAGTGCTCGTTCGAGATGTATTTGTATTTCATATTATTTTCTCGGGTGAGTGGTTTTGACCTAGATCTTGATGTGAGAGGCGATTGTTCCGAAGTAAGATGGAGCATGTTTATTCGGACTAAATGTATATTCAACATTTAGCCCTACAAATATTATAAATCCAGAAGTACCCCTGCCTGTGTTGTACCTTTATATCTGACGCTGACCTTATTTCAATGAACTTTGGTTTTGAAATATCAAGATGGAATTTTACCAAGGAATATTAGCTTCTTCTTGATTCAATCGAATATTTATCAATTTCAATTAACAATATGTATAAGTTTTAAAATATTAATTGGACTTAAAATATTACTTAGCATCGGTGGCGCTGTGGCCTCGGCACTGGACTGTGCTCGGAGTAGAATCGGGAGGCCCGCGATCGATCCTGTCATGTACCAATGTGTTTTTCGTTTCACGAATTTCATATGTACATTTATCTGACGCTCCTACGGTGAAGGCAAACATCGTGAGGAAACCTGCATACACCTGCGAAGTAATTCAAAGGTGTATGTGAAGTCAACCAATCCGCACTGGGCCAGCGTGGTTTGACTAAGACTTAATCGCCCTAACTAGTTAGGGTAGGCTCGAGCCTCCCGGTGGGGACGTATATGAGCTGTTATGATGATGATAGAATATTAATTTATTTTTTCTCTGTCATACAAAATTAGAGATGAACAAAAAGCGGACTTAACGCTTCAAGCATTCTCTACCAGTCAATCGGTAAAATGTGTAAAAATTATGGACGTGCACGAATTAATGATAAAAAATATACGAGAATTGTTATTTATGTATTGATGAAAAAAATATGTATTGTTAAATATAATGAATATAAATACCTACCTATATTTATAAAGAGATAACGGAATAAAATAATAATATAAGCCCCTTACAAATCTACTTGTTAAACAATTAGATAATTAATACTAGTTTTATATCTCAATATTGTGGAAATAGCAGCAGTCTTGACAGATTCCAGAAAATATCTTCATATTCGATTCCTTACTTTGATATAATTAATGGTACCAGGCGATATTTTTCGGAAGTAATTGCTAATGAGTAGTTATATAGCGAAACTTCCGGCGAAGATGTCGTATAACCTACGCAAGCCCATCATTAATGATATTCCCTTTCGCTTGCGATTGAGGGAGGGCGGGCGGTGCAATATTTGCTTGAGTAGAGAACCAATTACATCTTTGGCGGAAGTTTTGCTATTTACCTCATCATTTCAGCCAAGAGACACCCACTTTTTACCCACTCGTTAGCAATTTCTTACTTTGAAGGATGCTTTACTACAAGGCGATCTATATTTAGGGGGAGAATTAATATCTACAACTTTATCGATAACAGCGTTTTAAACATAGAAACAGCACATACAAATCGTAGTCATTAGTTTAATACATCACTAGTACATTGACAAAGGATAGCATAATTAAAACAGCGTGAATAAATAGTAGCAATAAAGTATTTGTCACACTGACCTTACTCAATTGACGTATCCCTATCGTTCTCACGGTAAAATATTATACTTATTTTAAAGTCTGGTCGGAATATAAAATTGTGATATTAGGAGAAACGTTGAAAAGTTCAATAAATATTTTTAAAATAATCAGTAGCTTTAATATTATCAGCAGCACAATAAAGTCTAGACTCTTGACGTGGGCCGAAGATAAAACGTCCCAATTACGAAATACAAAAGACCGCGCGTTTATAACATTTATATTTTCTGCCTCTTTGTCAAGTATACCTACAATCCTTCAACCTTCAAGCATTCCAATTTTTTCAGTCGATTGCATACAAATTTTGTAAAGACATTAAAATGAATTAGTTAAACACCTATTCAAACCTGTAGCACCTCTCTACGTCTCTCAAGATTTCACACTTCAGAAAAATCGAACAAGTAGTTTTCGAGTATACATATTTTATAATGCTTACAATCAGATAATTATACTAGCGTGTATTTGGTTAAAAGAATATTTATTGTTTATCTTATCTTGGCACGGGATGATTTATCCGTGAATGCTTAAAAGCTTAAAAATAAATCACTTAACAAAATTAATGTTAATTTCAGAAATAAATAAATAATTTAGTGAAACAAAAACCTCGACTGCGCTTAAAAACAAATTTACACGGGCGAAGCCGCGGGTAACAGCTAGCATTGAAATTATATCATATATCCTATAATTTATATATTTCAAATTGAAAAAAAAAATAGATTCCGGATATTTTTGAATTTGTAAATAGTGTCAACCTTAATGAAAAAAAAACCGGATATTTACAAAACAGGCTGTATCATATAGACTCCACGCAATTTGGACGTGATTTTTGTGGTAGGTAGAAGAATATAGGACCTTTATTTTCATTTGATAACTTTTCATTTGATAACTTTTCCAAATACGGTGGATTATCAGGAAAATAAAATAAAAACGAAAAACTGAAAATAAATAATTTCTCCTCTTCTAAGACAGCCACAAGGTCGCTAATAGCTCTTAAAGATGAAGCTTGTAAAGTGCTTTCGAATCACATATGACATATATTTGAAATATATTTGCTTTTAGAAAAGGATTTTTTCTAAAAACAATATCCGTAAAGAAAAATAGATTTTCAATTTTTTTTTCCAAAACTAAGCCTTTTTGCCACTCTGGAGTGCTACTCTAAAGCGCGTTTCGCGCGCTACTCGCGTTTTAAATGATTCAAACTTCAGGATTATGTAATAAAAAGCAGACGTCCGAAAAATGGGTTTAATAATACACTATGGACGGGCATCGCTTGTGCGAATGACAGAACCAAATATACACCAGTAAATCCTGAATAAGCTGCATTATTTTAATGTGTTGTAGTAAAAATAGAGTTTTATAATATTTTAGTAGTTTTCTGATCACTGGAACAAACGAGCCTATAATTTTCCAATAGTAAGTTGTTTATTCATTAATAATAAAATTGAGAATGAAGACATCAGCATCAAAGAAATAACAGCTTATTAATTCTTCTTTAGCATATTGTAATCAAAAATATGTTAATAGTAGGTACCTAATATGACCTAATATTTTATCAGTAAAGAGATGAATGTATGGCGATAAAATATTCGAGTCTCGTGTCTTTGATCTCTCACACTGATCAAAAGTTAATATTTAAACAATTTCTTTTCTTGGAACTCAATGACAAATCGACACTTTATACTCAAACTTGTTTTTTTTATTACTACTGAGTTGGCAAACAAGCAAACTGCCCACCTGATGGTAAGTGGTAACAGTCACCTATAATACATGTGACTCCTGTGAGATTCGCAGCAGAACTGCAACCCCCACAAGGGCCACAGTGTACGTTGCCAACTTGTGACTTAAGATGTAAAGTCACGGTACCCAGTAGTTCCAGTGCCATAATATCTTACCCTTCAAACCGGAACACAGCAACAAGCAACACAAAAACCACATTGTATGTATTATAGGTGACTGTTACCACCTACCATCAGGTGGGCTGTTTGCTTGTTTGCCAACTGAATTGCAATTAAAAAAATCTTTAATAGTATTAACCAATCAAGAATCCACCAGGATAGCAAGCTTTAACATGATCTAGCATGAGAAATAGACTGTGTGAGTGAAATTTGGGTTTTCATCGACAAAAGATTTTAACCGCCGCCGTGGTCTAGTGAATGTGACCACCCGATCTGGAGATTCGGGTCCCAATGGTGCAGAAGTTGTTCTGCTTCATTTGGTTGGTGATAGGGCTTCTGAGCCCTCCTAGCTAGATACCACTATTGTCTATAAGTTTCTTACCATAATAACGATGCTGGCTATCTTAAAATGTTAATAACATTTGAGTTAAGAAGACCAGTTTGTCGGTTGTCGAGGAGTCCAGGTAAAACTCATTTCCATCTTCGGCCTTATCATCAGATACCATCAGGTGAGCTATCAGATTAAAACACTTAGGAATGTGGCACTATCAAAAGGGTCATCACACCATGTTATGGTACAGGATAATCGATTATCAGCCCCTCATAGCGGCACCATGTGATAGGATCCCCAAAAGACATGTATTTGACAGGAAGTACAATATACAGCTCTCAGAGTACAAACGATATCAATCTGGAATTGATGAAGTCCGCATATACACGGACGGCTCAAAAACTGAAAGGGGTACTGGCGCAGGGGTATTCTCGATGGATCTCAACATTAACATATCATTAGCACTGGGTGATGGAAACTCAATATTTCAATGTGAGACTGTCGCCATCACCCATGCTGCCAACGCAGTCATGAGAAGAACCATTAAGAATTACAACATTCGAATTCTTACGGACAGCATGGCTGTACTACAAGCACTGGGAAGTAACACCATTACATCCCATCTTATAAACGAATGCCATGAAGCACTAGAGCATATGGCGTCACAAAACAGAGTTACGCTTCAATGGATTAAAGGACACAGTGGGTCATTGGGAAATGATGCTGCGGACCAGCTGGCTAAAAGGGCTTCAGAAAGCATAGTGGCTGTGCCACAGCTGTCGATCCCTTTTAGTCAGCTGAAAACCTGGACACGGCAATACACCCAAAACAAACATAATGCCCGTTGGGCAAATACCTCAAAATGTAGACAGTCTAAGGAAGCGATATTTGCACTAACACCGCGACTGACCTACAGACTGCTCTACCTAAACCGACCGGAACTAAGAATAGTGGTAGGCTCTCTAACAGGACACAACACACTGAACAAACATCTACACTTATTAGGCGCAACCGACAGTCCCCTGTGCAGAGGATGTGTGGACGCTCAAGAATCAGCTGCCCATGTAATCCTGGAATGCATGGGAGTAGCCACACAACGGTCGGAAATCCTTGGTAACCCAAGGTCACTCCTTGAAGCCTGTGAAAGTTCCAGGAAACTTCTGTGCTTCTGGAAGGAGTTGGGCTGGTTAGAATAACTGGCCATCCCACACGCATAATGTACCAAATATGAGTTTAAATGCGGAAAAAGGAACCCACTACAATACAGTACAATACTATATGATCAGGTGAGACGAAAGCTAAGAGCTTCCCTATTGTGCGTGAAAACAATCAGCTGGCTCAACAAACCGGGACAGACCAACTTAATCCAACCCTCACGCGACATACGTTCGAATGGCAATTTTTAATTACACCCTACACGGGGGAGATAATAAATAATCCTTTCCCAACCCAGGCCACGGTCACTGCACTAGTTAATTAAGAATCCTCTCCTCATTCCGAATGGTATAAAGCCATTATTCCCGTTAGCTGCTGGAGACGGATTTACGATCTATTCCCGAATTCCAGCTTCGAGATAATTCCTTTCGTTACCGATCAGCTCGGGAAGACGGCCACTGAAGAATTAGCAAATAACCATTAGTGCGGTGAGGTTGGCAGCGCCGGCGGATCAATTACATCGCGTTAATTAGTTTGTTGGTACTTCGGATTTGGTAAGCGGGCTAATTGGCTGGATGACTACGTCCGAAAATGTGCACCTTTGTTAGTTTCGGGAAATGTTAATCATTGTGATATTATATATATTCTTTATTGTACACACAATTTTCAAATAGAAACATATTATACAACAAACATGTACAAGGGCGAGCTTATCTCTTGAAGAGATCTCTTCCAGCCAACCCTAGCGGAAGTGAAAATTAAGTAGATGCGGGACGAGGTGTACATTTATAAATTTACCTTACTACTATTATAAGTAACATACACAAACACATACACAGGTATATATATATCACTATGACAAATTCGAGAGCAGATGAGCTTTTAGCTGCTTCTTAAACGACACTATGCAAGTGTTTTTACGGATATCAACCGGCAGAGCATTCCACAGTTGAGCAGCATGCACTGTAAAGGATTTGTGGAAGAACTTTGAGTGATATTTAGGGTTTGTGTTTGAGTGATCAATTTTGATGACCGAGCAAGCGAAGTATTCTAAAATTAGAATCCTGAGCGTGAGCGAGGGAATCAAAAGAGCACAAGGTGAAAAATCTTTGCACTCGAGTGCAACACGTAACTTTTTAATCCCCCCTCAGCGAGGAAATGAAACAAAGCAAATTAAAAACAAAAGTAGGTACACCAAGGAGGTTCAGAGTCTGAGTTTTTAACAAATTTAAAAAAAGTTGTATGATAAATTCGGCACCATGGAGATAAAAGTAAACAGGTTTAATGATGTTTTGAAATCACATACCTAATGCACGGGATGTTCTAAATTCAAATTTACTTTAAACTCAAGCGGATAAAAACGGCTTTGGCGGTCAGATATCCAATAGCAAAAATACTCTTTCCGAGATGGGGGGATGAAAAGTAAATTTATCTGACTACGTTTCAAATGACTTGGTGTCTGGAACTTCCTGCAATACTTTCAACATTCTTACATTGAAACATGCCATATTTTAGTTCAGATATGTCTTATGCCTTCACTTCATGCGAAATAAGGCCTCGTTTACGGAGACGCGGGGCGTCGCGCGTCGCGTGTGGCGTGGCGTCTCGCGGCGCGTCAGACGTTTTTTCTGTTTACGGTGGGGCGGCGCGTGAAGCGGCACTCATAATCGCACGCGTAAACACAAACATATGGCAATATACGATGTTGTTCATAGAGATGCGAGACGGGAACACCGACGGACGCGGCGGTGCCATCCGCGGGCTCGGCCGTAAAAAACGCGCCATTTCAAGCAAAGGCGTGTAAAATCGCTTCTCCGTAAACGCACTCATACAACGCCATATGTTTGAATTCTGAGCGGGCCGCGCCGCGCAACGCCCCGCGTCTCCGTAAACGAGGCCTAAGTGTCCCGGCATAGCGATGGCATATATACTATTCGTCACTTGTCATTTGTTCCGCAATTCCGCATTCCAATATTTAATTGAAGAATGATTAAAAAAAGATGACGTTATCTATACCCTATACAAATAAATAAAATTGAAGTCTGTTTTTAATGTCAAAATAACAAGTTTTTACTAAATGGGTATGGATATATATCGGGTACCAATAACTAAAACACAATTTAAAAAAAAATGTCTGTCTGTCTGTATGTTCCCGCTAATCTCCGGAACGGCTGGACCGATTTTGACGGGACTTTCACTAATAGATAGCTAATTATATAAGGTATAACATAGGCTTTTTATCAACTTCAACAAAGTTACTATTCCATGCGGACGAAGTCGCGGGCACAGCTAGTTAAAAATAGGACAGCTAGTGTTTTTATTTGTTACTGATGAATGAACAAATCACTCAATACACGCGTTCTTATCGCTCTAAGTGTAAGTGTTATACTGCGTCTCTTATTAAAGTCCACGTCACTTTTTAAAATCGACATCAAACAGCCTTATTAATAAACTAGCTGTGCCCGCGACTCCGTCCGCGTGAAATAGTAACTTTTGTTGAAGTAGATAAAAAGTAGCCTATGTTATACCTTATATAATTAGCTATCTATTTGCGAAAGTTCCGTCAAAATCGGTCCAACCGTTCCGGAGATTAGCGGGAACAAACAGACAGACAGACAGACAGACAAACAAACATTTTTCAAATTGTGTTTTTGTTATTGGTACCCGATATACATTCATACCCATTTAGTTAAAACTTGTTATTTTGACATTACAAACAGACA
Organism: Schoenobius gigantellus; assembly: GCA_963935595.1. NCBI lineage: Eukaryota > Metazoa > Arthropoda > Insecta > Lepidoptera > Crambidae > Schoenobius > Schoenobius gigantellus. Next base: position 1,406,658 of record OZ012561.1, on the reverse strand, counting down.
CTTCAATTTTATTTATTTGTATAGAAGATTACATACATGGTATATGAACTTCCATTTTTACACACAACTCAACACGGTATGTTGAAGACGCGGGCTCAAACTTTTCTTTATTGATTTTTTTTATTTTTCAATTTATTTAGTACTAGCTTTTCGCTCGCGGCTTCGCCCGCGTTATCTTCATATTCCCGTGGCAATTCCATTTTTTCCCCTAGGAAAATATTCTATAGCCTATACCTACTACTCAGTGATATTGTAGCATTCTATTAGTGAAAGAATTTTTCAAATCGGTTTAGTAGTTTCAGAGCCTAATCAATACAAACATACAAACATACAAAAATACTAATCTTACCTCTGTATAATATTAGTATAGATTTTGAAAGAAAATGCAAAGCTCTATACAAGGTTATTTTTTAGTTTTGTGTGCTTATTGAGACAAGCAAAGACAACAACATTTGTATAGGAAAGCTGATTTTTTTGGCGATTTCAAAGTTGGTCCCATAGTGAAAATTGTTCAGTTTGCTTCTCTGAACAAGCACACAATATTTTTTTGGTAACTAAAAAATAAACTTGTATAAAATTTATAAAGTTTCCTTTATTCTTAATCAATTTTCAAGAAATGTATTAAGGTTTCTATCTATTAAGGTATCTCTTAAGGTTCAGTAAGAGCGTCGGTGGCGCTGTGGACTCGGCACTTGTCTTCCAATCGGGAGGTCCGGGTTCGAGACCGCCATGTACCACTGTGTTTTTCGTTTCGAATTTCATATGTACAATTGTCTGACGCTCCTACGGTGAAGGAAAACATCGTGAGGCAACCTGCATACATCTGCGAAGATATTCAAAGGTGTATGTGAAGTCGACCAATCCGCAATGGGCCAGCGTGGTTGACTAAGGCCTAATCACCCTAACATAGGGTAGGCTCGAGCCCCTCGGTGGGGACGTATATGAGCTGTTATGATGATTAAGGTTTCTGAATTGGATGTTGAAACGTAATTATTAACAGTGAAAGTCTACTTTAATTTGACATGGTGGTAAGCTAAGTTTTGTTTTAAGACCGACACTATCTCTATCTACTCTTATTTCATTTTTTTATTTTATTATTTTTGGAAAGCTAACAGCATTATTTTCAAAATAATTGACTTATAGTACATTACGATATTAGTGCGTTAAGGTGGTTATAACCAATACGCACGTATATCGTACTACGTTTATTAAGACATTTGCGAGGAAACAGAAAAAAAAAACATTATTTTAAATAAACTCAATCTGTGAATGCACACTGTTGCTTTCCCGCCATTTTAACAGCGCTCTAGCGCTGCCTACTGACTGGCGCCGCGCTGCGATTAGTTCGAAATTTGAATAGCAACAGCACGCTGCTCACTAGCTGGAGTCGTGCGGCGGCGATCAGTTCCATATTTAAATGGCAAATAATACTGTTATGGAATTTGTATGGACTATAACTTAACTATTTGCTTTGGTAACAAACGCGTTTTTTATGACCCGCTTTACATATTTAAAACCGGTAGAATTACATCAGCTTTACGAGCAAGGGTGTTAAAAAATAGTTATCTAAATGCCAATTTCAAGCTTCCACAAATTATTCACACTATATAGCAATTAATTACCTATCTAATCTGTGACACTAGTAAGTTTAAACCAAGTCTAAGTTTAGACCAAGCTTTATAATACCAAACATTTCTATATTATAAAAAAAATGTTTGTGAAATATAATATTGTACCTATTGTTAGCATTTTAAAAGACGAGACAAATAAATACAAGACCTTCCGAGTTTCTTGCCTGTTCTTCTCGAGAAGACTCTCCCAATTTCCGAACAGGTGTAGAGTCAACTTTTTTTTTCATTTGACTTGTATTTGCACACATTTTAATAATGATTGGGGTGTGTGTACATACAAGGATTATATAATTTAGTTACTTTTTTTTTTTCATTTATTGTTCAAAATCATAAAAAGTACATATTAATAAAAAAAACACCGCTACAAAAACCTTTTTGACTTTAACTGTGACGGGGAGTACAGGTTTATTTTTTTATTTTTATATATTAGCATGCCAAGTATTTTGATTTTATTCTAATTGCATGACTTAGGTAGGTACAAATTTCTAATCTTAGCTTTAGTACAAAATTGTTTTTTAATAACTGGCTTAACATTTTTTTTAGTAATATAATTCTGAACGAAGTCGTCATTCATTTCGTTTAGCAATTTTGGCAATAAACATTTCCAATTTCTGCTGCCGTAGAAATTTTTATATCTGGGTACTATAAATTTTTTGTGATGTAAATTTCTTAAATTTGGTGGTCGTCTGTGGGTGATAATTTTTTGACAATTTTTATGCTCGTCCTATAAAATGGCCGAATTTAATTTATCATAAACAGTTAAAACTCTCCAATGCTTGAATAAGTTAATTTCGTTGTCAGTTAATTTATTTTGAATTTTAGTTGGGACAATTAATCGTAGTAATTTCAGTTGCAGCTTATAAACAATTTTCAGATATGTTTTGAATGTTCTGCCGTAACTACTTATACCATAGCCAATAATACTGTCACCTAATGCCAAATATAACATTCTCAATGTGGAAAACGGGAATTTGTAACGTAGAATTGAAAGCTTAGAAGCTAAAGCCCGCAACCTGTCACCAATATACTCAATATGGGGTCGCCAGTTAAATCTATTATCAATAATAAGGCCTATATACTTGTGCTGGGATAAGAATTCTATTTGTGAACACGAACACTGCGATGTATTTTGGTGCAGGCATGCGTGCTCATGTGCAACGATAGAGGGTGTGTATGCGGTTTTATTGTGTGCGGAGTGGACGTGGATTGCTTTAGTTTTCTCCGCGTTTATGACGAGGCCAGCGTCGTGCGCCCATTTACACAATAAGTCAACGTTCCGTTTCGCTTCGCGCACAGCGGTTTGTAAATCAGCGTGAGCAGCCACGCTGCGTGTATCGTCAGCGAATTGCAATACTAAGCCCTCTTTAGTTACATTACACATATCGTTCACATACAGCAAATACTCAATTGGTGCAATTATCGAGCCTTGGGCTGTGCCTTCGTCGGTCGTTACCCTGTTACTGAATGCGTCGCCTACTTTGACCATCGTGCACCTTCGCTGATGGTAATTTTTAAACCATTGGAGCATGGGGCCTTGTATACCATTCTGGCTTAGTTTTTCAAATATCGTGTTATATTTTAAAATATCGAATGCCTTACTGAAGTCAATGAAAATTGCGATCACGTGGCGTTTATTATCCAAGTGATCGCAGATTTCGTTGGTAAATCGACATAACAGTTGAGAGGTAATTCGGTTTTTTTGAAATCCGAATTGATTAGCGTTAATTATATCATTTGAAACTAAATATTTGTTGATTTCATTACCCAGGTATCTCTCAACAATCTTATCAACACACGACAAAATAGTTATGGGTCTATAGTTACTTAGATTCTTGGTTGAAGATTTTTGTTTTTTTTTGCCGTCAATAAAGGTCTATATTGAATAAAGATTTTTGAGTTTGAGTTTGAATAAGTCCGAGACGGTTTATTATTCTATTACCTACTGATTCACTTGACATCAGAGTTTAATAAAATTTCAATGTGTCACAGTCGGCCCGAATAACGTCACGTTCAACGGAGATAAAAGTGAAAGTTGACAGCTTGACGCGTGTCACTTGTCTGAATTCGTTTCGTCGATAAATAAAAAATGTTACACTTAAGCCCTTTATTTTTCACAAAGAATTCCACTTCGACATGAACGTTTTAGTCTTTTAATGATTAACTATCGTGTTGAAAGTCAAATGTTACATTGAGAATTATCTATGTTTATTTTTGACTAACTTTTGCGCGACTTCACCCGCGTGGAATTAATAATTTGGGTAGCTTATTTTAGTCACAAGTAGACAGACATACACAGTACACACATTCGCATTATAATTATTTATATTAGTATGGATTCCTCGTTATGATGCCTTTTTTTATACAACAAAGTTTGCAAACAAGCAGGCGGTTCCAAGACGTGGTTCCTGTAAGATTTGCAGTTGTCAACGTGTGACATAATTTGTCACGCCACAGTACCCAGAAACTTTACTACCTGCTTTCAAACAGGAACACAGCCCAAGAACACAGCATTGCAAGCACCGCTGCTTAGCGGCTGAAACTAGTAAGATAGAGGCACCTGCTAATACCGAATTTTCTTCTGGTGCTACTAAGTTAACTCTGTTATAATACTAAGACCACTTCTGTTTAGTTTGTCCCAGACGAAGTAACTAATTTTGAGAAAATCTTTGACTGCAGTATTACTTAGTATTAAAAATAAAATAAACATTCCTTTCAGCCAAATATCCCATCTACAATATTTAAGGTACTTCCCCTTCATGTCGCATAGCATTGATGAGAAGCGCTGTATAATCAAATTGAAAAAATCAAACGCAGACGAATTGAGGAAGGACACAAATCATGCGATGAAGTCTAGTTCGAGGAGACAATAAGACACGAAGATGGCATGGCACCAATCACCGTGAATTGCTCTTGTCGGGCCTGTGGTAGGCTGTGCCGATTATGTATTGGGTTACTTAAGTCACGAGAAAGCTTGTATTTTAGACTCTACACCTTAAATCGTCTGTTATAGACGAAACGTCAAACTCGGAGGAGCTCGGTGGCGTAGTGGTTCGAACGCTATGGTTTCGATATTAAAAACAAAGTAACCTTCGCCATGGTTGAACCCTGGATGAGTTACCAAAATTGTGCAATCTCGAGTTCTCCGCGCTTTGAAGGGCACGTCAGGTCGTTCTCGATTGTTATTTGTAACCTTTCCTACTCATCAATTCGCATTTGGCCAGCGTGGTTGTGTTATAGCCCATTTTCCTCATGTGTTTCTCTTAAACAGGATTCAATTTCATGTCATATAACTACACAGTTAACTTTACAATAACTAGTCACAGGTGCCAAGGTAGGGGACCTTTCATTTGGCATAATGTTGTTTGTCATAAAGACGCTTGGCATAAATCACTAAGCATAATAATCGAAAGGCATAAAATTAACGTCACATAATTTTTTCTTAGCATAATTTGTATAAGGCACAATTATCCAAAGGCATAATTTTATGAAGCATAATTAATGAAATCCCTAATTTCTTTTGACATAATATTGGTAGTCTTTGAATGATTTGCCATAATTTTAAGTGTTATAATTAATGATATCTCTAATATTTTGGGGAATTTATTATAATAAGAAATGATTTTATTTTAAAGGATATAATGTTAACTCTGTTTTACTAAACTTTTTATAATAACATTTCATATATTATTTTATTAAAATATGATACTCGAATATTCTATATTTTCGTTTGATATAATTTTTTCATAGTATATATTGATTTTTTATTTCACAATGTAATTCATTCATGCTACTAGTGACAGAAACGAATCGCTGCAAAACCGACTCCACGTAGTCTTGTTTGTCCTACCCCTAGAGTGTAATTCAAACCCGCGTAGGCGCGGAGGGGCGAGGCGGCCCGCGAGCTGAGGAGCAGGTGGCGAAAACTATCTGCGACGATAAGGTCGCGTGGGACCGCCGGAGCCCCGCAGCGCCGGAGCCGTGACAGAAACCATGCATGTGCATGCTTGCTTGCAAGGTGTATGCTTGCTTGCGTGGTACTTACATGTTTGCTTGACTGTGCATACTTGCTTGCATGTTGCATGCTTGCATGCATACTGCACGTTTGCTTACATTGCTGCATGCTTGCGCGCAAGTTTATGCCTAGAAAAATTCTGCGTAATCGTATTGTTCGTTATGATTAATATGCTAAACATTAATTATGCTTTGAAAAATTATGCGTCAAGTTGTTCTGTGTTTCGAGTTTATGGGTTTTAATACTTATGATAAATTTTCTGCCACACAATATTATGCTTATTATCATTCTGCTTCCTAATTATTATGCGTCTTGACGATTATTTCGATCGAAATTATGGAATATGATTTTATGACAATAATTTTTATGCCTAGTAATAGAGAGCCGCCAAGGTTGTCAAAACTGATACACCACAATATTGACCGTATTTTTATTGTTTTTATCTAACCTGATGGTATGTGGTAACAGTCACCTTTAATACATGTGGCTCCTGTGAGATTCGCAGCAAAACTGCAACGCCCACAAGAACCACAGTGTACGCTGCCAACTTGTGACATCAGATATCAAGTCACGGTACCCAGTAATTTCACTGCCGTATCTTACCCTTCAAACCGGAACACAACAATGCAGGCACTGCTGCTTTGCGGCAGAAATAGGTAAGACGGACGACCCTGGCTGGTATTGAGTCTCCCTCTGGTTAGTTGGGAAATCTGCTTGTTTGCAAGCTTTCCTGTATAGTAACCATATTAGTCACGGACTAAAACCCGTCTTAAAGTTACCAATGACATAACAAGCTGCATATTTGATATTTGACTTGCCAATAGCGGCCATGACATCGCGCCGTGAGTGTTCCGCTACACGCCCGTTACTGTCGATAACTGGATCCGATGACATTCGCCGTAAATTTGATTCCAGCGCCGGTATAATTTCGCCCGGATAATTGGTACCTTTGAATTTTATCGCTGATCGGGATCACTGGGCTAGCGGCGTCGCCTATCACTTCGGTCTATCTGTACGTAATGGGCTTCGTTCCAATTCTAGTTAACCAGTCGGCCGATGCAGCTATTTTTGCCTAATACCAGGGGGGTTTCACTCCGCAGTTTAGGTATGTTTGGCCGGCGCACCGGCGGGGCGGTGTATGGCTAAAGGTTGCCGCTCGGCTCGCACGCTGGCCGCGTCGCATGTAATGATTTGGATTTTTCTCGGTAATTTCTGTAACGATAACTGCATATCGGTGAGTGGGAACCCTGCGCTCTTATCGCTAAATCAGTATCGGGTCAGCGACGTGTAACGGAATTGGAACACTCGTGTGATGCAATAAATTTCAATTTTCCGTGCAGTCAGATGAAAGTCGTAAGAGTAGGTAAATGTTCATATCTAAACTTGAATTTTCTTCGAGAGTGATCCTTCTGTACTTTAGTACTATTATTTATTCTGTGCTAATACCCTCTGCCCCGTGATTGTGTAACAAAAATCTATCGCGATCGATTCCAATAATTCTGACACTCAAAATGTATCCATTACTATTTTTATCAGACAGTCGACACAGAGTCTTGCACTGACGCCGCAATGATTAGCAATTTCAAGGCGATCGTAAATTCGTAATACATTTTTTTTGACCATAACCCCCCTGATTTCTTATACCCAATGTCTAAGTAAACTATACATTTTTATAGACAATAACCCCCCTGATTTCTAATACTCAATGTTTAAGTAAACTACATAGTACCAGTACCTAAAGCTCGATAGTACAGTCGGCCAAAAAGTGGTTTACCACCCCGAAGTTGAATAGTAGATTGCTTTATAAGGGTGGAAAGGAATCAATCCCTACGAGGTTGTTAGACACCCGAGCGCAGCGAGGGCGGCTATAGTCCGAGTAGGGTTTGATTCCTTTTACCCGTGTGTAGCACTCTACTTTTCATTTCGAATGCAAGGAAAATAAAAAATAGCTTTTCTAATAAAATTTATTAATAAAAATACTCCTAACATGACATATCGACATCGTGTTTTACACTTAGTGTACTTTTAAGCATTGAATATCTGCTCCATAGCGTAGACGCCTGCACTTTATGAGATAGTTCATTAAAGTATATAAGAAATACATTTTCAGAAAATGATTTTATATTCCTTGCATCTCGCCACTTCATAAAGTCGGAATATGTATTTAAATATCTTGCCTTTGAAATTTTTGGCAAAAGATTTTCGAGTATTGTATTTGCTTCGTTCGTGACTGAATCTGGAGCCGAAATTTCAGAATCGCTTGAATTCATTGTTTTTCTTAAATACCTAAATCACACAATCAAGATTTCGGTACAGCGTAACAGATTCCCGCCAAAATTATCTTTTTCACAGGTATTTTTAAATTTGGAACACATCGCGTTACCTGTTACTGGCCATTCAGCCAAATACTTTTATTATCATTGTACCAAAGATTGTATGTACGTAACCTAATTCAGTTCTATTTTTAAAATTTTACTTTCCGCCCTAAGGAGGGAAGTAAATAGTATGAGAATTTCCCGCCCGCTGGTGGGAACTAGCGTTTTCCTCCCAATACTCAGATCAAGGAAACGCTCCTTTCCGAGCATGAGGAATGAAAATTCAGTTTCATGTACTAAAATAACACAGTTGACTTTCCTTTGCAATAACGAACTGACAGCCACCAAGGTAACCTTACTAAACGGGAACAGCATTTCTTTGGCCAACTGTACAACGAAGTATGCATCCGGTGTTCAATTGTTAAAGTTAAGCAATGTTGAATATGGTCAGCTCTGTGATGGGTGACCAAAAATGTAAACTCCTACGTGATTCGAAAGGCACGTAAAACTGTGCGTCCTACACCCGAATATGGAAGTGACTCCCGATTGAACAAAATTAGGAAAAGAGAACACCTGTGCTTGCACATACTTGTGAATTATAAAATCCCCCTCTCTCTCTCTAATTATAAAGTCTATGTTGAAATTGGCTGCCGTGGAACAAAATCCTTTAGGGAGGACTGGTTTTGTTTATTTACCGTGTTACAAAATAGCCTGTAAAAATTTAATAAATTATATAAAAGTCAACAATATTGTCAGCCCTAGTAAGCTGTCATGTCAGAGAACCGGACACCGCACCTGTCATTCTGTGTAGTTTTCTCTTTAATTTTACTGGAATAGGGTTTGCACATCAATGAAAAAATTAATGATTTTTTGACAGTATATATATACAAAGTCAAAGTCAAAGTCAAAGTATTTATTCACACAAGGCATGGTAAAAATGGTAACAAAATGAGTAGCTGAACAGCACGTCTTACCAACTTGTGGCATGTGAATGTCAGTTTACAATTACATAATTTAAATTTTCGTATTATATTTTGTATTATTATTATATGTCATTTTACTATATTACTATACCTAATAATTATATTACTCTTACATGTTAATTAAATTATTATAATAAAATGTCAGTAATTTTTAATATTATTTATGCTTATAAGTCAAATAATCTGTAACCGAATAAAAACAATTTGTAACTAGCCAATTAAATAAAGTTTTGTTAAAAAGTTTACCGTTAAGTTCTTTGATGCTTTGGGGTAGGTTATTGTCAATTCGAACACTCATGGCATGTCTATTTCGTCTGTACAAATTTGTTTTCATTTGTGGTATCGCTAACTGTCCCACATGTCTATTACTATATTTATACCGATCTTCAAATTTTTCAAAAAGTTCAGCATTGGCTCTAACAAATTTGCATGATTCGAATATATATAAACTAGGCAATGTTAATAATTTGTATTTCTTAAATATTGGAGTACATGGTGTCCATGGAGGTACATTAAATATGGCACGGATACATTTTTTTTGGGCTATAAATAGACTATTTACTTTTACAGCATTACCCCACAAAACTATTCCGTACCGAAGAAGAGACATAATGTATCCATGGTAGGCCATTATTGCGGTTTCATAATCTGTTATTCTTGATATTTTCCATAAAGCAAATATGAACTTGTTAATTTTATTGTTTAAATGTTCTACATGTGCTTTCCATGAACAATTTTGATCAAGTTTTATACCAAGAAAATTAGTTTCAGTACATTCTCCTATGGCTTCGTTTTCGTAAGTTATGTTAAGATTAGGACATTTACGTTTCCGATTGAAAAAGTGAACAATTTTAGTTTTGCAAATATTAACTGTAAGGTTGTTTTTTGTCAGCCACTCTATACATTTCATTGCTGTATTATATATCTCTTTGCCATGTTTACTAATATCTTTGTTGCCTAATACAATAGACACGTCGTCGGCAAATAATGTACAGTGATATTTAGTAATGTCTGGCAGATCGTTAATATAGATGAGAAACAGTAAGGGTCCCAAGACACTCCCTTGGGGTACACCGTATTTATTTACTCTAAAAGAAGACCTATGAGTTGTAATCTCACTTAGTTCATTCATACCATTTATCTCAACACATTGATTTCTGTTAAGTAGATAGCTTTTAATCCACTCAAATGCAGGACCCCTGATTCCGTAAAAGTAGCATTTATTTAAAAGTGCGTTATGACAGACACAGTCAAATGCCTTGCTCATGTCGAAAAAGATAGCAGAGACACATGTACTTTGATCTACGTGTTTAAGGATTTCTTGAACTATTTTGAAACCTGCTAGAGTAGTTGATTTCCCTTTTTGAAATCCATTTTGATTGATATTGATTATATTAAACTTATTCATGTATTCAGTTATTCTCTTGTGCATAGCCTTTTCAAATATTTTGGATAAGATTGGTATCAACGTAATAGGATGATAGTTTTTTATATCCAAGGTGTCATTTTTTTATATATTGGTTTCACTAATGACAACTTTAAAGATTCAGGGAAACAGCCTGCTTCAAATGACCAATTCACTAGATAACAAAGTACCTCAATAATATCTCCACAACAACGTCGTAAGACTGTCGTGGCGATACCGTCATAGCCTACAGCTCGTGTATTATTCAAGGACATTACTATTTTTATAATTTCATGACAATCGCAGGGTTTTAGAAATATACTAGATTTGTATGCATTTCGATTGTCTAATCTGCTTTTTATTCCGTCTTGTGTCGGTGTAGCTTCAGGAAGATTTGTATAATATTCATTAAATATTTCTGCAACCTTTCCGGGATCAGATACAATAGCATCATTACATTTAATTTGTATGTTTTCAATAATAAGTGCTGGACCTTTATTATTAATAATACTCCATGAGGATTTACATTTATTTTTTGAATTGTTTATGTATTTAATGTTAATTATCTTTTGAGAAGTATTTATAATTTTTTTTAGTAGTTTATTATAGTTAAGATATCTAGATTTTGAGTCAGAAGTTTTATTTTTATAGTAATGGAAACGAAGTTGCCTTTTAGTGATACATGATTTTCTAATACCTCTGGTTATCCATTTAGATTTTTTACCCCTATTTGTTATTTTAATTTTTACCATAGGAAAACACAGATTAAATAGCAAGGTAAACATATCATGAAATTTGTTGAAAGCATTTGTAAAGTCTTTTTCCTCATACACGTCACTCCAGCTCAGACTTTGAATGATACTAAAGTTTTCAAATATTGAAAATGGACTCTTTGGATGGAAACTTTTAATCCCCTTACCGATTACGGGTATTTTTATCACCGTGTATATTCACATAAAAATCGAAAGAATATGAAGGTATATTATTTTTGGAGGAAACCAGGATACAAAATATATTCAAGATAAGCTTTAGATACTATACATATACTACTTATATTATAATACCTATGCAAACGACACCAAATCCACTAAAAGCACAGACGCGCGTCTTCCCCGCGGACAAAGCGTTAAAGGCGTAACAACTCATCCCAAGCCCCACGACAAACGGCCGGCCATCGCGCAAACATTCGTCCAAAAACATAACCCTCTTAACGTCGGTTGACAGATATGGGGCGTCATTTATATCCGAGGCATCTTCTGCTTTTTCATTTTCCTGACGAGCCGCCGCCGCCGCCCGCCCGAACAAGTTTCCCTTGCTCTCCGTTCAATTGGAAACGTCCGATGTTTACTTCGTCGCTTCTCGAAAATAGTCCATGATTTGAAAATGACGCTACTATTATTTGAACGCCTATTTCGTTTTTCGAATTTCATAATATCTATATTTGTTCGACGCTTCACGGTGAAGGAAAGCATCGTGAGGCAACCTGCATACATTTGCGAAGAAATTCAAAGGTGTACGTGAAGTCGACCAATCCGCACCGGGCCAAAGTGGTTGACTAAGGCCTAAACACCCTAACTTAGGGTAGGCTCGAGCCCTTCGGTGGGGACGTATACGAGCTGTGATGATGATGATGAACATTGTTGTGTTACGACAAGTAAAGATAGCCAGGTCCTCGGTTGTTAGGAAGTCTAGGTAAGCTCGCTTCTAACTTAAGCCTTAGCGTCACTTACCATCAAGTGAGGCGAAGGCTTGAAGACCAAGAACTTCCCTATATTAAAAAAAGAAAACATTAAATTACATTATGTAAATTGACCAATGCTTATAACACAAAACTTGTTACTTGTGACGTTATAGCGTGTTCTCTAGAGAACTTATTAAAATTGGGCTCAAAAGGAAACCTGTATCTTCTTCGAGCCTTAAGCTATCTTTATGCTAAATGCGTTCAGCGGTTTGGCGCAAAGCCCAACAGACAAACAAAAAACAAGTAGAGCTCTTTTTTCTTTTGCATTTATCTATACTAATATTATAAAGCTGAAAAGTTTGTTTGTTTGCTTGAACGCGCTAATCTCAGGAACTACTGATTCAAATTGAAAAATTCTTTTTGTGTTGGATAGTCCATTTATCGAGGAAGGCTTTAGGCTATATAACATCACGCTACGACTAATAGGAGCTGAGCATCAATGACAAATGTTGCAAAAACGGGTAAAAAATATACGGCGAAACGTAGTTCGCTGGCACAGCTAGTTGTATTATAAAGTTGAAACACATTTTTGACCCAGAAATATTGCAGGAATAAAATATGTTCCAATAATCACCACCCCAGGGAGTCAACTGGAAATGAATCGAGAATTTCTTACGTGACAATTTGAATAAATAACTCTCACGACAATTTTATTGTTCGATATTGAGGAAGTTTACAAAATCTCCGACTTTATGGAAGAAGTCATTAAAGGTGATGAATGACTCGTTGATGATTAATCGAAACTTGGAAAAATGTTTGATGGGCCCTGAGCAATTTTGTAAATGAAAATGACGTCATTTGTCTGACCTGAATTCCAATTTTATTTGATGCGGCAAAAGACGTACTCGTACTCCGTGAGTTGTACAGTTGCAAATGAAAACAAAATGAGGTCTGCGTTTAGGGTTGCCATATTCAGGCCGATTACGGGACATTTTGTATATCTTACAGTTATAGTGAATATACATAATGAATGGGTATTCTATATAATGACTAAATTGTCAAAACAATGTGAAAAAGAAATATGGCTAAAAGTGGCATCGTTTTTCAAAAAAATTGCCATCAACTAAAGTATTTTTTTCGTAAGAAAATATTAGTAAGAAGAAAACTTATTATGTAATATACTGGAGGGAGACTCTGTACCAGGGTCGTCTGCTTAGGTACCTCCGTCTTACCTATCTCTGCCGCAAAGCAGCAGTGCTTGCATTGCTGTGTTCTGGTTTGAAGGGTAAGATATGGCAGTGAAATTACTGGGTAATGTGACTTTACATCTTGTGTCACAAGTTGGCAACGTACACTGTGGTTCTTGTGGGGGTTGCAGTTTTGCTGCGAATCTCACAGGAGCCACATGTATTATAGGTGACTGTTACCACTTACCATCAGTGGGCAGTTTGCTTGTTTGCCAACTTTCTGCAATAAAAAAAATAAAAAAAAAATCTGGCGTATGTGTGCAAATTGTAGACTTTAAAAAAATATAATTCAATATTTTATCAATCTATATCTATACCAATATTATGAAGAGGAAAGATTTGATTGTTTGTTTGTTTGTATTGAATAGGCTTCGAAACTACTGAACCGATTTTATAGAAAGTTGGTATAGGGATAGTTCGTCGGGAGCGTCGGTGGCGCTGTGGACTCGGCACTTGCCTTCCAATCGGGAGGTCCGGGTTCGAGACCGCCATGTACCACTGTGTTTTTCGTTTTCGAATTTCATATGTACATTTGTCTGACGCTCCTACGGTGAAGGAAAATATCGTGAGGAAACCTGCATACATCTGCGAAGAAATTCAATGGTGTATGTGAAGTCGACCAATCCGCATTGGGCCAGCGTGGTTGACTAAGGCCTAATCACCCTAACATAGGGTAGGCTCGAGCCCCTCGGTGGGGACGTATATGAGCTGTGATGATGATAGGGATAGTTCGTGACCAGGGGAAGGATATAGGCTAATTTTCCTACGGGAAAAATCTCTCGGGAAATGTTTACCTACGGGAAAAGTTAGTTATAATGCAAACAAAGTTGCATACGGTCAGCTAGTATTTTATATTTCTGCTTTGTTACACCTTAGGAGTAATGCACTTACATAATTGCGTTTGTCTATTCAATGTCTTGTGGCCGCGCAAAAAAAAACATGCCAGTCTCCATACAAAATCCCATACCCCTTTATCATTTTATCTGAATTCTATTCATATTTTATCAATTTTATCAAGTTAATTTTAACGAGTTAAACGTTAATGTCAATTAAATAGTAATAAAACCTTCTCATTTTATCCACATTATTGAAACTCACATTATAGTTATAATAACATTGTGTTGTTAAGTCCTAAAAGAAGTTAATTTTAACCTTAATAACCCTTATTTTAGAATAAACAATTATTTGAGTAGTAGATGGTAGTATTGATTAAACATAATATTAACAGTGTGTTGAAAATGTTATTTTCGTGCTTTCAGTTTCAACAATGTTTAATATGAATTAATTTTAACACTTTTATTAAATTTTTATAGCTTATCATACCCACCACTTCTCGTGGCTGACGCGGCGCGATAGTATTTTTTGTTGTTTTGTTACCAGAGGCCGCTCCGCATTGCATCTGCCACGATTTCACATAAACAAATACAAGCTTCATCATAACAACTCATACCGGTTTTTTTTTCCAACAGGAGCCAAATTTTGTGTGCTTGTTCAGACAAGCAAAATGAAGATCTTCTACTATGGGACCAATCTCGAAATCGCGAATAAATCAGCTGTTCCATACAAATGTTCAACACCCACTGAACCTAAATGTATGGAGCAGCTGAGTTTTTTTCGCGATTTCGCGTTTGGTCCCATAGTAAAAGTTGTTCATTTTGCTTGTCTAAATAAGCACACAAAATTTGGCTCCTGCTGGAAAATTAACCCGGTTATACGTTCTCACTGAGGGGCTCGAGCCTGCCCTAAGTTAGGGTGTTTAGGTCTTAGCCAACCATGCTGGCCCCGTGTGGATTGGTCGACTTCATATACACGTTTGAATTCCTTCTCAGATATGTATGCAGGTTGCCTCGCGATGTTTTCCTTCACCGTAGGAGCGTCGGATAACATTAGCGTACATATGAAATTCGAAAAACACATTGGTACATGGCGGTCTCAAACCCCGGGATCTGATCGTCGCCACTGTTAGTATGGTTAGCGAGACACGGGAATCCAACAAAGGAAACACGAAGTTCTCGGAAAAAAGCTTGCATTCGAATGACTCAAGCGGAGGGCGCAGCCTACCCGCTACTTACGTACCAACATCTTCGTAATACCAATTTACTGGGCTATGTACCAGGCTCGGCTGCTTGGGTACCTCCGTCTTACTATTTCTGCCACAGCAGCAGCAGCAGTGCTTGCATTGCTGTGTTCCGGTTTGAAGGGTAAGATATGGCAGTGAAATCACTGGGTATCGTATCTTTACATCTAATGTCACATGTTGGCAACGTACAGATGTGATTGGTATATTTTGTGACCTGTCGAAGGCTTTCGACTGCGTTAGTCACCAGACTCTTTTAAATAAATTCAAACATTATGGTGTCACCGAAAAAGCAATTAGCCTTATGGAGTCTTATTTGTCCAATAGGGTCCAGAAAGTTGTTATTAGCAAAACTGAGTCTGTTGGTGCATCTATAACTATGGGTGTACCTCAGGGATCGATATTGGGACCTTTGCTTTTTTTAATTTACATTAATGATCTCCCACATTTCACTAACAATCTGTGCGATACTGTACTATTTGCAGATGATACTTCTTTAATATTTAAGGTTGACAGAGGTAATGAAAATACTGACGTTGTAAATAGTACTCTTTCTAATGTATTGCATTGGTTCACAATTAATAACTTATCATTAAATTCAAATAAAACTAAATGTATAAAATTTTCATTGCCAAATGTAAGGAAAGTGGATACTATTGTGGAAATGAATAATCAAATTATTGAATTCATTGATTGTACCAAATTTTTGGGCATTACATTAGATTCACGTTTGCAGTGGGACCCACATATTGAGTCCTTGGCAAACAGACTTAGTTCTGCGGCATATGCAGTTAAAAAAATAAGACAACTTACTAATGTTGAAACGGCAAGATTGATTTACTTTGGTTATTTTCACAGTGTTATGTCGTATGGACTACTACTGTGGGGATCGGCTGCTAGTATAGAAAGTATTTTCGTACTTCAAAAAAGAGCAGTTCGCGCTATTTATAATTTACGAACAAGGGATTCTCTAAGAGATTTATTTAGAGAAATTAATATATTGACCTTAGCAGGACAATACATTTATGAAAATTTGATTTATGTCTATAAGAGTTATAATACATTTGAAACCAATTTCCACGTTCACCAATTAAACACAAGAAATAAAAATAAACTTGCCGTTCCAACGTACAGACTCCAAAAAACTAGAGGCTCATTTATGGGGAAATGTATAACGTTTTACAACAAAGTTCCACATAGTGTAACTGACTTGCCTTTTCATAAGTTTAAAGCGCATGTAAAAAAGACTCTAATGAGTAAAGGATATTATAAAGTCAACGATTATTTAAATGATGCCAATGCCTGGTGTTAATATGAAGTTATTATTCGTTATAATGTCAATAATCGTGTTGTTGTGTATAGCTATTGATGTTAACAAATGTTGTTTGCAGAAAAGAACTGACACTGATTTTGAATTAGACTAAGTTATCAAATGTTTGGTAACAACATTATTTATTGTATTATGATTAATGTATACGTCTATAACTTATTTTTTGACATTTTAAGTGTATGTAAGCATACCGATTGTATTTTTTTTAAAAAGTTTCAATGATTATGTAACAAAACCAAAATTGTAAATGGCGATTTAAAAGAGGAGATAAAAAATTTGACCTTTCGAGTTTCTTGCCTGTTCTTCTCGAGAAGGCTCTCCCAATTTCTGAACAGGTGTAGATTCAACTTTTTTTTTTCATTACTACTTGTATTTGCAGACATCTTGAGTAGGTATATTCAGGATGTATGCACATACAAGGTTAAATTTATGTTTCCTTTAAATTAGAATGTTTTGCTTTGTTTTGACGTCAATAAGTGCCTGTAAATGTCTAAGTTGAATAAAGATTTTTGAATTTGAATTTGAATTTGAATACACTGTGGTTCTTGTAGGGGTTGCAGATTTGCTGCGAATCTCACAGAAACCACATGTGTGTGCTGTGTGTACTATAGGTGACTGTTACCACTTACCATTAGGTGGGCAGTTTGCTTGTTTAACAACTTAGTTGTATAAAAAATGGAACACTAAACTTTAATAAATGACTCTCAAAATATAAATAATATTCGACAAATTGGACACGACACGACAAATTTCCCAAACATGTCCGGCATTATTAGAACGCCTGGCAACCCTGCACAGTCAGAGACATTCCGACAGCTGTTCAAACTCCAGTGGACCAATGCTCCGCAGATTGTCGTAAGAAATGGCCGCTTTGTGCTCCCACAATGAGTTATTGTGGAGCTGTACCGTACCAGCTTCATGTTCCGTTTGCATCGTTTAAAAAGTTACAATAGCTGCGTCGGTTATCTCTCTGGAACTTTCCGAAATAAAGGTATGCAAATGCTTATAGCCCGTAATAAGTTACAAGCCTGCTAGCACTAACTTGTACGCCGTATGATATATATTCCCTCTGTGCCATATTCCGTATCGCTGAGGTGAATGTCTCTTGGGCGGAGATTTCATGAGCGTACTTTAGGAATGATGGAATTACATAAGACAAATAGACCTTTTTGACAGATAGGCAGTAAATGTATTAAGCTGAAAATGATTTATATCAATACAATAACATATTCGGGCGTCGGTGGCGCTGTGGACTCGGCACTTGTCTTCCAATTGGGAGGTCTAGGATTGGAAACCGCCATGTACATGCCATGCCATGTGTTTTTCGTTTTTCGAGTGTCATATAATAATATGTACATGAAGGAAAACATCGTGAGGCAACCTGCATACATCTGCGAAAAATTTCAAAGGTGTGACCTACGTGAAATCTATCAATCCGCACTGGGCCAGCTTGGTTGACTAAGGCCTAAACACCCTAACTCAGGGTAGGCTCGAGCACCTCGGTGGGGACGTGTATGATGATGAATAACATATTTTGACTGCGGCGAGATTTGAAACCATGTCTTAAACTTGCCAATGACGTCCTTTAACGCCAATGATTACTTACCAGACTTTGATCCTTTTGTACTTTGTTAAGCCAATATAGACGGGTTCAAATCTCACCAGAGTGGAAATGTTTCTTTTCATTGAAAATCCAAAGTCACGCATTTAAAATTATGAATAAAACAATAAAGAAAAAAATGTATCTCCGGCGAAATTTGAACCTGCATCTCCAACATACCGTGTTGACACCTTGACCAACTTTTGAGAGGAATTTTTCATTAATTAAATAATTTTACACATGCCTAATCTAAATCAAATATAACTGTTGACTGCGAGCGATAGCCACCCCAAGCAACAAACAAATTAAACATTCAAATAGCCTACAAGCAAAGTAATCCGTTAGCAACTCAATCAGATTACTGCCAAGTAAACCGATTGAGTTTCAGTAATAGCTAACCAGCCGGCAGGCCGCGCCGAACTAATTTAACTCAAATGTAATAGGGCGCAATTAAATTAATAGGACTGGCGACATTAATACAACAAATGTCTTTCGGTATGCAAATTTATGGTAAGCGGAAGCTGTAACTGAAAGGGGTAATCAGGGATGGGGGAATCAATCGTACTGTGACATTGTGCTTTGGCGAAGGGTAATTGTGAAATCGTTTGTTTGTTGTCTAATTTGAAAGTGGTTATCTGCTTAACACTTTTTAGTCAAGCACCAATTTTTTTTCCAATGACATAGGTATTTAAGGCGCATAGTAACGTCATTCATATAAAATCACTGCAGAAAAAACCGATTCTCTTCATAAATGTTGAATAAAAAAATCTTTAAAAAAGATTGTTATTATTCAACGCATTCTTTAGAGGATGGTCTTCTTAATTTTTTGATAAATTAATTAAAACTTGGTTAACATGTGACCCAAACATACCTCGATTTTAAAACTGTAAACCTAATCGCTTCGTAAATATTAGGTTAAATCATATACTTTCGATTTCAATAAATAAAGTGAACAATATTCTAGGGGATGGTCTTTTTAGATTTTTCTTATTCGCCTTTATTAAATTTTTATTGAAATAATTCATCTTACGAGTAAAGGTTTGCTTAAATATTCGCCTCGCTCTCACTCACTCAATCCTATGTTATCAGTGCGGGACGAACGACGCAAGGTCATTGGGAGCACTATGCGCCTTAAGTAATGGAAGATCCACATCTGTGCATAATGTTAAGTAAGTAGTGTAAAAGAAAGAAAAAAAAAAACAATATTTATTTATATGTTTTAAGCTAAATATACTCGAGTAAATCCGAAAAGTGTAGTTTTATTCAAATACTTAGTACTGACGACTGTACCAATTTACCATAACGCGGGCAGTATGTTGAATCGGCAACCAACAAAAAGTAACACAATAAGAGGCATATCTCCGATATCCATTATAGTCCAGTAAAATAAGCATCCAACCTCGGAATGGAAGCGAATAAGCTGTAAATTGGTAAAAACCTTTGTTTTGGCATTCTAAAGACTACTGGGCCAAAAGTCTCATATAATCTCGTGTCCGCGTCACAAGATATTCAAGGATACAGGTCGGCCAAATCGGTTTATTACATTTATCTCCATTTCTATGGACAATACGTCATTTGAGGTTATTATAAAACTTGTAGATTGTAAAATTGTCTACAATTTTTATTTTATGCATTTTGTTGTATCTATAACCGTTCTCAAGCGCACATCAATAGCATATAACGCTGCTATGTACCTATACGCGGGGTCAAGAATATAGTTAGTAATTTAAGGCTAATTATTTAATTAAAATGTTATAATTTATACTGTTATGAATATTATTTATTAATTTTATTATTATTATTTTATTATTTGAATATTATTTATTAATTTTATATAGTCTAAAAGACTTGTAATAAACTCAAATGACGTTTTGTCCATGGAAATTGAGATAATTGCATATAACAGATTATCCTGACCTTTGATCTTGAATATCTTGTGACGCAGATACGAGATTATATGAGAATTTTGTCCCAGTCTTTAGAATACCAAAACAAAGGTTTTTACCAATTTACAGCTTATTCGCTTCCATTCCGAGGTTGGCCACTTTTTTGGTCTTATTTGACTGGACTATTACCTCAATTAGGTATTATCAAGCGTACTCTAGTCACACTTTCACTTGGAAGTTGGTGCCAAATTTTAATGCTTTTTAAGACTTTCCACGCGATCATTGCTTGGCACCTATTTCAATATAAAAATCTGACATTTTGGTGTTTTGAAGTTATATAAAAAATATCACCAAAAAATTCACCTCACAACCACGGAAAGGCTTTCTTTATTCTTAAAAATTTGCGTAGAAAAGTCTATTTTAATCGCTAGCGTAGAAAAGTGATTTGAAATTCGATCGTTTGAATTTGGACTGGGAATATGAATTCAAACTTTGTGGTTAAAAACTTTTTCATTTCAAAAAGATGAATCTATATGTTAAAAATGATTACACTGTGAATTCGTCACTGTTCGAATTTATTTATTTTTGTTAATTTCCGTTGTGTCATTTTATATTTGTTGTTGAATTGTTTTTTAATAGTATAAGATATTTTACTCGCTGAGGTGAGGTGAAAAGTTGTGTTTTGCGCGCGGCTGCAAATTTATTTGCCTCACGTGTCTTTCAAATTCAGCACTCAACAAAAATCAACTTTGCAGCCTTGCATACCAAAAGACAATTTAGCATAATTAATAATAGTTATTTGTTATACATGAGAGCAAAGTTGCTTTTTAACCGCGTACTCAACTTTGATGACCGAGCAAGCGAAAGATTCTAAAATTGATTAAAAAATTTGAATCCTAAGCGTTAGCGAGGGAATCAAAAGAGCACAAGGTGAAAAATCTTTGCACTCGAGTGCAAAACGTAACTTTTCATCCCCCCTCAGCGTGGTTCAGAGTCTGAGTTTTTATCAAATTAAGAAAAAGTTGTATGATGAATTCGGCACCATGGAGATGTTGCCGAATAATGACCAAGTAAATAGGTTTAATGATCCAAAGCCGTTTTAATCCGCTTGAGGTTAAAGTAAATTTGAAATTAGAACATCGCGTGCATTAGGTATGTGATTTCAAAACATCATTAAACCCATCTCCATGGTGCCGAATTTATCATAAAACTTTTTTAAAAATTTGTTAAAAACTCAGACTCTGAACCTCCTTGGTGTACGAGTAACTACTTTTGTTTATTTCCTCGCTGAGGGGGGATGAAAAGTTACGTGTTGCACTCGAGTGCAAAGATTTTTCACCTTGTGCTCTTTTGATTCCCTCGCTAACGCTCAGGATTCTAATTTTTTAATCAATTTTAGAATCTTTCGCTTGCTCGGTCATCAAAGTTGAGTACGCGGTTAAAAAGCAACTTTGCACTCATGTATAACAAATAACTATTATTAACATTTTAGTAAATTAACTACATACATGTGTATCAGAATTTGACCCAAGACTCAAACACCAGAATAACTTAAAATAAAATGTCTCGCTCAAAACAGTTTTGAAAGAATTATATCAAAACTCCTAATAAACGATTTGTTTTAGAGTGCCAACAGCGCAACCACATCATTTGAAAGAAAAGAACTACGGGACAATTATATTGAGAGAACTGTTCCCTAACTCCTAACCTACCAAAAAACTTCGATTATATCAGCTCAGTTGTGGCTCAGTAACATTATTATGATGACTACAAGATGCAAATATGATGAGTGAAACACGTCGGACGTGCCTATTAAAAAGGCTTTCTCTTGATTTTCAAGGGATCCCATCATCGGATTATGAGTTGGTGACAAAGCAACCACCTCAGGAGTATACTCTTTCGATTACAAAAAGAATCGATGTACATAACACAAAAAATAAAACTATCGGACATAATAATAACCTCATATTTATTTCATTTTCATAGTTTAATTTAATGGAGCAAGGTTTTGTCAACAAGCCTCCGTTTTTACCGCAATGCTCTTCTGCCCTCTTTTTGCTATCAAAAGTAACTATTAGAAGAAAATTCATTACATTGTGCATTTGCTCATCGTTTCAAAAATTCGCTGCATCTTTGTACCACTCGGCGCCATATATTTCTAGGAATACCTCTTTATCCTCGCTACAGTCTCTCAGAGCTTGTTCACATCACATGGTTGGTGAAACGCACCCTAACAGTAAAAGTAAAATAGGTAGTATACGGATTCCCGGGTGGAGGTTTTAACGGGAATACAGGGATATTTTGCTCGCGACAAAATTCCTTGACGTGACCTTGTCTGATAACTTACGCAAGGGTTGTATATTTGAAACGCTCGAATTTGATAGTTCATCGTGTGCGCTGTCATTTTCTACTGGTCATGACTGTTTCTTTTTAAGTAAGTAGGTATAGGAAAAGATTTCATATCTGTAGAGCTAGCACGAACATTTCGGTCAAAGTATTTGTATCGTCATTGTGAAATATTTGTGTGAGAATTTGAGTTCCAAGTGCATCCTAAAAAAAGGTATGCCCTGTAGGCGCGCTGTATAAATTCCAATACACATATTTCACGATGACGATACGAAACGAACACTGAATACTTTGACGCAAATGTTGGTGCTAGCCCTACTGGCAGGACTTATACCTAAGTTTTCGGCATACCGTGTTAACGCTGTAACTTATCCAATCTGAACTAAATTTTAAGTGTGTCGATCTTTTATTATTTTGTTAAGCCAAACATTATCCCTGAATAACATAGACTATTAAAATATTTTTTCTACGGGAAAATATATAATTCCCACGGGAAAACAAAAATAACGCGGGCGATGTCGCAAGCGGAAAGCTAGTTGTTAATAGGTTGATTTAGGGCCAATTTTTCACTCGTTAGATAACTTTTAACTGTAGAATAAATTTTGTATACATATAAAAGTTGTCAAACTGTCATATATATTCCTCGAATAATAGTTAACTGACTTTTGAAAAATTTGCCCCTAACAAAGTAAAAAGAGATAAATAGGGTTTAAATTAACTTCAAGAGTTAATTTAGAGTTTAATATCAAACGTCAATCAAATTAAATTTGTTGTTGGTGATAATTTGGACGATTCAAAAGAGCCTTCGTATAAATTTTATTATTTGAATAAGGAATATTTTGATTTTGATTTCTATTTTAATACATTAAAAAATGTACTAATCAATTCACTATCACAGCTGTACGGCTCTGCAACACGCTTTTACAGGACTTTCGTAATTCTCCCAACAAAGCTAGGCTGAAACATATATATTTACAACTGTATGTATGTATGTATGCGTGTGTGTGGTTATATTTGTGTGGTTACATATCTTTATTATTGGTTTTTTTTTTATGTAAGGCCCGGCAAATGACCTCCTTCCGCCTGATGTTAAGCGGTGAAAGAGGCCCAAATGAGTTGACAGATAGAGTAGGGACGACATCCACTATCCTACCTGCCCGCCCCTTGCCGGCCTAAAAGATGCTTTTTCACACCTCTTTTGAAGGAACCCATGTTGTAGGATGAAGGAAACACGTGCGCAGGTAGAGAATTCAAGTGTGGGATGAACGACAGAAGAAGGAATCTTGGAATTTCTTGGTACGGTGTGAAAAGGAAGATACAGTGTAAGGATGACTCCGAAGGCCCTTACGCGTGTTTCTGTTAAGGAATGGAGAGGGAGGGATAAGGTTAAAGAGCTCCTCAGAGCATTCCCCATGGAACATTCGGTAAAAGGCGCTAAGAGAGGCGATGTCACGACGAAGTTGTAGAGGCTCGAGGGTGTTCGTTGCCTCTACATCGCCAATTATTCGAATAGCGCGACGCTGCAATCTGTCCAGAGCATCGAGGAGGTACTGAGCGGAGCCGTCCCAAAGGTGCGAGCAATATTCCACGCAAGACCTAACCTGAGTTTTATACAACAGGCATAGTTGATCCGGCGCAAAATACCTACGCACCTTGTTTAGGACACCGAGTTTCCGTGAGGCAGCAGCTATAACGGATTCGATGTAGTCTCTGGGGTTCAGATCGCAGCGAATGTTCATTCCGAGCAAGGTGATGTTACTCTGTGTGTGAAGGGTTGTGCCCTGAAGAGAAGGAGGTGGGAGGAAAGGTAACCTTTTCGCCGAGAACGCGCACACCTGTGTTTTCTTAGCATTGAACTCGACAAGATTATTTTTGACAAAATAAGTTTGTAGCAAGTTTTCTATGTATGGTTTCTTGCACCGCCTCAAATTTTCTGCCCTACCCTCACGGTTGACTAGTAGAGAATGCCTTAAAGCATTAAGTACACCTATTGTACCATATGCGTTGTGCAATAAAGTGTTAATTAAAATAATAAATAAAAATAATACAAGCAAAATAGATATATTAGCAAAAATAGGAAGCTGGAATATTTGGATTTGAAACTTTTATATGAAAAGATTCTACCGATTAGGAATACGTACATATCAAACGTCCGTATTCTAGCCAGGGCACGTCAGTGCTGTAATAAGCCAGAACTAGCTCAGAGAATCGTGTAGGCGGCATTTTCCTTGTGTCAGCATTTCACGAAAACTGAGCTGGGATTTTTATTATCTGCCTTTTGATTTAGGCACGGCGTTCTAATTTCATCTGACTTGGGAGAAGTTCCATTATTCATGCTAGTTTGTCGAGTAAGTTGTTCTTATAAAACACAAGCTTTCCGCTCGCGACTTCGCCCGCGTTATTTTTGTTTTCCCGTGGGAATTCTTTTCTTCTAGGTAAATTACCCTGTCTTTCCTCTGCTCTCGAACTATCCCTATACCAATTTTCATCAAAATCGGTTCAGTAGTTTCGAGGGCTATATTCAATACAAACAAACAAACAATCAAATCCTTCCTCTTTATAATATTAGTATAGACAAGTTTTATTAATAAATAAATCAATAGTAAATAATATAATATAGAGGAAGCTGCTGCGAAATTTTTACCATCGTCGTCAACATTTTGGCGACGATTTTTGACTTTGAGTTTGATGACTCGCCCTCAGTACGTCTCAATCTCCGTCCTACGTCTTACTTATTTCTGCTGCAAAGCAGCAGTATAACTAACAGTGCCGTAAAGTGAAACATTGCGTAATATTTTTTTATTTATTTTGAAGTCTGTGCCTTTAAACTCATGAAAATCGATCATCTTTAACATCGACTTTAACATAAGAAATGTCATGTTGGTTGGTATTCTTACATTATTGTTGACTTTTTTGTGTTTTTGAAGTCGATTTTTATTTTTGTTAATAATATTTTTTTGTTAACAATAAAGTGTTTTTTATCTCATTCATTCAAAGTCGGCTAACAAGTGGACTGCCCGCCTGATGGTAGGTGGTACCAGTGAACTATAGTCCATGTGGTTCATGCAAGTTTCTCAAACAAGTCGACAGGGGCCATAGGGTGCGTTACCAACTTGTGACATACTCGTAAGACATCAAGTCTCAGAACCTAGTAGAGCCACATAATAAATTATAGTACTAACGTAGAGTCCATTTCTTGAAATAAAGTCCCACGGAAATAAACAGAACTAGATTGTGAAAAGGGATAGAATACTGCTGAATGCCATAGGTCATCAATCCGTCACACTTCTGCCTTGACGCATAAAGCCGCATCTGGGGGACTTCTTTCGTGAAACGAACTCTATTATAGCCAGTATCTCACTGGTTGTCTTATCCTTTAAAGCAGAATAGAAATGCAACCACTCGTACTTGGCAGCACAAAAAGTTGACATAATAGCTCCAATAAAAAATTATAATATCCAATCATTGTTTAGCATAACTCTCCATTTGTCTACTCTTCGCGTCTCATCACTCAGCCGAAGTAATTTATCGCCAAAGTTGCTGATAGCGGCCACCACACCAGTATCTTGAGATGTAACGATTCCGCCAACTTTTATTACTTCCCTGCAGGTAGCGCCCATTTATCAATGTTAATTTCAACTTTTTGACGCTAATCCTCTGAACAAGCTCGAGTTGTAGCCGTTATTTCATAAGAAAAACTTCGGGGATTGTGTTGTCAAGCATTCCCAGGTAATATTTCACGGACTCGCCGTGAGTTTTTTTTTCCGAGACTCGTTTTTAGGGTTCCGTAGCCAAATGGCAAAAAACGGAACCCTTATAGATTCGCCATGTCTCTCTGTCTGTCTGTCTGTCCGTCCGTATGTCACAGCCACTTTTCTCCGAAACTATAAGAACTACACTGTTGAAACTTGGTAAGTAGATGTATTCTGTGAACTGCATTAAGATTTTCACACAAAAATAGAAGAAAGCAATAAATTTTGGGGGTTCCCCATACATAGAACTGAAACTCAAAATTTTTTTTTCATCAAATCCATACTTGTGGGGTAGGTATCTATGGATAGGTCTTCAAAAATCATATTGAGGTTTCTAATATAATTTTTTTCTAAACTGATTAGTTTGCGCGAGAGACACGTCCAAAGTGGTAAAATGTGTGCCCCCCCCCCCCCCCTGTAATTCCTAAAAAAAGAGAATGATAAAACTAAAAAAAATAAATGATGTACATTACCATGCAAACTTTCACCGAAAATTGATTTGAACGAGATCTAGTAAGTAGTTTTTTTAATACGTCATAAATCCTACGGAACCCTTCATGGGCGAGTCCGACTCGCGCTTGGCCGGTTTTTAAGATACTTAATTGGTGAAGGGACAAGTTTTCAGAGGCAGGGTTAAGTTGCCGCTCCCAGCAGTCGCGCACCGTCTCTGAGACCGCTATGAACCTATTTGTTTTTTTTTTGCATACTACAAACAATGGACCACAGTGCTTACATGATTCTTGAAGGGACTTACTGACCTTCAATAGTTTTGACGTCAATAAACGCCTGTAAAGGTAGAATTTGTATTCGAGTGACCCTATTTCATCCGTCACAAGCGCACGGACTTAATTATGTTGGTATTGCCTAATTGCATGCGTTTTGAGGGAGGGCGGGCGGCGCTTTGCCTGCTAATTACTAACAACACCTTGTTGGAAGTTTTGCTATACACTTGCTCATTAACAATTAGGACTTCCGAAATATATAACGCCTGACGGGAACGCATCCATAGCATATTACTTCAGTGTTCCATTACACCGATACAAAGTGATGGATGGATACTGATCTATAAAAACAAAACGATATCAAAAACACTTCAAAGTTAAAAATAATATAAAAATACAAACAACATTACATTTC
The DNA here is from genome assembly GCA_963935595.1 of Schoenobius gigantellus. Lineage (NCBI taxonomy): Eukaryota > Metazoa > Arthropoda > Insecta > Lepidoptera > Crambidae > Schoenobius > Schoenobius gigantellus. The sequence continues at coordinate 1,379,256 of OZ012561.1, read as the reverse complement.
CATATTGAAGTCGGTGCCAAATTGTAAGACTTTCTTGGAGATCATCATTTGACACCGACTTCAATATAGAAATGTATTATAATGTTGTTTGTATTCTTATATTATTTTTAGCTTTTAAGTGTTTTAGAAGTCGGTTTTTATTTTTGGTATTTTTATCTTTTTAGTGAATTTAACATCAGCTCACCGAAGTAACTTGAAGGAATATGACAAAGGGTCAATACACGCCTATTGTATTAATTTAAAAACTGTAGCGTTCAACTCTATTATCACTGGTGTCTGTAATGAAATCATGCATGATTTGCACTTACCGGTTTCCGATTGAGCTGAAATTTTGCATGCATATGTACATAGCGTGACAATGCATTATTTTGATAGCATGGAGCTGATCTGATGCTTTAACTGGAAGGTAGCCATAGGAAGTTCTTAATAAAACAACACAACCCCATAGAGTTTGGACTCCTTTGATTCGTATTGATGAGTACTGTGATCCTAAAAATATAGCTTTTTTAATTTTTTTACTATTTTGGCGTCGGTTAAAAAAATAAGTATAAATTAATGTGAGTTAGTGAGACAGTGAGTTCCTTTTCACTTCTAGTTTAATTTTTAACTTTTCCATAGATAGATTTATTTTACTAGCTTGCCTTATTTGTGAGAATAAGGAAACCTACACTTAATCAAATTTCCCAAATTGTTTCCTTTTATTTCTCATTTTACGGGTTTGGAAACATTCTTTATATATGTTTCATTAAAATATTCGCTGGAATCAATCACAAAACTTAAGAAAATGTCATCAACCCCAACACTTCTTTGAAAAGCACGCCATTTACAAATCACTTGAATAATAATCATCAGCCTTTAATTACTATTCGAGTCTGACGAGCTTATAGAGATATTTACTCACGAATAATAACTTTGATGGTTCATTAGAAGCAATAGCTTAGTCTGCGCGTTTCGCGGAAGGTCTCCTAAATTTAACGGGTAATAATAAATTGGATGATTTAATATTGTAAGTGGTTGTTTAAAGTTAGATCAGAATTGTTTCGGATTGAATTTGCTCCGTCATCCGAGAAAGAGGAGAGGAATTTTCCGGGAATACGGAGCAATTTGACACGGTTAGCGCAGAGGTCGAGCGATCGCCTACTGCGCAACAGGTCGCGGGTTCGATTCCCGCACGGGACAGATGCTTCGTATGGCCTACAGAAATTTGTTCCGGTCTGGGCGTATGTGCATGTGATATTCTATGTTTGTAACTGCACCCACGACACAGGAGAAAATCCTAGTGTGGGGCGACGTTTTTAAAAAAAAAAAAAAAAAAAAAAAATTATCAGTAACGAGAATTCGTACGAGAATTCGTGGTCAGATTTCGCCGTGACACTTTGAGATTTTGTTTTTTTGGGTTCCGTACTTCGAAAAGAAAAACTGAACCCTTCTAGGATCACTTCGTTATCCGTCCGTCCGTCATTCTACCCCTTTTCTCGGAACGCGTAGACATATCAAACTGAAATTTGTATGAAATACTCGTACAGACACGAGGTCGGTCTCTTTCTGCTGTGAAAAGATGATACTAGTAAGTCATGAAGATCAAAATACGTATATAGAGTACTTCCCATTGACCAAGGATCATGAAATTTGGCAAGAAGCAAGGTCTTACAGCACATATAAATGCACCTGAAAACCGTATATATGAGTACAAAGAAAGGAATTTATTAACGTTGATCAAGTTTGTAACGGAACGCACTTGGCTGGTTTGTTGATCATTCATGCCGGTGTGGTTTATAAGGTACCATCTTTTTTATACAACTAAGTTGGCAAACAAGCATACTACCCACCTGATGGTATGGTAGGTGGTAACAGTCACCTTCAGTACATGTGGTTCTTGTGAGATTCGCAGCAAATCTGCAACCCCCACAAGAACCACAGTGTACGTTGCCAACTTGTGACATAAGATGATAAGTCACGGTACCCAGTAATTTAACTGCCATATTTTACCGCTGCTGCTGCACTACTGCTTTGCGGCAGAAATAAGTAAGACGGAGGTACCCAAGCAGGCGACCCTGGTAAAAATTAATCATCTGTTTGGTCGATTAGAATTTATTTGTCTTGTCGACACAGTAATTTCATGGTTTAGTTCAAAGCGGCAGTTTTCTTTGCATTTGAATATTTATTTATCATTAAACATTATGAGTATGTAGAAATTGAAGATTTGAGTGAAACCATAAAATGTGTTAAGTCCACGCCCTGAGCAAAAGTAGCGAATTAGCAAATTTTTTTGGTGCGATTCTGGAATTTGTTAACGAATACACGAAAAGTTACATCAATTTATAAGTATCTCCTCAATTCGGATGTCTGAATTTAGATGCTACCTTTGTTTCGAGGGGAAATACGTTATTGCAACGTAGCTGCCGCTGGCTAGACGGCGAGCGTGTGTAGGGCTCTCCCAGTAGAGTGCCAGGCCTACCCAATTAAACCCCCCGGTGTTCTCTTTGCCCTTATGGGCGCGCTAGCTAAGGGCCCTGGCAAGCTGACAGGCTCCTAATTAGAAAATGATGGACGCTACTGCAATATACACATAATAAATAGACACTAAAAATACGGACGAATACAGTAATGTATAATATTGAAGGAAAAAAAAAACAAATAAAAACATTTACACATTAAATAAACCACAATCGGTGCTTAAGTGGAACGCGCCTTTATGGTTTGTGAGGGTCGTGTTGTTTTTGTGCTGTAGTCGGAGTCGAGTCTTTAGTCTGTGACACAAACTAATAAGAGAACAAGTTGTCTGTGAGGCGAGTCGGAGTCAAAGATGTTATGTCAAAGTCACAAGAAGAAACAAAATTAAAATTATAATACCTGCTCAAATAAAACAAATCAGGAAAATGGCTCGAATAAACATCCGTGGCATAAACATGGAGTTCGCTTCAGGTGCACATATATCGTGTGGACTTACAAATAACAAATAGTTAGTAACCATAATTTATGTCAACCGAGCTTTTAATTTGTCGGTAAGGAAAAAACTCATAATACCCAGACAGCGTGGTTTATCCATTAGTGAAACACCACCACAATTATGCACAGGCATACCCTAGTCGGCTTCTTAAATTCAAGCTGTAGCTTTCGGCTCCTGAAAATTCATAAAGCGAGCTTTGCTACATAAACCAGCGTCTACCCTCACTACGATTTTACTTTGGGCGCCAGACAATACTGTTAATGTGAGCGGTGGAAATTCCTTAATCTCCCCTAAAAACAGGTCGTGGGCATTGTCAACATTTACATAGTGTAAGCGTTAATTGGATTTTTGTTTGGCAATAAAAAACATTTACATTTCTGAGGAGAAAAATGCCGAGACAATATTTGAATTATAAATATTTGCCTTTGAAGGCGACGTGACGGTGACGTTATACATTTCAGAATATATTTTAGCGATGCAAATGACGTTCGTGAGATAACAGATTAGGAACATTTTTAAGGCGAGAGTGAAGGCATTTTCTGGGCGTGCTCGTTCCACCGTAGATCTCATCCATGCGTCAAGGCTGAGATTAAGAAGCTTGCCTAATGTAAAAAAAATATGTGTCTCCGCTCTTTTTTTCCTGTGGATGTCGTAGGAGTAGGAGCCGACTAACCAGTGACCAGTTGACCAGTTCATTAATGAAAATCGAAGTGATAAGCTTTACCCGTACTCCTCAACAACTGAGACTAGCTGTTGGCTGTTGGTTAAGGCGTCAACATCCCAGATAGCATGCAACCTTGCCAAATTTGAGGCAAGTTTGAATCAAACTTTCTAGTTTCCCATCAACAAGCTTGCATTATATTTTTTTTAAGCTTGCATGATGTTTGTATTTTTAATAACGCAATGACCACATGGCTGGCTACTGGCGGATTTTGCTGTGTGAAAGTTTTAGTTTTTGTTTTATTAATAGTATTATTTGCCATTACAGTTTTGTGAGTGTATATATATATATATATATATATACACTCACAAAACTGTAATGGCAATGGCATATATACACACATATAATATATATATATGTGTGTCTATGTGTGTATATATGTATGTGTGTATGTATATGTATTTACAGAGATATGTCACAAATGGTTGTACGTATACTATGTTTCTTACAATGTTCATACGTATATAACGACGTATCTCACTGCGCAATTTTGCTTGGTATGTCACACAATTCCATTCCTCTTTGTTATTTTTGATGTTTCATTTATTAAACTTTTACTAAATGTTTGATCCAAACAATTTTTGATATCGTCATGCTGCGTCGGTTTCCTTCTTATGGGCGATGACGGAAGATCAGTGTTCGCTCGAAAGAACGAAGCTAGACACTGAGTCATGGCCTTTTTGTCCTGCTGCAACACACACATGTTATACTTACTTACATGGAATCATAGGTGTATAGTATATATTAAGATAATTTAGCATTGTTTGAATGTAATGTAATATGTGTGTGTGTGTTATTTGGCAAATAAACTTATATCTATCTATCAATGTACATACAATATGGCCCCAACAAACTAGTCGCTTTTTAAAGTTTGTTGGGGCCATATTGTATGTACATTGCAACATTGTATACTGCCGGAAAAAACAAAAACCACGCAAGTTTGTCAACGGGAAACTAGAAAGTTTGATTCAAACTTGTCAGACCTGCCATTGCTATCTGGGATGGCATGTTAAAGACGGGGGTTCAAAACCCACTCGAGCCGAATAATTTTCTTGTGTTGTCTGATTATAAAAATGTTATTATGGCGACAAATTAAATAGAATGGTAGTAGATATGTTAACCAGACGGGTCAGAAGCCTTAGTTAGTTAGTTTGACTGGGCTCTTTTGCACTTAGCCTTTTGATTGGGCCATTGTGCGTCCTAACATTATGTCAGCCTCCATCCTACTCCATCCATCCCAGTTCCTCCCAGAATGCCAGCAGCCTCTGTGGGCTACTACATGCTTCCGGCATGGAAGCCGGGGAGTGGAGAAGCTTCGCCCGTTGATCGGCCACACTTGTGCACTCCATAAGGACGTGCTGTGGCGTTTTCTCCGCCTCCATGCATCCTTTGCATAGAGGGCTGTCTGTACCCCTATTGTGAATAGGTGTTTGTTTAGGAGACAATGTCCAGTTATAGTAGCTATAACTTTCCGGATTTTGTCTCTCTTTAGTCTGATGAGGGAACGGGCAAGCTTTTTGGATGGTACCGGGATTGCGTTTTTTATTTTCTTGCATCCCTCATTGGCTCTTCATTCTGTTACATGTTGTTCCTCGGTTTTCTCACGCAACCAGGTTTTTATCTGGACCTGTGGAATGGGCATTAAGGGTTCTGGTCCATACACTTTTGTGTTTGAAACCTCTCTTAGCCAGAAGCCCTATCACCAACTAAGCTTGGCAAAAAATCTTCTGCCCCTTGAGAAATCAAACCCAGCACTTTCAGATTAGTACCAGGTACTCTTAACCACTAGACCACGGAGGCAGTTAATTATCAGAAAGAGTTAGTTGCCTTATAACTAAACTACGATAACCCTATCTTTTACTGGTGATAGGTTATTGAAACTGGACGTGAGGAGCAAACCGTTAGTGGGTGCTCCGTCAGTTCAATCGTGTGATGAACTGAGATCTGGATGACTTAAGTCACCAGGGACCTTGTTCTGATGACGTTAATTGATTTATGGCGTGTCTAAAAGCTTCAACAGCTTTGCTTTTGAGACAGTTATGGTTGGTTAACCGATAAATAACTAAAACTTTTGTAACTATTGGCTTATCAAGAAATTGTAGAATGAATAAATTGCACCACAAATTGCGTTTAAAGCGACAAAAGCCGTTGTATTGAAACGCTATCAAGACACAATAACATTCTTAAAATTAGCAGAATTAAGCCCCAGATCACCCACTGGACGAATATTAACAAAACCCATCTGGCCAGCAACCATTGGGTTAAAATAATGATAATGATGACATAAATGTAGAAAATAATAAGTGAAACAAAGCAGATACATATCATGGGACAAATACATTAGAAAATCACAAGGCTTATAGGATCTCAAATATTGACTGATAGCGCCTACAAAGATTGGCTTACTTTATTCAATTTGTACTAACACTGGAATAATACAACCTACACAATCTCGAGACACAACATAACCAATGGTATAGCAACGTGACGGAATAAAGTACAAATCAATTCGCGCTAACCCAAGTAGGTACCTATTACCTCCAAGGCCTTACTTAGGGTTGCCTCTGCACGCTTTTTCTTCGATGGTTCGTCGATGGTTTTTTTAACACAAAGGGTAGGTCTCAGTTTTCAATGCACTTGATGATAAGTGACGACAAGGCTAAAGTTGAAAGCGAACATCATATGGATTTCACAAAAACTAAGGAATTACCTATAATTGTCAGAACACAATAATGCTATCAACATGTAACAACATGTCAAGTCACAGTAATTTCATTACCTGTCATACCCTTCAAACCGGAAGTCCGCAACACATCAATGCAAGCACTGCCGTTATCAGCAGAAAAAGTTAGGATGTTTAGGCCTTAGTCAGCCACGCTGGCCCATTGGTCGACTTCACGTACACCTTTGAATTTCTTCGCAAATGTATGCAGGTTGCCTCACGATGTTCTCCTTCACCGCAGGAGCTTGGACAAATGTAGATATGAATTTCGTAATACGAAAAGCAGATGGCAGGGTCGAAGCCGGACCTTCCGGATTAGAAGGCAAGTGCCGAGTCCAAGCCACCATCGACGCTCCTTTAAAATAAATGCTAAGCCAAAATTATAAAATACGAGCTTTTCTTTCCGCTTGCAGCTTCGCCCGCGTTGTTTAAGTTTTGCCCGTGGCGATTGTATATTTTTCCGTAGGTAAAACAGTTCTATAGCATATGTTACTTATGTGATAATGTAGCATTCTATTAGTGCTTTTTTGTGAATTAGATTAGTAGTATTTGCGTTTTTTCATTCCAAATAAAATATGTAAATACAAATATTTTCTTTATACAATCTTCTAATTCTATAAAAATCTCGTGTCACAGTATTGTTACTGAGCCCCTCCGAAACGGCTTGACCGATTTTTATGATTTTTTTTTGTATTTATTTCGTTGATCTGAGAATAGGTTATAAGCTATTATACCCCTAGAACCTAGATGCTTTGGGCGGTCCTCTCCAGATTTTTTGGCATTTTTTTATTATGATTTGGCATCAAAAATACTTTAACCCTAAATTTTCACTCTTCTTCCACAAACCCCTAATTTCATAGCGATATTAAGTACTTTTACCGACGAAACGTAGTTCACGGGCACAACTATATTATGGCACAACTAACTAGTATTAGTAAGTATAGATGGTTTCAGCTCAGTACAGGGCTATCGATTGACACATCACATGCGTAGCCTGTCGCATTTATTATTAACATCCATGCCTGTCGGGATGGAGGGGAAACTGCAGATATGTATTCCAATTTATAAACAATTTCCCCTAATATATTATTGATCGTACTTATACGCGAGGACAATAATTTGAGAGTCACCTAAGTGGTTAACTGAATTATGGAAGCAGGTATGACTCCAATACAATCTTTACTCCTAACCGTTAAACACAGCGTTGCTATATTTATTATTCATTATACCACTAGGGTGGCAAACAAGCATACGCTCCACCTGATGGTAAGCGGTTACCGTAGCCTATGGATGCTTGCAACACTGGGGGTATCGCATGCGCGTTGGCGAACCTTTAAAAACTTTTTAATACCCTTCTTGAAGAACCCCATGCTGTAGTCTCTTGAGAAAACCTCGACAGGGCGTTCATTCCACATCCTGAGCGTACGCGGGAGGAAGTTCCTCTGAAACCGTACCGTACGGGACCATTTTGGTTCCAGGGTGTGAGGGTGAATTCCTTGCCGATAGCGAGCTGTGCGATGATAGAAAGTGGCCGTAATAGGCACCATGTCAAACAGCTCCTCGGAACATATCCCATTATAGAAGCGGTAAAACATACACAGAGAGGCAAAATGTCTTCTAAGACTGAGGGGTTCAATACCGTTTGTGAGTATGGGATCGTCAATGAGTCTCATAGCTCGTTTTTCTACCGCGTCAAAAGGTGTAAGTTGGTAAGAAGGTGCTTCGGCCCATAGATGGCAGCAATATTCCATGTGGGGTCTGCGTTTTGCGAACTCGCTCAAAAATTATATCGAGAATTTATATTACCGAGTAATCCAATAATGCTAGTCGCTAAAGTTCATTTCTGAAAGATTTATACAGACATTATTATTTTTTGCGAAATATTGGAAATAAGTCACGTAAAAAGAAACGTGACATGAAACGCGGATAAGTGCGCAGTGACGTCACTCTTCACTAAAACTTGTACTATAAGTGCGTCAGTTGAACTGGTCGCACGCAACTACTCACTAAAAGCCAATCAAGATCGTGTTGGAGTCCGTACAAACGTTTCTACCTATTACCTATACCTGGGCAGATGGGCAGCTTTCGGGAAGTTACGAAAAATATTCTCATCCAAATTACCTCAGTGTCTCAAGACGAAAGTCTTTGACCAGTGTGTGTTGCCAGTGATGACCTACGGAAGCGAAACGTGGCCATTCACTATGGGTCTCGTCCGAAGGCTCAAGGTCGCTCAGCGGGCAATGGAGAGAAAGCAGATGCTTGGGGTGTCCCTGCGTGATCGGATCCGAAATGAGGAGATCCGCAAGAGAACTAAAGTAACCGACATTGCTCGAAGAATTGATCAGCTGAAGTGGCAGTGGGCGGGACACATAGCTAGAAGGACCGATGGCCGTTGGGGCCGAACGGTTCTTGAGTGGCGACCACGATCCGGACGACGCTCAGTGGGTAGGCCCCCGACCAGGTGGACCGACGATCTGGCAAAGGTCGCGGGAAGCAGCTGGATGCGGGCAGCGCGGGACCGATCGTTGTGGAGATCCATGGGGGAGGCCTATGCCCAGCAGTGGGCGTCGTGCGGCTGAGATGATGATGATGATGATGACCTATACCTTAGTACCTATTTATAACGTCCTAACTAGTACTTACATTTTTACGGTTTTCAGATTTTTTGTTTTATCAATTATTTATGTTTCATGGTTAATATTTCTATTCAGATTTAAACGATATGTCGCAATTGAATAAAACACTTATTCAAAACTTAACTAATTATACAAAACTAATGTAAACTAATATAAACTAAATCTAAAAGAGGCCCCTGCGGCAAATACGATGCTGGCGGCGATTTCTCGCTGTATCGCTAAAATAAAACGTTGAGCGAGGAAGCTCTCAACTCTTCGGTCTCCTGTGATATCCTTTAGCCCATTTGATAGAGCCTTGAAGAGGCTTAGAGCGCCTGGGCCCCACGGACCGAGAGTCTCGACGCCAAATTTGTAATTTTTTTGTTAATATGTGTTGCAAGATATTACTTCTTGTCAAATTTCATGTTTCTAGGTTAACGAGAAGTACTCTAGGTTATGACTTATGATTCCCTTGTGAAATAGCTAAATATACGAAACGAAGGGACATAAAGGTGATATCTTTTGATAGCTTAATCTTACAAGTCTAATTTTTTCACAGTTAAAAGAGACCGTGGACCCAAGTATTTCATATAAACATTAATTTGATATCTCTACGCGTTCCCAAGAAAATGGGTCTTGACAGACAGACCGACAACGAAGTTATTCTACAAGGGTTCCATTTTTTCCTTTTGAGGTGCGGAACCCTTAAAATTAAACTAATCTTAACAGAACTAATTATAAAAGTAAACCTTGTCTTATAAAATAGTATATTATGCAACTAGTAAATAAAGGACGGATTTAAAGCGAGGGCCATAGGTGAATCGCAATTCGCAAGCAATGAAGGATTCTAATGACTGAATGACCATAGGGAGTGATTCTTGATGACTGAATCACGAGGCTAGTAAGGGATTCAAGTGTTAGAATCCTGAGCGACACGAGTGATTCATCATGGCCCTCGATATAAATTCGTTTGTCAGTCCCACTTAATACGTGCCACCGTGCTACTCTTTAAGACAGAGATTATGTCACTGAAATTGTGAGATAATGCGTGACTCGAATCCAGTCTTGGCAGCCCGTGCTACGCTTGCTGATGGTAGGTGACGATAAAGCCGAAGGTGGAAACGAGCTTCACCTGGAATCCTCAAGAACTGAGGAACTGGCCTATCTTACCTCTAATTGTGGGAACATAAAAATGCTATTAGCATTGTTATTTGGCGACAAATTTAAGTAAAACGACAGTAACTGGTCAGGCGGGCGGGGTCAGCTTAGCCACCGATCAAACCGAGCAGGAAAACTTCTGCTGCAATGGGAAATCCAACCCCGAACCTCCCGATCAACATCCAGTGGTCCCAAATACTAGACCACAGAGGCTAAATTGAAGGTTAAATTGACAATTGACGTCTCCAACTTGTATGTTACGCTTTGACTGTATTAAAATGATATTACTGCGCTATTTTCATGAGCTTCTTATCTCAGCTGTTATTGTAATTCTACCCTCGTATAATATTTGCGAGTTCGCATGACCGAATAATGCTCTTATGAAATTACCTTTGACGTCATAAGGTCATGTCTCAGCCTAATTGTGTTTTGCTCCAGGTGTCGTCGAACTTCGCCCTTTGTTATTGTCTGTTATTCAACCCTTAAAGACTACTACGGTGTTTTTAGATCAGGGTGACAGAATTTTGTGCCTGTATCTTTTGTACTAGTAATTTGAGATTCCCGTAAAGAAAGAAGAAAGAAAAGAAAGAAAGAATGCTTTATTTGGATGCACATACACAATACACATAAATATTTATGCAAGTATTATACAGATAGTGCAGTCCAAAAAGGGCAATGCCTCAGCTAATTGCTTTTGCGTTAAAACTCGAAAAGCGCTGATTTTCAGGCATGACCAATGTCGTTATCTTATCTTAGAAGTGGGGTGGCCCAAGTAGTGAGCCTTTTGCACTTCGACCCACTCTGGATCTATTGTGCATCCCCAGGTGTTAGTCCCTAAAGCCATCACCACCTTCGGTCCAGTTCACAATGTCCATGACCTTGATGATGTCCTTTGGTGGCATGGCCCTGTAATCTTCCGGTTTTGGATAACCAATTTCCGTCAGCATTAGCCTCCTGTAGGCAAGTGCATCGCAATGGCACAGCAAGAGTTCCATGCTTTCCTCTTTATCCTTGCAGGCCCTACAGATTTTGGACCTGGCTAGTCCCATCCTGGTTAGCATGATCCTAGTGAATTTTGTTTGGCCCATTCTTACTGGTGCCTCCTTTGTGATTGAGCTCTTAGGCCTGTACTAACTGTTTTTGCGGTAATTCCGACAAACGGTTCCGGACCCACAAATTGTGTTTCCGATCCCTTTCTTGCCAGACAGTCAGCCTTTTCGTTACCAATGCCGTTACCATGGAAGCAAACATATGTCGTGTTATGTCATTTTGGTATGTACAACATAATTGCTTCCATGGCAGCGACGCCCGAGACGAAAAACCATGACATAAGACAAACTTTAGAGTAAAAGTAAGAAAATAAAAAAACAGTAATCAACGTAGATAGTTATACAAAATTACTTCTTATGGGTACACTCAAAAACATTTTATTTTCACATTCAAAAAGCAGTTACATTTCTGAACGGGCTAGGTGAATCATTCGGTCACCCTCGATTTCACTCAGCTGATAGTCTCTGAACGGCTTATGGCGAAAAACGCATGCTTCCGAACGCCCCCCAAATCACTAAAGATATAATAGAAGTAAAGAGATAATAGCCCTCGAAAACGCGGATAGAGATTGTGCGCGGCCCCGGTGCCAAGATAGTTATAATCCCAGCCCTGTGTTTTTTTCACCCATTAGACGCTTTTAGTTACACTATCAGTATTTCATCAGTTTGATCCATCAGTCTGGTATGATTGACTCCAGACTGATCTAATAAAGAAAAATAATGATACCAGACTGATGGATCACACTAATGAAATACTGATGGTGTAACATCCGTTTTACAGTCATAGTAGGCTACTGACTTACAGCGTTAGTAGTCAACTTCAAGTGTTCCGTTTTTTAAAGTAAAACTTTTTTGACATCACCTTAATTTTTTTCGTCCATCTATCGCATGTCACAGTACACAAAAATATGTAGATGTTTAATTTCACTACTTCAAATAGATCAGAATTGGTCTATGTGTAAGATTTTTGAGTTGAAATCAGTGAAGCAGTGGTCCGAACCTGATGTAGAGCACTAATTTTTTCATGTTTTTTTTGTTTTTTATTGCTTTTTTGTTTATTTTATTAATTTGTGTCTTTATTACTTAAGTATTTTTCTTATTTAAAATTTCCTTTTCAGAAAAAGAAGATCCGAAAAAACGTTTTACTTGCATCGTGGTTTCATAAAACCACACAAATTTTCTTTTTGAGGAATGAAAACATTAAAAGCATTAACTGGTACAATAGTTCATATATCCAATAGTGTTTTTTGGTGGTTTGTGGATGTGATGTGCTCCCTAAGGCCGGGTACTCAATAAGAGGTGTAGCACGTAATGTATCTGATACTGTATCAATCTACAAGTGTGTACGACTCGTCCATGGCTAACGCGTGTTGAGCTACGAGCCCCCGGATCCGGAGCCCCCGGATCCGCAGTGCTCGCGATGATTTCACCCCGATAATATGTCTGAAATGGTGGCTAGTGCTGCGTTCATATTAATATACAAACTGTAACAACCTACTAACCATATTCTGGCAAATAAATTTATTATTATTATTATTACAATCTTGTCGAAAATTATTAAAGCTCACGTCTTTTTTTGGCAATGTGAAATATACAAAACCCGAAATACGTAATAATTTTATCTTAAGGGTCCCACAATATCGGACAATTTCGATAAAGTTCAATTAAACTAAAAACTTTTTCTTCCATCCACTCCATGATGATGTTCGTTCGCACTCACTACACGTCTTGTCGTATAGCCGTCTACGAGCACGCTGCGAGCGCCTTTGTGCTCACACAAAAACCGCCAAGGGGGGGGGGGGGGGGTACCGCTTAACTCATATACCTGATTTACACTCGCGTCTCGTGGCTCGGCTCGTGTCTCGCGCAAGAGCGCGTGAGCTCGTCGAGGTGTTTACACTCTCGCGCAATGCGTTCAGTTGCTTTCGAGCTTTCAGCAATGGAAGACGTCGAAGTATTAGCGGCATCAACGCTGTGCTTAGCCAGCATATACCCTATAACTACGAAAATACTTTGACTAAATATGACTTTTTATTTTTAGGGTTCCAAATTATAGGCCCCTTTTGAGAAAGTTCAATGAAGTGTAAGGTTTCGTCTATAGTCAATTATTTAAAAATAAAAGAAAAATTTAATCTCGGGAAGACATGATGATGATACTATGATTTACATTTAAATTTTGGGCTGAATGACATTACGGGTAAACACAATCTAATAATTAGTTTTAGATAACGCATTGATTATTTATTGGTTATTATGAAACACCGTGTATTACAAGGTTATTTTTTAGTTATGACAAAAATTTTGTGTGCTTGTTCAGACAAGCAAACTGAACAACTTTCACTATGGCACCAACTTTGAAATCGCCAAAAAAAAATCAGCTGTTCCATACATTTAGGTTCAGTGAATGTTGAACATTTGTATGGAACAGCTGATTTTTTTTGCGATTTCGTGGTTGGTCCCATAGTGAAAGTTGTTCGGTTTGCTTGTCTGAACAAGCACACAAAATTTTTGTCATAACTAAAAAATAAACTTGTATATAAATATAATGTTGTAAGATGTATTCATTATAGCATTTATAACACTTTGGTATTTTTGAAGTCGGTTTTTATAATATAACTCGAATCATACTAATGAGGATGTCACAAGAATTGACTATGGATAATATAATGTAAGAAGAATATTTACATCCTTGTACATAACTGGCAATGCAATTGGTAATGTATAAAGAACAGATATTTCTTAGTACACTACCCGGTTTTGTACGAAGAATATTTTTTCCTTGTACATCGCTGGTAATGTAACTCGGTTATGTACGAGTAACAAGGGGAAATCTATGTAAGTTCAACATTCAATCAAACATATTTTAGACTCACCTCCATTACTAATAAACATTGTACAACGTCTGTATATGTAATATTTTGTATTTTTCATTCGAAAGTCAGATCAGTGATGGCAGTGACTAACCAGTGTATAACTTATTCCGACATTATAAAATGTTTATTAGTAATACAATTTATCTTTCATAGCTGCTACTGCCTGCCTGCCTTTCAACAAATAATCAGCAGTTTAACAGGAAATTGAGTAATAAGCGACGATGAAACGAGCCAACAGCATCACTTCATTATGATAGTTTCTCAGAGCGGCTCTGATGGAGAGGGGTTTATAGCGTGAGGCTTTTTTACAAATCGTCTGAATAAGATGAGGACTTCTGTACAGAATGTAATTTTTTATTTTATTTGTATTTCGTAATTATCTTTTATCGTTAACCAATAAACGCTATTATCTATAACCCGGCGTGAATGAGGTGAGAAATTGTTACACCAGCTATGAGGTGGGTACGATATACCCAAAATTTTGATGTAACATTTTTGATACTATGATTGTGTAATTAGCATTTATGCTTAAGATATATTAATAATACGATCCATTTAAGAAGGTGAGTACATTAAATATCAGCATTTTGTACAAAACGCGTTATTTTTTATTGAAATAACAAAGTATCAAAATTTTCTTTGAAAAATTACAAGTTTAGGTGGTTTTACTTTCTTTCGCATAAAAATCAAGCGTAATCGCAATTTTTAGGTTAACCAGCATATGAATAGTATATTTTAATTATTGTGACTAAAAAGGAATTAGAAAGTCTTATCAAGTCATGTCATAAAACACTGAGAAAGTTACACCTACAAGTCATCACAATTTCCGCACATAAAAATTGCTTGTTTACTGGCATATATACTGGCTTCTCCCATTTAAAAAAACATGCACATGCACAACATAACAAACAAACACTAACAAACACATTTGTATTTTTATCATGGCGTAAAATTCACATAACCAGCACAAGTTTTTTTTTTGAAGGCAAATAGGACACCAAAGTATATAAAATTATTCTGGAACCCAAATTAAGAGCCATTTCCTTCTGTTTTTTTTTAAGATCTTATGTACATAAGACATCTTGAGAAATTAAAAAAAAATTCAAAATCCTCTATTTCTCTATCTCTATATTCTCTATATATAATAAAATCGTAGGGGTACAAAAATCTGTAATTGCGAAATATTAAGAAAAAAAATACACAGGTCGCCTTAAAATCATCAGCAGAACACGATAGAATAGTTTTTAAAAAATTGTTTGTTTGTTGGTTTGTTTGTTTGTTTGTTTGTTTGTTTGTCTGTTTGTCCGGAAAGATCTCCGAAACTACTGGACAGAATTTGATATGGCTTACACCACAATGCTTAGAATTTTCCGGAAGAACATTTAGGCATAATTTCGTTTGTTTAAATTCACTTTTTATTTTTAGTGAAAAAATACCATATAAAATTTTCGAATTGACTTTAGGTAGAAAAACAACATGGCGCACGTGAAATTATTTTGACAAGTCTGTCACATAGTACAGAGAGCAGGTATTTTCTTCCACGAAGGAAAGGCAATGGAACTACGCCATACAGCCTGATCTTAAGTAATTGGATTTCGAAAATTGAAAGACAGGAATGAAGTGTTTCACATAGTACAAATAAAATTTAATATTTTCTGTTAATGGCTGTGCCCAACTGGATTTCGCCAACCAAATTGTCTTTTTCTTATGTCGTACCGTGGTGGTAAGGCAAAAAGATCAAGCCATACAACCAATGTATAAAGCATTTTTAATGATAATACTTATCGTGTGACCATAAAATTTGTAGATTGGTTTAATTCTTGACTAATTTTCACAAAATCGGTACAATTTTTAAATATTTGAAATGTTGAAAAATGAAGATACTCTTTTCAAGGTATTTTGAAAGGTGTTATATGTTTTTACATTAGGACTAAGGAATCAAACTCTTTCATCCATTTAAAACTATTAAAAGTAATAGATTAATATTGATAATTAAAAAAAATATCTGACTGCAATGTTCTGGGATACGCGTAGAGGGACGGGACGGGACTCTTGATTCTAATGTCTAAAATGACGGATCACATTTTTTTGGATCCTCCCAAGGAACATAGATATCGAACGAAGAACCTAAAGAGTAGAACAGATTGAACCTAGCCACGTTGACTTAATTTGACATGACTGCCGATAAAGTTCGTTTCCAAACCCAGCGATATGCATATCAAATGAAAGGCCTTGATGAGTAGAGCACTATGAACATAGGAAAATCGCCCTAAATTCAACATGGCCGCCGCTCAAATAAAACGGATAAAAGTTCTTTTTCAAACCCAGCAATATGGGTATCAAATGAAAGGCATTGATTGCAACATTGACATAAATTCAACATGGCCGCCGCTCAAAAAAGGTGGATAAAAAAGTTAGTTTCCAAACCTAGCAATATGGGTATCAAATGAAAGGCATTGATGAGTAGAGCACTATGAACCTAGCAACATTGACATAAATTCAACATGGCCGCCGCTCAAAAAAGGTGGAATAAAGTTAGAGTAGAGCATTAGGTACCTAGGAAAATCGACCTAAATTCAACATGGCCGCCGCTCAAAAAAAAAGGATAAAAGTTCGTTTTCAAACCCAACAATATGGGTATCAAATGAAAGGCCCTGATGAGTAGAGCACTATGAACCTAGCAACATTGACATAAATTCAACATAGCCGCCGCTCTAAAAAGAAGAATAATAGTTCGTTTCCAAACCTAGCAATATGGGTATCAACTGAAAGGCCTAAAAGAGTAGAGCATTATGAACTAAGGAAAATTGCCCTAAATTAAACATGGCCGCCGCTCAAAAAATTGATAAAAGTTCGTTTTCAAACCCAGCAATATGGGTATCAAATAAAAGGCTTTGATAAGTAGAGCACTATGAACCTAGCAACATTGACATAAATTCAACATGGCCGCCGCTCAAAAAAGATAGATAAAAGTTCGTTTCCAAACCTAGCAATATGGGTATCAAATGAAAGGCCTTGAAGAGTAGAGCATTAGGAACCTAGCAAAATCGACCTAAATTCAACATGGCCGCCGCTCAAAAAAAAGGATAAAAGTTCGTTTCCAAACCTAGCAATATGGGTATCAAATGAAAAGCCTAAAAGAGTAGAGCATTATGAACTTAGGAAAATTGCTATAAATTCAACATGGCCGCCGCTCAAAAAATGGATAATAGTTCGTTTCCAAACCCAGCAATATGGGTCTCAAATGAAAGGCCTTGATGAGTAGAGCACTATGAACCTAGCAACACATACATAAATTCAACATGACCGCCGCTCAATAAAGGTGGATAAAAGTTCGTTTTCTAATCTAGCAATATTGGTATCAAATGAAAGGTCTTCAAGTGTAGAGCACTATGGACCTAGCAATATTGACGTTAATTCGACATGGCCACCGCTCAAAGGTGGATAAAAGTTCGTTTCCAAACCTAGCAATAAAGGTATCAAATGAAAGGCCTTGATCAGTAGAGCACTATGAACGTAGCAACATTGACGTAAATTCAACATGGCCACCGCTCAAAAAAGACGGATAACAGTTGCTTTTCAAACCCAGCAATAGGGGTATAGTATTAAATGAAAGTAGGCCCTGAAGGGTACCTAGAGCAGCCATGCTCTAAGTGTGTTCCGCGGAACCCTAGGGCTCCACAATACCCCTATAAGGGTTCCGCAATAATTTAGAAAAATCAAAACACCCTCTCTGGTCGTACTTTTATTATGCTTATTAATAAAGAATACACTTTTAAAAACTATTGTTTTATTTTAGGGTTCCGTCAAGTATTTTTTTGCTTTCCAAAATGGTTCCGTCACGAAAAAAGTTTGAGAACCGCTTCGGGGCCTATTGGATGTTCGATGTTAGATGTTACCTGTGTTTAGTGTCCTTCGAGACCGTGATAATGCAACGATCGTGAACTAACTAACGATAACTCCAAGTTTGTGTGTTGGATGTTAGTCATCACGGCGAGTTTGCTAACCGAACTATGCCAGCAACACTATATCGCACAGTACACGTTACAAAAACGGAAGTCTCAATACATTTTAAGGCTAACCGCATAAATACGTTTTTTCGCATTTGTTTTCTGAATGCGGGCATCCGAATGCACCAAATCTATACAAAATACTCATTGACTGCCGCACACGTTCGTTTTTATTACGAACGGAACACGTTCTGTACGTACGTTTAGGTAGAATGGTAGAAATCCCGAATGAGAAGAAACGAACGTCTGTGCTACGTTCACGAAACTCCGTGTCTGTATTCCGTGATTGGATATCGAATACGGAAAACGTATTTGTACAGTAACCCCCCCATTCATGCTATACATTAACTCTACGAAAACCGCCAGTATTACGAGCGACATAAGAACGGTCCAAAGGTCAAACAGTATAGCTTGACAAGGAGCTTACTGTACGACCAGTCAAAATTGGCCAATTTGTCATATCCAAAAAATATATTTTGTTGGTGTTACCAACACCCATTATAAAATCTAAACTTTATTCGTATACAGTTTTAATTTAATAACAATTGTTTATTTTAATTCGAAACATGAATACGATAAAGATTATTCTTGCAACTGTGTAAGTGCTTTCTACTGAAGAAGAATTTATTAATATCAATAATGTCTCTAAAACAATAATTATACTTAGTGTTTATAGTAATATGTAATGTATTTAATTTTGTGGACTGTTAGAAAAAGAGCATTACGAACCTACGAAAATTGTCCTAATTTCGAAATGGCCGATGCTCAAGAAAGGCAGAATAAAGTTGAATCATATGGAATAAAATGGAGGAAAAAACTAAACACTATGTTAATTATTTTGATGGCGAAACGTAGTTCGCGGGCACAGCTAGTAACTAATAAATCATAAACTTACAGTCTGCAAAAAAATGTAACCGACCGACCGACTACGAGGTCGGGTGTTACATACCCAAGCCACGTTTGTGCACCTGTATCTGCCATCGTCGCCAGCGCAATACTAAACTTGACACTGTATCTTACCCCTGGCGCCCTCACCTCCAGCTATTGCAACAACAGGACTCACATGGCAACAGTAACATTAAATAATGTCCGTTCAAAAACTTCACGGGTATGACATACCTGACCTCACTCACGCCGGGATAAGCTAGGTAATTATCTAATTTTGTGTTCGTGTCGACCTTTTCGGAAGGATGATGATTGTCTGACCTTTAATACACTTGTCGATGTTTATGTAATAGACAAGATAGTAAAAAATAGTCAGTCTGTCACAAAATCTGTCTTTATATATGAATTTACTGATTACAATTAAAATGTTTATTTCATTTGACTATATTCTTAATTCTCTATTGGTATGTAAGAAACTGAAAACTTCAGCTTTTTATATTCGACTAGTTGTGCCCGCGAACTAAGTTTCGCCTTAATTTATTTTTCCCGACATCTTGAACAAATATCGTTGTGTAAATATTGTTGTAATGTACACAGAAATAAATACAAAAACTTAACAAATTATATACTAATACCTTCCTCGAGATTCACGCTATCGAGTGGTGAAAACCGCTTGAAATCGGTGTCGTAGTTTTTGAGTTTATCGCGAACAGACAGACAGACAGACGCGGCGGGGGACTTTGTTTTATAATATGTAAGGATAAGTACTCGGAACGGAAGAATAAGATCTCAGAACCCACTGATCCTTTTGGGGCGCTTCGTGACAATGCGTCCATTTTCAATCCCGTGGTTCGAACATGTCACTTATAGAAAATTAGAAGAAGAAGAAAAGATATTTATTGTACAACAACCACAAATACTCAAAACCATTAGAAAAAAAAGAAAGAAATAAACTTCTTATTTCGTTAATCTACAACTATGATAATAAATATGTGACAAGAAACGGTCCCATCTCAGCTAAAAGCTTCTGTTACATATTGCAACAGAAGCGCTGGTTTTTAGATAGGACCATTCGGGACCACATTATGTAAGTACAGAACATAAACGAAAAAAATCATAAAATTTAAAATATACAAATAAAGAAATAACAAACAATTTAACACCTAAACGGGCAATTACGCGCACTTATAAGTAATCTGCCATTATTATGAGATAATTTAACTAAAAAAAAAAATTAAACTGATTTAACTTATAAGTATAATACTAAACTTTTAAAAAAAATATGCTAACCTCATTCTGAAATTACTATTTTTAAACCTTAAATTCGGTACCTACCTCAGTAAAAAAATGCATATCGAAATAGAAACGTAAAATAACAAACTTAAATATTTAAAAAAATATTTTATACGTATTGTATGTATTTTTAAGTGTTGTGTATATGTTACTTACATTATTACTTATTGTATGATACATGTTATAAGTTATGCTAGACTACTTTTTATAATTCATATACGTATATATAAAAATCTTGCATCACAACGTTTGTTCGGGATAAACTGCAAAACTACTTAATCGATTTTGCTGAAAATTATCTGGCTGTATGTAATTCGGTCCAGCTTAAAAGATAGGATAATTTTTACTTCGATTATTGACCTCAGAACTTATTATTGCGAATTAAACGGTTTGTTATTATTTGTGAATTCCATATGTTTCTAACAGATGGCGTTGTGAGTTAAATAATCGACAAAACACTTGATCCCCCACAAGGTGGACCGACGATGGTGATGGTCGCGGGAAGCCGCTGGATGCGGAAGGCGCAGCAGGACCGATCGGTATGGAAGTCCTTGGGAGAGGCCTATGTCCAACAGTCGGCGTCTCTTGGCTGAAATGTTGATGATAGTGATGAGATGGTGCATTTAATTTCATCATGCTATAGTTTATTCCACTGGGATTTTAGTATTTATCCGACATTTATTTTATAATTTTAAACATAGCACATATTGTAACTATTGAGCCACAGCAATGCATTGCAAGATCATCTAGTTTTTTATAAAAACGTTCTTTGATAACTGTAGCATGTTAGTCGTTAATAAGTAATGAGCTAATATTTGGTATGATATACCATCACGCAATTTCACTTTTCCGATATAATACGATTCGATAAAAGATACTTCGAACGATAATACTATCGAAAAAACTCCCAGTAAGTAATAGAATTTGTTCGCTCCGCGGAATTGCAAATGAAAAAATATTCCCACTAGTTACTCGATACATCTCAAATTTAATAAGAAAGCTTCGAACGACATCAAAGAGATATCTCACCTGAAACGAATGTAATCACAACATTTGATGGATCTTCACCTGTTTCTGGGGATCGCTCTTTTGAAATTCACATTATACATCATGACGCCTGTTATTTCCGAAAGGTTAGACGGAGGTGTGTATTTAACACCACATTTAGGCGATTTTGACAGATTTTACTAATGGGAGTCGCAGTACCAGACCCCTCAGCATGACCACCAAAAGACGCCATGATAAAGCAGTTTATCGCGGTGAAGTCTATTTCTGCCGCAAAGCAGCAGTGCTTGCATTGCTGTGTTCCGGTTTGAAGGGTAAGATATGACAGTGAAATTACTGGGTACCGTGACTTTACATCTTATGTCACAAGTTGGTAACGTACACTGTGGCCCTTGTGGGGGTTGCAGATTTGCTGCGAACCTCACAGGAGCCACATGTATTATCGGTGACTGTTACCACTTACCATTAGGTGGGCAATATGCATGTTTCCAACTTTGTTGTATAAAAAAAGTGTCTCAATACAATACGTTTTTATCGTATTTTGACAGTTCACTATGATACACCGCTTTATCATATCGTGTTTCGGTGGTCATGCTGAGGGGGAAAAGTCGTCTGTGCGGGTATCTACCTCTATCTTACCTATTTCTACCGCCAAGCGGTACTTGTATATTTATAACCATATATATAAAAATCTCATGTCACAGTGTTTGTTATCGAACTCCTCCAAAACGGCTTGTCAGATTTTAATGTCTTTCTTTTTTGTGCAAATTTGGCAGGTCTGAGAATAGGTCGTAGGCTATTTTTAACCGACTTCTAAAAAAAGAGGAGGTTTCTCAATTCGATCGTATATATGCTTTTTATGTTTCTTCGCGGATAGCTTCGTCGTGTATGAACCGATTTTGATGATTCTTTTTGTATTCGATAGAGGATATGGATGACTGGATCCCATAAAAATCGAGGGAAACCCTTAAAGTTTTAGGTGTGTCCAATGTGTTTTGTGTGTATGTTACGCGATTACTCCGTCAATTGTAGATCGATTTTCAAAATTCCTTTCGTATCTGATAGAGTATACTCCTGGGATGGTTACAAGATCACTAAAATCAGGATCTGATATTGGCATCTCATGAAAATTTTAAGACTTTCTAGGGGATTATCGTTTGGCACCGACTTCAATATAGAAGTGTGATGTTGTCTGTACTCCTATAGGTGATAAGTTATTTTTTATACTCCTATAGGTGATAAGTGTGCCCCTCTCCAGAAAGAGCAATCATGCCCATTTGCCATACTGCGTCTGGCCGCAGTGGACAGTTAAATATTGAAAAAGTAATGATTGTTTTAGATACATGAATGTGAATAAAAATAGAAAATGTAAGCAAAAAGTCCGCCAGTTATTATTATTTCCAGAAATATGCGTTTGTTATGAAATAAATAAAATGTAATCAAAGGTATTTTGTTGATTTACATGATTCATAATTAGCAGGAGTCAATAAAAATGTTCTGATTATTCATCTTGTATTTTCTCAAAACGACATAAGGAGCCGACTGACGAGGCCACCCCAAGGATATGCCGGACTCGGGTAGAAGACCCCATACTCGGCTAACCCCCCCCCCCCCCCACGATACTTCTACCTCCGTAGAGAAGACACAATCGGGATCGGCGTTAGCCATTCCCCGATTGCTTAGGTTCAAACCTAGCCCAACTAATGTACCAGATAATTGACCTTACGTGAGCACTGCACACCAACCTACCATACGTTTTATGCAGTTTATACAGTGCTGAATAGGTACTTATATACACATATATCGTTTGAGATAATATAAAAACTACAAAACAATAATGTGATATACAATATCTATTCGACGTGGATTCGACTATAAAATCATTTTTTATATTGTGGCTGGCAACTTTTTTCAACCGGGAATTCTATAAATTATTAAATACGTATACTTCTAAATAAAACTGATAAATGGCATACTTTAGTAAATGTTAAAAACTGCATAAATTAAATAAAAATTAATGATGGGTTTATTAAAACACACACACACCCGAGGCCTTAACATAATACCAGCGCTTCTGTGACTACCTTAGGTGTTGCACAAGCTTTTTGCTGAGGTATGATCCTTGTTGACTATATTAACTACCTATATCTGTTTAATTTAAATATGTACAATAGACTTGTGTTGTGTGTATGTCAATAAAATTCTTTCTTTCTATCTAAAACATAAATGTGCTGGTCACGGGTGGGCCCAAAATGGGCAAAGCTCTTTTTGAGTGTTGAGTTTTATTAAAGCGAAACGTAAGTAGTTCTCAGACATCTGAATGATGTCAATGCTTGGTCTTAATTGTAGACTTAATTTATAGATTTAAATGTATAATGTACATTGACACATCTCATCTTGTAATAGAAGTTAAACTTAATCTTTTACTTTGAGTTCTGCTTCCAATTGACGACTCTGTAACAATACAGGGAGAAAAAAAACCGGCCAAGCGCGAGTCGGATTCGCCCATGAAGGGTTCCATAGGATTTATGACGTATTAAAAAAACTACTTACTAGATCTCATTCAAACCAAATTTCGGTAGAAGTTTGCATGGTAATGTACATCATATATTTTTTTTAGTTTTATCATTATCTTATTTTAGAAGTTACAGGGGGACACACAATTTACCACTTTGTGTCTCTCGCGCAAACTATTCAGTTTAGGAAAAAATGATATTAGAAACCTCAATATATTTTTTTAAGACCTATTCATAGATAGACATGTATGGGTTTGATGAAAAAGAAATTTTGAGTTTCAGTTCTATGTATAGGGAACCCCCAAAATTTATTGCTTTTTTCTATTTTTGTATGAAAATCTTAATGCGGTTCACAGAATACATCTACTAACCAAGTTTCAACAGTGTAGTTCTTATAGTTTCAGAGAAAGTTGATGTGACATACCGACGGACAGACAGACAGACAGACATGACGAATCTATAAGGGTTCCGTTTTTTGCCATTTGGCTACGGAACCCTAAAAATAGCTATTGTATTATATTTGAACAGCTAGTAAATATATATTGCTGGTTTTCTTGCTGGTTCTTTCCAGTACAAGGTCTCCCGCCGTAGACTTGTGAACCAATGGCGTAGCTTCTCTGACGTTCAAAAGTGATTGTAAAATCCCAATTGAATAAAGGATATTGAATTTGAATTTGAACAGCTAGTAAATATATACAATTTTGAGCTCAAATGACGAAAACAAACACTTTAGCCCTCTAACACCCTGCACCTACCCGATCAGCCACAGAGCGACACCGCATTTCCATTAAAATAATACCTGTGGTTCCCCGTAATCCGCGTCTCCTGAATTTCGCCCCGGGCCCGACGTTTCGACCCTTCTCAGCTTCGGGGACCGCGAATTTAATCGGCCGAACGGAATCTACGGCGCCCACAAAGGCGATACACGAACTTAGATATATTTGCATTCAACGACGCTTTTGAGATAATTTTGGGGTGAATTGACATAGGGACGTTTCGGCGCCTCCGTAGGGATTGCATTGAGCAGTCAATACCGACATAAAGCGGTCACTGTAGGGCAATCTGCGGTTCCGAAAATAAAATTGACATTCGCAAAACACGAACTGATCAAGCTTTTCGTTTGCACTCGTAATTTAAATGCAGTGCCGCGGTCTAAATTGAGCTATTCTGTGATATCGGTACCGATAGTAAGCAAATAAGAATATGTTACAAAACCAAAATTTTTAATGGCGATTTAAAAGAGGAGATAAAAAATGATCTTTAAAGTTTCTTGCCTGTTCTTCTCGAGAAGGCTTTCGCAATTTCCGAACAGGTGTAGATTAATTTTTTTTCATTCCTTCTTGTATTTGCCGATATCTTGATTATATACAGGTGTATGCACATACTGCAATGTTTCCTTTCAATTAGAATGTTTTGCTTTGTTTTGACGTTAGTAAGTGCTTATAAAGGCGTATGTTGAATAAAGATTCTTGAATTTGAATTTAATGACATTGACAGTTTGCACACTAAAGCGCTAAAAAAAGTCCAAAATGATTGCGTGTAAACAGTATAATTATCAATTAATTCGGCCCACGGTGTTTGCACTGATCGTAATATTATTATTAGTAATATTATTATAAAGCATCTCGGACCACGGTGCAGTTGGCGTACGGCCGAATTTCGCCGCTGCCCGTAGCAGAGCAGCCCCTCTAGACTAAAGCCACACGCTAAGTTTTCCGCAGTCGTTGCGAAGAAAAATGTATGGAGATGACATTAGCTGCGGAAAAAATAGCGTGAGGTTGTCACAGGCTAATGTCATTTCCATACATTTTTTCTGCGGAACGACTGCGGAGAACTTAACATGTGGCTTTTGTCTAGGGGGGCTGGCTGCTACTAATAAGCTCGCCGTACACCACAGACGTATAAAGGGAAGCAGACATATCATTCAAAACTGCGTGGCAACTTTACCACATGTAAACATTACTCGCACACAAAAAATATAAATTTACTTTATTGTAAATTCTGGAATTTTATTATATGATGAGTTGAAACACTTCGAGGCTCAGCATTTTACATTGTTCTTGTCCGATTAGCAGTTATTTTTATTTATAATCTCAAAACAAAACATTATAACACAATGTTACGACGCCATTTGTCTCTTATTTTGACAAAGCTAAACCTGGCGTCTGCTACGGCTTCGGAAATGTTTATGTGTGCGTTAGTATCGCCATAGACGAAAAACAGCAATAGCGATATATCATACCACTTTGGAGTGAAAGTAAAAACGATATACATTACTTATGACAAATGTATGAGTAAAATTATGTGAAGTCTGCTTCGCTTTATACGTCTATGCCGTACACCGCTTGTCCGTTCCGTTTGCTTGCTTACCGCCTTCACTTTCCACCTCCGCCCAATATTTATTTATCGGACCACAACAACGTTACTGACATTGTTAAAATAGCGACAAACTTAGGTATGATGGTGGTAGCTACCTAGACGAACTCGAAAGACCTACCACCAACCAAACCAAGCAAAAAGCTTTTGGCCCCTGTGGCCAATCGAACCCCGGTAAACCAGATTAATGCCGGGTGGTCTCAACCACTAGACCACGGAGGCGGCTAAGATTAGGTGGTAATTATACAGCGTTACTTTTTTATCACCCCGGAAAACTTAAGGAACGCTTCAGGACACATTCATTGTTATATAAAAAGTAAAAAAAACAATAAAGAAATCTTTAAAACACTACACTAGTGCAGTATATTAAAGTGAAACTTTTTAACATCACCTCAAATTTTTTCGTCATAAGATCTTTTATTTCACTATTTCACAGTTCATATAGGTCATCAG
Organism: Schoenobius gigantellus; assembly: GCA_963935595.1. Lineage (NCBI taxonomy): Eukaryota > Metazoa > Arthropoda > Insecta > Lepidoptera > Crambidae > Schoenobius > Schoenobius gigantellus. The sequence goes on along the minus strand of OZ012561.1, from coordinate 1,352,630 downwards.
GATTGGTCTATGCGTTAGATCCTCGACTTTAAATCTGTGCAGTGGTTCGATCCTGGTGTAGAGCATTATATTTTTAGAATTTTTTTAATTATTTTGTTTTTGTACTTCATTAGTTTTTTTATTATTCTCTTTTCAGAAGATAAAGATTTAGGGTAATATATAAAAACGCGATTTCAATACCCTAAATCGAATAATTTTCCGTAAATTTTCAGTTACCTAAATGCCTACGATCTGAAAAAAAGTTTCACTTGCATCGTGGTTTCACAAAACCGCACAATGATTTTGTGGGTATTTGAGAAATTTAATATAAAATTAAATAGGTGAGTTATTTTTTATTAATATTTAAATCATTCTACACGATGTCCTGAAGCGTCCCTTAATTTTTTCTGTGTGATAGTAACCCTGTATTGATATTACTATTGGTAGCTTCCGTTGCTTTGCATCTTTTTTCTCTCTATTTCTTTGGTGAGGTAACCGACAGGCACCTTACGGCGAATCGTCTGGGGACATTAATTATCTCATCGTCTAAATGTACAGAACATCACCACGAATTTAATGCAGATTAAAATTTGCTGTACAATTTATTTCCATTAGACTGAGTTATATAAAAACGAACCAATTGACGATATGAAAAATATTTTTTTTTAGATCTATTGTAGAGATGATAATTTAAGTAGAGCAGATACTCCCCAATTAATTATTAGCTCCTAGGCAGTTACTGGCTCGTAGTGATGCACGTAACGACCACCACTTGAAGACGCTCCTCCAGGGGTCCTAGTGCCATTCATAGTACTTTGGCAGGGACCCCATCTGGTCCCGGTGCTTTGTTGCTTTTGCACTTTAACGGCTCCCTCACCACGTCGAATTCGAAAGGGCCGTCGGGCTGGACCTTCAGGGAAGTACTGTGGCGGACCATTCTCGCGCTCGAAGGAACCGGGATCTGGAAAAAGTAATACCAGTATCCTTTGTATGAGCCCCAGATCCATATCAGCTATTTCCACCGGGGGGATAGATTTGAACGTCTCCTTAATAATTTTATATGGTCTCCCTCACAAATCGGCAGCAAGGAGCGCTATGAAACCCCCCCCAGGCCAGGCCCGACGAAGTATGTTCTCCTCATACCGGTGGTACGCATGTTTGCTTTCTCTTGCGACAACCAATACCACTCCCTTCTTGGCTAAGACCACGCTTTTGGCGTGGCGGCATTACAGAAAGGCTCTCTACGAAATGCTCCGCCATGCCATCGTCGTCCACCGCCAGTTGGGAAGGAAGAACCGCCCACTGGTGGTCCTCCGCCGCCACTACCGCCAACTCCGGGCGCAGTTGAGCAAGCACCCAGCCTGGAAACTGTTGTAATGTAATACCTAAGAATTCTGTGTTATTTACAATATCAACCATATCCATAAAAATATCTAAAGATTATCATACAATTTTAAATATTTTTATTGCACCCTCTCAGTTGAAGATTTTTTTAAATCCTTCTTTTGTGTCTACTTACCTTATATTACTCGTAAGTTTGTGATAGTCAAATTTCATGCATGACCTAATCGCTCAGCTTTAATAAACCAATTAGTTAGTCAATCATTCAGGGCATCTGTAACTTTAAATGTACCTGTCTATAGATAAGGAGAACGTTTACGTGCGATAGCACAACTGTCGCATGTTTAAAATCGATTAAATTTAAATCAATCTAACCGGCAACTCCTCGCTCACCTCAGTTCCAACAGCAATTAAGTCCCGCCGCTAAGTTGCGTACGTAAATGGCTCTAGCATATCTGATTTACAGCCAACAGTTAGGCACTTAGTTCGCTCCCAAGTCGAAGTTTATGGTCGTTCAGCAGCGTCGATCTAAAGGGTGGCGCATTTTGAATATCAGTCTATAAGACGACATCGTTATCCTAACCTGAGGGGCAACCGCACTATTTCCAGCGTTCTAATCAAATCAAAAACCATTTTGACAACACCTTGAGAGTAAACATTAATTTCTTCAGTTTCAGAACATTTTTTAAATAGTAGTGAATGATAAAACACGTGTTGATAAACGCAAAACCAGTAGTCAATTTTCAATAGAGCCGTAATTGAAATAATGTCATTGAAAGTACGTAAATCAATAAGGCGGGGGAAGCCGCCGTGTCTTATCAAGTTGTTCGGGAAAATAAAAAGGTACCTTGTTATTTCCCGGCCAATCTCGCCGAGAGTCGTAAAGGCTGCGAGTGCTGACGGGGACCGCTCTGTTTTATGGTCGTCACCTTTGTTTTTTTAGATCGAAGGAAATATTGTATAACCTGTTTTACCTGTGTCTGCGAATTGGTCCGCCGGTATAAAAGGATACTTCATCATACCAGCGGGAGACGCGATATAGAGTCGCTCGCAAACGTCTGCATTAAGTGTGTTGTGTCCTTGGAAAAAGAATAAAAAAAAATTATATCACAAAAAATAAAACCGACTTCAAAGACACCAAAAAGATAGTAATTATAGAATACATATAACATTACAGTTTTATATTGAAGTCGGTGCCAAATTTTAACCAAATATATTAATTTTTATTTAATACATCCGTATTAGAATTTGAGCTAAGGCAAACAGCAGAATAACTTTCAATAAAACGTCTGTCGATATGTTTAGAGCGAAAGACGTTTTATTATAAGTTGAAATAATTATTCCTAAACTCCTAATCTACCAGAAACCTTCCATCTCTGAAGCTCATCCAGAAAGCTCAGTAACATGGTACCATTACTACCATGCAAATACCCGAATATCTTCAGAAAAAAACATGAAACACGTTGGACGTGCCTATGAAATTTAAGGGATTCTCTCGATTTTCCTGGGATCCCACCATCAGATCATGACTTGGCGATAAAGGGACTACCTCAGGAGTATACTCCTTCGATAACAATAAGAATTTTGAAAATCGGACCACAAATGGCGGAGTAATTGGTGAACATACATAAAAAATAGATACTGTCGAACATAGAACCTCCTCGCCTTTTTCGAAATCGGTTAAAAACTAACACATTCTTTCTGAATACGTACTCAAAAAACTCTGTAGGTACTACAAAAAAACTGGCAAAATGTGAGTCAGACTTGCCCACCGAGAGTTCTGTACAATCTTATCTATAGTGAAGAGTTTGTTTGATTGTTTGTTTGTTTGATTGTTTGTTTGTTTGGCTGAACGCGCTAATCTCAGGAACTACTGATTCAAATTGAAAAAATATTTTTGTCTTGGACAGTCCATTTATTGAGGAAGGCTTTAGGTTATATAACATCACGCTACGACTAATAGGAGCTGAGCATCAATGAAAATGTTGCCAAAACGGGAAAAAATATATAGCGAAACGTAGTTCGCGGGCACAGCTAGTCTAAGTACTTATATAAGTTCCTAACTTCATATTTACGGTTTTCAGTTTTTTCCTTTACATGTGCTTTAAGACAGACGGATAACGAAATGATCATATAAGGGTCCCTTATTTTCCTTTTGGGGTACGGAACCCTAAAAATATCTACACATTTCTCAGTAAGGTGACTTAAAGTTAAAACACACCCCAGTACGTGATACGTACCTAAGCAACGTGACACGTGATCTGACCAACTAGCAACTATAAAATGTTGTTTTGAATTTTTTTTTCACTATAAGTTTTATAATATTCAATATCCGTTTAGTAAGTAGTTTCGTTGTGGCGGTGTTCATTATAGCAGTAATGGACATAATTGTATTTGAAAGTGACAGTGTATTTCAAAACGACAGTGCTGAGTTGACATGCAGAGTTACATTCTTGAGTGACTGATCAGGACCCCTTAGACAAAATACACGTGCTTATTTTTCCTCAGTGACTCCACAATAAAAAAAACATTTTGGAGATAACATTAGCCGCAGAAAAAATAACGTGAGGTTGTCACAGGCTAATGTTATAACCATGCTTTTTTTCTACGGTACAATTACGTGTGGCTAAGGCTCGCGATTTACACCCCTTACATGCGAACTTTCTTCCCGATTTAAGTATCCATAGATTACGGTAACTGCTTTAAATCCGATAAGCTGTACGCTTCCTTACCGTTTTAAGTTAAAAGAAAAATACAAAGTTAACAAAGTAATAACCCACCATTTGCTTTTGATGAACACAGAAAACAATAAAACCTTCTTATTGAACTTTTCACAAGAAGTTTTCTAATATAATTTCTCTCGCCACACACATCCCGGTCGCGGCTTTACGACAAAACTCCAGGACTCTTTTGTTGGGACGTTTCTCGCTTGTGCTCACTCCCGCAAGTTTTCACAAACGGTCATGTTGTTGCGTTTAAGTTGACGGTCCTGTGAGGAAATGTTGCGAGAATTTTGTGCAGCTCTAAAATTGCAATATTGTGAAGTGCTTGTTGCATGTAGAATACAGGACGTCCGAATATGAATGTGGGAAGATAGGGACTGTGAATGCAATTTTTAAACTAAAGTCTATCGTTATTGCTCACAGATTATAAAAATGTGTAGACTTGGGTAAGATGTGTAAACACTTTGACGTCACGAATGTAATTTAAAAATGAAAAACAGCTATTAACAGTTCCACCTTTTTTGGTAGTGTGTAAATAGTTAATTATTGAACAACATTTCGTTGACTTACAGACTTTGGTCATGGTCTTAGTTGTAGTCCTTTACTCGTAACATATTCTCGCGCCGAGTCTAATCATTCGATTTTAATATTATTGGTAAATGCTGTAAAATATAATATGTGACTTATTAACGAGTGCTTGTAATTGCTTAAAAATACCGATCGTGGAAAATAAGCGAGTTCTGAGAATCCTTAACCAAAGAGAAAAAAGAAAAACAGCATTGAAAAACTGTAAATAGGAATGGAACCTCGACCTTTCAATGACGTTTCCTAATGAATTTTTCAAATTTTTTGCAACTTATATTGCGAAAACTTAATGAAAAATAGGTAGCAAATAATTATTATATCCCACTATAATTCGAATTGATAATATATAACTTGAAACATACTTCATATTGACTTATGTATTCTGAGTAGCTGTAATTTTATGTTAATTATACAATGCACAAAAGACTATTTCCCACAGGTAAAGTATAGGACTAGACCTAAGAGTATGTAAACTCATCTTGATATATTTACTTACTCATTAGTAATACGAGTATGTTTATTGTATTTATTATTATATATCATTAACTAGGTGTAAAGCTATTATGTTTATTAAATTGCAATTATGAATGTATTAATCTTAACTAACTACGCGTGATGTGTAAGGGAAGGAAGGTTTTGTGATTATTCTTTTGTTATTTGTGTTTATGTCTACTTAAGTTGCTTTTTGTACAATAAAGTATATCCACTAATTCATTCAATGCTACAATCAAAATAAAAAATACGTTTAACTATATACATCTCAATAAACACACATTTTCGTCGTGACAACGCCGCATTTGTTATTCACATAATGTGCGAACGTAAAAAAGAAACACAAATAACGTAAAGCAAATCAGCGCACAATAAAAAAGCGTTTCGACAGATACCAAATTGCAAATCTGTAATCAAGAATACATAAAGTAAATTAGATCCCGTTGAAACGGCTGGCAGTTCGCACGTCGCGCCACCAGTGCGGAGCACGCGAGACTCCGACGTGACGAGAATGCATCCACTCCTGGCTCCACGTAAAATTGTTTCTACGATCACGCCTATCTAGACGATTTCTTCATCTCATCAAGCGCTTTACTAGATCACGTACGCCCTATCAATTGAATTCGTTACACGGAAATAAAAGTTCATTGGAAAATAATACCTTTCTTTTTACCATTTAAGCTCTCTTTACTCTGGCTCATGCAGTTGAAACGTGAAACTGATTGCACTAAGATAGTTTGAGATGCAGCACTATTTCATTTTAATGCGAAGTTTGCACATTGAGGTTGATTTGAATAATTTGTAACTTCTCAACAATAAAGAAAATAAAAATGACAATTTTTCCACCTCCGCGGTCTAATAGCTCAGACCACGTATTTCCTATCTAGAGGTCCGGGGTTTGATTCCCCGTGGGGCAGAAGCTTTTCTGTTTGGTTTTATTTAGTGGTACTTACCACCAGGTGAGATGAAGTCCAAGAGCTTCCCTGTTAGAAGTACCTTAACGAAAAATCCCAAAAATTGTTCTGTAACTAAGTACTTACCCGTTTAAAAATAAATTTGATGATTCAGAAGAACTAATTATTTAAAAGCTTATTATAGTTTTCATAAGTATACTTAATAGAACCTGGTTCGAAAATAAGTTTTGCGTATTATTCCAGCTATTTTATTATTATACTTAAAAGTGTTATACTTTAAATCGGCAATCAAATAATATATGCTAATTTCAAAAGAAAATGAACAATAAGAAAATGTAATAGTTCAGTTTCAAGCTTTTCACTTATCAAATAATTTGAAATTAAGGCCTGACACTATTCATTTTTACTTTATATAACTCCACAGTCTTGAATATATCGATATTTCTCAGTTTAAAAAAATGCCTTAAATTTGTGCAGGGAAAAATTTATGATTTTAAAAGCTTAATTTAAATAATGACATAATATGAATACCAATATATTAGATAATGATGAAGTAATTTTCAGGCAACCTTCAAACATTTTAGTTGTACACAAAAAACAATAGTCTGCCCAATCATCATTATCACGACTCATATAAGCCCCCACCGAGGGGCTCGAGCCTACCCTAAGTTAGGGTGTTTAGGCCTTAGTGAATCACGCCACGCTGGCCCAGTGCGGATTGGTCGACTTCACATACACTTTTGAATTACTTCGCAGATGTATGCAGGTTCCTCACGATGTTTTTCTTCACCGTAGGAGCGTCAGGCATTTATGCACATACAAAATTCAAAAAACACATTGTACATGGCGGTCTCGTACCTCGGTCTCGGACCTCCCAATGGGGAGGCAAGTGCCGAGTCCACAGCGCCACCGACGCTCTTACTTATTTATTTATTACTGCAGTCGATTTGATTACTAATCAAAATAAACGTTTTATCTATCTATCAAATACTGTGTGACGTGCATTATTGTCAAACCAAAAGGACATTAATTGACCGATAGCTCGAAAAAGTGATCCAGTTTGATTTGGATCTAGAGACAAATTGCGTGGAGCGTTATCGGGCGAGGGTCGAGTCGAGTTATGGCAGAACTCCATTATTCGCACATGAGGGCGCAGTAGGGTTACTCTCTAAAACGTTATCAATGTTTCGAGCATGAAACTCGCTATATATTTCTGCGTACGTCACCAAAGTGTGGATTCTCGCCGCGTTGTACAGCGAACTTCGAGCTCGACTTTGATTTTGGACTTTGAAAGTAGTCCCCCTGAGGAGGTCACGGTTTTATTGACTTTAAAAAGAGCGCACAATGTTATCTTTTCGCTATTTATATCCTCTTTGTTATTTCTCCAATATTTTATTGAATCAGCACTTATTCATGAATAAATATTCTAAAACTGTATACGATTGATTAAACTTTTTTCTGCTCTAGTTCTGTGTAGTTGGAAATAGACTTTATTATTTTTTATCTGAAGTGTCAGACTTATTAATTTTGTTTGCGACAATACATTCAAATTAGAATAATCATATTTTTAAATGAAGAAAATATGTCTCTCCACTACTTTATTCCCAATCTCGACCTAAGTATTCCAATTCGGAATTAGTTAAGCGAGAAGTATTGACTTTATTTAAATTTCAGTTATCGTTTTGGAGAGGAAAGATTTGTATTTTTGTATGTTTGTATTGAATAGGTTCCGAAACTAGATGACCTATTTGAAAATCTTTCACTAATAGAATGCTACAATATCACTGAGTAATAAGGCTATAGAATATTTTCCTACGGGAAATATGGAATAGGCTAGATGACAAAAAATTTTTTTTTGCTTTAATAGAAGCTCATTCATATAATAAACAGAAAGAAAAAATCGGTTTTCGAATAACTATAAAAACAACCAAGATAAATAAGGTATTAAAGATTTTTCTCCATCTCTTTCTAGCAAAACGGCAATTTACAAGGAGTTTATATGGCCGTACTCAACAATGACGTCACAGTTGATATCGGATCTCTCTGTCTAATCGCCTTCAAATTAACAACTTAAAATGCTTGTATCTAATGTATTTCTAAGCCGATTTTAATTCTAATTTCACAGGCCTGCATCTTTTTCCACGGTATTTTTATATTTAATGACGACACTTAAAAATTAGAATTCAGTCATCATCCCAATGGCCACGGGAAAACCGAAGATAACGCGAGCGAAGATGCGAGCGGAATGCTAGTATCAAATATATAATCTAGAAAATTGTATTTCTAATTATACAGGATTACTTTTTTATCGCGCCTGAAAATTTAAGGGAAAATTTAATCATTCCACTAACGTGCTTCAAAGCACGGTAGTGAAATGATTTAAATACTAATAAAAAATAACAACTCACCTACATACATATTTAATTTATACATACATATACATATTTAATTTATATTTGTTTTTTCTAAAAAATTCAAAAAATACTGCACTGCTTTAGTGCAGTATTTTAGTGCAGTATTTTTTAATATTTTTTGTTATTTTTTTATATTATAATGGATGTGTCCAGAAGCATCCCTCAAATTATCCAGGGTCATAAAAAATTACCCTGCATATCGATGATGAAGTGTAATGACCTCCTAAGTGACATTTTGTATTTTTTTATTCTCATTTTTTGAAACGCTTTATGTACAATGCTGTATACAAAGGCGAACTTAATGCCTAAGGCATTATCTGACATTCAACCTTCAGATGATGCAGAGAATAAAGAAGTAGATGTACAAGTGATAACGATAAATTGTACATGTTTAATATGTGCAAATTATGCGTATCTCATGTCTATGGATATAAAACACGATTTCGCATGTAAGACCACAAAACTGCATTTCGTAATGTATAATGTCCCAAGTGAAAGACGATAAATTTACAATAAAAAAACGAATTTTTCGTTTCCCCTAAAATCGGCCTCTTTCAGATAGGAGGTCATTACACTTCATCGTCGATATATCATTTATGTGAAACAATTTTATAAAGTGTTTCTGTGCATCGACGTTTGCACTATCACAATAGCAAAGAAACGTTTGTACAGAACATAAAGAGAGAGGGTTTTATTTTCAAAACATTAAAGCGAAACTAGGCATTCGCATTATACGATTATTCGAAGAACCTGTTTCTCTGAGCAATCAGTTAAAAGCCGTTCGAATTCCTCAGGGCTTCTGCGAAGAAAAGTTTATCGCTTCGTTTCTCCAAACTTTCTAAGTATTTCCTCGCGCTCGCTGTATTTTTGGCTCCGTTTCTTTCTAATTTCGTCGATGAATATGGACGATGACTGTATAATTGGAAAAAGCATTACTGCTGTAAGCTTCAGACTAACAACAAACACAAATAAAATAAATTATATATTGGCAATTAAATCATAAGTAACAATAAAAAATAACTGAATATAAAATCATAAATACACAGTATTAAAATCATGTGTATACAAAATGGCGCAAAATTTTTATATTGAATGCGAGGATGGGTCTCATTTACCTTTTCAACTTTGTGCTCGTGTATCTTCCGGTGCGGTCGTCGCCCGTCCAATGTGTTGCCTGCAACGCTTAGAACGACTCAACAGCTCCAGTTACTAAGAAGAACGGGGACGTCGCACGCGTAGTAACTGAATTTATTGCAAAATTAATTTTGCCGGGTCTCACAGACCCTACCCCCATGACGCCGGGTTAACATTTAGTTTACTTGATTTACTTATCGTAAAGTGATTGAGAACATGGTTAACGCATTGACAGTAGCCTACCACGGCTACTGTCAATGCGTGATAAAAAAAGATAATTTGATCAGAATCGAAATGATGACTGAATTCTAATTTTTACGTCTCGTCATTAAATATTAAAATACCGTGGAAAAAGATGCAGTCCTGTGAAATCAGAATTAAAATCGGCTTACAAATACATTAGATACAAGCATTTTAAGTTGTTAATTTGAAGGCGATTAGACAGAGAGATCCGACATCAACCGTGACGTCATTGTTGAGTACGGCCATATAAACTCCTTGTAAATTGCCGTTGCTAGAAGGAGATGGAGAAAAATCTTCAATACCTTATAACTTGTTGTTTTTATAGTTATTCGAAAACCGATTTTTTCTTTCTATTGATTATATGAATGTGCTTCTATTAAAGCAAATTTTTTTTTGTCATCTAGCCTATTGTAATTGGGTTTCCATTTGACATATGACCATAAATTTATCAGCTCACAAAGACTCAGCGATCCAGCTGCGACCAGGGATGGGTGCTGCGTTATCCGGGGCCCGAGCTTATTGACGCCCCATAAATCGGGGCACAGCGGACTGTTTTATTGGCCCTAAAATGAAGACCCCCGTAATCGTCCACGGCATTGGTTCGTTACTTTTATATCTATAGATCTTTAAAATGAAAAAGAAACTAAGGAGGACGTGATATTCTAAAAGACATTGAGTTCGGAGCATCTTATTATGTGAGTTTTTTCCAGACCCTAATGTCCATAAAAATGATGACTTGGTTGGTGAAATTGACGACGTTCGGGATATATTTATCATTAACTAGTTGTACTAACAGGAGTCGTTGTGTCAAAAGATATTGTTTTCGTTTTAAGTGTTAGAACCCATGGCACGGCTAGAAGGACATTTTTTCACACCATAAGAACCTTATCCGTTATTCAATAAATACTTAAAATGGAATTAACCGATTCGGTCCACCCGGTCGCGATTCATGTACTTAGCAAGTCGCTTAGCGACTGATTATTTATTTATGTATAATAAACACAGTTTCCACAGCATAAATCTATTCAAATATAAAAAAATTCCTGTACACAAGTAAATTACGGAACTTGCTTTGTTCGCTAGAAAATAAATACAAACATGAGAGTATATAACAATTTAAAAAGGTATAGATTTTTTAGATTTTATGTGCATTTATGCAATGAGGTGGAATGCGGTGTCATAGACGCAAGGAGGTCACCACATTCCTCCCGTACCGCTAAAAAATTATTTATTTAAAAGATAAATAATTTTTTACTAATCACCAAAAGTTCACTACTTAACTACCTGCCTATCTGGGAAAGTTTTACAATTGACATGACGGTCTTTGCTACTAGACTGGCTCTTACAACCTGATCCATGAAAAAGATTATGGTTGGAAAAACCCCATACTTTCAAAAACCCAGATAAAAAGAAAATACACGTCATGTATATATTTGCTAATTATTATACGCCCTTTCTAATATTAATTTAAAATTCATCATTCAAGACTCAGGCCGTATTCAAATTCAAAATTCAAAATTCAAAAATCTTTATTCAACATAGGCCTTTACAGGCACTTATTGACGTCAAAACAAAGCAAAGCAATCTTATTTAAAGAAATTATATTAACCTTGTATGTGCATACATCCTAAATATACTCAAGATGTCTGCAAATACAAGTAGGAATGAAAAAAAAATGTTGATTCTACACCTGTTCGGAAATTGGGAGAGCCTTCTCGAGAAGAACAGGCAAGAAACTCGAAAGGTCTAAATTTTTTATCTCCTCTTTTAAATCGCCATTGACAATTTTGGTTTATTACAGAGTCGTCAATTGGAAGCTGACCTCAAAGCAAAAGTTTGAGCTCAACTTCCATTACAAGAATAGATGTGTTAATTCACATTATATAAGCTATCTCTGAGAGAAGTGCGTGAACTTAGATTATAAATAAATTGCTCTCACTGAACGTTTCTTTGAAACAAAACGTAATACATTGTTAAATATTAGAATTAAGAGTTCAAACCCAAGCTTTTTTGTCCGTCATGTAATCAGACACTTTATAATATGCTTTTTTAATAAGTACATCTTTGATTGCAACTTTAAACTTGTTTAAGCTAAGTTCTTGTATACAACTTGGGATTTTATTGTAGAAACGTATACACAGGCCTCTAAAAGAATTATAAATTTTTTGGAGCCTGGTATTTGGTAAAGCTAACATATTCTTTTGTCTAGTATTAACTGAATGAATATCACTATTTTTACAAAACACATGAATATTCTTACGAACATATATTAGATTCTCATAAATATATTGCGACGCTACTGTCATAATACCAATTTCTTTGAACTTTTCTCGCAAAGAATCTCTCATTTTAAGGTTATAGATTGCTCGAATAGCCCTTTTCTGCAGTACAAAAACAATCTGAATGTCGGCAGCATTTCCCCACAACAAAATACCATACGACATCACTATGAAAGTAAGAAAAGTATACAAGTCTTGCTGTATCAACATCAGTCAGTTGACGTATTTTCCATACAGCGTGAGCTGCAGAACTAAGTCTCTTTGACAATTTATCGATATGTGGGCCCCATTGCAGCTTAGAATCAAGTGTGATCCCAAGAAATACTGTGGTGTCCACAGGGTCAACACCTATATCCTTTATTTTTACAGTGGTGTGAACCTCTTTGACATTGGGTAAAACAAATTTTATACATTTTGTTTTCCCTTCATTAAGTGACAGGTTGTTCACATTAAACCAATGAACAATTCTTGAGATAGAATTATTTACATCGTCATTAATTTGCACACCTCTTTTAATTTTAAATAAAAGTGAAGTATCATCTGCAAATAATACCATCTCATGTCTGTCCTGTACAAAATCAGGGAGGTCATTGATATATATAAGAAATAGAAAAGGACCAAGAATCGAACCTTGTGGAACTCCTATTTTAACTGCAGAACCTTGAGACCTTTTTCCATTGATGTCTACTTTTTGAATCCTCCCACATAGATAAGAGATTAGAAGATCTAGTGCAGTGTCACGAAACCCATAGTGGTGTAATTTTCTGATCAAGATTTCGTGATAAACGCAATCAAATGCCTTGGACAAGTCACAAAAAATGCCTAACGCATCGTGTGAGTCTTCCCAGGCGTCGAATATATGTTGTATTAACTCAACACCAGCATCGGTTGTTGAGCGACCCCTCCTAAAACCAAATTGTTTACAGTGTAGAAGATTATTCCTATTAAAATAACATTGCATTTGCTCCAACATTATTTTTTCAAAAATTTTGCTAAAAGTAGGTAGCACAGAGATAGGTCTAAAATTACTGGGGTCTGATGTGCTACCAGATTTATGTAAAGGAATAATTTTACTTAGCTTCATTAGATCAGGAAATACACCACAGTCAATGCAATCATTAAAAATGTTAGCAAGTATTGGAGCTATTGTTTCAATTACGGATTTAGTAACATCAACGGAATTGCCCCACAGATCCGCAGTTTTCTTTTTATTTAAAGTTTTAAATGACTTTGTTATATCAATTCCACTAATGTGTACAAATTCGAATTTATCATTACAAACTTTAACATGATCCTTCACTATAGATTCAGCAATAGCGGGGGATGAATCCAAAGACTTTGTGATTGAGACTGGAATATCAGTAAAGAACTTTTCAAATTCTGCAGCTACTTCTGTGTCAACTGTTACCTTCTTACCATCAACATTCAAACAATATTGATTATTAGTAGTTTTAGCTTTTCCAGTTTCATTATTTATAATATTCCATGTCATTTTAACTCTATTCATTTAACTCTATTCTTTTCTCCGGGAGAACTCCTAAGGCATGGCACGGGAGTTTAGTCGTATTGTTCTTCAAGAAAGGCGACAAGACTTTGTTGAAGAACTATCGACCAATTTCACTCTTGAGCCATGTCTATAAGTTGTTTTCAAGAGTCATCTCGAACCGTCTTACACGAAGACTTGACGAAGCTCAACCTCCGGAACAGGCCGGGTTCCGACGGAGTTATAGCACCATAGACCACATTCACACAGTAAGGCAGGTTATACAGAAGACCAATGAGTATAACCAACCCCTGTGCATGGCGTTTGTGGACTATGAGAAAGCTTTTGACTCCGTCGAGACCTGGTCTGTTCTAGAGTCTTTGCAGAGGTGCCAAGTTGATTGGCGATATATCGAAGTGCTGAGATGCTTGTATGACGCTGCTTATATGTCCGTCGTTGTCCAGAATGGTCAAACTGAGCCTATCCTCCTGCGACGTGGTGTGAGGCAGGGGGATGTAATATCACCGAAACTCTTCTCCGCTGCGCTGCAGGATGTATTCGGAACGCTCAGTTGGACGGGTCGTGGCATTAATGTAAATGGCGAGTACATCTCACACTTACGATTCGCGGACGATATCGTCATTATGGCTGAAACCCTGCAAGACTTACAAGAAATGGTGAACAGCCTGGCTGAGTCTTCCGAACGCATCGGTCTCCGGATGAACTTGGATAAAACCAAGGTCATGTTCAACGAGCTCGTTGATCCGGGACAGGTCGTAGTAAATGGAGTATCTCTCGAGGTTGTTCAAGAGTATGTGTACCTAGGGCAAACTCTTCAACTAGGCAGAAACAACTTCGAGAGGGAAGCCAATAGAAGAATTCGGCTAGGCTGGGCAGCATTTCGCAAGCTTCGACATGTCTTCTCGTCACCCATTCCTCAGTGTCTTAAGTCAAAAGTCTTCGACCAGTGCGTCCTCCCAGTCATTACATACGGTGCCGAGACGTGGACACTCACGGCTCGACTAGTCCACCAATTTAAAGTCGCTCAGCGTGCTATGGAAAGGGCTATGCTCGGAGTATCTCTGAAAGACCGTATCAGAAATGATGTGATCCGACAGAGAACTAAAGTCACCGACATAGCCCACCGAATTAGTAAACTGAAGTGGCAGTGGGCTGGCCACATGAGCCGCAGAACTGACGGCCGTTGGAGTCGTAAGGTGCTTGAGTGGAGACCGCGACTCGGAAAACGTAGTGTAGGACGCCCTGCGACAAGATGGGATGACGATATACGTAGGCTGGCTGGAGTGGGCTGGATGAGTGTAGCCGAAGATCGGAAGCGGTGGCGTGCATTAGGGGAGACCTATGTCCAGCAGTGGACGAGTGTAGGTCGATGATGATGATGATGATGTCATTTTAATTTTATTATTACTGTTTTTTATTTTTGAACTTAAATAATTAGATTTAGCAAGCTTGCAAACTTTTTTGAACACTTTGGAATAAGTTTTTACATAAAGTTTAAATTCATCACTAGTATTGAATGAGCGTTCATTGTAAAGTTCAAAAAGTTTTATTCTGCTTTTGTGAATACCTGGTGTAGCCCATTCACTAAAAGCTAAAGTGCCATCAACCGATATAGTCTTTGGAATAAAAATATTTTTAAATTCAGAACAAAATGTATGAAAAAAAATTTCATATAATTTATTTGGATTTTCTTCATAACCTATATAATTTAATTTAATACCAATATTAGGTATAGTACCTAACTCCTTTTCCTTTCCTAGCCATAGAACAAAAAATCATCTTACATAAGGTATAGTCTATGAAACTTGTTCTATAATTAGTCTGTGACCTATGATTTGTCAAATCTGACTTACGCTATCACAAAATTAATTGAATTAAATTACTCTAATTAATAAAACAGAACATCTTTGTGAGAAGCACAATAAAACTAATAGAAATCTCTTATTTCTGGATTCAATAAGTGGCAAATTGCCTGATGAGAGGATCACATCAGAGAAGACAATGATGTACGTAATTGTTTTCATTACGTAGAATTAAAACATACGATACCATTCATACTTTATATGCACAAAAGAAATCTTACATTATATTGTTTGTGTTATAATGCATGTTATGGACACAGGGCCTTTAAATTCTACAAAGAAAACTGCCAGTAAAACTGCTAAATATTTTAAACTTTACCATCAAGTCACAATTTAAATCATACGAACCTCACCAAACCCACCTTTATTCTTCTCAACTAAACCAGCATGATACCTGTCAGACACCAAAATCTGACATCCATTCCCTATGGGATAACTGGACCTGGTACCACTACATGGTTTTTCTACGAAATGACAACTCGCAAGTCTATCTCCTATCTCCTATCATATTATAATAATAACATTTATTTTCAGTGTGATGACAAAGACCCTAGCTAAACGTTTTTCTTTTTTCAGTTTTCCTGATGATTTGTGCCAGTATGAATGGACCGTTTGTCTACTCTCTTCAGTGATCACCTCCAGTCTTAGTTGAACGAGTAATCAGCATCTCAGGAACCATGAAACAAGTTACAAAGCATCAATACAGAACAATTACAACTACAATATAAGTTTACAACAACAGGAATTGCCGACCTTATCAAGACTATCAAATCTTATTGACAGATCAACCATTAATTAAAATAACTAAGCAAAACATTGTTTTATTTTTATAGACTAAGTGAGAAAATTCGTATAGATAATCATAATAACATATACATTACAAAATGAAACTGTTCTTTCTCTTAATTCTAACTTCTATAAATTTTAATTTTACGAATGATCCATTCAATATGTATATTTTTTAAATATACTTATCTTAATCTAAACAGTTTCAATCTATTTACATGAACTAATATTTTTTGGAAAGTACTCAGCTTCTTTATCATATAATTATTATTATCAAGGCATCGCACAATTTTATACGGACCTTTGTATTGGCGACTTAATTTATTGCTAACTCCAGTAACTCTTTTTGGACAGTATAATAACACTAATTCTCCTCGATTATAACTCACGGGACATGCCTTTATATCATATATATGTTTTTGTTTCAAACGCGCTTTATATAAATTATGTCTCACTTTATCTATACAAATCCTATGCCTACATTGTCTTTGTACTAAATTTAATGTTTGCATATTGTGACTTAAATTAACATCAGAAGGTATTACTGGTTCCCTAGCAAATATAATAAAATATGGGGAATATTTTGTAACGCAAAATCTCCACGTATTACCAGGTTTTTTGACCAACACTACTGGTGAAGCGTATGAACTCCGACACTTACGAATGATATTATTTTTTAACATTTCCTTCTCTTGTTCTGAAATTGTTTTACATTGTTCAATGGACACTCTATACGGTGCTCTCTGAACCTGAACTTTATCGATAGTGTCCATTTTTACTTTTGTTAAATTACATTTGACACGCTCATTTTTATTAAATGCAAAACATGACCGATTCATAAGTAAATTATTTAGTTCATTGCGCTCATTAAAAGGTAAGCCTTTAGACGCATTAAACTCTATTCTTTCGTCTGCGACAGATGATTCAAATGTACATTTATCATCTTCCGACACTAAATTACAAGAATACAAATAATCACTTTCCGATAAAATTTTCTTTGCTGGCTGTACGACCTCAATGGTGTTTTCAATTCTCACAACTTCCGACTTTAACATAAACTTACAAACCATATTTTTTATCTGCACTTGACCATTCGTAAAATCTAACAATACATCATTTTGATACAAGAAATCTTGTCCCAAGATCATGTCTCGATTTATATTATTTACGACATAAAAATTATGAACAAATAAGACATCTTCTATTATGATATTCAATCTCATTTTCCCTAGAACACACAAGTTCACACCATTGATTGCCTTCAGATGCAAAACGCCGGCGTCAATTATTCCTCCAAACATATCTGCCACGGACTTCGATATAACCGAGACTGATGCGCCCGTATCAATCAAAGAACATATTTTTTTATCTTGACACATTGGTTTCTTCTTGCTGTGATGGTGGTTGAACTCGAATCACATCAACCATCTCCGCTTGTTTATGTGCATCCGGCCTCCAGCCAGCACGCACATTTGTATTGTCCCCTGCTGCACTTCCTCTCGTAAATTGTGGTCGGGGTCTAAAATTGTAACGGGTCTGGGAGTAATTTGGTTGGGAGTGAGGAGGATTTGACACCGTCCCGGTAGGTCCGACAGTACGTCCAGTGGGCTGTACTCGAAACCTGTCGTCACCTGCTCCCCCTTGCATATGCATAGCGGGTGGTACAGTAGCCACGTAACCACCAGGCCTCACGTTCAACGAGAGTTTCCCCTGTGCCGTAGAGTCAGCAATACCATCACTATACACATCTTTTAGCTGTTTCAACACCTTTTTCAGTTCAGCCTTCGTCGCGTATATCTGTGGGGCTAATTTGTTTTTTAAATAAAATTTGCAATTTTTTATAAAATGTTGAATAAAACACGCTTCATCAATCGCAGGTCCGGCTTTCGATGCGAGGTTTTCTAAGGAATAAAAAAATGTTAATGCATCTTCCTCGTGACCCTGTTTACGTGCAAAAAAATTGGCGATCGGGTTCGTAGTTGGAGCAAACTCATCACTGATTTTCTCCCGTAACTCTAAAAACGTAATTGTGTCTGACAACATCGATTTATAAAATAATAACGCTGGACCCTCCAAATAAGCCCCCAATACAAGCTTCTTCGCCTCTGCGTCAAATTTGTTCACCGCAGCTATAATATCAAATTGATTAAAAAAATCATGCACATCACCAGATAATCCAATCGCTCCATGATGACTTCTTTGCTTCTTCTTCAATATACGCAGTTGAATTTATGTAGTTCCAAATACCCGGCGCCTCCACCATGTAGCACTCTACGCGCGCTCCGGGATCGTTGGGAACTTGGGACGTTAATTTAAACCATTTAGATATATTTCAATCTGTTCTATTTCTCAACTCTTTTTACGATCTCTCAAGTTACAATGTCGCAATGCCGCAATGTAATGTGTCAGATACTCCTGGTGATCGTCTTTTATACGTCAATACTTCTAGAATGTTCTCATTCTATATTTAAAAGGGTGACATTCCTTGCCACTGAGCACATTTATGCAATGAGGTGGAATGCGGTGTCATAGACGCAAGGAGGTCACCACATTACCGTGACTTTACATCTGATGTCACAAGTTGGCAACGTACACTGTGGTTCTTGTGTGGGTTGCAGTTTTGCCGCGAATCTCACAGGAACCACATGTATTATAGGTGACTGTTACCACTTACCATCTGCTTATTTGCCAACTTATTGCAATAAAAAAAAGTCTAAGAATAGATGGTAGACTATTTTGTATACCCCTAGGTGATAAGGGTGGCCCTCACCAGAATTTTTGAGTGTGTAGCTCTATTAAAGCGAAACGTAGTTGGCGCGCACAGCTAGTATTTATACAAAAGAATATCTATGTAGGCAGAATTCTAGAACACTGGCAAAGCCAAATTCTGAACTTCGTAGTAGGTAAATTCGGCAACAATGGTGAAACCAATAATTGCCCTCTATCGCCCAATACGCCGCTCAGATCAAAGTAACGTTCACGTTCACGAAAGTTCACGGGAAGTTCGTGATTGTGTGCTAGTTGAAGTAATAAAGTAGTTCGACTTTGTTGGCTGGTTTCACGGAGCCACAATCCTTGTAATGGACATTAACTATTTAGATGTTGATGTAAGGGGGTTCCGATCTTCCATACCTATAAAGGGATACTTGATCCGCTCAGGATTCTATTCTAGAATCCCTAGCTTCGCTCGGGATACAACTTAGTGCCTCGAAAAGAATTCACCTTTTTTTCAATTGTTGAGTAATCTACTATTTTTATGCATTCTACTTCTCAGCCTGCTTTTTCGTACCATCTAGGTAATACCTTTCGGGGTGGTTGGCTTGGCACATCAGGTGTAAAGGATTTGCGCGAATTTTTTTTACACACAACAGGGAATGGGAAAGAAGAGGAAGGGAATTTATGTCCTTAATCTTCCTTGATGATAAGTGACGATAAAGCCGAATATGGAAACGAACTACACCTGGAATCTTGAACAACTGAGAACTGAAAACTGGATAAAAAATAAAAATTTATCTCAGGCAGGTTCTAACCTGCATCTTCAACATGCCGTGTTGACATCATCACCACCAGAACTTATCCAATCCGAACGAACTTTCAACTACGTTGATCTTTTTGTACTTACTTTATTATACCAAAGAGAATTTACTCGCTGGTATAGTGGACTCCTATGAACTTTGCCCATATCAGGGACGTAGCTAAGCCACTACTCACCCTGAATGTAATACACTCTTGAAGGGGGACAAATTGTGCTCAGCAGAAATAGCACAACGTGTTAGGTATGGAAGAAGAAGTGACTAAACCTTGACCCGTCTCGGTTTATTGTTATTTGAGAGAGCGAGAAGAACTATATTATTTGTTTTACTTAAACTAAAACTTTGGTTTAATTGAAAAGAAAGATATTGGTGATGTAGAGAATGTATTAAAAAAGCTGAACAGTAATTAGGTAGGTCCCAAGCAGAAATAAAATCGCAGGGCGCGTGAAATTTCTATCAATGGTCAACCGATATCAACCAAATAGATGTTATAGCTGGCTTGGCTTCATAGCAAGAACTACGATAGGTTTTAGGAAGCCCCATAGCTATCTTGCCATTTATTATCGTCTTGTGAGGAGTATTCTTGAGTATGGGTGTTGCATTTGGTCACCTTTCTATTCAATTCACATAAAGAATTTAGAAAAAATACAAAGAAAGTTGTTGAGAGTTTTAGCTTTTCGTTTTAATCTAAGTCGCTCGTTATCTAGTTATATCCAGAGATGTAACCATTTTGGTCTGAAGACCCTCGAAGCTCGACGAAAGCAATATGACCTAATAGTATTACACAGGATTCTTCACTCTTATTTGGATTCGCCAACACTTCTTGCGTCCATAAACATCAACACATATTACAGGTCCCGGGCTCCCAAACCGTTTGCTTTAGAAACTTTTAAAAACAACACTTCCTATTTTAACCCCCTGTCTAGAATGTGCCGTCTATTTAATGATATATCAACTAAAGATAGTGACATTGACATATTTAACCCTAAGCTCACTCATTTTAAACGATGTGTTATATCAACTCTCTACTCTGCTACGTAAAGGTTTTAAAATAAACTAGCTCAAATATAATGTGTGTGTACAGGGTGGGGTGCATCATAGTACTAGGTTTGTTAAAAAAAATTATTTTTAATGTTATAATGGTACTTGACAAAATATATAATTGAAGTAAGATGGTGCAACCCAGCCTTAATTTGATCAAATGCTCTATGGAATTACGAGTGTGTTCCACTCTTCATCACTGTAAGCTGCTGTGTGCACATATTTTGGCTTGCTGTCTAGACACAGATCTGAATATAATGTGTAAATATTATGTAATGTTATGACTGTAAGCTGTTCTGTGTACCTTATAAATAAAATAAAAAAAAAACAACTAGTATTATAAATACTATTTACACATTTAGTCAGGTAACGTTACGCTCCACGATTTTATTTTTGCGTATCATGAATGCCCTAGATTGATGAGGAGAGTGATGTGATGACCGGTGCCTAGGACCTGATCATCACAGCTCATATACGTCCCCAACGAGGGGCACGAGCCTACCCTAACTAGTTAGGGCGATTAGGCCTTAGTCGAACCACGCTGGCCCAGTGCGGATTGGCTGACTTCACATACACTTTTGAATTACTTCGCAGGTGTATGCTAGTTTACTCGCGATGTTTTCCTTCACCGTAGGAGCGTCAGATAAATATACATATGAATATCGTGAAACGAAAAACACATTGGTACATGGCAGGATCGATCGCGGGCCTCCCGATTCTACTCGGGGCACAGTCCAGTGCCATGGCCACAGCGCCACCGACGCTCAGTAGGACCTACCTAATTAATTTTAAGCTTTTAAGTATATCATCTGCGTCATCATTAATATTTTTCCTCAATAAAACCTTAAAAAAGTTACTTAACTATATTTCTTTTATAAGTTTTAGTTTCAATACTTAATATGTTATATGAAGTAAAAACTTATTAAAAAAGGCACATTATTATATAAGAACAACAAGAGATTAAGGAAGTAACAATACAATTCCACATTAAAACTGTTGTTAATTTTCAGAAATCCATTGTGTTTTTGTAGTAGAAACTTATTTACCAAGTGGGATATTAAGCCTCTTTGAATTTGAAGACACACAAAACTAGGCTTTTGATTTATTTATATACAAATTTCTGGCAGAGTTACAGCTTTATGCACCCGTTCATAGGTCAAAACCAGGGTAGATGAGTATAAAGACAAAATAGGACTCATTGCATGATAAATTGCAATAAAATAGTATAGGACATTTATTGTATACAATACTAATATCAGTCCATTGCTTGGTACAAAGAAAAAGGAATATAAAGAAACTTGATTCTTATGTCAATCAAATGACAGTTTTGACCCACTGTTCGTACAGCGGGTTCAAACACTGGTACGACTGTGAACATTTTTTTATCAATTTTTTTTCTAGCGCTCTATATAGCTTAACATATCCGAACAACAACCCAATTTTACTTCAAGACTAAGTAAATCTTCCATCAGATCAACTTATATTTTATCAGAGCTCACGTAGAAAATTATTCGTTAAGATCTTTATTGGTTCCGAGAAAAATATATTATTCCAATATTGGTCCAGATTGAAAATTAGAACCGATTTCACGGCTAATTGATTACAGCTTA
The DNA here is from genome assembly GCA_963935595.1 of Schoenobius gigantellus. Lineage (NCBI taxonomy): Eukaryota > Metazoa > Arthropoda > Insecta > Lepidoptera > Crambidae > Schoenobius > Schoenobius gigantellus. The sequence continues at coordinate 1,330,190 of OZ012561.1, read as the reverse complement.
AAGTGGTTTTCTTGGAAACGGTTTTTGTCAATATAAGCATTTCTGTGCTAAAAGCTGGGCGCAATCGATACCCCTTAGATATTCCTTTATTATAACATCAAAGCGTATCGATACTAGGAATCGATATTGAACATTGCATTGTTGCTGAAGATTCAGTAATTTCATCTCAATACATCGCCGATATTATGATATCAAGGGAAAAATAAAAATATTTTCCTCTTACGAATAATGTATTTTTAGGAAAGACAATTCGACGAGAAACATCTTTTTAAGATGACGGGGATGCTGTGAAGATTTTACTGGCATATCTGTCCGTTTATATTATACGGCTTAAAAGATTAAGCTCAATTTGTCTGCGTAAGTAGCTTTTGTGATGAAAAAATGGACATTGATTACACCGATAAAGTACTTTTATGTCCTCTTTTATTTGGCTGCACAGTACAAAATTAATGGAACATCTAAAAAATGTTATCATGTATAAGCGCTCTAATAATCATTGGCAAATTAAGTTCTAAACATAATCATTAGTAGACTGTTAATTTTCATACTCTTATGTCACTTCACTTTTTTTTAAGCCTCAGCCAATTTTTTAAATGATTTCTCTGCCTTAACAATGATCTGAAGGCAGGAAAAATAGTTTTCCTACCTTAAGTCTGACTTGTGTGAGGACTCAGTGTTTGCGAAAATATGCGTAAATAAATTCGATAAAACATTAAAAAGTGTGGTTTTAATACATTCATTTTATGACATAAAAATTGATATTGGATTTACTTATTATGAACTTAATAAAAAATTATAAATATGCAACTGAGTGTGCACCTTGATACGGATAAGCAACAATTTGATATCGTTCGACAGCTATTGAGATTAACTATTAGTAGTAGTAAACATACACATGCCTCATACATTTTTAGAGATTTAGGGTTGATTTTTTAGTAAATTTAAGATATCATAATAAAGTGGTTAAGATATGTTTTTACATTATATTACTAGTACTTGAGCTGTTCTATAAAATGATGTCAAAATTATTACTGTACGTCTATTGGTTCCGATGTTATTGTCGAACAAAGAGACCTCTTCGCGTCGGGCGTCTGGTCAGGTAGTTGGATAAGTTTGCGGAACGAAAGATTTTCCGAATAACAGACAATGAAGTACCTATTTGAGGTATTTCCATTGATAAAATCGTTCTTAGATCACGCTTTAAGGTTTGATGAATATTTCCCCGGACGTAGCGTATAATGAATTTCAGAAACGCATGCCACTCGAAATTTTACTACTGAAAAGAATCATTGTGAAAACGATTGTTTTTGCAAATGTCATGATAATGTAATGTAATGATAATGTAATTATAATGATAATGTTTCAGCTCGATGACGCACTGTGTACTCGACTGTCGATCGCTAAACAGTCTCATGGTGGGTGACCACAATTAAATGTGAAATACATCAAGCTTCTCCGTCTTTAGAAGGTACACACAGTAACACGCCAGACTTTACGACATGTTGACTTAAGGCCACTCTTATGTCGCTCGTAATAGGGACGGCTATCATAATGCGAATGTAAAGCTTGACCTATTGCTGACTGTACGTCTAATAGTCTCTGATCTCGTTCCAGTCGTCCTTATCCGTCCCAATGGACTATGCGAGTGAAGGAGCAGAGAGTGCACTTGCGTTTGAGCAGACACTTTGCACTATAATATCTCCTGAACAGAGGCTCTAGACAAATGCCACACGCTTACGACAACCTCACGCTATTTTTTCCGCAGCAAATATCATCTCCATACATTTTTTCTGAGAAACGACTGCGGAAAAATTAGCGTGGGTCATTTGTCTAGGGGGGCTGATAGGCTAGTCTCTTTTGAGATTGACTGGTGTAACCGCTGGCGGCTAGAGGATATAACTTTATTATTTCATTTTTTGTTCATAGCTACATTTTTTCTGTTTCAGATACACGGTGCTGACTTGCCGCTCCCATAAAAGAAACCACAATTTATAGTAAGTCAAGCAACAAAAATACATAGTACTCTGACGAGCAAAAGATTCGTGTCACTTACAAATTTTCGATATTTCCTAAGTTACAATATTATATGGGGCTCTAAAATAAGTTATACGTGAAATATTAATTATAATTAAATTTGTTTCACTTAATGGGTGATAAATTTATTCCCTTTATACTTTACGAGAAATCAAAGTTATTCTGAGTGACACGAAACATTTGCTTGCCAGATTGGGTTTCGAAATAATCAGTTTCATTTTCATCTCACTCCAACATCATCAGACAAAGAAAAAAAATGTGTTGTATTGCAATAATACGAGTCTTACAAATCTTAAAGCAGAGAGTTTAAACGAATTCATGTCGAAAGTAGTTAAAGGGTTTCTCAAAAGGTTTCGTCTAAAGTAATCTTAAGTGGACTTCAGTCTGGAAATTATCGGATTTCGTGATTTTCGTCAAATTGTTTAATTCTCGAGTCGTCTTACTGTGTTTCATTAAATTTATATTGATAAGTGGACCGGTTTGTAAAGATTCGACGTTTAATAATGTAGTTGAGAATAATTCAACAGCGATAGTCCGTATCATCAAATATATTTAAAATGTTCCCATTTCACAGACAAGATTGAATTATAATAAGATGTTTATATACAAAATAATACAAGTCCTGGATAATAAACTAAATTTCAGTTTATCTGCTTAACTTCAGCATACGCTTAGAATAATTGGAATAAATCCTGAAATAGGTAACATATTCATCAATTATTACAGTTTTCATTCTATAATATGTGCTTATGAGCATTAAGGAATAATACAAAAAGTAAATTTTTGCAATCAGAAAGTCTAACAACTCTATTTATTATCTGTTGTCCGTGGCTTAACATCAGTTTCTTAGATCCAGAGCTCCAGAGTGAGTATAAAAAATTCTTCAGTCGGTTCGCTTGATAGTAGGGAACTAGCTAGCTTGCCTACATTGATCATCAAATCAAATCAAATCTTTATTGCTGACTAGGGTGTGATACAAATGTTATTATAATTCATCTTATCATCTTTAATGTTATGACCATTCAGCACATTTATTTCAAGTTTTTTCCAAATTGAGTATCAAAAAATGACCATTATCTACTGTAATTAAGCTCCTAACATTGCGCTGAGATAATTTTGTTATTTCAAAATACGATAAGAAACTTCCAAATTTTGCCAACGACTTTAATTGTTTTCGCAATTAATCAAATTCTTTGAGTTTATCTTGTAAATAATATTTTAGGGGCATTCTCGGAGCACAATTTAGGAGTGAGATATTCTCATGGAAGTCTCATGAAATTATAATTTTTGATAACAGTTATTTATTGCGTGGCTTCAGTTAATTGCCTCCTTGCAGACTTACTCGAATGTCTAATTAATTATTATTTATCTAATGAAATAAAGTGGTAGCACACTTTTTTAATTTTCTTTAAGTAATAAATCTGCAATTAACATTGTTGTTTCACTGGTGTGCACACTTAATTAACTAATAAAACCTTAATTACTTACACCAATGTTTGTGAATTAATTTCACAATGTCAACGTTACTTTGATATTGTGAAATTAATTTAACTTTTGCAAGTACTTTTGATCCGTGTGCATAGACCAAACCAAATAAAATAAAGTTCGCGCTTATCTTGCCGCAGTCTACAAATATCGTTTTTTATATGTTAATCCCGTACAACCCTTCGGTGCGCTTATGTTTAGAAAATTTTAAATGTGGCACTTGGCGCGTTTGTTATTTTAATGTTTATAGACATTTAACAAAACACAATTAACATTAGGATATCAATAAGGACATTTAACAAAAGACATTTGAATTAATACATCAAAATTAGAATTTCGTAGAATAGCGTTGAAATCCAAAGCGATTAAGATTTGTTTATCGTTAACTTTTCTTAACCTTTTGGCGTTTCCAACCGAACTCATCTTTAGCCTAGAACATTTATTGAAGACTAGCTTCTACCCGCGACTTCGTCTGCGTGGACTTCAGAATTGGGTCTAAAGCTTCGCTCTTTTAATCTTCCTACGGAAACTATTTGAGAGATAAAGTACATGTCCTTTTCCATAGCATAGGTGACATGCATACTTCAAAGCTGTCTGCCCGCGGTTTAGCTCGTAAACAATTTTCAATTTTATCTCAGGAACTACTTAAGGAATCGGGATAAAAGGTAGCCTATGTTCTTTTCCATATTAAAGGTTACATGCATGCCAAATTTCATCCAAATCCGTTCAGCTGTTTTTGCGTGATTGAGTAACAAACATCCAAACATCTAAACATTCAAACAGCCACACTTTCACATTTATAATATTAAATATAGTAGGATTACAGACTTTCGTTAGGTCATATGTTGACTGATGAGAAGTGTTGTCTGCGCATTAACACAACTTGAATCAGAATTGTATCTCATAAACTATGTAACTGGTATGAATGTGATTCCTTTTCCAATACGACCTTTAACTTTACGCGATACTATTGTTCCTTTTTTCTCTTCAGGGCACAACCTTTCACCCGCAGAACAACGTCACCTTACTCGGAATGAACATTTGCTGCGATCTGAACTCCAGAGACTACATCGAATCCGTTATAACTGCAGTAGTTATAACTCACGCAAACTCGGTGTCCTGAACAAGGTGCGTAGGTATTTTGCGCCGGACCAACTATGCCTGTTGTATAAAACTCGGGTTAGGTCTTGCGTGGAATATTGCTCGCACTTTTGGGACGGCTCCGCTCAGTGCCTCCTCGATGCTATGGACAGATTTCAGCGTCGCGCTATTCGCATAATTGGCGGTGTAGAGGCAGCTAACACCCTTCAACCTCTACAACTTCATCGTGACATCGCCTCACTTAGCGCCTTTTACCGAATGTTCCATGGGGAATGCTCTGAGGAACTCTTTAACCTTATCCCTCCCTCTTCATTCCTTAACAGAAACATGTGTAAAGGCCTTCGGAGTCATCCTTACACTGTATCATCCTTTTCACACTGTGCCACGAAATTCCTCATCCTTTTATAGACTACCAAAAACCTAACTATAATACCCTCGCTATCATGTCCTTTATTTTACATAATATTTTTAAGCAGGCCATTTCGCATGCAGGTTTCAGTGCGGGCTGGCAAGAAGCCAGAATCTTGTTCGTTGCTCGACAGAGTACACCTTGAGGCTGGCTAGAGTTCGGTTAGATGTTTTAGAGACCCTTAATCCCTTAATTCATAAATAAACATTTTTGGGGTTCCTTCAAACTGGTAAAACTATTATTACTAAGCCGTATTTAAGCCCTTAGATCTACCCTGTCAGTATTTATCGAACAAGAATAATAAATTCTCAATTTTCTCGAGGTGCCTTCGTCGAAGAAAAAAAAATTAAGCAATCTCGTTTTAAGTACCGTTCAAAGCGGCATCCCATCAAGCGAAACTGGCAGCTACAGCGATAACTTAACGGCGAATTCGCCGCGGCGGGGACTCAATTTTTTTGATAGAAATGCAAATGTCTCGCGACTTCAATAGTTGACTTATTCTCCACCATTATCTTTTTTCGTCGCTCGCTCCTCGACGTCCTTTGTGAAATAACAACAGATACTTTAAATAGAAACGGCGCCCAATTTGAAGGTGCTCTCGAATTTTCTGGGCCCCCTCGAGTGTTTGATAGGCAATTAATAAAATTCAAGTGGGCCCCGGTCGTTTTGCGGCAATTTAAAATATCAATTATCTTAATCGATTTCTATTAATATCACAAAAGAAAGATTATTAATTTCCACGCCTTTATTATTTTGGAATTGCTGTTTAACGTCATCTGGTAGCTTTTTGTAACTTAAAATCCAGACGGAACAAACAAGATGAAGACTTTGTACCCAGGTCGTTTGCAATTCTGCTATTTCTACTGCCAAGCAGAAGTGCTTGCATTTTTGTTTAAATTACTGGTTTCAAATTACTGGGTTGTAGATTTCCTTGGTTGTAGTTTTAGGGTAGGCTCGAGCCCCTCGGTGGGGACGTATATGAGCTGTTGATGATGATGATGATGATGATGAGATTTTCAAATGCTATACAGGAACCACATGTACAATAGGTGACCGTAGCTGCTTACTATCAAATGGAAAAACTGCTCGTTTGCCAACCTAGTTAAATAAACAATCTGTGGCAAAACGTCTTTCTCCATAATTGTCAACTTATAAAATCAAGTTTCCAAAACGACAACTTCCTAAAATGATAAGCAGATTGTCTTTTCTTCCCGTGGATGTCGTAAAAGTCAACTAACAACTGCTCTGTAGAGCTAATGTCAATAACCTATCGGTAGTAATCAACTCCATCATCCATCCAGATCGGCTATGCGAGAATTTTGTCCATCACACACATCTCGCACATATTTCTCGCTCACGTCCGCCGCACAAATTCTTTACTGGTTTTGTTTGACAAAAACGGCTTTAATACGGCTTTTTCAGCGCTGCACTGCGCAAAGCTTGGGAATTAGATTAGATTCATTCTTTTCTCGCTCACCACTCAGCTTTCTCGCACATCAGTGGAAAAGAATCCTTGATCTTTCGACGGTGCCGTTAACGTGTAAAACCTTTACTTCTTAACACTTGTTATATAACCTGACATCACATCACGAAAGAGTCCATGGCGGTGATTTGAATAAGACAATCTTCGTCCACCTCGATCAAGACTGGCCTGTCGAACGAAATCGTTGATTCAAACAACAATGGCGGCGTTAAACAATGAATTCTTCAAACTTTTACTCGGCGTTCGCGGCGGCGGCGGCGGCGAGACTGCGTTATTTTCCGATACGGACGAATTGAAAATTGTTATTTCTGCGGGAATAATCATCGAGTGCCGCTGACAGCGCGATTAACGAATCAAATCGGATAACGGGGAATAATCGATTCCTTCAGCTGCGTCTGAACTTTGTTTTGATTGTTCGATGCATTTTCTCATTCAATTTACGCTTACGATTAATAAAACTGCAGAGGATGGAAATGAGAATACTTTTTTCCACAGTATACATACACACAAGACAAGTACGGCTTCAACTGCCCTTAGAAATGATGATTTCTCATTTTCAAACCAACTCGCTCTACTGTATCGCTTTGAAAGAGGAATTCTGTAATCTTTTCTTAGCTGAACCCTCCTTCGTACCAAATTTTATTTTATAGATCAAGTAGATACATTGGTTAAGCAGCCGCTGAGCCCTAGCAAGATTGGGTGACAGTTGACAACTCTAACTAAATTTAAGGTTTAGATGTTGAAAACATTTGAAAGGGTTACTTTGCTTGAATCTGTAAAAATTAAAAAATTCAGATTTAAATAAATATTAAATAAGTAATTCACAAAGATTCGATCGCATAAACAATGACATCACATTTACAACTATATTTTGTACCAGCTTTCCGCTCGCAGCTTCGCCCGCGTTATCTTTCTTTTTTCCCGTGGGAATTTAATATTTTCCCGCAGGAAAATATTCTGTCTATAGCCTATGTTACTCAATGATATTGTAGCATTCTATTAGTGAAAGATTTTTTCAAATCGGTCTAGTTGTTTCGGAGCCTATTCAATACAAACATACAAAAATACAAAAAAAAATCTTTCCCCCTTAAAGATATCTTGTTGTGTACGTTTTGAAGCTAAGCTTTAAATTGCGTAAAGTCAGCCAGCGTACGAATCCATGTTGTAGGCTTACTTTGGTGGACTAGAAACTAAGATTAAAACAATAAAATTAGAAAAAATTAACGTAAACAAATCAAATACAAGAAGAATCGTTTTTTTAATTTATTTTGCATTTTTAAATAAAATGCCAAGTCACAAATACAATAAAATTTGACAACATTAAATCATGAGAGGAGATTTCTTGGTATTTATTTTCCTCCTGTTGGCGAGCTACGGTTAGGTTCAAAGTTAATAGCCGGCTTTTCCTGGAATTTCTTAGCTACGGAGAAACTAAAGAAGCAATATCTGACCTCGTTATCATAATACAAAGATGCTGACAAAATTAATTAATAAATTGTTATAGCTGTCACAGTATATATCTACCTCTGTCTTACCTATTTTTGCCGAAAATTTTTTTTTATTACAATCATACAGTCTTAAACAAAAAAGATAAACAAGAACATTGTTTATCTTGCACAAGTAGACCTGGAGTTTCCTTAAGTAACAAACAAAAATTTATAATTAAGCCAAACAATAAATCAAGACAGCGCAATCTTATATAATTTTGAAAGAATATGTTGCATTAAATATTTAAAGCTAGATTGAAATTTTAACTGAAACCAAACAATTTTTTGCTTGCATTGCTTTGAAAGGCAAGAAGAATAACAAGTTATTTTTTTTTTAATACAAGCTTTTAGTACTCGTCAACTTGATGGGGTCGTGTCATTTTCCATGCCATCATAATATTGCATTGTCATGCGATATACATAATTATGCAAGCATGCAAGATTTCAGCTCAATCGGAAAACGGGAAGCGAGTCAAATTTAACTTGCAAGATCTCATTACAGATACGGGGACAGGTGAAAGTAAATAAAAGCTGGTGATAACAATGAAAGAGGTCAGGAAAGGTGATCTCGCTGATCAGTGTTTCACGATCGTTCAATGCGACGTTTTAAATTGCTCCAAAAAAACACCTTCTTGTGCAATTATTACTTGCGGGGTAAAAAGATGGAAATATAGTGGTGTCCGTCCGGCTGGCAACAGCGGTTCTCTTACAAATCACGATGGAATGGCGATACCATTGCAACCCGGGGCCTTATTCTGCTAGCGTTAATGCATTTGTAGCGTGTCAATACCGCTTCAATAGCATCGCTTTTTGAGACAGATGTTGTTGGTAAATCGAATACTAACTAAAACATTTGCCACTATTGACTTATCAAGAAATTGTAGTACACATACACCATGTATATTGCACCAGAAAATGCGCATAAAGCGACAAAAGCAGTTTTATTGAAACGCTATCACGAAGCGACAACGACGTTAAGATTAGCGGAATTAGGTTCATTGTATTCTGTCTATATTACAAGTTGGCAACAAACACTAAATTGATTTAACTGACAACCTACTTTGGCATCAATAATATTATGTTGACATTGAATTATTACGAGTAGTATATTGTATGTTTTCGGCTCAAAATGTATAATGACTTACCATGTATAACATCAACTGTTATAAGGTCTTATAGGCATTGCATTTTTACGTATGTTACAGGAATCGCATGTAGGTACTTTTGGTATCTGTGGCTATTTACTTACCATGAAGGCATAACTACTTGTTTGCCAACATGACCGGAGGGAGACTCTGCACCAGGGTCGTGCGCATGGGTACCTCCGTCTTACCTATTTCTGCCGCAAAGCAGCAGTGCTTGCATTGTTATGTTCTGGTTTGAAGGGTAAAATAACGCATTGAAATTACTGGGTACCGTGACTTTAGATCTTAAGTCACAAGTTGGCAACGTACACTGTGGTTCTTGTGTGGGTTGCAGTTTGCTGCGAATCTCACAGGAACCAAATGTACCCATTATAGGTGACTGTTACCACTTACCATCAGGTGGGCAGTTTGCTTATTTGCAAACTTAATTGCAATACAAAAAAAAATACCAAAAAATAAAACCGACTTCGAAAACACCAAAAAGTCATAAATAATGAAAGAATACATACAACATCACAGTTTTATATTGAAGTTGGTGCCGAATTTCAACTAAGTACTTACATAAATTGTTATATATTTTATAAGACTTTACTGGTGATCATTACCTGGCACCTTACGCTCTAAGCTTGGCACCGACTTCAACATAAAACTATGATGTTGTTTGTATTTTTATATTATTTATGACTGTTTGGTGTTTTTAAAGACGCTTTTATTTTTTGTAAATAGAAACATTTTTCAATCTTTTTACTTAATTTAAAAAACCAAAACCTTCTCCTAAATGTAACGAATACTTTTCTGAAAACCACATCAAAATCGATTCAGCCAAACGCGAGGTAATCGCGGAAAAACATACAGGTCAGACTGACAACCTCCTTTTTTAACCGACTTCGAAAAAAGGAGGTTACTCAATTCGACTGTATAATATATGCTTCTTTTTTTATGTTTGTTCGCGGATAACTTCGTCGTTTATAAACCGATTTTGATGATTCTTTTTGTATTCGATGGAGGATACTCCAAGGGTGGTCCCATGGTCACCAAAGTTAGGATGTAATAATGGGATCCCATAAAAATCGAGGAATACCATTAAATTTTTACGTGTGTCCAACGTCTTTTGTGTATATGTTACGCGATTACTCCGCCAATTGTTCACCGATTTTGAAAATTCTTTATGTATTTGATAGAGTATACTCCTGGGGTGGTCTCAAGTTCACCAAAGTCAGGATCTGATGATGGGATCCCATGAAAATCGAGGGAAACCCTAATTTAATACCAGCTCACAGAAGGTGAGCTGGTATTATATTAGGGTTTCTTTCACTAAAAAGTAAAAAATATTTTACAAAAAATTTAAACCGACTTCAAAAACACTGAAAAGTTAAAAATAATATAAGAATAGGTACAGACAACATCACACTTCTATATTGAAGTCGGTGCCAAACGATGATCTCCTAGAAAGTCTTAAAATTTGTCACCGACTTCAATATAGAAGTGTGATGTAGTCTGTACCTATTCTTATATCATTTGTAACATTTCAGTGTTTTTGAAGTCGGTTAAAAAGAAATTCGATTATGATAACAACAAACCTTGATAATGATATGTGCCACTAGCCAAGTGGGCCAACCTTCCCGTGGAGAAAGGCCGTCTGCCGTGGCCGATCAAACCGAGACCAGATCGAAACCAGATATTCTCGACCACACGGTGAGATATGTGAAATAAATAAACCCACCAAATTTTCCGGGGATTTCGTTCAGGCCGAGCACAGATTAAAAAGTGAATTAGGTGCCGCCGCAGTTTACCGCGTTACAAGGGTAGGCCGCCGCTGTAATCTCCTGAAAATTGTTTCACCTGTCTCTTGCCGGAGCGGGATCACGTGGCTACCCTTCTTACTGAACAATTTTATATGCATGTATGTTTACGACCGACAAGTTATGCGTGTGAAATTTTGTACATTTTGTCTATGCGTAAAGGTTCCAGAACAATAGATTCTGGAATTAAGCCAACAAATTAATTAAAAATGTAACAAACTAAGATGAGCAATGTTTTATTAAAGCCTTATGTGTACATACACCCCAATCATAATTTAGATGTATGCAAATACGAGTTAAATGAAATAAAGTACACGTATATTCGGGAATTGGGGGAGGCTTCTCGAGAAGTACAGGCCGGAAACTCGGAAGGTCTAATTTTTTGTCTCCTCTTTTAAATTGCCAACATTACAATCATTATTTATAGTATTTCACAAACATAACTTTGGTTTTATAAAAATACCTTTATCTAAAATAATAAAAGGAGATGTTCCCATCTCTATACGCACGCCCAGCCGTAACTGCTAATGGTAGAAACGTGAAATTTGGACAATTGTTTTAATTCAAAATGCGGACGCACACTAAGAAGGGATTTAAAAAAAATGTAATCCTAAAGGGATGAAATAGGGGTTGCAAGTTTGTATGTTTTTTTTTTAAATTAGCAACGACTTTGATAAAACTTGAGATTCATGCTCTTAAAAACATTTCATTGAATACGTGTTTCATGGTTTATTGGAATTCACCCCCTTAGGGTGCAAAATAGGGGTTGAAAGTTTCGATGGAAAATATTTAAAATCTGTTCCAATTTCTTTGAAATTTATTATCCGGGCTTAAATAGGCTTCAAAATTATTTTTCCTATGGGAAAATATAAATTCCCACGGGAAAACAATAATAACGCGGGCAAGCCGCGAGCGGAAAGCTAGTATTATATAGAAATGCATGATGGAATGATTGGAACAGTTACTCAAATACATACTCACATACATACACAGATTGATTAGATCAGGTTCAGGTATGTTGGGAGACGCCTCATACTTATAGCGGACAAACGGGAGATAAAAAAAACCCTGTGTAAACATCAACGAATAACAAATGAATGAACAAAATACAAACATAATTAAGGAACAGCTCGAAGCAATTTGCATGAAGCCCGTACGTTATGGGCGCAAACCAACATATTGCCGTCATATATCAAATTTAACATTATTTACTGCGGAGTATCACTCAGTAAGCCATGGCAACACGTGAGGTAATATCTTGTGAATTATATCGCGATTCGAGCTCGTCCTCGGGGAATTAGGTCTTACCTGTGGGGGTAAATCATTTGATATTGTATTAGGAGCTGGAGGCGCCATAAGCGATGCTCTATAGGTGTAATCATCCGTTGTTACGGCTTGAGTGGTGTTTTTCTCGGGGATGTCGTAAGCGTCGACTAAAGGAGTTCAATCGCAAAACAAAGTTCTACAAAAGCCACAGAGTAGTTTAGTTAACACTTCACGTAAGGAGAAGGAAGGAAAGTCCGGTCCAATCATATTCGCGACAAAGGAATCTTCTCGCAAGATTTCAGAAATTGACTAAGACGGGCAGCTTTCGTTTAAGAATCAGCTTCAGAAAAGATTACAATAAAAAAAGTTTTTTATTTATTTTATTAACTATAAAAAAAGACATGAAAAACACTAAAAAGTGAAAATAAATGGGAATACTTCACCTTTTTATACACACCTTACACACCTTTATACACTTAAATGCTTTTACCAAATTTCTAGTGTTACAATACTTAATGGTACACATCTCAAATAGGAATTACCCCTACACCCACTGGTGGGTGTAGGGGTTATGGGTGCACGGGTCTCGAGGGATTAAAACTACAAAAAATTGATTCATTTTCATATTTATATCAAACTTCTTTCAGGGATTTTGTTTTTTTTTGTTACACGAATCATAAAATGATGATGAAGATGAATAATGATTAAATTTTTTATACAACAAAGTCAAACTCAAAACTTATTTGTTAATTAGGTACAATTTGTACACTTCCATTTTGATGCCATCGGTTCAAGAGTCTACCAGGAGGCCTTGTTCTGAGAAGAACCGGCAAGAAACTCAGCAAGTTTTATCCTCCCTTTACATTTTTCATAGGTTTGGAAAGAGTCATAATTCACAAGTTTAAGTTTCACTTTAATAATTAATTGTAATAAAATAAAAGACTACTTACTCATTTATAGTAATAGTGCGGATTGGTTGACTTCACATACACCTTTGAATTACTTCTCAGGTGTATGCAGGTTTCCTCACGATGTTTTCCTTCACCGTAGGAGCGTCAGATAAATGTACATTTACTCAAACTCAAACTCAAAAATCTTTATTAAATATAGACCTTTACAGGCACTTATTGACGTCAACAAATTACAAGACTATTAACCAATAAATTAATTAAAAATGCAACAAATCAAGATAAGCCATCTATTATTTAAACCTTGCATGTACATACATCCCAACCATAATTAAGATGTATGCAAATACAAGTAAAATGAGAAAAAAATTGACGGGTTGCACTCCGGGAGTGCCGGCAGAAGTGAAAACTTAAGTATTAACGTTGTGCGTTTTGGATATTTTGGAATGGTTATGGAATAATTTTGCACGAATTGCTTTAATTATCAGAATAAAAGTACTATCTTTTATGTGGTAGAACACAATATTTATTTATTGCGCTATCGTACACAAACATGACAATTTATATTATATTACATTAAAAAGTTTATCCCTCAGAAAAATCAACTTCTTGTTGTAACGTTGTGCATACATAATTAATATTATAACAAACAGCTGGCTTACCGCGCTTGGATCAGAGGCCGAGCTTCTAGGGATCCCAATACTAGCCTACTGAAAACAGCCTACAATAATGCCACCAAGTTGTGTAAGAGGGCTTACATTAGAGCGGATGCTCAGCGCATTGCACAAGTGGGCCAGGAACTGCTTGCGCACCCTACGGGTAGCCGTTCTTTCTGGCGCCTGGCCAAAGCTGTGCAATCAAACTTCTGCCAACCCTCGCTGCCACCGCTGAGACATGCCGATGGCTCACTTGCTCATCAGCCGCAGGAGAAAGCCGACCTCCTGGCAAAACTCTTCGCGGCTCATTCCCGTGTCTGTGGTGCACAACCTCCGAAACTGTCCCATTGTGGCAGCACCATGCCCGATATCCGTTTCAGACAGCGTGATGTGCGGGCGGAGCTCCAGTCGATCGATACTCGAAAAGCAAGTGGACCAGAGCGCATTCCTGCGATTGTTCTTAAGAAGTGTGCAGCGGAGTTTACTCCGGTCCTGACGCGTCTATACCGTCTGTCGTTCTCTGCTGGTTGTGTGCCGAAATCTTGGAAAGAGGCTAATGTCCAGCCGGTTCCCAAAAAGGGAGATCGTTCTGATCCGGCTAACTATCGTCCTATAGCCGTCACTTCCATTTTGTGCAAAATCATGGAGAGGATCCTAAATACCCAACTGATCCGTTACCTGGAAGGTCACTCGTTACTTAATGACCGACAGTATGGATTTCGTCCTAAACGGTCAACAGGTGACCTTCTAGCGTTCCTTTTGCACAAATGGGGTGAATCTATCGATAAGCGCGGCGAATCGGTGGCTATTAGTCTCGACATCGCCAAAGCTTTTGATAGAGTCTGGCACAAGGCTCTTCTTTTCAAGCTTCCGGCATACGGATTACCCGTGCAGTTCTGTACGTAGATTGCCAGCTTCCTCCACGAGCGTAGAATTCGCGTTGTCGTTGACGGCTGCGCTTCGCGGTTCGTGGCAGTGAACGCTGGAGTTCCGCAAGGCTCCGTTCTATCCCCAATATAGTTTCTTCTGCACATCAATGATATGCTTTCCTTGGGAGCTATACATTGCTATGCAGACGACAGTACAGTGCATGGGGGATATCACGGAAGCTCAGGGGCTGCTCGTGGTGATATTGGTAGGGAGAGGCAGAATCTTATCATTGAGCTCAACAGGACGCTGGACCTCGTCTCCGAATGGGGCTCCAACAATCTTGTTGAGTTCAATGCTAAGAAAACACAGGTGTGCGCGTTTCGGCGAAAAGGTCACCTTTCCTCCCCCTTCCTTCTCTTCAGGGCACAACCCTTCACACACAGAGCAACATCACCTTGCTCGGAATGAACATTCGCTGCGATCTGAACCCCAGAGACTACATCGAATCCGTCATAACTACTGCCTCACGGAAACTCGGTGTCCTGAACAAGGTGCGTAGGTATTTTGCGCCGGACCAACTATGCTTGTTATATAAAACTCAGGTTAGGTCTTGCGTGGAATATTGCTCGCACCTTTGGGACGGCTCCGCTCAGTACCTGCTCGATGCTCTGGACAGATTGCAGCGTCGCGCTATTCGCATTATTGGCGATGTAAAGGTAACTAACACCCTCGAGCCTTCGTCGTGACATCGCCTCTCTTAGCGCCTTTTATCGAATGTTCCATGGGGAATGCTCTGAGGAGCTCTTTAACCTTATCTCTCCCTCTCCATTCCTTAACAGAAACACGCGTAAGGGCCTTCGGAGTCATCCGTACACTGTGTCCTCCTTTTCACACCGTACCAAGAAATTCCAAGATTCCTTCTTCTGTCGTTCATCCCACACTTGGAATTCTCTACCTGCGCACGTGTTTCCTCCATCCTACAACATGGGTTCCTTCAAAAGAAGCGTGAAAAAGCATCTTTTGGGCCGGCAAGGGGCGGGCAGGTAGGATAGTGGATGTCGTCCCTACTCTACCTGTCAACTCATTTGGGCCTCTTTCACCGCTTAACATCAGGCGGGAGGAGGTCATTTGCCGGGTCATACATAAAAAATAATAATAATAATAATTAGTTGTTTCGGCGAATGGCTTGATAGCGAAGAGTCTCGACCGACATCTTAAGAGGCTCTCGCTTGAGGAATGGATCAAGGGTCGGATACAGAAAGCAGTGATTCTCGGCACGGCACGTATTGTCCGGAGATTCCTCTCTCTGCAGCCCTAACCACCGGCAGCTTGGGCCTTGCCTCGCTGTTGGCGGCATACTAGGTTTAAGTTTTTTATAGTATTTTGTTTTATATATATATATTGTAAAAAACTTAAATTTAAGGATATTTTTGAATAAATGGATAATAATTATATAACTAGTAATAATGAATCAAAATATTTACAATTAAATTAAAAATATGATCAAAACAGACATTAATATACTACTTAAAAACGTAATTTTATAACAAAAAAATAATATTTAATTTATACTAACTTACCTAATTAATATTTACAATAAAATCAAATAAAAGCACAATTTAGATTTTTTCTAACAAAGTAAATAAATTGATTAAAACTGTCTCAAGTGACGTGTGACTTCCAGTACTTTTGCCAGCCGCTATTGTTCTCGGCCGACTTACGTGGACCCCTCACCGCACCTCGACAGTTCCTGCGACCATTTCAATTTTAATTGGTCTTACGAATTTTCGATCAATGTCACGTGTCCTGACGCGAGTTTATCATTTTTTACCCATTACAAAAAAAGTGTACAACGCCGCTAATGAAGTTCTCACTTCAAAAAAAGTTGACTCTACACCTGTAATATAAAGTTCGTGAAACGAAAAACACATTGGTACATGGCAGGATCGATCGCGGGCCTCCCAATTCTTCTCGGAGCACAGTCCAGTGCCGAGGCCAC
Organism: Schoenobius gigantellus; assembly: GCA_963935595.1. Lineage (NCBI taxonomy): Eukaryota > Metazoa > Arthropoda > Insecta > Lepidoptera > Crambidae > Schoenobius > Schoenobius gigantellus. The sequence continues at coordinate 1,313,545 of OZ012561.1, read as the reverse complement.
AGCGCCACAGCGCCACCGACGCCACCGAAGATTGCCACAGTACCACAGTAGAAACCGGAACACAGCAATGCAATTTGCAAGCACTGTAACTGCGACAGAAAAAAGTTTGCTGGAGCTACCCGCACAGATGACTTAGGTACTTTCTTTCTTTGATAAAAATGTTAATCAAAGTATGTTATCTTGTATTTGGGGACCCTTTCTTTTATTAGATCAACCAACAGTTGTTTTTTTAATTCAATTTTTTGACATTCTTCATAGGGTATTTATGCAAAATGTACAATTATTTATAGGTAAACGGCGACCTATTTGGATCTTTTGTTCATTAGTTGCTACTATTATTTTTTATACAAATAATTTGGCAATCTAGCATATGGTAAGTGGTAACGGTCGCTTTTAATACATGTGGCTCTTGTGAGGTTCGCAGCAAACCTGCAACCCCCACACGAACCACAGTGTACATTGCCAACTTGTGACACAAGATGTAAAGTCACAGTACCCAGTAATGTCACTGCCATACCTTACCCTTCAAACCGGAACACAATAATGCAAGCACTGGTGCTTTGCGGTAGAAATAGGTAAGATGGAGCTATGCGAGCAGATGACCCTGGTACAGAGTCACTTTTGTCACTAATTGAGTTCCCCTATATATATATAACGATTGCTAAGCGGCGAAATTTCAACTGTATTGATCCCTTTTGTACTTTGTTAAGCCAAAGTAGACTTTATTCAGTGTTGATAACTACGTATCAACATCGACGAAACTTTTCTGTTGATTTATTCACCATTTTTAGGGTTCCGTACCTCGAAAGGAAAAAACGGAACCCTTATAGGATCACTTTGTTGTCCGTCCGACCGTCCGTCTGTCTGTTAAGACCCTTTTTCTCAGGAACGCGTGCAGGTATCAAGCTGAAATTTATATCAATACTCAGGTCTACTGTCCCTTGGAGTTGTGAAAAAATCAAACTTCTAAGCCAACGCAATCAAAAGATACAGCCGTTTATGTCGCGCAAATTTTCGACACTCGCAAGGGAATCAAAACCTACAGGGTACTTCCCGTGAACTCACAATCTTGAAATTTGGTACGAAGTAACGTCTTTCAGCACAGATAAAGGAAAAATTGCGAAAACCGTACATTTTTAGTTACATCATATAATAATAATAAAAATATATGGGTGAACTTTTACTTATATACCTACAGGTTTGTACGGAACCCTTGGTACGCGACTCCGACTCGTACTTGGCCGGCTTTTCAATTTATTTTGCATTTTTAAAGAAAATGCAAAGTCACAACTTCAAATTTATAACAATTGCTTCAGGTATTACAGCCGTATAATCCTCATTCGGTCAGGTAGAGAGTAAAACACTGAGTGGATCAGTTGTCAAATTCCCACTTATCTTGTTGTCAATTCACTCACGTCAAACGCCAGTTTCATCCTCGAGGATGACGCGACACGTTCCATCTTTACGTCGCGCCAAATTATCAGTCATCGCGCCGCCCTAATAACCGGCGATTACGCCCGCCCATAATCCGAACGTCCAAACATCAAGGGGGAAAGAAAACAGTATTAAGAGCTTAACGGTGCCTCAAGTGAGCAATATCCTACGGCTGACATGATCCCACTACGGCACTATTGTGTGTTTGCCGAATGGAATAAGTTTTTGTCGCAATTGGAGAGATCAAAGAACGGGCAGTCCGAATTAGTCGTGATGCTCATCACGATAAGTGTTGTAAGCCGACGGCTATGGAAGGAAATCGAATGTTAATATATTTTTTGGGTGTGAACACCCGCCACTACAACTATTACCAATTATTACTAAATATTTTTACAAGGTGAAGACGTTAATCCTTACTAATAATATAAATGCGCAAGTAACTCTGTATGTCTGTTTGTTACGCAATTACGCCTAAATTACTAAATCAATTTAGATGAAATTTGGTAAAAACATAGTTTGAGTCTCAGGAGAGGACATAGGGTAGCTTTTTTCGCAGAAATCAAGAAGGAGAAAAGGGGGGCGGAGTTTGTATGGTGAATCAATAACCGATAAACCGATTTAGATAAAATTTTTTATGGAGATAATTTGCGTTGTGGAAGGTACGACAATAAATGAAAATACCGGCCAAGTACAACTTCGTGAGAAAACCGACATAGACCTGCGAAGTAATTCAAAGGTGTATGTGAAGTCAACCAATCCGCACTGGGCCAGCGTGGTTTGACTAAGGCCTAATCGCCCTAACCAGTTAGGGTAGGCTCGTGCCCCTCGGTGGGGACGTATATGAGCTGTGATGGTGATGATGAGGTGAATTGGAAGTACCCTATTTTGTTTCAAAATAGTTTCACCTAGAATCGTGAAATTAGGCAAGTAGCAATGTCTTTTTCTATGATAAATCTGAGAACTGTAAATAGGCATGTAATTATTTAAATAAAACTACACTTTTAGAATTTACTCGCGTATATCTATTTTGAAAAAGCTAAATTATTTAGCGCAATGTTTTGAACGTTTTTTAGCAATCGTAGTCAGTCACGATTTCCTAGTTTCGTTTTAGAGCCTTCTCTAGTTTCATTTTAGGTGAGTGTAGTCTTCAAGATAAGAAGGTTTCCGTGACAGATTGAAGTTTTCCGTTTCATGCATACTACTTTCCCTGATTAATAATATTATGTTTTGAAAATATAACTTATCTCTTTGGGTTATTTTTATGAAAAATGCAATAATTAATTCCACATTAAATAAAAACAAGAACATCAGTCCAATCAAATAAAATTATAATTCTGAAAAAATATTTGTTGAAATTTATCAAAATCTATTTGTGTAATGTGTGTGTACTTGAATTGTTCCGATTCACGATTCAAATACATTCTTAATAATAAACAAATATTTTTTCAGAATTATAAATAATTATTAATTAAATAATAATTATTTAACTGGACTGATATTCTTGTTTTATTTAATGTGAAATTAATGATTGCATTATATGTATAACCTAAAGAGATGTTATATTTTTAAAACATAATATTTTTAATCATGGAAACTAGTATGCATGAAACGGAAATCTTCTATCTGCCACGGGAACCTTCTTATCTTGAATAAACTATAGTTCTTACAAGCTTATATTTACTTTCAAGTGTCGCGGTGTCTGTAATGAATTCTTGCAAGTTAAATTTTGACCCACTTCCCGGTCTCCGAAGGGGCTGAAATTTTGCATGCATATGTATATCGCTTGACGATGTAATATTATGATATAAAAGCTGGTATTTGAAAAATGATTTTTTAAATAATTTTACTTGTTCTAGTATTACCTTGAACCTGCGCACAATCGTCAGTAGCAGACGTGGTCGCAAAGTTATATATTGAAGTCTCGATTAATATCAAATTGATATCTATCAAGTGATGATCGTTGTTACAAAACAGAAGGCTGAAACGACTCGCGTACACTCAATTAAACGAGCGAATCCACGAGTAACGGTTCAGTGTAGTGTATTTCCACAACACATTTAAACAGAGCATCCGAATTTGAATAATAAAGCTGCTGAAATGTAAATGCTGTTTTCGCTTCTGTGAATGGCTTTGAAACACAATGCAATGGAGGATCATTGACTCGGCCGTGCTTCGTGCGATAGGCAATTAGTGGTGGATTATTGGTGAGAAGGTTGAATTTGCGGACGTTTTTCTCAATAAAAAAATATTTTACAAAAAATAAAAAACGACTTCAAAAACACTGAAAAATTAAAAATAGTATAAGAATAGCTACAGACAACATCACACTCACACTATATTGAAGTCGTTGCCAAACGATGATCTCCTAGAAAGTGTTAAAATTTGTCGCCGACTTCAATATAGAAGAATTGAACTTTTCAGTGTTTTTGAAGTCGGTTTTTATTTTTTGTAAAATATTTTTTATTTTTAACTTTTTAGTGAATTAAATCTTTTTAATGAAAGATACCCTAATTAACGTTTCCCTCGATTTTCATGGGATCCCATCATCAGACCCTGATTTTGGTGACCATGGGACCACCGTTGGAGTATACTCGATCGAATACAAAAAGAATTTTGAAAATCGGTCCACAATTGGCGGCGTAATTTCGTAACATACACACAAAAAAAACATACGAATCGAATTGAGAACCTCCTCCATTTTTGAAGTCGGTTAATAAAATGAATAATTAGGTTCTAATGTTAAGAATAAAGTAAGGCATTCCGAATAACACCTTACTAACCTTAACACTCAAGCTAATTACAAGTAAGCTCCTGTTGCTTTTAATAAAATGTAAGATAGCTACAATATCCCATTCCCAGATGCTCATGATAAAGTAAAATCCTCGATCGTCTAAAGGCGCGCTAACCTTTATTAGGTAACAAAGTCCGCAAAAGCTGTAACAATGTAATAATTAAAGGATTTAACTCCAAATGGGATTAGGCCGAGTGAGTTATTCTCTGCGAACGGACGCCCATTGTCCGGCAGCCCCATTAATATCAGCAGCCTGCTGCCGTACAGTTTAATATAATTAGTATAGTGGTGAGTCCGTGGTCAGTCAATTACGCAATGTTGTATTTTGAACCTTTCCTCCTTTCTTCCCGTGGATGTAGTAAGAGCTGAGTATCAATAGTCACACTAATGGCCAATTTCACTATCCTCGTCTTAGCTTAGGACTATCTTGAGTGGCATGCTGTCACATTTGTTTCATTAAGGCAGAAGTGACAGCATACTACTTAGGATTGTCCTAAGCTTTTTAACCGACTTCAAAAAAGGAGAAGGTTATCAATTCGGTTGTATTTTTTTTTTATGTTTGTTACCTCATAACTCCGTCATTTTTAAACCGATTTCCAAAATTCTTTTTGTATTTGATAGAGTATACTGCAAGGGTGGTTCCATGGTCACCAAAGTCAGGATCGGATGATGGGATCCCATAGAAAATCGTGGAAAACACTAATTTCACTAAAAAGATTTCATTCACTAAAAAGTTAAAAAAAAATTTTTTTTTACAAAAAATAGAACCGACTTCAAAAACACTGAAAACTTAAAAATAATCTTCTTCTATATTGAAGATTTCTAGAAGATCATCGTTTGGCGCCGACTTCAATATAGAAGAAGATTATTTTTAAGTTTTCAGTGTTTTTGAAGTCGGTTCTATTTTCCATACTCTTCCACAGACGTATAAAGGGAAGCAGACCTATATATAATTTTACTCACACATTTGTCATATGCAATGTAATGTATATCGTTTTTACTTTCACTCCAAAGTGACATGATATATCGCTATTTTTGATTTTCGTCTATGGCGATACTAACGCACACATAGACATTTCCGAAGCCGTGGCAGATGCCACGTGAACGCCATGTTTAGCTTTGTCAAAAAAAGAGACAAATGGCGTCGTGACATTGCCATTAGTAGGCAATATGGTTGAAAGGAAGTTCTGCAGGTCATCGTCTGACGTGAAACTGACCTTATTTAGATCTTTTTGCCAGACTTTTTACACGTGTCAATTGTGGACCGACTATACCTGCAAGACCCACAGTAGCATACGAGTCGCATACAATAACATTTTCAGACATCTAATGGGCCTGAAACGCTACTGCAGTGCTTCTTCTGAAATGTATGCGGAATCGCGTATCGACTCATTCAACGCCATACAGCGAAAACGGATAGCTTCCTTCATGTCCAGAATTGACACGTGTAAGAATGTCATCGTCAGAGGTCTAAGGGAAAGACTCATGCAGACGAAAATGTACCGTCGTTGGCTAGAAATCGCTGCCTAGTCCGTTTATCCATATGGTACATTAATTTATGTACTTTATAGTTATATTGTTAAATCTATATATATGTATACGAGTGTGTAAGTTAAATAATAATTACTTACGGTTAGTTATTTATAAAACAATATGGATCATTGTGTCTGCAATAAAGAATTTTATTATTTATTATTATTATCATAAATATTATTATTATTATTATTATGTTATAATGTTTTTTTTTGTGATTATAAATAAAAATAACTGCTAATCGGACAAGAACAATGTTAAAGTGCTGTGCCCCGAAGTGTTCTAACGCATTTTATAATAAAACTCCAGAAATTACAATTAAATTAAATTTAATATTGTTTGTGTGTGAGTATTGTTTACATGTGGTAAAGTTGCCACGCTTTTTGAACGATCCGTTTATACGTCTGTGTACTCTTCGACAGCCTCTTCTGGTGATGAAAATCGTTGATCGCGTAATTGATTATAGATTTTTGGGAACAAAACAGAGTCACACGGTGCCAGGTCAGGACGGTATGTAGGATGACTGTCTGGCCGTGTGGGAACTAGCATTGTCACGGTGCAAGATGATAGAGCGTTAAGCGTTGTTTTCACGGAGTTTGTCAATAATTTCCGGTAAACAAATGGTCGAGTATTCACGGTACGACGATTTTCTAAAACAACAGTAGCCACGTGTCCAGTTTTATTTAAAAAAAGAAGCAATCATCCGCTTCCTGTCCGTACCTGTCCGATCGTAAAGAGTTTGCTGCTTGATGAATCATGATTTTTGATGTTGTGACTTTCCTTTTGACATTGCCATCTGGCCATTACATTGTTGAAATTACGTTTTAAGTTAAGAATGTGTTATGATTATAATTAGGTGTATTACTCGTAGGACAATTGAAATAATATATCGCGAATTTATTGGTATTGAAGTAATTTGTATGTAATTGCAATGACCAACTATGACATTTTATAATGATTTTGTAATTTTAATTTCTATGACATTGATATAATATTGTTATTATTTTGACTATTGTACAACATATATTATTACTTAGAAACAATCATTTTTAAAGCCTGACTATAACATTTTGCACATTGACAAATTCAACAGAGTATGTAGAGCCATTAAACCTTAAAAACTTGTGTCACCATATCCTAGAAAATAAAAATAACCTTCTTTCTTTCGAAGCAATTTTTACGCGCGCCACTTTGGTTTCGAAAGACACATACGCTCGATTGCTGCTTTGTTTTGGGATCGTAGCTATGAATTCATTTTTCGTCAACTGTTACTATGTCCCACACCAAATTTGAAGCCCCTTCGTTGTATTTGGCAAGCATAGCATGGCACCTAGTAATGCGGTTCGTTTTTTGAGCATTAGTCAAATTGTGTGGGATCCATCGAGAACACAGCTTTCTCACACCCAAATGTTTGTGTAGGATTGACTGTACTTGACACATCATGCCTATGTCCAAAGATGTCCTGATCTCATGGTAGGTCACATGCATGTCTGTTTCGATCATACGGCCCACAGCATCAATGTTTTTGTTATTTACAGCGGTGTACGGGCGACCTTCACCAATTTCATCATGGAGATTGACACGACCGCGTTTGAATTCTTCAAATCAGCTATAAATAATCGCTTTGCATGGTGCTTCTTCGTCAAAAGCAGATCGAAGCCGAACGAGGCTTTGCTGAGCTGTCAAATAACACTTAAAATCGTCAAAAATCATACAATGAAAATTTTCCCGAATTACATCCATTTTATTGTAATCACGCAATATTTAAAATGACGCCACAATGTGAAAACATTTAACAGTCAGATGAAGCAAATAGTATTCTACGGCTACAGAGTTCCAAATGTATACAGATTACAAACATACAGATATACAGATTACTACAGATTTTCAAATGTAGTAATAACTTTTTAAATATTGTTTATGAAAGTGGCCAATACCGGAAACTGTTAGTGCGACCTATGTAACGCAAGCACCTAATACTATAGTTATTTTAGGACTCCAATGATTAGAGTGAGTGTGAAAAGAATAATAATACATTATACATAGAATATTCAACGCACATTACGATAAGTCTACAAATTCATCCCAGGCCATAACCCAAGTAGCAGCAATAAGCAGACAGATAAAACAATCTGATCGAATAGATGGAGCGTTCCGTGCTCGCGGGACGCCGTCTGAAGGCGGGACGCTCGCCGAATTAATTTCACCGAGTCATGGCCTAAGGCGGGGCTCACACTGCTGCCGTTCAACAAACACTGGAGTGTGTGGACAATAAAAGGCTGTGTAGCTAACATGTTCAAATGTTAACGGAATATTAAATAGTATTCTCACCAGTAGGTAATTCGGGTTTTAGTTGACTTCTCAAAGTTGCTTTATAATTACGAGTTTGTTTGCACTTACAACGCTATTTATTCTTATACTTTTAGATCTACAATCTATCTATCTATCTTATATATCTATCAATAAATAAACTAATGGTTGGTCAATGATTGTTACATTTAGTAATAAAGCAGAAGTGTACTGAGATTAGAAATATGAAAATTTATGTTTGACTGAACGTTCTAAAATCCTTGGGGGAGGCCTATGTCCAACAGTGGGCGTCTCTGGGCTGAAATGATGAATGTTAGTGAAAAACGTTAAAATTTCAAAATGTCTGTGGGCCTGGTTAAAGCTTGCTTTCTCGCGGTAAGCCGTATTGTTATTGATTTGTATCTAAAAAATACCTCTACTATAAAAACACAAATAGAATTCATTTTTATCCTTTTTTTTTACGTTCCACTTGGTAAGTCACCATCATTTACCAAAGTTAGTTGCGATTTCTATTTCTATTTGTTCTTAATAAATGCAATTTTTAAATTGAAATACATGTTGTTACTGATTTATTCAAATTTTTGTTCCAAAAACAATCCATAATACATAAATATATTACTCGTGCATTCTGAACGCACCTTAACTGAGATAATTTGACAAATCGCGTACTCGACATACAAAAACAGTGGTAAGAGCGTGATGGGCGATATTACTCTTTCCGTCTCGCACGCCATAGATTATGTTTAACATAACACGAGCTATGTCATTCAATTTGCGTTATGTACCTACCGCGCGGGCTTTTAGCGGTTTGCTGGCTGTCTCAGAAATAATGTTATGTGGGGTATCTTTGTTAATTTGGGTTTGTGCGTTTTCTACCGTTCAAGAAAGGAATTTTATTGCTCTTAAATTAGAGTTAAGGTGTCCGTGTGGCGACAGACTGAGGCCATTCGTACACTAGTTCCCCGGCCTCATTAATAAAAAAATCGAGTTGGTCTCGTGCACCGAGGGTTTATATAGTACAAACTTATCTTCTATACTATACCTACTTACTGAAGAGTTTGTTTGTTTGTTTGGTTGGTTGAACGCGCTAATCTCAAGAACTACTGATTCAGATTGAATATTTCTTTTTGTGTTGGATAGTCCATTTATTGAAGAAGGCTGTAGGCTACATAACATAACGCTGCAACTAATAGGAGCTGAGTATCAATGAAAAATGTTGCAAAAACGGGAAAAATACCTGACTACTCACATTACGGCTTACAGTTTCATGATTCTAGAGATTAACGGGGAAGTACGCTATATGTTTTGATTCCCTTGTAAAATCGCCAAATATACGAAATATTGCGAATTAAACGGTCGCACCCCGTGATTGCATTGACTTACAATGTTGATTTTTTTTACAGCCGAAAAAGACCCGAGTATTTGATATCTATAAAATAAACTTTTAAGGAGAACAATTAATATTTATTTTAAACCCTATCGCAATAGATAGAAAAATGATGAATGAAATCAATAAAGAAAAAAGTTCGTTTCGGGCGGGACTTGAACCCACGTCCCAACATACCGTGTTGACGCCAGTCACTCGACCACCGAGCTCTTACCAGCCCCGACGAAATCTTTCACCGATTCATCTCTTTTGAATTTAATAAAGCCAAAAGCATATTTAGCACCGTATCGTATATCGTAATATTTAGCAAAAACCATAAAATCAATTAGCTAATTGAGTAACAGTAATCACAATTTTCTCTGCAGATTTCTCCCCGTGGAGAACTAATATGACAGCTTCTCCCGGAAAACGTCAGGATAAAACTGGCTCCGTCCGACGCCTTGCCTTTTCTACCAATAATGGAATGGAAAACCATTTTTCCCGAATATGTGTTTTCTTGAGTGGGTTTAGGTATAATCAACATTTAAGTAGAGTACGTTAAAACTAGATAGTTGTATTTTTCTCACATAAATATTTTAATGTGACTAGTTGTTTTAATAACAGAGCTCGAAAAGAACCCGTTTTTTTGATAGTAAAAAGAAAATGTAATAATACTCAATGAACAAAAATATTACATAACTAGCTGTGCACGCGAACTACGTTTCGCCATCAAAATACTTAACACAGTGTTTAGTTTTTTCCTCCATTTTATTCCATAATGATTCATCTTTATTCTGCCTTTCTTGAGCATCGGCCTTTTCGAAATTAGGACAATTTTCGTAGGTTCGTAATGCTCTTTTTCTAACAGTCCACAAAATTAAATACATTACATATTACTATAAACACTAAGTATAATTTTTGTTTTAGAGACATTATTGATATTAATAAATTCTTCTTCAGTAGAAAGAACTACACAGTTGCAAGATTAATCTTTATCGTATTCATGTTTCGAATTAAAATAAACAATTGTTAATAAATTAGAACTGTATACGAATAAAGTTTAGATTTTATAAAGGGTGTTGGTAACACCAACAAAATATAAGTATTTTTTGGATATGACAACTTGGCCAATTTTGACTGGTCGTACAGTAAGCTCCTTGTCAAGCTATACTGTTTGACCTTTGAACCTATGTCGCTCGTAATACTGGCGGTTTTCGTAGAGTTAATGTATAGCATGAATGGGGGGTTACTGTACAAATACGTTTTCCGTATTCGATATCCGATCACGGAATACAGACACGGAGTTTCTTGAACGTAGCGCAGACGTTCGTTTCTTCTCATTCGGGATTTCTACCATTCTACCTAAACGTACGTACAGAACGTGTTCCGTTCGTAATAAAAACGAACGTGTGCGGCAGTCAATGAGTATTTTGTATAGATTTGATGCATTCGGATGCCCGCATTCAGAAAAAGAATTTATGCGGTTAGCCTTAAAATGTATTGAGACTTCCGTTTTTGTAACGTGTACTGTGCAATATAGTGTTGCTGGCATAGTTCGGTTAGCAAACTCGCCGTGATGACTAACATCCAATACACAAACTTGGAGTTATCGTTAGTTCACGATCGTTGCATTATCACGGTCTTGAAGGACACTAAACACAGGTAACATCTAACATCGAACATCCAATAGGCCTCGAAGCGGTTCTCAAACTTTTTTGGTGACGGAACTGTTGGAGAGTTTGGTATAAACTCTATGGTAGCTTTAGCTTGTCACTATGTTTTTTGAAATTGCTGTACATTCGTTGTGTTCTACTTCTATACAATATAGAACTTCATCCCGAGACATATTGTTTAACCCTAGAAAGATAATCATGTTGGAAGTCACGTAAAAGATAATCATGCGCTTCTCGAGCGCACAAAATAGTAAAGTCTGTCTGTGGCCTGTAAAGCTTTTAAATCAGGTCTAGCCTACTTTGGTATAAAGTTTATACCTAATAGAAGAAATTAAAGTCAAAATTTTGTTATAATTATTTGTTTTACGAAAAATCTAACACAATGCTCTAAAGCTCTTAGAAAAAGTAACAAAAAATACCAGTCTTATTTTATTAGGACATAACTTCTCTTGGCGAGATCATTATCGCTAGTAATTCCTAATATTTACTTAATATGAACTAGAAAAATTAAAAAAAGTATCCTTGGTTCCAGAAATGGCATGTTAAGTACAGTCGACACACACATCTTTCGTGTGTTCGCCACAGATGCATTTTTTGCATTTAGCGTAAGTCATTTTTAACATCCGCTTTTTTTTTGATGTGCATAGGTCACAATACCGCCATTTTTTTTAGCTCGGGTTCACCTTATCCATCTACAGTTTCATTTTCACCAGGTTTTGGTAATGCAGCTTCTATAGCGGTTCGCGCTGATCGCTTTAGAGTCGGCATAAGCAATCTGCTGTTCATCCAGGGTTCCGTGAGTTGAGTGTTCAACTTTTTCATAAATTGTTTACGATTCAATGGCTTTTGTTTTTGTGCCATGATTTTCAGACCCTAAAACATATAAGAAAACTATAAAACAATATAAATAACTGCTAAATAAAACTTGATAGGTTCCGCTGAAAGTTACACAAAAGATAATCATGCGCTCCACGAGCGCAACACCTAGCAAAAGCAGCCAATCCAAAGTACTTACCAAGTGCCCGCGTCCGCCCTGCTGTTGTACTTGGCGAAGACTGAGATTACCTATAGTGACAGGTTAGAGAGCGCACTCCTTAAAAAAAGACAGCGATATATGTATTTTGCTTGCGCCTCCGAGGCGCAGATTATCTTTCTAGGGTTAATTCACGGCTTTTCCAACTTGGTAGCAGAGCGTGGTTTTTTGCAAAGCGAAATACTTGACGGAACCCTAAAATAAAACAATAGTTTTTAAAAGTATATTCTTTATTAATAAGCATAATAAAAGTTCGACCAGAGAGGGTGTTTTGATTTTTCTAAATTATTGCGGAACCCTTATTGTGTAGCGGGGAGTCCTAGGGTTCCGCGGAACACACTTAGAGCATGGCTGCTCTAGGTACCCTTCAGGGCCTACTTTCATTTAATACCCCTATTGCTGGGTTTGAAAAGCAACTGTTATCCGTCTTTTTTGAGCGGCGGCCATGTTGAATTTACGTCAATGTTGCTACGTTCATAGTGCTCTACTGATCAAGGCCTTTCATTTGATACCCATATTGCTGGGCTTAGAAACGAACTTTTATCAGTTTTTTTTTGAGCAGTGGCCATATTGAATTTTGTGCTATTTTCCTAGGTTCATAGTGCTCTACTCTTCAATCTAGTCGATTTTGCTAGGTTCCTAATGCTCTACTCTTCAAGGTCTTTCATTTGATACCTATATTGCTAGGTTTGGAAACGAACTTTTATCCACCTTTTTTGAGCGGTGGCCATGTCGAATTTACGTCAATATTGCTAGGTCCATAGTGCTCTACTCTTGAAGACCTTTCATTTGATACCTATATTGCTAGATTAGAAAACAAACTTTTATCCACCTTTATTGAGCTGCGGCCATGTTGAATTTATTTATGTGTTGCTAGGTTCATAGTGAGGTGATAGTCACCCATAAGGTGAGGGTTTGGAAACGAACTATTATCAATTTTTTGAGCGACGGCCATGTTAACTTTATAACAATTTTCTTAAGTTCATAATGCTCTACTCTTTTAGGCTTTTCATTTGATACCCATATTGCTAGGTTTGGAAACGAACTTTTCTCCTTTTTTTTGAGCGGCAGCCATGTTGAATTTAGGTCGATTTTGCTAGGTTCCTAATGCTCTACTCTTCAAGGCCTTTCATTTGATACCCATATTGCTAGGTTTGGAAACGAACTTTTATCTATCTTTTTTGAGCGGCGGCCATGATGAATTTATGTCAATGTTGCTAGTTTCATAGTGCTCTACTTATCAAAGCCTTTTATTTGATACCCATATTGCTGGGTTAGAAAACGAACTTTTATCCATTTTTTGAGCGGCGGCCATCTTTAATTTAGGGCAATTTTCCTTAGTTCTTAATGCTCTACTCTTTTAGGCCTTTCAGTTGATACCCATATTGCTAGGTTTGGAAACGAACTATTATTCTTCTTTTTAGAGCGGCGGCTATGTTGAATTTATGTCAATGTTGCTAGGTTCATAGTGCTCTACTCATAAGGGCCTTTCATTTGATACCCATATTGCTGGATTTGAAAACGAACTTTTATCCTTTTTTTTCGAGCGGCGGCCATGTTGAATTTAGGTCGATTTTCCTAGGTACCTAATACTCTACTCTTCAAGGCCTTTCATTTGATACCCATATTGCTAGGCTTGGAAACTAACTTTTATCCACCTTTTTTGAGCGGCGGCCATGTTAAATTTATGTCAATGTTGCTAGGTTCATAGTGCTCTACTCTTCAAGTCCTTTCATTTGATACCCATATTGCTAGGTTTGGAAACTAACTTTATTCCACCTTTTTTGAGCGGCGGCCATGTTGAATTTATGTCAATGTTGCTAGGTTCATAGTGCTCTACTCACCAATGCCTTTCATTTGATACCCATATTTCTAGGTTTGGAAACTAACTTTTATCCACCTTTTTTGAGCGGCGGCTATGTTGAATTTATGTCAATGTTGCTAGGTTCATAGTGCTCTACTCATCAATGCCTTTCATTTGATACCCATATTGCTGGGTTTGGAAACGAACTTTTATCCGTTTTATTTGAGCGGCGGCCATGTTGAATTTAGGGCGATTTTCCTATGTTCATAGTGCTCTACTCATCAAGGCCTTTCATTTGATATGCATATTGCTGTGTTTGGAAACGAACTTTATCGGCAGTCATGTCAAATTTAGTCAACGTGGCTAGGTTCAATGTGTTCTACTCTTTAGGTTCTTCGTTCGATATCCATGTTCCTTGGGTGGATCCAAAAAAATGTGATCCGTCATTTTAGACATTAGGATCAAGAGTCCCGTCCCGTCCCTCTACGCGTAACCCAGAACATTGCAGTCAGATATTTTTTTTAATTATCAATATTAATCTATTACTTTTAATAGTTTTAAATGGATGAAAGAGTTTGATTCCTTAGTCCTAATGTAAAAACATATAACACCTTTCAAAATACCTTGAAAAGAGTATCTTCATTTTTCTACATTTCAAATATTTCAAAAATTGTACCGATTTGGTGAAAATTAGTCAAGAATTAAACCAATCTACAAATTTTATGGTCACTCGATAAGTATTATCATAAAAAATGCTTTATACATTGCTTGTATGGCTTGATCTTTTTGCCTTACCACCACGGTACGACATAAGAAAAAGACAATTTGGTTGGCGAAATCCAGTTGGGCACAGCCATTAACAGAAAATTTTATTTGTACTATGTGAAACACTTCATTCCTGCCTTTTAATTTTCGAAATCCAATTACTTAAGATCAGGCTGTATGGCGTAGTTCCATTGCCTTTCCTTCGTGGAAGAAAATACCTTCTCTCTGTACTATGTGACAGACTTGTCAAAATAATTTCACGTGCGCCATGTTGTTTTTCTACCTAAAGCCAATTCGAAAATTTTATATGGTATTTTTTCACTAAAAATAAAAAGTGAATTTAAACAAACGAAATTATGCCTAAATGTTCTTCCGGAAAATTCTAAGCATTGTGGTGTAAGCCATATCAAATTCTGTCCAGTAGTTTCGGAGATCTTTCCGGACAAACAGACAAACAAACAAACAAACAAACAAACAAACAAACAAACTAACAAACAAACAATTTTTTTTAAAACTATTCTATCGTGTTCTGCTAATGATTTTAAGGCGACCTGTGTATTTTTTTTCTTAATATTTCGCAATTACAGATTTTTGTACCCCTACGATTTTATTATATATAGAGAAGATATAGAGATAAGCGTCGGTGGCACTGTGGACTCGGCACTGGCCTTCTAATCAGGAGGTTCGGGGTTCGACCCTGCCATGTACCAATGTGCTTTTCGTTTTTCCAATTTCATATGTACATTTGCCATCTACGGTGAAGGAAAACATCGTGAGGCAACCTGCATATATTTAGGCAGGGGGCACTTAGGCCCGTATTAATAAACCGCACTCAGCTCTGAGATAGAACTTGAGAGCAAACTTGAGATACTGTGCTAATTAATACACAATACTTGAGTTCACACTTGAGTACAAAGTATCAGCTGAGTAGCGACGTATTAATAAAACGATTTCAGGACTCAAGTGCACTCTCAAGATGCTACTTAAGTGCCTGTTTTCTGAGTGTGGTCGGACCATGACTTAAGTGCGCGTTTTGGCGGTTTATTCATCAAATTTATCACGGTAGTGCAAACCATTCACACGACATTTTGTTGTTTGTTAAGGCCCTCTTCAGATTTTTTACAATTGAAGTTAAAACACGACTACTTTACTTTTTTAACATATCTTTCAAGTTTTCATTTAAAAGTACCCAGCACCTTCTGCTTACAACATTATTTGCTTGATACTATTTCAATACGAAGGCCTGTGATTGAATACGCTCTTATTTCAGATTGTCGGTAGCGATCTGTTTCAGATATCTCAACCCACTGCCTCGAATATTATCACAAAAGTATCCAAATTACTGGCACAACTTCATTCACACTTCATCAAGTTTCCCACTGGAGATGAGGCCACGGTAAATAGGGAATTATTTAAAGAACTGGGTAGACATAGGCGCTGGCCTGGGCTTCCAGGCATAGATGGAGCTATTGATTGTACCCACGTAAAGATTGTATCTACTCCAGGATGCCAGCACCACGAAACGTTCAGGAATAGAAAAACGGATTTCTTCATAAATGTGCAAGTCATCGTTGGCCCCAGAATGGAGATCTTAGATATTGTAGCTAGATGGGCTGGTAGTATGCACGACTCCAGAATATTTCAAATGTCTAGTGTAAGTACATGAAATATTCTCGAGGCGTTTTGAGCGGAAGACTCGTTGGAGATAATGGATACCCTACATTGCCATTTGTGCTTACTCCAGTTAGACCATCTCCTTAAGATCCTCCGTCCATTAGATATAACAGAGCCCAAATAAAAACACGAAATATTGTGAAAAGAACATTTGAAGTTTGGAAACGCAGGTTTCCTTGTTTGTCTAAGGGCCTTGGTAACAAATTATCAACAGTATCTAACATTATAGTTGCTTGCGCTGTATTACACAATTTGTCACTAATTTTAAATGATAAATTACCTTTCCTAGATAATGAAAATATTGAACATGTCGAAGATGATGATGAAGAGAGCTTAGTACCAAGCTCTAGTGCTGGTTTTTTATTAAGAAACTCAATAATTGAAAATTATTATCAGTAAATATTTTTTTGTTTTTGCCTATTTCATGTTTCTTGAATAAATGTACTTTATTACGCACAATTACACTTAAATTTAAACATAGTTATAAACTCAGTAGCAAATGTGGACTTATCTCTTTTAGAGATTTCTTCCAGTCAACCTGTGAGTGTGTTGGAAAATTACATATAAATAGAGGGAAACATCAAAGCACACAAGTGAGATTACAAAAGTAGATAAAGACAACGTTACACTAATACAACAATAAACACATTACAATAAACACATCATACATACATATAAACATACAAATATACATACATACATAAACATATACATATATACATTTGATGACGATGCGATAGCTAAGGCGAATTTACCACTTGCGACAGAAAGTGCTGCCTCAGCCTGTATTTAAAGCAGGGCATGGAAGGACTGTTGAACTACAGAGGGCGGGTGGTTCCACAATTGGGCGGCACGAAAGCTGAAAGAGTGTAGCAGGAAGTTTGTGTTAGGTTTGGGGAGGTCAAGCTTTTCAGTATAGCATGGGCGTAGGGAATGAGAGGGGGGAGGCGGCATATGAAACCGCAAACGGAGGTACTGTGGGGAGTTGGGGTCTCTAAAGATTTTGAACAGCGCTGTCAAGATGTGCATATTACGGCGCTCACGGACCGGAAGCCATTTCAACTCAGAGCGAAAGTGATAAATACGATCGAATTTGCGAAGACCAAAAATAAATCTTATAGCCAGATTTTGAAGTCTGCGTTTGGGTTTCGTTTTTAACAGACTTCGAAAAAGGAGGAGGTTCTATGTTCGATGGTATCTATTTTTTTATGTATGTTCACCGATTACTCCGCCAATTATAGGCCGATTTTCAATTTTTTTTTGTAATCGAAAGAGTACACTCACGAGGTGGTCCCTTTGTCACCATGTCATGATGTGATGATGGAATAATATATTGACTTTAGCAGGACAGTACATTTATGAAAATTTGATTTATGTCTATAAAAATTATAATACATTTGAAACCAATTTCCAAATTCACCATCTAAACACAAGATTCAAAAATAAACTTGCCGTTCCAACATTCAGGCTTCAAAAAACTAGAGGCTCGTTTATGGGGAAATGTATAACCTTTTATAATAAGCTTCCACAAAGTGTTACTGACTTGCCTTTTCTAAGTTTAAAGCGCATGTAAAAAAGACTTATGAGTAAAGGATATTATAAAGTCAACGATTATTTGAATGATGCCAATGCCTGGTGTTAATTTTTCAGATAATGAATCGTGTTGTTATGTATAACTATTTGTTTAAACAAATATTATTTTTGGTAATAAGTAGTAAGAAGAGAACTAACACATCTAATCTTGTAATGGAAGTTCAGCTCAAACTTCTGCTGTGAGGTCAGCTTCCAATTGACGACTCTGTAACAATACAGGGAGAAAAAAATAGCCCTTGCTGGTTTTCTTGCTGGTTCTTTCCAGTACAAGGTCTCCCGCCGTAGACTTGTGAACCAATGGCGTAGCTGCTTTGACGTTCAAAAGAGATTGTAACAATCCAATTTGAAAAAAAGATATTGAATTTGAATTTGAATCCCAGGCAAATCAAGGGAAACCCTTAAATTTCAAAGGCGCATTCAACGTGTTTCATATTTTTTCTTAAGATACTCAGGTATTTGCGTCTAGTAGTCATTATGTCATGTTACTGAGCTGATGATGGAAGGTTCCTGGT
Source organism: Schoenobius gigantellus (assembly GCA_963935595.1). Classification (NCBI taxonomy): domain Eukaryota; kingdom Metazoa; phylum Arthropoda; class Insecta; order Lepidoptera; family Crambidae; genus Schoenobius; species Schoenobius gigantellus. Next base: position 1,295,057 of record OZ012561.1, on the reverse strand, counting down.
AAATAAGGAGTGGAAGTCGGTAATTTTTTTTACAAAAATATAAAACCGACATTAAGAACACCAAAAAGTCATAAATAATATAAGAACATACCTACAACATCACAGTTTTATATTGAAGTTGGTTTTAAGTAACTATACCTATTAATTGGTCTTTTCATTTTTAAGACTTTCCAGGTAATCATTGCTTGGAACCAACTTCAATATAAAACCGTAATGCTGTATATATTCTTATTATTTATGACGTTTTGGTATTATTGAAGTCGGTTTAAATTTTTGTAAAAAAAATTTTATTCAATCTTTTTAGTTTAATAATACATACGTTTTAGAATTTGAGCCGAGGCAAACACCAGAATAACTTAAAATTAAACGTCTTTCGCTCTAAAGAGTACTGAAAGAATTATTCTCTAACTCCTTTCCAGAAACCTTCCATCATCAGCTCAGTAACATGATATGATGATTACCAGATGCAAATAATGAATATCTTCAGCAAAAACATAAAACACGTTGGACATACCTATAAAATTCAAGGGTTTCCCTCAATTTTAATGGGATCCCATTATCAGATCATGGCGTGGTGACAGTGGGACCACCTCGGGAGTATACTCTTTCGATCACAAGAAGAATTTAAAAAATCGGTCCACAAATGGCGGAGTAATCGCTGAACATACATAAAAAATAGATACAGCCGAACATAGAACCTCCTTCTTTTTCGAAGTCAGTTAAAAATGACGTTTACTTGAGATCACGCTCTTAAGAGCGCGATCTTGATATAATATCTCAAGTGATACGCTGTTGATGTACAACTTGAGAGTGACTCGGCTAAGTTCGCACTTGAGAGCAGTCTTGAGATCGCTTTATTAATACGGGCCCTAGATCTACTATCTGTCCGGTAGTAGGTAACTGAGTGCACGGGCATGCGATCCCGCCTTCACCGAGCTACTATTGCTCACAACCCCATTCCTGTGACTACAGTATCCCGTCCCTCCCATCCCAACCTTCCTTTACCATCCCATAATATCCATCTCTACATGCGGTTCCCTTCCGCTCATCACACAAAGTCTGACTAGGCGATGAAGGCAACACAACGCAGATGTGCAACGTGATTTGGCGGACTCGGCGGGTCAGCAAGGCAAGGTGGATGGCCTAGGGCGGCGGTGGAGGGCATATAGTCACCGTCGGCCAGACACAGCATATTGACCCCTTCTTCAGTCGTAGCGGTTTTCCGTTCCACTGATCCAAGGAGAAGAAGGACGAGTGTGTGCGTCTGAGTTTGCGCGAACGCTTGCGCACCTTAATATATCCTGCGCAACTGACTGCTTCCATAATTGACTCCGATTGCGCGAAAGTCCTGTGGCGATGGGTAGGAGTGGAGAGGTCTAGCCTGATGCAAGCTAGGCTTTGTCTGATACCTGCACACAGGCGGTCTCGGGAGTGTGAGTACACGCCGTGGTCGTTTCTGCACTGCACGTTTGGGGCGACAGTGCGGGTTCGGCAGCACCCGGGATGACAAAGCAGCCCTGTTTAGGGAGGCACTGCTTTCCCCGCTCAGCCGGGGAGGAGGCTAGAAAAGGTGCCCTAAATAAATGATCGTCCCAACTTGGTAGATGGTAGTAACCGCGGCTGCCATCGCATCACTTAAATCGTGGTCGACGTAATTTCAATAGAATCATGAGAACACCTATAATGACTTTTGGCGCGTGGACATGAGGACGAGGAACATGAGGACGCTTCTTGATCGTGATGGCAACGCCTGCCCTGAACGCAAGACCGCCATAGTAGCTCGTGAACTTAATCGCTACAACGTGGATGTGGCTGCTCTCAGCGAAACACATCTTGCTGACGAAGGAGAGCTGGTGGAAGTAGGTGGCGGATAAACTTTCTTTTGGAAAGGTACCGCTGCTTCCGAAAGTCGCAAATCAGGTGTAGGCTTTGCTATCAAGAATCACTTAGTAAAGCGACTACAGGAGTACCCTGTACATATCTCGGACCGCGTTACCACACTGCGCCTCCACCTGGACAAAGGCAACTATCTTAATATCATCAGTGTCTATGCTCCAACGCTAGACAAGTCTGATGACATCAAGGATAGATTTTACGAGGAACTCACGCTTTGCCTAGACAGAATAAACGCCAAACAGCAGGTGTTATTGCTGGGCGATTTCAATGCCAGGGTTGGTCGGGACTATGAGGCTTGGCCTGGAGTTCTGGGTAGACATGGAGTAGGCAACATGAATAGCAATGGTCAGTTGTTGCTCAGTCTTTGTGCTCAATACGATCTGGCAATTACAAACACTATGTTTAGACTTGCTGCCAAGTACAAGACAACATGGATGCACCCAAGATCCAAGCACTGGCAATTGATTGACTACGCTATTGTCAGGCAAAGTGATTTCAGCCAAGTGCAAATCACACGCGTTATGCGAGTTGCGCACTGTTGGTCTGGCCACCGGCTTATTGTCACTAAGCTGCGACTCCGCCTTCGTCGCCCGACTAGATCTTCGACAAAAAAGCTTGCGTCTTTAAACGTGGATAGGCTAAAAGATCCTGAGGTGAGGAAGAGATATGCTGAAGCCTTGTTTAAAAAGCTGTCGCCAGCTGATGAGGTAGGTGACGTTGGTGCTGCTTGGAGAACTTTGTCATCTCATATCATGGAAACTGCTTCAACTGCACTAGGCAAGAAATACTGTCGCAATGAGGACTGGTTTGATGGAAATGATGAAGTTCTGCAAGCAGCACACGTCAAACATCGAGACCTCCTGCGACATCATAGAAGGCGAAGAGGAAGCGTTGCGGTAGTCAAGGCTAGTGACCAGGAATTGCGTAAGCTGTCTCGACATATTAAAGACAAGTGGTACCAGGACAAAGCTAGTCACATGCAATGGCTCAGTGACACAAACCAGCTCGGAGAGTTCTACAGTGAGGTACGTAAGCTGATTGGTACATCCTACCATGCAAAGGTCATTAGACGGTCGGAACCTTTTGATGAGCAAGGAGGATATACTTAAGCGCTGGGCAGAACATTTTAATACCCTGCTTAATGTGGATCTATCAGCTGATCTGCAAGGTATCCGTTTAATGTCTCAACTCCCTGTTGCTATTGAGTTGGATGAGCCTCTCTTGCGTGACGAGGTTGTTACTGCCATCAGACAGCAACAAAACAAACGGGCCGCTGGCATCAACCTTATACCGGGAGAGCTGATAAAATACGGCGAAGAGGAGTTGTATACGTTGATATGGGAACTGCTTGTTCGTATGTGGGAGGAAGAGCGCGTTCCGGATACCTTTCAAGTATCGCGCATAAGTGCTCTCTATAAGAACAAGGGTGTCCGGTCTGACTGCAACTCCTACCACGGTATTTCGCTCCTATCGGCCCCTGGAAAGGTATTTGCTAGAGTTCTACTAAACCGCCTACAGGACTTGTCTGAAAAGATCCTGCCTGAAACCCAGTTTGGCTTCCGACCTGACCGAGGCACATGCGAAGCGATCTTCTCTGTGCGGCAATTACAAGAAAAGTGCAGAGAACAGGGACGTCAGCTATACCTCTGCTTTGTTGACCTGGAGAAGGCTTTCGACAGCGTGCCTCGTGAAGCTCTCTGGGTGGTGCTAGGAAAGCTGGGATGCACGGAAAGATTTGTGAGGCTTCTTAGACTCCTGCATGACGACATGCAATGCTGCGTCGCCGTAGACGGTCAACAGACGGACTTTTTTCCCGTTACCTGTGGGGTAAAGCAAGGTTGCGTGTTAGCACCTACTCTGTTTGCCTTATACTTTGCGGTAGTAGTTAAAGAAGTCTCACAGACTGTCTCACAAGGAGTGCGCATCCGCTTCAGCACGGACGGCAGTCTTTTCAATTTGGCTCGACTTAAGGCTCGCACCAAAGTCTCATATGCACTGATCACTGAGATCATGTACGCTGATGACTTGTGCTTCTTAGACGACCTGCAACAGCTGATGTCCGTTTTCCAACAAGCATGCTGTAAGTTCGGTCTGAAGATCAGTGTCAATAAGACGGAGGTGATGTCCCTAGACATTCACGGTCACGAGACACTGACCATTAAGCTTGGTGAGAATGTGCTGAAACAGGTAAATAAATTTCGCTATCTGGGGAATACTGTAACATCTAAGTGTGACCTTGATGCTGAGATCAACAGCCGCCTCGGTGCTGCAGCTGCAGCTTTTGGCAAGCTGTGTTCCAAGGTTTTCCGCTCACATGACCTTAAGTTAGCCACTAAGATTTCAGTTTATATGGCAATTGTGCTGCCAAACCTCTTGTACTCCTCCGAGACGTGGTGTGTGTACCGCCGCCACATACGCACTCTGGATCGTTTCCACCTTAAATGCCTCCGTACCATCATGAAGATCAGATGGTCCGATAGAGTGCGAAATACCGAAGTTCTGCGACGAGCCCATGTTGGTGGCATTGAGGCCTATTTAATGCGTCGGCAGCTTCGGTGGTGCGGTCACGTATCACGTATGGTAGAGAATAGAGCATATTCTACTCTGAACTGGAGAAGGGCAAGCGAAAGCAGGGCGGACAATTCCTCCGGTTCAAGGATGTCCAAAAACGACATATGAAAAGATGCAATATAGAGCCCTCTCAATGGGAGCGTCTGGCAGCACAGCATCCAGAATGGCGCAGGTTGGTAAACAGCAAAGTTCGCGAGTTCGAGGATCAGCGTAAAACTGACCTTGATACCAAACGCGACCAGCTAAAGGCCCGCCCACCTGCTGCCATAACATACCGTTACGAAAACGGCGTACTTACGTGCCCGCAATGTGCACGGAGTTTCGCCGCGAAGATAGGCTACATAAGCCATCTTCGGGCGGATGAGCGCCAAATAACCGGCTAGGAGTCGAAGTGGTCGCCATGACCGAAACCGGTCGGACTAATCATCATCATCATCATACATCTGCGAAGAAATTCAAAGGTGTATGTGAAGTCGACCAATCCGCACTGTGTCAGCGTGGTTGACTAAGGCCCTAAAGCTTAGGGTAGGCTCGAGTCCCTCGACAGGGACGTGATATATGAGCTGTGATGATGAACAAAAAATATAATATATTTTGGCGAAACGTAATTCGCGGGCACAGTAGTAGCGTAGTACTTACTAATATTATAAAGAGGAAAGATTTGATTGTTTGTTTGTTTATTTGTTTTTTTGTTTGTTTGTTTCTTTGTTTGTTTGTATTGAATAGGCTTCGAAACTACTGAACCGATTTTGATGAAAGTTGGTATAGGGATAGTTCGAGACCAGGGGAAGGACCTAGGGTAATTTTCCCTACGGGAAAAAAATCTGACGGGAGAACAAAAATAACGCGGGTGAAGTCACGAGCGGAATGCTAATAAACTAATAAAACGGTCTCCAGTATATTATAGTAAATTCCCATCATATCAATCTGTTTATTAATACCAAACAACTTCGCTTAAAAAACAGAAAATACAGAGAACAAATCAAAAATCTATCTATGAATAAATCCAAATAAACTCGCAGATTATTTTATTTGCAGGCCGAAAAGAAGTGGATTAACCGGTGACCCGACCAGAAGATAAACTGGGACCGACGTTAGGGCTTCGCAAACATTTGCCGAGGTAACAAATCAGATTGGCTCGCTTTGAATGGGTCGCCCTCCCCTGCTCTGCTTGTATTAAGACGAACGTGAACTTGAGAAATTTTATTCAGATAAGCTAGCCTTCTCGCGCGAACTCTATGTGTGGATTTCAGAACTTTATTTTAATGATAAAATAACTAGACCCGCGCAGGTTGACCGATGACTACTGGAGATGCCACGCATATTTGACTGTTCCGAATTCGGCTTATTCAGCTGCTGTTAATTACTGTTCGGTTTTTTTGAGGGACCTTTGCTGTTAGCAACAGATGGCGGTTATAGCTTCACCTCAATTATTTTTAAGAAGGCGAGAACTTTGGTGGATCCTCGAGCTTCGTTTGGCAAACCAAACCTGATGGATTACTAGCTCATAGAGGCATCACCTCGGGAGCGTCCCGCTCTCTGAGTAGGTAGAGTCACCAGGCGGTTATAGCCGATGCGGGAACTGTTCGGTTTTAGAACGAATATTGCGAACTAATCGGTCGAATAACGAAAATCTAAATTATGAAAAAAGGCATACATTTTAGATAATTTTTCTTCTAAACCACCTTCATTCTGAGAAAATAAAAAAAAACATTAAAATCGGTCAATCCGTTTTTAAATAACTATTAGTGAGACTTACGAACAGCGATTTATTTTTTTCTGTATTAAACTCAGTAGTAGCTCCAGTATTACTACCTCCAGTAGTAGCCCAAACTACTGGAGATAGAAGCATGAAATTCGGTAAGGGGTTCGTTGGCTTATGTAAGCGCTCATTAGAGAAGGATTTTTGAAATTCCCACAGGAAATTGAGAAATTCTCATCCAAAAAATGTGGAAGCTACTGTGTTGAGCTTTATTAAAGCTAAATGTAGTTCGCTAGTTTTATAAATTTGTACCAAGTATAGTTATTTTGACTGGGCATGTTTTTAACATACAGCAAAGTTGGAAAATACGCTGTCGACATGGATTTTCAATGGCCAATATAGTATATCCCACCAAAACATTCTGTAAAAAACTAGCCAACTCGATGGAGCTGCTGGTTTATCTCTAAAAAGTAATGAAATCTAGACAAAGTCGTGCCAAGTCTTGCCTTACTGCAATTTCTTTATTATTATAGTTAATGTTGTGTGACTTGGCCGTTGACTTGTACCCACTAACGTATAAAGAATGCTGCACTAGATGAGAGCAACATTTTTAGAGATTTTTTTTTAATATAATAATGGATGTGTCCTGAAGTATCCCTAAAATTTTCCAGGGTGATAAAAAAAATAACTGTGTATAATTTTATTGACATAGGTACATTTATACATGGGGTGCGATGTCAGACAACCTCCTTGTGGTGCACCCTGGGCAACCCGGCAGATTCTCTGCCGCGGGCTAATAGTCTGACGAGAGGACCCCCATATGGGGCGTGGGATGGCCGGGTTCAACCCGGCGGGCCACTTCGTGTAGCCACCCGCTGCATGCGGGGAAGGGCGAAGTCCCCTCTTCTTATGATAAGAAGAGGTGTGGCTCTCGCTGGAAGCCGATCCCGGCGGCTACCTCTGGTGGTAGTAGGGACGAGGCGAGTTTCTCGCCATGGCGCTTCGCGCCCGTTGGGGATTTCCCCGAGCTTCGGCTCACCTGCGCGGCGGTGGATCCAGTGGGATCTGCCGTCGGGCAACCCGTTACCCGCACTGAGCGGGCCGGGGGCCCGGCGCACTGAGCGTCGGGCCACGTGGAAGACAACCACAGTAAAAAACCAGTTGCGGGGTGTAGAGCGGCGCAATTCGCCGCTCCACAAAGCAGCAGAGCCAGGCGGAGAGTCCGGCAACGGACATGTCACGGGCAGGGGGTCAGCGGGAATAAGGCCTGGCTGTTGTCCCCTTCCCTCTGTCTTGTGACGGACGGAGGAGCTGCTGGGGGGGTTTTTAGTGGGTAGGCCCGGGCCGGGTACGGTCTGGGGAGTCCCACATATCCTCGTGGTTTGGCTCGACCACGAGGAATGCGTAAATGCATTTTCCCCCCTCCCTAAAAAAAAAAATGTACATTTATATATTGAATAATGCAGTAAGTACAAGGTTTACAAGTGCGGATTTATCTCTGAGAAAGATTTCTTCCAGCCAACCAATTGGCAGTGTAAGATGTTGTGAGAATGCGGGAAGAATTTGTTTAACTATTACAAAAATAACATTCTTAAAAAAATGAAATTAATTTGAAAACAAATAAAATTAACATACATACATATTTATACACCTATACCTATACATTATGTATTGGGATTTTATCTTATTTTATATATATCAATATATAACTATTTTAAAATGTTTTTTTTATTATTTCGGTACATCTACCACATTGTTTCTCTGCATCACCCAAAGGTTGACTGGCAGAAAATGCCTCAGGCATTAAGTCCGCCTCTGTACTACAATAATTGTACATAAAGTCTTAATAAATAAATACATCCTACATATACTGATGACAAATTTGAGAGAGAGAGCCTATGCAGACGACTCTGGTACAGAGTTGCCTTCTGGTTGAGAGGCGTGTCGGAACAAGATAGAACAAGTCGTGTGACACTCTTAATTAAAGCTCACGTTTACATGAACATGTTTAATGCAAATGTACCGTGCGCTAACGATTTTCTTCGCAATTTCATTATTTTCAAAAGGAAATTGCGAAAGCTAGCGGCGCGCGAATGTCTAAATGGTTTTGTGTAATAATAGACGCGCCGCGCCGGGGGCACATTTTATATTAATTAGCTGAATTCCGCACCGTCTTAATGACAGGGTTTGGATAAAAAAAAGTTACCATTAATATTTTATTTAAGTCATATTGCACTTAAAAAAAGGCACCAAGGCACCAAGGGTTCCGTACAAACAGTTCCTAAATACGTATTTACGGTTTTCAGATTTTTTCCTTTACGTGTGCTATATGACAATATTACTCACCAAATTAATTTCATGATTCTAGGTCAGGCTGTAAGATTTACAACTCATAAAAGGACACCAATGTGCGTTGCCAACTTGTGACATAAGATGTCAAATCACAGTACCCAGTAATTTCACTGTCAGCCTTACCCTTCACACCGGAATACAGTTCAAAACTAATACAGCGTTTCTTTTTACAGATTCTCACATTTACCTGATACCAGATACACGCGATGTGAGTATATCCATCAATATTTGTATCCATTAAGTATTGTCCTTTTATTTGCACGAGCACTATTTACACATTTAAATGAAACCCAACTTTCAGGATTTATTCTAATTGAACATTTTAATAATTGCTTTTAAGCATTTTAATTATTTAGGCCTATGGAAAAACGGCCCGTACGATTCCTCTTAACATGCACTTACTAAAGCGAACATACGACTAACTATACATAGCGGCAGTGTGATCAATTCAGCACGGATGCGGAGCCAAATCGCTTGCCTAAACACACCCGCACGAAGTTATCCCGCAAGCGTGTCCACTCGTTCGGGACAAACAAGTAACAACAGCGGCCTACACTCTAAGCTCGCAGTTTTATTCTATGCGCATTTCGATGCTCGCTTGGGATACACGCACAGTAGTGTGATTCTGTAAAACCCTTACTTTAAACTTCGAATCTGATTCCGCAGTGAGTTCTTAGATTGGCATTCTCAAAATTCGAATGTAGATTCGAAGTTACTAGAAACTATTAAGTAATCTGTGCTACAGCGCTACACTTGCGAGCGTGGCAGCGAGTGGAACTAGAGGGACCGTGAGATTTTGACATTATAAGTATGGGATGACGTATGAAGTGGCATTCCGTAAAGGGAATTCCTTTATCACTTCGAAGCTCACTTCGCACACGAATTCGAAACAAAGTGTCAAATAAAACGTTGCTATTTTGTGAGTGAAAACAGGCAAAGTTTATTATCATAGTTTAAAAATACATTTAAAATTATTTCTGAAGGTGATAAAAAATAGTTCTGAGGTATTTATTAGAATTTTATCGCTACTAACTCGTGATAATGACTATGTAAGGGTATCTTGTATCTTATGCGAAGTGAGCGTGAATATCGAAGTGAGATGCGAGCTATTGTTCGAATTTTACAGAATCGACATCCTGTAAGTATTGTAAGCTGCTAGCATGTAGTCTTGCATAATCTGTACCTACCCGTACTATTTGCAACAAATTTTACGTTTTCAAATTTCTTAAGATGTCTGTACTTATGCAATCTACATGGCGAATTGACGACATGGTTAGTGCAGAGGTCGAGTGATCGCCTACTGTGCAACGGGTCGCGGGTTCGATTCCCGTACGGGACAAATATTTTGTATGGCCTACAGAAATGTGTTCCGGTCTGGGCGTATGTGCATGTGATATTCTATGTTTTTTAACTGCACCCACGACACAGGAGAAAATCCCAGTGTGGGGCGACTTTTTTTAAATCACATTACAAATTACAATCAAATGGGTTTAGTGAGTCCTAGGAATGCAAATACGAGAAGATTATGAAAATAATACAATATTTTGATTGCTGTAAGTGGCAGACGATTAGATGTCCATGAGTGTCGCCAATATCAGAGACATAGCTAGGTCGCTATCTACTTTAAGTATGTCAAAATAGTCTTTGAGTAGATCAAAAAGAAAATCAAGAATAATAAAGGCACGGACCACGAGTCTGTGGTATTTATAAGTATTTATTCATTAAAAAAATTGTCAATTACAAATATTGAGCTCAAAAATTGAGATAAAACTGTCCTATCTATGGACTGGGCCAAATTACACATAGTAAGCTAAATTTCATCAAAATCGGTCCGGTACAAAAATACAAATCTTTCCTCTTTATAATATTAGTATAGATGGATGTGCTCATGTACTATTAACTTATTAGCCTGACTTAATGGTTGACCGGTAAGAAGTGATATACGCGGATTGTACAAATTGTTGGTAGCATTAATGTTAAAATAAATTAATTAAAGCGCTCCACACACAGAGGCAGAAGCGGATCTGCGGTAAGTGATTTACTTGTACGGCACCGCTTCCGCCGGTGGTTTTTGTGTGGCATGATCCATAGCAACACGAAAATTACAAAAAATTCCGCTCCGCTACCGTCCCGCTTGCCGCCTCTATGTGTGGAGAGCTTAAGGCGCATAGTAACGTCAATCATAAAAAATCACTGCAGAAAAAACCGGTTCTCTTCATAAATATTGAATAAAAAAATCTTTAAAAAAGATATGTTATTATTCAACGCATTCTTTAGAGGATGGTCTTTTAATTTTTTGATAAATTAATTAAAACTTGGTTAAAATGTGACCCAAACATGCCTCGATTTTAAAACTATAAACCTAATCGCTTCGTAAATATTAGGTTAAATCACATACATTCGATTTCAATTAATAAAGTGAACAATATTCTAGCGGATGGTCTCTTTAGATTTTTCTTATTCGCCTTTATAAATTTTTTATTGAAATAATTCATCTTACGCGTAAAGGTTTGCTTGAATATTCCCCTCACTCTCACTCACTCACTTCTATGTAATCAGTGCGGGACGATCGACGCAAGGTCATTGGGAGTACTTTGCGCCTTAATATAAATTATAAATACTGAGATTTGTTCCTCGACGTAGAGAGTAACCAGTGTAGCTGGGATGAAAACAATCGCTCCACGCGCCAGTGATTGAGCTGCTCCTGTCTGCGGATATCCGACCAATTGTAGCATTTACCAACAAAACTGTCACAGTGCAATCTGAGCAAATACCATTCTGAGCAAATACCATCAGCTGTGCGTGTTCAACGAAATATATACGAGCATTTCTCAATAGCGCATCGCTTTTTACGTTTTTAGGGTTCCGTACGTCCTAATAAAAAACGAAACCCTTATAGGATCACTCGTGTGTCCGTCTGTCTGTCGGTCACAGTCAATTATCTCCAAATCTATTAGACCGATTAAGTCGAAAGGTACACATATCAATTTCTGTGACCCAAACGCAGAGGTGTGACGTGAATAGATGAAATCTGTATATGGGAGGTCATTTTTGGAGGAAAGGTGGTAAATTAAAAAAAAAATTAAAACTGCATCGCGTGACATATCAAATGAAAGGTCTTGTTGTGTAAATTGTTGTTCTTAAATGTATTTTTTTTTTGTTTTTTTTTTAAATAAATAGTTTCCAAGCTATAATAAAAATTGAACCCCTTACCTCCGAAACTATACTGAACCTAAAATTTTGAAAAAAATACAGAAATTAGTTTTCTACTTATAGATTATAGTAAAAACCATGATATTAAAAAAAACCATGGTAAATCACTCAATATTGTGCGTAACAACTTACATTTGCCAACTTACCAACCTACAGGGTAGGTACTTCCCGTGAACTCAGAATCTTGAAATTTGGTACGAAGTAACGTCTTATAGCACAGATAAAGGAAAAAATGCGAAAACGGTAAAATAAAAATGTGGGGGGAGACTCTATACCAGGGTCGCCTGCTTGGGTACCTCCGTCTTATCTTTTTCTACCGCAAAGCAGCAGTCCTTGCATTGCTGTGTTCCAGTTTGGCAGTGAGATTACTGGATACCGTTACTTTACATCTTTTCCCAAGTTGGCAACGTACACTGTGGTTCTTGTGGGAGTTGCAGATTTGCTACAAATCTCACAGGAACCACATGGCGGCTGTTACCACTTACCATCAGGTGAGCAGTATGTTTGTGTGCCAACTTAGTTGTATAAAAAAATCTTTCAATACAAACATTTTATTAAATTTATTATAATTTAATAAAATGTTTGTCGAATAGCATAAAGCGCTTTGTCCCTATTGGGTTTCCTACTTATAATAGAAAAGCTCTTGTGAGTGAAAAGGCTTATGATTGAAGCGAGCCTCAACTGGACTCCTCAAACATTGAAGAACTGACTATCTCATCTCTTGTTGTCGGAATACGATAAGGACAAACTATAATAGCTGATTGATAATAGAAAAATAAGATATCCAATAATCTTACACAATTGAATACTAATCATTTCTTAAACAGAATCAAAGATAAAACTTCACGTTCAAATTAACAATAGCGTAACATAATTTAAGCGATCATTAACAACACAATAAAGCACACGAATCGCACCCCACCTTCCCCGTAATTCAGCAGCGCACGCCGCTGAAAAGAGTTTTCATGAGCAATTCCACTCACATATTCAGCCATAATCAGCGCTAACAGCCAACATTATTAGACGCTTGAGAATAATGGTGATAAAAATGTGCGTCCATCCCGGCTGAATAGACTGCTAATGGGACTGTGTCCGCGGACCGCTGACTCTAGCTCCGTTATTCCGTTACGGTAGCGTGTGGAGTCGTTAACGACCGTTACTCGTTACTGCTCTACAGGCTACATAAGCTTAAGGCGCTATTTTGCCGTTTTTGAACAATTTCGATGAACTGTACCTCCACAAATATAAAATATACAGTTCTTAAAGTCATATATAATATTGTTTAACATTTTATCTAAACATTCTTAACAACAGAAACATGATTAATAATATTTCACTCAACAGAAAACGATCCAAAGGTCACTCTGTTTAATATTTTAAAACAGCTGTGAATCAGAAAATACAAAATTAACGATATACGAAATTTACCAATATACGTGCATTTTTATTGTCTAGAAAATTGCAAAACACCTTTTTTATTTTGTACTCAAGTTTTTCAAAAATCTTTTATTCGGTCACAGCACGTAAGCGACATTAGAAGCTATGCAATTATCAACTATATTACATTGCAATAAAGCAGTCGCCTGATTGAGTGCATAACTAGATTTCCTGGTTATTGGCCTGAATCGAGATTAATACTTTAGTGAATCAGATCAATTGCGTGACATTGACATGTCTCAGTGCCGCTCGTGTGTCGTTATGATGTCGCACATTTTGCGTTTACATTATATTCAAATTTAAAAAGCTTTATTAAATATTGACTTATCTGATGGAGGTCAGTTAGTCAGTCAGGGTTTCGTCCGCCATGGGCGGGTGCGGGCTTCTGGCATTTGGTCGCCCCTTGCCCGGGCATCTTCTCGCCCGAAGATGCCCGGCGCGCCACCCCCCTGTGCTGCGACTTCGGGATCGAGGCACGGCCCTCCGCGGTCAAGCACACCAAGTGAGTGGATCTTGCCCCAGGCCCAGCCAGCGCCGGCGAGCAGGCCGCGGCTTACACTGCGCCCGGAGGAGCGGTGGGGGGAGGAGGGGGCCATTATTGGTCTTCGTGTGGTGGTGTCGCTTAGGCGAGTCATGCGCGCGAGCGGTGGGGTCCCGCGGCAGACTACAAGCCATAAGCGACACGAGGTCTGGTCAGGTGGTGGCTTCGCCAGCGAAGTCGCTGACGAAGCGGAGTCTTGGCCGAGGTGGGTCGCCTCGTCGTGGGGATGCAACTGGTGATGGTGGTGGTGACAGTGGAGGCCACGGTCTCTCTCCGCCCTGGGCGACAACAGGTCGCGGGGCAGCACTCGTCCCGTAGAGTCTGCAGGCCTGGTAACATAAGGAGCAATGCTGTAGAGGTGGAGGTGGGGCCCGTCTGATGGAGGTGCCTAATGTTGCCAAACACAAAAAAGTCAACTCTACCTAATAAGAAATAGAGCAATCCCGAGGAGAACACACAATAGAAACTCGTTAAGTCTAACCATACATGATAGTAACGGAAATGCCCGTCGAAGTAATTGAAATAGTTACTAAAATCATTTATTTATTAACCACAACGTGTACAGTAAGGTCCTTGTCAAACTATACTGTTTGATCTTTGGACTATTCTTATGTGACTCGTATTAGTGGTAGTTTTCGTAGGGTAAATGTAAAACTTGAATGGGAGCGTACTATAGGTACATAATAGTTTGGTTGGTGGTAGAACTTCTGATACTGTAACGATCCAACCTAACGTCAAACGGAACCCTAAATAGAAAACCCTTTTACACAGTTTTATTAGTAGTTTTACTAACAATTTATGCCTTTTAAAAGAAACGCACAGAATTGCTTTGATTTGTATGAAGTTTGGCCAATGATCGACTAGTAGTTTTATTAGAATCTACGTTGCATCCGTTGATGTAACCCAAGATCTTTTCCAAGTGGATAGATAAAGAAATCCTATTGCCTAAACTATTCCTGTACTTAATTCATTTTATCAGACGCTTATTAAACTTGCTACCATAGTAACGAAATAACAATCTGTTCTTTTGAGTGAATTTTACGATCTCAGTAATGAGAAAACAAATGTTTTGATTTTTAAGTATGTTACCGCCGCTGTCTTTACTTTCTGAAGCTAACATTGGGATTTTGATACCTTCAGGAAGGTAGCCCCTTAACCCTCGGGCTCCATAAGATTCCAAATGAACCTTACTTCGCCCTACCAACATACTTTATAAACTACTAAAATTCTCTACGTTTGAGAATTACATCATTTCAGAAATTTAGTTTTGTAGAGAAGAAAGAAGCGAAAGAAACTCTACCAGTTCATATTCTCAATACATTTGAGATTAAACTCTAAGACATTTGATGTCTTAGTAAAATTTAGCTTTACGTTGAAATAATGAAGATGAAACTTACATGAGATCTTTATCACAAATTCCATTTTGCATAACACAAAGTAATCACTTCAAATAGCACATATCACTTTAGTTTTAGTAAAGAGTTCAAGATTTCGGCACCGATCCATAGTGTGAATAATTCGTCGATTCGTAGATAAAGAAGATGTGTCGGAGATGTCGTCGAAGGGAACAACTCCAGTGCCTAACCTTCTGACACTGAAGCAAATATTTTTTAGTAATAGTCGACTAACGTGCCTTTTTTTTTTTTTTTTTTTTTTTTTTTTCTCGGGGGGAAATGCGTAACCGCACCGTACCCGCCGTTGGCTAGACGGCGAGCGTGTGTGGGGCTCTCCCGGCAGAGTGCCAGGTCTACCCACTAAAACCCCCCGGTGTTCTCCCTGCCCTTATGGGCGCGCTAGGTAAGGTCCACACTGCGACTCCACTACCCACGCGCCCGGGCAAGCCCGACCAATAGCTGGTCGGGCTATCGCCAAGGGAGGATTGCCCGAGAACACACGGGCAATCCCCAGACGGAGGGCCTTACGGCGGCGTGCACGGGGCCAACCGTGCACGCAGGCCTCCACGGCAGGGTCATTAGACGGGCATCGCTTGTGCGAATGCCCGCCTTCGCCTGCCTGTCCGTCTACGGCGGATGGGAGCGGCTTGAGGATCATTCTCCCGCTCCCTCTCCGCAGCCTCCTTCTGCGAGATGACGTCATCGCAAAAGGAGGCGACAGCCCCCCATTCCGCCTCGCCCCGGAGCATGGCCACGACCATGCTCGGTAGCGAGAGGTCTCCGCCTCCCAGCGCAGCGTTGAGTTCACTGCGCTGGCGTCGCCAGACCGGGCACACCAACAGGGTGTGCTCGGCTGTGTCGTCGGGAGCGTCGCAGTGATGACACTGCGGCGTTTCCTCCCGACGCGCGACTCGGTGCAGGTAGTGACCGAAACAACCATGTCCGGTCAGTACCTGCACCATGCGGAACGAGAGACTGCCCTGCCGGCGCCCTACCCACTCCTCCAACACCGGACGTATAGCTTCGATCGTCCGGTGGCCGGCAGCTGGGAAGGCGAGTGCCTCACCCCATCGACACAGAGCCTCCCTCTGCGCCTGGGTACGAACCCGCTCCACTTCCTCAGGAGCGGATCGTCCCCCCCGTTCTCTAACGGCAACCCGATGTCGATACACCTCTGCATGTACACGTGCATCGACATCCCACGGCGTTTGGCCCGCAAGAACGCAGGCCGCGCCGTGGCTAACCGTGCGATAAGCTCGCACGGCTCGGGTTGCTATGACCCTCTGCGGACGTCGCAAGAGGGCCGCCGTTCGGGGGGAAAGGCACTCCGCCCATACCGGAGCTCCATAGAGTGCCATCGACCGTATCACCCCGTGATACAGTCGACGGCATGCCGATCCTGGCCCTCCCACATTAGGGAGGACCCGCCCGAGTGCTGCTGCGGCGGCACACAGCCGTGGAGTGAGGAGCTTGAAATGCTCCTCGAAGCTCCATCGGGGAGCTAAAACCAGGCCGAGGTACTTGAAGTGTGCCTCGACCGGTATGAGGACCCCCTCCACTTGGACACGGAGCCCCGGTGGGATCCTGCGACGAGAGGCGTGGAACATCATGGCCCTCGTTTTATCGAGAGCCACGTCCAGGCCCAGGAGGCGGATGCGTCGGACGACAAGTGAGGTGCCGATCGACGCAAGGTGGGCCGCCTCCTCCCCCGTTTTTGCTGTCACCGCGACAAGCGTGTCGTCGGCGAAGCAGACGACCTCCATTCGTGGAAGGAGGTCGCCTCGCAGGACCCAGTTGTACCCCAGGTTCCATAGCAGAGGACCTAGTACGGAACCCTGGGGCACACCTGCCGCCATTGCCCACGTATGGACGCGCCCATCCGGCCCCTCGTAGAGAACTGATCTGCCTTGCAAGTAATCCTCCACGAGGGCGCGGAGGTACGGAGGCACCCGGTGGAATCGGAGTGCCTCCTCAATGCACTCGTGGGGCAGGCTGTTGAAGGCGTTACGGATATCTAACGACACCGCAACCACAGCCTCCCCACGAGCCGTGGCCTCCTCAGTCCACCTCTTGAGGTGCGTCACCGCGTCCACCGTGGACCGACCGGTGCGGAAGCCGAACTGGTTATTAGCCAAATCCGGCCCTCGGTCCTCCAGGTGCTCGATGATGCGGGAAGCCAGAATTTTTTCCAGGAACTTTCCCGCCTCATCGAGCAATACCACCGGCCGATACCCAGACGGGGAATCAGCGGGACGGCTTTCCTTCCTTAGCAGGCAGAGCCTGCCTGCTTTCCACCGCCTGGGGAAGCGGCCCGAGGCGATGCACAGATCTAGCACCGCCCGGAACCGCTCCTCAAGGTGCCCCAGGGCGAGGGCCAAAACCCTTGATGGGACACCGTCCGGTCCCGGCGCTTTCTTCTTGCGCCGGAACCTTTCCCTCACCGTGTCGAATTCCACTTTCGACACGGGAGGGATGTCGGCAGCCACCTCCTCAGGAGGAGTTTCCGGGGGGACCATTCTGGGGGGCTGAAACGGACCAGGATCAGGGAACAACGATCCCAACACTCGGTCCAGCAGCTCCCTGTCCATAGTGGAGGTGGAGGGAGCGGAAGTTTTAAACTTCCCCCTCACCACCCTATACGGACGCCCCCACGGATCATCGTCCAGGAGCCGGATAAACTGCTCCCTGGACTCCTCCTTGGCCCTGCAGATTTCATTACGCAGGGCCTTTTTGGCTGCCGCATACACCCGGCGGAGCTCAATTTCCTCGTCGGGTGTAGTTCTGGCGCGCCTACGACACCGCACGTAAGCGCGCCGGGCCCTCATGCTGGTGGTACGCAGGTCAGCAATCTCCTGCGTCCACCAGTACACTTGCCCCCTTTCGGGGCAGGCCTGCGCCCTCGGCATGGCGGCTTGGCAGACGACTTTCATGTCGTCCGCGAAGAGATCGGCCATGCCGTCAGCATCCCCAGCGAGGTGAGGCGGCACTTCTGCCCACGCCCGTACCATCGCCGCCTCCTCCGCCACATCCGGGCGGAGCTTGGTGAGCGCCCACTTTGGAAAGGCGCTTACCGTGGAGCCCCCGCGGTTTAGGGCCCCTTGGGATGCTGTGGAGACCTCATATCGGACATATAAATGGTCCGACAGGGTCTCCACTTCCTCCTCTACTCGCCAGTCGTTGATTCGACGGGCGAGTGAGGGGGTGGCGAAGGTCACGTCCACTATGGACGTGCCTTGCACCCGGACGCATGTAGGGGTGGAGCCCCTATTCAAGATCTGGAGCCCCAAGGACAGAACCCAGGACTCCAAATCTCCACCCCTCGGACTGGTTCTGGAGGACCCCCATGCAGTAGACCACGCGTTGAGGTCCCCCGCGATCAGAACCGGTACTGGGGCCGTCCTCCGGACGACCCCTTCTAACGCAGCCAGGAAGACCGCGAAGTCCGCCCGGCTGCGATTGGGGGAGAAGTAGGTCGATACGACCAACATTCCCCCCCACATGGCGGCCACGTAGTCAGCACCCCTCTCTCTCAAAATTAGAGAGGGGGCTGTACCACGCGCCACCCGCATTAAGGCGGCGGAACCATCCGCCGCCACCAACCAGTTGGGCGACTGCGGCGGAACGTAATACGGCTCCGACACAATCGCCAACCCCACACCCCACTGCGCCGCGGTCTGACACAAGAGGTCCTGCGCCGCGGCGCAGTGGTTAATATTCGCCTGGAGGAGCTTAATGGGACCACTAAGCATTGGTGGTCTCCATGGGCTCCTCCTGGGTCACGGCGGCGGCCGGTGCTGACAGTGGTGCCGATGGTACCGGGCTCCGCGGGGCCACGATCACCCTTACCGGGGCCAAACGCCCCCTTACCGACGGGGGGTTGCAGTTCATACCCCCCATGCGATGACTGGCCGGCCTTTTGGCGTCTGCACAGACGGCGCAATTTAGCGCCGCCGTGCAGTCAACCGCCTTATGCCCTTCGGATCCGCAGCGGAAACACAGTCCGCTGCGGTCCTTGGCAGAGGGGCACCGCTGTAAAGGGTGCCCCATACCCATGCAGCGGAAGCACCGCATGGGCTTTTGCTCAAGAAGTTGAATGGAGGCAGAACTCCATCCAACTTCGAGCCGACCAGCATCAGCCAGTCTTCTCGCCGCCTCTATAGGCACCGAAGCGAAGGCCGCCCCGACACCCCGCACCCCGGTGTGCACGCGGCCCACCTTTACATGGTGGGCCGGGCAACCACCGGCCTGTGCCAGCACCTGGCATAGCTCTTCGGCGGACACCGAGTCGTCGATTCCAACGACCCGGATGTCCGCTGTCTTTACGGGACGCGTCACCTTGGCCGCGTCCCCCAGGGCCTCCCCTAGTTTCTCAGCCAGTGTGTCCGCCTGGGACGGGGATGTTTCTTTCGGGAGCTCAATAATTCGAGCTCCGGTAATTCCCGTCCGAAACTTGGCGGGCCCAATTCCCAAAGCGCCAAGGCTCACGGAAGCCTTGGCCTTGGCGATGGCTTCACCGTAGGTGAGTCCTTTTGCCACCGCATCTGGCTTGAGCACTACGACCACCGCTAGAGAACGTGGTGCCTTGGGTAACTTTGGCGCTTTGGGTGCCTCAGGAGTCCGATTAGGCACCGCCTCACCTGCTGCCGGCTTCTTGCGGCCGCGACGCACGACCACGGTCCAAGAGTCTTCAGCCGGTGCCGTGACCCCCGACGAGGAGGGGACCGCCGCAGGTGTTGGGAGCGCAGCCCTCCTCTTGACAACTCTTGCCGCTTTTGGCATATTAGCCGGCGGAGCAAGGGTAGTAACCATCGTGGCCTCCACTGGCCGTTGTTTTTGTGGCTGCGCGGGTTGCGGCTGCGATTGGGCCGCACGGTCTGACGCAAGCGGCGGTCTACGGGCCTGAGCTGGCATTAGGCGCCCGTCCACTTCAAGGCCCTCAAGGCGGGCTGAAACTATAAAGCTCACCTGGGCTAGTAACTCCCGCTGGAGGAACTCCATGCTCTCCAGAAACTCTGCTCTGGAGAGTACCCCAGCGGGGGCGGCTTCAGCCGGCTGGGCCGTTGGGAGCTGCACCTCCGTCAACTCCTCCAAATCATTATCGGAGTTAATTGCCTCCGACTCGGCGACCTCCGCAATTTCGGGAGGGGGAGTCGCTACAGCGCGACGACGTTCCTCCCCCTGTTCCGAGAAGGCCCGACGCAGGGCCTTCAGTTCCCCCATGATGACTTCCAATTGCCCACGGAGGCGTTTGTTGTCGGCTTTAAGCCGACGTACCTCCTCCGAGGTATTTCTGGACGCCAACGTCCGGACGATTTCTACCAAGGATTCGGAGGCATCCCTGATCTCCTTGACGCAATTCCCCTTCAGATATCGGGACTTGCTTGCCACTCCCTGTAGCGCCTTCGCACTCTCCTCCGCCTTGTCGCAGAGGAGTTCGGCAGTGGGCTCAGGGGAGCGCTTCCCCTTGCCCTTCCCCTTTTTAGAGGCGACCGTCTCTTTCTCCAGATCCATATCGGACTCCGACTCCATGTCAGTGTCCTCAGGTTGCTGGAGCTCCCGCCTGGCCTGGGAGAGTCCGACGCCATACGATAAGCCTCCCCTACCTTTACGGGTTCGGGGGACCTTAGGCGCATAAGGCGCTGTCACCTCCTCCACCTCGGTTTCGAAATCCGTGGCCAGGGGGTCCCGGAAGAATCGGCCCAATACTGACCGCTTCTTTGCTACCTTTTTGGAGACGGACGGGAAATCCACCTCAGATAACACCGGTGTCACCCCGCTTACATTAATATCCCGATAAACGGGGTGAGCAACATCGCAGCTTCGACGGGGCGCACCCCCACAGACGCTCTTCGACTCGACGACTAGTGAAAGAACTGGGGACACCACCCCAGTCACTCCCTCATTCGCAGCACCAATCGGCGAGCGGCTTTTCGCCCTTGCAGGCTCTGCAGAGAATTGAAGGGGGACCCCCCTAGCGGGCCCCCCCTCATCGGCACCGTCCGTCTCAGACATAATGTCCGATTCGGACATATCCCAATTGTGGGCCCAGCCCAGCAGGGAGTTTGTGGGCGAATTCAGCCTTAAAACTGCTTTCGCCACAAACTACAAAGAGAACCAGAATAAAAATTAACAAAACCTAACCTACAAAATTCTACCTCGACGACCTCCTCCCTGCAAGAGCAACAAAAGGAAAGTACAAATTACGCGATCGTCGAGATAAAATTCTGAAAATCGCAACAAGAAATACCTAACCTACGCTAAACTAAACCTATGCATCCACTCAAAAACACCCAAAAAATAACCCTCGAAAAATAAAAACAATAAAAAACTAATCCTAAGTGCGGATTTTTGGGCCCAAAAGAGTGCCACCTACAGCACCGAGGTGATGTAGGGAAGCCCAATTTTCGGCCCAAAAATTCCCGAGCGCTTAATTTGACCCACTTGCAGAGCCACTAGGACGCTGCAAGTAGTATCAAAAGATGCACACAAGGGAGATCTATAAGTTGCAAAAGACCCGAAAGTCCTACAACGTATAGATCCCGAGAAAATTGAGAAAATCAAAAATGAGAATACAAAATACACAAATTACGCACTCGCGCAAAATAACAAAGTTGAAAAACGTGATTAAAAATACTAAGCAAAAATCAGGCCTGACATGTTGCCGTTGCAGATAATGTTCCCAATATAAAATTATCCCTCCACATCTCTTCAGTTTTTTATATGTAAGCACAACCACTTCACAGTGCCAAAATAATTCACTCACGAGTCAAATAGTGCATCAAACACAAAGCTCTTATTAGAGCGGACTTCATAGTCGAGCCCAATGGAAAATATGATCCAAAATCCACTCAATATTCTCAGATATTGGAATAAGCCACTAGAATCTCTTCGAGAAACTAGGAATAAATATAATCGTTGCAGGTTTCCTTCTGAATGACCTGAATAATCGGTGCAGGTTTCTTATAGAGGGACCTGAATATAGCGTTGCAGGCTTCCTTTCGGAGTGACCTGAATAAGCGGTGCAGGTTTCTTATAGAGGGACCTGAATATAGCGTTGCAGGCTTCCTTTCGGAGTGACCTGAATAATCGGTGCAGGTTTCATATAGAGGGACCTGAATAACGGTGCAGGCCTCTTACAGAGGGATCTGAATAGCGGTGCAGGTTTCCTTCGGAGTAACCTGATTAAATTCAGTAAATTCATTGATGGAGATGATGATAATAATGATTTTAGCTTAAGAGTCCCTGCCTGATGTCTCGTGTCTAACCGAATCTATAAGCTTCTATTTGTGTAGTTCAATAAGAACAAACTAACCCCATTTTAGTTATTTAAACGTGTGGTGTGTTGCGCTGTCTTACGAAGTGCAATGTAAGACACCTAACTAACATTAAAAGAATAAGAAAGCGAGGTGAGAAGGGCCTCTGTGTGCCTATTTCCCTATACTCGTGTATGCGCGAGCACGGGCAGGTGGATTGGGATCGCCATGTGTGTAAATATACATATATAAATAGAGGACCAGCTTCTTTAGTCCATGCGTAGCTAAACGGGTGCAATTAAGGCATGGGTCCACTTCGACAGTCCCCCCGCCGCTAAACACTTCCCAAAGAAACCAGGGAACTTGAGTCACTATGTCGGTAAAGAGTGACTGCGCTGATATGTTCCAAACAACGCCCTCCCCGAAGGGAGTTAAAACCACAGTCTGTCGTAGTCTCCGTCAGGTGACCCGACCGTGGTCCATCGAACCATGTCGATGTTTTTAGGTCTTCACATTTCGATATTCGAACTCGAAACACTAATATCTTAAAATTCACAAATCTTTGCAAACACAAATTAATTCAAATTAAATATGAAAAATCAAAGAGCGCGACGAAGACCAACCGGCTTGCACGAAAATCCGTAATGTTCCCCCTCAATAAATGCCTGTGACATTCCTGTCAAAATCAAATCCTTCCCAGTTTAAAATATTATTTTTAATTGTCATATTTCTACAACAATACTTCTTTGATCAAATAATTGACCGGACGAAAACATGGAGATAAAATCAATGGAGACGCTTCGACCATTGAGCTAGATTTGGTTTCGTTACAATACCACCTGTACTTCCGCCCGGCTAGCTACCACCGTCTTACCTAAGTTTGTCGCCATAATATAACAATGTTTATAGCATTGTTGTGTTTCGAAAATTTAGAGGTAAAACTCTAGCAAGCGTGATCACTGTGGCACAGTGTAAAGAGCTGATTACACTATTTATTCAATTTGTAGAAATTCTAAATAGGAACGTTCTTATTAGAGAGTCGAAAAAGAGTGATCACACTACACTTAATTGAATCCTAAATTGGACTGCAGTGTTGCCATGCTAGTGGATTTTCAACTAGTTTTGGTGTTTTGGAACCCCTAGTTGGTAGGAAAAAATCGTTTTTGGGGGTTAGTGGTTTTTTTTGGGCATCAAAAGGCAAAAATATAAACATGTAAACCTCATCTAATGAACTACTAAGTACTAGTCTGTCATTCCGAAATGTTATTCTGAGATTCCGCCTAATGCGAGTTATTAGGAGAGGACCGTTATTTTCTTCAAATTAAGGTTTTTTGAAATAAAAACTTGCCAACAATACATACGAAACGTGTGTTTACACATTAATTTTGATGTTTAAAAAGAGAATTTTTGTGAGTAAAACTGTTTTTATATAACATGTTTTAGCTAGTTAAACACTCTTCAACTTCGGCGTTAGACCATGGGCAGGAATTAATGGAAAAGAATAAAATTTAAGAAGGAATTGCAATACGAGAATAGAATTATTTTTATATATTGCATTAAAGTCCTAAAAAATTAGTTTTTATGTTTAAGAACAGAGCCAAAAAGAGCTATGGAGCTAAACACGTTATTTTAGAACTAGCATATTGATAAAAGATTCAAATTCAAAAATCTTTATTCAACATAGGCTTTAACAAACACTTGTTGACGTCAAGACAAAGCAAAGCATTCGAATTTAAAGAAAACTTAAATTTACCTTGTATGTGCATACATCCTAAATATACTCAAGATGTCTGCAAATACAAGTAGGAATGAGAAAGTAAAAGGTTATTTTGAAGATGAAATAAGCTCTAAAGAGCTAAGTTGGCAAAACTGTATCTGTAAATTGTACACAATTTAGGAAGTAGAGCCAGAAGCGGTCCTAGCTTCCTAAATCGTATCCAATCTGTACTAACTGCGATTACACCTTCCTGTTTCCTAATTAGGATCTCTACAAATTGAATATTGTAATAAGCTTTAGTCTAGCTTAATTCTGCATATCTATGCTATCCGATTCGATGAAGGATAAGAGCTATCGAGTTGAATTTAAAAAACAATCTACAGTTGCTTAATTTAGTTAGAGATAAGGTTCAGTTTTATTTTAATAAATATTAACATAAATGTCCACGAGTCCCAAAATAAAAAAAGATACTTGCCTTAAACTGTGTTATGTGGCTGTGGCTTTGTCAAGTACTTTACAGCAAAGGAAACCAATGTCTTTATAATATACGAGTACTTCATTAAACAAGAAAGGAGACCATTTTAAAACATCTTCAGATGAAATATCATCAAGAGCTCTGGATTTTTTGCTTGCAAGTCTAATTAACGTAACACTAATTACTGGCGCTTTCTCGCATCAACTCGCAGCTGCGGTCATTCTGAACAGCCGTCGCGGTCGCGGGGAGGTCGCGTTAGATAACTCTCTAACCAACACAAATAATGGATCGTAATTATCAGACATGACACAGCCAAGAAGTCATGTATTATTTTTTTCTGAATCAAACTGTTTGATTAAATTTTACGTGTGTAATTTTTAGAAAGTACAATTTCTTGTTAGGATAAATAAAATATTTTTTCGCAGACGGATTTTTTTCTGTTCGTTTCGAATAAATTTTCTATGGACGCTAATCAAGTGAATAAGCTTAGATTCAGTACCATTCGAGAAAATAGCGTAAAAGAAATATTAACAAATTTGTCATTCAAGTACTAGTGACGGGGAAAGCGTGTAGAAATTATCATCGATACAAAAACTTGTAAATATATCGAATTTTGTCGCGAAATATGTTCTGGTTATACAAAATATCTATGTTGTATAAGGGGTTTTGCAAAACTTGAAAGTATATTTAATTTTGGTATTCCAATCGAAGATTCTTAATATCTTTTTCTTTAATAGACTTGTGAACCAATTGCGTAGCTTCTCTGACGTTCAAAAGTGATTGTAAAATCCCAATTGAATACAGGATATTGAATTTGAATTTGAATAAATTCTTGCATTGTCCATCATCATCTATCCTTTGATCTTATAATCTTATTGGTCGTATCTACTCATTTCAAGCGGCTAATAAACCACAGCTAACCAACATTATGCGAGTGGCGATAATCAATCTTCTTTTTCTTTGCGCTTTCCCACGTTAAGTGGGGTCGGCTCTCCTTATCTTTCGGCGCCAGGATAATCTATCCTGGGTTGTTGGGTCGGGTAATTGGGTTTTCTTTATAAGATTGGCCATACTGGTCCACCAGGTCAAGGGCGGCCGTCCTCTTTTCTTCTTGCCTTCCGGGATTGACAGTGCTTTGTGAACAACATGCTCGCTGTCTCTACGCATGACGTGGCCACGTGCAGCTTCTGAACATGTGTTTCCTTCACTGTCCAGCATTCAGCCCCATATAACATCGCTGGCCTCACTGCCGCCTTGTACACTTTCCCTTTAATGCGAATAGGCATGCGCGGATCGCAGAGAACTCCAGTAAGTGTGCGCCATTTTCGCCAAGCGACATTTATTCTGTGGGATACATCTGCTTCGACATTTGCGTCTCGCGTTACTAATGAGCCAAGGTATCGGAATTGGTCCACTTTTGGTAACTGCGTGCCATCCGAGTAATAGATGTCGGCGTTGGTGGCGATATTCAATAACAAGCAAATACAAACAAGCTGTCAAACATGTTTGTATTAGTCTCAACTTGGCAACGGTCATCGAGTTGCAGACTAGAGCAAGATGACTAATCCCGTCTGAGCCAGTGACTGAACATCTGGACGGCATTAAGCGAAACCTGATCAGCCACAGAATAAAACGCTTCGAAATGAAATCAGCTTGATTTGTCTTCGATATTTCTCATTATCAAAGCTTATTTCAATATCGTTTATTTTAAGTTTCAAAATAAACATTATTATACATCTATTTGTTATGCTTTTCTAGCTTAGTTCTTGAAATTTGATTGATACGAAGCGAAATAAAAAGATTAATATAACCCTAACGAAGAGATATTAGATCTACAGTAAAAGTAATAAAACGAGTTGCCTCAGACTTCATTAATTTTGTTTACTTTATATCTACTTACTAGTTTAATAAATTGCAATTGCTTTTGTGAACAAATCTAAATTAAAGTGCTTATTTGAAAATAAAAATATTATTCTTATGAAATGAAACGAATTTTCTTTTAAATTGTTTTGAAATTAAATAAATGAATCTGAAACTAGAAGTTTACAAACTAATTATATATGTATTAAATCTTGTATGAATAAAAAGTGTGTTTATGGTGAATGTGAACAAATGAATTTTATTAGTTTATTGAATTAAATAAATACATCAATTTAACATTTACAAAAAAATGCAGCCACAAATATATATCGTGCTTGGTAAATACCCTATCAAGCCGAAGTCTACCCATGTAAACAAAGTGAGATAAAAGTTATGGCGTCATTGAAAATTCGAAAGTGTAAAATTAATTTAGAAATCCCCCATACAAATAGTTGGGTATGTGAAAATGGTGTATGGGCAATTGGAAAATTAATTTTACAATTTGGAATTTTCAATGACGCCATGTCTTTTATTACAAGCTTTTATTTACTTTCACCTGTCTCGGTGTCTGTAATGAAATCTTGCAAGTAAAATTTGACTCATTTCCCAGTTTCCGATTGTGCTAAAATTTTGCATGCATATGTATATCGCGTGACAATGCAATATTATTATAATATTATGGATCTGATCTAATGGTGTAGCTGAAAGGTGGCCATAGGAACTCTGGAATAAAACGACACAACCCCATCGAGTTTGGGCTCGTTTGATTCGTATTGACGAGTAACTTTGATCATATGTGTTAATATGGTCTGGTAATATGGACCTTTTTTTTTAAATTTGTTTCTAAAATTTCAATTTATATGACTATGTCGACATAGAATTAAAATGGATAGTAGGCCTGATAGGATGTTGACCAAACATCTTGTATATTTGTGACTTTGCATTTTCTTCCTTGTATAGTTAGTGAATATTATTAGTTTATTTAATATACTTATTTCACTATAATACACTTCTCAAATGCTAAAACTACTAGCATTCATTTCTCTAATGAACACCCCGACGCACTATGGAATATGGTAAAACAAACGCATATCAAAATTCATTTTTACGACTTATGGAAATCGGATACTTTATGAATGTAATGTAATGTTTCGAAAGTCAAAGTTTAATATTCTGTAGCTTAATTTATATTATTTTTGGCGAAAATAATTGTTGTCATAGTGAAGTTAAACTTTTATGAAACTGGGAAATATTGAGTTCTTCATTTAGGATTTTCAAAGTGAAATAGTTTTGAAACTTTAAGAGAAAGATATAAAGTATTATATATTTTTGAAGAGCTCATCTATCGGAAATTATAAAAAATATGATTGGTTTTTAATTCTAATAAAAAAATATTTAAATAATAATAAAAAAATAATAAAACAAATAGAAGAAAAAAAAGTTTTTCTCAACTTCGTCGAAGCTTTTAACACTTACCGACGTTTACCGATGCTTTGAATCTAATGTTAATTCATAGTTATATTACTCATCAAAAACATATTAAAAAATCAGCTGCTACATTTTGCTGTTTACGAAGATAAATGATAAAATCAAACACTAGCCTGGGAAAGGCAATAACTATCAATTGCGGTTTCATAGTTTGACTTTGCTTATCAATACTTTGTGTTAAGATTTTTCAACTAATTATTTTATATTGTTGTTTTTATTATTTTAGTGTCATTTACCGTGAGAAAATAGATATCAGAAATAATTCACACATTCTGAAACAATATAAAAAGTGCTGTGAGAAAATATGTCTCCATTACTACTTCAGTGGTGTTTTCGTACAGTACGGCTAATTCTTCAAAATGTCTACTTTTAAGTGTACTAAACGTGAATTAATAGTGTCTTATATAGAAGGCGGAAAAACAACTGCGGCACTATCAGCATTTTTGGAGCAAATACATGTTTCGGAAGACAATATAATATGTTTTATTATTGGTAACATTCAAAAAAATATCATCCCTTCGTTTAATAAACGCTGGAGTGAAGCGGCACACATTAAGGATGCATTTTTAAGAAAGAACACACACACATTGGTTGGATTCTGAATATTTCGTGACTATACCAACATCAAAAAACGAGCCAATCGATTCTGCAAACACAAAAGAGAAGGGTGCCAACTGAAGTCCTTAAAAATATTTAGCACAGATATGCAGTTTTATACATTTTTAGAAAGGTCATTTTTTGCTTATTACAAGACAAGCTGGTGGTGCCCCAAGTAGACTCCACCACGTCGGCGTTTCACCGAATAAGGAATTTTGGGTTGATTGCTGATGCCGCCACTACAATCAAAGAATTTCACTACTTACTTGGATCCGTTCGGTCTCCGTATGTAGCCGGTGGACTTCCTGAGCTAGCTCGAAGGAAGTCGCGGCTCCTGAAGTTCTGCTGTCTGACCGAACCGGATGGTACACTTGCCTATAAGGCCACCAATACCCGAACTCATTAACGAACACAAAGGCTTTGCGGAACCTCGCACCAACAATCACTTGGTGCGCCGCGCAATACTATTTGTTAAATGCTTAAATATTGTGTATTATATTTTATGGATGCCCGGACATCATAACCTAATTCAATGTCATGACATTTCGACTCAACTGACATGTCACATGCGGCCGGCCGCCAAAAAAAAGGCTCTCACTGCACAGACCACAATGCAGTGTTGCCACTCGCTCTTCCTCGAGCGTGAACATCCCCCCGCTCCGGACAGTCCCGGACTGTCCGCCAAATCAGTCTAAGGGGAGGCGAGAAAGAGTAGCGACCGCGCGCTTCAAAACAGAATCCCCAACTAGGACCTCGGCAAACCTGGGCACACCATCAGACCCTAGAGTAAGTTGGACAATGCGTCCGCGACGCCAACGTAAGGGTGGCAGGTTTGGGTCCTTCACTAACACGAGGTCTCCAACCCTCGGTGGGTTTGTCTTATCTGACCACTTAACGCGCTGTTGCAAAATGTGTAAATATTCAAGGTGCCAGCGGCGCCAGAAGCTCTGGGTAAGCTGCTGGAGCAACTCAAACCGCGAAAGGCGTCCGGGATTGATATCTCTATAAGGATACTCGGGCAGGGCGTTAAGTGGTCTGCCTATCAAGAAATGGCCCGGCGTGAGGGCCTGCAAATCGTTCGCGTCGGTAGACAACGGACATAACGGACGCGAGTTGAGAACCGCCTCAATCTTATGAAACACCGTCGCGAGTTCCTCAAACGTGAGAATAGTCTCCCCAATAACGCGGCGAAGGTGAGTCTTGGCGGCCTTTACAACAGATTCAAAAATCCCTCCCCAGTGAGGGCAAGACGGCGGGGAGTATCGCCATGTTACCCCCCTACGGGAGAGTGTGGATCCGATCTCAATATTATTTGTATCTAAAAATTCACAAACTTCTCTTATATGTCTATCAGTGCCCTTGAAGTTCGTCCCACAATCGGACCGAATTAGAGAAGGCAGTCCCCGGCGGGAGACAAATCTGCCTAACGCTGCTAAGAAAGCGTCCATGGTGAGCGCACTCACCACCTCCAAATGAACGGCTTTAGTGGCCAAACAAACAAACACACACAAGTAAGCCTTTTCAGTCTTAGCATTACGGAGTCGCGACGTTTTTATAGTGAATGGTCCCGCAAAATCAGTTCCAACTCCTAAGAAGGTCATCGATTCATTCACACGATCAGCAGGCAAATCACCCATTTGGGGCTGCATCGTCTCGGGGCGTAAACGATAGCAGGGCAG
Organism: Schoenobius gigantellus; assembly: GCA_963935595.1. Taxonomy (NCBI): domain Eukaryota; kingdom Metazoa; phylum Arthropoda; class Insecta; order Lepidoptera; family Crambidae; genus Schoenobius; species Schoenobius gigantellus. Next base: position 1,264,882 of record OZ012561.1, on the reverse strand, counting down.
ACATCGAAAGATAACAGATCGGATTATTCTTCGCGCTGACAAAATCCAAAACTCCCGTTGGAGGAGCGCGGTCAATGCATTACATCCGGCATGAGCATTCTTCACATGGCGATCAATGATCAACAATCGCACCAATGGTCCGTCCTTGGGGAGCAACAGGGGATGACGTGATCTATAAGGCAAGTTAGCGTGCCTCAATCGGCCTCCTACACGCAACAATCCCTTATCATCCAGAAAGGGAGTCAAACGCACCAAGGGTCCCTTTAATTTGGATGTCCCGGTACGGAAAATCTTAAGTTCCGGTTCAAACGTTCTAGACTGGGTCATACGCACCCAATGCAAAAGAGCATCTTGGCGCTCCTGCGGTGAGAGGACCGGACACAAATCTTTGTCCTGAGGCCGGCGACAATTTCGAATAAATCTTCTTATCCAAGCGGTCACGCCGAGCAACTTGTCCAGAGAACTGTAGCGGTCTAATAAAAATTCCCGCTCTGGAGCCGCCATAGTCTCGACAGCGTGAACACGCAAGCCCGGATTTGGTACCTTCACCACAGCTGGTGTGGAAGGCCAAGACGGTTGTAACAACCATTCGGGACCCCGCCACAGAGTGTGGTCAATAAGCTGAGGGGCTTCGCTGCCACGTGATGCACAGTCAGCAGGGTTTATTTCACCTGGCACGTGGCGCCAAATCAACGTGGCCTTCGAGGCCTGTATTTGGGATACCCGATTGGCCACAAATACTTCCAGAGAGTGGACGGAGTTCTTAATCCAACACAGGACAACCTGACTGTCGGACCAAGCAAAGAGCGACTCAAAGTCCACACTACGTCCCAGGGTGTCAACAACGTGGTTCATCAAACGAACCAGAAGAGTAGCTCCAGACAATTCTAACTTCGGAATCGTTAATCGAGTCCGAAGTGGAGCAACCTTACTCTTAGCAATTAGCAAGTGGAGCTTAATAGCTCCTCTATCATCGACCGTCCGGATATATACGACGGCTGCGTATCCACTCTCAGACGCGTCACAAAAGCCATGAAGGCTGGCCGTAAACCGTCCCTTAGGCAGTATATGTCTAGGGATACTAACACGGTTAATATCGGGGAGAGATGACATGAAGGACTCCCAATCTCGCAGCAAACGGCCCGAGAGGGGCTCATCCCACGACACTTCGGCTGACCAAAGTTCCTGTAGGAAGCACTTCATCCAAAACACTACGGGACTAATCCAGCCATTTGGGTCAAAGGTACGAGCTACTGTAGACAAAACCAACCGTTTCGTCCAGACCTTGGGGCTTGGCAGCTCCAATCGATAGGTGAACGTGTCCTGGACAGGTCACAGGGGTATTGCACTCCCAAAACAGACAGTAAATCTGGAGTGTTGGCATTCTCAAAAATATGAGGCTCCTGCTGGTGGTCGTCTGGCAAGTCACACAAAAGCTGAGGTGAGTTGGACATCCACTTCCTCAGTTCATAACCACCAGCCCCGAGAAGAGCAATTAGTTCATCTCGCAAAATCAAGGCTTCCTCGACACTAGAGGAGCCCGTACAAATATCATCCACAAATGCATCCTCCTTGAGAACCAAGGATGCGCGAGGGTATCGTAACCGCTCACGTTCAGCGAGTTCCACAAGTGAGCGAATTGCCACAAAGGGGCTTGAACGCAAACCGTATGTATTGGTGTTCAGCTCGTAGACCAGCATGGGATCCCTGGGATCCTCCCTCCATAATATGAGCTGATATCGTCTATCGTCCGGGTGAATCACAGTCTGCCGAAACATCATCCGGATATCGGTCACAAAGACGACGGCGTGGCGACGGAAGTTGGTCAATACATCACCCACCTTGTGGTGCAACTTCGGTCCAGCATGCAGACATTGATTCAGCGAAACTCCGGTAGACGTAGGAGCTGACCCATCAAAAACAACGCGTATCTTCCCAGTGGAAGGTTTCAAAACCGCGTGGTGAGGAAGAAAATTATGTTCCTCGTTTCGCCAGTCCAGTCGCGAGACCGACATGTGCCCCAGTTGCTCATATTCTCGCATGAAGTCGACATACTTCTGTTTGAAGTCGGAGTTCCTACTCATACGACGCTCCATGGACAGCAGCCGCTTCTCGGCCAACAGCCGGGAGCTGCCAAGTGAGGGGCGAACTGACAAAAAGGGCAAACGAGTGATCAGCCGTCCCGAGTGAAGGCGACCTGTATTGTTCTGGTAGAACAACTCACACTCCTCGTCCAAGGGGTTCACTCGCTTCACGGTAGGTGGCTCTTCCACCTCCCAAAACCGTTGAAGGACATCCGATAAGGTGGAGCTAACAGTTATGTAACTGTCCACCGATGGAGATGGTGGGTTATGCCTAACTGGTCCCATCACTACAAACCCAAGCGATGTAGATAAGGCTACCAGCCCACCCTTCTGTAACTCTCTCCTCTTCCCACAATACACGCGGTCTAGAACATCGGCACCGAGCAATAAGTGAATCGGACCGGTTCGGTGGAAGGAAGGGTCAGCCAAGGTCAATCCTGATGTCGCATCAACGACAGCGCGCGAAACGTGCTGTTGCGGAAGCTGACCAACAACCTTCTCACAAACAATCGCGGTAGCGCCAATTTTGGGCGCTGAAGAGAAGTGGGGGGAAAAGGAGAACAAAACCTGACCGATCGGATCCGGGATCCGCAGGTCTCCGATTCCCCGTACCGATTCAAGGTATGGAGATGTGTTCAAACTCAACTGCCGGACCAGCCAGCTGGAGGCAATGCAACCCTGAGCTCCCGTATCAAAAAGGGCGCGAACTAAAACAAAGGTGCCCCTCGGGCCCCACACCTGTACGGAGGCTGTTGGTAACAGCACCTGCTCCTGTGGGGGGGTTGCAGCCGACAGTTGGTTTAATGAAAATCCTCCCGCATTCCCCGCAACGGGGGGGAAGGGGGGTTCAAGGAAAAATGCGTGCGCGGCGGAGGAATAGGGCGCTCAAGGCGCTCGAGCGGGTCCCAATCCGGCACGTACACACCCCGACCAAAGCTGCATCGGGGGGCCGGGCGGTGCCCATGATGGGCGAAGGTTGGGGGAGCCCGTGATAAACGAGGTCTCTCCATCATAGGGGGAGAGAAGCGTATCGGCTCCCGGCGTGGCTCCCTAATAACCGCGGCCCAATCCCGCGGTGGCGCCTCAGAAGCGGCGCGTCGATCCCCCCCGCCCGTAGGGGGGGTGGAGCGCCCAATCCTCTCACGGGAGGGGGGCGCCTGTCCAATCTCCGCGGAGGGGTGGCACGCCCCTCCGATCTCCTCGGAGATGTGGGTGACCTAAGAGGGCCCCCGCCCGTGTGCGAGTCCCTCTCTCTCACCACCTCACGAGTGTCTCTATTGTTGAAGCACAAAAGGGGGTGATGGGCCCCTCCACAACAGTGACAATCTCGTGGGTGGGGGCAAGCCGATGCCATATGAGCCCCCAGGCAGCGGTAGCACCAATTCCGCTGCTTGGCCATATTTCTACGCCCCTCGGTGCGTAGGCCAACAAATTTGGGACAGGCCGGCAAACGATGGCCATCGCGCTTGCAACACTTACAAGGCAGCGGCCTCTCCCCTTGTGGAGAGTTCTGCCGCACGGCAGTATATTGCTTGTACGGGCGGCGCTTTCTCCGTGGCGCTGCCCGGGTCGCCTCATAGCGGCCTGTACTCGGTCCCGGTATAGGAGCCAGATCCAAGTGGTCGGTCATCCGACACTCATCCTCCAAAAATCTGAGGAGATCCGAGAAGCGGGGTAGGTACGAGGCACTATTGCCCCCATACCTTTGTTCAAACCGCCCCTTCATCTCCATGGGAAGCTTATCGAGGATGAGGTGGAGCAAAATAAAGGACCACTGGTCCACCGGTAGATCAAGTCGTTTGAGCGCGTTAATAGCGCTTAGCAGCGGGTTCAAAATCTCCTTCCTCAATGAGGAGACCCGCGATACTCGTGGCAGCCCTAAAATGGCAGCCACATGTGTGTCCGCTAGCAAGCGAACATTCTGATACCGGGCGGTCAACAACGCCCTTGCAATCTCATAACTGTCATCATTGAAAGGTAGATGCTGGACAAGCACACCAGCCTCTCCACGTAAGGCAGAGAGCAAATATGCCAATTTCTGGCTAGGGAACAGGTCGTCCCTCGAGTGAACCAGGCTATCAAAGAGGTTAATGAACCCCATCCAAGAAGCCAGGTTCCCATCAAAGGTTGGGATGTCTAAAGTGGGCAGTCTGCCCAGCAAGCCGGCCGGGGTAGGCTTGACCTCCCCGGGCGTGCACGACTCACCCCTCCGGACGGATAGGATTGCCTGAGCCTTGTTTATAATCACATCCGCCTGTTCAAAACACTGATCATAATCGGCATTAAATTGGTCGACTGCCCGCAACGAGTGTGGTCGAGCTCGAGGGTGGTCGAGCAGATATTGTTGATGAGCAACGAAAAGCTGCTCCAATTCCTTCAAGCGAGCAGGTACCCCCTCATGCCGAATTAACAAAGCCTGTTCTCGGTCTGGTCGGTCTACCAAAGCGACGGCACTAGCAAACCATCTCAAAATCTTTTGTGCACCCGCGCGGGCACCACTAAGCGGGCTGACTGGCGGGACCATTTTGCACCAAAATTAATAAACACTATAATAATACACGGACAAACAGACCGACAACCGCAGACAATAAAACAGATCGGGAGGAACTTCAAAGGCAGAACAAAATATATAAACAAACCAAAATCAAGTGTAAATGCTAGAACTTAACTAGAACAACAAAGGCATTTAACAACAGAATTTTTCAAACAAATTAAATTCAAGTATTAAGTCAATAACTTAACAAACATAATATTCAAAGGCAAACAAAACAAAATCAAATGTAAATGCTAAAACTTAACACAGCAAAATAGTGTATTACAACAACAGCAAAGTCATTTAGCAGCAAAATTTTATCAACAAATTAAATTCAAGTATAAGTTTACAACTTAACAAACAAAATATTCAAGGGCAAAACAAAGATATGAAAAAACAAACCAAAATCAAATATAGGTAAATGCTAGAACTTAACTAGAACAACAAAGGCATTTAACCCCAATTTTTCATATACAATGACAATGACAACTAGTTAGGGAGATCGGTCCACAAATGAGATTGTAGTCGGTTTAAAATCAGCACTCAAAAACCAATTAATATGTATTGCCCATTTGGACAACCAACAAGATTACAATATTAATTGTACAATACTAATCAACCACTCAAATCTAAAAACCACGCTCTGCTACCAAAAGATGGTGGTGCCCCAAGTAGACTCCACCACGTCGGCGTTTCACCGAATAAGGAATTTTGGGTTGATTGCTGATGCCGCCACTACAATCAAAGAATTTCACTACTTACTTGGATCCGTTCGGTCTCCGTATGTAGCCGGTGGACTTCCTGAGCTAGCTCGAAGGAAGTCGCGGCTCCTGAAGTTCTGCTGTCTGACCGAACCGGATGGTACACTTGCCTATTAGGCCACCAATACCCGAACTCATTAACGAACACAAAGGCTTTGCGGAACCTCGCACCAACAATCACTTGGTGCGCCGCGCAATACTATTTGTTAAATGCTTAAATATTGTGTATTATATTTTATGGATGCCCGGACATCATAACCTAATTCAATGTCATGACATTTCGACTCAACTGACATGTCACATGCGGCCGGCCGCCAAAAAAAAGGCTCTCACTGCACAGACCACAATGCAGTGTTGCCACTCGCTCTTCCTCGAGCGTGAACACAAGCTTTTTATTTTCAAAGTGGCCACAAATATTTGAAATATCATACCTTATTTCTCACCCATTTTCTTTTTTATGGAATGTTTTCAATGTTACCTACATCTCCCCACGCGCAAGTTTTTATGTTAATTAATAGTCTAACTATTCATAAACAGGATGCAAAAAAAAAAACAGCTGCGGATACCTATTTGCGGTTTTAGAAGATAGGGCAACATATCTGATGAAAGTCGGAATAGGAAAATCGGTATCTTTTGTGGTTTACCACAGACATTGTTCGCGTGAAAATCACTTTTTGAATAATTATATATTTTTCAATATTTCGTGATACAAAGAAATCTAATCAAATTTGCACTCGTTTTGCGTAAGAAATTATGAGATAAGAAATAGTAATGTAGGTAATATACTTACCCATTTTACGATATTGTAAAATGGGTAAGTAATAGTAAGTATATTATAAAAAGAGACAAAAAATATTTTTTTAACTTAGCTTGTTGCAATTTATTGTAGTTTTAAGCTTTTTAGTCATTATAAACTTGTATTTCACTTGAAATAAATTTTTAACAATTTTTCTTTCCGTGATTTTTTCATTTCTTTTTCATACTATGCTAAATAACATATATAGATATACAAAAAAACACAAAAATATATATCATGCAAATCTCCGTACCTTATTGCATATTTGTACCAAATTTCAACACGATCCGACTAAAATTCATGAAGTTACAGATTTTTGATCGGATACCGACTTATATTTTCCGTGTCTCTGATAATAATCGCATCGCCTAATCTATTCATTAATCGAGATATTATCCGAGTGCGGAAAATACATTTGGTTTGTTTATTTATTTATTTCTCTGGTAACATAATATATATACTTATTTATAGATATTTACAACTAGCGGACCCGTGCCCACTTCTCTTGGCTTCAAACATGTTGTGATGAAATTATCTTGTAGGAAAAGTATTATTTGGACATTATGATGTCGATATTACAGGACCGATGTCGTTCCATTTAGTCAGTCAGTACATGCCGATTAATCAATTCATCAGCCCGTTTCTTAGAATTAGTTGACAAATATTATTATATTAAATTGAATCACAAGTATTACTTAATCACAATAAATCATCATGTATGGAATCATGTGGCACATTTATTTCTGCAAGAGCACTGCACCAGTGCTTTGTAGAATACATGCTAATAGTGTAATACAACTGATATATAAGAAATACTGATGAAATAAACATCCATGTCACAAAAGGCCGCAGTCGAATAAAGTCACATATTGTCAATGAGATTACCAGAGTGGAGCAAACACTATCAGAAATTGTTATAGTATACAAGCTTAGGTGTTCAGGCCTATTGTTCAAAAGCTTACCAGTTTTAAAATCTCTAAAATATCAATATTATTGTAATATCGAATAAATGACTACTCACTTACTTTAATTATTTACGTGCGCTGCATTTTGGGTCCCAATCTTACAAGTTTCTCTGATCACAAGCATCCTTTGTTGTCACCCATGTTGTATAAAATGTCTTCAGTTTATTGAAGAAATAAATCCTAATTGCATCGACATGTGCGAGCTCCCCAACACTATTCAATGAGGCGCTATCAAACAAAGTGACGTCATTTGTCTCATCTCCGCGCCGGATGAATATCGCGGGTCAATAGCGGCGCACTCCATTTTGCATTGAGCACCCGTCTGCTTCGGGCCGCCTCCACTCGGGGGATGTAATTGTTTTTGCCACTAGAGATGGGCAAGTCCGGAGTCGATGATTCAAAAGATTCGATTCCACAAATGGAGACGAATACCTCATTCATCATTATTATCATCTTCATTACAGCTCATATACATTCCTACCGAGGGACACGAGCCTACCCTAACTAGTTAGTTAGGGCGATTAGGCCTTAGTCAAACCACGCTGGCCCAGTGCGGATTGGTCGACTTCACATACACATTTGAATTACTTCGCAGGTGTATGCGGGTAGCTCATTAAATCCTTTAAGACCTTTTCAACTGTTATTGACTCAGTGATGTTAACTTTGGCGTATATTGTCATCGTCGAATCGTGACATGTTATGTTTGCTTATTTAAAGATAATGAAAAAATTACAGCCATAAATCAAGGGCATCCTAAATTACTTGTATATGTATACAGTATCATACATTTTTGAAATTTGGTGTTTTAGTTGTGCGTTTATGGTGTTTATAATTTGGTGTATTTTTCTTCAATATACTTTCTTCGAATCTGTTTTGCATATTCGAATACTATTACGTACTATACTAATATTATGTGTACATGATATTGTACGACCGATTCAAGGGATAAAGAAGTCGATAAAATGTTTCGATGTCGATAAAAAAATCGATTCCGATGGCAGAGTCGGTTTAGTGATTCGAATCACACATAGCAGTCGATGTTACCCATCTCTACTTGCCTTCTAATGTATTGCAATGAAACGAGAATAGAGAATGGCAAAAAACAACGTAAATAAGTTTAAATCTATTTTTTTTTCTGTGCGATGACGGGTTCAGTATACATTTGTCACCACTCCCTTTCATCCTGTGGATGTCGCAAGAGCTGACTAAAGGAGATTAGAACAATTGGATCTTTGCAAAGAAATTGAAAACCTATCTGGCCACAGTGGTTCAGTAGGTCAATTTCTTCTCGCAGACGGTTGAGCGGTAGAAGGCGGGTGGTGAATTAAAAAATAATCATCATCTTCTCAGCCACACGATGCCTACTGCTGGGCATAGGCCTCCCCCATGGTGGGTAGTGGAATCGCAGTGTGAACCTTACCTAGCGCGCCCATAAGGGCAGGGAGAACACTGGGGGGTTTTAGTGGGTAGGCCTGGCACTCTGCCGGGGGAGCCCCACACTAGCCAACGGTGGGTACGGTACGGTTGCGCATTTCCCCGCGAAAAAAAGGCTTCCCCACACTGAGAAAAAAATATTGTCAATTGAACAACAAAACTTTAACGCCACACAACCCACATAGTAAAGTTGTCTATGAGTTAACATTTATATTGTCGCCGCAGCTTTGTCAATGTAACAACAAACCTTAACAACTTGAAACTTGTTATATGTGCAAATTATGATGACAAAGTTAACAACGTTGTCAAACAGTCAACTTCAATTTTCACCAATTTTGTCACCCTGACTACATGAATATTGTTAATATGACAAGAGGGCTATGTCAATGCAGCAATATATCGATCAAGAATTAACAAACATTTGTCACCCTGACTACATGAATATTGCCAATATGACAACATAGCTATGGCAATGCAGCATCGTTCGACCATGAATTTGTCAGTGTGACAACAGAGCTATGTCACTACAACAATGTTACAACCATGAATTAAGAAATATTTGCTACCCCTACTACATGAATATTGTCAATATGACAAAATAGTTGTCTCTGTAGCAATGTATCCGATAAGCCGTTGTTATTGTGACAACTTTTGTTGTGATGCTAACAACAACGATATTGTCAATACTTTGTTATGGTATTTACTTTCCTATAGTACTTTGTTGCTGCGTTCAGTTAATTTTGTTAAAAGAGCAAACTAACTGTTGTTACTGTTACAAAGGTACGTTGCTATGTTGACAGTTCTATAATCACATTTAGTTGTCATTCTAACAAACTAGCCCCCCTAGACAAGATGCCTTTCTATAATCGTAATCGTCATCGCTAACATAAAAAATGTATGGGATTGACATAGCCGATATAAAAGTCAAGCGATCGGTTCAATCCCATACATTTTTTATGTCAGCGATGACGATTACGATTATAGAAAGGTATCTTGTCTAGAGGGGCAGGGCGACAAGTTCTGGTCTTCACTTTACACTGTCTTGACACTGTCCAATAATTATTCCATTAAGCCATTAGCTTCTTTGAGTCGGGAAACGTCTGTAGCAGACATTAGCGTGGATTTCTAGAGTTGACGGAGAATGTATCCGTTGACGTTTTCAGATTACCAAAGATACCAATGACTCAATGGAATAACTGTGGGACTGTGTCGACAGTGTAAGGTGAAACACGGGAATTGCCGCCATATATTACTACCCTATTAATAATTTATTACATTCCTTCAAGGTCGCATTATGTCACTGAAGTATAACGTAGTTGAACAAAGAAATTAACTTTCAAAAACATGAGGATACAGACACTGTAAAAGCTGATAGGGTAGTAACGAATTTCTGATTTGTAGGAATGACAAACAAAATATTTGTTTACAGAGTGACAACTTAAAACTAATAATACAATAACATTTAACTCTACACAATTAAAAATATAATTTCGAATATAAAACAATTAGTTTGCCCTCGATGTCTATATGAGGTAGGTATAACGGATATTGAATAAAACATTAAAATTAAAACAGTGTGCATTTATTTCTTTGAAGTTACTATCTATATTAAATTAACAGTTTCAGAAAAAAGACTAATCCTAAAATATACGAAAAGAAAGTGGCTTACATTGGTAAATCAGATTTTCAGATTTGGACAGTCTGTCATTTAATAAATTGCAGGTTTTTTTGACGTGACAACGTCTTGTAATAATAATGGACGACAATGGCAGAGGCCGACACATTCACAAAAAAAACTACATATAGCTATGTACGTGGTTTCATTGTGTTTTAACATTTTTTATACATATTATATTTATAAATTTACTTACATTCAATATTAAAAGAAAACATGACAATACCAACCTAACCTACACTACTGGTGGACCGGATATCCTTACATCAACCAGCAATGTTTGCCAAATTAGTATGAAATTATTAATTAAAAATCAAATTGTGTAATTAGGTTTTAGATTTCGCCAGTCTGTCTCTTACGCCTATTATAAATGGTAGTACAATTTATTGTACATTTTTACAAACATATTTTTTTGTAAATATGTACATGGTTTCATAAATTTCTTATATTTAATACAAATTAATTATATTTTTTAACCTCGTAAGGCCGAGGGCTAAATTATGGCGAGTTCTAAGTAAGACCGAATGTGCCTCCTGAAGAACATATTTTTTATAGTCGTTAAGGCCGACGACTTTGCAGCAGATTCTTTTCATGTTAGAGATATGGTATTGAGTTCATACTAATATGAGCCATATATTAATATGTATAGAAGCCATTTATGAAAAAAAATATGATTTGTTTTTTGTTCCTTTAAAAGGCAATCGGCCTTACTGACTATAATGTAGAAAAAATATTTATATTAATAAAAGTAGGGAAAATAGGAAGATTAATTAAAAATGTTGTAATTATCCTGTAGAACTTATGATCATAATTACTTGAAATAATAAATTTAAATTGATTAGTTAATAACTTGTATTTTATTATGACCTTAAAAATTTGTTCCTAATGAAGACCAATCGGCTTTAATTACTTTATTATAGTGTTCTGCTATTGTACCGTGCCAACCCATATAAAAGCATTTTATTTGGGTACTATCAAATTAATTAAACACAAATAAATAAAACATATTTATTATAAAAAGAAAACAAAATTAGGCGTCTCTCCTTCAAAAATAATTTGTCAACATAATTCTAAATTTTTATCATTTTAATGAATACGACCCGATGTTCTTTGCACGGAACAAATATTTTTCGATAAAAAATTTTTGTACAAAATTATGAGAAATTTGTGTAATTATTATTTTAACATATTGACTAGTGTTTCAACTTACAAAATCATGACTGATTTGGCAATTCTACTTTTACATCAAACAAAAAAACTAATAATTTAGTCAACTTTTACTCTTGGACGCACCATCTTGCCGGCAAAAATTGAAAATTTATCCTCTGACGTCTTTTTTTAAATAGTTACAACACCCCGAAACATAAACTGAACAACCGTCGCTATTGACTAGCACGTTACTATTATACTTGGCGCGAATTTTTAAACTTAAATTTATCGATAATGTTTTTGTACCTGTGGGGACACATCCGGCGTTAATTTCAACTTGCTGATATTAGGGTCTCGGCCTTACCGAATATAATGAGTTTGTTCCTTTATAAGAACATTCGGTCTTACGAGGATAAATTACTAACACAAAATGTCAAATGCTTATTATTAATTTACTAAAAAAATTATAGTGAACTTTCAGTCCTATGGCAGGTAATTCAAAATTTGAAGATTTTTATTTACATTATGACTAACGCCCGTCACAGACATAGCTATAATACATGGTTTCATAAATTTCTTATATTTAATACAAATTAATTATATTTTTTAAATTACTAACACAAAATGTCAAATGCTTATTATTAATTTACTAAAAAAATTATAGTGAACTTTCAGTCCTATGGCAGGTAATTCAAAATTTGAAGATTTTTATTTACATTATGACTAAAGCCCGTCACAGACATAGCTATAATATATGTATACAGGGTGAATTTTTCAAGTGGGCCTTCAGGGCGAAATCCGAAACTATAAGGAATATCGAAAAATGCTTAAAGGAGTCGCGAGCCCGATTTTAATGAAAACAAAAACTGCATCATTAGATTTTTGATAAATTTATAATCCTAGCCAGGAGTCCAACCCAATGATTTTGAAAAAAAACCACCCCTGTTTTATTACACCATTCGACAGTGTTGTCAATAAGGATTGATTTCTAGGAAGTAATGATATACGGGAAACTTAAGGAAAGATCGAATTTTTAACAAAATGTTTTTATTTGACCTACTTACTAAACCTTAGCTTAGTAAATGTTTGAAAAAAAAATTTTTTTTTCGTTAAAATCGGACTCGCGACTCCTTTGAACATTTTTCGATATTCCTTATAGTTTCGGATTTCGCCCTGAAGGCCCACTTGAAAAATTCAACCTGTATATATATTAATATAAATTATAGCAAGGCATATTACAATATATTTTCTATACACATATTCAAGTGACCGCACACGCAGCTATAATATATATTTCTATGACGTATATCATCGCATATTAATACATATAGCACGGCATATTAATATATATTATAGCTACGTGTGTGGCAGACTTAAGTTTGCTAATATTTTACAAAAAACAGTTTAATTGGCGACAGTAAGAAACAATTTTTCACACTTTATTCTATAGATAAATAATCAGTTAAGCAATAGCAACTGATTATATTTTGATTTGCCCGCCAGTGTGACTGAACCTTAACAACTAAAATCACAAAGGCTTACGCAAAACGACGTATTTTTTAGTCGACCCATCATGACTAATATTGATTAGATTGCAAGGAAATGTATATTGCATTGTATCATAATCAAGATACATGAACTCATGTTCAGGAAAAGTATCTTGGACACAGTATGCAAAAAAATGGTCATCAAAAGCGACCGTATGTAAGGGTAATACTTTAAAAACTATTTGGCACTCATTGTATACATAAATGTTTTGTATTGAGGCGAAATAGATATTGTCAGGTTTTATGCAATGAACCACAACAGATTTCTTATGGAATTGTGCAGAAGATACTTTGACCCAAGAAACTGACTTTATGTTGTCAATGGTGTCCCAAGAAAAAAATTGTGCAAGTATTGTAGCTGTGCGCATTGTAACTGTAGTTTTGGTTCCAAAACGAATGTGATGTTTTAATCGGTTATTTAGAAAAACGTCATTCAATATCAACTGATGTCTCTTCGCGATTGAGTAAGTCATATTAATTCTGTTACAGGATGATTTCGATGCTAATTTATTCGGGCGATGCTTGGCTTCAAAACGCATCGACGAGAGATGCCGCAGAGGCCCAAATTTAAGCATTGCACCATGATAATGAATCAAATTGTGGAACTTTGGCTTAACATTCTGATTAAATAATTTGGTATACATTTCGCAAACTGTTAAAACTAGATATTGCAAGTATGACATTCTTTCAGGTAGAAATGCTGAACACATAATAACATCTAAAAGAAGCATGAGTTGCACATAAAGTGCCCAATATTTGTCGTCACGAGGTACTAAATCCCCAAACATAATTCCAAAGTACCTACATAGAGTTGAAACTTCCGAAGAGCTTAAGCGTAAATTACCCTTACGTAAATGTTCTATAGACAGCGATACTGGTGCATCTGCTTTATCAGGCCCATAGTCAAATGAACTAAGTTTGTTGTTTAAAAATGTTATGGTAAAGTACTTGGCTTTGTCTACTAAAGCAATAATAATTTCACACATTATATATTTCATAACGCCTTCATTCAGATCATGCATAACATCAACACCCACTTGTGAAAATAAATCAAAATTTTCAACACGTAGCCATATGCATTCCTCTTTTACTCCGGTACATGAAATATTATTTGTTCTCAAGTCTTCCCTGTAATTTTCCATGTTTCTTAGTAGGGAACTATCTTCCTGGTAAAGGCTTCTCATATCATTTTTATTGATTTTGCAGTTCCTACAGGGAAAATTACAAGAAAAGCTTTCTGCAAATCCAGTGATACTGTGAAGACCCAAGTTATCCCCAAGAATAAGACCCAACTCAAAATAAACAGTACCTTTGAAATCTGTAATGTCAAATGAAATACCTTGTCTAGCTAAAAAATTGAATTCATCAATTAAGGGTTGAAAAATTATTCTGTTACCAAATCTAACCCGATCAGAAGAGTGGTACAACATAATCAAAAATATACTTGTGAGTTGCGACTGATATTGTTTGGGCAAACAAGGCAATGAAACATATGCGGCCCCTAGTTTATGGATTGAACTGTGACTACCCAAAGCATTTAGTGGTTCAAAGTCATCTATTTGTAAGAAAAAGGGCATTACCAATTTATTGCCATGTAGCGATCGTCTTGACTGCCAAAAGGAACCATGCACAAAATGTTCAATGGTATGGGTCGAGTCATGTGCTAGTAAATCATTCATATGTTGTATCGTTTCAACTAATATATTAGGCAATGAAAAAAATTTTTCTAGCACTTGTCTTAGAGGTATTACATGGGCTTTTGATTCAATGGATTTGTATAATCTTAAACCGCCGCTTAAAACAAAGTCATATCTACTACCTACTGTGTACGGAATAGATTCTATGTAAGATCCATGATCCTTGAAATACTTTAGTCTCTGATGATAACTACAAAAATTTGATAAAGCAGAACAAATATTTTTTTCTATAACACAACTGCTATGTTGGCGTAAGCTTGGAAAAACAGAATTGTGAAATATGCTTTGGATGCCATTAAAAACAGTATCAGCCACATTTTGAGGCACTTGAGGGTTACCATATAGAGAAGATAGTAACTGGGCCAAACTTATGTCCAAAGGGATAATCGATTTATCCATACTGTTTGATGTACTAGGTTCATTTAAAATTATTTTATCTTGGGTCCCCACAAACTTTTCATTATTCATTGTATCACCTACTATTTCTTCACCATGTAACGTATTAGTCAGAGCAGAATGTTCTTTTATGTAGTGCCTTCTATAAGAACTAAAAATATGAAAAGTTCTAAAACAGTTTATAACTGAGCAAGAAAAACTATTAACTTCCTTATGATAAAAAGCCACATGTTTCCTTAATCTTGTAAAATTATTAAAACTACAGTTACATAATGCACAAGCAATCATCTTGTTTTTGGACAGAAATGTGTTAAAAAAATCCTAACCAGTTTCAAATAGAATTTAATTGCGAAAGAAGTTCTCTTAAAGGAACTCCCTCAACATCAAATTTTGACTTCATACCAAACATTGCCCGTTGAATGAACATCCAACATGGGAAAGATGCCTTTGGGTATGCACAATCTAAGGCCCAGTACAAATTATAGATCAGCTTAATAGCTTCACAAACTGTGGATACCTGGTAACGTGGGCCAGCAGTAGTTACAATTTCATACATATGTAAGTCTGTCCAAGATGGCCCCACTGCAAGGATATATGGCTGATTCGGAATACCTTTTGAAGCGTTAAATGCTTCTCTTTGAGTACAAAATATAGCGACGTCAGATGCTGTTGCTACGCGCGCCAAGAAGCTATTTCTGGTTTCATCCCTTGTTAGTCTCCAAATTTTCTTTTTGGGGACTGTGATGGTGTGCATCTGTCGCAGCAGAGCGACGATGCCCAGTAATGCCGCTACGTTGGCTTGTTCTTCTCCAGCTGTAACATAAATATACTATTTTACATTATTTTACCCACAAATTATAATCTAGTGGCTTTCCGCCTCCGGCTTCGCCTGCGTTTTATTCGAATATCCCACTGGAAAGAGGTGTTTTCCTTCAGTAAAATAATCTTATTCCTTCCCCGGATCTTAAACCACCCCTACCAACTTAAACAACCATACCAAATTACATAGAAATCGGGTTTTCCTGTGGGAAAGCGATATTTTACCGCGGTTAAAAGTATCCTATATCGTTTCCCGGGGTCCAAACTATATTTATACGAAACTAGCTTTCCGCCCGCGTTTTATTCGATTTTCCCACAGGAAAGAGATGTTTTCCCTCCGTAAAATTATCTAATTTCGTTTCCCGTGTCTTAAACCATCCCCATACCAAATTACACCGGAAATAGTTCGGCTGTTATTATCGCAGTTTCCCACGGGAAAGAGATATTTTACCGCGGTAAAAAGTATCCTATGTCCGTTCACAGGGTCTGTCTGTCTGTCTGTCCGGCTTTCACGCTAAAACTACTAAACCGATTTTGATGAAATTTGGTATGCATATAGTTTGGACCCCGGGAACGAACATAGGATACTTTTTACCGCGGTAAAATACCTCTTTCCCGTGGGAAACCGCGATAACAACAGTCGAACCTGTCCGGCTTTCACGCTAAAACTACTGAATCGATTTTGATGAAATTCGGTACACATATGGTTTGGACCTCGAGAACGGACATAGGATACTTTTTACCGCGGTAAAATATCTCTTTCCCGTGGGAAACCGCGATAACACCAGTCGAACTATTTCTGGTGTAATTTGGTATGGGGATTGTTTAAGACATGAGAAACGAAATTAGATAATTTACTGAGGGAAAACATCTCTTTCCTGCGGGAACATTCAAATAAAACGCGGGCGAAGCCGCGGGCGGAAAGCTAGTATTAGTATAGATTGACAAATTGAATGAATTGAACAAAAGGAAAGACAGAACAAAAAAAAATTAATTATGTTTTTGTTATTGGTACCCGATAAACATTCATACCCATTTAGTAAAAACTTATTATTTTGACTTTACAAACAGACACTTCAATTTTATTTAATTCTATAGATGTAATATGTTAGTTATTCAATTATATTTTACCTGAGGCTAAATCCAGCAGCTCTATTATTGTGTCGTCGGATTTGTTTGATTCTGCCTTTTCAGTGAGCAGTTTCAATAACTTCAGCTTTACGAGAGGAAAACTTTCCTCAAATTTGTTATTTTCTGTAGGATACACAGCTTGAAAGTCAGAAGTTAGCTGTAAAGAAATACAAAATAAATTAATATTAAGTTAGACGTAGATAAGAAAATTTTATGCAGAAGAAATTAACTGCAAATAAATTTTTATCATTTTATTTTATTTGAACTATCATGACCGGTCATTTAATACTTCACACAATTAAAGCCATCTTTAGGCTGTATGAGGTATGTAACACTTGTAAGATACAAAGAAACACACATACACTCAAAATACTCAAATAACATTATCCTTCTTCTTACAAAATTGAGTAAAAAGTTATTTTCCGACCACATTACATAAAAACCAGCAAAGATTAAGTTTTTAATATTATAATAAGAAACATAATTAAGTGCTGTAGATTTTTGTAAATAATAAAATAAAATATGCAATTGTAACTCACCAACTCATGCCCATTGGGCAGTGTGAGCCCTGGAAAGGTATTAAAATATTCTACAAATGAAATTTGTTTAAGGATTTTCATTCGAGCATCAAAAGTTGATTGCCATTTACTTTTTAACGTTACTTGTGGATAGGAAGTACCCCTAAGCCAGTCCAAGTTTTGTTGGCTATATAGTTGTTCAGATTCTTTATGTTCCTCTGGTAGTGGCCTTATCCTTTTGTGAAGCTCACTAGCTGAACTTTTCGAACTGCAGCCACTGTCAGTACTGTCGCTGTCAGCGCCACGCTTTTTTGGGCCTTCTAGAGTTAAATTTCTGCGGTGTGTAATAAGCCGGTTATGGATAAGGCCACTGGCTTGTATTACTTTTCCATCTACAACATGATACGGTACATAGTACACTTCTTTTGATTCACCTTTGAAAAGTGAAGCGATTTCAGTACTCCAATTTTCCCAAACATGTTTTCTTATAGATTGATTTAATCTTTGTAATAATTGAAGTTCTAACTCAACTATCAAGCTGACTATATAGCAACGATCCCGAGATGTCAAGGCAAGACCTTTCTGAGCTTTTTCAATCAGTAATTTTCCTTTTGTTTGTTTAGTTAAGAGACTGTGAAGCTGAGACTTGCTGTTATCTTCAATGGAACTGGCATCTATATCCTTTCGGAACTCAAAATCTGTGCCAAGTTCAAATGGAAATGAATAGTCCTAAAACAATCATGTTAAGTTAAACTTTAAGATTAACCCATTAACAAATAGATAATTTTTGTAATGATATTTACTAACGAATAATCTATACTAATATTATAAATGCGAAAGTAACTCTGTCTGTCTGTCTGTCCGGCTTTCACGCTAAAACTACTGAACCGATATTGATGAAATTTGGTACACATATACTTTGGACCCCGGGAATGGACATAGGATACTTTTTACCGCGGTAAAATACCTCTTTCCCGTGGGAAATCGCGATAGCCACAGAACTATTTCCGGCTTTCACGCTAAAACTACTGAACCGATTTTGATGAAATTTGGTACACATATAGTTTGGACCCCGGGAAGGGACATAGGATACTTTTTACCGCGGTAAAATAGCTCTTTCCCGTGGAAAACCGCGATTACAATAGCCGAACTTTTTTTGGTGTAATTTGGTATGGGGATGGTTTAAGACACGGGAAACGAAATTAGATAATTTTACTGCTGGAAAACGTTTAAACTCTGAAACAATAGTAAATTGGTGTAATATTTGTAAAATATCAACTATGAAGACATTCCTGTACTCATAAAAAATATTATTATATCAAAAAAGAATATTAATGTGAATTTATATTATTTTTCAAATGACATGTATGGGAGATTCTAGTACCTACTTCAATTGTAACCGGGTTCAAAGATGTATCAAAATTTATCTTCTCTTGTGTGGAACTAGTATCTACGTTTAAACTCTGAAACAATAGTAAATTGGTGTAATATTTGTAAAATATCAACTATGAAGACATTCCTGTACTCATAAAAAATATTATTATATCAAAAATTTTTACCGCCACTAATTACCACCCGGAATTTTTTGAAAAGCCTATACAGCCCCAGAGGCTTCGCCCGAGAGATCCTTTTAAATTGATAATACCACAGTACAACAGCGCTTTATTTAAAAAAAACTGTTTTGTGATGCCAATACAAATCTACAATAAAATCCCCATGGAACTAAGACGATTGCCAACCTCTTTATTTCTAAGTAGACTGAAAAAATGGTTGATCACACATTGTTTTTATGACATCAAGGAATTTTTTGACATATAACTTTGTTATTTAATATAGTAGTGATAGAATAAATGTATGTAATGTTTTATTAATAAATATGATTCATTAATGATTAAGTTTGACATGTACCTATTATTTGATTGATTTGTAGTATTATTGATTTTAATTGTAAACATATGATAAAATTATAAAATAAGTATGTATCTGTATATGTAAGTATGTTAAGAAATAACTACCAGCAGTTTCATTTAAATTGTTTAATAAATTTGTAGCAAGTTTTTGCATGTCAAAACTTTGACTGAACACGCATGATCTGTATCTTGTAACATATTACCATGTAAACCGTGTTTAAAGGCAAATAAATATTTCATTCATTCATTCAAAAAGAATATTAATGTGAATTTATATTATTTTTCAAATGACATGTATGGGAGATTCTAGTACCTACTTCAATTGTAACCGGGTTCAAAGATGTATCAAAATTTATCTTCTCTTGTGTGGAACTAGTATCTACGTTTAAACTCTGAAACAATAGTAAATTGGTGTAATATTTGTAAAATATCAACTATGAAGACATTCCTGTACTCATATAAAATATTATATCAAAAAAGAATATTAATTTGAATTTATATTATTTTTCAAATCACATGTAGGTACCTACCTCAAATGTTTCACTTGGTTTTAAAACTTTATGCTGCCTTACAGGCAATGCTACTAATGGTCCTGCTGAGTAAAAATCGGATGATTTATTGGAACTCTGAAATAAAATATTGAAATCCATTGAATCACATTTGGTTTACAGTCAGTAACAGCACAGATTAAGTATTAGTTACTACATAAAGTAACAGGCCAATGGGTATACACGACTGATACTATTGATATTAAGATATTAATTACACACACTGACACTTATACTTCGGTTCACGAAAGATGACCGCAAATGGCGACTTTCTGTGCATGAAAAGTCGTAGAAATAAGCCATAAAAACAAATAACATTTTATTGGTAGTGATACAAATATGTGAAATTGTAAATACAAGTTATGAAAATAAATCAAAGGTATGTAGGTAATTTAAATGGAGTCACTCAAAATGCATGCTGCGCATGGGCGTAGCCAGGGGGGGGGTTTAGGGGGTTCAAACCCCCCCCGAAAAGTTCAAATATCAAAATCAAAGTATGAAGAGGCGAGCGGCATAACTCATTATTACACTAATAATGTATCTTGAACCCCCCCCGAAACTAAAACCTGGTCTTGAACCCCCCCCGAAAGTAAAACCTGGCTACGCCCATGAGCTGCGCAGTGGTAATCTTTCGTGAACCGAACCATAAATTATACTCCGCGCGCCGAATGATGATCCCTATGACAGTTTCTTAGCGCTTAAGGCGCTCTTGTAGGAAATCACGCGAAACGAACAATTTTTCGTCGCACAATTAACCATATCGGTGCATGCTACAAACTAGAGAAAAAAAGAAGTCCGATGTATAAATATGAGACTTTTCAAAAAAAAAAGTGATATAAGTAAAATGAAATCAGAGATAAAAAATCACAAAAAGAAGTTAAAAAAATTTTTTTCCTCACTGTTTGCAATATTTTGATAGATTACTATCATATTTTATTTAATGATAATAAAGGCAACTCAATTAACTTAATTATCTACTGAATTATCTATTTAATATCCCATTTAAGCATGTACATCTTCTTAAATTAAATAAAAACTGTCAAAATTCTGTGAATTTGACGCTCGGGAAAATAAAATGCATCGCCAATTTGAACCTTATTTGTTTGCACGATCCACTGAGTGAACATTCCCTTACTACAGCGCCTTAACATTATACTGACGTCCTGTCACATCCAATCCTCTAGAGGTCCATAAGAAAGTCGAAAAAATCATAATTGTGTACATTTGAAAATAAAAAACAAGTGGGGTTTGGAAACGGCGTAGCCATTTCCGCTCCGCAGTTCGAAAATATTGTCAGAGTAAGAAAGATTGATGAATAAGTAGACGATCAGACCCTGACTCCTTCCTGTTCCATGATAGGATGCTCAGTACTATCTAGCACCAAAGTACTCGTCAAGACCAATCAAATGAGCCCAAACTCGATAGGATTATGTCGCTTAATAAATGAGATCCTATGGCTACCTTCCGGATCCATCATCAGATCCTGGCTACCATCTAGTACTAAAGTACTCGTCAATACGGAGCAAACGAGTCCAAACTCTATGGTATTATGTCATTCAAATACTATGTTCCTATGGCGACCTTCTGGTTCCATCATCAGATCAGCGCCATATCATAATAATTTTGCATTATTGTCTGATTTAGACATGCGTACAAAATTTCAGCTCAATCGGTAACCAGGAAGTGGGTTAGCGAGTAAATAGATTTGCTTTATGAGAAAAATGTATGGAAAATGGGACTTTTATGATCACCAGGTCATAACCAGTGGTCATAACCCAAAACAAAATACTTCTTGCACAACTAGATGCCGAACCGGACCTATTATTGAAAACCCGAGCCAATTCCGTCCACTGGTTCTCGAGTTACAGCGCGCACATGATGACTAAGAAAGTAAGATAGTAAGAAAGTAAGATCGTAAGGTTAGTTTTTTGGATCCCCTGCCTCACAGGAGCCACCTACTGACATCGGATCTTGACTGACGTGTCGGTCTTGACGAGGCCTCTCATCTGATACCACATTTGATATGGTAAAGTCCTCTGTTGCTGACGAGATCATACTAGGAATGGAATATTATATTCCACATTCCAATCTCGTCAGTAGAGGGAGACGTAACCTCTGGTTCAATCGCGAGTGTGCCTCTGCTGTTGAAAACAAACAGCTAGCTTACCGCGCTTGGATCAGAGGTCGAGCTTCTAGGGATCCCAATACTAACCTACTGAAAACAGCCTATAATAATGCCACCAAGTTGTGTAAGAGGGCTTACATTAGAGCGGACGCTCAGCGCATTGCACAAGTGAGTCAGGAACTGCTAGCGCACCCTACGGGTAGCCGTTCTTTCTGGCGCCTGGCCAAAGCTGTGCAATCAAACTTCTGCCAACCCTCGCTGCCACCGCTGAGACATGCCGATGGCTCACTTGCTCATCAGCCGCAGGAGAAAGCCGACCTCCTGGCAAAACTCTTCGCGGCCCATTCCCGTATCGATGACTGTGGTGCACAACCTCCGACACTGTCCCATTGTGGCAGCACTATGCCCGATATCCGCATCAGACAGCGAGATGTGCGGGCGGAGCTACAGTCGATTGATATTCGAAAAGCAAGTGGACCAGACGGCATTCCTGCGATTGTACTTAAGAAGTGTGCAGCGGAGTTGACTCCGGTCCTGACGCGTCTATACCGTCTGTCGTTCTCTGCTGGTTGTGTGCCGAAATCTTGGAAAGAGGCCAATGTCCAGCCGGTTCCCAAAAAGGGAGATCGTTCTGATCCGGCTAACTATCGCCCTATAGCCGTCACTTCCATTTTGTGTAAAATCATGGAGAGGATCCTTAACACCCAGCTGATCCGTTACCTGGAAGGTCACTCGTTGCTTAATGACCGTCAGTATGGGTTTCGTCCTAAACGGTCAACAGGTGACCTTCTAGCGTTCCTTTTGCACAAATGGGGTGAATCTATCGATAAGCGCGGCGAGTCTGTGGCTATTAGTCTCGACATCGCCAAAGCTTTTGATAGAGTCTGGCACAAGGCTCTCCTTTCCAAGCTTCCGGCATACGGATTGCCCGCTCAGTTCTGTACGTGGATTGCCAGCTTCCTCCACGAGCGTAGAGTTCGCGTTGTCGTTGACGGCTGCGCTTCGCGGTTCGTGGCAGTGAATGCTGGTGTTCCACAAGGCTCCGTTCTATCCCCAACATTGTTTCTTCTGCATATCAATGACATGCTTTCCTTGGGAAGTATACATTGCTATGCAGACGACAGTACAGTGCATGGGGGATATCACGGAAGCTCAGGGGCTGCTCGTGGCAATATTGATAGGGAGAGGCAGAATCTTATCATTGAGCTCAACAGGACGCTGGACCTCATCTCCGAATGGGGTTCCAACAATCTTGTCGAGTTCAATGCTAAGAAAACACAGGTGTGCGCGTTCTCGGCGAAAAGGTCACCTTTCCTCCCCCCTCCTTCTCTTCAGGGCACAACCCTTCACACACAGAGTAACATCACCTTGCTGGGAATGAACATTCGCTGCGATCTGAACCCCAGAGACTACATCGAATCCGTTATAACTGCTGCCTCACGGAAACTCGGTGTCCTAAACAAGGTGCGTAGGTATTTTGCGCCGGACCAACTATGCCTGTTGTATAAAACTCAGGTTAGGTCTTGCGTGGAATATTGCTCGCACCTTTGGGACGGCTCCGCTCAGTACCTCCTCGATGCTCTGGACAGATTGCAGCGTCGCGCTATTCGAATAATTGGCGATGTAGAGGCAACTAACACCCTCGAGCCTCTACAACTTCGTCGTGACATCGCCTCTCTTAGCGCCTTTTACCGAATGTTCCATGGGGAATGCTCTGAGGAGCTCTTTAACCTTATCCCTCCCTCTCCATTCCTTAACAGAAACACGCGTAAGGGCCTTCGGAGTCATCCGTACACTGTGTCCTCCTTTTCACACCGTACCAAGAAATTCCAAGATTCCTTCTTCTGTCGTTCATCCCATACTTGGAATTCTCTACCTGCGCACGTGTTTCCTCCATCCTACAACATGGGTTCCTTCAAAAGAGGTGTGAAAAAGCATCTTTTAGGCCGGCAAGGGGCGGGCAGGTAGGATAGTGGATGTCGTCCCTACTCTATCTGTCAACTCATTTGGGCCTCTTTCACCGCTTAACATCAGGCGGGAGGAGGTCATTTGCCGGGCCTTACATAAAAAAAAAAAAAAAAAAAAAAAGTGTAATGCCAATGCACTAGGGTCAATTTTCCGGTGTTGGCCAGATTCAAAAACAATATATAGCGGAGCTATAAAATTAATATTTAGAAATTATTACGTAATATTCGGAAATATTGGAAAAAAGCTCAATGCGATAGAAATGTCATGGGATCATCATTCTGCACGTGGAGTATAGGAATCATTCCAGTTATTACTTTATAGTTTTTTGACAATTCGTCGATTAACTACATATGGAAAATAAAGTCATGCAATTGTGAGCTATATTAATGTACACACAACAACACGTCAGGCTTTACATATTGACCTTTGGACAGCTCTTATGCCGTAAGAAATAGCGGCGGCTTTCGTAATGCAATGTAGCCTGACGTGTTGCTGAATGTACACATAGCAACGCGTCAGACTTTACATATTGACCTTTGGACAGCTCTTATGCCGCTCGTAATAGCGGCCGCTTTCGTAGAGCAATGTAAAGCCTGATGTGTTGCTGACTGAACATGCAAATTATGCTAACTACTAAAAGAAAAACTAACTTCTTGCAGTTTAAATTTTTCAAGAGCAGACCGCAGTCTGATTTTATCTGCCAGTTTTTCTGTTAGTTGACTCAATTCAGCGTCATTTGCTTCTTTTAATATTTCTATAGTTACCCCCTCCACTGAAAGCAAGCAACAAAGATTCAATCCGTGTTGTCGATCGATAGTATATCGATAGCTTCAAATTGCATAGTTACTTAAAATCTAATGTACCTAACTCATTATAAATAAGTAACAGTAAATAAAAAATCTATTGGTTTATTGGTACCTCTACCTATATCGATTTTTTGCAAATATATTGTGAATAGTAGGTATCGATATTATCAACTGTTACTGTTTCAAACAATGGAGAGTTAATAATTTGCAGCTGTATAAGCTTACAATTTAAAATGTCTATTAGGTACCAATAGATAGTTATTTCTTTATTTTCAGTTGAAGAATATTATTAGGTGGTAAAATTAACTATAGGTCGGCAACAGAAATGGCAGGCAACCAGTCGCGTCATCACGCCAAACGGTCGCGTAACCACACGAAATAAAGGAAATAAACCATACAAAAAAAAACCCAAACGACATAGAAGCACACACAGACACGCACTACTACAACATACACGATAAACTTAGATATTATAATATTTTATCATTATTCTTCGGGGCTTCAAACAAAACAAACAAGTTTATACGTGTTCCTAGCGTTACGCATGCAACAATGATGCAACCTCATGGAACGCGTCGCCGCCATTTTTACAGCGTTTTAATATAGTTACTAGGTTAGGTTGTAATGCGCACATATCTGGTGAGTGGTGTGGGTGACTGAAATATGATATAACATAATATTCTACAATGATATGAACCCAAATAATTAAGCATTTGGTTCAATCAAGCAGACTTCTTTCGATTAGCGTCACCCCACAGCGCGCCATACACAAGAAATCATTAAATCAGTAAGAAATAACAACGAAAAACTTACCCAACATGCACTCTGTCAAGTGTGCAAGGCCGGCACTTTCTAAAAACTGGCACAAACTTAGTTCTGACTCCATTTTGCACTCCACTCCACTCCGTTCTGCGCGCGCGCGTCTACGTTCATTGGGAAAGAAACTCAGACTGTCGGTCGGTCGGCCAACGGCCAATCGCGCCGCGCGCGATGCTCATACGACAAAGTACAGCCCCTCTCCCGCGCACCGCAACGTTCGCAACAACGTAAAAATTGTCTAGCCCTGGATCTTTTACGTAGTCAAATTATTTAAGTTGTATTTTGTCAGTTTCTAACCAAGTTAAACTTAATATATTCACAAAGTAATAGTTTAATAGTTGTGGCGGTAACAATTACATATTGTAATATTATTTATGCAAAACTTTGTCAATTTCTAGCAACTTAAGTTTAATGAACTGACAAAGTTTTATTGTAATCGCAACAATAAAGCATTGCTCATTTAAATTTGGCAAATGGGAAGTTGTTCAAATCACAGGGAACAGATTTTAATCGCAAGGAGTTTCTGTCACCAGAAAATCAAGTAAGCGTGCATTGCTTTCCATCCTAAGAGAGCTGTGAATGTGTCTTTCCCTTGTTGTTATTGCAGCTCTGATATTCCGTCTCGCATACTACGTTACGTATTTTGCAAATAGATACTAAATTCTATAAAACCTGTGGTTATCTTATACCGCTAAAATACAGTTCACTATTTCTTAAGTTACAAATAAAAAAAGAACAATCAGTGGGCTTTCGCAGCCTATTCACTCACCCTATTTTCATATTATGCGATAGGTAGTATTGCAAAAATAATTAATTTGGGTTATTGTATTACTAAGTGAGCGACTGACTGCGAATGACGATAAACCAACAGAACAGTAACTTAGAAACATTCATTCGAGTTACTTCAAATCCAAAATGAGAAGCTTCATAATATTTAAGCGACCTAATATTTGTTTGAGTGACACTCAAACAAATATTAGGTCCTGCATTTTTTTCAGTATTTGGCAAATGATTTATTTATGGTGAGCGGCATTTTATCTTAAATGAAGTGTTTCGAATAGAAAAACCACTTTGAAAAATACCATAATGAGCAGAGAACTTTGGTTCAAATTTTTGTTATAAATTTTTGAAAATCAATAACGAGAGGAGGGGAGCTACCCCCTGTACCACTCCCTCTTCTCCGCAATGCGTAGTTTTAGAGATATTAATTCTTAAAATTTTCACAAACTTAATTTCAAAATGTTTGTGTATTAATCATGTTTATGCCGCACCTTGAAACTATTTTAGAATTAGAAGATGTTAAAATTGGAAGATCTTAATAATATGATTATGATTTCAGTGGTTTATGTTCCCATAAAATAGTAGATAGCGAGCGCAGCGTCAGCGCTCGCTTCGCTCGCTCCGCTACGCATGGTCATGTTCTGAACCTAACCTAACCTACAG
Source organism: Schoenobius gigantellus (assembly GCA_963935595.1). Lineage (NCBI taxonomy): Eukaryota > Metazoa > Arthropoda > Insecta > Lepidoptera > Crambidae > Schoenobius > Schoenobius gigantellus. Next base: position 1,237,758 of record OZ012561.1, on the reverse strand, counting down.
TAGGCAATTTTTTCCCTATTTTCTTTTGTGATGGCGGGGGGCTTCGCCCACGAGCTTCCTTGTTGGGGGCTGCGCCCCCCCCGTCCCCCTGCTCTTTAGTCATATGCAAAAAATGCCCTCTCTGCATTTCTAGTCGCTCACATAGTAACTTTGTCGCACGTTAAGCATAAAAGATCCATGGTGGGTCGAAGTGGGAAGGCTCAATAATTGGGTCGCCCCCACACTAAGATAGTCGCACGTTTAAAATTTTAATATCCAAAATTGATTATTCGTAACCTACTTTTTGTAAGCTCGTTCTGGATTTTATTACTAATTAATATTCGTCGTCAATTTATTTAATTTTTCGCTTCCTCAAATTCATACTGCTCAAGTTATTAAAATAGTACCATCAGTCGCTACCTGTTTTTTTATTCGATCGTTTTATTATTCCCCTCATGCGATAATAACAAAAAAAACCTGTTAAGTACATTGTTTCTTTAAAGTACGTTGTTTCTTCTGTTAAGTACATTGTTTCTTTTGTCCTGACAATAATGAACCCGAAAAAAGAATTATCCAATTTGGTGCAGTCGTACGGAAATTATACGCGTACATACATTTCGGCGATTCATTTTTTTTATTTATATAGACGTATGTATTAGGATTAGGCGTTATCGGAAATATTTTTTTAATATTAGCGAGCAAAATTCACTGAGTCATGATTCCCGAGCAGACACAACAAACCTTATTTCATCGCCGAAAATCCGGGAGCTGTTAAATGGACTCATTCCACTCATTCCGGGAGCTATTACATCGACAAAAAACCAGGCGAGCATTAATAACTCGGCCCGAACACCAAATTACGCCATCAAACGCCATTGAACATCAATTTCAGCACAATAGAGACGCCACTGTGGAGATAGCAACCGAAATGTTACAAGTAGATTAAGTGGAATCCAGTGGCACAGTAGACAAAAACGAGTAGGCCAACTTAGACTGTGTGATCTAGGCTACTCAGGGAGGCCTTTGATTTTCTTTAAATGTTCCATTTTGAGTTATCATCACAGTTCATACACGTCCCCACCGAGGGGCTCAAGCCTGCCCTGGTTTGAGTGTGCAGGCCATAGTCAACCAGACTGGCCCAGTGCGGATTGGTCAATTTCGCATACCTTTGAATTTCTTCGCAGATGTATGCAGGTTGCCTCGCGATGTTTTCTCCATCGTAGGAGTACAATATGAAATCCGTGAAACGAAAAACACATTGGTACATGGCAAAATCGATCGCGGGCCTCCCGTTTCTACTCGGGGCACAGTCCAGTGTCGATTCCAGACCAGTGATTCGCTCTGTTAGGTTTTTTCAGTTGTCTTTTTCAAACGCTGACTTCTGTTATTTTTGTAAGGTTTTCCCCTATGCATACAAATTAATTAAATCTCTAGGCAATTTATTTAAGAAGCAAGTTTTCAAACATTTCCCACAGGTTTAATTTGGCAATTCGTTTAATAGTTCGAATATTGTTTATTCGAATATTGTTGCGCAGCTTCAACATTATAGTCTTTGTGTGTGTACAGCGCCGCGTAGGCACGCACATGCATATGGAGACATCATACTCGTATGCTTTAACTATGCCAGCGGCTAATCTATCGCGCAGTTCGTCATGACTGGAGTCCGTTCGGGGTAAAATATATCGCTGATAAATTGTCGCCATCCATCCATTGCGATGATAAATTAAGGTCAGAAAGAGTGGGTTCGGACTGTCTTTGTTGGGCGTGTAGATTGCTCAGTAAATTAGCCGCGTTTCAGCCTTCTTGGGGTGTTCGAAACCCTCTTTTCCAATAAACGACTAGTACTGAGTTTCGTGTTTCATATTGTAATGTTTTGTTTTGTTTACTTTTTTTGGCTTACCAACGATTGAGTACACTATTACATACACAATTGATTTGCACAATAATTTTGTCCGGTAAGCGCCACGTGCACTCTTAAACTAATCAAAACTAAATATTATATTCCAAGAACATGGAAACAAATAAATGATTGGAATCAAAAACAACATTCAAAAAATAACAACCGACTTCAAAAACATTGGAAAGTTAAAATTAGTATAAGAATAGGTGCAGACAACACCACACTTCTGTATTAAAATTGGTGCCAAACGATGATCTCCTAGAGAGTCTTGAAATTTAGCACCGACTTCAATATAGAAGTGTAATGTAGTCTGTACCTATTCTTATAACTTTTAAGTGTTTTTGAAGTCGGTTCTTATTTTTTTATAATAGGTGAGCTGGTCAAAGGCCAGGTCAAGTCCAAAAGTTAAAGATCCATCCATCACCTGCTCGGATCATGATTACCAGATGCAAATACGTGAATAGCTTTGGAAAAAACATGAAACACAATGGACGTACCTATAAAATTTATGGTTTCTCTTAATTTTCATGAGATCCCATCATCATATCCTGATTTTGGTAACTTTTGGATTACCACAGTAGTGTAATACTCTATCGAATACAAAAATAATTTTGAAACGAAGTAATCGCGTAACATATACACAAAAAAACCACGTTAGACATAAGTACCTAAAAATGATTTCCCTTGATTTTCATGGGATCCCATCATCAGATATATTACTCTATCGAATACAAAAATAATTTTCAAAATCGGTCCACAATTGGCGGAGTTATCGCCTAACATACACACAAACAAAAACATCGCATCGAATTGAGAACTTCCTCCTTTTTTGAAGTCGGTTAAAAAATAAAAAAGCATACGCGCTGAAGAATCACTCTTCGCATCTATTCCAAGTATTTGGACAACAAATCAGGCAGATTAGTTGTTGGTTTAAAATGCAATGCACCTGAACTCTAAAAATCTTCTTGACGTGTGAAGTAGCCCAACCCGCACTTGGCCAGCGTGGTTGACTAAGGCCTAATCGCTCTAGTTTAGGGTAGGCTCGAGCCCCTCGGTGGGGACGTATATGAGCTGTTGATGATGATGATGATAATGATGATATTCTTGACTGTTTCCATACTACCAATGTGAATTGTATCTTAAGCAATTAAAAAACAAAAACATTTATAATGTTAGCAGGGATTATACTCGTACTTACTCCAAAGTAGGCATAATCCCTGCTTACATTATAAATGTGATATTGAATCAATTTTAATGAAATTTTGGTATAAAGATTGCTGAAAGCCGAAGGAAGGATAAAGCCTCCTTAAACTGTTTAGATTTTTTTGTATTTGTTAAGCCAAAGTATACGCACTGGGCCAGCGTGGTTGACTAAGGCCTAATCACCCTGACATAGGGTAGGCTCGAACCCCTCGGTGGGGACGTATATGAGCTGTGTGTGATGTGATGATGATACGTTTATTATTATTATTGGTTGGGGCTATGCAACTTCAATGAAGCTGTAGTCACTGCGACCTAAAAGCTCTATTGTGACTCGCCACCAAGTTACAGTATCTCTTTTAGCCTGGTCGCCACCAGGAAATCCAAGATGGCTCTGGCTTTAAGAGATTTCAGTTCCCCTTGGGCTGATTAAGTGTCTTCCCAGGTGGATGCTTCGTTTGTGACTTAGAGGTTCACAATCGCACAAGAGGTGTTGGGGCGTTTCACGCTCCTGCTCGCAAAATCTGCAAATATCAGATTCACTTAATTTCATTTTTGAGTAATGAAAATGGAAAAGTATTCGTTACTCATTAATACGTATTTACAACTAGAGAAATAAACTGAATGAATGAATACGTTTGATAATATTGAAATATGAAATTATATTCGAACGGATTACTGTCCGTTATGCCTTAACCCATTACTCCACAACATCTTCGCCGAAAAAGGAGCATTCTTTCAAAACGCGAAAGCCTTATTAAAATATTTTACGGCATATTTTGGGCGTCGTAAACGCGACTATAAAACAAGGTAGTTTAATTTAACGACAGTAGAAAATTTTCTTTCTCCCGTATTCCAATTACGCCATGACTGCTATGGTTTCTTTGTACGAACGCTAACCTTATTCCGAATGCCTTCGCTTCGGGGCTGTATTCAAAACTGTGTTATCTCACAGCTTCGAGGCATTACGGGAGGTGGTGTAAGATTAAAAATACGCAGATTCGCTGGATTTAATTAATTTGCGCGAATCTTCGTTTAGACGTTATCCGGGTACTGATAAGGCGGTTTTCACGGAGCTGTCAGTTACTGTTGGAGTCTTTTGAGGACGTTTCCGTGAACCCGATCAAAGTCGCTTTGTATGCCCACCGAAGGTGAACGAGGTGGCTTGGTAAAATCAAGGTACGGTAATTATATAAGCGGGATAATGTCTTTGCTGGGTCCTGTCATTTGCCGACCTTCTTAAACCTGTTCTTCTCGAGAAGGCTCGCTCTCCCAATTGCCGAACAGGTGTAGAGTCAACTTTTAGAAAATTTTATTTGTTGTAATTTTAACATTAGAATACTTAGAATTAAAATTAAAAAATTTGTCACATTAAAATCAATATTAAAGGACGATGAAACACCGGCAGGATATACAGACAAAAAACATATTAATAAAAAAAACATACATTCGTACCGGTGGATGTGTGTGATGTGTATGAGTATTATGTTAGTGTGCGTTGAGTGTGATGGTCTGTATAATGGGGAGATTCATAAAATTGAGGCAGTTTCCGTATAACATGTCAGATATATTGCCTTCGCATTAAAAAGAAAATGTCTACATCGCTGAATCTCTCTTCGAAAATGTGCATGATTCTGTGCAGGACTGAGTAAGCAGGCAAGGTTAAAAATCAGAATGTCAAAAATACATTTTTGACATTCTGATTTTAGGTAAGCATCCTAACGCTCCTACGGCGAAGGAAAACATCGTGAGGAAACCTGCATATACTTGCGAAGTAATTCAAAGGTGTATGTGAAGTCAACCTAATCCTAATCGCCCTAACATAAGTTAGGGCGATTAGGATTAGGTTCTTCAATCAAAACTCATTTTCTGCAGCTGGAAATTTAGTGTTCTCCTGCATTATTGTTTGAAATATGTTATATTAGTATATGTAATTTACGTAGTATATAAATAATACTATTTAGTATGTAGTATACCAGTATGTAGTGTATAGGCATTGATTGAAGTTTAAATTACAAAATATTCTGATTGATTATTTAACCCGTCATATAAGTTTTAAGTTCACTTTACGCAGAGGTTGCCTTGTAGTGATTTCCGCTTTAGCAAAAAGGTTTAAATTGTCTCCATTAAGCTAGTGTTGATTTTATTTTATAAACAACTAGCTATGCATGCGAACTACGTTTCGCCTTAATTTATTTTTTCCTGACATCTTCAACAAATATCGTTAATGTACACAGAAATAAATACAAAAACTTAACAAATTATATACTAAAATCTTCCTCGAGAATCACGCTATCGAGTGGTGAAAACCGCTTGAAAATCGGTGCAGTAGTTTTTGAGTTTATCGCGAACAGACAGACAGACAGACGCGGCGGGGGACTTTGTTTTATAATATGTAATAATAATACTCTTTATTGCGCATAGTAACTTATACTATAAAATTATAATAGACAATGTACACAAAGGTGGACTTATCTCTCATAGAGATTTCTTCCAGCCAACTTGTGAGTATGAAGGATATATTGTTTTGTGGGAAACACACAAGCGCATAAACTACATATTTACTCTCACTTTAAAATAACTCAAATAAAATAATATATAAACCACAAATACAACACACGTATATACATAAAAATACATAAATTATACCAATATATAATATTATATATACTTTTACTTAAGATGATGAGGCTGTACACATTCGTTATAACACTGAAGTGGAGAGTTGAGAAAGAAAGTGCTGCTTGAGTCTGCGTTTAAATGATGGCACAGATGGGCTTTGTTGAACAACTGTCGGGAGATGATTCCACATTTGGGCAGCTCGAAAGCAGAAAGAATGGAGAAGGAAGTTGGTATTGGCGTGCACATGTTAAGGAAAATATCTGAAAACCGTAAATATATGTATGAATATAAAATATAATAATATAAAAAAAAACTTTTTTCACTGCTAATAGCTACGAATCAACCGTTGCTATTGTGAACAAACTCAGCTTAATGGCTGAGAAGTACCATCTGCGAAACGAAGACAATAGGACTTTGTTCCTGTTATAATATTGTTTATAATTTTATTACGCTCTCGTATTGTTTGTTGAGGTCTAGCCAACAGAAACAGCGGATAAAAATATTTGTTGTTTTTCCGCAACATCTGTGTAATTTGATTTCATGGATGAATAGGTTTGAATTTCCGAGAAACATTTCCATTAACTTCGTGCTCATTATTCTAAAATGAGCCTGTAATATTGTTGCGACAAATAAATTTCCGTGAAATCCATATACCGACAAGATATAAGGGTTACAATTTTTCGGTAGCAAGCAATGCGTATATAAAAAAAAATATTTTACAAAAAATAAAAACCGACTTCAAAAACACTAAAAGTTATAAATAATATAAGAATCATCACAAACAACATCACACTTCGATATTGAAGTCGGTGCCAAACGATGATCTCCTAGAAAGTCTTAAAATTTGTCACCGACTTCAATATAGAAGTGTGATGTTGTTTGTTTGTTATTCTTATATTAAGTATTTTTAACTTTTCAGTGTTTTTGAAGTCGGTTTTTATTTTTTTGTAAAATATTTTTAACTTTTTAGTGAATAAAATATTTTTAGTGAAACAAACCCTAATTTAATACCAGCTCGTATTAAATTTGCGTATTCCTCGATTTTCACGGGATCCCATTATCATATTCTAACTTTGGTGACCATGGGACCACCCTTGGAGTATACTCTATCGAATAAAAAAAAATTGAAAATCGGTCCACAATTGGCGGCGTAATCGCGTAACATACACACAAAAAAAACATACGCATCGAATTGAGAACCTCCATCCTCCTCCTTTTTTGAAGTCGGTTAAAAATAATAGGTAGTAATTAAAAAATCATTTTTCAAAGCAAGCTTTTATTTTAACGCTTGCAACTCCAGCATCAGACCCTGGTTACCATATAGGATCAAAGTACTCGTTAATACGAATCACACGAGCCCAATCTCGATGGGGTTGTGTCGTTTAATTGCTGAGTTCCTATGGCCACCTTCCAGCTCCAACATTAGATCAGCTCCATGTCATCATAATATTGCATCATCACGGGGTCATCACATGCATGCATAATTTCAGCTCAATCGGAAACCGGGAAGTGGGTACTTGTAAGATTTCATTACAGACACCGGACAGGTGAAAGTTTGTAAAAAGAGACCAGTTGAAATGTCCTATAGGCCTAATGGTCATTGTGACACAGTACGAGTATGTTGAAGACGCAGGTTTGAATCCTGCCCAAGGTGAAAATAATCTATCGATTTAGTAATTTTGCCTCTAGTGGCAGTAGTTCGATTGTTAGTTCGGTTATCCGAACTAATGCAATTTTTAGTGGGGTACCTCAAATGGAAATACCCTTATAGCATCACTTAGTCGTCCATCTGTCTGTTGCCTTTTTTTTAATGATAACAGGGAAGTTCTTGACCATAATTTCACCTGATGGTAAGTGACGATAAGGAAGAAGGGGGAAGCGAGCTTCACCTGAACTCCTCAACGTCTGAGGAACTGGCTATCTTACCTCTAATTGTCGGAACACAACAATGCTATAAACATTGTTATTATGGCAACAAACTTATGTAAGACGGTGGTAGTTAGCCAGGCGGGCTCAGTGCCCCCATTGGGAATCGAACCCCGGACCTCCGGATCGAAACACGGTGATCGCAACCACTAGACCACGGAAGTGCTTCAAAATCTGCTTGTCGAGATCGTTTTTTTTTCAAGAACGCGTAGAGATATCAACTGAAATTTATTTAGAATACCAAATACGGTCTCTTTCAGCTGCGAAAAAATTCGGTAAGTCGAGGCGATTAAAGATATGAGCGCTTACGTCGCAAATTCTGCGATGTAACGAGTATAAGGGAATCAAAACCTATACGGTCTTATTGCAGAAACTGGTCTAAGCATGGTCTCAACTTAGTCTTGGTCTAAGCCTTAAGTGCGCTTTCCCTTCTGTTAATATGCAAGAATAGATAGAGTCAGTGTCAATCTAGTCCTGGTTTGAACTAGGGCTAAGTTTAGACCGTGTTTGTAATAAGACGGATAGGGTACTTCTGAAATTTGGGGAGAAGCAATGTCTTGTCAGCACATGCTAAAAAAACTGGAAGTCGTAAATGTACTTAATAAGGAACTAATACTTAGATAACTTTATTCGGAACCCTCGGTGCGCGAGTCCAATATGCACTTGGCCGGTGTTTCATTTAGCCTTCTTTCCCCATAATTTATTCATAGTGTTCCTGAGGATATGCGTTAACTTGGGCCTATTATTCAGACCATGAATGCAAATTCAAAATATTTTAATCAACTTGGATTATACAATCTCTTTTGAAAGTCAAGGAAGCTACGCCAATGGTTCACAAGTCTAAGGCGGGAGACCTTGTACTGGAAAGAACCAGCAAGAAAACCAGCAAGGGCTATTTTTTTCTCCCTATATTGTTACAGAGGCGTCGATTGGAAGCTGACCACAAAGCAAAAATTTGAGCTCAACTTAATAAATTTAGATTTGTCAGTTCTCTTCTTACTACGTCGTCGTTGCGACTTTCCAATCTTAACAAGACCAAAATGCAGCCATAGAAAACTGGTCGCGTATATACGAATATTGTAATGTTATTTTTAAATCTGTGATTACAATGTATACACGAATTTTGCGTGCTGCTCGTGTACATTTCGTGTAGGGACACACTATTGCCGGCTCAGCAAATTGCGTTGCTACGCCAATGCAGTTGCTACGCCAAGGGGTCGCCCTGCATCGCTCACCTTTTTATGTCAGTCGCAAATACACAGAGTCACACAACCAACGTGTTTGTTTATTTAATTATTTCCTTCGGAACTAAGTTAAGGGTACATATTACCTATTACCCAAGATAAATATCATAACCCTTACATTGGTGACCCCTATTATTGAACATTAATAATATTTACGTGTTTGTGTGTTGTGTATATTCAGAACTATTACGTAACTTTTCGAGATGAATCCGGAATATTTAGTGCCTCAAGGATCCGTACCACAAGTTAATAAAAGTGATGTTCGCGATGAAGGAAATGCATCGTTGGCCAGCATCACAGTCGCATCGAGCCTTGAAGCATTGAAGCCGTCATCGAGTCACAAAAATTATCTGACGCTGCAAAACAAAATTTGGTAGTTACCAAGCTCAGCAAATCAGCGATTCAACAGGTGAGCGATTTATTGTTATCTCCACCGGCAGAGCGCAAGTACCAGACCCTCAAGGAGAGATTGTTGCAAGTGTTTGAAGAGTCAGAAACACGGCAGTTCCAAAAACTGTTGGGGGAAATGGAGCTGGGCAGCCAGAAACCTTCTCAGCTGCTGCGTCGCATGAAGGATCTGGCCCGCGGAAAAATACCGGATGCGACTTTACAAATAATGTGGAACAGCCACCTACCACCTGCAGTACAAGCTGTACTGGCAGTTACGCAGGAGACAGATCTCGCAAATCTGGCTAACGTGGCAGACAAAGTGTTAGACGCCACCAGTCCCGTGGACATTACAGAGGTGTCGACCAGCAATACTGCCGCGCGAGACACAGCATCTGCGCCATCAGATCTGGCGACTTTGGTAGCGCGACTCAGTGTTGAAGTGGCGGAGCTGAAGCGTTCACGACAAACCTACCGAGGCAAGGCATTCAGAGGTAGAAGCACCAGTCATGGCAGGAATTACGGTCGAGCATCGTCAATGGGCAGAGATACCAGTAGAAGTAGGAGAAACCCTAATTGGCTTTGTTTCTACCACTACCGGTATGGAGACAAGGCTGCGAAGTGCGTCAATCCCTGTAACTGGAGGAGTACCAAGACCCAAGCACCAGCGGAAAACTAAGTGCGATACAGCCGGAGGCGGAGGTCGGTATCGATATATTATCTAATAACCGCCTATGTGTTAAAGACAGAAATAGCGGCTTGAGATTTTTAATAGACACTGGTGCAAATGTTTCCGTCATCCCCGCGTCGAAAATGTGTACGTCCGATATCAACGTGAGTCATAATTACAAACTTTACGCGGCTAATGGATCTTTAATTAAAACATTTGGTACACGAACTTTAGTGTTAGATTTAAGTTTGAGGAGAGCATTTAAATGGAATTTTATTATAGCTAATGTTAAACAGCCTATAATTGGTGCCGATTTTTTAAGCCATTATAAACTGTTAGTAAACTTAAGCGCTCGAAAATTGATAGATCAAGTGACACATTTAAATGTTCTCGCCTCAATTGTTAGTCATAGTGAATGTGAATTATCATTGCAAACGGTCATAGGTAATAGTATATGGCATAATTTGTTACGGAAATATCCGGATATAACTAAGCCAGTATCTTACAAAGAGACACCTAAGCATTCCGTATGTCATTACATCGAGACCACGGGTACACCGGTATACGCTAAAGCGAGACCTCTTCCCCCTGACCGCTATAGGAAGGTCAAGGACGAGTTTATGCACATGTAAGATTTAGGGATCTGTAGACCATCGAAAAGCGAATGGGCCAGTCCATTGCATGTGGTTCCTAAGAAAAATGGTGATATACGGCCTTGCGGTGATTACCGAAAATTAAATGCAATAACGAAACCGGATCGTTATCCAATTCCGAGATTGCACGATTTTAAATATCTTTTAGCGGGAAAGAAAACTTTATTTACGCGCTTAGATTTAAATCGTGCTTACCATTTTATACCGGTGGCCTCGGAAGACATTGAGAAAACTGCTATCATAACGCCCTTTGGCCTTTTCGAATTTCCGCGCATGAGTTTTGGTTTGCGTAACGCAGCCCAAACCTTCCAGCGTTTTATGGATACAGTGGTTTTACAAGGTTTTGACTTTTTATTTACATATATTGATGACGTCATCATTGCTAGTGAAAGTGAGAGTCAGCACATAGAGCATTTGGCAGTAGTTTTTCAAAGATTTAACGAATATGGAATAACTATTAATGTATCAAAATGTGTTTTCGGTCAATCTAAGCTTGAGTTTTTAGGTTTCGAAGTATCAACACAAGGTCTTCGACCACTTGATGACAAGGTTCAAGCTATTGTAAATTTTCCGAAACCCGAGACTGTCGAGCAATTGCGACGATTTCTCGGCATGTTAAATTTTTACCGTGCGCACATTTCAAAAGCTGTAGATTATCAATCAGAGTTAAATAAATTTTTACATAACACTAAAAAACGCGATAAAACGGCAATCGTATGGGATGATAAAGCCGACGAGGCATTTAAGATGTGTAAGGAAAGCTTACAAAGCGCCGCTACACTATCTTATCCTTTACCTGATGCTAATTTAGCACTAATGACCGACGCTTCCAACACTAGTGTGGGTGCAGTTTTGCAACAAAAATATAACAATATATGGCAACCATTAGGCTATTTTTCAAAAAAACTTTCACAGACAGAAATTAAATATTCAACTTATGACAGAGAGTTGTTAGCAGTATTTATGGCCATCAAATATTTAAAAAATTTGGTAGAAGGTCGTTCACTAACAATTTTTACCGATCACAAACCTCTCATTTTTGCTTTTTCAAAAATGTGTAGTGATAAAGAAAGTCCGAGAAGAATAAGGCAATTAACTTATATTAGTGAATTTACCACTGACATTCGCCATGTCAGCGGTGCGCAAAACGTGGTTGCAGATACACTATCGCGCATAGAAACAATAAGTTGTCCCACATTACTCGATTTCGCAGAAATTGCTGAACACCAAGCATGTGACGAGTATCTAAGGCATGTATTGCAAGCGCTCGATAGAAAACTGCAGTTTAAGCAAGTAATATTACCAGACTGTGAGAAGTCAGTATATTGCGAAGTCTCATCGAATAGAATTAGACCTTATTTACCTATGAAATTTAGAGTAATAGCATTTAATTCAGTTCATGCTTTAAGTCATCCAGCTATTAAAACTACCAAAACCTTAATCAAGCAACGTTATTTTTGGCCTGATATCGACAGGGATGTTGCAAAATATACAAGAACTTGCGTTAGTTGCCAAAAATCTAAAATCAACAGGCATACCGTAGCCGGTTTAGGAGACTTCGAGCGTGCCGATCGTTTCCAGCACGTACATATAGATATAGTAGGCCCCTTACCTACGTCAGTTGATGGACATAGATACTGTGTAACTATGATAGACCGTTGCACAGGGTGGCCGGAAGCCTTTCCTGTTAATAATATTACGGCTGAGACTGTAGCCAAAGTAGTGTTCGAAGGCTGGATATCCCGTTTTGGATGCCCTTCAAAGCTTACAAGCGACCAGGGCAGACAATTCGAGAGTGAACTTTTCAATCAGCTAATGAAGTATCTAGTCATAACAAAATTACGAACGACACCGTATCATCCGCAGAGTAATGGCATGATCGAACGTTGGCATAGATCGCTAAAAGTGGCTCTTATGGCACGTTTGAATTGCAACAGCTGCTGGGTAGCCGAGCTTCCAGTCGTGTTATTAGGCTTACGAGCTGCAACTCGCAGTGACAGTGGTGTCAGTGCTGCTGAATTCACTTATGGTAAGACAATTCGTTTGCCAGGTGATTTTTACGAAAAAAAAATTTTCCTCCACGGATTCGGAATATTTACAAAAGCTTCGCGATTGCATCAAAAGCTTAAAACCTAGACCGCCAAGCCATAATAATTCACGTTCTATATTTTGTCCTAGTGAATTAAGTAGTTGTAAAAGCGTATTTTTAAGAAATGATTTAATGCGTAAATCTTTACAACCTCCTTATGATGGTCCGTATGAAGTGTTAAGCAGGAGAGAAAAAACCTTTGTCATTAAAATAGGAGACAGAGAATCAACAATATCTGTAGATAGGTTAAAACCTGCATATATTTTAAATACTGAGTATGACTTAAATGATAATTCTAGGGTAATTAACAATAGTAATAATGTTCATTTAAATTTAAGTAACGAGGACACTTCCAGCAGAGTTCTTTCTACAGCCGAGAACTACGCGTAGTGGCCGAGTTATCAAAACACCAGTACGTTTTGCGTAGTTGCAAGTTGAACGAACCCGTCGTACACTTGCGTCACATCGTTCACTTAGTAATAGGTTAATTAAGATTATTTCGTATTATATTTTTTTTTTATCGATTTCAATGAAATATAAAGCATAAGTAGGTTATATTATGAAAACATAGTGTAAATTGTAATTTCAGCGCTTTCAATTAAATATTAAATAAATAAACTCAATATCTATACAAATAAAATCGAAAATATCCAGAAAAAATTTCTAAGATTTTTAAATTTTAAGCATAGATTAGGGAGATTTGATTATAAAAAGAATTGCCAACAGCAACACTTGCTTCCATTGACCTTGCGAAGAGAGGTTAGTGATTTGTCATTTCTTTTCAATATAATAGTTAATGGTAAAATAGATTGTATGGAGCTTTTATCAAGGATACCGATACAGCTGACATCTCGTAGTAATACCAGGAGGCGTTATCTGAAGTTTCATGTTGATACAGGTACCACAAATTACAGATTAAATTCTTTTTTCAACCGGGTACTCAAAAATTTCAACCTTAATTATGCCGAAAATGTTGACTTATTTATGGCGAGGCCTAATTTCTTTAAAAAAAAAATCAGCACATCGTTCTTTGAAGGATGATTAGTTTTTTCATTACATACAGTATATTGACGTGGCTTTAATTTATTTTTAACTTAGGATATGTATTTTATTTTGGATTAATTAACTTTTCTATTTGCGAAAACTGTTAAAGGCATTTTTGCTCTATCCCATTTCGTCTATTATTGTTAGATAAATGCTGTTTGTTTTCCATGAATAAATAAATAAATAAATAAATATCTCATAATTGCATTGTATGCAATTAAATTTTGGTTCAAAGTACAAGAAAACAACTCTTAAATTTTTGTTTACGAAGGCAATTTTTAAGCAACTATATAAGATGATGCCTTGATTATGACTGTTTATATTCTCAAAAATTTCAATCGGTAACCATGGGCTGGAATCAAAGTAAAGAGGTCCAGACGAGCAACAGCCTTGTTTCGCAGACGGTGAACAACAATGCAGACCACAAGCTGGACTGCATTAGCTGGACGGTCGCTGCCTTGGCAGTGACGTTTTTGCTAACAGTTACGTATCTGCTGTGGTGCCGCTGCAAGAGCGCCGTTAAAGGGTGGGTTGCGAAGCAAACTGCCAACCCAACGACGGTGAGGGTGCAGGCAGTGAATCACCAAGCCGCACCACTACCTACCGCATACGCCCATGGCCCGCATACGTAGATTTCCCTAATCACAGATAATATAATACCTACTATGTGTTACATATAAGTTAATTTTGATGTCTCTGTAATTTATGTTTCGATTTTGTGTTTTTTTTCTTTTATGTGTATTATTTTTTTTTTGTGTAAGGAGGGGGATGGTGTAGGCACACACTATTGCCGGCTCAGCAAATTGCGTTGCTACGCCAATGCAGTTGCTACGCCAAGGGGTCGCCCTGCATCGCTCACCTTTTTATGTCAGTCGCAAATACACAGAGTCACACAACCAACGTGTTTGTTTATTTAATTATTTCCTTCGGAACTAAGTTAAGGGTACATATTACCTATTACCCAAGATAAATATCATAACCCTTACATTTCGTAACGTGAATACCTGCGTCCTGGTTCCGGACTATACTACATCACTTACCTACGCCTGACGACAATAAGACTAATGACCGGTTGCACCAAATTTACGTTTTACGATTTCGTAAAAGTAACAATATAAATACGTAAGAATTACACCATAATCTAGTTTCAATTGTAGTTTTATTTTATCCTTTACGTTTAAAAAGGTTAAATGTACGGCGCGAATCATAATATTTAATAGTGAAACGATCCATTTTTAGATATTAAGTTGTTACTTTTTACGAAATCGTATAACGTGCAACTTGGTGCAACCGGCTGTAAGTATAAGACTACGCAATACATAAAAGTCTTACTCACAATAGGTTAATAATGAAATAGAGAAATATCAGGCACAATACCTTCAAATTCAAAACATAATTACATACAAATAAGCTTTGAAGTCGCTAAGTACACAATCCGGTACATCGCGGAAAGATAATCTAATACGCGTTTCGGCGCAGACGCACCCCGTTAAATGAGCGAAACTAACAAAAGAAAATTGCTTATTCATTTCGAGTTAAAAAGCCCTGTAAATTTCGGAGCGCTCTCTGTGAGTAGGGTGACCAAACGTCAGGATTCAGGACATGTCAGGACTTTACGTCCCCGCCAGGATTCTTGTTGTTGACATTAGAGCAAAAGAAACCGTAGAAATTAAGTTTTTTTTTACATTTCTTTTCTTCAATAACAATCAACCAACTCCATTTGCAGTAAATAATCAACGCAACTTCAACTATAAAAACTAAAATTTTCTTTCTTTTCTACTTTATTTTTTTTCATTTCACAAGAAACAATTTAATAATCACAATTATCTAATATATAAAATTCTCGTGTCACAGTGTTTGTTACCAAACTATTCCGAAACGGCTTGACCGATCTTTATAAAAAAAATTGTGTATAATTAGTAGGTCTGAGAATAGGTCGTAAACTATTTTTTATTATGGTGAAACGTAGTTCGCCAGCACAACTAGTATTATATAAAAATCTCATGTCACAGTGTTTGCTATTGAACTCCTCCTAAAAGGCTTGACCAATTTATATGATTTTTTTGTGTATATTTGGTAGGTCTGATAATAGGTTGTAGGCTATTTTTCATACCCCTAGGTGATGGTGGCCCTCTCTAGAAATTGTTGAATGTTGAGCTTTATTAAAGCGAAACGTAGTTTGCGGACATAGCTAGTCATAATATGTTTTCAATTTTAGGTCAAAAACAAGAAAACCGTGTGGGCCCTCTTAACATAATGTCAGTACTTTTTATTAGAAATCAGGGCCTTTGTCAGGATTGTATAGGCATACTACCTTCCATTGGCACTGAATCCGCCTTCTGTACACCCTTAATATGTTGTACGAAAAGCTTAAATAAAAAAAATATCTGGTTACCCTATCCGCGAGTGATATTCGCCGGCTGGCGGGCGGTAAGTTACGGGAGAATGGCGTAAAAACCATTTTGCATCGCTCTAATGCTGTCGTAGAATTGCAAAGTGGCCAGATACGTTTGTGGAGTGCCAGCTACGTGCTTTTTGACTGTAAGCGCCTTTGCCGTATGGCAGTTGCGATTAATTATTTTCCGCTTCCTTCCTGATTCTGTGGTTTCGCCGATTATGAAAATGGTATGAGCTTTTTTAAATACAATAGAATCCGGGTCTATATCGCGCTAAGCAAGAACTAATATGACTTACTGTTTCCCGACGTTTCAGCCGAATTGCATCAGACCGTGATCACGGAATGACTGCTGAGGCTCAGCGACGTCTTCGTAAAGCGCGGGTTTTACAACTACCCTCCGCTTCAGAATTTTAATTTTATTATTTTTATCAAAATCGTCGTTACCTCGACATACCACACTCACAACACTGACGTTTTTTATAAGTACCGCACTGTTTAAATTTGCCAATAACAGGGTTCCAGGTAGTTGATAAACGGTATCCATCTTCCCGGTTGAAGTTTTTATGTTTTTTAATTTCAACCGCTTCTCGTGCTATTCTGAAATAATAATGGCGATCGATAGAGAGGACCTGGAGTTTGTGCAGGTCTATCCAGTGGTTGGTTTCTGAATCATCGGGGAATAGTAAGTCATTAGTTCTTGTTAATCGTGATGTAGATTCGGATTCTATTGTATTTAAAATGTGTACAAATGTTCGGTGTGAGCTGTTAAAATCCTATTCCATTCTTCGACTCAGTGTATCTATGCCAACTAAGTAGAACTAATGGGAATAAACAACTTTCGCCACGCCTGCTCGGCACATACTCGAACCATTGGGTCTCCGTACCCAAAGGGTAAAAACGGAACCCAATTACTAATACTCCGCTGTCCGTCTGCCTGTCCGTCCGTCTGTCTGTCTATCCGTCCGTCTGTCTGTCACCAGGCTGCATCTCGTGAATCGTGATGAAAGACAGTTGAAATTTTCACAGTTAATGTATTTCTGTTGCCGCGGTAATAACCAATAACCAATACAAAAAAGAATAAAATAAATATTTAAGGGGGGCTCCTATACAACAAACGTGATTTTTTGCCGTTTTTGATATTAATAACGGCAGCAGCTAGACGCTTGAAAGACGCTTGAATATAATATTAAATATGTAAATCACATGTTCAAAATATATTGTGGATTGATAAACCAATCAGCCAACTTTAAAAAGTTCACAAAATTATGGTAGGTAATTTTGATGAAGATTCATAAAATGAAGGCTGAAGAATTTGCAATTTCTTTTTGCGAAACCACATTCAACTGGAACGAATAAGCTGTGCTTACAAAAAAGTCGTTTGATTTTACCGATTCCTAAAATTCCTAGAGTCACTGCACAGTCACCTACAATTTATGCTAGGTTCGTCATTAAAAACAGAACGAATTCCTAGAATGGCATAGAAGGGAGTTACATTATTAGATGGAGGACGGAATTATCCGAGATTCTGGAATGCCTCAGCTCGAATCGCTAAACGCATAGTAAAAGAAAGTAAGTACGCCAAGATGGCAAGGCTGGGCGAACCCCTCTGCCATAGTACGTTGACCAACCATGCACGTTTTATAAAACTGGCTTTACACAGTTTCACCCGCATTGATATTCCCGTAGGAATTTTATATTTTCCCGTAGGAAAAATAATTTTGTAGTCTGTGTTAATTAGGGATAATGCAGCATTCCAATGTTGAAAAAATTTTTGAAATCGGTCCAGTTGTTTTTGTGTTCGTTCGTTATTCGTTACATACATATATATAAATCTTTCCTCTTTATAATAATATAGTGTAGAATAATAGTGAAGACTAGTTGACGCGCGGCCGCTGCCATTTGGTGTCGTTTTGTGTTGCTAGTAAGAGCTCGTAAAAATGGTTAATTGTGCAGTTTCCTCTTGAAAAGGCGATCCAGTAACTCAAATATTCGAGACCATTTAAGTGTAAAATATAAATTAACTATCACATGTAAGTGTAAAATATAAATTAACCTGTTTTATTTATGTACAATTTGGAAGTAATTTTATGCCGTTACGATAGAAAAATAAAGTGGTACGTTGGTAGCTCAAACACAGTACACGGGTACAATTTGCGAGTGATTGCGTAGATACACGTTAATTTGTCGATGTGTGTTTCTTTATTGTAAGATAATATTTTCATAGTGTGCGTATCTGTAATTGAATTTTAGATTTTCGTAGTGTGCTAGGCGTGTTTTCCTCGCCTCCCGCGAAATGTGGCAGAAAAATGTATACTGCGATTTGTTACGTACCATCTCCATAGGTAAATGCTCTAAGGTTACGTAGCTTACGTAGTAGTAATATATACGTAGATCGTGTTAGGTAATAAGCGGTAGGTAATGGCGTAGCCATAAATATCCGCGTATGAAAAAGCGCAGCCATAGCTTGCGGAAATGTCGTACCCCCACCAAAACTCATTTTCCATACCTTTTACCTACTCCTTATTTAATGCACATATAGAAATGATTAAGAAAAATATCATCATAATCTCTGAATTCCTATTTTATAAATAAATAAACTGCCTCTTGAACTACGCCGACATAAATGTATTCCATGCAGATTCTATGCACAGACTTACACAATCGATAGATAATAAAAAAACAACTGGTGAAATAAATTCAAATCGTTCCATTGATTTTCTTATTCGTAAATTCGCTTATATTTTGACCGACTATTGCTGTATTGCTTGCATATTATGTATCGGTGTGACGCCCTGAATACAGTTACTGTTACCACTTACCGGTCAATTATCGAATACGTTGAATCAGTTTACCGGTAAAAGGCCTCCATATTATGCTGTTGTAATACATAAGTTTGATAGAACTACCGGTTCCCAGTTTTTAACGGTAATCCAAGCCTTTAGTTAATGTCATTGTGGCACTGGTGTGCACACTTTTTTTTAAACAGCAAAGTTGACAAGCAACTGGCTGTTCACGGTAAGTAAGCCCATACATTTTTTACAGACCTTTGTATGGGGATTTCAAAATTAATTTCACAATTTCGAATTTTCAATGAAGCCATAACTTTTATATGACTATATTAACAAGGGTAGGTTTCGGCTTGATGGGGTTCGACCGAACACTGTGTAAAAGCCGCACTTAGTGTGGGTGAACCGTGAGTTAAGAAAACCTACTTCTCTTTCACTCAACTATGCTGAACGCCCCTTCAAAGGGCCCGGAATTGTGCAGACGTGTTACGACGTGATTTAACTTGCCCAGACGAGCGCGACTCAAGGGCTTTCACAAACTGGCTTTTTACAAAGACATTAACTGATTTTGTCGAGCGGTGCAATGTGGTTAGTGAAGGTGGGTACGATAATTTTCAAGATTTTGTTCGTCAAAAGGAAAGTGCGAAAGGGCGCAGTGACCCTAAATGTGTCTTGGCCGGCACAAAAGGGAAAAAGGAATCTTTAGAGGAACCCTCTTTCTGAGAAAGGCGTAGTAATAGGAATAAGGGACAAGGTTGAAATAAATATTAGAAAATAAGTCTCAACATCTAGTAGTATGTTGTAGTAGTAAATGACTTGCCTGCTTTTGTACAAGACAGGCATGAGATTGTATTATTTGCAGATGATACTTCACTTATGTTTAAAATTAAAAGACGATTGCAAATTTATGACGATGTAAATAGTTCTATCTCAAGAATAGTTTACTGGTTTAATGCGAATAACTTGTGCCTCAATGAAGGGAAAACTAAATGTATAAAATTTGTTTTACCCAATGTTAAAGAGGTTCACACCACTGTTAACATAAAGCATAAAAATGTGGACCTTGTGGATACCGTAGTATTTCTTGGTATTACTTTAGATTCAAAGCTTCAGTGGGGCCCACATATTGATAAATTGTCGAAGAGACTTAGTTCTGCAGCCTACGCTGTATGGAAAATACGTCAGCTGACTGATGTTGATACAGCAAGACTTGTATACTTTGCCTATTTTCATAGTGTGATGTCGTATGGCATTTTGCTGTGGGGAAATGCTGCCGACATTCAGACTGTTTTTGTGCTGCAAAAAAGGGCTATTCGTGCTATTTATAACCTTAAAATAAGAGACTCTTTGAGAGAAAAATTTAAAGAAATTGGTATTATGACCGTCGCGTCGCAATATATTTACGAGAATATAGTATATGTTCATAAAAATATACATTCGTTTTGTAAAAACAGTGATATTCATTCAGTAAATACTAGGCAAAAGAATATGTTAGCGTTACCAAATACTAGGCTTAAAAAAATTAATAATTCTTTCAAAGGCCTTTGTGTACGTTTCTACAATAAAATCCCAAATAATATTAAAGCACTTAACTTGAATAAATTTAAAGTCGCTATCAAGGGCGCACTTATGAAAAAAGCATATTATAAAGTGTCTGATTATATGACAGATAAAACTGCTTGGGATTGACAAAAAATGTGATAATTGACGTTTAAAGGGTGTTAACACTTTGTGATAGTGGGATAAATTTCATTCGAGTAACTGTTCCACTCACACCGACAGGCATTTCTATATTATTTAAAAAAATGTATGTGAAATATAATATTGTAATGTTGGCATTTTAAAAGAGGAGACAAAAAAAAATACAAGACCTTCCGAGTTTCTTGCCTGTTCTTCTTGAGAAGGCTCTCCCAATTTCCGAACAGGTGTAGTCAATTTTTTTTTTTTTTTTTTAATTTTACTTGTATTTGCACACATCTTAATAATGATTGGGGTGTGTGTACATACAAGGATTAAATAATTTAGTTAATTAGATTCTTGGTTGAAGATTTTTATGTTTTTATTTTGACGTCAATAAGTGCCTGTAAAGGTCTATATTGAATAAAGATTTTTGAGTTTGAGTTTGAGTTTGAGTTGAATTATTTTTATCTATCTATTGTGTAAGCCAATGTTAGGGCGAACGCACACACCCGACTATCGGTGACCGATTTTTTATGGATTTTTTGTGTGTTAACGTATACATTTACGAGCATTCCATTTTTCAATGGATCTTTGATTGTTAGGAGTTGATTATTAGAAGTTGGAGATTAATTTTTTAATATAATATGCACGTCGGGATCCTCAGTTGTATTCCTTCAAGTTATTTGGTCGAGCTGGTATTAAATTTACTAAATGAATTAAAATAAAAAAATAACCAAAAAATACAAACCGACTTTAAAAACACAAAGCATTGTAAAATAATGTAAAATACTATCATCATATTTTATATTTTGAAGTCGGTGCCAAATTTTAACTCATAAATCATCGATCATCTGCGCCGACTTCAAAATAAAAAACAATATGATGTTGGTATCCTTACATTATTTTTCACTGTTGTGTTTTTGAAGTCGGTTTTATTTTTTGTTATTTTTTTATAATAAAACATTTACACAGTTTTTGTAGTTTTTGGCAATTTTTTTATGCAGCTTAGTTGGTAAACAATCAGCTTGTTCATCTGTTGGTAAGTGGCTATAGTCGCCTACAGCACCTTCTTGTGGCTCCTGTTAGATTCGCAAATCAGCAACCCCTTCAAGGACCCCTTTGGCCCCCTTGAACCCCATTAACTCTTACTACGCCACAACCCAGTGTACTACGTTGCCAACTTGGGACATAAGATGTCAAGTCACGAAACCCAGTAATTTCACTGCCTGTCCACCTTCAAACCGGAACATAATAATGCAAACATCACTGCTTAGTTAAGATAGAAGTGCAACCGACTCTACATAGCACCGAGTCATGGTCATACAAAACAGTGAAAATAAAGGTACAAACGACTCTACAATGTAGAGTAGTGTCTACATAGCTCCAAGTCTTGGTGGTACAATGTAGTTAAGATAGAGGTACAAACGACTCTACATAGCACCGAGTATTGGTGGCACAAATAGTTTAAACAGAGGTACAAACGACTCTACATAGCAGCGAGTATTGGTGGCACAAATAGTTTAAAAAGAGCTACAAACGACTCTACATAACATCAAATCTTGGTGCCACAGAGTAGTTAAAATAGAGAAACGAACAACTTTACATGGCATCGATTCTTGGTAGCACAAAATAGTTAAGATAGGACTACAGACAAATCTACATGGCACCGATTCTAGTTAGCACAAAATAGTCAAGATAGGACTACAGATAAACCTACATAGCACCGATTCTTGGTAGCATAAAATAGTTAAGATAGGACTTCAGACAAATCTACATAGCACCGATTCTCGGTAGCACAAAATAGTTAAGATAGGACTACAGACAAATCTACATAGCACCGATTCTAGGTAGCACAAAATAGTTAAGATAGGACTTCAGACAAATCTACATAGCACCGATTCTTGGTAGCACAAAATAGTTAATATAGGACTACAGACAAATCTACATAGCACCGATTACGACGAATGTACATAACACCGAATCTATGTGGGGCAAAGAAGATAAAGGTACAATAGCAATGTGTCTTGGTGGCACAAAGTAGTTAAGATAGAGTTACAGACTAGCAGTTAGCACCAAGACTTGATGGTACAAAGTAGTTAAGATACAGATACAGACGACTCTATGTAACACAGAGTCTTGGTGCCACAAAATAGGTAAAATAGAGGTACAGACGACTCTTCATAGCACTGAGTCTTGGTGGCACGAAGTAGTTAGGATAGAGGCACAGACGACTAGCATTAAGTTATCTCTGGTAAGTTGTGGATGTCACAAAAACAACAAATTTTTATAAATTATGTACATAATATATGTTGTCGTGACGCAAGGGAAATTAAATCATATTATTTTTACATATTAAACCTGTATAAGCTCAGTCGTCTCGTCTTCATTCAAATACGACCTAATAAAAAGCTCTTCGGAATCATCAATAATTTCTTATTACCCACCATTCATAACGTCTTATATCTGATAGAAGAAGGGACACAAAAAACGTAACGGCGTTTTCCCAATATTATTAACTCTTAAATAAACACCAACTTTATTCTATTAGGTATATCAATAATTTTTTATATTGTTTTTTGCGTTTTACTTACGACAATTTCATTGGATATACATATACGAGTATGCTAAGTAAGTAAGCTAAGTAAGCGTTTAATTAACCATCAGTTTTACTACAATTGCTTTGCTTATAATATATTGCTTACTAATTTAATTATTCATTAAGACACATACACTATCTACAATATCAGTATACATTAAGAAATTATAATACTTTTTTGCATTATAATAAAATTATAATGCAAATATATCAAGATAAAAGATTTATATTTGCAGGTATATAAAACATTATAGATTATTATCAAGAATGGAATAAACTCAATAACATGAAAACATTCTTTAAAAATAAACATTAACAAAGTTAAAAGTGCTTACTATATCAATTAGAATTACTAGTTGAGCAAGGCGAGTAATTCTTTGCGTTTTCTTTTAAATACTCGTTCAGGGTCACTAAAGATGTCAATGTCATTATTTTTCAGGTCGTTTAAATTGTAAGTTTACATACACCTGTTTAACGGTGAAAACCTCTACAAATTAGTTTTAGTAAAGGGAATGCTGAAAACATTATAGTCAGAGGGTGTCTAGGAATATGATAAGGGACTGTAAGACACACCTGTTGCAAACAATTGGGTGACATTAATTTGCCATGAAGAAGTTTGTGTAATGACATTAAATCTAAGAGCTTACGTCGTTCAGCAATTGAATAAGCTGATAAGTAATAGCTTACATGAATACTACACATACAATACATGCACACCCACTCACACACAATTACACAAATCAAATTTTACACGGGATTGATAGGTATTTTCTAAATTCATTTACTGACAATATAAGGTTGTCACATCTATTTTTTAATTATCTGTCTTAAATTTTGTTCATAGAACTTGTTCGCGCGCAAATAGTTTTCGTTGGGTTCGAGTGGTTGCCTATGCCCCGTCTCCCTGACAACGCCTTTTACCTTGAAAAACAAGACTGTCAAAAATTCGCTCTGAAGCATCACTGTATTGTTCGCAAGCAAGAACCCTGTCTCCGCTTTAAAAATAAATATAGTGCCGCGCGGCCGCGTAAGCTGTGATTGTGTGCTTGGTGAAAGTGTCGGACGCCATAAGTAACCACAAGAGTAAAGGTAAGGCTTTCCCCCTTTATATTATACTAGCTGTGCCCGCGAACTACGTTTCGCCATCAAAATACTTAACACAGTGTTTAGTACTTTATTCTGCCTTTCTTGAGCATCGGCCATTTCGAAATTAGGACAATTTTCGTAGGTTCGTAATGTTTTTTTCTAACAGTCCACAAAATTAAATACATTACATATTACTATAAACACAAAGTATTATTATTGTTTTAGAGACATTATTGATATTAATAAATTCTTCTTCAGTAGAAAGAACTACACAGTTGCAAGAATAATCTTTATCGTATTCGTTTCGAATTAAAATAAACAATTGTTAATAAATTAGAACTGTATACGAATAAAGCTTAGATTTTATAATGGGTGTTGGTAACACCAACAAAATATATTTTTTGGATATGACAACTTGGCCAATTTTGACTGGTCGTACAGTAAGCTCCTTGTCAAGCTATACTGTTTGACCTTTGAACCGTTCTTATGTCGCTCGTAATACTGGCGGTTTTCGTAGAGTTAATGAATAGCATAAATGGGGGGGTGACTGTACAAATACGTTTTCCGTATTCGATATCCGATCACGGAATACAGACACGGAGTTTCGTGAACGTAGCGCAGACGTTCGTTTCTTCTCATTCGGGATTTCTACCATTCTACCTAAATGTACGTACAGAACGTGTTCCGTTCGTAATAAAAACGAACGTGTGCGGCAGTCAATGAGTATTTTGTATAGATTTGATGTATTCGGGTGCCCGCATTCAGAAAACGAATGCGAAAAAACGTATTTATGCGGTTAGCCTTAAAATGTATTAAGACTTCCGTTTTTGTAACGTGTACTGTGCAATATAGTGTTGCTGGCATAGTTCGGTTAGCAAACTCGCCGTGATGACTACCATCCAACACACAAACTTGGAGTTATCGTTAGTTAGTTCACGATTGTTGCATTATCACGGTCTCGAAGGACACTAAACACAGGTAACATCTAACATAGAACATCCAATAGGCCCCGAAGCGGTTCTCAAACTTTTTTGGTGACGGAACCCTTTTGGAAAGCGAAATACTTGACGGAACCCTAAAATAAAACAATAGTTTTTAAAAGTGTATTCTTTATTAATAAGCATAATAAAAGTACGACCAGAGAGGGTGTTTTGATTTTTCTAAATTATTGCGGAACCCTTATAGGGGTATTGTGGAGCCTTAGGGTTCCGTGGAACACACTTAGAGCATGGCTGCTCTAGGTACCCTTCAGGGCCTACTTTCATTTAATACCCCTATTGCAGGGTTTGAAAAGCAACTGTTATCCGTCTTTTTTGAGCGGCGGCCATGTTGAATTTACGTCAATGTTGTTACGTTCATAGTGCTCTACTGATCAAGGCCTTTCATTTGATACTCATATTGCTGGGCTTTGTCGACACGTTTAGCGCAGAGGTCGAGTGATCACCTACTGCGCAACGGGTCGCGGGTTCGATTCCCGTACGGGACAAATGTTTTGTATGGCCTACAGAAATTTGTTCCGGTCTGGGCGTATGTGCATGTGATATTCTATGTTTGTAACTGCACCCACGACACAGGAGAAAATCCTAGTGTGGGGCGACATTTTAAAAAAAAAAAAAAAAAGAAACGAACTTTTATCAGTTTTTTTTGAGCAGCGGCCATATTGAATGTTGTGCTATTTTCCTAGGTTCGTAGTGCTCTACTCTTCAAGGCCTTTCATTTGATACTTATACTGCTAGGTTTGGAAACGAACTTTTATCCACCTTTTTTGAGCGGTGGCCATGTCGAATTTACGTCAATATTGCTAGGTCCATAGTGCTCTACTCTTGAAGACCTTTCATTTGATACCTATATTGCTAGATTAGAAAACGAACTTTTATCCACCTTAATTGAGCGGCGGCCATGTTGAATTTATTTATGTGTTGCTAGGTTCATAGTGCTCTACTCATCAAGGCCTTTCATTTGGTATCCACATTGCTCGGTTTGAAAACGAACATTTATCCTTTTTTTGAGCGGCGGCCATGTTGAATTTAGGTAGATTTTCGTAGGTACCTAATGCTCTACTCTTCAAGACCTTTCATTTGATACCCATATTGCTAGGTTTGGAAACTATCTTTTATCCACCTTTTTTGAGTGGCGGCCATGTTGAATTTATGTAAATGTTGCTAGGTTCATAATGCTCTACTTATCAAGGCCTTTCATTTGAGACCCATATTGCTGGGTTTGGAAACGAACTATTATCCATTTTTTGAGCGGCGGCCATGTTGAATTTATAGCAATTTTCCTAAGTTCATAATGCTCTACTGTTTTAGGCTTTTCATTTGATACCCATATTGCTAGGTTTGGAAACGAACTTTTATCCTTTTTTTTTGAGCGGCGGCCATGTTGAATTTAGGTCGATTTTGCTAGGTTCCTAATGCTCTACTCTTCAAGGCCTTTCATTTGATACCCACATTGCTTGGTTTGGAAACGAACTTTTATCTATCTTTTTTGAGCGGCGGCCATGTTGAATTTATGTCAATGTTGCTAGTTTCATAGTGCTCTACTTATCAAAGCTTTTTATTTGATACCCACATTGCTGGGTTTGAAAACGAACTTTTATCCATTTTTTGAGCGGCGGCCATGTTTAATTTAGGGCAATTTTCCTTAGTTCATAATGCTCTACTCTTTTAGGCCTTTCAGTTGATACCCATATTGCTAGGTTTGGAAACGAACTATTATTCTTCTTTTTAGAGCGGCGGCAATGTTGAATTTATGTCAATGTTGCTAGGTTCATAGTGCTCTACTCATCAGGGCCTTTCATTTGATACCCATATTGCTGGGTTTGAAAACGAACCTTTATCCTTTTTTTTGAGTGGCGGCCATGTTGAATTTAGGTCGATTTTCCTAGGTACCTAATGCTCTACTCTTCAAGGCCTTTTATTTGATACCCATATTGCTAGGCTTGGAAACTAACTTTTATCCACCTTTTTTGAGCGGCGGCCATGTTAAATTTATGTCAATGTTGCTAGTTTCATAGTGCTCTACTTATCAAAGCTTTTTATTTGATACCCATATTGCTGGGTTTGAAAACGAACTTTTATCCATTTTTTGAGCGGCGGCCATGTTTAATTTAGGGCAATTTTCCTTAGTTCATAATGCTCTACTCTTTTAGGCCTTTCAGTTGATACCCATATTGCTAGGTTTGGAAACGAACTATTATTCTTCTTTTTAGAGCGGCGGCTATGTTGAATTTATGTCAATGTTGCTAGGTTCATAGTGCTCTACTCATCAGGGCCTTTCATTTGCTACCCATATTGCTGGGTTTGAAAACGAACCTTTATCCTTTTTTTTTGAGCGGCGGCCATGTTGAATTTAGGTCGATTTTCCTAGGTACCTAATGCTCTACTCTTCAAGGCCTTTTATTTGATACCCATATTGCTAGGCTTGGAAACTAACTTTTATCCACCTTTTTTGAGCGGCGGCCATGTTACATTTATGTCAATGTTGCTAGGTTCATAGTGGTCTACTCTTCAAGGCCTTTCATTTGATACCCATATTGCTAGGTTTGGAAACTAACTTTTATCCACCTTTTTTGAGCGGCGGCCATGTTGAATTTATGTCAATGTTGCTAGGTTCATAGTGCTTTACTCATCAATGCCTTTCATTTGATACCCATATTGCTAGGTTTGGAAACTAACTTTTATCCACCTTTTTTGAGCGGCGGCCATGTTTAATTTATGTCAATGTTGCTAGGTTCATAGTGCTCTACTCATCAATGCCTTTCATTTGATACCCATATTGCTGGGTTTGGAAACGAACTTTATCGGCAGTCATGTCAAATTAAGTCAACGTGGCTAGGTTCAATGTGTTCTACTCTTTAGGTTCTTCGTTCGATATCCATGTTCCTTGGGTGGATCCAAAAAAATGTGATCCGTCATTTTAGACATTAGGATCAAGAGTCCCGTCCCGTCCCTCTACGCGTAACCCAGAACATTACAGTCAGATATTTTTTTAATTATCAATATTAATCTATTACTTTTAATAGTTTTAAATGGATGAAAGAGTTTGATTCCTTAGTGCTAATGTAAAAACATATAACACCTTTCAAAATACCTTAAAAAGAGTATCTTCATTTTTCAACATTTTAAATATTTAAAGAATTATACCGATTTTGTGAAAATTTGTCAAGAATTAAACCAATCTACAAATGTTATGGTCACTCGATAAGTAGTATCATAAAAAATGCTTTATACATTGGTTGTATGGCTTGATCTTTTTGCCTTACCACCACGGTACGACATAAGAAAAAGACAATTTTGTTGGCGAAATCCAGTTGGGTACAGCCATTAACAGAAAATATTAAATTTTATTTGTACTATGTGAAACACTTCATTCCTGCCTTTCAATTTTCGAAATCCAATTACTTAAGATCAGGCTGTATGGCGTAGTTCCATTGCCTTTCCTTCGTGGAAGAAAATAACTTCTCTCGTACTATGTGACAGACTTGTCAAAATAATTTCACGTGCGCCATGTTAATTTTCTACCTAAAGCATTGTTCGAAAATTTTATATGGTATTTTTTCACTAAAAATAAAAAGTGAATTTAAACAAACGAAATTATGCCTAAATGTTCTTCCGGAAAATTCTAAGCATTGTGCTGTAAGCCATATCAAATTCTGTCCAGTAGTTTCGGAGATCTTTCCGGACAAACAGACAAACAAACAAACAAACAAATAAACAAACAAACAAACAAACAAACAAATTTTTTTTAAACTATTCTATCGTGTTCTGCTAATGATTTTAGGGCGACCTGTGTATTTTTTTTCTTAATTTTTCGCAATTACAGATTTTTGTACCCCTACGATTTTATTATATATAGAGATATATGTATTATTTGCCCCTCGAACCCCGCAATTTATAAACTACCAACGCTGGTCCTTCGGATTTGCTTCCCGCGTCATCATTGGTCCTAGTCGAACCGGATTTTGAACCAAATTTCCGCTATATACATAGATTAGTCTCGTGTCGCATCGTTCGCCTCATATAGGATGAATCTTACGCTCTAAGCTTACGCTATATAGATTAAATCTTATGCTACGCTCATGAAATAAAGGCTACGCTTAAATTCGCATTCTTTTTCATATTACGCTGTATATCATTAAAATTTCTCATTTTGTTTGACATTTTATTTTCACGGTGATTTATTCGTGTCACTTTTATTTCATCGCGTCGGAAAAGTATTCTGTTTTTAAAAATTTCCTACCGTTACTTCATTCAAACTGTGTTGTGACAGTTAAATAAGGGAGTGACTACACAACCACTTTTGTCTCTAGTTTCTACTGATACTGATGACGGCTAATAAGATGGAAACGCAAGTTAAGTTATTAACCGCTAAAAATGAAACTTATTTCACTCATGTTACGCAACTTCATGATAAAATAAAATATGTATCTGTTAAGGAAGGTTTGCGTGCCGCAGAGTCATTCTTGGC
Source organism: Schoenobius gigantellus (assembly GCA_963935595.1). Taxonomy (NCBI): domain Eukaryota; kingdom Metazoa; phylum Arthropoda; class Insecta; order Lepidoptera; family Crambidae; genus Schoenobius; species Schoenobius gigantellus. The sequence continues at coordinate 1,208,029 of OZ012561.1, read as the reverse complement.
TGAAACGGAAACCTTACAAACAATTCGAGATAATTTTATTTCTAATTTAGACAAAATTAATGAGCTTTTACTGGAAGGAAAAGAGGGTTACGTTCCCAATTATGGCCCACTAAGTGCATTCGAAGAACTATACGCTCGCATTCAGAGATGTCGCTCTAATCTTACAAAAAACTCTGAAAGCGCCTCCAATAATTCACAAAAATCTAAAGGTGAGGTCACACTTGGACATAAAATTAAATTACCTCCTATTGTTTTAAAGGGTTTTGATGGAAAGACAGAGAACTGGCCTATTTTTTATGAATGTTTTAAGGCAAGCGTACACGAAAACCCCGAATTAACGGACGGACATAGGATCCATTATCTGATGGATAAACTAACAGGTCCTGCACTAAAAATTACCGCGGGTATCGTGCCGTCAGCAGAAAATTATCAGGATCTATGGAATAGCCTTGTGCAGAAATACCAGGACAAACGTGCGTTAGGTTCGCATTATTTGTCGCTATTGCTTAATATGAAACACGCCTCTAATAATTCCGCTTCGCTAAATTCCTTTATAGAGTCTTATTCTGCGGCTGTTTCAGCGCTTGAACAGTTGCAAATTAATGATTTAAAAGATTTCATGTTACTTACGATTGCCTTACGCAAAATCGATCCCAGTACTGCACAAGCTTTTGAGATGTATTTTCGAGACAAAGAAATTCCCTCATGTCAGGAATTCTCGGAATTCATCAAAGGTCACGTTAAAATATTGGACAGAACGTCTAATGTTCCCCGCATGCCTAACACTAATAATATTACCTTTGCTTCTATGCGCAACGCTCCTGGCTCCAGCCAGCTTAACGCCCAAAAGGTCAGTTTCAATCGGCCCATCGCTTTACAGTCACAAACAATGGTTGCTCAAACTCAGACGATCGGATGTGTCTTATGTAAGAGTTCAACGCATTTTCAGTTATATTTATGCGATAATTTTAAAACTATGTCCGCTAAAGATCGTTTGAATTTTATTAAGTCTAAGCGCGGATGTGTAAACTGCCTTAGTTTAGTGCATAGTACCATACAGTGCAAGTCTTCTTACTCATGTAAAACGTGTGGTAAACGTCATCATTCACTTTTGCATCTGACAAATAATTTACAGACAAGTGACGCTGTCGCGACTTCTTCATTACCTTCGAACCAGCCTGAATGCTCCCAGCCGTCAAACGAAGTGGTAAATGCTCCAATGGCTTTGTGTACGCGGGAAAATAGTACATGTAAAAGTACTATTTTGTTATCTACGGCTCAGGTGAAGGTGGAAGGTGCCCATAAACAAATGTATTCAGTTAGATGTCTTATTGACAACGCTTCACAAAACAACATAATTTCAACTGTATGCTGTAAACGTCTAAATTTGACAATTTTTCCTTTAACAAACTCTTACATTAAAGGAATAGGAAGTGTATCTCAAAATGTTAAAGGATATATTGAATTGCGTATTTATGCTAATGATACAAATCATTATTTAGATTTAACCGCATTTGTATTCGATACTATAACGGACCGCTTACCGAGTAATAAGATAGACGTTCGTATAGTTAAACATTTAGTTAATATACCGCTCGCTGATCCTTTGTGGCATATACCAGGTGATATTGAATTACTTCTGGGAGCACAGGTGTTCCCGCATATACTGCTTGGTGGTAGGATTATAGCTCCACCCGCGCCTCCCGCTATTGAAACTGTTTTTGGTTATGTTTTTATGGGAGAAGTTCCAGTTGTTCAGGATACATCTCAACCTTGTGGGTCTTCGCTTTCGCACACATCGTATAAATTGTTTACGAAACTGGACGATATAAATACGCAAAATGGGCTTATTGAAAACCTCCTACCTAAATTTTGGGAGCTAGAGGAAGTACCTTTCAAAAAATTCCTTAGCCCAGAAGAAACAGAGTGCGAGGAAAAGTACACTGGTACAGTATCACGTGACTACACGGGTAGGTACTGTGTAGCATTGCCGTTCAGTCGCAGTCCAACTGAATTGGGAGATTCTAGGTTGATGGCATACCGGCGATTGTTATCTCTTGAAAGGAAAATTCAAATTTGTGCATTACGTCAAAGGTACAATGACGTGATCCAAGATTATTTAGATAAAGACTATTTAACCGAAGTTTTACCTACCGATTCCGACTACGGTCAGGGTTTCTTCATACCGCATCACGCTGTTGTCAAAGCGGACAGAACTACTACCAAGGTTAGGATTGTCTTGGATGCTAGTGCCAAGTGTAATAATAATGTGTCACTTAATGATATATTACATACTGGTGCAAATTTGCAAGCTAATATATTCATTTTATTGTTAAACTTCCGCTTATTTCCAATCGCTCTCTCAGCTGATATTCAGCAAATGTATTTACGTATCGCCGTACGCGAAGAAGATCAGAAATATCAAAAGATTTTATTTCGTTTTGATCCATCTCAGTCGGTTTGCGAATACAAATTTAAACGCGTTGCCTTTGGGCTTAAATGTAGTCCATTTTTAGCTATGCGCACTGTTAGGCAATTAGCTAAAGATGAGCAAAATCGCTACCCGTGCGCGGCGGAGGTTGCCAGCCATGAACTATACATGGATGATTTAACTACATCCGTCCAATCAGAAACAGAAGCCGTCACTTTGAGCAGTGAGTTGATAGAACTGTTTAAGGCTGGTGGATTTAATTTGACCAAATGGTCTAGTAATTCTCCGCTAGTGCTCGCTACCGTTCCACAATCGAATCGCGCATTTATTGACTTTGGGTCTGATGTCAATCTTAAAATACTAGGCTTAAAATGGCTGCCCGCTCAAGACAGTTTCACATTTTCTACCACTACTATAGATGAGAAATGTACAAAAAGGGTGATTCTGTCAATCGTCGCAGGTCTGTGGGATGTTCTTGGTTTCGCCGCACCTGTCATATTATTTGCAAAACTTCTTATTAAGGAGTTATGGATTCAACGCATAGACTGGGATGATGTTCCTCCCATCGACATTATACACGCTTTCTATAAATTTAAAGAACAGCTTCCTGTGCTTTCTACTCTGCTAATTCCGCGACATTTAGGCGTAGGCAGAGATTGTGTCACAACGGTCGTTGCTTTTTCTGATGCTAGCATGAAAGCCTATGGTGCAGTGGTGTATTTGCATGTGGTAGATGCATCAGGTCAGGTAAATGTTTCTTTGATCTGCGCGAAATCTAAGATTGCTCCAGTTAAGGTTGTTTCTCTGGCCAGATTAGAGTTATGTTCCGCATTGCTTATGTCAAAGTTAGTGAAGTTGATCACGGAGACATTCAGCGCTCGTACGCTCATAAATAATATATTCGCTTTTACAGATTCTATGATTGCATTATCATGGATACACGCATCTCCACACCGATGGAATGTCTTTGTTAGTAATAGAGTAGCAAAATGTCAAGAAAATCTTGACCCCAGGCACTTTTATCACGTTAATGGATCAGATAACCCAAGTGACTGCCTTTCTAGAGGTCTTTTACCCCAACAGCTTGTCTCTCACAATCTATGGTGGCACGGTCCTGAGTGGCTGAAATTACACGTAGATGAATGGCCGGTCAAACCATTTACAGATTCTGTAAAACCAGAGGAACTCCCAGAATTTAAATGTACAGCACTAACGCATGTCGCTTCTGCTTCGCTTCCATCGGGAGTATTGCACGACCTCGCATACAAAGTATCCTCCTGGAACAAATTATTACGTATCATAGTATACATTCTTAGATTTGTAGCAATTATTCCCCGATCTAACTACATTTTAGCTTCGCAAATGATCAAAGCTGAACTATATTTACTGCGCGAAATTCAACACCTTCATTTTGAACAGCTGTTTGATGAAATAAAGAAGGGTAAGGTATCTTCTTCTCCGCTTAAAAAACTCGACCTGTTTATAGATGAGCAAGGTTTGATCAGAATAGGAGGTAGGCTGTCTAATAGCAATTTGCCTTTTGAAGCAAAACATCCTATCCTGCTACCAAAACAAAGCCAAGTGTCAAAATTGCTTATTGATTATTATCATCGTTTACATTGTCATACGGGGGCAAATGTATTGAGTTCTTTACTGCGCCAAAGATACTGGATACTATCTGGCCGTAGCATAATCAGGCAACGTATACACGCTTGCAACTTTTGTTTCAAAAACGCACCTTCACACCTCGTCCTTAAAATGGCAGATTTGCCAGACTATCGTGTCAAGGAGACCAAAGCATTTGTACATACTGGTGTCGATTACGCTGGGCCAGTGATCATAACGCCGTGTAGGCGCCGTGGACAGCGAACGCAAAAGGCTTACATTTGTCTTTTTATATGTCTCGTCACTAAGGCTGTTCATATTGAATTGGCCAGTGATCTGTCTACAGCCACCTTCATTGCCGCTTTTAAACGCTTTCTAGCACTTAGAGGTCCCGTGTCTTGTCTATATTCTGACAATGGGACAAATTTTGTGGGAGCTAAGGCGCAACTTCAAAGTTTAGTTTTGGAAAGACGCATTGAATGGAGGATGATTCCCCCCCGCGCGCCGCATTGGGGTGGTCTTTGGGAATCTAACATAAAAAGCATAAAATCGCATCTTTATCGAATTATTGGAACTCAAATATTGACTTTCGAGGAAATGACAACTGTTTTGACTCAGATTGCAGCAATCCTCAATTCACGTCCGCTGTGTGTATTAACTGAAGATCCATCGCCAGAGCCATTGACACCTGCTCACTTTATTATGGCTTCTCCATCCATTGAGTGACTCTGAGAATTGTAGTTCTTTACGTCTTAGAAAACGATTGCTAGACAAAATGGTTGCAGATTTTTGGAAAAGATGGCGATTAGAGTATTTGCATAACTTGCAAGTGAGACAAAAGTGGCTATGTAACTCTGATAACATTAAAATTAATACCATTGTGTTAATACATCAAGATGATGTACCTCCACTTCGCTGGCCTCTAGGTCGTATTCAAGAGGTCTATCCTGGAAAGGATGGTAGGGTTCGCGTCGCGTTAGTAAAAACTGTTAACGGTGTTTTTAAACGGTCAGTAACTTTATCCGCTTCCCTCGCAATAAATATTATTTTATTTTATTTTATTTCAACTTCGCGTTTTAATTATTTTTTTCTTTATTTAATGTATTCGCTCAAATTTTATGTACTCGCTAGTAAATAGTACTTTTAAAAATACTACGCATTCTCAAGGCCGGGGAGAATGTTCGCGCGCAAATAGTTTTCGTTGGGTTCGAGTGGTTGCCTATGCCCCGTCTCCCTGACAACGCCTTTTACCTTGAAAAACAAGACTGTCAAAAATTCGCTCTGAAGCATCACTGTATTGTTCGCAAGCAAGAACCCTGTCTCCGCTTTAAAAATAAATATAGTGCCGCGCGGCCGCGTAAGCTGTGATTGTGTGCTTGGTGAAAGTGTCGGACGCCATAAGTAACCACAAGAGTAAAGGTAAGGCTTTCCCCCTTTATATTATATATATGTATTATTTGCCCCTCGAACCCCGCAATTTATAAACTACCAACGCTGGTCCTTCGGATTTGCTTCCCGCGTCACCAGAACTAATTTCAGTGACAGCTGCAAATTGAAGCGTGTAAATATTTAACGCGTCAGAAAAAAAAAACGCTTTTCGAGCGAAAATTAATAGAAGCTGACGCCTTGAATTTCATTAGTCACTGAACTCGTAATTATTCATAGCGGGCTGTTTAAGCGGCACTACATTTAAGGCGAATACCGAAGGCTAACATCATAGCGGTATAAACATAACACTGTTCAGCGTTATTACACGGAAACCTCACGAAAATCGCAACAATTCCTCAATCGGTATGTGGAAATGATATAGGTAATAGATGATTGTGTTTGGCATTACACGCGGAAATCCATAATTAATCTGTCAAGAAATTGATTCGTGTATGTTCAATAGATATTCAACCAAATGCCAGGTATTAAATTTCTCGTACTTTTAGGTAAGATACATGCAAAGAACTATTTTTTATTTTAAATAAAATAACAATTTCAGGATTTACTAGCATAATTATTTGCGTGGAACAGACCACATAAATATATAGATAGAGAGATATATGGTGTATTTACATCACATTAAAACAAACATACAAAACAAATTGACACGAATATACGTACACATTTACATATTCAAATTCAAATTCTTCATTTCAATAACTTCAAGTGTCAAAAGTCAGCATGAAAAATCAGTTCCTCCGTTTCCTTTGCTCAGAACAATATGAGCACAAGCATAGTGTGCTTAAGTTATTCGCAAAACGCGGCTAACATCAGACGTTAGCATCAAAAAGTGGTGGTGCTTATATGTAAATTTAAAAATAACTGGAATATCAATCTCAATTTAAAACTCACACCCTCAAACATAACACTCAAAACTCCACCGGCAGTCCCTAAATGAATGAAAACTCGGTTTTCTCAGAGCACCGGTCACGTGGATAGTAATTGATGAGCGAGCGTTATCTCTCGAGTCACGAACCTGTTGTCCGACCCGATCAATCTGCCCATGAGCCGGCGAGGGCGTGATGAACTGTTGGAAAATTAACTGGCGGCCATCGTGGCGTGTGGGGACTCGTAGAGCAATTTATTCAGTGTTTTAGGTGTGTTTTATATACCTATTGTGAATCTTTGAGTTATACTAGAGTTATCTCTATTTTGTTCAGAGTTAAAACTAATATTCGCTGCAGCGCTAAAATAATATTATATCGTCTTCAAAATGATTCAAACAGCGCTAGATCGCTTCTACGAGTAGTATTGTTTTCTAGCTACCAAAAGGCTGAAGCGTTTTGCACAGCGCTTACGAACACTTTTAAAATTGACACTTATAACTTTATTTATCACTTTGACATTATTCATATTCACAATTTTGACTTCGGTTAATTATTTTATGCACCTAAATGATAAAGTATTGAATGTAATCATATAAAACTTAGTATAATTTCCATAGCAATAAGTATTTGCACGTCGAAAAAACGACAAAATATGTTGGAATAACCTTTACCACCATCTCTGTAACCATATTTTGGCAAATAAACTGATTTATTATTATTACGCTATTCGTTGTTATCACTCTATCTCTATTTTATTTACTGAAACATGGCCGCCGCTTCATGTCTTGGAGACTTGATAAAATATTGGCTCAATTGTATGTTAAATCGATATTTTAGTATGCACTCGGAGTGATAAGTGATTCCTTGGGCTTTACATGTATTTCCTGGGATGTTTAAACAGTACCTCAGCACATATTGAAGACATGTTTAAAAAAACAGAACTCAGAACACACACGTATCGTTGCGTCTAGCATCTACCACAGAAGAATACAAAACTAATACAGTTGGAGCAAGCAGGCTCTAACGCGTGTTGCAAGCTATCTACGGCCATACTGCCTAAAGCCTCGAATTCATGGTAAACATTTGTTTAGTAACAAAGTTGAATCAACGCGTTGCGGAGTTTCTGTCAACATGTTGCTGGCAACACTAGTGTTGCAGAGTTGAGAACGGCATGTTGATAAGTTCTCGCCCGATGAGCGATAAATTCTCGCCAGATCTGTTTATCAACAATTGTTGACGTCTGTTGACGTGTTTGCGACGATTTATAAACATGGCAGTAGTGTGAAGCAATGATAAAATAATGCAATTTCTCCCTCGGGCAACATTTTAACGCAGACTGGCGCGTGGACAACCTATCTTAATTTAAACAAAGTTTCCAGCAACATTCTCACCGCTCATCAACAATCTTGATCAACTGTTGCTAAACAATTGCTTACCATGAATACGAGGCTTAACTCTTAGCGTTCTAATGTCACAGGACGCTACGAAATCACAAGATGACGTCATTATAACGAGAGCTAAAACGATAGTGAGTGAGTGAGGCCGTAGGGCCTTTGGTTGTGACGTCTCCTGTAGTACGTAGTACATCATAAATCAATATTGGCAAGCAGCCTACCCATCAGAAATAGTACAGTTGCTTATAATACTCTTGTGAGATTTGCACTAAGAACAAGAGCGTCGGTGGCGCTGTGGACTCGGCACTGACATTCCAATCGGGAGGTCAGGGATTCGATCGTGCTATGTACCAATGTGTTTTTTCGTTTTTCGAATTTTATAGGTATGTCTATTACATTTATCTGACTTTCCTATGGTAAAGAAAAACATCGTGAGGCAACCTGCATACATCTGCGAAGAAATTCAAAGGTGTATGTGAAGTTGATCAATCCGCACTGGGCCAGCGTGTTGGCTAAGGCATAAACACCATAACTTAGGGTAGGCTCGAGCCCCTCGATGGGGACGTACATGAGCTGTTATGATGAAGTTTAAAAGCAAATATATGTATAGTAACAACTTATTTATGGACTCGTTTAGAAAAAAGACCAACGCCTTTTTGAATATTGGAAATTCTATCCACGGAGATGGAATGCTTGCTACGGAGAATCAATGCTTAGAAACTAAGAAGAGTAATTTAAGCAGATTATGTCACATATAGCTCGCTAGTATTAAAACCCTCGTAATATCACGTAATGTTGTTTATTTCACCCACTTGCTCCATATTTATATCTGAAATCATGTCTGGCACCACGCCAAATATCAATCACTTAGGCAAAGTTGGTTTTCGTAAATCCAAAGGCTACATTTTATTACATGGATATTGTTACGTAGGTATTAAATAACGCACGCGTGATATTCCCTGACACTGTAGGTACATATTTCATTTCTTCATTCCTTCTTTCTACGTAAAAAGTCTGTAATAATATCTTAATATATAATATGGTATTTAATAATGACTCAAACTTATCTAATCTTGTAATGGAAGTTGAGCTTAAACTATCTGCTCTGAGGTCAGCATCCAATTGAGGACCCTGTTAAAATACAGGGATAGAAAAAAGCAACCCTTGCTGGTTTTTTGTTGTTTATTTTCAGTACAAGGTCTTCTGCCGTTGACTTGTGAACCATTGGCGTAGCTTCTTCTATGTTTAAAAGTAATAATCCAATTTGAATAAACGAATTTGAATTGTTTAGAGTTACTCATCTCGAATTCCCACCTCACATCCAATTTGAAGTATGCTTATTTTTCATCAATGTAATATAAAAAGTCAAAATTAAAACATATTTATAGCACTATAGTGTAATTAAAAGGAAAGCGAGCTGAAAAATTACACCATTATCAAAAGCCCTAAAAGTATATATTTTTTTAATTCAATTCAATATCTTTATTGCATGTCACAAGTTTAAAAAAGATGTTAGTCTAAATAAAAAAGAACATATGTGGCAATTTTTGTATGCAATATAGGAACTTATATTATTGAACTATTTATTTCTCCATTATTGTCTACTTATTTTTGTATGTAATAATAACTATGCAAACTAAATGTTTTGTTTCACCTCTGGATTATTTAAATCCATGCTATCCATTCAAAAATTATAAATGCGAATGTAACTCTGTCTGTCTGTCTGTCGCGCTTTCACATCAAAACTACTGAACCGATTTAAATAAAATTTGGTGTAGACATAGTTTGAGTCCCAGGAAAGGATATAGGATAGCTTTTATCGCAGAAATCGCCCCTTAAGCGGGAGAAAAGGGAGATGGAAGTTAGTATGGGGGTCAATAACCGCTGAACCGATTTAGATGAAATTTGGTATGGAGATAGTTTGAGCTGTACATCAGGTACATCATGTACCCATTTCTGTACACAAGACGTTCTGACATGTTCGCAGTGTTTGCGTCTAGTTGACAAGTTCCGACTTGATGCCAGTTGAATCGCTGGCGCCGGCAATCTTTCGCAACCAACAAGCTCCGAACAAGGAACAGAAGTTTGTTGCGTTATCCGGCGATGTCTGAGATGGCGACACGTTCACTGCGGCTTGAGTTTAGTCATAACAGCAAATTCGTACACAATATATTATGTAGGAAAAGTAGAAAAACAGCGTGAGGTGAATTTGACACGAGATTTTTATAAGTTAGATTACACCTACTTTTATGATGCACCTGCGCAGAAGACTTTTTTAACTTAAACCGTGATCTGTACGTAAAAATGTAATGTCCCGCAGTCTTCCCGCCGTGACATGACTTTAGCGCGCTGTCACTCCGAGCGACGTTCCTGTCCGTCATTGTGAAATATAGTGAGGGCCGATCTCACGCTGGGATACTTTCATACAATGATAGTAATTTTCGAAATTCAGTTTCTGAGTTATATATTATAGCGCTGTGATTGCTCTGTGAAAACAAGACTACGTACAAGTTTCAGAAAACTTCGCAACGGTTCAGTTTCGATTCGGCTGTAAGTTATTAGCAGAATTGGGCCTCTGAAGACTTACAAGTCTGACAAGAACCAGGTGAGCAGCGTGCATGTTTGCCAACTTTGTTGTATAAAAAAACTACTTTCGAAGAGTTTGTACTATTAATATTATAGCTATTTTCGACAGACATCTAAATAAATAAAAATGGATCGCATAATGTGTTGCTAAGCGCAAACTCGGGAACGGGTGGACCGATTTGGCATGTTTTTTTCATACTTTCCTTAAGGCGCAAGAGAAATTCTTATGGAGAGAAAACATATAAAAATTGCGGGGAAATTAGTTAAAAAAACTCTTCTTTTCCTATACAAATCACAGAGTAAATAAATTTTGACAAAACGAAGTCTGTCCGGGCAGCTAGTTGGGAATAAATAAAACACAAGACATTAAAATAAACTTACAATTCCAACGTAGAGGCGTCAAAAAACTAGCTGGACGCTTTTATGGGGAAATGTATAAGTAGTAGTTTTCTACAAGAAAGTTTCATAAGTGTTGTTGTTGCAGATTTGCCTTTTCATGAGTTAAAAGAAATGAGACTTACGAGAAAAGGTTATTACAAAGTCAATGATTTATTTAAATGAGCTTGCTTGGAGTTAAGAGGAACACTAAGGTCGAGAGAATTTAAAAAAAGGCTATTTGTAAAATGTATTGCTGTCGCGCTGTGTGCCCGAACAACTGAACTGAGCGCGATAGAGATATTTGCAGCTCAGACTGAAAATACCTATGAAAAGTATACAAAACATACGTTCCATTGTCTCCTATTTTCTCCGCCAAACCTAGACAGGTTTAATTACTTTTAACATTAAAAATTAAAGAAAGGCTTTGGTTATGTTTTTATGTTTTGCTTTTTTCATTTAATTTCTTCATAATTATTTGCGAGATGTTTGAATATAGCAGAAAATCAAGCCAATCTTTTAGGTTTTTGAAAGTTTAAATCTCTTTTAATAATTATTTTATTAGAGAAAGAAAGACATAGGAACAGTGGCCACTGATTTTTTGAAAAAACTTTTTCCATTATCCGCGAAGGAAATAGGGGGACTTCGTTTGTATGGGTAACGGCCCGTACGAATTTTCTCTTAATCTAGATATCTTAAAAATAATTACGATGTAAACTAATTTAATTTTATGTGGTAGCGGCATGACTTGTTGTTAATGTCGCTACTTCTAATAAAGTTTAGAAGTTTCTTGGTCCAATTCTTATAGGCCGAAAGACGACCTGAATATATGGTGGGTAAGAAGATTGAACGGTTGTTGGGCTAAATTAAATTGAACTAATACAAATTAAATTAAATTTTTACCTCCTTCCTGCTGACCCAGTATGTTCGGCATCATTGCAAATTTGAACCCTAGACCTCCCGATAAGAAAGCCAGTGCCGACTCCACAGCGCCACCAACGCTCCTCGGTAAACTTAATATTGAGATAATATTAAGTTTACCTCAACACAAAACCACAGCAGCAATAAACATTAGCAGATTCATTAGAATCATGGATAGGGTAGAGAGAAGCCTCACAGGATTTCGGGGAATTTAAAAGCAAAATACGGCGTACAAGATTTGGTAAGTCAACAGTAGATTACAAATACAGCAGATTAAACATTTATTCGGTGTGTCTCTGGGGTTGTTTTCGCGGCTAACCTAACAGGGTTGTTGCAGAGTAAGACGGCTTTGTTAAATGTAGAGCTTAGTTTAAGTAAGAGATAAGTGTATAAAAATAGCATTTTTATCTCTACAATGTAATTATTCTAAGTTGGTCAGACAGTGAGTATCAAAAGCTATGGTATTTGGAGATTTTTTTCTTTGGTTAAATTCAATTTCAATGTTTTGTTCAAATTGTATTATAACATAATCATCACTTTTGCACGTCAAAGAAGCTACGTCAATAATTCATAAGTCTATGGCGGGAGACCTTGTACTGGAAAGAACCAGCAAGGACTATTTCTTTTCCTGTATTGTTACAGAGTCGCCAATTGGTATTATAATAATATAAATACTGCACCCATTCTTCTGCGCTATACACTCTATATTCAATATATATTTTCACGTTTTACCCTCATTAGTCTAGAAGTAAATATTACGAGACGCCATTAAAATAATTCTGGCATAAAATGCCATGAAATGCCCCAGTTTGTTATCTTTAGGTAGGTACCAACTCAGAACTCCATTATTAAGGCTATATAGTACCTTTTATTTGCACGACTACTATGAAGTAAATAGAATAAAATCATGTTGTTCTTAAGCGGAATGGGTCAGTTTTTAAATATTTTTTCACACAACAGGGAACTCTTTACCTTCAATTCACCTGATGGTAAGTGAAGATAAGGCCGAAGAAGGAAGCGAGCTTCACCTGAACTCCTAAATAACTGACGAACTGGCTATCTTACCTCTTATTTATCGGAACACAATTTTGTTATCATGGCGACAAAAGTGACTGTGGTATCTATCCAAGCAGGCTCAGAAGTCCCGCAATCCTCATGAGGAATCACCTAGATCTCCAGGTGATTACCGAGTGCCCACAAGCGCTAGATCACGGGGGCAGCTGAATTGAATTGAAGTTGTATAAAATCAATTATTGGTTAGCCAAAGTTGTAAACAAACTTAGGTCGAACATAGCCGTGTAGGCCGCGCGTGGGTAGCTACGCCAATCTCCAACAACTCACAACTCATTTTTCGCCTAATTATCAAGATCTGGCAACGTCACACGAAGCGTAATCAATTTATAAGCTAATTGTATTCGGCAATGTAATAAAACAGCAAATGGGCTCGCGGAGTTGGCAGATGCTCAAACTAAAACGAATTATGCCGCAAAACGTACGGATTGGGGTAGTTAATGGTTTATGGGTGAATATAAAAAGAATTTAAAAGTTATTATAACGAACAACCACTAATAAACAAATCACTTTAAGTATCGCTCAATTGATGCTCTTTTGTTTCATTTAAATGTAATTTTGTTTTATTTAAAGGCAAATTATGTACTTCTACGTGTAAAAATATTGTACATTATGTGACGTTAGTAACTTCGTAATAAACATTATTTTTGATTACACGTATATTGAGTATGTTATTATTTAAATGTAATAAACGAGAGAAACGACCTATTACAAGTTACATTTCTTAAAAATGCTATCATCGAAAGAGAAAAATGGGGTTTCCAAACACGGCACTAATCTCTACGGGACGCGTCCCGGGAACGCTCCCTAATCCCGGCATTATAAATAAAACTGGGATTCGGCCTCAGTTTCCTTAATGGAATATGATAGATGGTGCGAATGAGGTATTTGTGTAGGTATCGACAGTTATTTCACCATTTTTATAATGTTTACTGGTTTGGTGTACTTCAAACCGTCTCTCGACCAATTCAGACTAGACATCAATGTTTTCAAACAATAAAGTACTTTGCAGTAATAGACGGGACAAGGTGAACATTGTTTTCCTTAGCTAGTGCTTTGACAAATCTTATACTTATTAACCCTCGGTATACCTGGTAGGGTCTATTTGGCCTTTTTATCCTGCTGCAACACAAACATGTTATACTTACATGGAATCATAGGTGTACCTATATTAAGATAATTTAACATTGTTTGAATGTAATGTAATATAAGTGTGTATGTGTTATTTGGCAAATAAACTTTTATCTATCTATCTATCAGACACATACCATCGAAGAAATTGTTATAGTTCATTAAAATTTGAAATATGGGCACCACCACCCTTAGAACTTTAGCTTGCACCAATTTTAATTCATTGCCCAACTATCCAGAAAACTTGTAGGCACTGATTTTTTGCACTCATTGAACCACGTATGAATTAAATTAAAAACCTCATTCGCCATTGATTTTCGCTAAGCAATAGTTGTCAGTATTGGTGACCAAGATGTAAGCTCATTATGGCTGAAACTCTCTTTTGGAATAAATTATTTAAAAAAAAACGTTTTAAATGCAAGCTTTTGGTAATCGTCAATACGAATCACACGAGCCCAAACTCGATGGGGCTGTGTCGTTTAATTGCAAAGCTCCTATGGCGACATTCTCTGCTGCTCCAGCATTAGATCAGCTCTATGTCATCATAATATGCAAAATTTCAGCTCAATCGGAAACCGAGAAGTGGGTTTTTTTTATTGCAATTAAGCTGGCAAACAAACAAACTGCCCACCTGATGGTAAGTAGTAACAGTCACCTATAATACATGTGGTTCCTGTGAGATTCGCAGCAAAACTGCAACCCCTACAAGAACCACAGTGTACGTTGCCAGCTTGTGACTTATGATGTAAAGTCTCGGTACCCAGTAATTTCAGTGCCATATTTAACCCTTCAAAACCGGAATACAGCAATGCAAGCACTGCTGCTTTGCAGCAGAAATAGGCAAGACAGAGGTACCCATGCACACGACCAAATTCAAATTCAATATCTTTTATTCAAATTGGATTGTTACAATCTCTTTTGAACGTCAAAGCAGCTACGCCATTGGTTCACAAGTCTACGGCGGGAGACCTTGTACTGGAAAGAACCAGCAATAAAACCAGCAAGTTCTATTTTTTTCTCCCTGTATTGTTACAGAGTCGTCAATTGGAAGCTGACCTCACAGCAGAAGTTTGAGCTCAACTTCCATTACAAGATTAGATGTGTCAGTTCTCTTCTTACTACTTATTACCAAAAATAATATTTGTTTAAACAAATAGTTATACATAACTTATTTATATAGATTCATTATCTGAAAAATTAACACCAGGCATTGGCATCATTCAAATAATCGTTGACTTTATAATATCCTTTACTCATAAGAGTCTTTTTTACATGCGCTTTAAACTCATGAAAAGGCAAGTCGGTAACACTTTGTGGAAGCTTATTATAAAAGGTTATACATTTCCCCATAAACGAGCCTCTAGTTTTTTGAAGCCTGAATGTTGGAACGGCAAGTTTATTTTTGTATCTTGTGTTTAGATGGTGAATTTGGAAATTGGTTTCAAATGTATTATAATTTTTATAGACATAAATCAAATTTTCATAAATGTAATGTCCTGCTAAAGTCAATATATGAATTTCTCTAAATAAGGCCCTTAAAGAATCTCTTGTTCATAAATTATAAATAGCGCGAACCGCTCTTTTTTGAAGTACAAAAATACTTTCAATACTAGCAGCCGATCCCCACAGTAGTATTCCATATGACATGACACTATGAAAATAACTAAAGTAAATCAATCTTGCCGTTTCAACATCAGTAAGTTGTCTTATTTTTTTAACTGCATATGCTGCAGAACTAAGTCTGTTAGCCAAGGACTCAATATGTGGATCCCACTGCAATCTAGAATCAAGTGTTATACCCAAAAATTTAGTAAAGTCGATGAATTCAACAATTTCATTATTCATTTCCACTATGGTATCCACTTTTCTTACATTTGGCAATGAGAATTTAATACATTTAGTTTTACGTGAATTAAAAGATAAATTATTTATAGTGAACCAATGCAATACTTTAGAGAGAGTACTATTTACAACGTCAGTATTTCCATTTCCTCTGTCAACCTTAAAAATTAAAGAAGTATCATCTGCAAATAGTACTGTTTCGCACAGATTCTTAGTGAAGTGTGGGAGGTCATTAATATAAATTAAGAAAAGCAAGGGTCCCAACATCGATCCTTGTGGCACGCCGATAACTATAGGTGCACCAACAGACTCAGTTTTGTTAATAACAACTTTCTGAACCCTATTGGATAAATAAGACTCAATAAGTCTCATTGCTTCTTCAGAGACACCATAATGTTTGAGTTTATTTAAAAGAGTTTGGTGACCAACGTAATTAAAAGCTTTTGATAGGTTACAAAATATACCAATTACATCTTGTTTACACACCCAAGCAGCAAAAATGTGTTTCAGAAGTGCAACACCGGCATCAGTAGTGCAACGACCTTTGGTAAAACCAAATTGGTTCATATGTAAAATGTTGTTACTTGAGAAATGATCAGTTAACTGATTAGATATAATTTTTTCAAATATTTTACTAAGAGCTGGTAGAATCGAAATTGGTCGATAGTTTGAAGGGTCATTTTTATTTCCAGACTTAAATAGAGGTATCAACTTGCTATTTTACATGAGGTCGGGGAAGACACCTTCATCGACACATTTATTGAATATCAACGCAAGTTGCGGTGCAAGTTCTTTAATTACAGATTTAATTATATGGGTCGAAATACCCCAAAGATCTTCAGTTTTTTTGGTACTGATCATACGAAATGTTTTCAAAACAGTGTTAGCATCAATGTGACAAAAGTTGCACCTCTCCACACTCCGTCCCAAAAGAGCTACAGCCTCATTGGGACATGAGTTGAGACTACTTGTAGTTTCTATGGGTATATGAGAGAAGAAGTCTTCAAATGCTTTAGCAACCGCATTGTCTGATTTAATAGTTTGGTTATTGATTTCTAAAGAGAAAGAATTCACAGTACTTTTGGGTTTACCTGTTTCCTGGTTAATGATATTCCTGGTGGTTTTTATTTTATTTTTAGATGAACTGATTTTGTTACTTATGTACATAGCTTTTTTTTTAGACCTTGGTATAGTCTCCCTCCGGTAAATTTAAACTTGCAAGATTTCATTACAGACACCGTGAAAGGACAGGTGAAAGTTGTCTGTACATCAAGATCCCATTTCTCGGGAACGCGTATAGATATCGCGCTGAAATTTATATCAAGTATTCGGGTCTGCGGTGTCTTTCAGCTATGAAAAAAATCAAACTTGTATGTGACCGCGATCAAAAGACCTTTTATGTTGCATGTTTTTGCCTGTTGACTAGAATCATGAAATTTGGAAAAGCATAATGTTAAGACAAATTTGAAAACCGTCAATATGTACATCTTATATCTATACTAATATTATAAAGAGGAAAGATTTGTATTTTTGTATGTTTGTATTGAATAGGCTCCGAAACTACTGGACCGATTTAAAAAATTATTTCACCATTAGAATGCTACATTATCCCTGAGTAACATAGGCTACAAAATGTTTTTCTTACGGGAAAATATATAATTCCTACGGTAAAATATAAAAATTCTACGGGAAAACAAAAGAACACGGGCGAAGTCGCGAGCGGAAAGCTAGTACCTAGATAAAATCATACGGAACCCTCGGCGAGTCTCGCACTTGGCCTGTTTTTGTTTCTTTTGTCGATGAAAATCAATAGAACCTAACAACAAAAATCAATATTATTTTAATTTTTGTCAAGAACAGAACAAAAATCAGTAGAAATTAAATCGTACGAAACCCTCGGCGAGTGAGTCCAACTCGCACTTGGTAGGTTTTTGTTTCTTTTGTCAATGAAAATCAAAAGAACTAATTTTCAATAATCAATACTATTTTCATTTTTGTCGAAAACATAATGAAAATCAATAAAAATTGAACTCAGACGACACTCGACGAACGATTCAGATATAGAGCCCTTGGATAGAGATAAAAATAAACAAATCCTTTATTAATTTTCCTTGTATTTCGGCTGGTTTTTCATATATTCTCAATTCGTTTGTACTTAAATGTTTGTTTTCATAAAGGTGGAACAACAATCAAATCAACCGCGGAAGGTAAATGTAAAACACGAGGCTAAATATAGCATCGACTGTTTGCACCCCACAATCGAGTTCCGAAAAGCGGGCAAAATATTATTTATCCCCGGGAAAAGAAAACCGCCCCTTTATATTCAGTTGACGCGGCGTAAATACAGTACTTTTTATTTCTTTATTGAGACAATCACACCTACATCACATCGCAATACAATTGTGTAGTCAGCTTATTATAATTACTAGCTGTACTCGCGTCTTTGTTCGCGTGGATGTCGGAAATTCCCCCTCGTGATCGCCCCGCCCGCGCCCGCCCGCCTCGGATATCATAAATGCGTGCGTGGTACTTACTTAATCATTATTTTGTTGCGGAGTTATTTTAAAAGTGAGATATTTCTAAAGATATATGTATTGAAATCATATGATATCTAAAAAAATGTTAAAAATTAAATACTTGTGATGAATAATGTATTTATTTTGACAAGGAATAATATTATGTTTACAAAAACACATTCGCAGATAATGCATTATTTTAGAATAATAAAGGAGAATGTCGAAAATCGCCCCATGACCAACAAAGATTTGATTTACGTCATAATTATATGCATATTTTATAACACTCATAACAAATATATGTATTCGACGGACAAATCAGAAATATTTAAAAGTACTTTCAGAAACAAAACTAAATGAAGTAAAATATACGAATGTTTATCGTTACCTTTGCTAGATTAAATAAAATTGAGTCGATTTTATGTAGGTATGGACGTTTATTTATTTGTATAAATTATGTTTTTATATCTTCTTTCACAATTTACAACGTTTTTTTTTTTTTTTTTTATAATATAATTATATCACCACAGACTCGTGGTCCGTGCCCTTTTAAGGCTGTATTTTCGTTTTGATCTTTTTCTTTTTTAAACTTAATAAGTCCGACTACTCTACTCTATATCTGGGGTGAGTTGCGCATCACCTAAAGTGTAACTATCCTACATGTTTATATATAATATATATACACACGCTTATACATCATATATATATTTATGCTCATACATACCTATTATATTCCTATTACATTGTATACTTTACATATTACAGATTTTTGTTATTATTTATATTATGTTTTAACATACATTAATTATATATTACATTATATATTATATTTTAACATTAAAATATATTATATATGTTGTATTTTTATTATTATTAATTTTGTTTGTACAGCCGGCTCAAAAAGTAGACAAACATTTTAGTTCCATGTCACACCAACCATTAACAATGAAATATAGGTGTAACCATACTAAATAAATGAATAGTTGGTGTGACATGGCACCAAATTTGCTAAAAGATTGCTATCCACTCTCGGAGCCGGCTGTGCATATTCGATATTTTTATACGTGTTCTTAACTATTAACTTAACTATGTCCATATGTTTTTTTATATATTTTTAACTTATTTCTTAGCCCAGGTTAATGCTAGAGGGACTACCGCAAGAGGGATTCGGGGTGAGGTGGTTCGTTTCCGCATCTAAGTCGCTGCGCATATCTGAGCTCTGACAGCCATTTTTTCATTGTAATCGACGACCTCATGATCCGTTGCCGTGCTAGAAAAGGCAACGAGGCGTCTAATGGCGTCATCCTCCTTCAGCTCCCGGTAGTAATAGGTGCAGGTCACCGTGTGCCTTGTTATGGCGACCACCGCATGAGGAACGCTGTCGTGAACTGGATTCTTTGGTTCCGCTCCTCTGAGCACAACCACGTGGTCGTACGTTAGCCCCTGAGCTTCATGGATCGTGAGCAGCCTAGACTTAACTCCAGTGCCAAATCCATCCCTCTTGTGCACATCTTTCTCATCTTGAGTGAAGGTCAGGAAGAGAGTATTGGGGTCGCACTTTCTTAGTCTCGCTCCCGAAGCCATTCCGCATGTTAAGGACCTCAGTAGTTGCCGAGATGTGTAAATACCCTCATAAATATCTTGGAGGGCGTACACCACATCCATCGGGCTTCGGTGTGTACAGAGGAGCTTTTCGGTAATGGACGTAATGGCGGCAGGACTTTCGTAACGCATTTCGAATAGGTCGTTTCTGTCGATGAAGGGGATTTGGTTACTATCAGCCATGAGAACCAGTTCCTTTGCCCCGGTCAGCCTTGATGCCATAACTATGGCTCCAAAATGGACCAGGAGAGCCTCATCTACCAAAAGGCGTTTTGAAGCTCTCGCCCCATTGATCAGGACCGAGGCAATTGTTCTTATTTTCCCCTTTGCGACCGCCCCTAGACGACTCGTCACTTCGTCCGACAGTTCCTTTGCCGTTTCGAGTGTGCTGGTGATGATCAAGTCTTCCTTAATTTGGAAGTTCTTAAGGAGCCATGTGGTCTTCCCACACCCCGGCACCCCGTCCACCCACCTGATTGCCAACTTACCCCATGGCTCTGAGATCCAGGTTCCAGTTACGTTTTTCGCCGTTTCCAGAATCCGGTTCTCCAGCATGAAGCGAGTGCACTTAGCAGTCACCACTATTGGGTCATCGACTGGTGCATAGAATGTGAGGGCTCCTCTTTGTTCTGTCGCTTCTTGATCCACCAGCACCATTCCCGACGTGCCACTGTACGCCGCCATCTGTCCCTCAGTTATGGGGTGATTCCCCGCCAGCACCGTCCCGGAGTTGTTGTCGTAGACCACAGCCCTCGCCCCGTCTAGAAGCTCTCGCAGCAACACTCGGGCGTTTGCTTGAAATGTTTCAATTATCCTGCTGCAGGTGGTGTGTTTTACCTGTAACGTCGCCCGTAGTGTCTCCACATACTCCAGGTAGGCGTTGACTAGGTCGTCTCCGTCTCGGTCTGATGTTAGTCTTGGCGGCGGTCTCACCCTACCCATGTCAGCTAGTGTGGACTTTGTAGTTTTATGTAGGGAGGGTGCCTTATTTTTGGGGTCCGTGTTCTTTGCTGTCACGCACCCTAGCCTCCGAGGATGGACGTGGCCCAGGGCGGCACATATTCCCCTGACGAGGTCGTCTGTCGGGGATGGCCTTTGAGATTGGAGGCGTCCCCTTTCATGTTCCTCCTGCACCGCCTCCTCATGCCGCCTTTGAGCCCTTGCTGAGCCGCATTCCATCTGGACGTCGCGTGGAGTCTGCTCTCGATGTTTGAGTAAAAAATCGAGGTTTTCGCCTCTTCCTTCGTACACTATTATTTCGTGTTTTCGGGCGGACTCCAGCAAAGGAGTGTAATCCGACACGTTCCCTTTCTCGAAGCCCACCTTCATGACGTCCACGCTGATGACTCTCGGGTCTCCATCAAAGCATGACAGCAATTCCCCAGCTTTTATGAAGGGCGTCTTATCGTCCATGTCCCAGTTTAAGAGTAGGATGGACTTATTTCTGGCATGCACGATCCTGCATTTTTGTCCGGCAAGCATTATCTCCGGCATTGCATCAAAAACTTTTTTCTTGATGGTCGCCCTGGTGGTGCTGCCTTTGAGCAGTACTGCTAAGCCTGGTGATATGGCTACGTGCTTCCTCGTTCCTGACATGCAAAAACTGATGCCAATCCTCTCTCTTGGGCTATCCATGAAGACCGCCACACCCCTTTTGATAAGGCCTATTTTCCCCCTTTCTCCGCCACTCAACCAGCGATCCCGCGTTATTGTTGGCGCCACACGGGGAACTCTGTTCGGCTCTGCGTTTACTCTAGTTCCCTCAGTTCCATGTGCTGGTGGTGTACAATTCTTGTTCCTTCTTATGGCCACTTCTGCCACTGCTTCCAGGAACTTTAGGGTGATGTCTTTGGTTTTATTGTTCAGCAGCAGAGCATGGATGGTGTCCTTTTTTAACACTAACCCATCCAGTTTATTTTCTATTTCAAAGCGAGCTCTGGCAAACCTGGGACAGTCCAGGATCAGATGCCACACCGATTCAATCTCCGCAGGATCGCATTCACAATGCGGGTGATCCTTGAGTCTGAATCGGTGCAGATATTCTCCGAAGCCCCCGTGCCCCGTGAAGACTTGTACTAGGAGGGGCGAAGGTCTCTCCTTCCGGACCCAGGCGTATGCCTTGACCTGATCCGGAAAGAAACACCTGGTTACCTCTCCTGTGGTCGAGGTTGAGTAACGGTCTTGCCATATTCGGACCGACTCCTCTCTTATTTTCCTCTTCACGTATGACACGGGAACCTCGCCGTAGTCTGGTGTCCCGTTTACTGCCCGAGCCGCTGTTTTGGCCAGTTCATCCGCCCTTTCATTTCCCGCTGTGCCCACGTGTGCCCTCAGCCAGAACAGTCTCACCTCCCCTCCATTCCTTCTGATGCTTCTTATGTCTTCGTGTATCCTCTGCACGAGCTGGTTGTCAGCTTTAGGATTAGCGATTATATCCAGAGAGGATCTGGAATCGCTCAATACTGTTGCTGAGCTTATTTTCCTTCTCTGGACCATCTCTATTGCTCTGTGCAGAGCATACAGTTCCGACTGGAAGACCGTACAGGCCGAATCAAGTCCGAATGTATAGCTGGCAGATTCCTTACCTCCTTCCCACCACGAGATGGCAGCTCCTACTCCCTCATCGATTTTGCTGCCGTCAGTGTAAATTTGTGGGTCTCGGATGTTGTGCTTTTGGAGGTTTTCTGTGGATGTATCCTCTATACATTCGTACTCGACTAGTACTCGCTTTGATGGGTGGGGTCTTTTCAGAAAGGGAACCTCTTTCTCGAGCGTTCGGCCGGGTGGTATGTGGTCTCGACAGTTACGTTTTTTAGTTCTGTGGAGGGTAGCCGTTTCTTGCACACGTAGGTCGAGCGGAAGTAATCCCGATAATGTCAGGGCGGACGTTAGCGACACAGTCCTGTACGCTTTGCAGATCTTTTTGGCAAAGTTCCTTTGGACCGACTCCAGCTGTTTTTTAACCAGTTCTAGGGCCGTGGCCTGGCTCCATGCTCCACTGGCGTAAAGGATAATGGGTTCGATGACCGCCACGTATATCGTCCTGATGATCTCACCGTTTAGGCCCCATGTTACCTTCGCCGCGCAAGCAAGTTGTTTATATATGTTTGCTGCTTTCCTGCACTGTTCTGAGACGTGCTGGGCAAAGTTCAGGTTTTTATCTATGGTGAGTCCTAGCACTTTAATCGCGCTAACCAGTTCGACGTTTATCCCGGACATCGTCACTATGAGGGGTTCGTACTTCAACTTTTTCGTTATCAGCATCGCCTTGGTCTTATGCGGTGCGAACTTTAGTTTGTTACGGCTTCCCCATTCGACGACATCTTCCAGGACCTCATTTGCGATCTCCTCTACTTGTTGAGATGTTTCGCCAGAGAAAACCAGGACCACGTCGTCTGCAAAGGCCTGGCAGTGCACGTTTCTCCCCTCCAAATGTTTGAGCAGGGAGTCGAGGATTATGTTCCAGAAGGTGGGACCTCCTATTGATCCCTGGACACATCCTTTGGTAGTATCTTTCCCTGCTTTTTCTCCCATGTAGTTTACCTCTACTTTTCGATCTCGTAGATATGATTCGATCATGAAGTAGAGGTTTCGGGGGCAGTTTTTAGTGATTAGTTGTTTTTTGAGCGCCGGCCACCATGCGTTGTCGAAGGCACCCTCTATATCCAGCGATACCATCAGAATGAGCTTCTTCCCCTTGAGCTTCATCCTAACGTGCTCTACTAGGTCACAGAGGGCGTCCTCGGTCCCGCGCTGCGGTATGAAACCAAATTGGTTTGCGCTCAATGTGGGGAGAATATGCCATTGCAGTCTATTGATCATTAGTTTTTCAACTATTTTTCCGAGCACCGACAGGAGGCCGATCGATCGGTAGGACTTTGGGTGTGTGTAATCGTCCTTTCCCGGCTTTCTCAGGACGATCACGTGTGCCACTTTCCATTTGTCGGGGAAATGTTCCAGAGATAGGCACTTATTTGCTATTCCAAGAAACACGCCCCCGTCGTTCCGGATTGCTGTAACGCACACGTCGGCTGTCAGTCCGTCTGGTCCCGGTGCCTTTTTGGGATTTTGATTTTTAAGTACCGATTCCAGTTCTGCCCTGGTGAACGGTGGTTCATCGCGTCCCAGCCGATTGTCCCTCCAGCCCCGACTCTCCGTCGCCGCCCGGATCTTTTTGTGGTACACCGTGTCGGTCTCGAGCATGTCGTCCGCATAGAACGTGTTGGTGAGGAGTTCTGCCGAGTCCCGTGGGGTCAGGGTGGGGTCAGTTTACAACGTTAAGACACGTCAATTGACTACTCACGCGCTGTCGCTGGTTAGTTCGTTGTGTTTTTGACTTGCTTTATTGTTTCGAGATTTCTTGTTCTTTACAGTGGCTATAATAACCATCTCTGATTGATTGCAATACCTATACAATTATTAAAATAATAATTATTTTAATAATTGTATAGGTATGGACTATATGTATAGCTCTAACGAAATAAAGTGTTACTTCAACTAACCTCAGAATCGGTTTCATTTTGATTATAATTCGATTTCTAAGCTTGTCCGTTGTAATTGATGTGAACGTATGGTATTTACTATTGTTTAATTACATGAAAAGCATTTTTTCACTCCTGTAGGTATTGGGGCGAACAATGTATGGGGGCAGAGCAATGTCCTTTGATTACCAAAAAAGTTTGCAGTAAGTCAACCTTAAAAGTGCGTAAAAGATAAACATATGCTGTCGCTGACTTTTCTTAGAACATATTGCGGCATACGTGATTTTTGCTTAACTCTAACCGTTCACGCAGCACACGCAACGAAATCTCTAAAAAAATATTATGTTCCCGTTTTTGCAACATTTTTCATTGATGCTCAGCTCCTATTAGTCATAGCGTGATGTTAAAGTATAGTCTGTAGCCTTTCTCGATTAATGGACTATCCAAAACAAAAAAAAATAATTTGAATCAGTAGTTCCTAAGATTAGCGCGTTCAACTAAACAAACAACCAAACAAACCCTTCAGTTTTATAATATTAGTACGTATAGATTACAAAAAGAACGGAAAAGTGCGAGTTAAACTCGCGTGGAGAGAATTTAAAGTAACAATAATCAACGTGTTCCGCACGTTGATTATTGTTACTTTAAATGCCATAGGCTTATAGTAGATTTTTGTGTACTCTATAAGGAAGGAACTATTTTCTGTGATTGTTTTCAACATATTAGGCTCAATATATTAAAAACACTGTACAGTAACATCAAGATAAATTATTGGCATCGGAAAACATGGGAAACAATTCTCTAACTTATCAAAGACAATTGACAAAAAGTAGTTTGGCCTTAAAAATCATTCATAATCTTAAAAGCAGCTCTATATCATTTACTGCCTAGATAATTTTACCCAAGGGAGACTCTGTACCGGGGTCGTCTGCTTGGGTGCCTCCGTCTTACCTATTTCTGCCGCAAAGCAGCAGTGCTGGCATTGCTGTGTTCCGATTTGAAGGGTGAGATATGGCACTGAAATTACTGGGTACCGTGGCTTTACGTCTGATGTCACAAGTTGGCAACGTATTGTGTGGCTCTTTTGTGGGTTGCAGTGCTACAAATCTCACAAGAATCACATGTATAGGTGACTGTTACCACTTCCGATCAGGTGGGCAGTTTGCTAGTTTGCCAACTTAGTTGCAATAAAAAAAATATGTAGGTCATCTTCGGAAACACGAAGTTAGCCGATGCCCATTATTATATATCTTGATGATGATGATGAAGTACTGTAGGCCCAATAGTTTCGGAGAAATAAGGCGGAAGATGGTCAATTTTCACCTATTATCTTAAATACAAAACTATATGACTTAAAATTATTTATTAAAAAACTAGCAATGAACCGCACGTAGAACGGAACCTATACGCTGCGTTTATTTTACTAGTATAATTCGAAATCGAGATATTCTACTAGTATATTTCTTTTGTATTTTCTTGACATGCAAATTTATAGATTATAATATATTTTTTAATAAGTAAGTTGAATTAACATTGCTTTAAAGCTTTAACATTTAATTTGTACGACTACAAGACTGATCACAGTATGTACTGCAAACAAATTTTCGGCCCTTTTAAAGTAATGTGTATAAATTTGTGTTGAATTGAATTATTGAAATAAAAGATCTGCTTTCATGACAAGATTGTTATATTAATGTTGCTTAGTAACATGGAATAACTCTATAAACATAGACAGCTTGCGCGCCCCGTGTACATAATAAGTAAGCTAAATCTCAATAACAATAATTAAGCAAAAATATAATTGTTCTACCTACCTATTAATAATAATAAGGTAACATTCTCTTTGATACAAATAAGTTAGCTCTCAATGGGTAACTTACAAAGTTTAGTGACTGAGCGCATGAATTCTACTCCACTAGCCAATTTAACAGTCGCCACTCTACATATGCCGTCAGGCCCTGTGTGCACAAACTCCTTCTGTGTAGAGGTCGTCACACAGAAGGAGGCAGCAGAGCGGAATAGGGAAGATGACCCATCGGCAGACCCCTGCCGTCGTAGGAGGCCAGGACGAAGGTGGCGACAGTTCGCTCGCCTTCTTCCTCCTGACGGTGACCAGCGGGACGCGGGCCAGGGAAGCCCGAGTCCTGCATTGCACAGGTCACCGCCAGTCGTCGATGCTCCTAATGCCCAGGAGCATCGCCGACCTTCCCGTTTTGGGGAGGCAAGAAGGGCTCGCCATAGGCGAGCAGACGCTGACGAAGTCATGGAAGTGTCCGAAAGGGTTCCCATGGCTTTGTCCGGCCACGAGGCGTCCCTCCTCGGCGTATCCTCTTCGTCTGATGACGGGGAGGATGCGGCGGTGATGGACGCGCTCGTGCCAAGGCGTATTTGAGGGGGCATCGTTGGGTTTTAGTCGGTAGGCCGCGGTCCCTGGCTGGCACTTTGCCCCCAGTGGTCGACATAACCTCGTGTTTCCCAAGCACGAGGTATGCGTAATGCATTTCCCAACGTAAAAAAAAAAAAAAAAAAAAAAAAAAGGCCCTGTGTGCAACTTATTTACTCGTGCCAATGGCCATACTAAGGGTAAGGTATTATCATCTTTGATAAGAACTAAGTCATTGACCTTTAAATTTGTGGCGGTTCGCCTCCACTTGCTTCTATTTTGCAACGTGTTCAGGTAGTCTCTGGACCATCTATTCCAGAAATGTTGTTTCATCGCTTGCACGCGTTGCCATCGAGACAGTCTACCTTCGTTAAGAGATGTTATGTCAGGTTCTGTCAATAATAGTAATGTCTCTCCTATTAACAGGTGTGCAGGTGTAAGAGCACTGAAGTCGTTAGGGTCTTCACTAATCGCAGAAATGGGCCGGGAATTAATGCAGGCCTCTACGGTACACAGTACCGTATAGAGCTCTTCATAAATAAATAAAGTATTGCCGATTACGCGTCTCAAATGGTATTTTACCGACTTCTTTCCCACAGGCCACCAAAATGAGGACTGTTAGGTGGGATGAAAACAAATCGTATAGGTTCCGGTAGGAACGACTTATTGATCTCTGTGATGCTTTGATCCTGTGCTAGTAGCTCAGTAGTGGTAGTCGGTCAGTAAATTTCTACAACCTACAAAATTTGTAGCATTGTCGCAATGTAGTTCCGCTAGACGCCCGCGGCGTGAACAGAATCATTTGAGTGCTCCTACAAATGCAGCCGTAGAAAGATCACTAACTAGCTCTATATGCACGGCTTTAGTGCACATGCAAATAAAAACAGCAATGTATGACTTGGTTACTGTAACTCGTCTATTCATACTCTGTCGCAGATTAATCGGTCCACAAAAGTCAACCCCGGATACTAAGAATGGTCTGTTTGGTTTAACACGTGCCGTCGGTAGCGCTCCCATGAAAGGGTTTTCGTTAAACGGCTTAGCCTTGAAACATGTGACACACATTCGCGTTATTTTTTTGACTAGTGCTTTGCCATGGATGGGCCAAAACTTCTGACGTATTATTGTCAACAAGGATTGTGGTCCGACATGACAGTACGCTAGGTGATACTGTGTTGCGATTATTGACGTAACATTGTGCGATTTTGGTAATAAAATTTGATGTTTCGCTTCATAGGCTAGGGTTGAATTTTGAAGTCTACCGCCTACTCTTATAATCTTATTCTTATCGAGGAATGGGCTTAAGGGTAACAATTTACTTTTGCAGTGTAGTGGCTGTCCCTTAATTAACGCGTCATATTCCTTAGTAAATGCCGATTTTTGGACAATTTTATAAATGCTTATTTCAGCTTTCTGTATCTCCGAAAATACTAATGGACCCTGAAGCTTGTTGCTCGATTTACAGTTGGTAATGAATCTTAAAACATACGCAAAAACCGCAAGTAGCTTATTCCACGACGAAAATTTATATAAAACGCTATCAACATGATTACAAGAATTGTCGGTAATTATATTTACCGGTTCAGCCTCCACAATTGTTTGACATTCTGCGCTAGGCTGCGGTAAAAAGTGATTTAAAAAATTAGGCATAAACCAATTATGATCAAGCTTATTTGCATGAATACCTAGTGTAATATAGTCAGCAGGATTATCTACCGACTTTATGTGATTCCATATATATGAGGTAGTTAATAGTTGGATTTCACGTACCTTATTCGCGATAAATAATTTAAGTTTATTAGATGAATTGTTTATCCACGACAGAGCAATTGTGGAGTCCGACCAACAAAATACATTGTCAAATTTTATGTTTGTGCTATTTATAAATTTATTCATAAGTTTTGCTAGTAATAGTGTTGCGCATAATTCCAGTTTTGGTAAAGTAATTCTCTTAATAGGAGCAAGTCTAGATTTTGAGCAAATTAGATTAATTTGTACATTACCGAACTTGTCGCAACTTCTTACGTACAGCACTGCCCCATACGCTCGTTCGCTGCTGTCTGCAAACCCGTGCAGTTCTAATTTCGTATAGTTGGGTGCTATGACGAATCTATTAATAGAAATATGATTAAGAGCTTCTAGACCCTTATGGAATTCATGCCAGCGCTTGAGATGTTCAGGTTGTATGTTGTCGTCCCATTCGATTTTGTCTATCCATAAATCTTGCAGTAATATTTTGGCTGTGATTACAACTGGACTTATAAAACCTAGTGGGTCAAATATTCTCGAGACTTCTGCTACTATCTCGCGTTTGGTATAAGTATCCTTTGCTTTTATCAATAAATCAAATTTGAAACAATCTGTTTTAGGTTGCCAAAATAGTCCCAATGTCTTTACTGCTGTATTATTTGAAAAAAGAAAGGTTGTTTCTTTGTCATGTTTATCTATTTGATCCAATAATTCGCTCGAATTGCTGCACCATTTGCGAAGATGCAACCCTCCAGCTTTTAAAATATTAGAAATGTCTCTTTGTAGTATTTTAGCGTGGTTTATATCAATTGTTCCAGTCAATAGGTCGTCCATATAAAAATCTTTCATAATTGCTTTAGTAGCATCCGGTTCATACTTATAACCTTCATCTTTAGCGATCTTCTGTAAGCATTTAGTTGCTAGGTAACTTGCGGATGATGTTCCATACGTAATTGTATTTAATTGGTATTCTTTGATTTTTTCACTCTGATCTGCTCTCCAAATAATGCGCTGTAGGTCTCTCTGTTGTTTTGTGACTAAAAATTGTCTATACATCTTTGTCACGTCAGCTGTCATTACAATGGGATGTATTCGAAATCGTAGTAGTATGCTCAATATGTCATCTTGGACGCTAGGCCCAGTCATCAATATATCGTTCAATGATATGTTATTGGAAGATGTCATTGATGCGTTAAAAACGACACGCACTTTAGTTGTTGTGCTCGTTTCTTTGTAAATAGCATGATGAAATAGATAATAACAGTTGGAATTACAAGATGGTAATGGTTCGACTTTTGTCATGTGCCCTAACTCTTCATATTCGGCCATAAATTGAGTGTATTCGCTATGCATTTTACTATTTGTCATAAATTGGTGTTCAAGTGCATAGAAGCGTTTTAATGCCTTGTTGTATGAGTTTCCGAGTGTTGATGTATGTTGCTTTAATGGCAATGTAACGATGTAGCGTCCGGTTTCATCTCTACATATCGTGTCATTAAATATTATTTCGCAGAGTACATGTTCTTCCGTATCTTTGTCATCAGTAGCTATATTTTCAATCTCCCAGAATTTATTGAGTTGGTCTTCAATCATACATGTATTGACTATTGCAATACTTGCTTGTAAAGAGTTTTTCTGTTCTGTTTTGCCACTTACCAGCCAACCAAAAACTGAATTTTGTAAAATAAGCTCATTGATAGAAATTTGTTGTTGTAGTATAGCTTTAAAGAGGATATCTGCGCTTATTAATATATCAATTTTACCAGGTTCGTCGAATTTTGGGTCTGCTAGGCTGATATTATCTGGAATATCAAATTTCAATTGTAGTTTATGTGATGGAATCTGTCTTGTAATATTTGCCATGACTATAGCTTCAGTGTGAAAAGTATGATTGGTTGATCGAGAACTGATAGCGATATTTGTAGAGCCACGTACTTGACATTGGTTGCGATTTATTCCGCTTACTGTGATATCTGTGTCATTAATCTTTAATTTCAGCATTTGTGCAGTTGCAGTGCTTATATTCGTGACTTGACTGCCACTGTCAAGGAGAGCTCTGAGTGTCATACACTGAGCATTATCTTGTCCATATACGTTTACCAGTGTGGTTGTTAATAGAACTTGTTGTTGTTTATTTATACTACATGCAAGTGAGTTAGCAGTACTTACTTGGTTTTGCTTGTCGTTTGAAATAGGTTGATCTGTTTCATCGGTTCTGGTTATCATCGCGTTAGGACTATTGATATGTAGTAGAGTATTGTGCCTGCGACCGCATCGTTTGCATGAACTGGACATGCATTGATCGGGAGTGCACTTATATTTTAAGCAGTTTACGCATCTGTTATTTTGTTTGATAAAATTAATTCGATCTTGTGCTGACATATTCAGAAAGGTCTCGCAGTGAAATAACCGATGAAAGTCTTTTTTGCACAATCTACAATTAGCTGGTTGTTTGTTTATGTGATTGACATAATATAAATTTTGCTCGATATCGTTGTCTTGGATACTGTCATTTGTTGTAGTCATCATAGAGATAGGCCGTCTTATGGAGGAGTTGGGAATATCATTTTTGTTGTTGTCTATAATTTCAAATGCTTGTGCTCTTTGTTCCAAATATGTTAGTAGTTCTGATAGTTTTGGTAATGTATTTGTTGTTCTTGTTGGATGTAGCTCCCAATCCTTTTTAGTTGCAATGTCTAAATTTGCGACTATGCTGTAAATTATCAATGCATCCCAGTGTTCTGTAGGTAGTCCTAGGTTTTTCAATAAAGATAGATTTTGTCTGATTGTGTTGCAAAGCTTTCTAATGCTCGTAGGACTGCCATTGATTTTATTTTGCTCCATGATATTTTTAATGTGTGTGTTGACCAAGATATGCTTATTTTCGTACCTATTTTCCAAGGTTTCTAGTGCAATGGTGTAGCTCTGATCAGTGATAGGGATTGATTGTATGAGTTGTTGAGGTTCGCCCTTAAGTACTGATCGCAGATAATAAAGTTTCTGTACATTGTTTAAATCTTTATTATCATTAATGCAACTATAGAAGATTTCTTTAAACGAATGCCAATCATTATACTTCCCGTCAAAGACTGGAAGTTGGATTTGAGGTAGTTTTGGTTTTACTCCTGTATTCTCCTGATGCTGTCTGGTGACTGTAGTGATATTATTGTGGCTAGCTTTGTCCGACATTTCTTCGTATATGGCTTTGGTGGTAAAATATTGATTGCAACATTCTTGGACAATGTCGAAAATTGGGTCATCATCTTGAGCGTCATCGGGAATATTGTTAATAATTTCAGATAATGTTTCGTTAGTGTGCGATAATGTTCGAGTCTTACCGATATGTCGAAGTATGCTGGTTGTGAAGTTCTTGGTGCTCACAGAATAAAATACAGGTTCCAATCAACTTAAGGGTTTATTCGCAGTAATTTTGTATCACAAATGTTAAAGCACGTCTTATCGCTACCGTAGGCAGAGGATGAAGAGAGCGAGTTACCAACATTAAAATTTTACATTGAATTGGTGGCTGTGTTGCCAACATGCTACGGCGTCACACAATCAAAGAACTTAATCAAGCAAAGTTAACGATTGCAATATAAGTAATAACTCGAATGTTATGTATACAATTTTAAATTAGCTAAACATTGAATAAATGTGAGAAAAAAAAACATTTTTTTTTATGAATTATTTTGTGCAAACATACTTAGTTTAAATTTATTTTAAACTGTCTGAAACAAGTACCTAAACAAAGATCTAGTTTCTATTATATAAGTTATGCCTATTCCTACACTTACATACATACATGTTAACAAAAGGTAAGTACTAAACCAAAACAAATTAACATAATGCGATAACTCTTTACAGTGTAAATAAAAGTAATATAATAACATGTATGAAGTTTTATTTTATAACTAACTTATTATCTACTTATTTTACTAATTTTGAGTTATGTTTATAATTACTCAATTGGCATTACACAAACCTTGGTAACAGAAGTTGTTATAGTTTTTCCATTACAAGTTTTGACTTCCAAGGCTCTTACTTTATTATCCTTGCCGGGGAATATTTTTATAATTCTAGCCATGGGCCATGAAAGAGGACTAATATTGTCTTGCCTTATAATTACTAACGAACCAACTTTTACATTTGGTAAATCATCCCGCCACTTAGGGCGTGTTTGCAAAAGAGACAAATAATACTTATGCCATATTTTCCAAAAATCTTGTTTTAACTTAGTGCAAATTTGCCAAAATTTTAATCTATTACTAGGAACTTCTAACAAATTATGTTCAGGATAAGAAGTTAAGGATGTGCCAACTAAAAAATGACCTGGTGTCAAATAAGAGAAATCATTGATGTCTGACGACATGGGAACCAGAGGTCTCGAATTTAGCACAGCCTCAATCTCATATAACACTGTACTAAGTTGCTCATAGGTTAAAACAGTATTACAAACAATTCTTTTTAGATGGTATTTGGTGCTTTTTACTGCGGCCTCCCATAGACCGCCAAACACAAGTGAGTATGCAGGAATAAAGTGAAAACTTATATTTTTAACAGAACAATAAGCATTCATCTGTGCCTGAAGTGACTGAGAGTTCAGTAATTTGTATAAATCAGATAACTGTTTATTAGCACCTCTAAAGTTGCCGCCATTGTCACAGTGGACCTCACTGGGTAGCCCTCGTCTTGAAATTAGTCTTTTAAAACAAGCTAGAAATGCATCTGTGGTCAAGTCGGAAGCTAGTTCTAAATGGATGGCTTTTGTACTGAAGCACACGAAAACACAAATGTAACCTTTACCTATAACAGAATTTCTTATGCGCGACAGCTTTACATTTATAAGCCCAGCGAAGTCCACACCTACTTTATCAAACGGGCGTGATTGTGTGATTCTGCCCACAGGTAATGAGCCCATGAGCTGCTTGGCAGCTTTAGCTTTTAATCTGTAACATATTACACACTTATAAATAACTTTTTTAACTTGTCTTATTCCATTAATTATCCAGTATTTTTCATTTAAACTAGATAGTACAAGTTTAGCTCCTGCGTGTAGGAGTCTGTAGTGTTCATTTCTTATAATTAAACTAGTGAGATATGAATTCTTATGTAATATTAAAGGATTTTTCTGACTATAACAAATATTAGCATGATGAAGTCTACCACCAACTCTCAACAAACCTTGATTATCTACGAATGGATTTAATGTTTTTAAATTACTTTTAATTAATTTGCTATTCTTTAAAGAATTAATTTCATCAGAAAAGTGAATACTTTGGTCATATCTTATAATCAAATTTGAAGCAACTTGTAACTCTTTGAAAGACAGAAATGGAGACCTGTTTTTGTCTTTTGATTTTAGATTGTTACAAAATCTAAGAATGTAGGCAAGTACACGGGTCATTTTATTTATGCTTGAGAACTTATATAAATGTTCAATGACCTTTGACGTATTCTGAATTACTAAAGAGATAGTGACGTCATTCGAGGTGTGCACTTTTGACTGTGCTGCTACAGAATTACTTTTAAATTCATAGGAACTATTATGCAACAGGAGTGGTCCCTTCCACCACAAATCGGTTGCAGCCAAATCACATGGACTATTCTTAGTACTTATATACAACCAGTCAAATAAAAGAGTGTTTTGACATATAATGTTTATCCTATTCGCTATGTATGTCTCTAATTTTGTAATATCAGTTTTTAACCAAGCTAACACTATTTTAGAGTCAGTAAATAAATAAATATTATTAATGTTTATTTTAATTTTGACTGTTTGATAAACTTTAACTATCAACTTGGAGAGTAATAAGCAAGCATTAAGCTCGAGCCTAGGAACCGTTAATGGTTTTGCTAGCGGATTAATTCGAGATTTGGAGCACAGTAAATATAGCGACACCTTACCTGATAAATAAACTACTCGCAGGTATATGCAGCAGCCATAAGCCACTGAGGTTGACGCATCTGCAAACCCTACTAATTGCACTAACAGAGCATTTTTTACATCAATATTTCTACTGAAATATATCGGTTCCATGCCATTTAACTCTGTAACAAATTGAAGCCACTCTGTTTTTATATTTTCTGGTGGACTTTCATTCCAATCAATTTTCGCCAACCATAACTTTTGTAAGATTAATTTGGCCTTAACTATAATTGGAGCTGCAAAACCCATAGGGTCATAAAATTTGCATATATAGCTTAATATCAACCTTTTTGTAATATGTTCTGACATATTATACTTTTCTAAAGATGCAATTTTAAATGAATCATTTTTTAAACTAACGTTCAAACCTAAAGCTTTGTAATTAATGTTATCTTGTTGTAATTCAATCTCATCAAAATGTTGATCGCTTTTAGGTATATCGGAGAGAACGTCTAAGTTGTTGGATGTCCACTTATGTGTTTTGAAATTACCCCTACTGAGCAACTCTCGCAACTGTCGCTTTGATTCTATTACTGTTTCAAGATCATCATTAGAATATAAGTAGTCATCAACGTAACAACAATTTTGTAAAATAAATGAAGCTAATGGTAACTCAGACCCAAATCTGACACAAAGTTCTTTTAAGCATCGAGTGGCTAAATAACTCGAGCTTTTCAATCCATATGTTACTGTATCCAATTGAATGCACTTTATTGATTCATCAATATTATTACGCCATAATATTAACTGGAGTGATCTAAAATCTTTATTTATTTTGACATTCCTATACATATGCCTTATATCTCCAACTATAGTGTAAGTACCCAACCTATATAATAAAATAATGTCAAATAAATCTCTTTGAACCACAGGTCCATTTAACATCAAATCATTGAGAGAAATAGCATTACTAGTTTTTGCAGAAGCATCAAAAACTGAGCGAAGCTTAGTTGACTTACTATTTTCATTAAATACTGCAAAATGTGCTAAAAAATATATAGGATCTTTACTAAAATCAAATGTTTTTAAATCAACATAATGAGCGTGCCCTAACGTTATGAAATCATTTATAAATTTTTTATATTGCAAGAAAATACCTTCCTTGAGTAATTTTTTCTCTAAATTTTGAAATCTACTTAGTGCAATATTGAACGAATTACCTAAAGTTTTATTAACATCCTGTAACGGAATTTTTAATGGCAAATCTACTGAAAATTGATTATCAATCAAGGAATGCGATTTTTTGAACATAGTTTCGCATAGTTCATGCTCTGAGCATTTTTCTTGGTAAATTTGAGGAACATTTTCGGTTTCCCAAAATTTCTTAAAAGTTAAATCTAACTGTGAATCACAAGAATTACAAAGTAATGAAACAATCTTACTTGAAATATATTGCTGGGGCACAGTGCCACCAACTACGTAGCCAAACCGGGTATTTATAATATTATAGGTAGCATCATGCTGCAACAGCTGGGGCTCCGCCTCCGGTGTAGGCAGGATCACCTTGAAAAATATGTCAGCTCCCATTAATAAATGTATGTCACTAGGAGAGTGAAAATCGCTGTCAGCAAGTTGCAAGTCCGAGGGGAGCTTAAAGGAATTAATATTTATTTTGCTTTGCGGAAGCTTGCATGTGATGTGTTCGACCACGTTGCATGTGACAGAAGTTTTATAGCCTGTGGTCACAGATTCAATATTCAAAGGTATGCAATAATTAACATTAGACCTAGTACGGCCAATTCCCATGACCTCAGAATTTGTTTGCTTGGGTTCTAAACCAAGAATGTCAATAAGCGACTTAGTAATAAATGATGCTTGTGACCCGCTATCTAGCAGGGCTTTGACATGTATATTGGCACCATCACGAGCTATAATTTTAATGCACACAGTTGGAAGCAAAACTTGTGCATTTTGAAAAGAGAGGTTGCAGGAAACGGAAGAGACAGGTTCATTGTCAGCGTGCAGCAGAGTGCTGTGCATTTTTTTGCATTGACCACATCTAAAATGGTACCGGCACTTTCAAGGATCAAAATTCAAGCAAATGGTACACGCATTATTTTTTTTGACAAACTCAAGTCTCTCTTTGACTGCTAAACATTTAAATTGTGGACAATTGAAAAGCTTGTGCACTGTCAACTTACAGTATAGGCATGCAGCTGATGTCTTGGTAGCACTGAGGTTGACCACGCTCTTCTTGCGGACTATACCTGCTTCTGAAGTCTCCAGAGCAGCAGCTTTGCGCTCTAAGTATTGCAGTAGTTCCTCCACGGTGGGATCTTTGCTATCATCCCTTTCCATTTGATATGATCTTACTGTAGGCACATCTAGTTTGCGAGACAAAACACAAATTAGTAATGGACCCCATTCACTGACCCCTTCGCACAAGTTCTTTAGGGCAGCCATTTCCTGTCTTACTAAGGACACAAATTCTCTTAAATATATAGCAGTAGACTTATGTAATACAGGCAAATCTAATATACAATTAATATGATCTAACATTATAAGAAATTTTTTATTATATCTTTGCATAAGTAGGTTTAAGGCCTCATCATAGCTATCCTTTGTTATAGTCAATTTTTTTATTAGATCATAGGGCTCATCTCTGAGATGAGACCTGAGATAGTACATTTTTTGAACATTGTCTAGATTTGCATTCTTATGTATAAGTGAAGTGAACATTTCTAAAAATGGTTTGAAATCACCGTACTTACCAGTGAATGGTTTAATATTAATTTCCGGTAATTTTATGTTTACTGAATTTTTATTACATTTTCTAGCTTCTGCCATACCCTGGGCCTTTGCCATGGCTTCCAGATATGAAGCCTCGACTGCTTCCACGTCCTCGTTGTCGTCAAAAATTAATTCACAGATTTTCATATTTAATGTTTCGTATTCTTTAAAAGTCGAATATAATTTTTCTTTCTTTGCGAGGAGGAGGTGGACGCTGTCTTCCTTTCAGAAATTATGTTTTTTATTTGTCGCCTAAGCGATGCTTTTATATAGCCTCTGTTGGCTTTCAGCTTTTTTAATTCCTCAGACATTACAACAATATTCGTATACTAATACTTATTATAAGGAAATTAAAATAATATATGCTAATATCGAGTAACTTAATTAGTAATGAACTGCACAGCAACACTTTTTGATTTTATGCGCACACACAACACAAAATGGCGAATATGGTGACGGAAACGATTTTGGCGGCGTGGAACGTGGATGCGGTGACGCCGCGGTGAAGCGGGAAGTTTGGTTGGAGACGCGATGCACACGTGATGTATTTTCACCAATCGCGCGCCCCCTCTGTCGTTTGCTGCTGACGTCTGTCACTCGGCTCTCTCCTATTGGTCGACGCGTTGTTTGCAGAAATCTGCGCTGTAGGCTCTCGGCGTACGCGATTGGCGGCTGCACAGCAATACCAACATAAGCGCGCAAATAAAGCGCTGAGGCGACCCCACACGAGTAAAATTGGAACCACTTATCTCTTTATCGCGATGACGATGAACTCGGCCAAACAAAATGGATGGACCATCGATGCACGACGAAAATCTTGCTTTTTTGCCGGCTTTGTCGCTGCTTCTACTCCGAACGAAGGACCAAATTCTGTGTAGTTCTTGGTGCTCACAGAATAAAATACAGGTTCCAATCAACTTAAGGGTTTATTCGCAGTAATTTTGTATCACAAATGTTAAAGCACGTCTTATCGCTACCGTAGGCAGAGGATGAAGAGAGCGAGTTACCAACATTAAAATTTTACATTGAATTGGTGGCTGTGTTGCCAACACTGGTTGCGTTTTTGCGAAGTCTTGCAATTGTTTCAGCTCACGATTGATTAATCTTATCTTGCATGTGATTATTTGTGTTGTTTTAGGGTCCATTTTTTGAAGGACCAATGTATAAATTTGTGTTGAATTGAATTATTGAAATAAAAGATCTGCTTTCATGACAAGATTGTTATATTAATGTTGCTTAGTAACATGGAATATCTCTATAAACATAGACATAATGCATACCTGCTAACCCTCTATCTACACTACACACATATACACACACACACACGCACATTCACACACTTTCATACACACACACACACACACACACACATGCACTTTTGTACACACACACGCACGAACTCACACCCATGCACATACACACATACGCACACTTAAGCAACCTTATAATTAAGATGTTATAATTTCTTCTTTTATTTCATTTTTTGTCCCCTTTTTACTAAAATATGACTTGTAACGGAGCGTCGGTGGCGCAGTGGACTCGGCACTTGCCTTCCAATCGGGGGGTCGGGGTTCGAGACCTGCCATGTACCAATGTGTTTTTCGTTTCGAATTTCATTATGTACATTTGTCTGACGCTCCTACGGTGAAGGAAAACATCGTGAGGCAACCTGCATACATCTGCGAAGAAATTCAATGATGTATGTGAAGTCGACCAATCCGCACTGGGCCAGCGTGGTTGACTAAGGCCTAATCACCCTAATATAGGGTAGGCTCGAGCCCCTCGGTGGGGACGTATATGGGCTGTGATGATGATGATGATGACTTGTAACTACAAAATATACTTAATGTATCTGATGAGTGGGGGCCTGGTGACCTGTAATACAGGTATATTTTATACTTACTTTAGGCACCAGCCTCTTTAAAGTATCATCATAAATGTAATGTAATCTATTTAACGTATTGTAAAGAGGAAAATAAAATGGTTCATTATTATTATTATACTATTTATATGTTAAGACCTCATTCTACCTGTGTATCACAAATAAGTGAATTGAATTGAAATCGAGTGGGTAGGGCCACGCGTTGCAGAATTCGCGGAATGAATATTCAAGTGTAGTGAATTTGGAAATTCGAATCTTACGATTTCGAATGCAAATTTGAATTCCATTGTTTCAAAAATGCGTTCACTGGTTAGCTGTGACGTCACTCGGACGCATCGCACCCCGCAATCACTACACAATTAATTACACCGAATAAAATATTAATAACGGCGTACTTAAGCCGCATTTTCGTCAAATCACACCATCAATCACGTGAAATCTGTCGATAGTAGCAAATTACACTTCTCATTGCCGTCGGCGTCGCAGCGCCATTGTCCTGCTGACAGGCCATCTATCACGGCCTTAAATCTAAAGCCGAACTAAAACAATAACAGCAAAAACAACGGCCGAGCCGAACCCGCCGAGATACGCGGCCGGCCAGAGCTGTGATCATCGTGTCAAAAATTTTGAGGCCTTAACAATATAATATTTTAGTTCCGTACCTCAAAAGGAAAAGGGAAGAGATACCCTCATAAGATCACTTTAATGTCCTTTTGTCTGTCCGTCTGTGAAGACCCCTTTACTGATGAACGTAGAGATGTCAAACTGTAATTTATATCAAATTATAGCTGCCCGCCTCGGCCTCGCACGGGTATAGAAAAACCTTTTGACGATACAACAATGTAAGAAACCATCGATTTGGATAACCTGAATGTCATCATCATCATCATCACAGCTCATATACGTCCCCACCGAGGGGCTCGAGCCTACCCTAACTAGTTAGGGCGATTAGGCCTTAGTCAAACCACGCTGGCCCAGTGCGGATTAGTTGACTTCACATACACCTTTGAATTACTTCGCAGGTGTATGCAGGTTTCCTCACGATGTATTCCTTCACCGTACGAGCGTCAGATTAATGTACATATGAAATTCGTGAAACGAAAAACACATTGGTACATGGCAGGATCGATCGATCGATCTACTCGGGGCACGGTCCAGTGCCGAGGCCACAACACCACCGACGCTCTACGTAGAGCGTCGGTGGTTTGTCTGTTAAGACCCCTTTACTGATGAACGTAGAGATATCAAACTGTAATTTATATCAAACGAGCTGCCCGCCCCGGCCTCGCACGGGTATAGTAAAAACCTTTTGACAATACAACAATGTAAGAAACCATCGATTTGGAATAACCTGAATGTCAATCTGTCAATTTCGTCACTTTTTATATTAATATTTAAAAAATTACATTTTTAAACATTTTTTATCTTTGTCCTGACAATTACGAGAAACAAAATAATATTTAACCAATTTGGTGCAGTCGTTTTAAAGTTATGCGCGTACATACATTTCGACGATTCATTTTTATTTATATAGAAGATAGATATACCTGCTCAGGTCCTACAGTCTCATTCAGTTGTAAAAAAAAAACCAAACTTGAAAAGATATGGCCGTTATGTCGCATATTTGCACATGTGCACGCACGTGTTTCATTAGTTTTTTAACCGACTTCAAAAAAGGAGGAGGTTCTCAATTCGATGCGTATGTTTTTTTTTGTGTGTGTATTTTATGCGATTACGCCGCCAGTTGTGGACCGATTTTCAAAATTCTTTTTATATTCGATAGAGTATACTCCAAAGGTGGTCCCATGGTCACCAAAGTCAGGATCTGATGATGGGATTTCATGAAAATCGAGGAAAACCCTTAAATTTTAAGGTGTTTCCAACGTGTTTTGTGTGTATGTTACGCGATTACTCCGCCAATTGTGGACCGATTTCAGGATCTGATGATGGAATCTCATGAAAATACAGGGAAACACTAATTAAATACCAGCTCACCTTCGCTTCGGTGAGCTGGTATTTAATTAGGGTTTCTTTTTTTTACTATAACGATTTCATTCACTAAAAAGTTAAAAATAAAAATATTTTACAAAAAATAAAAACCGACTTCAAATACACTGAAAAGTTAAAAATAACATAAGAATAGGTACAGACAACATCACACTTCTATATTGAAGTCGGTGCCAAATTTTAAGACTTTCTAGGAGATCATCGTTTGGCACCGATTTCAATATAAAAGTGTGATGTTGTCTGTACCTATTCTTATATTGTTTTTAACTTTTCAGTGTTTTTGAAGTCGGTTTTTATTTTTTGTAAAATATTTTTTATTTTGGTGTTAACTTTCGTGCTGTTTTCGTGTGTTCCACTAAAACATTTTGCCACAAAAAGTTAGGATCAAATAGGATGGGCTATTAGATTAGATGGGTTCTCTGATACCACTTTTTGACAGCTTCGAAATTTGACATTTGAAAACCATTTTCACGAATCAAAGAGGTTTTTAAGAGGATTTAAAAATAAAATTAAAAGACATTTTTATATATATTTTTTAAAGATTGATTTGTAAATTGACTATTTGTCATTTTATGTTACTGGACTAAGTAAAGGTGTCAAAAGTCAGCACGAAAAACCAGTTCTTATTCTTTCATTTACAAAAATTAAAGTTAGCTAAAAATGTTAACATTTCCTAAAAGAAACGCAAAACGACGCTAACATCAAATGTTAACACCAAAAAGCAGTGATATTTATCTGGAACGCACCTCCAGCTTGTGGATAGTATTGCGCCTACACCGCGACTACCCCGCGTTTGTGTAGTCGCTTTAAATAGCCTGTGTCTAGATAGACCTCAGACTAAGTAAACCAATGAACTCGCTATGTATTAACTATGGCACGAATAAATTTGCGTCCAGTCCGCCATTACAAAGCACCGTATTTTTGTGCTAAGATATCAGTCAGTGAGCGTTATTTGTGAGTGCATTTTACAGTTATACGTTTTTCAATGATTTTCTAAATGAATTGTATAAAGAAAAACATAAAAATTGTGGAATCTTGGATGCGGCGTCCCTAGTTTTTTCCGCCATCTTAGAGCACCAACCCAAATTTTGTCACACTTTTTTTCGTAGGTATTTCATGTCCTTTGGTATCTATAGTCTAAGAGATAGACCATTTGCGACTGTATCAATGCTAATTTTGCCACTGCTATAAAATCTCGCGGTATGCAAAACGCCTTACACAATATGAGGGGCTGACTCTATCGTTGCCGTGGTTATTTCTTCAGCGATAATATTGCACAAGTCAAGAACGACTTCAAAATTAATCTCGTACCTAAGCGCCAAGAAAACACTCCAACTACTCGCACTTATTCCGCGAGCGATACAAAATGAAGTGATAGTAATGAAAAACATCTTGCAAAGCTTTTAATATCGCTGACAGGAAGTTGCTCGGAGTTTACTCGGGCCCTAGCTGCGGCATCGAGGCTATGAATTTAAATGTCGCTCGAAACTGGCTGAAACGGCGTGTTGGCGCTGTCTATGCTTACAGATTGCTCCATTCTTTGGAAAGTGAATGGGAATACCTAGATAATGACGTCAAAGCGTTGCCAATGAAATTAGAGCAAAACTCCTCTTTACTGAAATCGTGTTCTTATGCTCAGCTCCTATTCAGCTTCCTGAGATTAGCGCATTCAACCAAACAAACAAACAAACAATCAATCAAACAAACTCTTCAATTTGTAATATATTTTCTTGCTAAATTGTAAAAATATGATAAGAATTTGAAATTGGGTAAAGAAAACAAAAGTTGTCGCTTATATCACTACAATATTAGACTTTATTCTTTTATTACGTAGTAATCATGTAGTTTTCACATAGGTAGATATCTCTTCTCGACCCAAAGTTATCAAGTTAAATTAACTTAAATCACAATATAATTAACCAGGAACTCTTAAGATTAGGTGCTCTATATAAATCAAGGGCAGGATGGTTCAGGCTTGTTTGATCAATCTCGGTAAGTTCTATCATAAATTGGGTACAACAGTTATAATATAAACGGGGTAATAAAGTACACAAACAACTAGGTCTTTTTCTTTTCTTTAGATTAACCGAAAATTAGTAGCCTTCCCCGGAGCGGTTGTTAAAAGATCGTACCTTCGACTTTGTTCTTGCGATCACGGGTCAGAGATATAATATTCCAGTTTCTTAGTTTTTAAGTAGTTATTTCATTTGAACAATTTAGTAATTTTTGCTTAGTTTATCTAGCTGAAAAGCCAAGCAGCGGAGCCCTACGGCCTCCGGTAACTGCCCTGGAGATTCATAGCACAGTGTTAGGTTAAAAATATAAGTAAATATGCCTATGATCTTTGGGTCAGTGGGTCCAACACTGAGTTCTGAAGGAATCCCAGTCAATACATTGGAAAGTCATGTAATAATCATTGCAAATAAATTCCAAACATAATTTTCAATAAATTGACAAATTTTCTTATTTCTTGGTTAATAAAAAGGACATATGGACGGGAGAGCACCTATTTTGTGTATAATTATTGCTATTAAAAAAAGAAAACAGCTTAATTTGTGAGTTATGCCAAAGTATGATGTGAAACTTTATATGGTGAAACCTTAGAATTTAGCATGAAATGTGTAATTGTTATTCAATACATTCATCAATCCCACTAAGATGCCGCTTACTATCAGGTTTTTTTAATGAAATAGGGGATGTAAAAGGCGAATTTTGGAAATATAATGTGTTTGAAACAACCCTACCCACTAATAAAAAAATAACAAAATCTGTTTTAAATTATGAAATATAGTAAGTTATATATGTACCTCAATGCGGGCTGAGTTGGTGTATAATATTAAATTGATTTTATCTAAAGTAATTTCATCGTCTAAGCCGGTGATTTTAAACAGAGATTTTTCCTGAGCTTTACTCTTCAAGCTGAAAACAAAACTCCTACTATTTTAATGGATCAGTTTACTATACAATTTCAATTTCATACAATTTCAAAATCAACAGTCCGTACGTGCCTAAATATCTGATAAATATTAATTATTTTCTTTATTGTATTAAGAATTTGCACCGACAAAATAAACATCGAATATAGTTATCACCACAGATTATGTAGGAAGGAGATACTATCGCAGACACACTGATTTCCACACACCCGATCGATGACCACAGATTACTAGTGCACTAAGTAACGTATTCAAACTGCGGAAATTAAGTAAAACGGAACGGAAACCTGCGTTCCACCGTTTTCATTGCAAAACTTGCACATATCCTATTTAACACCTACTCACCGTAACAATACGTCAACATACGGATATTTAGAAATTCTACAATATGCAATAAGTATTTCCAGCTAAAGTTATAAGTTTGGTTGAAAAACAAAACGTAATGAAAAATTAACCATAAACAAACTGTGAATGCTTTGCAAATTCTATTCGACGAAACTATAATTTTATGATCTATAAGTTTAAGTGTATTTTATTATATGTTTCTAAAAATGATCAAAACAAACGGTCTAAATTCCGAGTTTTGAGAAAATCAACCCACCTAAAGGGGAGCACGGGATTCCGGGCGAAAAAAACTATCTTTGTAAATAAGGCCAAGACAAACGCGAGATTTATTTTATTTATGCAAAAATTTAATAATGACCAAAGATAATTGCAAATGTCACTGACGTGACGTGAAATAACGTTGACGTTCACAATTGACATTGACACTGCGAATTTGGCAATAAGAAATGTCTTATAGCGCATCCAAAAGAAAAATCTTCTGGAAATCACAAATTAGTAAGAAACTGATGCACTTAGATCATAGAGGTAGGTATAACTTTTCGATAAAAGGGGGGGGGGGGAGGGACATTTTATCTAGTGTATGTTGATTTTCAATG
Organism: Schoenobius gigantellus; assembly: GCA_963935595.1. Taxonomy (NCBI): domain Eukaryota; kingdom Metazoa; phylum Arthropoda; class Insecta; order Lepidoptera; family Crambidae; genus Schoenobius; species Schoenobius gigantellus. The sequence goes on along the minus strand of OZ012561.1, from coordinate 1,163,205 downwards.
GTGGGTGTCCGGACCCCAAGCCTCCCCTCTATACCTACGCCAATGACTTAGATAAGTTTATACGAAACCCTCAGTGCGCGAACTCGCACTTAGCCGGTTCTAAGGGATAATCTTGTTACGTTCCCAAGAGGCTATGTTGTCTAGATCGCCCACACGCTAGCTATGCCGTAGAGCTCTGCTCTACTACTGTACGTTGCCAACTTGTGACATAAGATACTAAGTCCCTGTACCTAGTAATTTTCCTGTCTGTCTTACTCTCCGAATCAAAACTATGCTACTTTCAGACAGAAATAGGCAAGATAGAAGAACCTACGCAGTGACGATTTAGAACAGTCACTGTTTGGTTTTGCTTGTCGTCTAATTTAGCCGAGAGGAATTCTCTGCTGGTTATAGGCCTTTCCAAGAATTTCTGAACTGATCGGTCCCGTCCTGGGTCCATCAGCTTCCAGCGACAGTCTGCTTAATGGAGGTACCAACGTTGCGTCTTCCAATTCTTAGCCGCCACTTTCCTTCCCACAAATCCACTGCCGTTTCACGCTTAGGTTTCATATTAAGTGGTCTAATGTTTGATTTGAGATCAGATGTGGACGTCAAAGGTTAGGTTGGCGACGGCTCTACCTAGCAGCCAAAATATCAATACAACAATTTCACCTCACTCCTGGTGCGCTCGGCAGGGTCCACGATGTCGGAATTTTTTAGTTGAGACCCTATAGAATAACATTTTGGAAGGAAAATTAATAAAATGAAAATCAATACAGGAATTGTTTCTTGCATGGTTATTGAATTTAGAAGTAAGACGATGTTTGCTTCGTCCTCTCAGTATGTTCTTCAGGCATATCTAACTAGATGACACTATAACAGTTACAACGCGATTCAATCTTAACACCCAGGGAACATAAAAACGTGTTTCGACCACTTATGCTTTCTTCCCGATTGCGGGCCGTGCGCCCTCCTGTTACTGATAACAAAAACGCGATGACAGTTGAGTTGTTGCCTTCCCGACGCCAGACGTATAGACTCACTGACCACGGTACTCGCGCACCTACCTAGAAGTGAAGTGATGTATATTTGTGCCTAAAATAGTGCCTGGAACCTAACCGAAGAAGCCCATGAGTCTGCGTATATCCTATGGTCGACCTAGGTAACACCGAAATCTAGGAATAGCGGTAAAGTACCAGACTCGACTACTTAAATAACCTTACAGTTCAGCCCAGCATATTAAAATTATATTGTTTGTTGTTCCCCCCTAACAAAAAGTATTCTCGTAATCTTTTTTAAAGCGTTTGTTTGTTTGAATATCTCAACAAACCACTGTAAATTAAAGTGGCATAACTGGCCAACGTATATCGCAAATCTTCACACCCAAAACGTGATAGAAGCATGTGAATCTACGGAGAGCAGAGGCTAATCCTCCTCACCATTTCTTACTTATGCGTATTTACAAGTGACGTAACTATTCATTTCAGCGTTCCTCACAGAGTTTATTCATAACGCCCCAAGACACTTCGTCTCCCTCGGGATGCGCCTGAAAAATCTGTTACGTTGACATGATAGATGGGGAACACGGAAATGTTCTTCACATACCGAATAAACTAGGCAGGATTATGTTTGTGGGCCTTGAGGCAAAAATGATATGAGGGACTATCTACAGTCGAAATGGGATGAACTATTTTCCACTGATTTTCCTTGTTTTTCGCGATATCGAATTCTGTGAACAATACTTAGGGTCGCTACTGGCGGCTGGGGATGAAGCGCGCGATGCAGTTGATACCTTCGGCGATAGGGATTGTTGGCGACGGCATTTTTATTTTTTTTATTTATATGTTGAAGGTTATTTCAAATTGATATTTTTGTAAACTAAAGGTATTTTTATTATTAATTTAGCGTCACTGTATGGTCTTATATTTTTATTATGATAAAAGAGGGTAAATTGTTTATTAATTGTTGTAATTGCATAAAAAGCCGCTAAATTGTTACCGCGGTGTTAGTTCATCTAATAGTGTCTGTCTATTTACGCATCTGTTAGCAAAGTAACTGCATTTATTCCATATATTGTATCAGTGTGTAAAATATACAATTTTCACGGTGTTGTCGGGTACTTATTGTATACTCCAAGTCACTGCCCACCATCAAGAAGCGCCTGCATCATTTACAGGGATGTTGACAAGTATCGCAATTATATTAAAAGTTATGTTTATACTGGAGTATATTACTGGAGGGAGACTCTGTACCAGGGTCGTCTGCTTAGGTACCTCCGTCTTACCTATTTCTGCCGCAAAGCAGCAGTGCTTGCATTGCTGTGTTCCGGTTTGAAGGGTAAGATATGGCAGTGAAATTACTGGGTACTGTGACTTTACATCTTGTGTCACAAGTTGGCAACGTACACTGTGGTTCTTGTGGGGGTTGCAGTTTTGCTGCGAATCTCACAAGAGCCACATGTATTATAGGTAACTGTTACCACTTACCATCAGGTGGGCAGTTTGCTTGTTTGCCAACTTTCTGCAATAAAAAAAAACTATAAAAATAATTATTAGAATGTTGAAAATCACATTTTGTAAGTGAAAATATGGGTTTATAAATTAATATAAAAATAATCAAAAATGTTTAAAATAATTTCCAGTATCACGTAACCGCAAACGCCAATAGGAGCATGTTACGTCACGGCGTGGGAAAATCCCGAAGCAACAGGCGCGTTCCATATAAGCACGGATTTGCAATATTTTTAACATTTTTAGCATCAACGTGTTATATCCTTTGACTGACAATGGTTTGTTTATTTATCACATTGTGACGTCACCATGATCTGGTGGTTGATTTTGTAACTCATCGGCAATCGGCCATCGTATAGATTTGGGAATTCTGTTTGATTAAAACTGATTTTTAATATGTTTAACATTCTGTAACGTCGTCGTCCCAGTGATCTTGGTATATTTGTTGAATAAATCAACCAATGCTTATAGCTAATGAACATAATTCCGCTTTTCTTCACTAAATCATCCAGTTTGATAACGATTGCCGATTAATTTATGACTTATAAAAATCACCACCCAGGTGACAGCTTGAAGCGCTTAGGCGCGAAATTAAAAGAATGAACTAATTAAATCTGATTTTTGTTTGAAATGTATGAATAAATGTTTTTAATATTTTCGTTATAATTACTAATTTTGTTATCTATTAAATAAAAATAGTCCCTAAAATTCGTCAACATCCCTATTGGTGGGCCGCGTGCTGCTCTATAGGACGTTACTATGTGGTCCGTTAGAGCAAGGTAAAACAATTTTTTTTTTAAATATAATTATATCACCACAGACTCGTGGTCCGTGCCCTTTTAATGCTGTATTTTCGTTTTGATCTTTTTTTAAACTTAATAAATCCGACTACTCTACTCTATATCTAGGGTGAGTTGCGCATCACCTAAAGTGTAACTATCCTACATGTTTTTATATAATACACTCAGGCTTATACATCATATATATATTTATACTCATACATACCTATTATATTCCTATTACATTGTATACTTTACATATTACAGATTTTTGTTATTATTGGTAAAACAATATTAAAACAGAGACACTGTTATTGTTGCTTAGTGCTATCTCAAGTTATCTCCAATGATATCTCTGATGTTGATTAAACTACAGTTACATGACATTTTATGTCACGAGTTGGCAATATAACCTCTGGTTGTTGAATGAGTTGCATATTTTCAAACCTTACAGAAATTACTTTTATTTATCTACTATGATGCTGTAACTCTACCATCAGGTGGGGAGTCTGCTTGCTTACCAACTGGTTTGTAAAAAAATAACTAGTAAACATCAAATCAATACTTTAATAGAGGATTAAATGCAATCAAAACCAGTTCTTGCTGAACGAGTTCAGCTTTTTAATACCTTCGCCAATATTGGAGATATTGCTTTTATTCAGCATCTAGACTCGCTTCGTATCAAAGCAGAAAGAAAACTAATTTAAATCTTACTGTAGAAATAAATAACTCCGCAGAAGTTGTCTATCGAAGCCAATTCAACTTAACACTGCGCTTCTACAAATAAGAAAAACAGGACGCACTTTGATTTTAACCGATATCAAATTTTAATGACTTTTCCACATTGCTATAACTAATAAGCGGAGAAAAAACTAATAAGTTAAATGGAATCACATAGTATCATCAGTGGCGCTGTGGACTCAGCACTTGCCTTCCAATCGGGAGGTGTGGGGTTCGAGACCGACTTGTACCAAATGTGTTTTTCGTTTTTCGAATTCCATGTGTACATTTGTCGGACACTCCTACGGTGAAGGGAAATATCGTGAGGCAACCTGCATACATCTGCGAAGAAATTCAAAGATGTATGTGAGGTGGACTAATCCGCACTGGGCCAGCGTGGTTGACTAAGGCCTAAACACCCTAACTTAGGGTAGGCTTTAGCCCCACGGTGGGGACCTGTAAGAGCTGTTATGATGATGATGATGAATCACATAGTAGTAATATAGTAATTATCTGATTCATTATACATCTCTTTATTTAGCACTAGCTGTCCCCGCGACTTCGTCCGCGCGGAATAGTAGGTCCGGCTGGACCGATCTTGATAAAAAGTTGCCTATGTTATACCTCATATAATTAGCTATCTATTAGTGAAAGTCTCGTCGAAATCGGTCCAGCCGTTCCGGAGATTAGCGGGAACAAACAGACAGACAGACAAACAGACAAAAAAAAATTAAATTATGTTTTAGTTATTGGTACCCGATATACATTCATTTTTTTTTTTTTTTTTTTTTTTATTGCTAACGGTGGCAGACGAGCCAGTGGCCCACCTGATGTTAAGTGGTAACCACCGCTCATGGACATCTGCAATGCCAGGGGCACAGTTCTGTCACTGCCTACCTGGAGAGAAATGCTCTTCTTAAGCCTCGTTTGAAGAAGGACATATCGTAGCGCTCAGGAAACACCGCAGCTGGGAGTTCGTTCCAGAGCCTACACGTACGTGGAAGGAATGAACGCTGAAACCGAACTGTACTAGATGAGATTGGTTCCAGGTAATATGGATGAACTCTACTGCGATGGCGGGTGGTGCGATGGTAAAAAGGTGAAGAGGGCACCATTGCAAACAGTTCCTCAGAGCACTCTCCGTTAAAGAGACGATAGAGCACGCAGAGAGAACCAAAGTCTCTCCTTTGCTCCAGCGTCTCCATTGAGGCCGTGATATTGGGATCACTGACGATGCGGAATGCACGCCTTTGCAGGGAGTCAAGAGGGTCGAGCTGATATTTGGGAGCTCCCGCCCAGAGGTGCGAACAGTACTCCATATGCGGCCGAATTTGTGCTTTATAGAGCATTAGCCGCTGGCTTGGAGTGAAGTACCGCTTGGCTCTGTTCAGGACGCCCAGCTTTTTGCTCGCCAATTTGGCTTTGTCCTCCAAATGACTCCCAAACTGCACTTTAGCAGAAATTTCCACACCGAGGATTCCAATACCATCGGACATACGAAGAGTAACTCCCTGGAACTGAGGCACTACGATAAATGGGTCCTTCTTCGCAGTGAATGCGCACACTTGTGTCTTCGTGGGGTTGAACTTAACCAAGTTCTTTGCACCCCATTCGGAGACTCGCCCTAGAGAGTCTTCGACTTCAGACACAAGTTGTAACCGCCTTTCTAGCAACGAACTCCGAGGGACATTCTGGTGGTCGGTATACCGCGCATCACCCGTACTGTCATCCGCATAGCAATGTATGTTCTCAATTGACAACATGTCATTGATATGCAGAATGAACAGGGTTGGGGAGAGCACCGAACCTTGTGGAACACCAGCGTTTATGGGCATGGTTTCGGAGCAGCAGCCGTCGACGACGACCTTAATGCTCCTACCATCCAGGAAGCTGGCTATCCATTTGCAGAGTCCCTCGGGGATTCCATATGATGGTAACTTCATGAGAAGAGCTCTATGCCAGACCCTATCAAACGCCTTAGCGATATCGAGTCCAACGGCGAGAGCCTCACCTTTGCCCTCCAAGGTTTCCGCCCAACGGTGGGTCAGATAAACTAAAAGGTCACCAGCTGAACGGCCGTGACGGAAGCCGTATTGTCGGTCGCTAATCAGCTGGTGTTCTTCTAGGTACCGTAGGAGGCGGGAGTTGATGACCCGCTCCATAATCTTGGAGAGCAAGGACGTTATCGCTATTGGCCTGTAATTTGACGGGTCGGATCGGTCACCCTTTTTGGGAATTGGGTGGACGTGAGCAATCTTCCACGGAGATGGAACCCTATTGTTTTGATAGGAAAGGCGGTAAAGGCGCGTTAGTACGGGGGTCAGCTCAGGGGCGCACGTCTTCAGCACCACTGCTGGGATGCCATCCGGCCCACTCGACTTATGGACGTTCAGGAGCTTAAGCTCCCGCCTGACCGCACGTTGTGTAATACGAATTTCAGGCAGAGAACTTTCACACCGAGAGATGGTGGGTGGTGTGGCTCCCCCATCGTCCATTGTCGAGTTAGAGGCAAAGAGTTCAACCAGGAGATTGGCCTTCTCTTTTGCGCTGTGGGCCAGGCTGCTATCAGCTCTACGCAGTGGTGGGAGATTGGACTGGCAGAAATTACGTTGCGCAGCTTTGGCCAGCGACCAAAAAGCACGACTCCCACTGGGATAGCTTCCTAGTCGCTCGCCAACCCTGGCCACGTGTTCCGCCTTGGCTTCAGCAATAGCCTTCCTGTTGGATCTGGAAGCAGCGTTGTACTGACGCTTCTTCTCCGTCACACCAGGATCCCGACTTTTCCTGGCGTTTTCCCAGGCGATGTACGCAGATTGCTTGAGGTGGGCAGTCTTCCTGCAGGTATTGTTATACCAGGGACGACTGCGACCGCCAACAGGTATTTTGGCGTTGGGAATGAATGTTTCCATTCCCATCAGCACCGTTTCAGTGACGCAATCTGCGCAAGTATCGGGATCTTCGGAGGCGAAGCAGAGCTGCTTCCAAGGGTAGGATCCGAAGAATTCTCGGAGTCCATCCCAGTCTGCTGACTCATACCGCCAAACTGCACGACTGCCAGCCGCAGACGCGCGATGGGGCCGCGCAAGACTAGCAGTACTACGGACAAGGCAGTGATCCGATGATCCAAGAGGAGCATCGACCACAACCCTGTATCCGCTTGGTCGTGTAGTCAGCAGAAGATCCAACAGGGAGGCTTCATGGCTCTCTATATCTGGTATACGGGTGGGCTGTACGACCAGTTGAGAGAGGCCATAGGCCGAAGCCATGTTGAAGACAGTCCTACCAGGGAGGTCAGTGGTCCGGGACTTCAACCACTCTTTATGGTGAGCATTAAAGTCACCAAGGACCACCACCTCCGCAGATGGGTACTGCTCCAACGCTCGGTCAATCCCCTCTTGGACGTGCTCAAAAAGCTGAGCTGACCCTATTTCACTGGCATGGGACCTGTAAAGGCACGCGTAGATTCGGGTAAGGCCCCCATGGTCCACGCGCAGCCATAGTAACGACAGGTCCCGATGCTCGAGGCCCCGAAGGCGGTGACAACAAACATCGCCCCTGACGAAAACGCACACCCCGGCTTTACGTAGGAATGTGTGTTCCAATTCGTAACCGGGGTATTTCAGGTACGAAATATCATCAGGGGCGCATATTTGCGTCTCCGTTAAGAAGAGCAAGGCAGGCTGAGCCGTCTCTAGGTGGTGGTGGACGGCATCAAGATTACTATGTAGACCCCTGATGTTGCAGAAATCCATTTTAAAAGTGGATTGGGTGTCCGCCGTAGGAGCTCGCTTCTTCTTTTTATTTACCTTCATTTTGTTTTAATTGAGCATTTTGGGGAAGGGGATAAATGTGAGGCAGAGTCCCGGTGACAAACAAAGAAAGGGCAGAGTGTAGTACAAAGTGGGAATGCGGGTTGTGTGAAGAGCTGACACGCGGCACGGAAGGGCCCCCGGTGCCCCCCCGCATGCACCCATCGGGATCCACTCCGGTCTCCTACTCCGGCACGATGACTGCACGACGGGATTTTCGCCGGTTGTGCAGGACAGCCTCCCAGGCAGGATAGTCCTGGGTTCGGGTCCCCTACTGACCGGCAGGTGGCCGACGGTAACCATTTCCACCGGGTCTCCCTGTACCGCGCGTCAACTCCTCACGCCCAACGAACAACACTGAGACTTATAACTCTGCTAATTTCGATTATCACCGAGACTCCTCACTACAACAGGGACGGGAAGGGGGCATGAAGGAGCGGCTGCCTCTGCCCTTCAATCGAAACGCAAGACTGCTTCACGACCGAAATAGGCAGAGTGGTGGTACCAACCCGCACAGTCCCGGCATTAAGTAGGTGAACCTAATTAGTACCGGGCCTTACCACAACTGTAATGGGAGAGGGAGGGAAGGAGAAGGACATCGACACCGCGGAGATAAGAGGTAAACGGCATCGAAGGCTCGAGAAGCCGGGGTCGCGCACCCGAGTCATCTGAAAAAGCAACCGGACAAGCTGCAATTAGATAACCTCTCTGGCATATGCATTCATTCATACCCAATTAGTAAAAACTTGTTATTTTGACATTACAAACAGACACATCAATTTTATTTATTTGTATAGATTAGCCTTTAGAAGCACTCATTGACGTCAAAAACAAAAAAATAGTAATATGAAAGTTATGGCGTCACTGAAAATACAAAATTGTAAAATTAATTCTGAAATCCCCGTACAAATAGTTGGGTCTGTGATAAAATATATCGGGAGCTATAAAATTAATTTTGCAATTTTTAATTTTCAATGACGCCATATCTTTTATATGACTATTTTACGAGTAACATGGGAAGGTTTCAGCTGGATAGGATACTGACCAAACAGTTGTTGATGCTCCTAATGCCCAGGAGCATCGCCGGTCTTCCCATTTTGGGGAGGTGAGAAGGGCTTGCTGTAGGTGAAAGGGTTCCCATGGCCTTGTATGTGTATGCTTCTTGTCTGATGACGGGGGGATGCGGCAATGATGGACGTGCTCGTGCCAAGGCATTTGTGAGGGGGTATCGTTGGGTTTTAGTTGATAGGCCGCGGTTTCTTGCTCACTCTGTCCCCAGTGGCCGCGTAGAGTCCGACGTAACCTCGTGATTTCCCAAGCGCGAGGTATGTGTAACTCATTTCCCAACGTTAAAAAAACAGAATCTGACCAAACACCTTGTATAAATTCCTAACTATACGTAATTACGGTTTTCAGTTTTTTTCTCTTAACATTTGCTATAAGACCTCGCTTCTTGCCAAATATCATGATTCTAGGTCTACGGAATGTACCCTTGTTTTTGATTACCTTGTGAAATCTTAAAATTAGCGAAAATATGCGACATTATATCTTTAAATCGCATTAACACACAAGTTTGATATTTGCACAGCTGAAAGAGACCATGGACACCATTACTTGATATAAATTTCAGTGTGAATATCTCTACACGTTCCCGAGGGAAAGGGACTTGACCGAAAGACGGACAACAATGTGAACATAATGTTTCCGATTATTTTCCTTTTGAGCTACGGATCCCTAATAAATACTAAAATTCTACCAAAACGAGAATAATGGCCATTTTCACCAACCTCTTCTTAGCTTAGGTGACTCTTAGGTAGCATGCTGTCACATTCTTTTCATTAAAGACAAAAAGTGACAGCATACGTCTTAGGGGCTTCCTAAGCTAAGTTATGGTTGGTGAAATCGGCCATTAACCTCTATAATTATGTTAAATTTGATGCTTAAAGTGGAAAACACTCCGAAATTAATGTTAAAATCAAATTTAAAAGTTCTTACGCGGAGAACGGGACAAAACTTGGCGGCGAACACAAACGATTTTTTTCTCGAAATTAATATCTTGGGGAAAAGTAGTATAATAAAATCATATTGATTTAATATTAAACGTTATAAAACTGAACCTAATAAACCTTTTTAAATAATTTTAACATTACTAGCTGCTGCCCGCGACATCGTCTGCGTCCCCGAGAACTCATTAACATTCGGGATAAAGAGTAGCCTATGTTATTTCCAAGGGCTTAAGCTATCTCTATACCAAATATCATTATAATCAGTTCAGTAATTTAGACGTGAAAGCCTAACCAACAAACAAACAAACTCACTTTCGTATTTTTTTTTATTGCAATTAAGTTGGCAACAAGCAAAGTGCCCACCTGTTGGTAAGTGGTAACAGTCACCTATAAGACATGTGGATCCTGTGAGATTCGCAACAAAACTGCAACCCCCACAAGGGCCACAGTGTACGTTGCCAACTTGTGACTTAAGATGTAAAGTCACGGTACCCAGTAATTTCAGTGCCATATCTTACCCTTCAAACCGGAACACAGCAATGCAAGCACTGCTGCTTTGCGACAGAAGTAGGTAAGACGGAGGAACCCATGCACACGACCCTGGTACAGAGTCTCCTATAGATTCTCCGATAGATTCATTAGGTACAGAGTCTCCTATGGAGGTTTGTTTACCAAAATGACATGTTGAATTCTCAATTTTACTGTTTCTGTTTACGCTCGAGGAAGAGCGTGTGGCAACACTGCTAATAGTCTGTGACATGACAGTCGAGTCGAATTTGTAATGTCATTGAACTAAGTTACGACGTGGCGCGCTTCTTCTCGAGTAGAATTGTTATTGTCGCGAATGTCCGCTGATGGGTTCGTATAATGTGAATTGGCGATTAAAAAGTGAATTGGCGACCTATTAGGGAAACGCAAATGTAGTGATCCGGTCGTGGTTCGGTGGATTGACAGCAGCCCTTCAGGAGCCGCGACTTCCTTCGAGCTAGCTCAGGAAGTCCACCGGCTACATACGGAGACCCGAGCCGGATTAGGGGTAAGCACTATTATCTTGTATTGTAGTCAATGTTTAAAATCAGCCAAGATTAATCGGTGAAACGCCGAATTGGTTGCGTCGACTTTAGGCGCCACCAGTTTCATATGCCTATAATGAATCATGGCTGTACTTTGTCTATTGTATTTAACATCTATGTATATACCCGTGTTTTATGAATGAATAAATTAAAGTATTGTATTTTATACTTTATTTTTTCTTACACACAAAAGTTTGAAAAAATCCACTAAATCGTGACCTTTGTTAGGGTACCCGCAGACTGCCCAGGAGGCTGGCAGGCCCTCGTTGGATTGCTAAACCATACTTAGTAAAGCCGCTACAGCACTGGCGTTTTTTGTCATTAATTTGTTTTTTTTTCATTGCTTTTCGTTTATTTTATTAATTAGCTTTGTGTATTTATAATTTTCATTTCATTATTATTTTATTTTTATTTTCAGAAGAAAAAGATTTAAGTTAAGATTATTTTGATGCATCGTGGTTTCATAAAACCACACAATGATTTTCTCTTAGAGGAACGCACCCTTAAAGATTGTTTATATTTTATTATAATTAATTTAGTGATAAACAAACGGACGACTCAAGCAATCTTGAATAGATATCGTGGTTTGTGGAACAAGAAGAGTCACGTATGAGCCAAAGAACTTCACAGCTAGTGCATGTTATGTATAAGTTGATCTATCTGTAGAGCTTTGCCTAATTAGGTTTAAATTAGTTCCAATGAGATTTTCTTGCGGTTAAGACAATTCAAATCTATTAAGAGTTAATATTACCTGTAAACCCTTGAGTTAAGAATACTCATTTTTTAATTATGTTAACACCACAGACTAGCGATGTGTAACTACTGAGTGAGTGATAAAAATAAGTTATTTGACTATTTCTCACTCATTCACTCAGTAACTCAATCCCACAAATAATCGCGCTTTCGCTCATTCGCTCACTCGCTCGAGAGCTATTATTTATTGACTAGAGAGTAGAGATGCAAGTTTTGTAATGAATTGGTAATTTATTATTCTGAAACTGTAAAAAAACTATTGTGCGTAAATACTGCATTAAATGAAAGATGTAAATAAATTAAACTGAATAATTATATTTCATAGGAAATACATTTGCAATAGAATTGAATTACAATGACAATAAAATTTGTAGGAAAAAACAAAAGAACATCGACTTGTCAACTTAATAAACAAAAAGGTTTTACACAGTACGGTAGACATAGGTACCTACTTTCTAAAGAGGTTTGTTTCTAATCACAAATCAAACAAACATTCACAAAACTAAACATTATTATTTCCTTTAGTTGCTAAAATATTGAGCTAAAAGAGTGAAAGACAGAAACGTTTTCACACTTCGTTTCTGAGTTATTAAGTGGTAGGTGTGAAGAAAGAGCAGCTCCGTACCGCTATATGAGTCAATACGAAATAATAATTCTGTTTATCTAGAGATGCACCGAACGAAATGAGCGACTGATAAAGAGCTACATCTATTTCTCTCTTTTCTTTTAAGTGAGCGATATTTCTCATGGTTACCATAGACTCGTAGTTTGGACCCAAAAGGTAGTTACGCTTTTGGTTTTTTTTTGCAATTTATGGAGGTAGGTAAACTGACAAGGTGTAGTTTGGTATTTCCCCACAACTAACCAAACTTTATTTATCATGAATGCAACGCTGCGCCTACGAGACTTCTCTCATAAAAAGGACTTTATATTATTTTTATAGGACGTTCTCAAGTAATTTTCAGACACAAAAGCGCTTCCGGAAATATTAGCTGACGACGTTCAAAGGCTCTCTAGACTTTTAAAGCTGCGGCAGTTTTATTTGATATCGAAAAGTGGTTCGTCGAAGATTCAATAAAAATTGCCTTGACAGCCTGATGGCCACTCGGCGACCAAGGCTGGGCGATACAGTTTAATAGGAAATTGATCTGTTAATAAACCTCTTTGGGACAAATTGAAAAAACGTTTCGCGAAGCGCCCAAAATATTTTTAAGCTGACATCAAAGGATAGGTAGAATACAGTGTCTTATAGCGCATTTACACAATCGTGTTCGCCATTCGCCTCGTCACTCGACGAACATTCGATGAAACATTCGTATACGAGTGCCGTCGCGAACTACTGTTCACACATTCGCGGGGTTGAATTATTTTGATATTCGCACACCGAACATGGAGGACGTGAACATAATGGCGGCATGCCCGCTATTGAGTTTATACAATTATTTCGATAATCCCATTCTAGTTGATATACGGTTCCATGGATCGTTTATCTTTTCTCTATTTTTATGATTATCATATTTTGGGTTCTAAATGACCTATTCTCTTTGATAAAGTTCTAGGAATTCGAAAATTCGCACTTCATTCCACTCCATTTTGTCCACACGTTCTGTTGGGTCGGGTGTTTGCTGTCAACTGAATGCATGCGAATGTGTAAATTTTAAGACTTACTAGGAGATCATCATTTGGCACCGACTCAGTACAGAAGTGTGATGTTGTCTGTACCTATTCTTACATCATTTTTAACTTTTCAGTGTTTTTGAAGTCGGTGTTTATTTTTTGTAAAATATTTTTGTTAATCTTAATAGATTATGCTGTAGAAGTATTCTTCATGTAATAAATAAAATAAAAATAATATCTTCATCTGTCTCCATTCAACTGAACTTATTTACAATAAGACTAGCTTAATCTCAGCCGTCAAAACATCCAATGACAGAAACCAGAAGTTATAACACCACGATTAACATGCAAACAAGTCGCGGCGCGGTAATGAGCGTTTTGATTTTAATTAAACGTCCATCAGCCGTAATTACCGAGGACTGTTCATTAGGAAATGCTAATGTTTAAGATTGTGAGTTCCACATTAAACAAATAGAATTTTCGGTGAGCCGCAGCTCGGTTACGCAACTGTGCAACTTAAATCTTTACACTAAGATACGATTCACGCTACGCGTGTCTCGCGAATGAACTTTGATCGCGCGATATTGTGTTAGTCGCTAACGTGCGAAGCAAAGTCTTAATTGAAGTCTGAAGTTCTCGCGCAAGCCTTTAATGTTGTAAGAATCACATAAGGTAATTACAGCTTCGGAAATAACAGGAGCGTCGTGTGTATGTATATTGTTGAGTTAGTTAGGATGTCGTGAGTTTGAAACGTAACGTGTGTTGTGATAAATGTACTTTTCAGTATACGCCTTTTGGATTTGTTGGTTACGTTTCAAAAATTAGATTCGAGGTATAGGTTTGATTCTCACGCGTCGGGTAAAGTTTTTAGTGTGTTGCGGCAGCATCCAATCAGGAAGTTACTTTATAGGTGCAGTGTACAATAAGTTTGAAATTGTGAAATTAATTTTGAAGTCCCCTATACAAAAGGTGGGTTTGTGAAGAAAAAATGTTTAAGGAATTAGAAAATTAATTTTGCAATTTCGATTTTTAATGACGCCATATCTAGAAATGGGACAGCGTCACTTATATCCTGTATAAAACAGGATATAAGTGGCACTGTCCAATTTCTATTAACAGTGAGTTCAGACCATGATCCTCATTTAAAAATCAGGAAAATTTTCTCCCGGAAATTCTAAATCATATTCTATAAAAAACACAATAATTACTTCGCAATGTAAATCGTATTACATTTCCATCATACTGCGCGGAATCAGCTGTTTCAGTCATCGAACGTCAGCGCACCGGTGTGAGCGGAACAAAAATGATGCCGGCGCGACATACATTGCGTAACATGAATAAAAATGAAAAATGAAAACTCAATTTTTTTCGCTTTAAAAGCTTTTCCAGGAAAAATAAACATCGGTAAACAAATATTAACATTGGTCTGAACTTACTGTTAAAAGAAAAGGGACACCGTCACTTATACCCGGTATGGCCGGTATATCGAGTCAGTACCATGCTCCTAAAAGAGTTCACAAGGTTTTTGTTAAACACTGTATAGTGAGCGTGTAACATAAATCCCGTGAAAGCACCCAACCAACCAAAAGGCGAGGCTCTGGCGCCCTACCAACGCACTGGGCTAACGTGGTGAAAGATGCTCCAAACTCATAATGACGATATAAATATAATTAATACTCACTCACCGATCCAATAAAAACTTCATTCCGTATTCAAGCTACCATAAACAACTGCAACTGCTGCTTAACAAGCACCTTCGTTTAATACATCAACCACTATTCAGATCTGAATGCTGGCAGCGCAATATAAACAGTTCCAGCTATACCGTGCAACTAGGGTTGTAACGTAACAATATATGAAAAGCGGCAACATCGATGATAGAAATATTATTGTGTATGGTAATGACATGATTTATTTTATGTAAATGTCGTGACTTGATGAAGCGCTCATTCTTATTTATAGCTAAAAGATGTCCTGAATGGGTATGGGTAAACAATTCTCTCTCTATAAAGTCATTAATTGAATAAAGATTATTTTGATTTTAATCATAGGTTGGCTGCTAAGAAGGTTAAAACTCATTTTATTCTACAACTAGCTGTGCCCGCGACTTCGTTTGCGTGGATGTCCGAAAATAACAATATCGTGATATTATATAGCCTAAAGTCTTCCTCGATAAATGGACTATCCAACACAAAAATAATTTTTCAATTCGAATCAGTAGTTCCTGAGATTAGCGCGCTCAAACAAACAAAACATTCTTCAGGTTTATAATATGGTAAAGAAATAGATAACCTTTCCTATCCGCATTTCAGGCATTCCACATTAATGGCTCTATTAAATGTGACAAAAGGTATTCAAATCAAATCAAAATCAAATCATTTATTTGCTTTAAATAGGGTTACATTGAGTTCTTAATCATATTACAAGTTCTTACCTATTTAGCAGATACCAATATCAGCATGCAAATTCAGGGATTTTAAAACAATGACACATCGATCATAAGATGTTACAATCAGCGTTAATTTGTAATTTATATTTAATTAATTCAATTAATCCAACCTTAACTAGGAATTCAGCAAGCCATTGACTATAAGTTGTTAACTATAACCGTACTACTTTACTTATTATTTAAATTTAAAGAGCTCTCTATCAAGTCTTTAATTGAATAAAGTTTATTTATATTTTCGTAACATTATACTCATATAACATTAATTTGTACCAGTAGCCTATGTACTGGTACATAATGGCAAATAAAAATGTGGTGTTATGTGTGTGGTGGTAGTTATGTGTGTGGGTGTGCATAGAATGCAATTGCTTATGACGTATCAGGACAGCTGAGGGCGGGCACTCGCTGGCCGTGCTACGTAAAGGTTATGGCACAATAAATATTTGGAATAAGATTTGGGAGCTATTTACTATACTCGTATATCATCACTATGGTTCACAATTTACTTCTCGGTCCCAAGCAGTGTGCACTATGGCTTGATGATCAATCCTCTGATTGATGTCAGCATGTGTTCCCCAAGGTGCTGGTCTAACCCCTTTACTTTTTCTATTTTTAAGAAAATTATATCTTCATCCCATCACTTGCTTGTAATGATGAAAATATGAATTTCATTTTAATAACAGGCATCACGGGCGGCCGTGTGAATGAGATTAGTCGTTGTGTGCATCAGACTTATCATTCTCTCAAGCGACTTCCATACATCCTGCCAAACAGAACCCAATGAACATAGATCAGAACTCAATTAATATACCAGTATCGATATCTAAAAAATGTCGATAGAAATATTAGCAATTCATCGACATCAAACGCTGCACCTCTACG
Organism: Schoenobius gigantellus; assembly: GCA_963935595.1. NCBI lineage: Eukaryota > Metazoa > Arthropoda > Insecta > Lepidoptera > Crambidae > Schoenobius > Schoenobius gigantellus. The sequence goes on along the minus strand of OZ012561.1, from coordinate 1,146,631 downwards.
TGCAACGCCCGGCGTAGCGCTTAATGCGCAATATTTCAACTTTCAGAGCCTCTTTGATGTTGCCGCCGGGAGTTCCTGCGTTTTTTATTAGTTGAAAAAGATGGCTGCGTTAGCTTGGATCCGATGTTCGTGGTTCTATGTTGTGACGTAAAACGGTTTCTTTAATTGCTTTCTTTGCGTGTAAGATGTACCACAATTTCTCGCGCGTGACGAAAAGGTTGGGCGGGAGAATTATTTTTTGCCTCGTCCAAATAAAATTATTATTATTGTCAGATATAAAATAATAGAAAATATGGCTACCTTTCTGGAAATGTTGAGTATCAGGTACTTTACCACAGCAGGGCAGCCTGCTCGTTTGCCAGCTTAGTTTTATAAAAAAATCAACAGCACTTCAGGCTGATTTTGAATCTTGAACTGTTTGACGTTAAGTTCTGATTGAATAAAGAAAACATTTGGCGGCCTGGTGTGCTGTGAACTGTTATGTACAGTTATGTATGCCAATATTTTATATTGTAAGTACAATATTATACAGTGTGATCAATCCAAATGGGTCAGTAGGGAGAAGTCAGAAACTATGAGAGATAGCGAAATCTGTTCTTAGGAACCATGGCGTTGATTTTAGATTTAATAGTAATAATGGCATTCAAATTTTTTTAACTCTCATACATAACCAGGAATTGAACCTGGTCAAAATCTCTGTGAAAAATATTATAATTCTGCAAGTTTTTTCGTTGTTATTGTTGATGGTGTAAATCATAAATCACAAGGAATACATTTTCAATGAAACCTTGTTCAAATAATTGAAAAAAAAACTCAAAATAAGATAATTATTTCATTTAAGTATGTTTAAATATTAAATAAATTGGCCCGCCCGCTGAACAAAAATGTTCTAATTTTAAATATACGCAATTTGTAATGCATAATATCGATGCATGCAGATAAGATATGCATGGTCTCCTCAGATAAATTATTCGATTGAATCCACTATCAACAATAACTACGAAAAAACTTGCAGAATTTATAACATTTTCTACATAGATTTTGACTAGCACGCGTAGCACAAGGACCCCGAGATTAATATGTCTATCATTATGTCACTTTCTCGACACCAAACAATAGCTATCTCATTCTACTGTCAAAAGTGACATTTCGGCGTAGAGAAACAGACCGAGAAAATACTCTCGCGATCCATGTGCTACGCGTGCAGGTTCGATTCCCTGTATGTATGTGTGAAAGTTTAAAAAATTTGAATGCCATTATTATTAAATCTAAAATCGACGCCATGGTTCCTAAGAACAGATTTCGCTATCTCTCATAGTTTCTGATTTCTCCCTACTGACCCATTTAGATTGATCACCCGGTATAGTATAGCTTTCCGCTCGCGACTTCCCCTGCGTTATTTTTGTTTTCCCGTGGGATTTTTTTTCCCGTAGGAAAATTACCCTGTGTCCTTCCTCTGGTCTCAAACTATCCCTATACCAACTTTCATTAAAATCGTTTCAGTGGTTACAAACAAATAAACAATCAAATCTCTTTATAATAATATTAGTGTAGATAAACAATATTATTAGTTACTAATTGATGTTGTTTTATATTTTTGCTAGCTGTGCCTACGAACTACGTTTCGCTTTAGTAAAGCTCAACACTCTAAAATTACTGAAGAGGGCGACCCTCATCACTTAGGGCACAGATTAGATAGCAAGAATCACGTGCACTTTACGTGACTATTACCACTTACCATCAGGTAACTGTCTTACCATCAGGTGGGCAGTCGGTATGCTTGTTTGCCAACTTAGTTGTATGAAAAAAAAAACCTAATGCTTGTAGCGACTTCACTACTTTATGTATCATACTTTTTTATCTCCATAAAAATATATTATCACCACGCATTCCAGTCCACATATAATCATAAGTTTTATCATTTTTCAGTCTGTCGTCCGTCCTTTTTTTTGGGAGGGGGGAAAATGCATTGACGCATTCCTCGTGGTCGAGCCAAACCACGAGGATATGTGGGACTCCCCAGACCGTACACGGTCCGGGCCTACCCACTAAAAACCCCCCCAGCAGCTCTCCGTCCGTCACAAGACAGGGGGAAGGGGACAACAGCCAGGCCTTATTCCCGCTGACCCCCTGCCTGTGACATGTCCGTTGCCGGACTCTCCACCTGGCTCAGCTACTTTGTGGAGCAGTACAGAATTGCGCCGCTCTACACCCCGAAGTTCGTTTTTTATTGTGGTTGTCTTCCACGCGGTCCGACGCTCAGTGCGCCGAACCCCCGGCGCGCTCAGTGCGGGTAACGGGTTGCCCGACGGCAGACCCCACTGGATCCACCGCCGTGCGGTGAGCCGAAGCTCAGGGAAAATCCCCAGAAGGTGCAAAGCACCATGGCGATAAGAATCGCCTCACCTCCGCCAGCCTAAATCGACTTCCAGCGAAAGCCACACCTCTTCTTAACACAAAAAGAGGGGACTTCGCCCTTCCCCGCATGAAGCCCGGTTTAACCTGGCGGCCAGGTTAAACCCGGCCATCCCACACCCCCCTCTATGGGGGTCCTCTCGTCAGACTATTAGCCCGCGGCAGAGAATCTACCGGGTTGCCCAGGGTGCACCACAAGGAGGTTGTCTGACATCGCACCCCAGTCTCTCGTCTTTCCTGTATTAACATTTCATAAGCTCTGTAATACTTTCATGTACATGGACTGTACATGTTTTATTATTATCCGTGTTATAAATAATTCTGTGAATTTTATGGAAGCAACCTGACTTTGCTATGATTTGATCTTCTATAAGCTTGTCTGTTCTTAGAAATTACATGCTAATATTTTATAACAAAGAAATCTATTAAGAAAATATTTCCCAGTACGGATTATCTCGACTTTGGACGTGTTAAAAAAGGGAAAATATTAATGCTGCGCTCCTGGAAACTTTTTGTTTTAATAAGCTTTCCGCGAAATTAGCAAACTTCCCGGAGTGCTTCCCGAATAGCATTTTTGAAACTCTGGAACTCGGCGTTTCGCCGAACCAAGTGTTTACATGCTGCCAAATTGTGAACATGATATAATATGTATATCTATACATTTTACTAGGACTAGGTGATAAGGATCGTATCAGATTTTTGAAACTAGGTATATATCGATTAAATGAAATTTTCGGATTTACTCGCGAAAAATGGAGTTTCATTTAAATGTGTAGTGCTTACTCGTGCAAATGGAGTGTCGGTGGCGCTGTGGACTCGGCACTGGTCTTCTAATCATGAGGTCCGGGATTCGAAATTGCCATATGCTTGCCATGTTCCAATGTGTTTTTCGTTACGCGAATTTCATATGTAGGTACATTTCTCCGATGCTAAAGGAAAATATCGTAAGGCAACCTACATACACCTGCGAAGAAATTCAAAGCAATCCGCACTGGACCAGCGTGGTTGACTAAGGCCTAAACATCCTAACTTGGGTTAGGCTCGAGCCCCTCAGTGAGGACATATATGAGCTGTATTCCAAAGTAATATCCTCAGGTAATATCAGTTATAATGATAACCGTCAATTTGACAATATATGTATACACGTTCAACTATTTACAAGCTTTTATTTACCTTTAGGTACCTTTCCGGTGTCTGTAATCAAATCTTGCACAAGTTAAATTTGACCCACTTCCCGGTCTCTGATTGAGCTGAAATTTTGCATGCATAATATGTATATGGCGTGACAATGTAATATGATGATGATTATATAAAAGCTTGTATTAAAAAAAAAATTACTTGTTTAAAAGTGAGAGGGCTAGTGGTACAATCCAAAGTTGGCGAGTGGTAGCAAGCTAGGTGATCTTCGCGTATTAGACGATCTCTGAGCTACTGTCACAGAGCGAAACGACGAGTAACAATCGTTAGCAAAATAATTAAATTTCATTGTCTTTGATCTATTTTTGTTTTACTATTTCTGTAAATCTGGATCTAGTGTTTGAAATACGTATCAAATTGATAGCCTCCTCTTTGAAGCGACTTAAAAACGTAGCAAAAAGTCCACGTTTATCTCCAATTAATTCCGAGCAATTAATTATTCCAATAATATCAAGGGCACGTCCTAACTCGACCCGCGCAAAATTAATCATAATAAATAATGCGCCTATAAAAGATCTCAATAAATTGGGCCATAAAAGCCTCCCTCGGGACAAAAACAAAGGCACTTATTATTCCCGCGGGCTCCGGGATGCTGCAGGGATAACTATTAGGGCCCGATAAGCCCGGAATGAACTGCAATACGCTGGGACATAATGCTTCGGTTTGGGGGACACCGCTTTCCTTAATTTCATTTCCATTTGTATTTCAGTTGAACCTACCGAACTGAGGTAGAATGTCATCAGACACTGGCTGTATAGAATGTGGTCATTTGCTTATGCCAGATTATAAAATTGATTAGGGAGAACAAGTTTTAAATTGGGTATTATTTTAGTTAACTTTTGATGAGTATCGTTTGATAGTAATGGTTGGTAAAATATCTTTGGATTGCGCCTGGCTAACTACCACCATCTTATCTAAGTTTGTCGCCATAATAACAATGTTTTTTCAACCGACGATTAAAGGTAATATAGCCAATTCCTCGGTTGTTGAGGAGTCCAGGTGAAGCTCGCTTCCACCTTCGGCCTTATCGTCACTTACCATCAGGTGAGATGTAGGTCAAGGGCTTCCCTGTTTTGTGAAAAAAAACTTCAATCCTGCTCTGTTACTATAACAATGGTTGGTCTAACAAAACTCAGATGACAAACTGTCAACCACCTGATATAGAGCGCTAATGATCTTCCTTTGTTGGTATACCTCTGTATGATATTAGTGGTACCGCAATCCATCATTTCAAAATGGAAATACAAGCACAAAGATGTGTTTACAGTGTGACAATCACGCAATTGTGAACCAAGGCAGGCTTTTAACCAAGGTTACAATTAATTTTTGAATATATGTTTCACCAGAAGAAGATTCTGCAACTAAAAGTTAAATTGAGTATACTCTTTCGATAACTTTCTGTTGCTTAAAAAAAATCCGTATTTAGGTAAGGATATGAGTTCCAAACTATCCACATTTTCATAACATGTGTTTTTATGACCTTGCTTCCTGCCAATTTTCACGCTTGAAGGTCACCGGGGAGTAACATAAAGGTTTTAATTCTCTTCTGAAATCGCAAAGTTGCAAAAAAAATGATTATAAACGGTCATATTGATATCGTTGACTTACAAGTATTATTTTTATACAGATAAAGGAGACCGTAGAACTGAGTGTATAATATTTTTAACCGAGGAATATATATTTTTAAAAGGAGGAGGTTCTCAATTCGATGCGTATGTTTTTTTTGTGTATGGTCCGCGATTACGCCGCCAGTTGTGGACCAATTTTCAAAATTATTTTTGTACCTATTCGATAGAGTATACTCCAAGGGTGGTCCCATGGTCACCAAAGTCAGGATCTGATGATGGGATCCCATGAAAATCGAGGAAAACCCTTAAATTTTAAGGTGTTTCCAACGTGTTTTGTGTATATGTTACGCGATTACTCCGCCAATTGTGGACCGATTTTCAAAATTCTTTTTGTATTCGATAGGGTATACTCCTAGAGTGGTCACAAGGTCACCGAAGTCAGAATCTGATGATGGAATCCCATGAAAATTGAGGGAAACACTAATTAAATACCAGCTTACCTTCGGTGAGCTGGTATTTAATTAGGGTTTCTTTCACTATAAAGATTTCATTCACTAAAAAGTTAAAAATAAAAAAATATTTTACAAAAAATAAAAACCGACTTCAAAAACAATGAAAATTTAAAATAATATAAGAATAGTTACAGACAACATCACACTTCTATATTGAAGTCGGTGCCAAATTTTAAGACTTTCTAGGAGATCATCGTTTGGCACCGACTTAAAAGTGTGATGTTGTCTGTACCTATTCTTATATTATTTTTAACTTTTCAGTGTTTTTGAAGTCGGTTTTTATTTTTTGTAAAATATTTTCAGTAAATAAATTTCAGTTTGATATCTCTATGCGTCCCCTAGAAAAATTCGTCAGATAGACGTCTGTCTGACGAATCAGCAAAGTGATCCTATTAGAGTTCATTTTTTTCCATTTAAGGACACGATCTTAGAATAATAACGCATAGAAGGATAGCCCGGTAAAGAGCGCGATGATTAAAGTGAAGCAAAAATGACACCGCTGTGTGCAGTCGCTTACGCGCGAAACACACACACTACGATAAAAACAGTATGGAGTTGCCGGCGTAGTGAGCCATATATGGCTCACGTTTAGTTGCATCAAATTGTGCGCGCCGGTTGGGTTTCTATGCGTTATTATTCTAAGGACACGATCAAAGAGCGATCAAACGGCAACGTTGTTGTTATTGTTCCCAGCAGTGGCATACATGATCATCATCATCATAGCTCATATACGTCCCCACCGGGCACGAGCCTACCCTAACTAGTTATGTTAGGGCGATTAGGCCACAGTCAAACCACGCTGGCCCAGTGCGGATTGGTTGACTTCACATACAACTTTGAATTACTTCGCAGGTGTATGCAGGTTTCCTCAGGCTGTTTGCCTTCACCGTAGGAGCGTCAGATAAATGTACATATGAAATTCGTGAAACGAAAAACACATTGGCAGCATCGATCGCGGGCCTCCAGATTCTACTCGGGGCACAGTCCAGTGCCGAGGCCACAGCGCCACCAACGCTCTTGTAGCAGTGGCATAGCTAGCACACAAAATACAAAAATTTAAGACATCATCAACGAATTTGCAGCTGTTAAAGCTAAGAAGAAAAGATTTTGAGCATATATGTATACATTTGCATATGCTTTAATAAACGATAAAATATACTTTATGCAATACCCCATTTTTATTATTTTAAGCGTTTTCCATCTTGAGGTGACACCACAATTTCCACCCCGTGTGCCACCCATGCACGCCTGTGGTCCCAAGGCACCTCAGTCGTTCATAGTACCTCCACGTGGTTCTTTTTTGTTACGTGTGATTTGGCCTCACTACAGCTCAGTTTCACGGCTCGCAGCTTTCTAAGCTGTGGCCGTGGCTCGAAAGTGATGCTGGTGCTGTTTATCGTCCATCTTCAAAGTTGGAAGATATTGTAGAAGTTCCACAGAACGATATTATACGGGAATATAAAAATAAGGTCACAGGTCATTTATGTGATTCCAAATTCACTAATATGAGCTCGAGTCAGCGAATGCGATGAATGTATTAATTCTTTTCAAAACAAACGAATTTTAAATAGAGGCTATACCTAAAATTTACATAAACGTTTAAAGAAGTTTTATGAAATTCAATATTTCAGTTTTCGTTTCCAAGTTTTTGTTGTTAAAAGAAAGTGGATCTTAAAATATTAATTCTTAATTAAAAGGTTTCCTTTAGAAAAAACTTAAATTGTTTAAAAAAGGAGAATATTTTTTCCAAGTTGATCCACGTAATAAACCGCCAGGATTAACTTAACAAAGGGATTAGCTGCGGAGCAAACATAAATCTTTACTCACCAGCAGTATTAAATCATGGCCTACTGAGATAATACTTTTAAAAACTAGAACATAAAAACAAAACGATTTCTGAAGGTTAATCCGATTATCCAACGAGAATTATGCCGATCTTTATAGGTATTTCAAACATCAATATTGGATGGTCGCCACCAAACCACGGGTGTTGAATTCCCCCCGTATGGAAAGTGAATTTTTCTGTTTGGTTTGGATGGTGTTATGATATATATGATGGACCCATCTTATATTGTTAGGCGATAAAAATCATCATCATAGCTCTTATACCTACCTCCCCACCGAGGGGCTTAGCTTTCACTATGTTAGGGTGATTAGGCCTTAGCCTTAGTCATCCACGCTGGCCCAGGGCGGATTGGTCGACTTCACATACACCATTGAATTTCTTTGAAAATGTATACAGGTTACACCACGATACTATTCTTAACTGTAGGAGCGTCAGGCAAATGTACATATGAAATTCGAAAAACCAAAAACACATTGGTACATGGAGGTCTCGAACCCCGAAGCTCCCGATTGGAAGGCAAGTGGCGAATCGACAGCGCCACCGACGACGCTCTTATAAAAATAATGATTCTGAATCAATGACACAATTATATAAAAGAAACAAACAGCATGGTGAGATTAAAAATGTTTGTTTTGTAACAATAATACAAAACAAACATTTTTAATCTCACCATGCTGTTTATATTTGTAGATGTTAGTTTTCCAAGCTAAAAAAACCGACTTCAAAAACACTGAAAAGTTAAAAATAATATAAGAATAGGTACAAACAACATCAAACTTTTATATTGAAGTCGGTACCAAACGATGATCTCCTAGAAAGTCTTCAAATTTGTCACCGACTTCAATATAGAAGTGTGATGTTGATTGTACCTATTCTTATAATATTATTTTTAAATTTTCAGTGTTTTTGAAGTCGGTTTTTATTTTTTGGAAAATATTTTTTATTATTAACTTTTTAGTGAATGAAATCTTATTAGTGATAGAAACCTTAATTTAATACTAATATTAAATTAGCGTTTTCCTCGATTTCATGAGATCCCATCATCAGATCCTGATTTTGATGACCTTGGGACCACCCCAGGAGTATACTCTATCAAATACAAAAAAAAATTGAAAATCGGTCCCAAATTGGCGGAGTAATCGCGTAACATACACACAAAACATGTTGGACAGACCTTAAAATTTAAGGGTTTTCCTCGATTTTCATGAGATCCCATCATCAGATCCTAACTTTGGTGACCATGGGACAACCCTTGGAGTATACTCTATCGAATACAAAAATAATTTTGAAAACCGGTCTACAATTGGCGTCGTAATCGCGTAACATGCACACAAAAAAAAACATACGCATCGAATTGAGAACCTCCTCCTTTTTTGAAGTCGGTTAAAAAGCAAAGAGATTCAAGCTCATACTCGTATAGGCAGATCTTGTGTACTTTTGTTGCCAATACAGAAGTTTCCTGACTTTTAAAGTAATATACAATTAAAATGATTTGGAACAAATGCTGTATTTCTTATGTGTTTGCTTTTATTTTCTCGCCGCTTGTGTGAAAAGTAGAGTATTTCTCTCAGTAAGGTGAGCTTAATTACCGCGCTGCATTCAGAATTTTAGCCGCTATTAATAGCTGCTAAAATTTTTTTAATTATTTCTCCAATATAAATAGCGATCCCCGAACGTGACGATGCTTGAATCAAAATATTACTAAGAACAACAGTATTTGTAAATTCCTTATTAATAAAAATAGCCTATTCCTGCCTTAATCCGAACTTACACTTGGAGTAGTTAATCCCAATTTAAGCGAGTAGCTTTGTGTTGATGACATTATTAATAAACACGGAGTAAGCTCAGACTTACAAAGCATTCCTTACTCTCGAAGATTAACGCGTATGTTATGGCAACCCTTCCAATATAAAAGTAAAAGGATAGAGTCGAGAATGAGTCGGTAAGCGATTTGAACATCATTTGACAATGACATATATAAATGTAATGACAGTTTTCACAGTTTTTTTAGTTTGACATTGTCATTAGAAGTGTCATTTTGGTTGTGATTAGGATTAGAAAGAAGAAGAAATAAGAAATATCTAAAAAAAGTAATTTATACCACAGAATAGGCTGTATGGGCACTGCTCTTTGCCTGCTCAATGTGAGCGAAGATTAAAAAAAAAAGGATTAGTGATCGCGTCACGATTAGGCTTTGTTTTGTTGTAATAGGAGTGAAATTAAAAATTGTTATTAATAAATGCTGCCCTTGATGCATTCCTCCTCAGAGAGCTATCATCCACCCAGTTAGTTCTAGAAGAAAATGTTCCGTCATCTATTTTTACCTATCTTGTATACCTAATGCAACAATGTATAATTTGGTGTTTTCCAATTCGTTGTAAGTAGTTTTGTTACGGGCAAAATTTTATTATATACGCAAAGATTATACAAGTAAAACTAGGTAGCTCACAGGTTTAACTTTTACTCCAAGATTAGAGTTGGATTACCTTACTTCTTCCTTACTCCGTGTTTATTAATATGATAATTCTTTACTACTGATTTAATACTCGAAGTAAAGTTACTTGAGCTTTAGTCTACGTTTATTAATAAGACGGTTATTAGTGTTAGCATTCTTTCATTTAGAAAAAAGCTGCACCGTCGTTGAAGCCAAGATATTGTTCCATGGGTTGGCATTTACGCGGCGTGTCGTGAACTTTTGGCACGAGGTATTGAAGTGATAATTCTCGATCTTATTAGCCAGCCCATAACGACGCTTAAGGACCTGTCCCAGCAGTCAGCGGGGGCTTCATCGAGGTGTTTGACGAAGGTAGATATTTGTGGTGCGAAGTTAACGTCGACCGATGTGACGAGGGGGGTGAAAGTTTGCATGTCGTTTCTCAGAGACGTTCGAGTATTTTCTTTTTTTAAATTATAATATTAATAACATAATGTTTAATCGTTTATTTAAATACACTATACATTATGGTCCCTGGTGGCGCATTGACTCGTGCGCTCAGCGAACGATTGCTAAGGTTAAGCAACGTTAGCTGTGGTCAATTCTATGATAGGTGACCGAAAAATTTCAAGCTCCTCCGTGCTTCGGAAGGCACGTTAAACAGTGGGTCCTGCGCCTGATCTCGCCCCGATCGTGTCGGTTAACCGTCCCATCGGACTAGGCGAGTGAAGGAACAGAGAGTGCACTTGCGTTTGCGCAGTCACATGTGCACTATAATATTTCTTGAGCAGATGGCTATAGTATCTGTTGAGATTATTCGCTGTGACCGAATATCGATTAGAAGGACTATATACTATATATTTACATTATGGTCAAAATATGACCTAAATGATCTTTTAATTATGTTGAAAAATAAAATAAAGGACATTAACTTGATTGATTAAGAAAAGTTACATTATTTCCCCACGTCTACCGCAAAGTAATGCTATTAAGATATTATTATTTTATGATACATTACATGTATAATAAGCTAACCCTATCCCAGTTTGGTCAGCCTCTGCTCCTTTTATACGGTGAGTCCTGACCTAACTGAATTAACCACGTACATAATGGAGGCACTAATTAGTTCTAAACTTGTAACATCCGGAATATGATATTTACTAGTTCATCGTATCGTATACTAGGAGATCGTTATGCTATTCGGGACTCAATTGAATTTATCGAACAGAATCGAATCTGTGACGAAATCGGTAAAGATTTCAAAATCGGAAGTTGGTAACTACGAAGAGAGCAACGCGATCAATTCTTTCTTTTCAAAATTATCTTCGGTACAAATAAAATTGAAGTGTCTGTTTGTAATGTTAAAATAAAAAGTTTTTACTAAATGGGTATAAATGTATTTCGGGTACCAATAACAAAAACCCTTTTTTTCTGTCTGTCTGTCTGTCTATCTGTTTGTTCCCGCTAATCTCCGGAACGCCTGAACCGATTTTGACGGGACTTTCACTAATAGATAGCTAATTATATAAGGTATAATATTTACTACTTTCTATCAAGATCTTAAAAACAAATTGCCTACAAAAATCAAAATGCTGCCAAAAGTTACTATTCCACGCGGACAAAGTCGCGAGCACGGCTAGTACATAATATAGTAGATTCGATTTATCTTAATAGTAAAAGGGGAATGCCCAAGAGTGCCCAATATATCCGTACTGTCTAAAAATCATATAATATTTATTCATATTTATTTGTACTATTAGTGATTGCCTTCAAGTTAGTGAAAGCTTAGTATAAATATTAAAAAAAAAACACTGAAATGATCGCTAAACTCACCAAACAGTGACAGACGGTAATAAAGACACGGACTTGCCATAACAAAAAAATATCATAATAATCGATTAATCTTAATTGTTCAATTAGGGATAGTATTCGTGTCTATTATTACGATTTTAAGGGCCTTTCTTATAAACATTATACAGTGATTGATTATCACTAGTTAAAAATTATTAGACATAATTAAAAAAATAGTGGTCACAAATGAATGATTGCATGTGAATGAAAATGTAAGACGTTATAGCGATTTAATATTAATAGCTTGTGGCCTACCAAATAAAACAAGCGCGGTGATATTATGGGGAGCACATACTTTTTAATGGCTCTTATAGGGTAGAAGTATGCCGTGATCGCAGTAGGAGCATATCGGAAGCAGCTAATTTGGGCCATGATACTTAGTTCTTTATTAAGGACAAGAATTGCAAGTAGGCATGTAAGTCGTAAGATATACTTCGTATATATATTAATAAATGCCAATGAGTCTGGTCGAGCGGGAATCGAACAATATTGCTGCAACTTCATTGTTGGTCGTCGGACGGTAGGTTGTTGTGCCCACGCCATGTCGGTCATATGGTATTAGGGGGTGGGCACGTCATCAGGGTAATATCTATCCACCGGCACAGTTCCTGGATGAAGTTTTAATAGAATATGATGAGCTTGATGACTAGAATTGATAAGAAATATCAATAAATACATACATATCACATTCTTGTTTTATTTAAAAAGTGCAACGTTTTTATGAATCAGTATTTATCCTACTTATTAATACGATTATATACAATTATTTGCATACTAATTTGAAGGTGTGCACTACGGGCCGGGGTTACTATGTAAGATGGGCACTCCCCTTTGTTTTAAATGCAAAAGGTCTTGTTTAAGATGCACAAAAACATTTGCTCCACCTTTCTCTCGCACTGATCCACAAAAACATCTGCTCCTGTCGCACTAACTATGCCAAGAACCGCTTTTCCGTAAGATGATGTTATTCTTATGATGAGTGTTATCAACAATTTGATATTTTTTCGCTTAGTCTCCATAAGTTCAAAGAGTATATTTGTAATGATTTGTAACCATCGATTCTCCAGCTGTCAATGTTACTTAATATCATTAAATATTATGCTGTTAAAATAAGGTACAGTCCACGTGTGTCACACATTATTATGTACGTCGATTTCCATAATTTCTATTTAGCAAGAATTTGTTGTAATTTAATGTTTGCTCAACTATTTTGTATAAATTTTTAGTGGAACCTGTATTGGCCTATGCACCGATCCACTATTTTGTACTCATGTGTGCTATATAAAGTTGTTTGTTTCCCTTTCCAAATAAAAAAAAACTATACGTAACTATTAAGTGAGTAAAGTTTACGTTGGCGTAGCAAAGTAAAAGAGATAAATGAAAATTCGGTCGGGTAATAAATTAAAGTCCGCGGCGGCCTATTGGTCATGGCGTCAATACGGTAAGATGCAGGTTCAAATCCTGCCCGAGGTAAAATTACGTTGATCTATTTTTAGTGTTACGTAATCAGCAAGGAATATTGTTCGGTCACGTCTTTCTGTCAATCTGATTGTCTGTGGTATAGCTCAGAGGCTAATTTTAGTTTTATAAAATTTTAATTTGGCATGGGCATATTTAAATTACCTTTTCGAGGACCTCCTCTATATGTAATGTGAGGATTTTTTTTTTCAAATTACCTACATACCTCAAGTCGAATTGCATCAAAATCGGTTACGGAAAATATAAATAGTTTAGGAGCTTATTCCGGACAAACATCGTGATGCGTGGTTTTTATATACAGAATGGCACATTTAGATCGGTCGGTATTGGCAAATCTGTAACTATAAAACATACAAACATCTGTTCTTAGGAACCATGTCATATAAACTTTCACTGAGTTCGGGTATCGAACCCGGTCTCACTGAAAAATAAAACTTACATTACTCGTATTTCCATTTGGATATCGATTGTGTAGGTCATTAGTAGTAAATATTACTATTAAACATGATTTTTATAAATGTATGTATGTAGTTTTTCTTCTCACTTAAATCGATGACATGGTTCGTAAGAACAGCTCTTTGTATGTCTTATGGTTACAGACTTGCCCATACTCACCAATCAAATATGCCACTCTGTACTATACGAGACGATAACTTAGCATTCCATGGATTCACCGTGCGGGTGCCGGGTCCATCACGTTGCAGAGTAAAGAGCCAAGAGCAGTGCCTGGGGCTCACGACCCAGGTGCAGGTTTAAGTAGCTACTTTACAATGCATCAACATTCACCTTCACCACTCCGGCTCCTCTCTCTGCCTAACCATATTTGATACGATTCCGTCAGTGCCGCCTTTGTTACATGATTTAATATTGAGCTCACGGACGTTCTCGATAAGCCCAGATCTTTTAACAATATATACCTTCGATTGCGTAAACACAATCGAACTAGTCAAAGTTCTTAAATTACATTCTAACTATTTGCGGAACTCCCGAAATCTCGGAGAGACTGTCACAGCGGCCGATTGAACAGACGCACGGAAGGTCCCCCGGGACCCGGAAACGGCTTCCAAGACTCGGTGCCCATTTAGTCAGACATCCATTAATTCGAGCCTGGGATATCGAAGGGTCCGTCGCGCTGTATGTATACCGTATTAATTCATTCCGAGTTTACGGACCATAACGAAGACAATATAATATTGTGAAATGAATGGCGGCAGTCTGAATGGACGGCAATAAAATTTTTACTGCGATATTTTCATACAGGTCGTACGAAACTCGGACAGATATTAATTTTTACGACAAAGATCTATTCAATGATTATACTAAAACACGTTGATAAAACTGTAAGCTCAAAAGCACGCATCGGATATTTTCGTGACGACTCATATTTTACGGTAATAACAGTGAAGTTAGCTTCGACTTCGACCAATCCGCATTAGGCCAGCGTGGTTGACTAAGGCCTAATCACCCTAACATAGAGTAGGCTCGAGCCCCTCGGTGGGGACGTATATGAGCTGTGATGATGATAGCTTCGACTTTAGTTAAAGAAACATAATATACTTAAAACATGAAAATCAAAAAATAAAATTGCAAGACACCTAGTAAAATGTTTAAAAAAATACGTAAGTTATCAACGATGACTTGACACATGTTCTAATTGAAAAAAAAAAAAACAAAAAACTGTTAATTATAAAAGTGCGAGTAAGGTTAGAGAATCTTTATTTCTCACAAGAATTTTACAATTCACTTATGCAAGAAACTTATACAAAAACAATAAATACTAAATACTAAACGAGCGTACCTATTAAAATAGACGTGTACAGGGTATTTGTAAATTATTTGTCTCCAGCTAAGTTGACCACTCGCGGTAGAATACCCTCGCACAAGAGTTGTTCGCCACCGACTTAAAGGATAGCGGTGCAGCTAGAAGTGGCACGCGGGTTCACGTAAGATGGATCCTAGGTAAACTTATAAGTTTATAAAAGAGATTTTTTTGTTATTTTTTGTTATTTAGTCTAAGGAATTATTACATTTAAACATATTTATATAGGTATAGTATATTTAATTGTAAATATTAGCTTATATCTTTAATAGTTATTTCGTATTTATTCATTTAACCTACGCCTATATTTTATTTGTTTTTGATATTTTTGGTTTAAATAACTTTATACGTATTATAGAAAATCAAACGAACTTACCTGTAAGTGACGTTCGATGATTATTAAACGAAGTGATTCGCCCGAGAGATTACACCATTAATAGTTTTATTTACTTGTAGTAGCACGCGTATGTGCTGCCATCTTACACGATTTTAGAGTAACATTTCACTTTAAAAAAAAAAAAAGTGAAAATGTTAACTCTCAAATGAAGGTACTTTCATACACGTTTCAGTACCATCTAGGCCTATCGTAACTGCTGTTTCGTGATGCTCAGGGATGACCGAGCCTGGAGGTCTCGGTTTGGGAGGGAGGGGGTGTAATCTCTCGGGCGAATCACTTCGTTTAATAATCATCGAACGTCACTTACAGGTAAGTTCGTTTGATTTTCTATTAAACTTCAGTGATTCGCCCTTCGAGATTACACCATTAATAGTTTTATTTACTTGTAGATGTTTAGAGATTATCACGAAACAGCACAAATGGAAATATTACAAAAGTAGTTTATAAATATAAGCAAAGAAACGATATAATTAGTGTACAATCATTATTTATTCTTAATTATGATGTTAAGTATATCTAATAATCTAAATTAAGTTAATCATCAGAGTGATCTAAGCAATCCTGTAACAAAGAGCGAGCGAACTCATCGGATCTATCAGCATCAAGTTCTCTATTATAGAACCGTGCGAAAGACTTAGAGGTGCCAGTCCAGCCTGCTGTCCTCTTTATAATGTCAATATTCACGCCGAGCCTGTTGGCCGCGGAAGTCGAAGCATGCCGTGTACTGTGTGCGTTAATTATGAATTTCTCATTAGCTGTTCTCCTTATATTAGAGAGTCTGATAAGGGAGAGGGTTTGCACGCGGTGTGCAATGACAAGAGCCAGTAAGGTCACTAATTTCTTAGACAAAACATTAAAAGAAAGGGTCTCATTTGGATAGTAATTGCTAAGAAAATCCAACACTATTGTAGGATTCCATGTATAATTATAACGTGGAGTGGGAGGTCTTAATTTATATAGCCCCTTCATAAATCGTCTTATCTGTGGGTTATTCATAATATCGGCTCCAAGTATAAGTGATAATGCTGCTTTTGCGCAATTAATGCTACCATATTTTTGATTTTGTTGATACAATGTAAATAAAAATGAAATTATGTCTGGTACAGAATTACAAAAAATATTCAAATTTTTTCTTCTACAATAAGAGTGCCAATATTTCTGGCTAGTGTTATACTGCTTTAAAGTATTTTTTGTCAAAGAAGCTAGCATTACATCCACAGCATCAAGAGGAGTGCCCTGCTTTAAGAACGCCTCCCTGACAACACTCCGGCAACCAGGGTAATCAACAATTTTTGGAAAAGGGGGTACCAGGGCTGAGTGGGCCATAAAGGGACCACGACTATCCCTGTCGCTTTATCTGTTTGGATTTTTTGCAATACTTTTAAGATAAGACAAAATGGGGGAAATGCGTAGAAATAGTACGCAAGCCAGGATATTGTAAATGCATCCACCTTGTACGCTTCAGGGTCACGATGCCAAGAGACAAATTTAGTACATTTGTTATTCAAGCGGCTCGCAAATAAGTCTATCTGCGGTCGGGTAAATTCTTGACAAATTCGATCGAATGCGTAATCCGCGAGTTCCCACTCGACATCGGCATGTATGCGACGAGATTCCGCATCAGCCCTGAAATTATCGGCTGAGCTTACATACGAAGCAAAGATAAATATGTTTCTTTTTTCGCACCACTGCCATATGTGCCGAGTCAAACTATTCAAGTGGGGAAACTGAACACCACCCATTCTATTTATATATGCAATTGCCGTGGTGTTATCAATTCTTAATAAAATCTCGCAATTCCGTTGATTTTTCGCAAACGTTTTTAAACCGAAGAAAGCGGCTGTCAATTCAAGGTAATTAATATGTTCGGCTTGTTCTTGGCTAGACCACTGCCCATTTGCTGTGTTACCGGAACAATAAACACCCCAGCCCGATCGCGAAGCATCCGAGTATATTTCAAGCTGAAAGTTACCTGACCGTAAAGGGTTACCTGGTACTTCTATATTACGAATCCACCAGTTAAAATCTGAATTTAATGAATCGGGTAATTGTATGTATTGATTGTAATCGTCTTTTTGTTCTAAACAAAGAAATTTAAATCTCTCAAAGTTTTTTGTATATAACCAACTGTAAGGTATTGCTGGGCAAACTGAGATTAACAAGCCAATCAAATGTGCAAAATTTCGAAGCTTACACCGTTTTATGGAAGAAAAATATAGAAGTTCCTCTTTAATTTTTTGTCTTTTATTTTGCGGAATACTGAGTAGAAGATCGGCAGAATTAAAAACAAACCCTAGGTACTCAGCTGATTGACTCGGGGTAGATACCGATTTTTCATAGTTTATTGTGAAACCGAGAGAAATGAGTAAGTCTTGAGTCACATTGAAATTATGTTTACATTGTGAGTATGAGTTTGCGAGTAATAAGATATCATCTAAATAGATTACTGATAATAAGCCTTGACTGCGTAAGGATTGCATGACAGGCCGCATCAACTTAGTAAACACATAAGGAGATAGGTTTAGCCCGAAAGGTAGTACCTGAAATTCATATAGCTTTTCTAACCACAAGAAACGTAAAAGTTTTCTATAATCCTTATGTATACTTATAGAAAAATACGCATCCTTTAGATCTATAGAACACATGTATGTGTTTTTTGTTATGAGTCGCATTGCAGTCCTATAATCCTCAAGCTTGAAATGTGAAGTAGGTATAAACTTATTCAGAGCCTTGAGATTTAAAATAAATCTATTTTTACCATTACTCTTTTTTACAAGAAATATACTTGACAGAAATTGACCTTCGCAAGGCTCACACTCTCTTATAGCACCGAGTTCAAGAAGGGAATGTATCTCTTTAGACATTTCTCGTAGATGTGACTCTGACTCTGGATTATTCATTGGAATATTACGTTGCGTGAGGTCACCCGAAGTAGGGATCCGTAAATCGGACACCCATGATAATATAACGGGGTCGTTGCAGATTTTTAACCAATTATTATAAAAAAAAGGTAATCTACTAGCCTGTGGGGTGACGTCATCAACTTTAAGCGACGGGAGGTCCGCGGAGGATGACGCGGGGCTCGGCGGTCGCTCGGTCGTCGCGCCCGCGGCGGCGGCTGCCTGCGCCCACCAGCCGTCGAGCTCGGCCTCGCGGGGGGGTGGCGTCGAGGCGGAGCTGGCGGGGGCGGCGGTGGGCCCCTCCAGTTTAAAGCTCGTGATGTTGTAGGCTCCGTTTTCCTATTCTTAGGCGGTGGTTTTGCTTTTTCAGAGACTGGTTTAGCAAGTTCGGCTCCTGTTCTCGAAATCGCTTTCATGGATTTTAGATTCTCTTGCAAATTGCTACCAAAAAGTAAATCATCTCTTTTTAGGTCTCTAATATTTTCTTTTACGTCCTTACTGAGGCAGGCTAAAAGGAAATTTCGTCTGACTTGAGTCTCAGAAAAATTAATGTGACATAGGAGCCTTCCTGTATCGCTGAGCGATTTCAGGGCATTGATTTTTATGTCAACCGACTCGGCGTTGGATGATAAAAAAGCTGACATTGTAGATGCAACTCCCGTGATTGCAGTGGCAAGTAAATTTTGTTTATCAACAAGTATGTTATCTCTTTTAAAAACGTTCTCATTAACAGCTGCCTTGATTTCAGGGTTAATGATCGGAGCTTGGACAATCTTAAAATTCTCGGGTATGTTGTTATCTTTGACAATGGCTTTTTTATTCTCCTCCTGTAGCCCATTCACTAAGATATCTGACCATCTGCTGGCAATATCCTTTTGGATAGTTGGACCAAAAATCTCCTTAGCAATAGGTTCATCACCTAGAATACATAGGACACTGGGATCTAACTCAGTAGCAGGCGAAATATCTTCTTGCGTGATGTTATTACTCAGCGCAGGAACCGGTATCACCACGGAAGCCACGGCTGGTCTGGGTGGTGAGACGGGGGACTGCCCAGACTTATCTTGGCCTGACTGTGTAGGTGGTATGTTGCACAGATTAACAAAATCATCATCGTTATCGACAGGGGGCGCTCCTGTAACCAAAAACAAGGGCCATTGTGCAAAAGAAAACAAAATCACGATGCAAGCCTCACGGACTGCACTCTAGATAGGTATCTATAAAATGCACTGACCAACATGTCATGACGTAGCCTCTCGGACTATGTTCTAGACAATAAATTGTGTGCAATACTATTTTAAGATACATACAATGATCAACCTCCCGGATTAACCTAATGTATTATCACATTTATGTGGCCGGTGACTATAATCATTGCATTACGTTATGTACTTGAGATATGTAAACTGACATAGCCTCTCGGACTATGTTCTAGATAATAATTGTGTGTAATACTATTTTAATATACAACTTGTAAGTAAATAGACGTAGCCTCCCGGACTATGTTCTATATTACTTGTGTGCAATACCATTTTAAACAATGATCAATATCCCGTATTGAACTAATGTTCCATTGGTAATTTAATATCATTGGCCGGTATTAGCCTTACAGACTATACTCATTGCACCTATATCATGTACTTAGGTAATTAAAAACCGACCGTACCTTTACTTGTTGAAGTATGTTGGTCGTAATCATCATCATAGTAATAGTCACTTTCACTCTCGTCCCTATAAGAATGTTCCGATGGTGATCTTGAACGATGACGACGGCGAGAACGTCGCCGGTCGTATCGATCGTCGTGTCGTTCACGGCGAATCTTAGCGCGTTTTTTCTTTAGTCTCCTTATCTTCTCCTCTATGTCGTCCTCATCTGCTGCATAGTATTTACGCTTTCCCATTATCAATTATCACACACACAAAGCTAAAATTACTGGAAAATAATACATTTAGAAGCAAAAAACCGATATTTAAACTTCACTAGCGTGTCGATGGCCGCCACACAAAACGTGTATGAAAGTACCTTCATTTGAGAGTTAACATTTTCACTTTTTTTTTTTTTAAAGTGAAATGTTACTCTAAAATCGTGTAAGATGGCAGCACATACGCGTGCTACTACAAGTAAATAAAACTATTAATGGTGTAATCTCGAAGGGCGAATCACTGAAGTTTAATCGTAGTTATTCGCATATTTCACGTGTAATTATTTAGAACAATTATAATGTTATAGCAGACGTTTATATTTCAAAAATAATATAATTCAGTTTGTTTATTCGGTTACCGAATATACAAATATATTCTCGGCAGTTTAATATACTCAAAGTAATTTAACTCCTTGGTACTTTAAATTGAAAAATTTATTTTTATTTAAGTATGTTTAGTTATTATATACATACATATTTAATTAAATTTATACTAGTTCATTCATCATGTTAGGTCTTTGCACATACAGTTTGAAGTATATGATAAAAGTGCAAGTATCATCCATTAATACAAAATATTATTAATGACGAGTATCATACTCGTACTTTTATAATTAACAGGTTTTTTATCAATTATTCTTAATTCCAGAAGTCGCGATCATTTTTAATTCTTCTCACATTATTAACGAGCTTACCACCGTACATTTTTAAATACGCCTGATGCAACCACTCATATGAAAAAATATTCAATGAAACATTGTATCAATATACTTGAATTTTAATTTCTTTGTTACAGATCTTCAGCTGATAATGGCAAACAAGAAGATGAGAAGACACCACAAAAAATACAAGGTCCGGTGAACTGACCAGATGACACAATAGCACCATGCTGGAGGAAGGCAGCAGAGACCTAAGCAAACGAGCGTACTGCAAGAATGATATTGCGTTTGCGGAAGACACAAAATGTTGTTTCACCACAGGGAGGTCTTTAGATGATTCTAGATTCTTTTGCTGCAGATGTGCACACAAGAGGCGAGCGTCTCCTCTCACATGTCTGGCAATATGCTTCCTGGTCCTCACTTATAACCTTCTTGGTGGATTCCTCTTTCTAGCCATAGAAGGAAATATACCGACAGAAGAAACTGCAGTTGCCGCATCCAAGCCTAACCTCAGTCAAGCGCAGAGTAACAGTAACGATCTCCGCTCAAAAACTGTTGAGAGACTGTGGTCTATCACAGAAGATTTGAACATTCTTTATAAGGAAAATTGGACGAAATTAGCTGCAAAGGAGCTGATGGACTTCCAAAAGGTTCTAATTAAGACGATTAGAGGAGGCGCATCGTTAGAGAGTCGGATATCGTTTGACCATGAAGGAGATTATAGATGGACTTTTTCCAGCAGCTTTCTTTATGCTCTGACCCTCATCACCACCATAGGTAAAGTATTTTTATTTTTCTGATATGACTATCATTTTTTTTTATTATTATCTCTCAATGTCTCTAAAACTAGGTAGGTAGTTTCAAGCTATGTTATTTTTGGCTATCATATCATTAATAGCCGGAGATAGAAGAGAGCTACAGATAGATTCTGCTTTAATGTTATAGATTTTATCTTACGTCTGCTTGTTGAAACACAACTATGTTAATATAATAAACATAGGTAAGACAGTGGCAGCCACACAGGCAGGGTCAGTAGTCATTTTTTTTCGAGGGGAATGCGTGACCGCATCTTTATCGCTATTGGCTAGACGACGAGCAGGTGTGGGGCTCTCCAGGCAGAGTGCCGGGCCTACTCACTAAACCCCTCAATGTTCTCCCAGTCCTTATAGGAGCGCGTGGTAGGGTCCACACTGCGACTACCACTACCAACGCGCCCAGCCTAGTCCGACCTAACTGGTCAGGCTATTGCCAAGGGGGAATTACCCGAGAACACCAGGGCAATCCCTAAACGAAGGGCCTTACAGCGGCCTCCTTCTGCGAGATGAGCGTCAGTAGCCCTATCACCAACCAAACCAAGCAAAGAACCTCGGGCCTCCAGATCTGAACCACAAGGTCAAGAAAGTCGGCCAATACTCGATAAATCGTATTGAGCAAAATTACAGATAATCAAGCTTAAAAAAGTAACTGATAGATATTGATTACGTATTTCAAGGTCGATTTATTTATGCTTAATACTATCTACAAATCAAACCATTTGATTCATATTAATATAATAACTAAAAGCCTAATTTACAGAAACCACAAATCGTTTAATTTCAACGATACGAATACAAAATGTAAAATCTCTTTTCCCAGGGGCATAAGTTGACGCTAGTTTACTAGACACATAACAGAAACTAATTGTAATTAGCAAGATAAATTCTGAGGCCAGCCGTGAATGTGAGCGGTGTGTATGATTTGTGGGCAAATGTATTTAGAGCAAGAACTGATTGATGTCAAACTCCGGGGGCATGAAGTTTTAACGAGATCGGACATTTTCGCCAGAAATTGAAGGCTGAATATAAAGGGCCTGAAGTTAATAAGCGTTCTTAAAGTTCGTGAGGAGTTTAAGATTCACTTTATATTTTCCGGCGTCAGAGTCGCCGTATCGTGACTTCGGAATCTATTTTCATTTACGCCTCGCGCTTAGAACGGAAAAAAAATTTAATTGATTACTTGTTACGGTATGCTATTGTGTTGTCCATGTGGACACAATTTGTGATACGAGTATATATATGAATAGTTAAAATAACTTAATTGATAACAAAATTTTCTGCTGAATTTAATTCCCAAAAATCACTGTTTGTTAAATAGTTTCGGAGAGAAATATATGAGTAACAATTCAAAAATCTGCAACATTTCTTTTATATTTGCAGGCCATGGCAACGTCACGCCACAGTCGTCCGTAGGAAAGCTGGTGGCTATTACCTACGCGTGCATCGGCATCCCCATCATCATGCTGTACCTCTCCACCATCGGCGAAGCGCTAGCGAGGAATTTCAGGATCCTGTACTCCAAGATGTGTCCCTCCACGCTCAAGAGCGGAAACTTCCACCCCAAAGCCGACTGCCTTAACCGATACCCCATGCCCAGTGTTGAGTGCAAATCTTATAGTGATTGTGACAAACGAGACAAGTGCAGTGAAAAACCGAAACGGACTCCCTTTCAGGCCGCTTTGAATTTGGACAGCTTCAGTGGTGGGTACCATTGGACTTGCAGGGACCACACGCGCGTGCCAATATTGCTCAGTCTTTTTCTTATCGCAGTGTACATAGGTATAGGGACTTGCCTGTTCCGCGCGACCGAGAAGTGGAGCTTCATCGACGGCTGCTATTTCTCGTTCTCCAGTCTTGCCACCATCGGCTTCGGAGACCTAAAGCCTGGATTGTACGCGAGTACAGTGTCCGCCAAATCTGAAGACATCGCCCTCGGCGTATGCTGTATATACATTTTAGTCGGAATAGTTGTGATAGCTATGTGTTTTAATTTGATACAAGAGGATATGAGCACGGCTCTTCGGAATTTTACGACGCTCTGCACGGGGGGCTCAAAGTCCCGGGCGGTGCACAGCGTCGAGAAGATTTGCGACGACAAAATAGCGATGTCAGTGGTCTCCTGACACAGGGAGACGGCCGAGTCGGGGCCGTCTGCGAGCTGTCCGGAGAAACGCCAGCAGGTGACGTTTAAGATAGATAGTCTGAACCCGACTAAATTTAATAGCCTGCCGCGGAGGAAGTCGTCGAATAGCGAGGAGGGTTTTCAAAGAAACACCCCAGTGAGGCGATCGGCAGGGCACGCGGAGAAGTGCGTGGAGTACTTCGTGCCACGGAGCCTGAGCGAGTTCAACCTGAGCGGGGTGGGCGAGCTGTGCGACGTGTCGCTGGAGCGCAGGGGCAGGGCGCGCGATAAGATGGTGACGTTTGAGGACGACCGGCCGCAGGGCAAGGCGCTGGCGGACGACGTGTTCATGTGACGCCCGCCCGCCGCGCACTTAACTGTAAGTTTGTTGGTTTGGCCACGGTTTGTTATATAATTAATATAAGAAATTTTACACATTGATTGAGTTTTTATTTCACTCTAACTCTGGTGATAATAAGATCAAATTTTAAACAGCAATGAAAGAATCTTGATCATTAAGGAATGATATTTATGATGAAAGAATTAATGGAATCTGCTGGACGTGGACAGTACGTGGCCAAACAGTAAATAGTTTCATACAACATAGGTGGGCAACAACCATTTGGTCTGTTTGATGCTAAGCGGTTCCCACAGCGTGTGGAGGTTTGCAACCACTCACTTAGATAACATACACAATATTATAATTTTGGACTATGTTCGGAAATCCTTAAAGTGAAATCTAATAACTGTAATTTTTCCTCAAAATAAGAAAGTTACAGTAGACATTGAAGTAACCAAAGAATTTGGAAAGTTCTGTACTGATATTCCAGTTTCAATCACAAAATCTTTGAATTTCTCCTCCATTGTTGCCGAATCCATTTTGAAATCATGTTTTTTATTACTTTCGGTGACAGACGAGACGGTGGTCCACCTGATGGTAAGTGGTAATCACCGCTCAGGTACATCTGCAATGGAGCTAGGGGCATAGCTCATTTACTGCCTACCTGGAAATAATTAGTATTTTTAATCTCAGAGTCTGCACGCACGTGGAAGAAATGAATGCTGAAACTGAACCGTGCTAAACCAGATCGGTTCCAGTCTCCCTAGTACGACCACCAAACCACAATGATAAAGCAGTTTATCACGGTGAACTGTCTAAATACAATAGGTTTTCATCGTATTTTGACAGTTCACCGCGATAAATCGCTTTATGATATCGTGTTATGATGGTCGTGCGTAGTACGGATGTACAGTAAGCTCCTTATCAAACTATATTGTTTGACCTTTGGACCGTTCTTATGTCGTTCGTAATAGTGGCGGTTTTCATAATGTGAATGTATAGCTTGAATGGGAGCTTACTGTACTCTACTGCGGTGGCGGGTAGTGCGATGGTAAAAAGGTGACGAAGGTACTATTGCGAACACATTCTCAGAACAGTCTCCGTTAAAGAGCCGATAGAGCACGCAGGGAGAAACAAAGTCTCTCCTTTGCTCTAGCGTCTCCCCCAACGATGCGGAATGCACAGCCTTGCAGGGAGTCAAGATGGTCGAGCTGACATTTGGGAGCTCCTACTCGGTGGTGCGAGTAGTACTCATATGCGGCCGAATTTGTGCTTTATTAACCATCCTCTGGCTGGGTGTGAAGTACGGCTTTACTGTATTCAGCGTGCCCAGCTTTTTGCTCGCCAATTTGGCTCGTGATGATAAATTTTAATTTGATCATATTAGCATTTATAGCATTTTTTTATACAACTAAGTTAAAAAACAAGCAAACTGCCCACCTGATGGTAAGTGGTAACAGTCACTTATAGTACATGTGGCTCTTGTGAGACCCGCAGCAAAACTTACATTGCCAGCTTGTGACATAAGATGTATAGTCACGGTACCCAGTAATTTCACTGCCATATCTTACCCTTCAAACCGGTCCAGATTTTTAATTTGCCTAGTGTATACTGATACATGGACGGAAAAGATTATTCTATCTAGTGCTTGGCTAAATAAAACGAAGAGAAACAGAACTCGATATTTACCTGTGTTGTAAATAGAATCACCATTAGAATTACTGTAACGTACTTGTAAATAGCTATACAGATCAAGGACTCAAGCAAACATTTTTGTGTACTTACATTATTTATTATACTTATTTGCCTCGAATTGGAATTCGAATCCGACCTTGGTCTCAAGGGCAAGGAATCAATGATAATATTTTATGAGATGAAAAAGTAGGTAATTCGAAAAAATAAACCTACTTCTAAAGTGTAAATTATATATTTTTAAACAAAAAGGGAAAAATAAATGTTTTATATAAAAAAATAAAGATATTGCTATTTTTTATTACGTATGTCATGATTTTATTTTTGCTTCTGATCAATGCCCTAGATTGATGAGGAAAGCGGTGTGATGACCTCATCAGGTTTTGGAAGCTATCTATTTTTTAACTTTTAGTGCGTTATCTACATCGACATGATCTTTATTTTCACTAAATTCAAATTCAAAAATCTTTTCATACCACCTGCTCAGCAATGTTCAATTAGATCCCCCTTAACTTCAACGTAAAGCAAGACTATATCCCAAGGGATATAATTTTGTATGAAACTCCCAAGAGATTAAAGTGTTTTAAATATGGTACATAAAATTCGTATGAAAATTTAGCATAGATGCTAGCTTAGGAAGGCAAAGGTTCTACGCCCATACAGCAGTAGCGTGCATCCACTAGAGACAAAGACATTCTACATGTGTAAATAATGTTTTTATAAAATCTAAATACATAATTTCTTTACCAAAATTATAAAATATTTCTCTACATTATACTGCAAGCTAAAATAAACAATAAAATTTCACTTTATTTTTTATTGATACAAAAGCGCCATCTTTTGACGGCAACCATTAAATATCGATAAAAACGAATAAAAAGCAGAGTAAAGCAAGAACACTAACGCTGCCGGCGGATAAACAGCATTTGGAAAAATTACGCGGCATTTTTAAAAATATAGAATGTTTCTACAATTTGTTCCATAATTTGCACCAACAGTATTCCGTTGTATTGTTTTCATAGCTAAAACTTTGCCGCCAACGCCATTACGTATTTCAAAATTGTAATGTCTTGTTGCTTACGTTAATCAAGTGGAATGTGTTTTGTGGCATCAATAATAGTCTTTTTAGTTTATTCAGTGTTTTATTGATAAAGTTAAAAAACGTAAGTAAATGTCCAGGTGCTTCAGTTTTTTTTATTTGGGGTCAATAGGCTGTCGACTATTTGAGATTTATTTCGACAGTTGTGTGTAGTACTTAATTAATTGCTGTTTCAAAAGTAAATATACAACGAAGTTGAAAAAAAAAAATTATTTGATACCATTTAATTGTTAACAAATTAACATTCGTCCTGCGTGCTACTAAAGGTCATTGACAGGGTCCAGCAGCTGATCGTATCGTATTGTAAATCGATGGGTAGACTAAGTTCATACTTGTTATATTATTATTAAATTATGAATTACAATTTCATTATTTATATATTTATGTCAAATAACTACTAACTATGAATCGAATAACCCGGCCCGAATCGAACCCGGCGCAAAGGTGCCCATGATGCTAGCAGCATTACCACGCTGAATAGCGATGGCCATCCGTTGTACCAGGAACGAGCCGGAACGGGAGTCTCCGCCGTTCTCCCTAATTCGGCGACCAATTTCTGTCATCAAGGTTTTGGCCTCGGCTCCCCAGCTGCCCAGAGTTTCGACTGCAATAGGCACAAAGTGATAAAGCGGCTCCATTGTCGCGTATTTTGCTCGCTTTTTGTTAGCGGCATCCTCAGCCGCCGCTGCCGGTAAGTGGACGGTGCGACCCAAGTGCGAAGCCGCGACAGTGTTCACGCACGTAGCGTCCCATACCAGGCACCTGCCGTGCTTCCATGGAACCAAGGTCAAACCATCCGGTCGTTTGCCATCTAACCGGCTTAGACCTGGTGGTTCCAGTACGCACGGGATATTGGCCGATATGAGTGCCCTGCGGACTATGTCGTTGAGAGCATGGTGTCGTTGAAATCTACCTGAGCAACGACGACAGCTCAGAGCGTGATGCCCATCAGCCTCCACCATTGAACCGCAGGTGCATCTATGAGGTTCACACACCTTACAGCCCAGACGGAGAGCTACAGCCACACGCAGAGAGTCGTCATCCATCAACGTACCCAGGTTAGGTGAGGGAAGGGCGTACAACCATGCTCCTGATTCTGACCGCGACACAGCCTTAAGTCTCGCCTTAAGTTATTATTAAATATGTTTTAAGTTTTTGTAATGTTTTAAGCTTCACTTAAGATAAAATTATTGCGTGACGTGTTTGTGCTTGAGAAAAAAATATCTTTTTTTTTGCTATTTTATGGTTTTCATGATAATATCATAATTTTAACCATAGTTATAGTGATAGTGATAATGATAAGGTGACAGTGTTTATGATGAAAATTACTACCTAAGTAATTGGTTATAGAGCCCTGAGTTTTGATTGTCTCGCAGATGGTATGAAAAGTAGAGTATTCACCTCTGGAATAAAGCAGTGTCTTCGTCTTAGGCGACTTTAACCCCTCGCTTCACTTAGGACTCTACATAACTCCCTCGCTTTGCTCAGGACTTAAATTTTAACTCCCTCGCTACGCTCGGGAGTTAACTCTAGAGTCCCTCGTTACTCTCGGGGTTCAATATGGCGCCCGTGACGTTAGACACTGCTTTACTCCCTTGGTGCATAATCTACTATTATTCAACATTGGCCTTAATAGGCACTTATTGACGCCAAAACAAAACAAAACAAAACAATCTAATTTCAAGAAATCATATTAACCTTCATCATATTAATCCTAAATATACTCAAGATGTCTGCAAATACAAGTAGGAATGAAAAAAAAAGTTGACTCTACACCTGTTCGGAAATTGGGAGAGCCTTCTCGAGAAGAACCGGCCAGAAACTCGAAAGGTCAAATTTTTTTATCTCCTCTTTTTACCGTTAAATCGTTAAACTCAATACTTTTTTATTTGTTAGGCTTCTAACTATTTAAATCGATGGTATGATTGAATAAAATAAATCCCTTCCACGCAGTGCTTCATTATTTCGTCATAATATGACCTAAATATTATTTAGGTTTGTCTAAAGCTTTACTGTGAGTTTCTAGGTCGATTGTGTTTTATTAATTAATGTAAAGAAAAATGTCCCCATTTCACATTGCATATCATTAATTATTTCCCCAGCTGTTTTCCCAGAGATTCTGATGTAACATTAATAAAGCATTATTATGCAAATGTTTCATTTTCATGTTAAAGCTCCTTGCAAAGCACTTTTAAGATCGGCTCCTCGAAATATAATTTATGTTAGTGAATTTTTTTCAAAACGAAAATTATGTTAATTACTAATATTTCTACAAATAGTGTGAAAGAGATGGTTCAACTAATTGCAAAGGGTATTAATGAGCTCTCGAAATAAGAACTTAACATTATGTCTGAGGCAATGATAACGAGATGGTAGCTAGGCAAAAGAAGTTAGTCCCGAACAGAAAAATTCTGCTCCTATTGAGCATCAAACCTCGACCTCCAGATCTGATTGTTTGGTGGTTTAAGCCATTAGACTGTAAAAGTATGTGTTATCAGAGCTAAAAATTATGACTTGATGATTTCTTTAAAAATGCCAAATGTATTACAAACAACTTTAAAATCATTACAAGGAAAATGCACCTCAGGCAGGACTCGTGTCTGCATCTCTGCATCTCACTAATTTAAAAATCTTTGTTCAACATCACAGCCACATATTGCGAAGAAAGTTATTATTTTTGATTTTGCATTTTCTTTAACAATGCAACATAAATGGAAAAATATAAAATGAATACATGAAAAAACTGCGTCTTCAACCTGCGTTCAACATACCTTGTTGCCTTCATTAATTTGGCCACCGAGCACTTACCAGCTCCCAAGATTCGTATTCGTCTACTGTGGCTTAACAAAGTAACAAAAGAGATCGATTCTGTTGGAATTCGTTCAGGTTGAAATCTCGCCAGAGTCTAATGTTTTTGTTGTATTAATTTATCCATTTTTAGGGTTCCGTAGCCAAATGGCAAAAAACGGAACCCTTATAGATTCGTCATGTCTGTTTGTCTGTCTGTCTCTCCGTCCGTATATCACAGCCACTTTTATTCGACACTATAAGAACTACACTGTTGAAACTTGGTAAGTAGATGTATTCTGTGAACCACATTAAGATTTTCACACAAAAATAGAAAAAAGCAATAAATTTTGGGAGTTCCTCATACATAGAACTGAAACTCAAATTTTTTTTTCATCAAACCCATACGTGTTTACCCATACCCATACCCATCCATGGATAGGTCTTCAAAAATCATATTGAGGTTTCTAATATCATTTTTTTCTAAACTGAATAGTTTGCGCGAGAGACACAAAGTGGTAAAATGTGTGTCCCCCTGTAACTTCTAAAATAAGAGAATGATAAAACTAAAAAAAATATATAATGTACATTACCATGCAAACTTCCACCGAAAATTAGTTTGAACGAGATCTAGTAAGTAGTTTTTTTAATACGTCATAAATTCTACGGAACCCTTCATTGGCGAGTCCGACTCGCGCTTGGCCGGTTTTTTTTCAAGTTATTATCAAAATTAAGATGCTGCAAGTTCAATTAGAAGTAAAATAAGTTAACTCTAAGCCTGTTCGTAAATTGGGATAGCCTTCACGAGAAGAACAGACAATAAACTAGGAAGGTCTAATTTATTTCTCCTACTTTATATCTCCCTTTTTTACGAAATTTCTTTATACATTATTGAATAGTAAAGGATAAAAATGTGATAAAAAATGTCGGCGTCATGACCGCCAGGTCACCGACAACTGACCCATAATAACTATATTGATATTTTGTTTACCTTTTATCGCCAAAGTTATTCAGCGTGAAATGTAAAATTTCATTATGTATGTAATTTTTATTTTGTATTAATTATAATGCTGTTTGATTTCACATTTATAATTTAAAAGAATAAGTTGATTTTTGAGATTACCTTTAAGGTAGTTGGTAGGGTATATCGTTAGAAACACACAGTTGTTAGGGTAATGTCTACTGTATTTAACGAATTTAAACAAAACGGGCGATAAAACACCGCTTGACGATTCGAAAGAATTTTCAGGCTTGAGCAATCATACCCTAAATCAAAAATATCGCTATTTTTTTGTCGCACCCCAACAACCGTCTTCAGCTGGAGGCGCACCATTGACGAGCAGCAGCAAGGAAGACCGACGAACTGAGGCGCGTTCAGCGCCTCTGGGTGTAGTTGTCCGGTTGTTTTTTAACTCGCTCAAAGGCGTTGAACGGATTGCAGCAACCAAATCTTTTACCTCCCTCTTTCACATGATTTTTTATTTCTCTCTCTTTCTAGTAGATGACATTATAGAATATGGCCGCCAATATTATTCAATCACGTAAGAGTATTTCAGTCATAAACGTCAGAGCGTTTTACAACCATCAAATTCGATGGTTGTTCGGTTGTAACTCGCGCCGACACTCTAAGGTCTTGAACGGGCCGGTTGTTTCACCCGGTTGTCACGCTCGAAGGCATTGAACGGGGTTAGAGCGAAAAGTTGTACTTCGCGCGAAGGCCCTGAACGCGCCTCTGGTGAAGCTAGCAGCTGGTTTCAGCCCCCCTAGCACGACCACCAAACCACGATATGACAAAGCAGTTTATCGCGGTGAGCTGTCAAAATACAATAGGTTTTCATCGTATTTTGACAGTTCACCGCGATAAATCGCTTTATCATATCGTGTTTTGGTGGTCGTGCTAGGGGGGCAGACCGAGCTTGGAGATCATTCGAGAAGACTTTAAAAAAAACATATTAACAACTTACCCTAGCTCCCTGTTTAACTTAAGCAAGCATTGAATAATTTTATGAAGTTAATTATTCATATTAATTCTGTTACATATTGGGAGACGAGTTTGATTACTTTGAACACGATACTAGCTATATCTATCTATATGTATGTATGTAGATTGTAGATACAGGTTTCAATAACACTATTAGTAATTCAATTGGCATAATGTTTGTTTAGCAAAAGCAGAACGAATATTGGAGATGTTGGAGGGAATTAATGGTAATGGCCTTGAACATAAATTTCGGTCATAGTGCGTCTCGAGGGTACGAAGCGGTATCTACACTACCTAATAATTTGATAAACAATTTAATACTTTTCACCAACCTTGTCGAAGCTTAGGACAATCTTAAGTTGCGATGGTAGGGGCAGCTAGGGGGCAGCTAGCTGCTCCCATGCTTCCGGCAGCGAGGTGTGCCCGTATCGTGTTTCGGTACGGGCCCGGCCGAGCGACCCACGCGAGCTCAGCGCTCTGCGCATGCTTGTGGTCGCTCACCATGGCCAGCGAGGTGTTCCCGTGGGGTTTAGTGGGTAGTTGCGGCACTCTGCCGTGGAGTCCCACACACCCTTGCCCCTAGCCCGGGGGCTTGGACGGTGCGTAAAGGCATTCCCCACGAAAAAAAAAAAAAAAAAAAAAAAGGACAATCTTAAGTGCTAAGTATGCTGTCACAATCTTTTCATTAAGGCACATAGTGGTCCCAATGACCTTGCGTCGATCGTCCCGCACTGATTACATAGGAGTGAGTGAGTGAGAGTGAGGGGAATATTTAAGCAAACCTTTACGCGTAAGATGAATTATTTCAATTAAAAATTAATAAAGGCGAATAAGAAAAACCTAAAAAGACCATCCGCTAGAATATTGTTCACTTTATTTATTGAAATCAAAACTATATGATTTAACCTAATATATATTTTTTTTTCATTTATTGTTCAAAATCATAAAAAGTACATATTAATAAAAAAACACCGCTAAAAAGCCTTTTTGGCTTTAACTGTGACGGGGAGTACAGGTTTATTTTTTATTTTTATATATTAGCATGCCAAGTATTTTGATTTTATTCTAATTGCATGACTTAGGTAGGTACATATTTCTATGCTTAGCTTTAGTACAAAATTGTTTTTTAATAACTGGCTTAACATTTTTTTTAGTAATATAATTCTGAACGAAGTCGTCATTCATTTCGTTTAGCAATTTTGGCAATAAACATTTCCAATTTCTGCTGCCGTAGAAATTTTTATATCTGGGTACTATAAATTTTTTGTGATGTAAATTTCTTAAATTTGGCGGTCGTCTGTATTTACAACGCGATTAGGTTTAAAGTTTTAAAATCAAGGCATGTTTGGGTCACCTTTTAACCAAGTTTTAATTAATCAAAAAATTAAAAAGACCATCCTCTAAAGAATGCGTTGAATAATAACATATCTTTTTTTAAAAGATTTTATTCAATATTTATAAAGAGAACCGGTTTTTTCTGCAGTGTTTTTTTTATGATTGACGTTACTATGCGCCTTAAAGACAAGAACTGACAGCATACTACTTAGGATTGTCCTAAGCTAAGTAAAGGTTGGTGAAAGTGGCGGTTAGTGACTTAGTCACTAGGGGTCGGTCGCAGGTTGTCTTGATAGCATTAAGGCTGCACGTCACTTACTTTTTTTATTTCTACTAAGTTGGCAAACACGCAAACTGCCCACCTGATGGTAAGTGGTAACAGTCACCCATAATACATGTGGCTCCTGTGAGATTCGCAGCAAATCTGCAAACCCCACAAGGACCACAGTGTACGTTGCCAACTTGTGACACCAGATGTAAAGTCACGGTACCCAGTAATTTCACTGCCATATCTTAACCTTCAAACCAGAACACAGCAATGCAAGCACTGCTGCTTTGCGGCAGAAATAGGTTCGACGGAGGTACCCAAGCAGACGACCCTGGTGCAGTTCATAAAAATTACTTAAATAATCTCATTAGGTTGCCTAGTCGTAATATCGCTTAGGTCTTTTAACTTTTTTGTTCCTGGTCTTGTAACTGGACTTTCCCCCTGGTAGTCTAGTGGGAAAGTCAGGTAATTCACGATTACCCCTCCACCCACTACGCTAGTGTAAACCGAAATTAGTATAAGCACTTACTGGAGGGAGACTCTGTACCAGGGTCGTCTGCTTAGGTACCTCCGTCTTACCTATTTCTGCCGCAAAGCAGCAGTGCTTGCATTGCTGTGTTCCGGTTTGAAGCGTAAGATATGGCAGTGAAATTACTGGGTACTGTGACTTTACATCTTGTGTCACAAGTTGGCAACGTACACTGTGGTTCTTGTGGGGGTTGCAGTTTTGCTACGAATCTCACAAGAGCCACAGTCATGTATTATAGGTGACTGTTACCACTTACCATCCGGTGGGCAGTTTGCTTGTTTGCCAGCTTTCTGCAATAAAAAAAAAGCACGTACCTCAATGGTCCGTCTAATGGTACCAGGGTAAACAAACGGTAGTAATCGAAAAAAATAAAAATTCGTTCTTCCGTTTAATGACTAGGTCGCAAATTGACTACATAAAATGTTTAACCACATCTTAAAAATATTTTTAAACAGCACAGGAAAGACTTTGATCTTTTTCTCCCTTGGTGGTAGATGAGGATAAGGCCTAAGGATGAGGTAAATTATGATTATTTGTAAAGAAATTTGTGCCAGCAGACCTGCGTCATTCATCTGGATTCTGGAAACTTAAATCGTAATGAACCGGAAGGATCAGAAACTACCACGAAACGAGCAGACAAATAAATGTAGTTTTATATTTTCATCTCTTCAATATAAATTGATAAAATTAATTAGTGTGTACGACCTACGCGTCCCGGATGTAAGGGTGCGTCTCCACTTAACACTAGCTGAGTGATGCAAAGTCGCATAGCCGCGTTATAAATCGATGTGGATTACTTCAGAGTTGTGCGTGGACGGTGAGCCACAGACTAGATAATAGTTACTACGTAACAAATACATCTGTCCCATAGAAATGCTCAAAGCGCTGTACCAATGAAAGCCACAACAGACAAACACAAACACAGTACCTACTCTACGGCGCACGCTGAGAATCGACATACCCGTTCATATCGTACACCGCGTCAGTGCATCATCATCAAGCGATATCAAGGGTTGTACAGGAAACATAAATGTGTTGTGTATTTAAAAAGTGAGACCATGACTGATTGACGCATGCATGATTTACGCATTATCTCACAATTTCAGGGACATAATCTCTGTCTTAAAGAGTAGCACAGCGGCGCGTATTTAGTGTGACTGACGTGATAAAATTTTCTTGAAGCTCGTCAAGGGACACGTGTGACTGAGTTTTATCACAAACTTCTTGGCGTGCTTGTGCTCCGACTGCCGTGGCTGTGGCAAGGGCTTCAATACATTGAACGATCTACCCGCAGTCGAAGAACAAGAAATTTGTGATAAAACTTAGTTAAACGTGTCCCTTGACGAGCATCAAGAGACCTTTATCACGTCAGTCACACTAAATACGCGCCGCCGTGCTTCTCTTTAGGACAGAGGGATTTGTCACTGACATTGTGAGATAAGGCGTGACTCAAGTCCAGTCTTGGCAGCCCGTGCTCCGCCTGATCTCACTTTTTAAATACACAACCGGAAAGCTCTAGCTTTCATCTCACCTGATGGTAAATGACGATTAGGTTGAAGCTATAAGCAAGCTTAAACTGGATTTCTCAGCAAAAAAGGTGAACTGGCTAAGAGGTAAGACCTCTAATTGTTGGAAAACAACAATATTAGTTAATGACTTCGTTTTTATGGCAACAAACTTAAGTTAGTCAGTGGCAGCTAGCCAGGAGGACTATGAAGCCTTACCGCTAACACAACTAAGCAAAACAGTTTTTTAGTTGCTGTAAGTGGCACACGAGGAGACAGCCCGTCTGATGCTAAAGGGTAACCGCCGCCCATGGACTTCACCAGTATCAGAGACACAGCTAGGTAGCTTAGTGTTGCCCGAAATTGAGCTTGGTCTTGTAGTCTTGCCAGACTCTTGCTGCAAAACGGAATTTAAATTTCACGTCTCTCCATAAAATATTAAAATACAATAAAAAAAGATGCAATCATGTGAAGTTAGAATTAAAATCGGCTTAGAAATACATTAGGTACAAGCATTTCAAGCTGTTAATTTGGAAACGATATCAACCGTGACGTCATCGTTGAGTACGGCCATATAAGCTCCATGTAAATTGCCGTTTTGCTAGAAAGAGGTGGAGAAAAATCTTTAATACCTTATATCTTGGTTGTTTTTATAGTTGTTCGAAAACCGATTTTTTCTTTCTGTTTATTATATGAATGAGCTTATATTAAAACAATAATTTTTATTTATTCATACCAAGACCAAGGCTGATCCATGCAAGATTTGAGCAAGAGTCTCGCTCAAATATTGCATGGGTCAGTCTTGATGTTGGTCTAGGACTCGGTCTTGCAGCAAGAGTCTCGCAAGACTGCATGACCGAGACCGACCTTGTGCAACACTAAGATCCTACTTTGAGTATAATGCTCTATGTACCCTTCTGCCCCATTGGGAATCGACCGCGGACGTCCAGATGAATCTGGGTGGTCGACTACACCACGGAGACGGTTGAACTTTTATATTTATGTTTAAGAACTCGAATAATAAATTTCATAGAAGACGTTGATATGACATCAACCAATTTAAATTAAGTAATAGAATTTAATTAATATTGCAATAATTTAATGTTTTCGTTTTTTTAAACATTATATTATTTAAAAAATATGACGTCACCACATATCTAATTATACCGTGCGTGTATGAGTGCATTGGCTAAATGTTAATTAGGTAATAATTTAATTTGTTAGTAATTTGCATTCATTGATTTAATTTTATATAGTTTTAGTTTGATTTATCTGTACAGATATGAGGAATGATACATTAAATGAAATAGTAAAACATAAATTCTAGATAGGGAGCCCTCACCAATATTGCTATACCTGAAAAGGGTGACTAGGTAATCAAGGGCTCTAATTATAAAAATATCTGTATCACACCTTAGTCAGCAATAAAGATTTGATTTGATTTAAACTTTTGTGTTTCATTTCTCCTCGCACACCGCTCAGGTTTCTCGCATTCCACTAGTGTAAACGCGCCTTTACATACGCCCAGCCATACCCGCGATTCGCTGAGTAATGGCGGCCATAAACAAGCCGGTACAAGTAGTACAAGTTTGTCGCACCGCTCGCTGTACTTTAACGAGAGTTTTAATTTAACGTTGGCCTCGTTGATTTGCATTTACATAATTATTTTGTTTTGACAACGGAAAAATGTGCTCATAAACCTTGACTTCCATCACATATAATGGTGTGATACGCACAGACTAGTGAGAGATACAATCAAAGGATTCAACGTTTGCGCTCCTTTTACGTATTATGAAATGAAACACAATTTTTAACCGACTTCAAAAGAGGATAAAAAAAATATACGCATCGAATTGAGGGGGTTCTCAATTCGATGCGTATATTTTTTTTTGTGTATGTGACGCGATTACGCCGCCAATTATGGACCGATTTTCAAAATTCTTTTTTTATTCGATAGAGTATACTCCTGGGGTGGTCCCATGGTCACCAAAGTTAGGATCTGATGATGGGATCCCATGAAAATTGAGAAATTGAGAAACCCTAATAGGGTTTCTTTCGCTAAAAAGATTTCATTCACTAAAAAGTTAAAAATATTTTACAAAAAATAAAAACCGACTTCAACAACATTAAAAAGTTAAAAATAATATAATAATAAGTACATACTTCCAATCGGGAGGTCGGGATTCGAGACCCGCCTTGTACCAATGTGTTTTTCGTTTCGAATTTCATATGTACATTTGTCTGATGCTCCTACGGTGAAGGAAAACATCGTGAGGCAACCTGCATACATCTGCGAAGAGATTCAATGGTGTATGTGAAGTCGATCAATCCGCACTGGGCCAGCGTGGTTGACTAAGGCCTAATCACCCTAACATAGGGTAGGCTCGAGCCCCTCGGTGGGGACCTATATGAGCTGTGATGATGATGATGATGATGAAGTACAGACAACATCACACTTTTATATTAAAGTCGGTGACAAATTTTAAGACTTTGTAGGAGATCATCGTTTGGCATCGACTTCATTATAAAAGTGTGATGTTGTCTGAACCTATTCTTATATTATTTTTAACTTTTCGGTGTTTTTGAAGTCGGTTTTTATTATTTGTAAAATATTTACAGTATTCTCAAAGTCTAGTCACTTAGCACCTGAACTGAGAGGCTACCTTCTCACTCTGTAATCATTTGTATTTTGCTTAATATAAATAAGTACCTGTACTGAAGGAATACATCGTGAGGCAACCTGCATACATCTGCGAAGAAATTCAAATGTGTATGTGATGTCGACCAATTCGCACTCGGCCAGCGTGGTTTACTAAGGACTGTACTATGCTACTGGGTGATCAGAGAGCTTACGTCACAAGATACACACACTTCAGTCCTTGTACGTAGTATTCTTGCATTTTTACGAGCCTTACAGAAACCACGTGTGCTTTATAAACTGCATGATCGCACAAAACAATATCAAACCCGCACTGAGATCGGGATGGCACTATACGCACCAAGAGCGGTGTCTCTGCTTCAATATTGTATATAAGCCTTGCTATAAGCGATTATGGTAAGTTGAGAGGAAAAGGTTAGCTTGGATAATGTCATAATGTAGCTTGGATTCTGTCAGATACCTATAGATAAACATTATTATTGTATTTGCCATTACAACAATTTAAGAAAAAATTAAAACAATTACTTGTTCAAAAATGTTACTATTCTGTAAATAACTTTCTTAATGACTTTGACATATAAATAATTTTATAATTTATGACATAAGTATTTGCTTCGAGTATAATAATTTTATAATATTTAATTTTGTTAAATTTAACTAACATATTCCTAAATAACGAATTATGATTATGATTTCTTGATTTTATATTTTATGATGAATGTACAATTTAAACCAATTTAATGCAATATTATTTTATCTTTTTCTGTTTAATTTGTGATATCAACTTTGTACCCTACCTATGTTCTGACAAATAAATGTTTTGATTTGATTTGATTTGATTATCTCTTTATTGCAAAGTTTATACACAGCACAATGGTAACAAAGAGATATTGCAGAGGCACATACACCTTTGAATTTCTTCGCAGATGTATGCAGGTTACCTTACGATGTTTTCCTTAACAAGCGTCGGACAAAAGAACATTATGAAATTCGAAAACGAAAAACACATTGGTACATCGCGGTCTCGAACCCCGGACCTCCCGATTGGAAGGCAAGTGCCAAGTCCACAGCGCCACCGACGACGCTCACAGCTTCCAGCTCACTCTTCCAGCTAACCTTTCGTAAATTACACAGGAATTGTTTAGAGCGGATACGTAATTTTTGCAGAAACAATTACGGACACTTTATATAAAAAAGCTTAATAAAAATAAACAAATAACTAAAATATATTTTATTTTTGTATTTTAATTCCATAGTAACTATATAAAGTTAGGCAAACTTTAATATAAGGAAGAAGTGACAATATTATTTGAAGCAAAAAAGACTTTATTCGTTAAAAATCATACCGAAAAAAAGTGCGCGGTTGCGTCGATCTTAAACGAAACAAAAATATCGAAGTGAATATTGAATATTAATAATACTGAAATACGAAAATTTTATATTTAATACTATAATATGGCAAAATGTGCAGGGTGCTTTCAAATACTTCCTAAGAGAGAATTTCTAACCTGCACTGTGTGTAAGGCGAGCTACGATTTGGATTGTGCAAACGTAAGTAGTGCAAGGTTTAATAACACCATGAGTAAAGAACACAAAGCATCATGGAAATGTCAGGTCTGTCGATCTAAGATGCCCAAAATGGACAATACTAACACTCCCGTACGTAACAACAATACAGTGGCTACTCAGATTGTATTATCGCCTAATAATGACAAAAATAATGTGACTATGAGAAAGAAACCCCAATTAAACGCATACGAATCTTGTTCACTAATATCTGAAGATGAAAGCATCTTGGGAAATACCGTAGCCGAAGAAAAAGACCATAAAATACCAAGTAGAAACTCCTCAGAAAGTGTAACTTATAGCCAGATGGAAGAATTATTAGATAATAAATTAAAAAATTTGATTAGTGACCTAAAAACTACGCTATTGAACGAGATTGCACAAAAGATTACACAAAACATCACAAATACATTTGCACAAAATATTAAAACACTAACAATTGAACAGCAAAACTTAAAAACGAAGATAAGCGATTTAAATACGCAAATTGAATTAATAAAAACTGACAATAGCCTATTACATAAAAAAATCAACAATTTGCAATCACAACAAACAAATCAAACACCACAAATACAAGGTAAAATATCATATAAAGAAATCAACAAGAAGTTGGTTTTATATGGGTTAGCTGAAAACCAATGGGAGACGGAACAAGACATAAGCGACCGAATTACATACATACTTCATGATATTACTGGCATTAATGTACAAGGATTTATTGAGGAAGTAGTAAGAAAAGGACATAAAAGGCCAGTAATGATTGAGCTACTTAGTAAAAAAATGGTTCAAAATTTATTAAAATATAAAAATTGTTTCAAAAACACCGGTCTTGTAATTACGGAATACTTAGATGACGCTTCACTTGAACTGAGAAAAGATCTACTAAATGTTATGAAAAATGCTCGGAATAAAGGTGACCATGCCGTAATTAGAAATAATAAATTATTCATAAACGGTAAGCAGTACTCACCCAAAAATTCGCCAACAAATGAACATAGCCTCACTCAACGTACTATTTTGCCACAAATAAGACATTCTACGGATCAAGATAGTACCGCTACTGCGACACTTTCATGTGATAATATTAACAACACGCACTCATTTCAAGAGACATTTCGCGGCACAAGATATTAAAATCATATTTCAAAACCTACAAAGTATGTTTAACAAACTGGATACACTTGAAATATTCTTAGAAGATCAATCCGATTGCTTAGCCCTGTGCGTTTCGGAAACATGGCTCACAAAGGACAAGGCCACGATCGTCGCTTTCGATAAACATCACTTGGCAGCATGCTATCACCGAGTAAACTATAACGGCGGCGGAGTTTGCATACTATTGAATAACAGTGTCGAATACGCTGAACGTGCAGAAATTATGGACATGTCTGTTGAATATATCATTGAGATTTGTGCAGTGGAAATTTTAAATTGTAATATTTTGTTAATCGTTTTATATTGGAATAGTAGAAGGCCAGATATATTTTATAAGCAATTAAAGAAAATGTTAGAATATAT
This sequence comes from Schoenobius gigantellus, assembly GCA_963935595.1. Taxonomy (NCBI): domain Eukaryota; kingdom Metazoa; phylum Arthropoda; class Insecta; order Lepidoptera; family Crambidae; genus Schoenobius; species Schoenobius gigantellus. The sequence goes on along the minus strand of OZ012561.1, from coordinate 1,105,416 downwards.
TACAAGTAAATTTTCTCAAAAAAACATAATAATAGGCGGGGACTTCAATGTGAACGTTTTAGAGAGTAATAATAAAAAGTCAACAGAATTATTAGATTTTATGTTAGAATATAATTTTAAACAGCATATTACATCGCCAACACGTGTTGTCAAAAATTCGTCAAGCTGCATTGATCTAATATTTACAAATTTTAATGAAAACATAAATACATTAGTTAATAATTTTGGACTTTCAGATCATACATACATACATACATACATACATACATCAGTACAATAATTCATATAAAAAACAGCAATCGAGACCAAAGTCTTAAAACATACTTACCACATTATTCAATAAAAAGGATTTACAGTGATAAAAATATAAATAAATTTAAAAATTATCTACAAAAAATAATTTGGCATAATATAATTTTAGACACTAATGATATAAATAAAAATTACAACCTTTTCAACAATACTTTAAAAAATATATTGGAGCAGAGTATTCCAAAAAAACGTATCAGGGTTAACACAACACGAGGAAAGAAAACGTGGCTTTCCAGTGGTATAAAGAAATCGTGTAAACATAAGCGACTTTTAAAAATTCACGCTACATATTCAAAAAATATAATTTTAAATAATCATTACAAACAATACAGTAAAATATTAAAAAATGTAATAGCTAAAGCAAAAAAATTAAATTCTATAAATAAAATGAAAAAAGCTAACAATAAAATAAAATGTATGTGGCAAATAATAAAGGAGCAAACAAAAAAATCTAACCTTAGAACAAAGAAAAACATAGCATTGCGTATCAACAATATCCTAACGTCGGATCCTAAGTTAGTGGCAAATACATTTAATGAGCAATATGCATCGGTCGGCGATACTCCTCAGGGACAGGCAGATGGCACGCGGCGGCCGCGCGGGCAGCCCGTGCTTAACCCCACTGAAAATTCCCTTTACCTGCGGCCAGTCGATACACGCGAGGTCTTATTGATAATACGACGCCTCAAAAATAAGTCTAGTTTTGGTATAGATGAGCTACCTTCTACACTCATTAAAAAATGCGCTGAAGAATTGTCAATTCCCCTAACTATTCTAATAAATCAATCCTTTTCGGAGGGAATATTTCCAGATCAGTTAAAAACTGCAGTAATAAAACCAATTCATAAAAACAAATCCAAAACAGACCCAAGTAACTATCGACCAATTGCGCTTTTACCTACCATTTCAAAGATATTTGAAAAAGCAATGTTCGCGCGTTTGTATTCGTTCTGCGAAAAGTATAAAATATTTGATGACTCCCAAAATGGATTTAGAAAAGGAAGGTCCACAGTATATGCAGCATTTCAATACATAAACCAAGTTTTAAAAATATTAAATGATAAAAAGTATGCGATCGGTATTTTGTTCGATATGACAAAAGCATATGAACGAGTGAGATTCGACATTCTTTTAAATAAATTATACGGAATAGGAGTTCGAGGCTATGCATATGAATGGTTTAGGTCCTTTTTAAACAACCGAAAGCAATGTGTGCAGATTGAGAGCGTTGACGAGGTGTCTCAGCTTGTCACCTCAGTCATATCTGAAGAACGGGTAATGAGTGGTTCCATCCCGCAAGGAAGTGTTCTTGGCTGTATACTTTTTTTGTTGTATGTTAATGACCTTCCCAAAATAGTAGATGAGACATGCGTTGTGTTTGCGGATGATTTTTCATTGTTGTTTTCAGTGGATAATAGCATAGGCATCAACGACAAAATATTTAATGTGATTAAAAAGATAGTCAATTGGATGAATGAGCATAATTTGGAGATCAACTTTTCAAAAACTAAAATCATGCAATTCAGACCTTTTCAAAAATGTAAACTGGACATAAATTTTTCATATAATGACATTGCATTGGAATGTGTACCATCATTTACATTGCTAGGCATAGTAATTGACTCAAACCTAAATTGGAAATTTCATATCCAAAAAATTAAAACAAAACTCTCTCAATTTACATATGCGTTAAGAGAACTCAAAAAATCTACAAATTTAAATATTGCTCTCACTGCTTACTATGCATACGCTCATGCGTGGCTCAACTATGGCGTGATCTTATGGGGAAATAGCACAGATATGCACGACCTGCAGACCTAAAAAGGCCGCATCGGCAGAATCATAATAGGATCATAATATGATTCATTTTGATAGTCATAAAATGGCCAACATGTCGGCAATTCCTATTATGAATTGAATGCAATTCATCTTAGGCAATTCTTCTGTTTGACAGCTTTGTATGAATATTCGTAAAATGGTCCACAAAATAGGAATTGCTCGCGTGTCAATTAGCAGAATCATAAAAAGATACTCAAGACCAACATCTCGCAATTCATTTTTTCGTGCATTCGCAAAAATTAATTCATAATGGCAGATTTAGGCCTCATATGAAAACTTTTTAGAACATGCCCGTGTTATGGAGAGTATTTTATACCGTAGACGCAGTGAGGCTCTTCGGAAAATGGATTTAGCTTTTGAGATTCCGAACGTCGAATTTGTGGGACTGTTTAGGCTCAATAAAAGCTTTAGTGACCTCATAATATATGAGTTAGAACCTTATTTACCAGCCAGACGTGGTGGAATAAGTACTGTCTCCATAAATATTATAAAAAACGGGTAAGTACGTTCAAGTAAATCACGAGAAAGTCATAAATTTTTTAATCTACTTATTCCATTACAAAATCACAAATGAAAATGTACTTTTCAGGGTCAACCAAAAGTTTGGCATTCCAGGGGTCGTGGGATGCATAGATGGCACTCATATTGCTATTGTTTTGTTGTGTTTTGCCGAATTTGAAGAGATTTTTAATTGGAAAAGATATCACTCTTTAAATGCTCAAGCTGTAAGTATATAGGTATAGATAGGTACCTGCCTAATCATCTTTATATCCCTCTAAAGTTGTCTCGTAAAAATATCCAAAAGGTATTAAACCCATCTTGTTATAATAAGTGTGTGTTGTGGTTTAAATAAACATGCTTTACCATTATATTATAAACTTATTTAACATAAAATGTTTGAAAGTTGTGTGTTTAGATCAAATCTTGCTTATCAATCTTTTAAATTAATGGCGCCTTTAGCTTATAAAATATGTTATTAAGGAGTAGTTTTTTTATAATTAGTATATTAATAAATGTTTAACTTCTTTTGTAACTGATTGTGAGAAGGTAGGTATATTGGTGGGTAAAAAAACCTTCTAATTTTAGCATTATTGTTTAGAAAGACTAAGTAGGTATGTAGTTACCCCACAGCATAAAAATTAAAAATAGATTTTTATTTGTTTTCAGCAGGCGTAGCACCGACCGTGGACAAAACGTGACAAGAGACAAATAACATGTTTCTTCTCACTCTGTAATATAACAATGACGCGAGACGGGACGAGAGTTAGTCACTTTCTCTTCTAAAGTCCACGCGCCGTGCTAGGCCTACAGGTATGTGATTCAGATTTAAATATTGATGCCACGGTGGTGCAAGCCATGATTTCTTCATTTGGAACCACCACCCACTCAAACTGCATCTCGAACAACTTCACCAGGTTGAAAATAAAGCATGATTTTTAGGTCAGTACCAAGAGAAGTTTTGATGTTGTACCTATATTCGGCTATGTTATGCCTGACCACACCAAACGAACTTCTTTTCAGGTGATTCGGGCAAATCTCGCTGGCAATGTTTACTTGTGGATCGCATCCCATAACCGCTGGGTTGATCACAAATGCTTGTGTAGTGTTACATAACATTTGTAATGCGACTAGATTGCCCGTGTTGCCATTAACACCACAAGAGGCATACAGTGAAATCACCATGCAGATGGGTAGTCACATTGTCATTGAATGAGCACCACAACAATTAAATGAGGGTTCGACTTATTGGGAGCAAAACATGCATTAGGTTCAAGTCAGAAGTTCCCACAAACATAATAACACTTTATAAAGAATTGGAATTATGTACTGTGTATGTTTCAGATACGAAATGCATATAATGAAACCTCAACCAGAAGAGATGACCATTTAGCTGCTCAGCATGATCTTGAGTGGTCGGAGTTTATTTCTTTTAAATTAAACAAAACAATATTAATTTTGCCTTTTAATTATTTGTTTATAACAGTTACAATAATACACCTAGATAAAGTATAATAACCAAACCTGCATCGGTTGCTATGTCAAACATAAAACAGCAATCAATGTCGCTCGTTTTATTCCTCAAAGTAGCCAGAAAGACATACAATCTAAAGAGAGACAAAATTAATTAAAATATATAAACTAATACTATAAAGTAATAAAATAATTGAATGGAACAAGAGAAAAAATAAATTTAAATTAAAGGTAAAGTAAAAGTTATGTTTTAAAGGTTAAACATTCCTTAGGTAAACGTCACATTAAACTTGGTATTAAGAAGACATAAAATAAAATGCATTGATGGAGTTAGGTTATGTGGACCTCTTAAGTAAATGATATTTATTTTAAAGTCATACAAATAATAAAATGAATAAACTAAGGTATTTGGAATATAAAAATGGACTGATAAGATAGGATGTTTTATTATAGGAGTACTCCCTAATAGCACTAGATTCAGGCATCTATGGGCAAAACATTGTGTGTCAGTAGCTCAATAGCCCAAGCTTTAGCAGCATCTGCAGCAGCCTGCTGCATCTGAACTTGGTATTCTCTGTGCCTCCTCCAACGTAGCTAAAACAAACAAGTACTTTTAGTATCATTAATTACAAGCATTTGTGTGATTGTTCCCCGTTATATATATACTTATTTTATTTATGTATGTTTATCTATTATTTAGTATCCTAGCACAAGCTTAAACTGGAACCTAATAATTGGAGAGAATTGGAAACACTATAATTACAAAACTATATGAATAAGTTCTATGAGATTATTTATATAGGAATAGGTATTTATGAATAATGGTTATTTATGTATTGCTATTTATCCATGTTGTTGTCTACTACATTTACGTATGCCACTAAGTTTATCGGTTGACTGGCAGAGATCTCCATAAGAGATAAGTCCACCGTTGGTTACAATATTATTGTACAAACATTTTTTCTTGTGTTTATGCAATAAAGAGTATAATATTGTGCAGAACATTTATTTTTTTTATGATATTGCAAATTTAAGGCCCTTATGCTACTGTATACAGCAGGGATGGTGAACCTTTGTAAAGTACTTTGTGTAAAATGTCTATATTTCCAAAACAACATATTTTATGAGGCCATAGCATCATCAAACAATTTTGACATATCTATATAAATAAAAATGGATCTTCGAAATGTATTTACGCCCATAACTTTCGAACGACTGCACCAAATTAGATGATTCTTGGTTTTATGTATTCGTTATTGTTAGGACAAGGTTTGTGTAATCTAAAAATTACAATAATTTAAACATACATTTCAGTAATTTTGTGAAAAAACATGGCGATACAAAGTACGCCGGGTCAGCTAGTTTTTAATTATTAATGCCTGTAAAGGTCTATATTGAATAAAGATTTTTGAGTTTGTGTATTTAAGTCAAAGTCACTGGAATGATATTATAAAAAAACATATGCGACTGTCAAACTTTGCAACTGTTTAAGAGGCGAATGAAAGCTCATTATCTATCTACAATGCAGTTTATTACTTTATTGTATATCCATATATATTAGTATATTATTAAATTACTTTATGTCTTCTTGTGTGATCTATACTATTTTTGACTTGTTTGTTTGTTTACAAACTGAACTACCATTTCATAGCAATCTCTATTAGTGACAGGGCTGCTGGAAGACATTTCGATAAGAAATAAACAGTACCTTTGTACAGTGTCTCCATATATCTGTTTTTGTTGCTGTTTTTGTGGGTGTGTAGGTACATAAATTTTTAAAATAAAAAAAATAAAAAGTATTTTTAAAAATTACCTCATCTAGAAGGGGTTGAATCATCACTCGCAGGGCTGTTTGACCAAATCCCAGTCCCAACAGAGCCAAAACTCACCAGATCAAGTCTGGCAATGAAGCTGCTCGGAGAGGCCCTCTACCTGTAGCATCGGCATCTGCGTTTATATCACCAACATTTTTTAAAGTTTACTATTGTAGTTGCTGACATACTGGAAACAAAACGAGGAAAGTTATTGTTGGTATATTATTGAAATATATAGGTACATACTATATTATTACTCAAGTACTTACAACGGACCATTTCTTTGGCTATGTGGTGGTACCAGAACCCTCAGCATTTAACAAATTAGTCACTTCTCGCCACAAGCGCAGTGACTTCTCTTCCCTGAGCACTGTTATTGTATCCCCATGCTCTAGCCAGGCTGGGATTACTCTCCAAAAATTCCACGAGTAACGCCCACTGAGCCTCGGACGCTGTACTTGTTGCACGTCTCTCCATTTCTGCAATATATTGTTTAATCTATAATAATGTAGCATAGAGATGATGTTCATGAAACTAAGTAAACAATATGGCACTTACTTTGATCGATGTAATATAAAATTGTAAAACCTTTTACTAGCACAGCTTTGTTTATCAACTTGATGTGAACACCAACATAAAATCCACGATATAATATTCGTATAGCCCCTCCGTGCACAAATCATTAACTAAGTGGATTTTAGTTTCCATGTCAATCGCAAAAAACTGGAATTTGTTAAACTAAAAAAGGGCCACTCCAAAACCGAGACTGATTTATTTAAAACTAGTGTTTACTTCCAAATATAAGCACAAATTACAAAAAAGTTTCATCTTCAAGAAAATTATAACCACAGAACACATATTTATAATTTTTTAAGGGATGACGTGATCACGTGACATTATGACATATAACTTGTTGCCAGCCGTAAATTGTTTTGTGAAATTTTTTTAACATTTAATTTTTTAGTTTATAATGTAAGAATTTCAATGATTATTGGCTACTTTCATTGATTAACAACAAACTATTATTTAATTCTACGGTATTTACCTCTTATAATAATGAAAGAGCTATAAAAATTTAAACCGGTACATTTCGATAAAGTACGGTTTTTATTTATTTGCATGTGGTAACATAACCACCAAATATGAATCTGCTAATGAATTGAATTGATGCAATTCTGCTTAATTATATGACCGTTTTACGAAAATTAGAGGAATTGCTAAGGATCTGCCAGGAATTCTGGAAATGAATTGCTTTCAGCAATATTGCGCAACTCGGCCTTTTTAGCCCCCCTGTTTATTCTACAAAAAAAATGTATCAGGATCCTTACGAACATCCAACAAACTGACAGCTGTAAGCCGCATTTTTCGGAATTGTCCATACTTTCCCTTCCATGTATGTATATTCTGGAAATGTGCAAGTTTGTAAGAACATACTCACATATATATGTTAAGGAGAGCGATATCCCCCACCATAATATTCAGCGCTACAAAAATAATCTAAGGCAAATATTGTCTAAACTAGCCCTACAAAGATCAGGCACGTATTCCATGTCTATAAAAATATACAATAAATTACCCGAACATATAAAAAACGAAAAAAGTAAGTTAAAGTTTTTAAAAATGGTAAAGCAATTACTCCTTGGAAAAATGTATATTATTACACTATAGAAGAATACCTTAGTGATAAATTTAATAAACCTTAATTTTAATTAATGATTAATGTTGACTTATATACGAAAGACTTATTTTAAATTGATTTAATTTATTTGAAATTAGTTTTATTTTAAATTGATTTAATTTATTTGAAATTAATTTAATTTTAATCCGATATTGACACATTGACATTACATATAATTTATTGACATTTAATTTAATTTATTAACAATTCATTTTAATTTTAATTCGATATTGACACATGGACATTACATATAATTTATTGACATTTCATTTATTTTTTGACATTTCATTTAATTCATTGACATTTCATGTAATTTATTAACGTTCCATTTAATTTATAGATATTTAATTTTATTCAGTGACATTCCATTTAATCAACTGACATCCTATTAATTCGATTGACATTTGATTATTCATTTAGGTACAATATTAATTTTTATTTACTGACGTTCAATCTACTTCATAAAAATTTTACTCCTGTTTACTTCCATTTACTTACCTAATTAGGCGTTTAATACTCCTAGTATCACGTTTTCGAAATAAATCTAGTAATTCGATTGACTTTATGAACGACTTAATTAAATTTAATCTAGTTTTATTTAATTTAATTTGATTTTAATACACTGACATTTCATTTTATTCCATGACATTCCAATTAATATATTGACATTTCGTTAATTCATTCACATTACTATTATTTATTGACTCGCGTCTTCATAATAATGTAACTAAATAATTTATTTGATAGGATCTCAATTCATAATTATTTTTCAATAAATACAAGAACAAGGAAATCTAGCTAGTAAAATTAAATGTCTGCCCTTCTCTATTCATATTTAATTGCAACGCCTTAACAAGGTACAATGTGTAACTTCATCTCACACTTGTAATGCAATATATAAATAAATAAATAAATAAATAAATATAAATGAAAAATATACCTACTTAAATTAATATTATAAATATTATTACTATATCAGTTACATAAAATGTTAAAGACTCATAAAGATAATTAATAGTCACTAAGTTGCGCCTTAAAAGCAGTAATGGATGGAGCAACTCGAGCAGTTTCTGGCAAAAATTCCATTGACGAGCAGCTATGACAGCGAAGAATTTTTCAAAAGCTGCTGAGTTTTTCTCTGAAATTTCCAACTCAAGCTCCCGCAGCCGTATCTCCAACCTCACAAAATCTGAATAGATTATGGAGATATGGAGGTGCTGCAGGATAGAACAAAGCGTTCTATAGCAGGGTGAGAGGATTGCAATCTCTTCGTTGTCGGATGGGCAGCCAACGCAGTTCTTTCCTATGTTGCAAAACAGGATCGTCCTTTAAACATGTAATTGTTGATCAATATTTGAGTTACGTAAGAGGTACAAACACTCTTTCCTTGTCTAGCTGTATCGGAACATAAGACAATGAATTTTGTACTGGCTATTGTAGACCCCTTGCAATAATTCTGTTGCACTCAAGCGAGAGAAAACCCTTATTCGACTACTTACTTCTAACCTTTAAGTACCCAATTTCCATAGAACGCCAACAGGGGACCTGATATTAAGTTTTATGGCCTGAACTAAACGGTATCTTGTAGCGTGTACTGAGGGAAGTGGAATATTGGCAATAACGGGGAACACTTCCCCAGGGAGCAGCCTTGGGGATTGGCTATTGACCGGACTTGAGACGAACGCTCTAGAAATTGTTGGTGTTCTAACCACTGAGAGACGTCGGAGACTACAGTACTGCCTGAGTGTAGTCTATGACATACCAACAAGACTCGATCGCCCCGCATTAATTGCTTGAGGGTTTGGGGATAGCTCCTTCAGCTACGTTACGTGTATTGACTAGTATTGAGAATAAAACAACTACGGCGAATGAGACACAATTTGGTGTAGCTACAATATTTTACAAAATGAAATATGGATACGTATACGTTGAGACATAGTCATGTAATAATAAAGCGGTTCGAGCATCGAACACTACTTAATCATGAAGTGGACGTGAGATATATTGTCGGCGTGAAAACGACGCGAGCATCGCGGATCTAGGAGCTCGTAGCTTGTTCCGCTCTGGCCATTGACGAGTCGCGCCCACTTTTGTAGATTGATACTTTATCGGATACGTCATTACGTGATAGTACACCTCTTAGTGAGTGCTTAAGAAGTGTTTAGTTCATATTATACAAACAAAAGAAAAACCTCCCTTTCGCCAAAAAAGAACTAAATGTGAGAATTTACCAAAATATTAAGTAGGAACGTATAAGGGGAGTTCGTTAGAAATTCGGGTACCTATAAGCTAGTAAAAATATTTAAATAAATAAGAAATAAAACTTCTTTTCATCTTGTTTTTTCTGTAGGTTTCGGGTTCAACTTTAATTTTATTATTACTTTATCGATAAATTCCAAAGGCACGGAAAATCAGTCTGTAATTTAAAATATATTTTGTCATCTTGTTTTTTCTATAGTAGTTGGTTCAACTTTAATTATTTCTTTATGGATAAATTACAAAGGCGCCGAAAATGAGTCTGTGATGTAAAAATAATAAAAATGTGAAAAATGAATTTCAACATAGGTACTGTTAGTGAAAAATAGTGTTTGAAAAAAGGCTCAATTAGTGTTTAGGCGTCTAGATAAAGTTTGATATTCTATCGATGTGGAAGGCCTCGTCGGAAGAACAGCGCTTCCGTGGCGAAATGCCATCGTAGCATAATTATGCTGAGGGCTACCTTTTTGGCATAATACTGCTTTTTTCTCTCTCATTTTGTATTGTCTCCTTTTATGTTGTTAATACTGTAGTATACATTAATCTTAGCTCTGTAAGTTTTTTGTAGCCAAATAAATACTTATTCATTCATTCATTCAACAAGCAGTCTACCCACATGATGGTAAGTGGCACAAAAAAAAATGTACGTTGCCGACTTGTAACATATACCTACGAGTATAAGACGTCAAGTCACGAAACACAGTAATTTCACTGCCTGCGCCTTACCCTTCCAACCGGAACACAGCAACGCAAGCACTGCTGCTTGGCAGCAGAAATAGGAAAGATGGAGGTGCTCAAGCAGACGATTCTAGTATAGAGTCAATTTTTCAATCTTTGACAATTTTTGAGCCTATAATTATAGAGTCACCCCCTGAACATTTTAATTTTTTTCCAATGGGCACCTGCGCTATGACGACGGCACGTCATTAATTATTCCCAAGCGTCCCCCGGGAGTTTTATGTCAAAAATTTCCTCTACGATTTAATTAGAAATAAGAGATCCCCTGATAATCCCCGACTTAAAGATGTTAATTAATTGCTCGCTTCTTAAGGAGACTTAAACGCTACAGTTTGTCGCACTGTCCCCGTTTTATGTGGCAATTAAGGGGCTTATGTTTCAAGCGCTCACGTTAATTCAAGTTCAACTATCTATTGGTTTCCAAATCAGTTCTGTGAATCGGCCAACTTTGTACAGGTAGAATAATCCCTGTGGTTTAATTAATCCACGCCTTATTCAAATTATGAAGCACTTATATCCTAGTTGAACCAACTAATTAGTTAGGTCGATTCCCCGTTGTCTGGAGCTTTTAATTTTAATGTGGATGTTATGATGAGTTTCGGGCAGACTCCTAATTCTCGAGAGACCTTGAAAGGGCGAAACACGTAAAAACAAAACACGTATATACCTAACATGGGCATTGCGTCGCCAGACGTCCCGTTTTTCCGGGACGTCCCGAATTTGAGGCATAGTTGAAATGTCCCCGCGGGACTGACTCAGTCCCGTATTTAAACCGTGCTCCATTTTTATTATGAAATCTACAACTCAATCAAGCTACGAGTAAGTTTGCACCTCGCTGGAATGCGGCGCCCGACCGCTTCCCCGCTCACCTTCCCGCGAACGCGATCTAATTATACAAGTAAAATCTAACAGACATTAAATTGTTTCCTTTTTTAAAATCATAGCGAATCCTTTTTTGCAGACCGTACCTAATGGCCGGTATACACTTTGTTTAGTTAAGTGCTTAGTGTTTAGTGTTTAGTAGACTGTTTAGTGTTTAGTGATTAGTAGGTGCTGTCCATACACTGTTTAGTAAACGGTGTTTAGTTTATTTGTTCATTATATGGACTAAACACTAAACAGATCTGTCCAGACGTGTTTACTGAGTGTTTAGCTGCAAGTGAGGGGTGAAGGCGGAAGAGCGGGAGGGGCGACTCGCAGAAAAAATAGAACGCATTCCTATTCGCTAAACACTAAACACTTAACACTAAACAGAAGCTGTCCGAACGTGTTTTTTACTAAACACTTAACACTAAACAAGCCACTCGCACTAAACACTAAACAAAGTGTGTACCGGCCATAAGCGGCAGTGCAGTAATCGTCGCGAGGTGCAAACTTAGCTTGGTTGAGTTGTATCGATTTATTGTTTTGAGACAGATGACTGATGTATGAAATTAATTTGTACCACTAATTGAATAAAAAGTAAGTTGATGACCGTTTTTAATTACGATTATAATTGTATTGATTTTATAAATATGGATTTTACAAATAAAAATATATTAAAACTGACTCGATCCTCGGAAAAATATCAACAATAGTTTTTTTTGAGGTGTACCTTTGCTGTTAGCTGTAACAGCTTCATTTTGATGGTCAACATAGAAATTGAAAAAATATCCCTTAATACATTTTTTTTGTTGACGGAAAACCCGATTTTTTTCCCATTTAAGAATTTGTTCCTTATAGACTGGAAAAATCTGACAACCGTAATTGCGAAACACTGACAGTTCACAGAAATGGTTTAGAATTCAATTTATGAGAATAAAAACAACCTCGACCAGCGGCCGTACCGCCTAACTCAAAGCGATCACTCGCTATCGCTTTCGTGACATTAGAACAATAGTTTTAATGTCACAGGTGACATTTGAGCTATTGTTCTAATGCCACAAAGGCGATAGCGAGTAATCGCTATGAGTTAGGCGGTAGCCCCCCAGTTCCGTACCCCCACAATTACGTCTCGGTGTTGCGCCACTATGTCGCGTGCTATCGTATTTAACATCTAAATAATTTTGAAGCTTTTTCCCTAATCTCATCTTCTCAAAGGAGAAAATGATGATTTTAAGGACTACACGACACGCGCCGGCCTATATTGTCAAGGACTATGATTACCATTCCAACGCGAACTAAGAAATTCGCCAAACTCATCTCTATGTTGCATAATTGAAAAATAGAAATCTCCCATTTCTTTTACAAGCTTTTATTTACTTTCACCTGTCCTGGTGTCTGTAATCTTGCAAGTTAAATTTGACCCACTTCCCCCTTTCCAATTGAGCTGAAGCTTTGCATGCATACGTATATTGCGTGACAATGCAATATTGTGATGACATGAAGCTGATATAATGCTGAAGCTGGACATCATCGAGTTTGGACTCGTTTCATTCGTATTGACGAGTACTAAAAATCTTGTCTTTAAACAAGTTTTTTTGATGATTAAAATTTTACTTATTATAGACTCACTACAAAAAAGCTGAGACTCCAGACAAACCGACCAAGTGCGAATTGAACTCGAGTACCGAGGGTTCTGTAGAAACGTATCTAAGTATAAAAGTTCCTAACTACATATTTATGGTTAACAATTTTGTAAGATATTGCTTGTTAACAAAGTTAATCATTCTAAGTCAGCGGGATTATAATTATAGGATTTGAATCGCAAAATATCTTTTGATCGCGTTGATTTACAAGTTTGGTTTTTTTTTCACAGCTGAATCAATCAATCAAACCTGCGCCACAACACTCTGTCCTCCGCCTTCCGCATCCAGTCCATCCCTGCTACCTTTCTCAGGTCATCGGTCCACCTAGCTGCAAGACGTCCTACACTGCGTTTGCCGATTCTCGGTCTCCACTCTAGGACACGTCTGCTCCAACGGCCATCGGTCCTTCGACAGATGTGGCCAGCCCCACTGCGATTTCAGTTTGCTTATCCTGCGAGCTATGTCGGTGACTCCAGTTCTTTTCCGGATAACCTCGTTTCTTCAAAGAAACTCCTAACATAGCTCGCTCCATAGCTCGCTAAACGACTTTGAATTTGTGGACTAGCCCCACTGTTAGTGTCCACGTTTTGACACCGTAAGTCATGACAGGCAGGACGCACTGATCATAGACCTTTTACTTAAGGCACTGCGGTATAGGCGATGAAAAGACTCGACATAGCTTGCGAATGCAGGCTGCAAGCTACAGCTGAATGCGAGTATTTAATATGTCTGCTATCCCGAGAAAAATGTTTTCAAGAGATGGGCGGACCATTACTGTGCCTTTTGAGGTACGGAACCCAAAAAATTATGTATTTTGTCTAAAAAAAGTGTTTACTCATTATCCTTTCAGTTCTCATCACTGAGAAATTCATGGCCTCTGATGACCCCCCTCCACGATGCGTATTAGGGCAGTCGGTTACCATAGGAGTAGTCTTTGTGGACTGCAAAGACAAACCGGCTGCTGAATGGCTCCTTGCAAACGTCCCTGGGATGAGCATTGGAGAGACTAAGGTGAAGGTGGTCGATGCTGCGGCTGTTCCGAAGCCAGTCAAAATGGCTTGGAGGAGCTGCAATATGAGACTGCTGGACCCAAAAGAGGCTTGCAGAGCACTTCAGCGCTACAACCCGTCACTGAGGACGACTGACTGGGGGATCGTCGACACGAAAGTGGAGGGGACCCGAAACAGGCGGATCGTCCTCATGGACGGGGGGTCCGCTGAGGTGATCAAGCAGGCGGGATATGTCCTGGATGGTTGCTTTGAACTGTGCACATTCAAGCTGCTCGCGGAAACCCCGAGCGGTGCGGATGTGCCGGGGCAGAGCAATCCCGGGGCGGAGGAGGCTGCAGCCGGTCCCAGTAATGAGGCCAGCAGCAGCATAACCACGGCTGAGGCGGGGTGCTCGGGCGAAGTGAAGCGGGATGAGGAGGGTAGCACGATGGAGCTGCCCCTGTCACAACAGTCGGCGGGGACAGACGACATTTTGGACGACCTGAATCATCTCTGCTTCAAGTCGCCGGAACACTGTTCGCCTTAGTTACATACATGGAACATCAAATGTACCCATCGAAACCATCTAGATGGAGGGACTCAGGTGCGTACAAATTAATCTACACCATTGTAAAGCTGCCACTGCCATTCTGGCTAAGCAGCTCAAGGATAATAGATATGACATAGCCCTTATACAGGAACCTTACATATATAAGGGTGATGTTAAAGGCTTAGACAAGACAGGGGGGGTAATTTACTATTGCTGCCCAACCAATGATACTAGGACATCATTTATGTAAGGGATGGCATTGCTGCTAAACCCTTACGTTCGCTATGTTACAGGGATCTCACCACACTGGAGATCAAGACGGGGGGACGGAACCCAGCTGAAAGTGTTGTATTAGCCGCTGCGTACCTACCCTATGAGGAGAAGGAGCCAGTCTCTGCATACATTAGAAAACTGGCTGAAACACAGGGGCAAAAGAAACTCATCATTGCCTTTGACGCTAACGTACATCATACTGTGTGGGGTAGCTCAGACACGAATAAACGGGGTGAAGACCTACTGGAATATCTGGTAAGTTCATCTTTATTTTTACTCAACACATTTGTTAACAAAAATAGGGCTCAGGTAATTGATATCACGGTTGCGACAAAACAAGCGTTATTATCATTTGACAACTGGCATGTGTCAGGTGAAGTATCACTATCGGATCATAACTACATATGCTTTACGTATAGAACTAACATAAAGTTGGGTACTATAAGACGGAGAAATCCAAGGAATACCAATTGGGATTCATATCGGAGGGACCTAGAGTTAGAATTAGGAACCACCATTAACAGGTTGAATTCAATTCCAGAATTAGACATGGAAGCCAATCGAATCAACAGAGGTCTCATGAATTCCTGGACACGCAACTGCCCAGAGAAGGAGACAAAAGTTAAGAAGGTACAATGGTGGACACCGGAACTGACTAAACTCAGGCGGGACACAAGGAAAGCGTTTAACGAAGCAAAACGCAAACAAGATTACTCGGAGTATGCAGTAAAACTTACTAAGTACAATACCGAAGTAAGGAAGGCTAAACGCAGGTCGTGGCGTGGTTTCTGTGAATCAATAGAAGCAATGCCAGAAGGCATGCGCCTTAGCAAAGCTATATCCAAGGTCAAAGCAAACCCACTCATAGCAGTGAGAGATGCGAATGGAAGACTGGCGGAAACGGGAAACGAAATATTAGCTATTATGCTTGATGCACACTTTCCCGGTTCTACGCCTATTGGCTCCAATGCAGACGAACAGACCCCTAGGTAAATGCCGAGAACCCACACCACAAGGGAGAACTGGACGTCGGCTAAGAAGGTAGTAACGGAGGAGAGGGTCCGATGGGCAATAAGAAGCTTTCAACCATACAAATCACCCGGCCCCGATGGGATATATCCCGTGTTACTACAACAAGGTGAAACAATACTGGTTCCTATCCTACGCAGACTCTTTAGAGCATGCATAGCATTTGGATACATACCAGAAGTGTGGACACACATAAAGGTAAGCTTTATACCGAAACCGGGCAAAGCTGACTACTAACATGCAAAGGCGTTTAGACCGATAAGTCTCTCATCCTTTTTACTGAAATCGATGGAGAAACTCATCGACAGGTACATTCGGGACGGACCGCTTAGGAAGTGGCCATTACAGGGTATGCAATGTGCTTACCAAGCAGGAAAATCAACTGAGACTGCTCTACACTATGTGATCAGCGGGATTGAAAAGGCACTGGATTCAAGAGAGGTGTGCATGGGCGCCTTTCTGGATGTGGAGGGCGCCTTTGACAAGACTACATTTGATTCCATTAGCAGAGCGGCGAAACTACATGGCATCAGTGACACCATAATAAGATGGATTAATTGTATGCTAGAGAGCAGAGTCATATCTGCGAGCGTATTAGGCGATACAATGAGCGTCACAACCACCAAGGGATGCCCACAGGGAGGAGTCCTGTCTCCTACACTTTGGTGTCTTGTGATTGATCCATTGATCGAAGAACTGAACAAAGGACCACTGACCACAGTAGGTTATGCTGATGACATAGTCATCTTAGCTAACGGCAAGGTGCCAAATGTGGTAGCCAGCCTGATGCAAGGGGCACTACAAAGGGTTGAGCACTGGTGCAAAGAGACATGTCTCAGCATCAATCCCAAAAAGACAGTGATCATACCGTTCACAAAAAAGAGGAAGCTCAACAACATGAGGAATCTAAAGCTATACGGCTCTGAGATACCATGGTCCACAAAGGTGAAATATCTAGGAGTTACCCTAGACAAAGAACTAACGTGGAAGGAACATGTAGACCTCACTGTTGAAAAATCCGGAAGGATACTCAATATGTGCCGGTCTACTTTCGGTAAAACCTGGGGTCTCAAACCTAAGATACTCTACTGGATTTACAAAATAATGATACTGCCGGTCATAACATATGGCAGTATTGTCTGGTGGCCAAGAACGAAACTAGTCACATGCAGGGAACTACTAGGTAGATTTCAAAGGCTGGCCTGTATGGCTATAACGGGGGCTTTCAAAACTACCCCTACAGCAGCCTTGGAGAGATTTTTGATTCTCGAATCACTCCACAGTGCTGTACAAAGAGAAGCCATGAGAACACTCTACAGGCTCAGAACTTTGGGAATGTGGAATGCAAACCGGCCACTCACAAAACACACGGCATTCGCGTCTGAAGGGGACAATCCGCTGCTGAGCATGACCAGCGACAGAATGTTACCTAAATATGTATTTAGACGACTCTTTGAGGTACACATTCCAACAAGGGAGGAATGGGATAAGGGGCTGGCATCCCCTCGGGAAAACAGCATGATCTGGTACACAGATGGATCGAAAATGAAATCTGGTACAGGGGCAGGAATACACTGCAACAATACTGATATATCGATCAGCATGGGTGAGCTAGCAACTGTGTTTCAAGCTGAAACATATGCTATCCTAGCTTGTGCACAGGAGAATCTAGACAAAGGTCGCAAAGGCCTAAACATCTACATTCTCAGTGACAGTCAAGCGACTCTGAAAGCGCTCCTGTCATACAAAGTGGAATCCAAACTAGTGTTTAATACAATTGAAATACTGAATAAATTGGGTAAAACCAATACGGTACGTCTAGTTTGGATACCAGGTCACAAGGGTTTCGCCGGAAACGAGAAGGCTGACTACTTGGTAAGAAAGGCATCGGAAACACAATTGATAGGACCGGAACCATTTGTCGGGATCACTCCAAAAACAGTCAGTACAGGTCTAAGAACTCAACTGCAAATGAGGCAAAAAAAGAATGGGCCAACCAGAAAGGAATGATTCACGCCAAGCTCTTCATGGGTATGGATAATTGGCTCAAGTTTACATTGAGCTCAAGCAGATCCCAGACTCGCCTACTGTTAGGTGCTCTAACCGGACACTTCGGCACTAGGATCATGCTAACCAGGATGGGACACACCAGTTCCAAAATCTGTAGGGCCTGCAAGGAGGTAGAGGAAAGCATGGAACACCTGCTGTGCCACTGCGATGCCCTAACCTGCAGGAGATTAAGGCTGACGGGAATTGGATACCCATAACCGGAAGACTACAGGGCCATACACTATGCTGAAGCAACCAACAAGGTTCCCGACAAACCGCGTATTCGAAGAAATGCAGGTTCTCAGTGTAAGGAGGCTATACCTGTTACGAATCATGTTGCTTGCTCAGTCTGAAGTCCTGTCGTCTGTGGATTATGCCGCAGCATTAGAAAAACGTACATTTCGAGTGCCTCTTCCCTCCGTTAAATCCACTTTCGCCAAAAGGTTCAGCTCCTTTAGAAAACCATTTCTTTATAATCAGTTTAACCGTATTAATAATATTACCAAGCTAAGTGTTCGTGAAACAAAAATAACTTTAGAAAAGGCAATGTTGAATTGGACCTATAAACAAAGTGAGGATATTTTAAGAAGTCTTTATTAACTAAGAAAAAATATGTAAAAAAGAAACAACTTTTTTTTTTTTTCATTTTTTTGATGAGTATGTTCATATATATATATATATATATATTATAGAAATATTTAGTTAGTTTTTGCAAATTTTATGTATTACTTTACTGTTTAGCCTAACTACCGCAATTTATGCTTGTAAATCAACAGTAGAAAGTTCCTACAGGACAGGCCTCGCCTAGTGTAGGAGTTTTTGCCACAACATATATATTGTATGGTTGTAAATTTGGTAAAATAAAGAATTATTATTATTATTATTATTATATTATACCACCGAAGGACATCGTTGAGATCATGGACACAATAGACTGGACCGTAGGTGGCGATGGCTGTACGGACAAAAACTTGGGGAAGCACAAAAGATCCATGGTGGGTCGAAGTGCGAAGGTTCAAATTTAATTGGGCCGCCCCCACCCGAAGATAAGATAAGATAAGATATCCTTTCAGTTTCAGATTCGAAACCAAAAGTAGGGAACATTTAATTCTGTGAACTCATTAATTTTATACTCTACTTAAGCGAACCTCCTAACACCCCTCATACAACAATAATAATATCACGTGTTCCATAATTAGGTTAGCACCTGTTAGGTGCGACAACAAGCTACATAACATCGTACACACATTTCGGACAACATAATCCTATAGCAGATCGCTACCATAATGGCCAGGAGACATAACCTTGCAAAATTCAATTTGCTTTATCACTTCAGTATCATTCACAGCTATTAATGATACAAATTGTTAACGCTTTAAGCTGTAAAGGTTTTTCTTTACCTCGTCTATTAAAATTTATCTTACATTACTTGAAAATAAGAGCTAAAATCCTTTGCCGCTCCCGGTCCGGACGAACAATCCAATATTGTGCGATTTCGGCATTTAATGACGTATAACGCGTGTAGCACTCATCTGCCGGCAATCACTGGTCGTTACACAAACGACTTTAAGAGCCATAATCGCTCGTGCTAAATTCATATAACAACATAGCACGGGAGTATAGCTGCAACTGGATGGGGCGTAATGGAATTTAGTATCTATCGCTGGAAGGTTCGAGCGATGGCTACGTTTGCGTATGTTGAGCATAATTCGATGAATCCTGCGAGGAGACAATTGTCGGAAAGGTTTAATGTGCCCAGAGCAATTTAGGTGCTGATTCATTACCAACTTTGTGAAAGTACTTCAAGCTTTTAACAATAACCTTATATACTTGATCATATTATATTGTCCGTGAGAAAACGAGGGTGGAATTCATGCTAAGAACCGACTAAGGGGGTTTATGAAAATTAATCACATCTCTATGAATAGACAAATATTTAGCCCAGTCATATAATATGGATAGTTCATTTTTATGGATGTGAACTGACACTTATCTAATCTTTTAGTGGAAGTCTAGCTTAAATAATTGACGAATCTGTAACAATACAGGAGGGAGAAAATAACCTTAAATCACACCACTACGAAGAGAGCATCGCGATCAATTCTTTCTATTCAAAATTATACATAATATATTTATTTATTTATACTTCCATGTTACAATAGGTTTGTACATATGGCGGACTTAGCGATGAACATCGCTCTCTACCAGTCAACCATTGGGCCAAGCAGAGAAAATAGATGGCGGCATAAAAGAAAAAAATTGTAATATTAAAATATTGTGATATTAAAAGAAAATACTTACATACACGCACATACTCACACACTCACACATACAATATATATATATATACAGATACATAAAATATATATTATAACTATATAATAATATAAATATTAATACAGATGATGAATGATGATGTCCACGAACGATAATTATGAGTTGTCAGAGAAAAAGAAAAAAAAAGTTATTTATTTGCAATTTTCAAGAAAAGCTCTCGAACTCTCTTCTTCTTTGATGTCAAACATCTCAAATTAATCGGTAGGGAATTCCACAGCCTTATTGCTTGTAGAGTGAAGGAATCGGACATAAAGTCAGTGCGAAATAGAGGTATATCAATAATATGACGTCTAGAAGAGCGAAGGTTGCGTTGGGTTATATCCTCCACAAACTGAAATCGACTTTTTAAGTAAGTAGGAGACTGGGGATCAAAAATAATTGAAAATGCCAAATATGAACCGTATGGCATTATTCATTAAACGTTCTAACTTATTAAGGAGGTCGCTTCGTAGCTCCGAGCAACACACGTCGGCATAGTCAAGTAGAGGCAGAATAAGTGTTTGTACCAACAGAACTTTGGTCGGAATTGGAAGGAAGTTTTTAAAGCGATATAAATATCTCAAAGTATTCGTTACTCTACGACTGATATCGGCCACCTGTGGAAACCAGCTCAAGGAGCTATTAATAATAAGGCCAAGGTCCTTAACCTGGTCGCTATATGCAATGATGGTATTGTCAAGAATTACCGAGGGTAAGTTGGCAAGCGAAATTTTTCGTAACTGACGTGTACTCTCCAGAATAATTGCTTGACACTTAGCCGGATTTACCGAAACACCATAACGCTGCGACCAGGCCGAAATCCTGGCTAGATTTTTATTGAGGGCTTCTATCGCTACGCCAATTTCATCAACACTAGCTTGAGTATACAACTGAAGGTCGTCAGCATACAGGTGGTAAGAGCAGTCAAAGTTTATAAATATCGAAAACAGCAATGGTGACAAAATGCTTCCCTGTGGGACACCTGTTACGATATCACACCAGTCAGAAATAGTACCATCGACTTTTACAGCTTGCCTACGACCATGAAGATAAGATATAAACTAGTTGACCGCAGATGAGGAGATGCCAAGGTGGTTGAGTAAAGCTATCAAGATTTGATGGTCAACAGTGTTAAATGCATTTGAAAAGTCAATCGACACCAATACTGTTACCAAGCAGTTATTCATGCCTTCTCTTACATCTTCGGTAACTTTTAACAGGCAGTAGTAGTGCTGTGCCCAGCCCGAAAACCAGATTGGTACGGGGTTAGAAGGTCGTTTTTTTGACATATATGTAGACAGCTGTTTATGCACTACAGCTTCGATAACCTTAGAAAGAAAAGGCAGAATAGAAATAGGTCTAAAGTCTTTCAGAGCACCAGGCACTGGCACTTTAGGCAGAGGAAGAACATGTGCATAACGCCATATATCAGGGAATGTACTAGTGGAGAGAGAGAAGTTTACTATATGGGTTATTATAGGAGTCACCTGCTCCAGTATAAGAAAAATCATCACCCTATTAATATTATCATTACCAATGGCGTTTGATTTTATTTTAGTAATGATCTTTCTAACCTCCTCATCTGTTGCCGAAGAAAATTCAAAAGAGATGTCACTACTAGGTGGCAGTGTTGAAATTTCAGATAATGTACTGGATTTAACTTGATTATTGAGATGAATAGTTCTGAAAAAATTATTATTTAAATCTTCAGAAGAGAAAGGGACTTGTAATGGTTGCGATTGGCTTCTACCTATTCCAAGAGTTTTCAAAAACTTCCAAATATCTGCTGGTGAAGAATCTTGGACATTAGAATGAATATAATGGCGCTTGGCTGCTCTCACCATTCGATTGCAGTTGTTTCTTTTAATTTTTCTTCGACTCCAGTTTTCATCTGTGCGCATCGACTTGAATGCGCGAATATTGAATATAGTAGATTCGATTTATCTTACTAGTAAAATATTATGTCTTAAATGCAAAAGGTCTTGTTTGAGATCCACAAAAACATTTGCTCCACCATTCTGTCGCACTAACTTTACTATGCCAAGAACCGTTTTTTCGTAAGATCATGTTATTCATATGATGAGTGTTATCAACAAATTGATATTTTTTCCCTTACGTCTCCATAAGTTCAAAAAGTGTATTGTAACCATCGTTCTACAGCTGCCAAGGTTTCTTAATGTCATTAAATATTAAGCTGTTAAAATAACGTACAGTGCGCGTGTGTCACACATATCATGTACGTCGATTTCCATAATTTCTATTTAGCAGGAATTTGTTATAATTTAGTGTTTGCTCAACTGTTTAGCATTAATTTTTAGTGGAAACTGTATTGGCCTATGTATAGATCCACTATTTTTTACTCACTCATATGCCCTATATTAAGCTGTTTGTTTCCCTTTCCAAATAAAATAAAAATAAATAAATAAATAACCTTGAAGGTTCTTTCCAGTACAAGGTCTCCCGCCGTAGACTTGTGAACTTTTGGCGTAGCTTCTGTGACGTCTAAAAGTGGTTATGTAATTATGTTAATAAACAATATTGAATTTGACATGTTACTTGTTGTCTCACACAGAGTCAAAAGGTTTAAAAAAAATATTGGATGTGATCTCTTACGATGTACTTTTTCAGTTGTGCTCCTTAAGGTGGCAAATTCTATGCCCTAGCTCTTAAAACACTTAAATGATTTACATCTCAAGGGTTCCGTTTTGAGGTACAAAAG
This sequence comes from Schoenobius gigantellus, assembly GCA_963935595.1. Taxonomy (NCBI): domain Eukaryota; kingdom Metazoa; phylum Arthropoda; class Insecta; order Lepidoptera; family Crambidae; genus Schoenobius; species Schoenobius gigantellus. The sequence goes on along the minus strand of OZ012561.1, from coordinate 1,082,376 downwards.
GAAAAAACAGAACAGTCGCCCTTCCGTCTGTCTGTCAATGAAGAATCTTCTTTGGGAATGCGTTAAAATATCACACTCGTTAGGCTGTGAAAAAATCGTCTATGGCACATAATTTTTTTCGATTTCACAAGGAAATCAAAGCCTACAGGGTACTTACCTTCGATCTATAATCAGGAAATTTCGCAAGAAGTCAAATTTCATGAAATTTCATAGAAGGTTCAAAACACATGTTAAAGAAAAAATAAAAACGGCAAATATGTAAAATATATTTAGAAAAGTTTGTCCTCGGTGTGTTAATCTAACTCGCACTTCGCCAGTTAAACAAAATAGTACAAAGAGGTCTTTACATTACAAATAAAACCGACTTGGGCTCGAGCCTGCCCTATGTTAGGCTGAATAGGCCTTAGTCAACCACGCTGGTCCAGTGCGGATTGGTCGACTTCACATACGCCATTGCATTTCTTCGCAATTGTATGCAGGTTGCCTCACGATGTTTTTCTTCACCGCAGGAGCGTCAGACAAATTTACATATGAAATTCGAAACGAAAAACACATTGGTACATGGCGGGTCTCTAACCCTGATCTCCCGATTGGAAGGCAAGTGCCGAGTCCACAGCGTCCACACCGACGCTCTCTCTCTTTTGTTTACAAAAAGAATTTTGTATATCAGTCCACAAATGGCGGAGTAATCAGTGAACATACATATAAAAAATTTGATGCAGCCGAACATAGAACGTCCTCCTTTTTTCAAAGTCGGTTAAAAATTAACATTTTTGATTTGATTTGATGAGTTGATGTGACCGGACGAAGCACGCGTCGCTGGGCGGGCGGCGACGCGGTGCGGCCGCCCCGGGCGTCGGACTAATGGGACGGAAGAGTCAAGCGGAGCGGGAATCACTCCGTATGACAGCTGAACCAGGACACGTAATAAGCAAAATGTTTTGCAGAGTTTTTAATTATATTATTAGGATATGTAGTAGACACTTTCTTTTTTTGAAACGTCACACGACAACCTCTACAAATATGGCGACCGTTTGAACGATGTCGACCCCCCATCGGTTGAGGCCCACATTCGCGACCTGTCCCGACGCTACTTCGCTAGCACCACCGTCCACCCAACTCATTAATCAGACAGGCGGCCGACTACTCCCCCCTGAGTAGTGTAGCGGCCAAAAGTCGTCGACCGAGGAACATCCTCCTCGATCCCCCTGACCCGATCACACGAGCGAACGACCTTCTCCCTCCGCCTTCCAACCAAAAATCAAATAACACTACACACCCACGCACTAGTCCCATACACCGCACTCGTAGAACAAGAGTGCGAAGGCCCGGTCTACACAGTCTGCGATATACCAGATACAGATAAATGTACCTGCCCCCTAACCATGATCGCTTAAAACAATATTAAAACCGCGCTGAGAGTGGGATGGCGCTATTCGCAGCAAGAGCGGTGTCTCTGTTTTAATATTGTTTTAACCATGCTATAAGCAATAATGGTAGGGCCCCTGGTCGCTTCTCTGCACCTACACGGCGAATTTGAGAGTCCGAGCCTTATAAGCGCGCTCGCGTTGAAGCCCCGTTGGTTTGCCAAACGAGGCTTGAGGACCCATAAAAGTTATCGCCTTCTTATAAATAATCGAGGTGAACCTGTGACAGCCATCTGCGGCTAACAACATAAGTCCCCCCAAAAAAGCCATTGGGGCATTGGACGGTTGGCTGTCGAGCGTAGCGGTTGTCTTGTAATTTGCGCAATTTGCTGTGAATCATGTTATTTCCATAGTTTTAGTTATCTTTGTGTTTTACTAAAACTTGAAAAGTGAAGTGCGTTGATTATAAATTGAAGGTTGATTTGTTTAAAAACTAATGAAGTGCATGTGTTTAAGCGTTTTTTTTAAAGTAATATCTGATTCAGTTCTGATAATAATAATTTCTCTGAAATAATTTCAGAAACTTTTCCTTATATATATATACAATCATCGTCACAGCTCCCCACCGAGGGACACGAGCCTAACCCTAACTAGTTTGTAACCTCTTTCGGTGAGCATGAGAGAGAATGTAAGCACCATCAGGTCGTGGGTTAATATTTTCTAATATTGTACAAGAGCCTACCTGGAGAAGTGTACGGATATATTTTTAAAGGGCTCCTCCATACTCATACAAACAGACTTAAGGGACTGGAAATGACTTTAAAAAGCACACAGTTGAATTAGTTCATGCAATTTATTATTTTTACATTTACGTATTAAAAAAATATGAGGCTTATTTTTACATGTGGTGAATATACTTGAGTTTACTCCTCTACCATCAAAATTAACATATAAATGAAACAGGTGGATACAAAATTACATCAGCGAACCATCTTCCTTGCTGATGACCACACCCGGTGACTTTTAAGAGCTGGTAACTGCTCCTTCCCTCGTGAATTATATGTCCTCAAGTGGATAATAAAAAAAATCATGGCTCGTTACCTAGGCACGTCCGAGAGTAAGTTTCTCACGAGGGTCCGCTTCACTAAAAAAAAAGTTATGGATAAGTTTACGCAGAAGAACCAACCAAGGCAAAAAACCCTAAAACAAAATATCACAATGCTAGAAAATGGTCATGTAATGGCGGACCTACGCCACAGCAAAATTACAATGAAAATTACAACTTACCATGTTCTTCATGGGTTTTATAAAAGGAAATTAAGAGTTAAAGTAGTCCATCCCATGATGGGTTTGGATAAAAATATTAAGGTCAGCTCATATCGAGCGACTGCTCTTCCACGCTTCAGAACGGGAAAGGGCCGGATTTAATCGACCTCATTCTGACATTGACAAGTGACAACGCCAATGAAAAAACTAATTAACTAAACCAGTCGAGTTAAATAATGATTAACAAAACTTTGTTAACTTTTAAATCAATTTCATTTATGTTAGGATCACCTGGTTTTGTTACAATTAACAAAATCATTTCAGTTATTTAATTTTGGTTATGAACTTCTAAGGTTTTTGTTATTTACTGTCAAATTCGACTTCGGTACCTTGTAACATAACAGTACTTTGCTATAATTGAAATAACTTGAGGTAAACAGTTCGCTAAACTTAAACTAAGATTTTACATAATTATTGTGCTATTTATTACCATAGCTAATAAATTCTTTACAACTGAATAGTATTGTTTAAGATCGTGTTACAAAGTTGCTATAAACAAATTAAATATTTGATTGAGACCAACTAGTATTAATAATGTTGATAACAACAATGTTTTTGTAAGCCATAACAAAATAGTTTTGTCAGAGGTAATAAAAGTGATGCTGCGTGTAACAAAATATAATTGTAACCAGCCCGAACTTGCGTCGAACGTGACACGCAGGAACATAATGTTCATTTCGCTTTACCGGCCTTGCGGTTCGCACGAGTTCGCAGAAAGCAAGTGGTATTTAGCAACTTTGAGATATTTTTAAAAAATAGGTAGTATCAAGGTACATATGTAGAGTCAAACTGTATGGTGATGCCGTAGTCATGAATGCAACCCCCCCGAAGCAGACGAACCAGCGGAAAAAATATTTCCTACTATTATCTGAGGTTGGCTTGGAAATGACCATTTCAAATTTTTGGATGGTGAGTGAACAGAACAGTACTTTTTGGATTTTCATGAGAAAATGTTTGTCCGTTTTTCATACAGTTGTGCTACTAATGTGTACTCAGCTATTCACTAACTTCGGTTACCAATTCCGAATTATCATTTTGAACACAATATCCGCTACTGCTATAATGAACCCTGCCATAACAAAACGAGTAGTTTCAGCCAGTAATTTCGTGTGTAGTACAATCAGTAGTATATCACAATGACAAGTCGGAGTTGACAATCGAAGTTAGCGAAAAAGGGGGCTGGTGTTTATGCCCCAGTGCTATTTTTCTTTCACTTGCTTCTTATTTTAATGCGGATAACTTTAACATCTTTTTATTTTACAGAGTCTTATGAAGAGCTACTGGACTATGACGCTTTGACAATTTCAAATAATAATTATTCAAGTCACTAGTCGAATTGACAATGATCTGCGATGCCACCACGCTGGTAGCATTGCCAGCTGCAGCTCCAACAATATTTTGGACAAGGGTACCAAAAGAGGATTGGCGCCTAGTGTTAAGGATTCCTTCTGTGATTATTTCTTTTGTTGATCAATATATTTAAAAGTTTTCTGTAATCAATTAATTTGTTAATTAATGAATGCTCACTTATTTGTACAAATCAATTTAGTTTTTATTTTGTCACAAGTTTGTAGTCGAAATTAATATATGAGGAGTTTCAACAGCGCTTGCCTTTCTTGCTGAAAATTCTCATATTATTAGTTTTGGCTACAGGCTTAAAACCTGTAGGAAAAAACCCGCTATAAGTAACCTAAAAGTAATGTAACTATTAACTGAAAAGTTCAGTTACAAATTACATAATAGTGATGTTGCAAATAATCTGAAACTCTAGCTATATTTTAATCACAAGTTTAATAACAGGTATCAAAATGATGCTATAATTATCTGAGAATCTAGTTATAAATAATGAAAAGTTTAGTAACAGATAGCAAAATAGTTTAGTTGCGATAACAGTTTAGTAATACTAATATTGAAGAAATAGTTATTTATAACAAAACAGTTTCGTAAATGGTAAACATACATGTGGTCTATTCTTACTTAAATATTCTGTTATTACTACATAATAATATATATTAGTGATTTACTGGAGAGCACTTAAGTAACTCATTGTTTATATATTTGGTGGGAAGTAATTATTTTTGTTTGGCTATAGATAACATAACTGTTATCTACTAGTAACATTAGTTACTGAATTTGGCTACTAGTAACATTAGTTGTGAAGTCACTATTTTTATGTAATAGGTTACTCAAATATTTGTTATTTGTTACTAAAAAAATTTTTCAGTGAAGAAGCGAAACAACGGGGGCCAATCAAGGAATTAGGCCGCAATTCATGCACCGTTAATACTCTCGATACACAGATCAAAAATACTACTACCTCTTCCGATCCGAATAACAGATATCAAATCCCATATGATCTTCTGCTTCTGAGGAGTCATTTTGAAGGTACCTCCTTAAGGGAGGCACGAAACTAAACCCTGAAGGGTAGCCGCAAGGTGACCTACTCTGCTATAATTAATACCATAAAGCCCCACAGTATTCACCTTGCGACGCCGCGGGGTTTCCACAAGCCTAGAGACTAAATTAATCCTCTAAGAAGTATACTAAAATAATTTGAAATTTAAACCATTCCAAAACAAGCATAGGTAACTCGAGTTAATTAAGCAAGGTAAAAGAGATAAATTAATAAACCTTTTTAAGCATAAGATTACGGTATCGATATACACCTACTCGATAAGACGATATTTCTTCTAAATCAATACCGCTGCACTAGCTCCACAGATTATCAAAACACAATATTATCCTATTCACAGACTCAACATTAACCATCATACATCATTGACTTTCATAAATCTATGTTCTACCTAAACTATAGAATTTATCACGCGAAGCGCCTAAGTGTCTTTCTAAATATGGTAATATTATTAAGAGGCTTAAATATCTAATTAAAAACTATGTACTTACTTAAAAATCACAGCTTGAAACAAGACTAAAACATCACATAATATATTTATTACTTAGAAGTGGCAGAAGGCTTCGAGTTCCTTTGCCTATTCTCAAAAGAAACGTCCAAAGGAATGTTGACAACTGTTGACAATGATTTTATATCAGTGACGCATTTTAGGTAAACAAATTAATGTTTTTCGAATGAAAATTGCAATTAGATCTCTCACAAGACCAAAAATGCTGTGATTGTTACAAGTTATGTTAGGGCGATTAAGCCTTAGTCAAACCACGCTGGCCTAGTGCGGATTTTTGACTTCACATACACCTTTGAATTACTTCGCAGGTGTATGGAGGTTTCCTCACGATATTTTCCTTCACCATAGGAGCATCAGATAAATGTAAATAAATGAAATTCGTGAACGAAAAACACATTAGTACATGGCAGGATTGATCGCGGGCCTCCCGATTCTACTCGGGGCACAGTCCAGTGCCGAGGCCACAGCGCTACCAACGCTCGATTGAACGTATATACAATAACCGAAAAAAAGAAGTAAGTCAGTGAATGATTAAATATCGCTATAAAACTTTCATGTTGACGACTAAGTATCTAATGTTCATATTTTTTGTACTTGGAATATACCTGTTTATTTTTCTAACACATTAACTGGGCCTCTATTCTGCTAACGTTAAAGTCACTGTCGTGTTGCGATAGCGCTTCAATAATTTGTAAGTTTCTTTATTATTAACTAATTTTCAATAAATCTGTTAAGATTTCTAAATTGGATTTTGATACGTAGTTATTAACAGTAAATAAAAACTACTTTGGCTTTACAAAGTACAAAAGGGATCAGTACACAGTTGAACATTTCATCGCGGCTGGTCAGTGCTCGGTGGCCCAGTGGTTAAAGGTTATAATATTTTCTTGTCATCGTCATCATCACAGCTCATAAACGTCCCCACCGAGGGGCTCGAGCCTACCCTATGTTAGGGTGATTAGGCCTTAGTCAACCACGCTGGCCCAGTGCGGATTGGTCGACTTCACATACACCTTTGAATTTCTTCGCAGATGTATGCAGGTTGCCTCACGATGTTTTCCTTCACCGTAGGAGAGTCAGACAAATGTACATATGAAATTCGAAACAAAAAACACATTGGTACATGGCGGGTCTCGAACCCTGACCTCCCGATTGGAAGGCAAGTGCCGAGTCCACAGCGCCACCGACGCTCCATTTTCTTGTATTTGATTTATATTCTTCATTTTTTTCAGCATTTTAATAGAACAGCTTTTTGTCATTATATTGTATTTTCCAAGGTACTACGAGTATTTAGTCATACAAAGGTGTCTTGCCATATCAATGGTGTATTGTTTTTGTTAGTTAGGGTTCCATCAACAATAAACTATCTAAGTGGTGGTGAAATCCGTATTAAAAACCGTTTCTGAGATTAGAGAGTGACACCCTTCGAGAAGCAACTGTTACCGGAGGGAGACTCTGTATGGACTGCTTGCGTACCTCCATCTTACCTATTTCTGCCGCAAAGCAGCAGTGCTTGCATTGCTGTGTTCCAGTTGGAAGGGTTAGTTAGATATGGCAGTGAAATTACTGGGTACCGTGACTTTACATCTGATGTCACAAGTTGGCAACGTACACTGTGGTTCTTGTGGGCGTTGCAGATTTGCTGCGAATCTCACATAAACCACACGTACTATAAGGTGATTGTTACCATCGGGTTGGCAATATGCTTCTTTGCCAACTTAGTGGTATAAAAAACACGAAGGAAAGTATTAGAGCCGCCGAAGCCACAAATAGATGCTCAGTTTAAGATCTGCTAATCCTCAGACCGACATTCTCCAGTCTCGCCATCGTCAAACTACAATGCGTGAAAATTGGAATGCTTCCTTCGCGGATCTGAATCATCTGTCCCACTATTCACAGATCGCATCGGACGGCAAACATCAATCGTACGAGACTGGAGGCCGCGGTCGCAAACAACCGAGTCGATAGGCATCGAGGAACCGTTTCTTTATCGATATCGACACGATCGCTCCGAGATTGTTTACGTTTTCCCCGATCCTTTGCCCGACATTTTGGGGTATCAAGATGGGCTTTATTTGCAACCGAAATAGTGATGTGGCGGCGTGATTATCGAAACTTCGAAAATGTTTGTGAAATCAGTGAGGGACTGATTTTACTAACATTTTTGGAAATGCTAACTGAAATCAGTGCAAAAAGTAAAAAAAGTACATTAAATTTTTTTTTATGAATAAAAATAGAACATAGCTTAAAATACTTAAAACTTACGTAAATAAAAGCAAATATGGTTTTATCTATGGAAAACCACCACGTCTATATAATCTTAGTAATTAAAACTATTGTTTTTATTAGAAATTCACTCTATAATTATGTTATCGTTTCTTATAATTTAACTTTTAACTAACCGTTCCCTATTTTTAAAAACGTTTTTATTAGCTCGCATATGCTGATGTCGAAACTGCTGATAATGAACAAAAATTTATTAATAACCTGGCTATATAACCTTGCATCTGTAAATAGAAATTTTATTTTTTTAATTAAAAATATGTCATCGATCAAGATTATTTATAAGATCAAAGAGTACAATCTTAATACTGCCAAATATACGGTGATATGCTTTTTCCGTAGCGCTATTTTAAATAATGAAGTTTGTAAAAAATATGTTGGTTACTAACGGTACCTATTTTTTAATATTAATACGATGATTGTTTATTGATGTTATTTATTTCACTCTATTTCGAAAGAAAAAGAAGTATCGAAACTATATGTTTTTTTTTGTTTTTTTTTAAAAAGGTCGCCCCACACTAGGATTTTCTCCTGTGTCGTGGGTGCAGTTACAAAAATAGAATATCACATGCACATACGCAAAGACCAGAACAAATTTCTGTAGGCCATACAAAACATTTGTCCCGTACGGGAATCGAACCCGCGAACCGTTGCGCAGTAGGTGATCACTCGACCTCTGCGCTAAACGTGTCTTCATGTATAATAACAGTTCACTTTGAAAATGATTTATTTTATATAAATCTGACAGTTTTTATATACATAACGTGTTTGTTTATCACTTGTAGATAAATCGGGCGTTTATGCTGTAAATACCATCATATTAATATGTTTCGTTATACTTATTAATCAATTTGTTCTGATAGTTGCTTAAAGTTTTCAAGAAAGGGGAGCATAGCTATTCTAACATGCAGTTAGACTAGAAATGCCGTGGCTTTAGAAATTTTTAGTAAGAAAAGAACTGACACTGATTTTGAATTAGACGAAGTTATATATTTGGTAACAACATGATTTATTGTATATTTTAACCAATAGCAGCAAAAATGAATGAAAAATTCAGAGAAATGGCGCCAACACCAACATTCTACCGCGCATGCGCTGTTGCACGCACCGCCATAGACAATGTACTGGCACAAAAGAAAATTGTGACAAAACCTCCTTGGTCGGGCTTCGTCAATCGAACTGTATTTTATTGGAATTCGAGTTACATTAAAGTACTGGTTTTGTATGGCGAACCTGTATTATAATGTAATTTGTAAAAGGCCAAGGGTTTTAAGTTATGCCTTTAAAATATTAGTGTTGAGTTCTTAATATTATAATTAGAACATGAGTGTAGATATAATATTTTTTGATATTTTAAGTGTATGTAAGTATACCGATTGTATTTTATAACTTTCAATGACTATGTAACAAAACCAAAATTGTAAATGGTGATTTAAAAGAGGAGATAAAAAATTTTGACCTTTCGAGTTTCTTGCCAGTTTTTCTCGAGAAGAACAAGTGTAGAGTCAACTTTTTTTTTCATTCCTACTTGTATTTGCAGACATCTTGAGTATATTCAGGATGTATACACATGCGAGATTAACATGTTTTCTTTAAATTACAATGTTTTGCTTTGTTTTGACGTCAACAAGTGCCTGTAAAGGCCTGTGTTAAATAAATATTGTTGAATTTTAATTTGAATGTTAAGAAAAAACCGTAAACATGTACCTGTATAGCTAGAAACTTATTTACTTTGATAAGTTTGTACGGAACACTCGGTGCAAGAGTCCAACTTGCACTTGGCCGGCATTTTTAACATTAAGGTGAGGTTTCTCAAGAAATCTACACGTGCACGGCGACTGCTTTATTACAAGGAAATATAGCTGATAATTGCATAGCTTCTAATGTAGCTTACGCGCTGTTACCGAACTGAAACGTGGTAAAACTTTTATGTCATTTATTATTGTATTTTATTGTTTACGAGGGATTTTTGGATTTTTCCTGTCGAGTGAAATATTATAATCGTGTTTTTGTCTTTATGAATGTTTATTTATTTATTTATTCTTTATGTACAAAAAAAGTATAAAGGCGGACTTAATGCCTTAGGCATTCTCTACCAGTCAACTTTAGGGTGGTTGAGAGACTGTTGTGGTAGATGCACAAGAATTTTTTGACAAAGTAATTACAAAATAGATATGAAACGAATAATATTAATTGATAAACTAATAAACCTTATTACATATATAATAAAAATAGAAATATATATACACATACATATATATGTATAAACATTAATATATACTAATGAATCAAAAAGTAGGTTACATTCTAATAAATCTACAACCTAACATGATTGAAGTACTCCTGACAACCATTTACGTAACCGCTTCTTGAAAGCGTACGGACTAGTGAACATTCTAATGTCAAGAGGGAGCGTGTTCCAAGAGAGAATCGATTGAACGAAGAAGGAGGAATGTAAAATATCTGTATGATGGGATGGACACATGAGTAGTCGATTTGACGAAGAACAAAGGTAAAAAAGATGATATGTTCAACAATATCGTATATGAATTTAAAAATTATAAGCTTTATATTTGTGGCGGTATAGTAAATTGAAATTGCTTGAAAACGGAAAAGTAGCGCCTTAATAACACCCTCCATACCAATGTATTTTAATATCCATTTCTATTAATATTATTATTTGCACACGTTGACGCCATTGAAACAAACTATATTGAATTAAAAACAAAACAAACAGAATACTTACTCGTTGTAAAAGAAAATTCTCAACATATTAAAACCGCCAGAGCTCTTGCGGACCGGCCCCATTTTAAATTGGAATGAATTCCAAGCGCCGGGAAATATGCATTCGAGTCCGTATCAGCTCATGCACGATCCATTGCCTCTATGATGGTTTAATCGAGTGCAAAAGAATCTTCTATTGCATGCTGAGATATCGTTTTACTCGTGATTTTATGACGAAGCTCTGCGCATCATAAGTTTTCTTTATTCAGAGCTAATGTGTATTGTAATTTGATAATTTTTACCATTGACACTCGACAAAGGGCTCACGATTCTTCAAAAACAATAAATAAAACGCTCTTGGTTTCACTGAGTGAATAAAAAAATTGGAATTTGGAACATGCGCGAGTGTACGGATTATAGTACGAAAAAAGGAAAACCTGCAAAGAGCTTGCACACTTTCGCTATAAAAACGTACTAAAACCACCAAAACGTGTTAACTAAGTTTCAAAAACTGTTTAAATTTAATTAATCTCGGCTCTTGTATCCCTTGATCAGCTCAGGATTCTATTCTAGAATCCTTCGCTCCTCTCGGGATACAACTTAGTGCCTCGAAAAGAATTCACCTTTTTTTCACTTGATGGGTAATCTACTATTATTTGCATTTATTTGATACAATGAGTTTATGATTATTTATTTGATATTAGTGCTTATGATGAAAAAGAGAAAAATGAAGTCATTGTATTTATGGGTGGACTTTTCCGGACGGGTAATTGACAACATTTAAAATCATGGTATGAAAATTATATCCTAATTAAATTTGTAAAGATGTATGTGAAGTCGACCAATCCGCTCTGGGCCAGCGTGTAGAAATTATAGATCTTTTTATCTTTATATCTGAATATTATTTAAGTATAATTTTAAATATAAGACCTGTATGTATTAGGAAATATAAGCCTTTATAGTGAATACAATTTATCTTATCTTATAGCCTATTTCACAAGTTGGCAAAGCACATTGGGGTTCTTGTAGGGATTATGGATGTGCAGGACTTTTTACTTACTATGTATACTTACTATAGGTGGCTGTAGTCGCTAACCATCAGGTCGACAGCCTGCTTATTAACCAACTTTATCGTTTAAAAAAACCAAGTACAACACGCAAAATTAAAAAAAATCATCGATACTTTTAACACCGCTCCATCACTACTGCTCCTTCCAGTATTTACGTAAGCTATTTGCACCGTCTTTGTTATTCTGTCCGGGAGTCCCGCGGTGGATTGCTCCAATTTATTCACTTCGTAAGCAAATACATATTTTTAAATGTATGGTTGCGTTTCCCGATACAGCGCCTCAGATTTAAGGACATTTCTCTTTGTGCCGAACGCCATTTTGGTTGGGCGTCGGTGTTTTGCCGATCTTATTTCTGAGCAACAGCATGAATAATGCGTTTACTTTTTTCCTTGCTCCAATTTCTTGTATATGGATATTTGCTTACATAGTGTGTGATTTTGTCTTTAGTATCAGGTTTTAATATCAGGCACACGAAACAAGAATTGAGTGGAGGTGGCATGTGGCCGTGTCTCGTGCCACAGGTGTGTGGAACTCCGCATGCCTGAGCGTGTATCTTCTTATCGGAATCATCATCACAGCTCATATACGTCCCCACCGAGGGGCTCGAGCCTACCCTATGTTAGGCTGATTAGGCCTTAGTCAACCACGCTGGCCCAGTGCGCATTGGTTGACTTCACTTTGATAAATTAATTAAAACTTGGTTAAAATGTGACCCAAACATGCCTCGATTTTAAAACCATAAACCTAATCGCGTCGTAAATATTAGGTTAAATCATATACTTTCGATTTCAATAAATAAAGTGAACAATATTCTAGGGGATGGTCTTTTTAGATTTTTATTATTCGCCTTAATTAATTTTTAATTGAAATAATTCATCTTACGCGTAATGGTTTGCTTAAATATTCCCCTCATTCTCACTCACTCACTTTTATGTAATCAGTGCGGGACGATCGACGCAAGGTCATTGGGAGCACTATGCGCCTTAAACAACACCACCACCATATCTTTAACAGAACAGGCCCAATTTTATAACTATTTCTTCAGATATGTAACGTCTTCGATAGCGGAAAAAAGGAATTCATTGGGCTATTCTCGACATTTAACAAAGAACGCCCTCCAGTAAGCGCATGAGAGCCGTTTTTAGACTGCGTTTTGTTTTCGCGCAAAGTAGGTATCCGAACATCGATTTATAATAACTAAAATACAAAATAAATAAAAGTTATGGTAAAATACAAGTGTGGATCCAATGTAGATGATTTCTGACGTTGTACTTTCGCTGAAAGAGCATTACAGATATTCTGTTTTGCTTCTACTAACTCTCAGGCAGTACTTTTAAGTAAAGACAGCTCAGTTCACTCTCAGATGTTTCAAAACATGGAACTTTTCAACAACCATTATCTGTCTTGAAAAATGGAGACAGGAAGGGGAGGTCTTTGCCCAGCAGTGGGATAGTATAGGCTAATTAAGATAAGATAAGATATCTGTCTTTCCCTACAATCTTGCGCTTATCTCATTTTCTATATTACTAGCTGTGCCCGCGAACTATACGTATAGAAAATGTCATCAAAAAATCTGGAAAGGGCCATCATTATCACCTAGGGGTATAACAGTAACCTAAGACCTATTCTCAGACCTACCAAATACATACAAAAATTTTCATAAAAATCGGTCTAGCCGTTTCAGGGGAGTTCGAAAACAAACACTGTAAACGAGATATGAGAAGATTTTACCCCTCTGTGAAGTTCAAATTCAAACTTTCATTGATAACGCAGTACATACTAGTTTGTTACCCTGTTCGTGGACGAAAAACCGATCGCGGGCTTAGGAACCGAAGTCAGACAGACGTCAAGAAAGTTTTGATGTGTGGCAGTCACGATAAGCTGCGAACGAAATAAGCGCTGAAGGTAATCTTTGCGAGAGAGGATATGATGTAGAGCTGTTCCACACGAAGCTGCGTGGTGAAATACTGTTTTTTTACTACTAATTTTATTTAAATAATTTGTTTAATATTCATCGTCGGTAGCGCTGTGGCCTCGGCACTGAACTGTGCACCGAGTAGAATCGGGAGGCCCGCGATAGATCATGCCATGGACCAATGTGTTTTTCGTTTCACGAATTTCATATGTACATTTATCTGACGCTCCTACGGTGAAGGAAAACATCGTGAGGAAACCTGAATTCACCTGCGAAGTAATTCAAAGGTGTATGTGAACCAATCCGCACTGGGCCAGAGTGATTTGACTAAGGCTCAATCGCCCTAACTAGTTAGGGTAGGCTCGTGCCCCTCGGTGGGGACGTATAAGAGCTGTGATGATGATGATATGTAATATCTAATATATAAAAATCTCGTGTCTCAGTGTTTGTTGTCGAACTCCTCCGAAACGGCTTGACCGATTTTTATGACTTTTTTGCGTATATTTGGTAAGTCTGATAATAATCGTTCGTTGGCCATTTTTTATATTCGTAGGTGATAACGGTGGCCCTCTTCCAGATTTTTTTGACAATTATTAAGGCAAAACGTAGTTCGCGGGCATTGCTAGTTAATTATGTATTAAGCTTTTTCTTATAAACTAAGAAACCGTTCCTTAGTTTTATAAGGTCGTGATTATACGTATTTTTGACTTTATTTTTTATTTCCCTTTTTGATAAAAATAAGAACTTCATTGTGGTATTTTTGTAAAGATTTTAAATTTTGTCCATTATTTCCAAATAGGTTCGTATAACTAGGGCTACTCCAACTCTTAATGAACTAACAAAGTTAACTAAGCTGTAATACTCAACGTCTGTTATGTTATATGCTTCTATCACGATTTTTTTTGTTTTATAGATCTTCGCGAGAATGCAATTAGGTATGTACGTTACGAATTTGCAAAATACAATTGAGTGGTTTTATCTGCTCCAATACGATCTTCAAAGAAGCTTAAGCGAAGTAGCCGTACCTATTTCGTACCATAGATAAGATTATATTAAATTGTTCCATCTTCTCTCTATCAAAGTAAGTTTAAATGTAATATGCGAATAGAAGTAAACAATTCAGCGGAATCCTTTACGAGTACATTATCCAAGTTGAAACTTTCATACGTTATTATTATTGATGTGTTATTATGTTAGCTAGCTGGCAAACTTCGAGCTTTGAAAGCGTCTTTAAGTATTTGTACTAATATTATAAAGCTGAAACGTTTGTTTGTCTGCAATCTCACGCAAATATGCATGATTATTGTTATTGTTTTTTAACAGACTTCAAAAAAGGAGGAGGTGCACAATTCGATGCGTAAGTTTTTTTCGTGTGCTGTTACGCGATTACTCCGCCAATTGTGAACCAATTTTCAAAATTATTTTTGTATTCGATAGAGTATACTCCTGTAGTGGTCCCACTATCACCGATGATGGGATCCCAGGAAAATCGAGGGAAATCCTTAAATTTTATAGGTAAGTCCAACGTGTTTCATGTTTCTTCCGAAGCTATTCAGGTATTTACGTCTGGTAGTCATGGACCGAGCTGATGATGGAAGTTTCTTAATTCTTATGATTTAGAGGTTTTTAAGTACAATAGGCACGTCGATTGACCCTTTGTCGTATTTCAAGCCACTTCGAAGACCTGGTATAAAAATCACTAAAAATATAAAAATTGAAAAAAAAAACAAAAAATAAGAACCGACTTCAAAAGCACTACTCATACGAGTATACCTAAGAATACAGACAACACTACATTTCTACATTGAAATGTCACCAAACAATGATCTCCTAAAAAATCTTAAAATATAGCACTCTTCGACATAGAAATGTAAAGTTGTTTGTATTCGTATATAATTTTTGAAGTCGATATTTTCTGTATTTTTTCTTTGATTTGACTGTTCACTGTAAAAAAACTCGCCATCACACAGTCTTGTCGCAATGCAAATGATATTAAAATGATCATAGTTTATTTACCAAAACTTAATCTTTTATACGATGCTTGGGATCTTTTTTAAGGCAAATTAAATGCTGGGTCAGTCCCCCTACTCTAATTGAGAAGTCCCACGATAGAAATACTAAGACTATGGCTGTGTGAAGAGATTCCATACTTCCATAGCTCAAACAATATAGTAAGGGTTACTTGAAATGCTGTCAATGTCAGTGTCAAAGTCACTTTGACGTTTGCAAGTACTTTGCCTATGCTCAAATTGCACAATGATCAAAGTAAGTATTAGCAACTGTCAAAGTGACGTTGACATTGACATTGTGAAATTAATTGCAATGCAAAGATTAATGTCCATAAAAAAAAAGATTAATGTGGTTTAAGGTTTTAATGGTGAATTATGTGAACAAATAACAGTGAAACCAAATGAAACCAAAGTGTTTTTGTAGATTAAGTGTTTTATGAAATTAAAAAGAAAACGGTGTTACAGACTCATGGCTGAAAACTTGATGACTATGATGAAATGCATGCACAAATATTATAAAATTATTGATTGGGAAATGTAATGACTGATAGATTAACAAATCATTAAAAACATTTGAACATGCATGACTACTTAGACCAGCGAAGACTCAACTAACCCGAACAATATATAATAAATAATATATATTTAAAGAAAATTAAAGAAAAAACATAGCCACAGACATGAAACTATTTTAACATTTCAGCAATTTAAGTCCCTAACACAACAAGCATAGTTAGAAATATACAAAAAAATCCACGTATCTCTTTACATTTGATACAAACTTCCAAAAGCATTTAATCAAACTGAAACACGTAAAGAGGTAAACATTATAACAATGGTCTAACCGCGTCTCGGTTTACCGGAAAACCTTAACGGCGAAACTTGTTCAACAACTGATAACAGGGGTGATGTCTGTATGTCACGGTACGCTCACAGACATCTCGAGCGTAATACCGTGATATGTAGGGATTAAGCTGATATCCCGGCAACATTTGTTGATGACTTAATTACACGGAATTCTAAGCTAAGCTGAAGCTCCTACTAAAATGAAATAGCAAGCATTTGTATGTACGCGTATTGTAAGAGAATTGTTTGATTTTAAAAGGAGTTTTGGGAGCTGAATAATCATAAATTGGATAATGTGCTGTTAAGCACATACTATACTTGATTATTTAGCAGTGCAAATAGCTAATGGCATAATAATATAGCTGACTAAATGTTGTTTGTGCGTGTATATTTCGTGATTCAACAATTCATAAGTAAGGATTTCGCTGGCTTTCATTAATTTTTTTTAAATTTTATCCCATATATAGTACAATTTATCTCGAAACAATTATATCAGCAACACAATATTCTGTATAATGTACAGAATATTTTTATAACAAAATATTAGCAAATTCCTTATTTCACTTAATGTGAAAAGCATCACAAAAATTTTGGATATTCTAGAAATACCTGTATCTGCGACAATAATCGCTCCTGTCACTTTAACGTAATAAGGAAAATTTTGCTTTACATGATATATTACAATGGAACAAAAATTCACATTGCTTTCAATCAAACCTTTGTATTTTTTCCCCGATATTATAAAGAAATAAATGTGTTGACTCTTTCATAAATTGCTATATGTACAACATTAAGATATCAAGTTTTAGATAGATGGATAAAATCTTTATTTGCATCTATCTTCATCACACACAAACATAGTTTTAAAAAATCCATAAGCTTAACAATATAGCACCAAATTCAAAACTACAATGTGTGCACTGCAGAAGAATAAAAAGGTTGCAACACAGTGACTGGATTTTACACACATCAGAAAGTTTGTAAAGCACTGGTATTCTGCTATAACCCGAGGGCTTCTTGTTAATTAACAATACTATATTAAATAGAAAGAATAATATTATATTAAATAGAAAAGTTAAGTGTATCTTTATGGAATTATATTTATTTGTGTATATGTATATGAGTCAATATTGGAAAAATCTGGAAACTGTAAAAATGAGAAGCAAAAAAAATTTAATTAAGATTTGTGTATTATATATGATTTGAATATTATATCAATTTGCATATAATAATAATAGAAAAAGTGTCATTTATGCCAAAATGCTGCCTTATTGGTTGCCTGTTAGTCGCGAAACATCTAAAAGTCAAAAACATTATTTTTATTAAGCCACTACATCTATAAGACGTAGGTATTTAAAAACATTATGCTAGAAGACAAACTAACTACCACACAAGAGTTATTTTTAGAATAACCATGTTAGCTGGCTTGGCTTGTAAACAAAATTTTAACATAAATATGTAATAACTCATAACAATTATATGATAAACAAAAACATATATTAATTAGTTCGTTAGATTTATCAGAGCACTAACTATCTAATTGAAGGTTGTTTACGTGATTGGATAAGTTTATGGTAGGTCAGAATCAAATCAGTGGAGGACTCACAGCTATGCACATTTCAAAGCAGTCTACGCTTAATCCATCTGGAAGCAATTAAGGTTGGCTGAAACATCTCTCAGACATCGGCTGGAGTTTCATAAAGTCAGATAGCTCGTCTCGAGGCAAAGCACTTGTCTAACGCAATCGCAGTGAACCGACCCAATTCGGATTCCCGGTTAGGGATGGGTTTTACATACCTCGATAAAGGGGCACTTATAGAGAGCATCATAGAATTGATAATAAATTTGTCACAACATAAGATTTTTAATAGAAAGTCTTTTTTGCATTTTTACACTTCCATTTTCCAGCAAAAAGCTCTTTAGAAAAGTATAACACAAAATAAAAAATATATTAAATAAATACTTAAACTCAAATAAATACGTTATTTTAAATTGAAAAATAGAGAAACAATCAAGTTTCACAGTTGTATATTATATATATTATAATAGTAACGAAAAGCCTAGTCAGGCAAAGTTTGTCGGATTTCAGAAGTTACAAATATTCAAAAACTTCCAATCTGAATTTGACCTAGTTTGTTGGTTGGAAATCGTAATATTGTTTTAATACACAATACAATAACTAAATATAAATAATTCTTAAGGCTTGTTTTATTTGTGACAAGGAAGCTTTTTTATTTTATATCATGGTCAGTGACGATAAGACCGAAGATTGAAAGCAAAAATTTGGATTCGTCAAGAGATAAATAATTTAACAACATAAGCTCCGAAATCGTGTTATCACACAAAACATTATCGTCAATTCTCAAACAGGAAAAAACGTTAAACTGAATTATTTTGCGAGGTTAGCATTGTTTACGATACCAATTTATATCGACATACTCATACCACATTCCTTTGTAATTTCTTAACGCCCTACCATAGACAGCTTTAGTGGGTTCACAATCAAGACAAACGAATCCAATTCATCTTCCACTGCAGCTCTGGCGAGAGCAATGCGCACGGTAGCTGGTATTAGAGCGAAAATGGCTGCAAGAACATGTTCGGGGATAATAAAATATGTCCGCTGCTCACGAAAGCCGCTACCCTCGTTATCAAAGAGCATATATAATTTCACTCCGCTCGTTTTGCACAGTCCTGGGACACGATTCTCAGGCATTCGAAAAAAGTTCACATTCGTAAAAATGTTCGAAATTCGAATTTTTTTCGAAGGAACCACAGTTTGTGTATTCTCGGAATTTCACAATCGAAATAATTCGAACGAACATCACTCGAACGCAACGAGTGGTATGGACCAGTCGAAGTTGAGGTTCGTATACGAATTTAGCTGTCAAAAGTATTTCAAAATTATAAAAATACAAGGAGTTTGTGATTATTTCTGTATAAACGAGCTCAAACCGCGAAGCTGGCTCAAACTGTGTTTTCTCTCTGTGTTTTGTCTCATTAAAATGAATGAGGAAGAGTTTTTGGTGAACTTCGTCCCCAATTTGGTGGAAGAATTAGAGGCAGCAAGCGCCGAACCAACATACACATAACATCGAGGATAACTTCAAAAATTTACCTTGCGCCACTCCTCCCAAGTTTTTTTAGCCCCTGTGATGGAGTTTATTATCTTTACTGATGTTTATCCACCGCCTTTTAGCTTCATTCTTAGTGAATGATTCGGGACTAAGTTGGACAATCAAGTTTGCCACATTTCAGCTGTGGATCGGCTTCTACTAAATGTACTAGACGAAGCCTTTGCTCCGCACTAGCAAATTTTTTGGATATATTATTTTGCTCCATAACAGATTATTATATAAATAAAATAATTAAAATAAGAATTTGTCTCAATTCAATATTTATCTTAGACAAACTTTGTTGTAATTAATGACATTTAACGTCAGAACTTATGAATGTGCTGTCTGGAGCGTTCCGTTTCAATCAATGTACTTTACGAAATATTAAAAATTGAACTTTTATATTTTGTAATATAAGTATTATTTTTAGAAAATATGATCACATTTAAAAATATATTTTGTGTTAAAATAGATTTAGTAATATTTTTTTACCAAAAAGAACTATTTTAAGATGTAAATTATAGTGGTTGCCATAGCGTTTTTAAAAACGCCTCATGAACGTCGTACGAAACATTAAATTGTCAATGCTATTGCAGACTTCCTAGTTCGATTGGTAATATTGTTCTATGGGTACCCCAGAATATGGTTCATACGAATCATTCGAACTTTTCAGTAGAATCGAAAAATTCGCATTCGAATTTACCATGCGGAAAAGTTCTATTACATGAGAATCGGGTCCCAGATCTGTGAGTCTAATGCATGCACTAAATTAAGTTATAAAAGTTCATATTGCAATTTGAATCAGAATGGTTGAGCTTATGTCACTTGAATGTACTTGCTTTTGATATACGTAGCAGTAATATTTTTTATTACATATATGAAAAATTAAGAATGTAGTAGGTACGTTGCCGTTGCACAGCTTATGACATAAGTCGTCAATGTCAACGTACCCAGTCAATACCTTTCAAGTCAGAACATGGCAATGCAAGCACTACTGCAACACCCTGCCACAACTCACCACACCTTCGCCCGTATCATCATTCACATATGATAGCTATAAAACATTCCAAAACTTGACACAAATCACACTGAAATGAAAATTGATGTATTTATCAGCACAAAAAGCATAAGACTATTACCACGTTTAATTTACGTATATCTAATTAATGTACTAATATGTAGACTATAAGTAAATATATTAAACTAAAAAACTCATTGTATAGCCCTCTGCTATTGCCATGCCATTACAGGGCGCTACATTGTATACACCTACCACCCAAGTATGATTTATACATTTAAAACTATGTAGCATGCAATAAATATTTTGACTATGACTTTGAATTTTGTCACTTTAGAAACCAGTTATATGAGTGCTAAAAAGTACTCACTTATACAAGGGCAAGGCTTATCCAACCTTATATGTATCCAACCTCTAAATACAGCTAAAAGCCCCAAAGAAAGTACTACTAGCACCTGATAGAAAATTGCCTCTAAATGTCTCCGATACCAGAGTGCTATTTCATTTTAATAGGGAGCTCTCAAAATCTGCGTTCGTAATACCGTTTAAGGAAACATGATACTCTCAAATTGGATTTGAATAAATAAACGAGCGAGCAACTCAAACAAAGTCTGAAGCTGAAGAGATATAGGTTAGTGTGCCTTGAGGGACTTCCCGCGGCTTCAAAAGAAAGGGGCTGAGTCGGTGAGTGCAGTGTAGCGGTGCTCGAGACAGCTTCTCTTTGCGTCGTATTAATGTAAGATTAATGGAACATGTTTTTTTTGCAGTTTGAAGATATTCTTTTTTATTTGATTCTATTTCTATCTTTCAAAATGTAAAGGAGATAATACACATTTTTGTACGAAATTATTGAAGGAAATTTCATAATTTGACGAAAAAATATACATTTCAAAACAATATATATTGTTTTCAAAGTTTATTTGTGACACTTTTTTGTCCATAGCGGAGATGTTATCTCTAATCTTTGAAAACACAAGTAAGTAAATAAAGAATTCAATGCCACAGATGCAAACAAAAAGACGAAGATGAGATGAAATTAATTGAATATTGTCAGCACACCGATTTAATAGTCAAGCCACTTATCTTTATTTACCCAATTATTATTATTTTTTATTGCAACTATGTTGGCAAAAAAGCAAACTGTCCACCTGATGGTAAGTGGTAACAGTCACTTATAATACATGTGGTTCCCCACAAGAACCACAGTGTACGTTACCAACCTGTGACCTAAGATGTAAAGTCACGGTACCCAGTAATTTATGCCATATGCCCTTCAAACCGGAACACAGCAATGTAAGCACTGCTACTTTACGGCGGAAATAGGTAGATCAATTAAGATTAATGTGGTAGCTACTAGCGATTCACGGACAGACAGGCTCAAGAAGGCGAGACAATGACGCGTAGAGCACCATGACAGACTCAAAGGGATATGGTGTCATAGGTCTGTGGTTCGATCTACGATAAGATTTATGCCTTTTTGAGTTTTCTTGATTAACAGGAATTTTAAAAAATCGAGTATAAAACCAAAGACAAGATAGTATAGGAGATTCTGATAGAAAAATGAGTTAAATAAATTAATTACCGCGTCTGGTAAAACAGTTGACATAATCGATTTCAGCGTTTGTCTTAAGTCCAGAAAAATCATCGGGGTACTTATTCAAATTCAAATTCAAAAATCTTTATTCAACATAGGCCTTTACAGACACTTATTGACGTCAAAACAAAGCAAAACAATCTAATTTAATGAAATCATATTAACCTTGTATGTGCATACATCCTGAATATACTCAAGATGTCTGCAAATACAAGTAGGAATGAAAAAAAAAAGTTGACTCTACACCTGTTCGGAAATTGGGAGAGCCTTCTCGAGAAGAACAGGCAAGAAACTCGAAAGGTCAAAATTTTTTATCTCCTCTTTTAAATCGCCATTTACAATTTTGATTTTGTTACAGGGTCGTCAATTGGAAGCTGACCTCAAAGCAAAAGTTTGAGCTCAACTTCCATTACAAGAAGAGATGTATTAATTCACATTATATAAGCTATTTCTGAGAGAAGTGCGTGAACTTATAAATTGCTTTCACTGAATGTTTCTTTGAAACAAAACGCAGTACATTGTTAAATATTAGAAATGAGAGTTTAAACCCAAGCTTTTTTGTCCGTCATGTAATCAGACACTTTATAATATGCTTTTTTAATAAGTACATCTTTGATTGCAACTTTAAATTTGTTTAAGCTGAGTTCTTGTATACAACTTGGGATTTTATTGTAGAAACGTATACACATGCCTCTAAAAGAATTATTGATTTTTTGGAGCCTGGTATTTGGTAAAGCTAACATATTCCTTTGTCTAGTATTAACTGAATGAATATCACTATTTTTACAAAACAAATGAATATTTTTACGAGCATATATTAGATTCTCATAAATATATTGCGACGCTACTATCATAATACCAATTTCTTTAAACTTTTCTCGCAAAGAATCTCTCATTTTAAGGTTATAGATAGCTCGAATAGCCCTTTTCTGGAGCACAAAAACGATCTGAATGTCGGCAGCATTTCCCCACAACAAAATGCCATATGACATCAAACTATGAAAGTAAGAAAAATATACAAGTCTTGCTGTATCAACATCAGTCAACTGACGTATTTTCCATACAGCGTGAGCTGCAGAACTAAGTCTCTTTGACAATTTATCTATATGTGGGCCCCATTGCAGCTTAGAATCAAGTGTGATCCCAAGAAATACTGTGGTGTTCACGAGGTCAACACCTATATCCTTTATTTTTACAGTGGTGTGAACCTCTTTTACATTGGGTAAAACAAATTTTATACATTTTGTTGTCCCTTCATTAAGTGACAGGTTGTTTACATTAAACCAATGAACAATTCTTGAGATAGAATTATTTACATCGTCATTCATTTGCAATCCTCTTTTAATTTTAAATAAAAGTGAAGTATCATCTGCAAATAACACTATCTCATGCCTGTCCTGTACAAAATCAGGGAGGTTATTGACATATATAAGAAATAGAAAAGGACCAAGAATCGAACCCTGCGGAACTCCCATTTTAACTGCGGAACCTTGAGACCTTTTTCCATTGACGTCTACTTTTTGAATCCTTCCACTTAGATAATATAGTAGAAGATCCAGTGCAGTATCACGAAATCCATAGTGGTGTAATTTTCTGATCAAGGTTTCGTGATAAACGCAATCAAATGCCTTAGACAAATCACGAAAAATGCCTAACGCATCGTGTGAGTCTTCCCAGGCTTCAAATATATGTTGTATTAACTCAACACCAGCATCGGTTGTTGAGCGACCCCTCCTAAAACCAAATTGTTTAGAGTGTAGAAGATTGTTCCTATTAAAATAAATTTGCATTTGCTCCAACATTATTTTTTCAAAAATTTTGCTAAAGGTAGGTAGCACAGAGATAGGTCTAAAATTACTGGGGTCTGATGTGCTACCACATTTATGTAAAGGAATAATTTTACTCAGCTTCATTAGATCAGGAAATACACCACAGTCAATGCAATCATTAAAAATGTTAGCAAGTATTGGAGCTATTGTTTCAATTACGGATTTAGTAACATCAACGGAATTGTCCCACAGATCCGCAGTTTTCTTCATATTCAAAGTTTTAAATGATTTTATTATATCCATTCCACTAATGTGTACAAATTTGAATTTATCATCACAAGCTTCAACATGATCTTTCATTATAGATTCAGCAATAGCGGGGGAGGAATCCAATGACTTTGTGATTGAGACTGGAATGTCAGTAAAGAACTTTTCAAATTCTGCAGCTACTTCTGTGTCAACTGTTACCTTCTTACCGTCAATATTCAAACAATATTGATTATTAGTAGTTTTCGCTTTTCCAGTTTCATTATTTATAATATTCCATGTCATTTTAATTTTATTATTACTGTTTTTTATTTTTGAACTTAAATAATTAGATTTAGCAAGCCTGCACGCTTTTTTGAATACTTTGGAATAAGTTTTCACATAAAGTTTAAACTCATCGCTAGTATTAAATGAACGTTCATTATAAAGTTCAAAAAGTTTGATTCTGCTTTTGTGAATGCCTGGTGTAGCCCATTCACTAAAAGCTAAAGTACCATTAACGGATATAGTCTTTGGAACAAAAATATTTTTAAATTCAGAACAAAATGTATGAAAAAAATTTTCATATAATTCATTTGGGTTTTCTTCATAACCTATATAATTTAATTTAATACCAATATTATTTTTCAGCCGTGGTATATATGGTCATTATTATTCATGTAAATCGAAGGTAGATTGTTTGTTAATAATTAAGTAAGCGCAGGTACCCACCTTTAGATGTTGTTTTGGCTCACAATAAAAATCACAGTTAGTCTTGTATTGCGTGGTTTCATTACATGTCCTCTTCTTCGTAAAAGCTGATTACATACATACCATTTGGCGACGAGTTGTGAGTTATAGTAAAAAAAAAAAAAGTGTAATTAAAGTATCGGTTACAATGTCTGATAATGGAATACCTAATTGTGGCAGTATCAAGGAATTTAAATTACACGTGGACAGGTGGTCGACATACATGAGTAGATTGAAGGCGTGGTTCACGATACATGATATTAAAGTCGCAAATCAATCTAAATACCTGGTGGCGGTCGTGGGGACCGAAGCCCTCGACTTGATTATTGACTTGTGTTATCCAGAAAAACCAGAAGACGTGCCTATTGACAGAATAGAAAAACTCGTGGAAGAACACCTGTCTCCAAAAAGGTCTGTTATCGCCGAGAGAATGATATTTAGGTCACATAAACAGGTCGAAGGTCAATCTATCGACGACTATTTGGTCGGCTTAAAGAAATTAAGCAAGGCGTGCAAATTTTCAAGCAACGATACACTCAAAGAAAACCTACGCGACCAGTTCGTGCACGGCCTTCTCAGTGACAGAATTCGTCAACGCATCATGAGAGAAAAAGACGAAGAATTGACCTTCACGCGCGCTACGGAGTTGGCGTTGTCGCTCGAGGCGGGGCGGTACGAGACAGCAGCGGCGGAGGGCCGGCGGCAGCGGCGGCAGCGGCCCGCCGCGCCGCTCCGACCACGCGAGCGCGCGCTCGCGACGCGGCAGGGGCCGCGCACGCTTCGGAGCCGGTGGCGGTGCTGCGCGGCAGTGCTATCGTTGCCACGGCAACCACGCAGCGGAAAAGTGTTCGTTTATTCACAGCGAGTGCTACGTATGTGGAAAAATAGGGCATATAGCGAAAGTATGCCGACTTCGCAAACAAAAAGTCGTTCATGGGGTCGGTGATGAGCGTTCATCGTCGGATTCGGAATGCAGCACTGCGGTCGCCGTGTACCAGTTGAGTGATGAGGACTCCGATGAGCGTTGGATCGTACCGGTAAAAATAAACAATGTAGTGATCGACTTCGAGGGAGATACCGGTTCGGCTATCAGTATAATTTCTTATAAGACATATAAGAAATATTTTGATAATTGTACAATACAATCGTGTTCGTCTAATTTGAAAATGTACAGCGGGCAGAAGGTAAGACCGAAAGGAAAATTTGTTTGTACAGTAGAAATCAATGGCAAAAAGATATCGAATTTAAGTTTAACGATAATCGATAATGACTTTAGTCCGTCGCTATTAGGCCGTGATTGGATGCGATCTTTCAATATAGATTTTCCACTTTTAAAATCGATTAATAATGTACAAAATCAGGTACCGCATAGTTCACAACGAGCAGTAGATTCCTTAAAAAAATTATTCCCTGAAGTATTCAAATCGGGGATTGGAATGTTTAACAAATGTACAATTAAGTTGGGAGTGGTGGACGGTGCTGCGCCCGTTTGGCGGCGCGCGCGCCCCGCGCCCCGCCGTTGACGCGGAGCTGGCGCGGCTACAGCGCGATGGCATCATCTCCCCCGTCGACTGGAGCGAGTGGGGCACACCTGTGGTGCCCGTCATAAAAAAAAATGGTCAGGTAAGGTTGTGTGGTGATTTTAAAACTACAGTAAATCCTGTCCTAATCGATGACAAATATCCGATACCCCGAATTGAAGACGTATTCGCTGCATTACAAGGCGGGGTAGTTCTATGTTCTATGTTATCGGGGTCGGTTTCCGCACTTAATCCTTAAGGTGGACCATTGTACGTGAAAAAATTGTATTTCAAAGAATTATGGAAAAACTTTTTAAAATTCCTTTTGTTAATTGTTATTTAGACGATTTGACCGTATGTGATATTAATTGCGAATTATTATGGAAAAGAATTTTAAAGGTTTTTAAGATATTATCTGAGAGCGGTCTGCGCGTTGCACCAGAAAAGTGTTCATTTTTTAAAAAATCTATTACTTATTTAGGCTACGTTATCGATGCGGAGGGACTACATACCGACAAAATAAAAGTCGATGCTGTATGTAGAACACCCATTCCGAAAAATATCAAAGAATTAAAAGCATTTCTTGGACTAGTCAATTATTACGGCAAGTTTTTGAGAAACCTTAGTGATACTTTGAGTCCTCTGTATGATCTTTTAAAAAAGGGACATAAGTTTGTCTGGAACGAATCTTGTCACAATAGTTTCATTGCAGTAAAAAAGGCTTTAACCACGAGCGGAGTGTTAGTGCACTATGACCCGCGCGCGCCATGCACCGTGACATGTGACGCGTCCCCGCGCGGGGTGGCGGCGGCGGTGGCGTGCTGTCGCAGCGCGGCGCCGACGGGCTGGAGCGGCCGGTGCTTCACGCGTCACGAACGCTGAGCGCTGCAGAAAAAAACTATGCACAGATTTGTAGGGAGGGGTTAGCCGTCATATTTTCTGTAACTAAATTTCATGACTATATTTACGGCCGTGAATTCACTTTGGTTACTGATTGTAAGCCTTTGGCTTCAATATTCAACCAAAATAAGGGCGTACCTTTGATGGCGGCGAGCCGCCTCCAACGATGGGCAGTCATTTTGGGTGCATATAATTACAAAGTCAAATGTATAGGCTCAAAACATAATTGTGTAGCCGATTGTTTATCTCGAATACCAATAGAAAATATTGAAGAATCAACTAGAATCGATTCGTATATAAATTTTGTAAGAATGAGAAGTCCATTAAATTTTAAGGAAATAGCGGAGCACACAGCGACCGATAATAATTTAGTTAATTTGATAAATGCTATCAAAACTAACTGGAGATATTGCAAAAATGATAAATTACAATCTTATTATAAAATTAAACAGTTTCTTAGCATAGAACAGGGATGCATTCTTTACGGTCATAGAGTAATTATTCCTAGTGATTTACGTAGAGTTGTGTTAAATCAAATTCATGAGACTCATCAGGGGATAGTAAAATGCAAAAATTTAGCACGTAACTATGTGTATTGGCCTGGTATTGACGCGGATATTGAGCGAGTGTGCCGTGCGTGCGAGTGCTGCGGACGCGAACGACCCGCGCCCGCTGCCGCACCGCTACATCCGTGGCTGTGGCCACAGGAGCCGTGGTATAGACTACACATAGATTTCTTTTCAATGTCCGGAAATACTACTTATTACTTAGTAATTACAGATGCACACTCCAAATGGATTGAGGCTTTTCGAGTACCAAGTACGGCGGCTAAACACACGAAATCAAAATTATTGCATGTATTTAGTCAATTTGGATTGCCCTATGAAGTAGTTTCAGATAACGGACCTCCCTTCAATGGTGCCGAATTTAAGATGTTTTTGAATGAATTAGGCGTGTCACATATAACCACGACACCTTATAAGCCGAGTAGCAACGGCGCAGCTGAGAATGCCGTTAAAATAATAAAAACGGCATTGAAGAAAGCTTTATATGAAAACATTGACTTAGAATTTGCGTTGCAAAAGTTTTTATTTATATACAGATCAACCCCTCATTGTGTGACTAACAAAACTCCATCAGAGTTGTTGTTAGGCAGACCAGTGCGCACAACATTTGATTTATTACGACCGGAAACAAAACAGTTGATTAAACACAAGCAATTAAAACAAATGAGTTATAAAAATATAAAAGAAAGAATTTTCAATGTTGGCGATAAAGTGTTTTTTAAGTTATATAAAAACAATAATTTCACGTGGGAGAAAGGTATTATAACCGACCGTATAGGCCCTTTAACGTATTATATTAGATATTGCAACAGATATTTTAAAAAACACGTCGATCAGTTGCGTAAATCGTATAATAGCCAGTCTGACTTGAGTTTAATCGATGATGACGGGTACTGTAATGATTCCACTCACGATCTCCACAATGATGGTGAGAGAGGAAACATAGAACAGTCTTGCGAGCCCGAGGTTGCACCCAGTCTCGAGCTTGAGACCGACGCGCAGCCGCTGCCCGAACCACCACCGACAGTCCCCACAAATCCCACACCGCGCGTGGAAGATATACAAAGGTCACATCCAAAAAGAATTCGTAAGTCGCCATTAAGATATGGATTTGAAAACAAATAAAAAAACAGCCTGTATAACATTTGTATTTTACATAAGATTTCGGTCTTACCTAGTTAGGTAAATAAATATAATTTACATTGTAGGTTATGTATAGATTGTGGAAAATAACTATAAGCTCTGCTATTGTTGTAAGTATTCAAATGAAAAATTGTTAAAACCTACTTGTTAATTATAAGTTGTTATTTCTTTGGTGTCTTAAAATAATGCTGGGAGAATGGTATATATGGTCATTATTATTCATGTAAATCGAAGGTAGATTGTTTGTTAATAATTAAGTAAGCGCAGGTACCCACCTTTAGATGTTGTTTTGGCTCACAATAAAAATCACAGTTAGTCTTGTATTGCGTGGTTTCATTACATGTCCTCTTCTTCGTAAAAGCTGATTACATACATACCACTAAGCGACCAACAGTTTTTGGCACAACAGTGATATTCTGTTTTTCTATGTATTTACGTTTAAATGGAATGGTAACAATTTGCCCAGAATGGTCAGATTCTAAATTATTAAAAACTCTTTTTGCTAAAGGAACAATATTTGTATAAATATTGTCAATACATGTGGCAGACGACTGAGTTATTCTGGTTGGCTCCAAAAATAAGTTTACAAGGTTATATGACCAAAACAGATTTTTAATCCTAATAGATAAACTAGAATTTTCTAATAAATTAATATTAAAATCACCACATTATTCAATACTTCATCCATAGTATCTTCAAAAAGGTCATATAATCCTGAAGGAGGCCTGTATACACTTAATACGATAATCTGGTCCAGCTCCACGCAGGCTATTTCTATTGTTCGCTCAATCGAAAGGCTCACAATATCCTTACGATCCTTAAATTTCAGCTTTTTATTTAATATTATTAAAGAACCACCACGAATTGCCTTTTCTCGACTGAACAAACTACCAACCAAATGATTACTGAAATTAAATATAAACTGATGACTTTTAAGCCAATGTTCAGTTACACAAAAAATGTCAACATTACTACAGTTTAAAAATAATTCCACTTCCAGATCCTTGCCTGACATTCCTTGAATGTTCTGGTGCACCAGGTTGATGAGATTTACATTATCTTTGTTATTAAATGGGTTTTGCAATATATTATCACTTACAAAGTTTACTGTATCTTTTATACTTAATGATAAGCAAGAGGATGTCTCTATTGTCTCATTAC
The DNA here is from genome assembly GCA_963935595.1 of Schoenobius gigantellus. Classification (NCBI taxonomy): domain Eukaryota; kingdom Metazoa; phylum Arthropoda; class Insecta; order Lepidoptera; family Crambidae; genus Schoenobius; species Schoenobius gigantellus. Next base: position 1,052,132 of record OZ012561.1, on the reverse strand, counting down.
TTAATTTAAAGAATTGTAAAAATTATCATCAGTACTATTACTGACAGTCGTTTTATTATCACAGGAGTATTGCTTAATAGGAGCAATTTGACTACTGTGAGTGGGCTGCTCAATAAAAGCATTGTCAGAGAACGAGTTTATAGCCATGTTTTTGGCTAAAGTTAAAAAATAAAATCTTAGCGAAATAGCTAATTGTTTTTTTAAGAACATTGATAGATATAATCTATCATTTGTTAAATAAGCATTATCTCTAACAATTGTCAGTTTGTTATAGTCAATAATATGGATTTTATTTGAATAATTTGTCATTAAGTCTAATGTCAAATTAAGTTTATACCTAATATTATTTTCATGTTGTGACAACCTGTTATGGTAGGGAAGGGTAAACATTATTATTTGATTTACACACAAATTATTTAAATGAGAACAAAAAAATTTTAGTGCTTTTTTGTTCAAATTACCCCTATTTCCCAAGATTACTACTAGGTTGTCATTAATGTCAAACTTATAACTATAAATTTTATTTGTAATATCGTGGAAACTTGAGCTTGAAATAATTGATGACACTTAAATTTAACTGATTTGTCAATAACTGGCCCATACCTTTGCCAATGTCATCACAAAAAATAATGCATTTTGGATTAGACTGAGACTTCTCTTTACAGTGAAAACTAGATTGCTCATTGACAGGTGGCTGACATACATTACTATGAGCGGAGGATGTATGACTGGGTGCATTTTTACTGTTTGTGAGATTGCATTCTGTTATTGAATTATTCTTACTTGGGTTCCAAAGTTGTTTGTCAAGAAGGGACTGGTAACGGTCCTCATTATGTTGACAAAGTGTGGCTAGCTCTCTGATAGACTGAATATGCATTTTAATATCACTTTGAGCAGTTTCATAATTTTCAGAGATGGTTGACAATGAGTGGTGTAAGTTTTTTATAGTATTATTGAGTTCTTCAACGTCCCTATCATACATACTCCTACTCTCTTTCAATTTAGAATCATAAATGTCTAATGAATCTATTAGCCATGCACGCTCTTTCCGTAACTTAATATTACTCCTGAAAGAGTTATACTTTTTTAATTGATATTGAGTCCTTTTTAGCAATTTCTTGATTTTAATATATTTTCTGATCTTTTTATTACTTATAAAATTGTTCAACAAGGGCCTACCCTCTGTAGATGAAGAAGATTCTGCTAGATTTCGTCCACCAGGTGACTGCATAAGTTCATCAAACAAGTTGTGCGTGTGAGCATTTTCCTGGTTTTGTTTAAATTGTTCCAGTTCAAAAATATGTCTATTCGCCTCACGCAGGTCCCGTTCAAGTTCTGTGATTCTGTCTAATGCCTTCACATATGTGTCATTACACTGAGTAAAATCGGTGATGGTATTTTGTAGCTGATGTCTTTCCACAAGTACTTCCTTATATTTGGTGTCCAACTCGGAGAGCTCACTTTTAAGGAAGGTGTTCTTGTCTATTATCTTTTTGATTTCCACCTCACTCTCATCACGTTCCCTCAGCAGTTGATCGCAGGAATCCTTTAATGCCTTTATCTCAAGGACAGCTTGCCTGAGTTTTGCCTCAGTATTTTGGGCAGCAGCTTTGCGGGTCAGCATTCTGTTAGTTCAGCTTACAAATGCCTCTGAATCATGGATACTTTCCACAACTTCAGTTGTTTCATATATCTATTTCCTCTTGATAATGGCTTGAAACTGTTTAAATTTTTGCCTTATAACGTACAACAATATTCGATTTCGTTGACTCGTTCAAATCCGTGACAGTTGGAGTCAATGTTGTCTTGTTTGTCGTGCCAAACATACAATAACTCCGCGAATCGACTCACAAACAACACAACTGGATTTTAGCACAATACTAATTCTAAAATTGCATTAATTTACAACAAATTGTCGAAAATATATTAAATTATCTAAAAATTAATTAGGAGTTAACACAATGACGTTTTGTCACGACAGTGGCTGCGGTCCGAATCCTTCTTATAAGAAGAAGAAAAGGAAGAAAAGTGGAGTAAATAGTGTAGGTAGTGAAGAATGGAAGACAGTGCGGTGACCAAGTGTTATGGCCAGTTGCACTAGCTTGTCTTAGCTTAGGACGATCTTAAGTGGCATGCTGTCACATTCTTTTCATTTAAGACAAGAAGTGACAGCATTCTTCTTAGGATTGTCTTAGCTAAGACAAGGTTAGTGCAATTGACCATTAGTGTAACAACGAAGAGAGCGAGCCATGTTACCATTTAAGAGAACTGCCCCCAACCACGATCACTCAAAACAATATTAAAACCGCACTGAGAGTGGGATAGCGCTATACGCAGCAAGAGCGGTGTCTCTGTTTCAATATTGTTTTAACCTTGCTTTAATCGACCATGGTAGGGCCTCAGACCCACGATGATTCCGTGAAGTGTCCAAGATTCCAGTGGCGGAATAAACGCTACTTTCGACAAGGACGAGAGTTTTCTTCCAATCCTGGTTTTCCACTTCCGTAACATGTATATAACTGTTAATTACAATATACACTGGTGATGCCCAAAGTAGACTCCACCACGTCGGCGTTTCACCGACTTGTATTGCTGAATTTTATTCACCGACTACCAGCTCTTAGAAAATTGGTATTACTTACCTTGGATCCGATTGGTCTCCGTATGTAGCCGGTGAACTTCCTGAGCTAGCTCGAAGGAAGTCGCGGCTCCTGAAGTTCTGCTGTCTGACCGAACCGGATGGTACACTTGCCTATTAGGCCACCAATACCCGAACTCATTAACGAACACAAAGCTTGATACACTATTCCCCGACACTAAAGCTTTGCGGAACCTCGCACCAACAATCACTTGGTGCGCCGCGCAATACTATACTATTTGTTGGATAATTTATTGCGGCCCGGACATAACCCCGGACTGTCCGCCAAATCAGTCTAAGGGGAGGCGAGAAAGAGTAGCGACCGCGCGCTTCAAAACAGAATCCCCAACTAGGACCTCGGCAAACCTGGGCACACCATCAGACCCTAGAGTAAGTTGGACAATGCGTCCGCGACGCCAACGTAAGGGTGGCAGGTTTGGGTCCTTCACTAACACGAGGTCTCTAACCCTCGGTGGGTTTGTCTTATCTGACCACTTAACGCGCTGTTGCAAAATGTGTAAGTATTCAAGGTGCCAGCGGCGCCAGAAGCTCTGGGTAAGCTGCTGGAGCAACTCAAACCGCGAAAAGCGTCCTGGATTGACATCTCTATAAGGATACTCGGGCAGGGCGTTAAGTGGTCTGCCTATCAAGAAATGGCCCGGCGTGAGGGCCTGCAAATCGTTCGCGTCGGTAGACAACGGACATAACGGACGCGAGTTGAGAACCGCCTCAATCTTATGAAACACCGTCGCGAGTTCCTCGAACGTGAGAATAGTCTCCCCAATAACGCGGCGAAGGTGAGTCTTGGCGGCCTTTACAACAGATTCAAAAATCCCTCCCCAGTGAGGGCAAGACGGCGGGGAGTATCGCCATGTTACCCCCCTACGGGAGAGTGTGGATCCGATCTCAATATTATTTTTATCTAAAAATTCACAAACTTCTCTTATATGTCTATCAGTGCCCTTGAAGTTCGTCCCACAATCGGACCGAATTAAAGAAGGCAGTCCCCGGCGGGAGACAAATCTGCCTAACGCTGCTAAGAAAGCGTCCATGGTGAGCGCACTCACCACCTCCAAATGAACGGCTTTACTGGCCAAACAAACAAACACACACAAGTAAGCCTTTTCAGTCTTAGCATTACGGAGTCGCGACGTTTTTATAGTGAACGGTCCCGCGAAATCAGTTCCAACTCCTAAGAAGGTCATCGATTCATTCACACGATCAGCAAGCAAATCACCCATTTGGGGCTGCATCGTCTCGGGGCGTAAACGATAGCAGGGCAGACATCGAAAGATAACAGATCGGATTATTCTTCGCGCTGACAAAATCCAAAACTCCCGTTGGAGTAGCGCGGTCAATGCATTACATCCGGCATGAGCATTCTTCACATGGCGATCAATGATCAACAATCGCACCAATGGTCCGTCCTTGGGGAGCAACAGGGGATGACGAGATCTATAAGGCAAGTTAGCGTGCCTCAATCGGCCTCCTACACGCAACAATCCCTTATCATCCAGAAAGGGAGTCAAACGCACCAAGGGTCCCTTCAATTTGGACGTCCCGGTACGGAAAATCTTAAGTTCCGGTTCAAACGCGCAACTGGGTCATACGCACCCAATGCAAAAGAGCATCTTGGCGCTCCTGCGGTGAGAGGACCGGACACAAATCTTTGTCCTGAGGCCGGCGACAATTTCGAATAAATCTTCTTATCCAAGCGGTCACGCCGAGCAACTTGTCCAGAGAACTGTAGCGGTCTAATAAAAATTCCCGCTCTGGAGCCGCCATAGTCTCGACAGCGTGAACACGCAAGCCCGGATTTGGTACCTTCACCACAGCTGGTGTGGAAGGCTAAGACGGCTGTAACAACCATTCGGGACCCCACCACAGAGTGTGGTCAATAAGCTGAGGGGCTTCGCTGCCACGTGATGCACAGTCAGCAGGGTTTATTTCACCTGGCACGTGGCGCCAAATCAACGTGGCCTTCGAGGCCTGTATTTGGGATACCCGATTGGCCACAAATACTTCCAGAGAGTGGACGGAGTTCTTAATCCAACACAGGACAACCTGACTGTCGGACCAAGCAAAGAGCGACTCAAAGTCCACACTATGTCCCAGGGTGTCAACAACGTGGTTCATCAAACGAACCAGAAGAGTAGCTCCAGACAATTCTAACTTTGGAATCGTTAATCGAGTCCGAAGTGGAGCAACCTTACTCTTAGCAATTAGCAAGTGGAGCTTAACAGCTCCTCTATCATCGACCGTCCGGATATATACGACGGCTGCGTATCCACTCTCAGACGCGTCACAAAAGCTATGAAGGCTGGCCGTAAACCGTCCCTTAGGCAGTATATGTCTAGGGATACTAACACGGTTAATGTCAGGGAGAGACGACATGAAGGACTCCCAATCTCGCAGCAAACGGCCCGAGAGGGGCTCATCCCACGACACTTCGGCTGACCAAAGTTCCTGTAGAAAGCACTTCATCTAAAACACTACGGGACTAATCCATCCGTTTGGGTCAAAGGTACGAGCTACTGTAGATAAAACCAACCGTTTCGTCCAGACCTTGGGGCTTGGCAGCTCCAATCGATAGGTGAACGTGTCCTGGACAGGTCTGTATTGCACTCCCAAAACAGACAGTAAATCTGGAGTGTTGGCATTCTCAAAAATATGAGGCTCCTGCTGGTGGTCGTCTGGCAAGTCACACAAAAGCTGAGGTGAGTTGGACATCCACTTCCTCAGTTCATAACCACCAGCCCCGAGAAGAGCAATTAGTTCATCTCGCAAAATCAAGGCTTCCTCGACACTAGAGGAGCCCGTACAAATATCATCCACAAATGCATCCTCCTTGAGAACCAAGGATGCGCGAGGGTATCGTAACCGCTCACGGTCAGCGAGTTCCACAAGTGAGCGAATTGCCACAAAGGGGCTCGAACGCAAACCGTATATATATGTATTGGTGTTCAGCTCGTAGACTAGCATGGGATCTCTGGGATCCTCCCTCCATAATATGAGCTGATATCGTCTATCGTCCGGGTGAATCACAGTCTGCCGAAACATCATCCGGATATCGGTCACAAAGATGACGGCATGACGACGGAAGTTGGTCAATACATCACCCACCTCGTGGTGCAACTTCGGTCCAGCATGCAGACATTGATTCAGCGAAACTCCGGTAGACGTGGGAGCTGACCCATCAAAAACAACGCGTATCTTCCCGGTGGAAGGTTTCAAAACCGCGTGGTGAGGAAGAAAATTATGTTCCTCGTTTCGCCAGTCCAGTCGCGAGACCGACATGTGCCCCAGTTGCTCATATTCTCGCATGAAGTCGACATACTTCTGTTTGAGGTCGGAGTTCCTACTCATACGACGCTCCATGGACAGCAGCCGCTTCTCGGCCAACGGCCGGGAGCTGCCAAGTGAGGGGCGAACTGACAAAAAGGGCAAACGAGTGATCAGCCGTCCCGAGTGAAGGCGACCTGTATTGTTCTGGTAGAACAACTCACACTCCTCGTCCAAGGGGTTCACTCGCTTCACGGTAGGTGGCTCTTCCACCTCCCAAAATCGTTGAAGGACATCCGATAAGGTGGAGCTAACAGTTATGTAACTGTCCACCGATGGAGATGGTGGGTTATGCCTAACTGGTCCCATCACTACAAACCCAAGCGATGTAGATAAGGCTACCAGCCCACCCTTCTGTAACTCTCTCCTCTTCCCACAATACACGCGGCCTAGAACATCGGCACCGAGCAATAAGTGAATCGGACCGGTTCGGTGGAAGGAAGGGTCAGCCAAGGTCAATCCTGATATCGCATCAACGACAGCGCGCGAAACGTGCTGTTGCGGAAGCTGACCCACAACCTTCTCATAAACAATCGCGGTAGCGCCAATTTTAGGCGCTGAAGAGAAGTGGGGGGAAAAGGAGAACAAAACCTGACCGATCGGATCCGGGATCCGCAGGTCTCCGATTCCCCGTACCGATTCAAGGTATGGAGATGTGTTCAAACTCAACTGCCGGACCAGCCAGCTGGAGGCAATGCAACCCTGAGCTCCCGTATCCAAAAGGGCACGAACTAAAACAAAGGTGCCCCTCGGGCCCCACACCTGTACGGAGGCTGTTGGTAACAGCACCTGCTCCTATGGGGGGGTTGCAGCCGACAGTTGGTTTAATGAAAATCCTCCCGCATTCCCCGCAACGGGGGGGAAGGGGGGTTCAAGGAAAAATGCGTGCGCGGCGGAGGAATAGGGCGCTCAAGGCGCTCAAGTGGGTCCCAATCCGGCACGTACTGGCCCCGATCAAAGCGGCATCGGAGGGCCGGGCGGTGCCCATGATGGGCGAAAGTTGGGGGAGCCCGTGATAAACGGGGTCTCTCCATCAGAGGGGGAGAGAAGCGTATCGGCTCCCGGCGTGGCTCCCTAATAACCGCGGCCCAATCCCGCGGTGGCGCCTCAGAAGCGGCGCGTCGATCCCCCCCGCCCGTAGGGGGGGTGGAGCGCCCAATCCTCTCACGGGAAGGGGGGCGCCTGTCCAATCTTCGCGGAGGGGTGGCACGCCCCTCCGATCTCCTCGGAGATGTGGGTGACCTACGAGGGCCCCCGCCCGTGTGCGAGTCCCTCTCTCTCACCACCTCACGAGTGTCCCTACTGTTGAAGCACAATAGGGGGTGATGGGCCCCTCCACAACAGTGGCAATCTCGTGGGTGGGGGCAAGCCGATGCCATATGAGCCCCCAGGCAGCGGTAGCACCAATTCCGCTGCTTGGCCATATTCCTACGCCCCTCGGTGCGTAGGCCAACAAATTTGGGACAGGCCGGCAAACGATGGCCATCCCGCTTGCAACACTTGCAAGGCATCGGCCTCTCCCCGGGTGGAGAGTTCTGCCGCACTGCAGTATACTGCTTGTACGGGCGGCGCTCTCTCCGTGGCGCTGCCCGGGTCGCCTCATAGCGGCCTGTACTCGGTCCCGGCATAGGAGCCAGATACAAGTGGTCGGTCATCCCACACTCATCCTCCAAAAATCTGAGGAGATCCGAGGAGGGGGGTAGGTACGAGGCACTATTGCCCCCATACCTTTGTTCAAAACGCCCCTTCATCTCCATGGGAAGCTTATTGAGGATGAGGTGGAGCAATATGAAGGACCACTGGTCCACCGGTAGGTCAAGTCGTTTGAGCGCATTAATAGCGCTTAACAGCGGGTTCAAAATCTCCTTCCTCAATGAGGAGACCCGCAATACTCGTGGCAGCCCTAAAATGGCAGCCACATGTGTGTCCGCTAGCAAGCGAACATTCTGATACCGGGCGGTCAGCAGCGCCCTTGCAATCTCATAACTGTCATCGTTGACAGGTAGATGCTGGACAAGCACACCAGCCTCTCCACGTAAGGCAGAGAGCAAATAGGCCAATTTCTGGCTAGGGAACAGGTCGTCCCTCGAGTGAACCAGGCTATCAAAGAGGTTAATGAACCCCATCCAAGAAGCCAGGTTCCCATCAAAGGTTGGGATGTCTAAAGTGGGCAGTCTGCCCAGCAAGCCGGCCGGGGTAGGCTTGACCTCACCGGGCGTGCACGACTCACCCCTCCGGGCGGATAGGATTGCCTGAGCCTTGTTTATAATCACATCCGCCTGTTCAAAACATTGATCATAATCGGCATTAAATTGGTCGACTGCCCGCAACTCAGCGGTACCCTCGGCTGGGTGGTCGAGCAGATATTGTTGATGAGCAACGAAAAGCTGCTCCAATTCCTTCAAGCGAGCAGGTACTCCCTCATGCCGAATTAACAAGGCCTGTTCTCGGTCTGGTCGGTCTACCAAAGCGACGGCACTAGCAAACCATCTCAAGATCTTTTGTGCACCCGCGCGGGCACCACTAAGCGGACTGACTGGCGGGACCATTTTGCTCCAAAATTAATATACACTATAATAATACACGGACAAACAGACCGACAACCGCAGACAATAAAACAGATCGGGAGGAACTTCAAAGGCAGAACAAAATATATAAACAAACCAAAATCAAGTGTAAATGCTAGAACTTAACTAGAACAACAAAGGCATTTAACAATAGAATTTTTCAAACAAATTAAATTCAACTATTAAGTCAATAACTTAACAAACATAATATTCAAAGGCAAACAAAACAAAATCAAATGTAAATGCTAAAACTTAACACAGCAAAATAGTGTATTACAAGTATACAACAACAGCAAAGTCATTTAGCAGCAAAATTTTTTCAACAAATTAAATTCAAGTATAAGTTTACAACTTAACAAACAAAATATTCAAGGGCAAAACAAAGATATGAAAAAACAAACCAAAATCAAATACAGGTAAATGCTAGAACTTAACTAGAACAACAAAAGGCATTTAACCCCAATTTTTCATATACAATGACAATTAGTTAAGGAGATCGGTCCACAAATGAGATGGTAGTCGGTTTAAAATCAGCAATCAAAAAACAATTAATATGTATTGCCCGTTTGGACAACCAACAAGATTACAATATTAATTGTACAATACTAATCAATCAATCCAATCTAAGAACCACGCTCTGCTACCAAAAGATGGTGATGCCCAAAGTAGACTCCACCACGTCGGCGTTTCACCGACTTGTATTGCTGAATTTTATTCACCGACTACCAGCTCTTAGAAAATTGGTATTACTTACCTTGGATCCGATTGGTCTCCGTATGTAGCCGGTGGACTTCCTGAGCTAGCTCGAAGGAAATCGCGGCTCCTGAAGTTCTGCTGTCTGACCGAACCGGATGGTACACTTGCCTATTAGGCCACCAATACCCGAACTCATTAACGAACACAAAGCTTGATACACTATTCCCCGACACTAAAGCTTTGCGGAACCTCGCACCATTTGTTGGATAATTTATTGCGGCCCGGACATAACCTCTAACAATGTCATTCCGTATTCGACTCGACTCAACTGACATGTTACATGCGGCCGGCTGCCAAAAGGCTCTCACTGCACAGACTATAATGCAGTGTTGCCACTCGCTCTTCCTCGAGCGTAAACATACACGATGACTTTTTTACCACCCCGGATAATTTAAGGGATGCTTCAGGAGACTGTAATAGAATATTTTAAACATTCATCATCATCACGGCACATATACGTCCCCAACGAGGGCACGAGCTAGTTATGTTAGGGCGATTAGGCCTAAGTCAAACCACGCTGGCCCAGTGCGGATTGGTTGACTTCACTTCACCTTTGAATTACTTCGCAGGTGTATGCAGGTTTCCTCACGATGTTTTCCTTCACCGTAGGGGCGTCAGATAAATGTACATATGAAATTCGTGAAACGAAAAACACATTGGTACATGGCAGGATCGATCGAGGGCCTCCTGATTCTACTCGGGGCAGAGTCCAGCGCTGAGGCCACAGCGCCACCGACGCTCTTGTCGCTGCGCTCTTAATTAAAGCTCTATCTATCGCATCCAAAAAGGTGAAATGCATTTTAGAATACTGTTGAATTCAAATAATACCAAGCCAGTCAGAGTTAAAAAAGAATATAGATCCGTTGTCCTGTCAAATGACCCGGGAAAACCGGTAAACTATAACCCGGTGTAGAATAGAATAGGTGTGGCATTAAATGTACCCGTGTACGACTCATTGTCGAATGTACTTCTAGTAAAACTATTTAGCGTTTGTTCCCGCTCCAATCCGGACACCGTGCAACTGATCGGACATTGTGAACCGCTCACGAGTGAAATATGTGCCGGCTAATTAATAAGCGTGTTTCCTAACCACTGGCTCGTTTAATTTAATTGGGCCTCAGTCTTCACAATGGCGTCGTACTATTGTGACGCAATTAGCGCGCGTCTCCGTACGTGGACTATTTGTGACTTGTGAGCTGAAATAAGCATTGTAGCGATGGTCTTAATATTTTATCTACAACTATAATAGGAAATTTATTGTTTAACTGACTTTTGTGAAATTCAGTATATTGCGAGATCGATTTTTTTATACAACTAAGTTGGCAAAGAAGCATCCATACTAATATTATAAATGGGAAAGTGTGTGTGTGTGTTTGTTTGTCCATCTTTCACGGCAAAACGGAGCGACGGATTGAAGTGATTTTTTAAGTGGAGATAGTTGAACGGATGTAGAGTGACATAGGCTACTTTTTGTCTCTTTCTGACCCCCCACTTCCCTAAAATGGGGGGTGGAAGTTTGTATAGAGCATTCTGCAATTTTCAAGGTAGAAAGCTAAAAATTGGTATGCGAACTATTTGTGACTAACAAAAAAATCGTGCATCATTTTTTTTTGAAAACTGCCCCCAACCCCTTAAAAGAGGGGGTGAAATTTTATATGGGACTTTTTGCAGTTTTCAAGGTAGGAAGCTAAAAATCGGTACACAGACTCTTTGTTACCAACGAAAAATACCTGCCTTATTTTTTTTTTTAATCTTCGGTGTTACCCCGAATTTAACGCGAGCGAAGCCGCGGGCAAAAGCTAGTACTTAATAAATGAATAAAACCAATAAAGAAAAAAAAATCGTCTCGGGCGGGATTTGAACCCACGTTTCCGACATACCGTGTTGACGCCTTGACCAACTAGGCCACCGAGCTCATACCCGCCCCGACGAAATTCTTAGCTAATCTCCATTATTCTTTGTTAAGCCCAAGTACCTAGTCTTTTTTTTATTTATGGGATAGGGGGCAAACGAGCAAACGTATCACCTGATGGTAAGTGATTACCGATGCCCATGGACACCCGCAACCCCAGAGGAGTTACAAGTGCGTTGCCGGCCTTTAAGGTAGGAATACGCTCTTTTCTTGAAAGTTTGAAGGTCGTATCGGTCCGGAAATACCAAAAGGCGAACAAGGCGACAATTCATTCCAAAGTTTGACTATACGAGGCAGGAAACTGTGAGAAAAACGCACAGTTGTGGACTGCCAACCATCTAAGTGATGGGCATGGATTTTTTGTCGCGTGGAACGATGGCGGAAAGAGGCGGCAGGTATGAGACCGAACAACCATTCCACTCTTTCACAATTCAAGTCTTTATTCACTATTAATAACTTCAAATCGACATTCAATTTAGAAATCTTTAAGTACAGATTTCTTAAAATCTGTTCTTTTTTTAAGACAATGCAAAGCTCTATGTAAAACAAGCAAACCGCTCACCTAATGGTAAGTGGTATGGGATCAGTCACCTGTGGCTCCTGTGAGATTCGCAGTAAATTTGCAACCCCCACAAGAACCACAGTGTACGTTGCTAACTTGTGACATCAGATGTAAAATCACGGTACTCAGTTATTTCACTGCCATATCTTATAATCTTATCCTTCAAACCGGAACCGATTATATTTGACACGCAACAAGGAAACTCCTGGCCTTTTTTATGTTATTTTTGAAAAGCCATACATCTCAAGCTCTTGGCCTTCATCATCCGATGGTAAGTGAAGAAGATGAAAGCGAACTGCACCTGAATTCCTGAACAACTGAGGAACTAGCTGTCTTACCTCTTAGTTGTATCACAAAAATGTTCTTAGCATTATTATTATGGCGACAAACTTAGGTAAGGCGAGAAGGTCTGTTGCCTACCAACTCAAGCAGAAAATCGTCTGCCCCATAGAGTATCGACCCCGGACCTTCAATCGGACAGCGGTCTTAACCACTAGACCACGGCGGTGCTTGAAGTGATGGTATGAAGCCTCTGTCAATAATGTCAATGTCAACGTCAGCGTCATTTTTGCACAGGATTTTGAGAGAGAAAAAAACTATCATTGTAGACTTTTTTAATTTTGTCTCTGCACTAGTTGCGCAATGACCAAAGTTACTTGCAACTGTCACGTGCAAAAATGACGTTGACGTTGACATTGACACTGTGAAATTAATTGACAGAGAATTGGGATGATGACTGAATTCTAATTTTTACGTCTTCTCATTAAATATTAAAAAACCGTGAAAAAAGATGCAGTCCTGTGAAATTAGAATTAAAATCGGCTTAGAAATACATTAGATATAAGCATTTAAGGTTGTTAATTTGAAGGCGATTAGACAGAGAGATCCGACATCAACCGTGACGTCATTGTTGAGTACGGCCATATAAACTCCTTGTAAATTGCCGTTTTGCTAGAAAGAGATGAAGAAAAATCTTTAATACCTTATATCTTGGTTGTTTTTATAGTTATTCGAAAACCGTTCTTTTCTTTCTGTTTATTACATGAATGAGCTTGCATTAAAGCAAAAATTTTTTTTTGTCATCTAGCCTATTGCTGTTATCAAGATTGCCACTTAGTAGTAGTAAATTGTGATTTTTGTGTTAAAACAACAGTGAAACCAAAGTGTTCTTGCAAAATTTGTGTTTTATGAAATTTTTAAGATTAACGGTGTAACTATATGCCAAAAAAACGTCAATACCATATCATGCCGTTGGTGGAACGATTTTGTAGCCTTGAGCAAACCCTCAAGTGATTCCTCGTTACAACATTGACTTCGAATTTCACAGTTATCAGAATGAATGTTTTTTCAATAAACGCTTCACTCTAAACGAGGTAAGCATTCCATCATCCCCCCTCCAGCGGGTGCGTGACAAAGGATCGTCCCCCGGGACTCCCCTCTTTCCCTAACTCTCCAGAGGTGTTGTTACGGACCTTGAATTGGCTGTTTCTTATATTGAAAATTTACGCATCGGCGGCACAAGTTTTGCGGCGGTTCCCGAGGGACTTCGCACTTTTATATCTTGCCTTTGTCATTAGAGACAGAACTATTGTTTGTCTTTTGGCTTGTATTCTCAAATGTCTATTTTATACCTATTTGTGACTCGTCCTTCGAGAATAATTAAAAATACTAAGTGTGACTTCGTATTTTCTTTAAAAATGCAAAAGGATTGTAAAAATGAATCCAAAGAAAAAATTACGTGTCGGGCGTGGATCGAAACCGTGTCTTAGACTATTTACTATTATTTATTACTATTTTTTTTATTGCAACTCAGTTGGCAAACATGCAAACTGCCCGCTACATCACAACGAGCTACAAAATGTACGCAGGTGTGACGTCAGGTGACATTTCAAACCAATGTATAGTCTCAAGTTTTGTTAGGTAAAAACCGTTCAAGTGCGAAATGGACTCGCGCACAGAGGATTCCGTACAAACTTAAACATCTATGTATTTAGGTTCCTTACTATATATTTACAGTTTTCAGATTTTTTTGCAACTAAAAAAGACCGTAGATCATAGGAACACCATTTACAATATACCGTCCAAATTAAAGAAATAGAAATATAATAAGTAAATTACCCTTGTTCAGGACTCGGCCGTGATGGTGTTAAGCAGAAACACTGCTTAAACCTACTAGCTACCACTACGGGGAGTACATACGACCGCGTTTCGCGGCTGTGCTAGGAGGCACGTGAGAATTGCCTAAAAATACCTAACTTGTTAATTAAGACCTACGTACTCACAGTCCAGCTTGTGCTTCTCTCCTTAGCCACTATGGCGTACAAAACAGGGGCCCCTGATCGCCTCCAGGCGAGCCACGATAATTCAACGATAACAACTCTTAAAATATGATGTAGTGCTTTTTCTAGCTGAATTGTAGAAATATAGGGAAATCTTAAAGTTAAAGAAAAAAAAACAAACTTATTCCTTTAGTCCGATACAAAATGAAAAGCTTTATTCTGGTAGGTACATGGTTGTAATTCACTTATGCATAATGTTACTGAAGTTAACAAAATCCCGCAATGCAAAGCACTTAACTAAATTTTTATTTAATACAAGCCAAGGGCAGGATGGTTCAGGTTTGTTTGATCAATCTCGGCAGGTAAAAATCAGGTACAAATTGGGTACAAAACTACAAAATGAGGGGCAATAAAGTACACGAACAAATAGTTATAGGTTTCCTTTTTTTAAAAGAAATTAGTAGCCTTCCCCGGAGCCGTTGTTAGTGGATCGTACCTTCTATGCTAAATCTTGCAATCACGGGTCAGAGATATAATATTCCAGTTTCTTAACTTATTCTCTGTTTCTAATATTATTTGTGTAATTCCACAGAATTCCTCCTTGATATTAGGTTATTAGGTAGGTTAGTTGCAGCGGAGCCCTACGGCCTCCGGGAACTGCCCTGGAGATTCATAGCACAGTGTTATGTTAAAAATATAATTAAATATGCCTATAATCTTAGGGTGAGTGGGTCTAACACTGAGTTCTGAAGGAATCCCAGTCAATACATTTGAATTTCATGTAATAAACATTGCAAGTTAATTCCAAACATAATTTTCAATGAATTGTCAAAGTTTCTTATTGGTTAGTTAATAAAAAGGACATATGGAGGGGAGAGCACCTATTTTGTGTATAATTACTGCTATTAAGAAAAAGAAAACAGCTTAATTTGTGAGTTATTTGCCAAAGTATGATGTGAAACTCAATATATTGAAAATCTAGAATTTAACATGAAATTCACAAGTGTTACTCAATATATGCATTAATCCCACTAAAATGCCGCTTACTGTCAGGTTTTTTTAATGAAATAGGGGATGAAAAAGGCGAATTTTGGAAATGTAATATGTTTGATTTAATAATCAATATACCCACTAATAAAAATAAAATTAACAAAATCTGTTTTAAATCATGAAATATAATAAGTTAATTAGATACCTTAGTGTGGGCGGAGTATTATCTATCGATATAATTTATTTATTCAACTAATTCAATGAATCGCGCGCCGGCGATTATAAATATGATTGAGCTTTTACTCTTCAAGCTGAAAACAAAAATAACTGACTTTGGAAATAGCTTTTCAAATTAAATTCACACGGAAAACGAGAGAAATACCTATGGATTTTATTCGCAGAAATGAATTTAAATACTTTATGATCTTCGAATCAATAACAAATTTCTTCGGTCGATGTCTCACAGACTAACCAGTTCGGAGATCATAACATAGACGAAAGACGCGTTCAAAGACTAGGGTGAAAAATGGGCGCGTTCTATTTACGCACATACTAGAATCGAGGTCCGTTCACCGAATGTTAAGCGTCGTATTGGCGACGGAACCTTCCCTAAAACCAAATTCATTTCACAACATGTGTGTCATGATGTGTCAAGTCAACATACGGATCTTTCGAAATTCTACAATATACAATAAGTATTTCCAGCCAAAGTTATAAGTTTGGTTGGAAAACAAAACGTAATGTAAATTAACCATAAACAAACTGTGAATGCTTTCCGAATTCTATTCGACGAAACCATAATTATATGATCTGTAGCTTTAAGTGTACTTTATTATGATATGTCTCAAAAAATGATCAAAATAAACGGTCTAAATGTCAAATTCCGAATTTTGAGAAAAACAACCCACCTAAAGGGGAGCACGGGATTTTGGGCGAAAAAAAACTATCTTTGTAAATAAGGCCAGGATAAACGCAAGATTTATTTTGTTTATGCCAAAATCGAATAATGACCAAAGATAATTGCAAATGTCAATGACGTGACGTGAAACGACGTTGACGTTGACACTTGACATTAACATTGTGAAATTCATTGACAAAGTTATTGTAATTACGATTTTAGTTGTGAAATTTGTGTTAAAACTACAGTGAAAACAAAGTGTTTTTGCAAAATTAGTGTTTTATGAAATTTTAAGAAAAAACGGTGTTACAGTATCCCCCCAACCACGATAGAATTCACGTAGGGAATTCGTCTGACGCCCCGTCAGCCTCAAAACCTCCTAACCAACCAAACAGAATTATCATAAATAGAATCAATTAGGTACTTAAAAACTATTCATTCGTGATAAACTCTGTACCCAATTACGCCTAACGTTATTTTTTTTTTATAAGTTTATTTATTTGTATAAGATAAAAAATAAAGCTTTCAATATAAACGTGTGTAAATAAAGAATATTTAACATGCATGCACCTTAAATCTACGTAAATCCATTAATATGGTATGTTAAAGATTGAAATAAAAAAAACAACATTCACCAATAAGGTGACAAAATCTAGCGCGAAACTACTGCTGCTAGCACCTACATGGTTGTAAAAAAAATATTCACCCATAAGGTGGCAAAATCTAGCGAAACCACTTCTGCTAGCACCTATATGGCCGTGATAAATAGGTAAAAGGCATTATATCCTATGCCCATCAAATATAAGTAAGTAATAAAGAAAAAACTGTAGTGTCAGGACTGACGCCGAGATGGCGTTGTTAAATAAGTATATCTTGACACTAACAGAGTATAGCATGTAATGTCAACAACCACCGGTAGATGTCGTTATTACAGACATTTTGACTCTAATCGTCAAATAATAAGTAAAAAAACAATAAAAGGGGAATAATAAAAAAATGAGTTGCATGTGTCGTTGCCCCTGATCGTCGATATTGATTTTCCTACGTTTCCAGCTAGATGTAACTTCCTCCATTATAAGAATATAGCAAAGGCTTATTTCTAGAGTTGCAAACCGCTCCTGTGAGGAATTCAAAATTAATTTTGTTGATTAGAGTAGAATACATATAAAAATAATGAACAAGACACGTTTATATTTGTGATCTTGTGCTCAATGCATCTATCTAACCACATAACAGTTATAATAAGTACATACTTGTTCTTTAATTCTGGTATCAGATACTAAAGAAGTAATATCCATTTTATATAATGGTAGTAATAATATATTTATTTATTTATTATCATGAACTAAGACACGTTTAATATTTGTGTTTTAGATCTTAATGTACTTATGTCATGGTAATATCAATTTTGAAGATGTTAGGTATATGGAAACTTAAGTATCAAGGCAAATCAATAAAAAACGACAGGAACAGACACATGCAAAAACGCCGCCAGATGTTATATGGCGCGTTATCCTACACTCGGGTTCTACGAGACGCCAGGAAGAATGGCGGGGTGGGTATTCTGTGACCGCCGCACCCGCGGTGCTTAACTGTTAAATGCTTATAAAAATATGGCTATTTTCATAAGAGTATAAAAATGAAAATTAAGTAGGTATGATGTTACTAGGTATGTAATTTAGTCACACGAAGTATCTAAATTTTTAAAATCTTTTATGTGCCACTTCCCTATGTATTTTCCGTTCTCGTCCTCGAGCTCATAGACGAGGCGGGAAAGTTTACGTATAATTTTACAACGCTCATATTTAGGGGCAAGTTTAGCAGTAAAATATTTATTAGCAGAACTCTGCTTGTACGTACGCTTCCACACAAAATCACCAACATTAAATGAGATATCTCTGCGTTTGTTGTTATAGTATTTTATATTCCTTTCATGGGCCTTACGCAACGACTCTCGGACTTTGATGAAAATGTCACCGAGGTGGCCAATATTAGACGCATGAGTATCGCGTGGTACCACAACCAACTCTTGGAGATCTACAAAATCACGGTAAATACTACCATCAGTGACAGCTTCCCTACCGTGTACTAGCATGAAAGGAGTATAAGAAGTAGACTCATTTACTGAGGTGTTCATGGCAAATTGTATTTTATGTATGTTAATATCCCACGTTCTATGATCGTTCTCAACAAACGAGGAAACTGCAGTGATTATTGTGCGGTTATAACGTTCCACCGTATTAACTTGTGGACAATATACTGGACCCAAATGTACTTGCAGAATATTGTATTTTTCATATGTACTTGCAGAATATTGTATCTGTTCTGTTCTGTTTTGGTCATATAACCTTGGAAATTTATTTTTGGAGCCAACAAGAACAACTCAATCGTCTGCCACATGCATTGACAATATTTATACAAATATTGTTCCTTTAGCAAGAAGAGTTTTTAATAATTTAGAATCTGACCATTCTGGACAAATTGTTACCATTCCACTTAAATGTAAAAGCATGGAAAAAAAGAATATCACTGTTGTACCAAAGACTGCTGGTCGCTTAGAACGGCTGAAAAATAATATTGGTATTAAATTAAATTATATAGGTTATGAAGAAAATCCAAATAAATTATATGAAAACTTTTTTCATACATTTTGTTCTGAATTTAAAAATATTTTTATTCCAAAGACTATATCGGTTGATGGCACTTTAGCTTTTAGTGAATGGGCTACACCAGGTATTCACAAAAGCAGAATAAAACTTTTTGAACTTTACAATGAACGCTCATTCAATACTAGTGATGAATTTAAACTTTATGTAAAAACTTATTCCAAAGTGTTCAAAAAAGTTTGCAAGCTTGCTAAATCTAATTATTTAAGTTCAAAAATAAAAAACAGTAGTAATAAAATTAAAATGACATGGAATATTATAAATAATGAAACTGGAAAAGCTAAAACTACTAATAATCAATATTGTTTGAATGTTGATGGTAAGAAGGTAACAGTTGACACAGAAGTAGCTGCAGAATTTGAAAAGTTCTTTACTGATATTCCAGTCTCAATCACAAAGTCTTTGGATTCATCCCCCGCTATTGCTGAATCTATAGTGAAGGATCATGTTAAAGTTTGTAATGATAAATTCAAATTTGTACACATTAGTGGAATTGATATAACAAAGTCATTTAAAACTTTAAATAAAAAGAAAACTGCGGATCTGTGGGGCAATTCCGTTGATGTTACTAAATCCGTAATTGAAACAATAGCTCCAATACTTGCTAACATTTTTAATGATTGCATTGACTGTGGTGTATTTCCTGATCTTATGAAGCTAAGTAAAATTATTCCTTTACATAAATCTGGTAGCACATCAGACCCCAGTAATTTTAGACCTATCTCTGTGCTACCTACTTTTAGCAAAATTTTTGAAAAAATAATGTTGGAGCAAATGCAAAGTTATTTTAATAGGAATAATCTTCTACACTGTAAACAATTTGGTTTTAGGAGGGGTCGCTCAACAACCGATGCTGGTGTTGAGTTAATACAACATATATTCGAAGCCTGGGAAGACTCACACGATGCGTTAGGCATTTTTTGTGACTTGTCCAAGGCATTTGATTGCGTTTATCACGAAATCTTGATCAGAAAATTACACCACTATGGGTTTCGTGACACTGCACTTGATCTTCTAATCTCTTATCTAAGTGGGAGGATTCAAAAAGTAGACATCAATGGAAAAAGGTCTCAAGGTTCTGCAGTTAAAATGGGAGTTCCGCAAGGTTCGATTCTTGGTCCTTTTCTATTTCTTATATATGTCAATGACCTCCCTGATTTTGTACAGGATAGACATGAGATGGTATTATTTGCAGATGATACTTCACTTTTATTTAAAATTAAAAGAGGTGTGCAAATTAATGACGATGTAAATAATTCTATCTCAAGAATTGTTCACTGGTTTAATGTGAACAACCTGTCACTTAATGAAGGGAAAACAAAATGTATAAAATTTGTTTTACCCAATGTCAAAGAGGTTCACACCACTGTAAAAATAAAGGATATAGGTGTTGACCCTGTGGACACCACAGTATTTCTTGGGATCACACTTGATTCTAAGCTGCAATGGGGCCCACATATCGATAAATTGTCAAAGAGACTTAGTTCTGCAGCTCACGCTGTATGGAAAATACGTCAACTGACTGATGTTGATACAGCAAGACTTGTATACTTTTCTTACTTTCATAGTGTGATGTCGTATGGTATTTTGTTGTGGGGAAATGCTGCCGACATTCAGATTGTTTTTGTACTGCAGAAAAGGGCTATTCGAGCAATCTATAACCTTAAAATGAGAGATTCTTTGCGAGAAAAGTTCAAAGAAATTGGTATTATGACAGTAGCGTCGCAATATATTTATGAGAATCTAATATATGTTCGTAAGAATATTCATGTGTTTTGTAAAAATAGTGATATTCATTCAGTTAATACTAGACAAAAGAATATGTTAGCTTTACCAAATACCAGGCACCAAAAAATTAATAATTCTTTTAGAGGCCTGTGTATACGTTTCTACAATAAAATCCCAAGTTGTATACAAGAACTTAGCTTAAACAAATTTAAAGTTGCAATCAAAGATGTACTTATTAAAAAAGCATATTATAAAGTGTCTGATTACATGACGGACAAAAAAGCTTGGGTTTGAACTCTCAATTCTAATATTTAACAATGTATTGCGTTTTGTTTCAAAGAAACGTTCAGTGAGAGCAATTTATTTATAATCTAAGTTCACGCACTTCTCTCAGAGATAGCTTATATAATGTGAATTAACACATCTATTCTTGTAATGGAAGTTGAGCTCAAACTTTTGCTTTGAGGTCAGCTTCCAATTGACCACTCTGTAACAAACCAAAATTGTAAATGGCGATTTAAAAGAGGAGATAAAAAATTTAGACCTTTCGAGTTTCTTGCCTGTTCTTCTCGAGAAGGCTCTCCCAATTTCCGAACAGGTGTAGAATCAACTTTTTTTTTTTTTTCATTCCTACTTGTATTTGCAGACATCTTGAGTATATTTAGGATGTATGCACATACAAGGTTAATATAATTTCTTTAAATTAGATTGTTTTGCTTTGTTTTGACGTCAATAAGTGCCTGTAAAGGCCTATGTTGAATAAAGATTTTTGAATTTGAATTTGAATTTGAATATAATGCCTGAACCTCATGACTTATAAACTGCGAGCCATTATCAGACATCACAGTCTGTGGTATTCCGTGAACCAGAAATACATGGTCTTCTAACCTTTGCGCTATAACTTTGCCCGTTGCACGCCGTAAAGGAAATAATAAACAATATTTTGTAAAACAACACACAACTACTAGTAAAAAGGTGTTTTGCTGTCGAGACATCGGCAGTGGACCAACTAGATCAATGCTGATGCACTGGAATGGTCGACAGCAGACCTTGGGTTCCCCCATAAAGCCAGGTGGCGCTAGTGAGCTATGTTTATATGAGTTACAAGTGGCACAATTTTTAATAAATTCCTCGGTATCTTTATGCATACCGGGCCAAAAATACCGTAATTTTAATCTTTTATATGTTTTTGCAACGCCTAAGTGCGCAGCAATTGGTTCAGAATGGTTGCTTTTAATAATATCCTCCCTAAGCTCCTTTGGTACAACCTCTTTCCACTGGTAGTCACCACAGAGTTTGTTAGTGCTTTTTGTAAATCTAAAAAGCCTACCATCAATAATTTGAAAATTGGGACACGCGCGCGGCCTATCCGTGCAACGTTTTAATATATTGTTATACCAAGCATCGCTGGATGTAAATGCGTCTACGGCTGCCACTGGTACAGAACGTGATAGTGCATCCGGTACGACGTTTTGAGATCCACTACGATGCTCAATAATGAAATTATAAGGCGACAATCTACACCCCCAACGCGCTAGTCGTCCTGTAGGATTCTTGAGGTTTAAAAACCACTTTAGACTAGCATGATCGGTAATAATTTTAAATTGTCGACCACCTTCAAGGTAAGGGCGGAAGTGTTCAACGACATGTACCACGGCCAATGCCTCTCGCTCTGTAGCGGAATAGTTACGTTCGGCGGGTGTTAGTGAACGGCTACAGTATGCAACAGGATGTTCTTGTCCATCTACAACCTGGGTCAAGGTCCCTCCTAACCCGAAATCAGAAGCGTCACAGTGGACAGCAAAATCTTTCGAGAAGTCAGGACATACCAGAACCGGAGAAGTAGACAGTGCGAGTTTTAGGTCGTTGAACGCCTCGTCTGCCTCGGTCGTCCATTTGAAAGGGGGCGCGCTCTTACAGGTAGAAGTAAGAGCATTAAGGGGACCAGCTCTATGACTGAAATTTTTTATGAAACGCCTATAATAAGATGCAGTTCCCAAGAAACGTTTGACGTCTTTCCTGCAGGTGGGAATAGGAAAGTCTACTATAGCCTTAATTTTGTCAGGATCCGTGCGCAGACCATATTCGTCAACCACATGACCCAAGAATTTCAGCTGTCTCCTGAAGAACTGGCATTTACCCATGTTGACAGTAAGGTTGGCTAGTTTAAGTCTCTCCTTTACCCTAAGTAGGAGCTGGAGGTGATCCTGGAAGGCCGTTGGGCCTTCAGGGGTAAGTAAAATTAAATCATCAACATATACGAACACCTTATTGTCAAACTCGGGGCCAAAGAGGCGGTCCATCAACCGCTGCTGCGTAGCTGGAGCTGCAGTAAGTCCAAAGCACATGACCTTAAAGTGAAACAAGCCTCTGCAGGGGATAGTAAAAGCAGTTTTCTCTCTGGACTCAATAGAGTCCAAAGGAACTTGGTAATATGAAGACTTAAGGTCAATAGACGATAAGTACTTAGCATTTTTGAGCTGGTCCAGAATATGGCTGATATAAGGCATAGGGTAAGCGTCATGCTTTGATATGGCGTTAAGTTTTCGGCTGTCCAAGCAGAAACGTGATGACCCATCTGATTTAACCGCTAAAGTAACGGGGTTGTTCCATGCACTTCCGCTAGGCTCCACAACATCATCCTTCAGCATTTGGTCTAGGTGTTTATTTAATTCTGCCAGTTTAGCGGGTGAGACTACATAATACCGTTGTTTAATAGGTGGGTGGTCACCGGTATCAATTTTATGACTCACTAAGTGTGTCCTACCTAGGCCTTTCTTTTCTGCGGAAATGTCATCAAATTGCTTTATGACGTCATTGACCAGCCTACGCTCAAGCTTAGATAAAGTTTCAAAATCATGTAAAGCACGGCTGCCTGACATAACTGTGTACACCTGATTATTATTTTTATATAAATGTCCGCTATCTTCTAACAATGATAAAATATCTGGCGCAATATTAAATTCCTTCCAGAAATTTAAGCCAAATAACAACTCTGTAGCAACTCCAGGGACGACGTAAAATTTAATAACACGAGTTTTATTCTCTATTGATACAGGTAAAAATAAATACCCAGTTACTCGTGAAGTAGAACCATTTGCAGTTTTTATAAAGTCTAAGTCCTCAGACTTATGTAAAGTAGCGAAATCTTTAAAATATTTGTATGCTTGCCCTCCCACAATGGAGATCTGTGATCCTGAATCTAGTAATCCTCTGAATTCCAAGCCAAAAATATTAATCTTCAGATAAGCTCTGGTATCATTATAGGTGGCGTTAGTAGTAGCGTGAACCGATGTAACCTTACCTTTATGCATACGTATGTTACTAGCTTTATTTACATTATTATAGAATTCATTGTATTTCTGCCTTGACTGTTCAGAATTACAATGTTTATTATAAAAATATACTGTTTTATGCCATCGGTTCACTACTTGGCGTTTTTTGGAATCTCTACGGTTGAAGGTTTTGAAGAAGTGCACTTTTGACAATTATTTGCATTGAACCCCTTTTCTCCACAACGATAACAAATAAGTACCCAAGGCGCCTTGCAATACCTCAAGCTGTGGCCATTTTTACGACAGCGGACACAAAAAAGATTATTTTGTGTATTATTCACTGGCTGAATTGAAGAGACTTTTGGTGGAGCCTTGCTACCACTATTACCACTAGTATTTTTGTAACACAAATCGGGAGCCAGAGAAGAAGTGGTGACCCTAGGAGGTTCACTGAAATGCACCGATCGCTCCTTTGCACCTTCTAATAACCTACATTTTTTCTTTAAATCAGTCCAAGATTCCACTGGGGCTAGAGCAAGCTGAGTAGTATAAAATGGTCTAATATTAAACATGACTATGTTCAATTTATCATCGTCAGAGATTGGTTTTGATAATCGAGTAAAATAATTTTGCATAATGCTGAGATAATTCACAATGCTTTCGTCAGGTCCCTGTTCGGGCGCCAAATTGTAGTGCTTTTTCTAGCTGAATTGTAGAAATATAGGGAAATCTTAAAGTTAAAGAAAAAAAAAACAAACTTATTCCTTTAGTCCGATACAAAATGAAAAGCTTTATTCTGGTAGGCACATGGTTGTAATTCACTTATGCATAATGTTACTGAAGTTAACAAAATCCCGCAATGCAAAGCACTTAACTAAATTTTTATTTAATACAAGCCAAGGGCAGGATGGTTCAGGTTTGTTTGATCAATCTCGGCAGGTAAAAATCAGGTACAAATTGGGCACAAAACTACAAAATGAGGGGCAATAAAGTACACGAACAAATAATTATAGGTTTCCTTTTTTTAAAAGAAATTAGTAGCCTTCCCCGGAGCGGTTGTTAGTGGATCGTACCTTCTATGCTAAATCTTGCAATCACGGGTCAGAGATATGATATTCCAGTTTCTTAACTTATTCTCTGTTTCTAATATTATTTGTGTAATTCCACAGAATTCCTCCTTGATATTAGGTTATTAGGTAGGTTAGTTGCAGCGGAGCCCTACGGCCTCCGGGAACTGCCCTGGAGATTCATAGCACAGTGTTATGTTAAAAATATAATTAAATATGCCTATAATCTTAGGGTGAGTGGGTCTAACACTGAGTTCTGAAGGAATCCCAGTCAATACATTTGAATTTCATGTAATAAACATTGCAAGTTAATTCCAAACATAATTTTCAATGAATTGTCAAAGTTTCTTATTGGTTAGTTAATAAAAAGGACATATGGAGGGGAGAGCACCTATTTTGTGTATAATTACTGCTATTAAGAAAAAGAAAACAGCTTAATTTGTGAGTTATTTGCCAAAGTATGATGTGAAACTCAATATATTGAAAATCTAGAATTTAACATGAAATTCACAAGTGTTACTCAATATATGCATTAATCCCACTAAAATGCCGCTTACTGTCAGGTTTTTTTAATGAAATAGGGGATGAAAAAGGCGAATTTTGGAAATGTAATTTGATTTAATAATCAATATACCCACTAATAAAAATAAAATTAACAAAATCTGTTTTAAATCATGAAATATAATAAGTTAATTAGATACCTTAGTGTGGGCGGAGTATTATCTATCGATATAATTTATTTATTCAACTAATTCAATGAATCGCGCGCCGGCGATTATAAATATGATTGAGCTTTTACTCTTCAAGCTGAAAACAAAAATAACTGACTTTGGAAATAGCTTTTCAAATTAAATTCACACGGAAAACGAGAGAAATACCTATGGATTTTATTCGCAGAAATGAATTTAAATACTTTATGATCTTCGAATCAATAACAAATTTCTTCGGTCGATGTCTCACAGACTAACCAGTTCGGAGATCATAACATAGACGAAAGACGCGTTCAAAGACTAGGGTGAAAAATGGGCGCGTTCTATTTACGCACATACTAGAATCGAGGTCCGTTCACCGAATGTTAAGCGTCGTATTGGCGACGGAACCTTCCCTAAAACCAAATTCATTTCACAACATGTGTGTCATGATGTGTCAAGTCAACATACGGATCTTTCGAAATTCTACAATATACAATAAGTATTTCCAGCCAAAGTTATAAGTTTGGTTGGAAAACAAAACGTAATGTAAATTAACCATAAACAAACTGTGAATGCTTTCCGAATTCTATTCGACGAAACCATAATTATATGATCTGTAGCTTTAAGTGTACTTTATTATGATATGTCTCAAAAAATGATCAAAATAAACGGTCTAAATGTCAAATTCCGAATTTTGAGAAAATCAACCCACCTAAAGGGGAGCACGGGATTTTGGGCGAAAAAAAACTATCTTTGTAAATAAGGCCAGGATAAACGCAAGATTTATTTTGTTTATGCCAAAATCGAATAATGACCAAAGATAATTGCAAATGTCAATGACGTGACGTGAAACGACGTTGACGTTGACACTTGACATTGACATTGTGAAATTCATTGACAAAGTTATTGTAATTACGATTTTAGTTGTGAAATTTGTGTTAAAACTACAGTGAAAACAAAGTGTTTTTGCAAAATTAGTGTTTTATGAAATTTTAAGAAAAAACGGTGTTACAATGAATAACAATTTTTTTTATAATTAATGTACCTACCCGCGAATAGAAATAAACAAATTTAAAACTACATACACAATGAGAACAAAAAAATATTCTGTACCCAACACAAGTATTTCACATAATTTCAATTTGATATTTCTTCGTATTTATAAGGAAAAAGGGTATTGACTAACAGACAGACGGACAGCGAAATGCTGCTAAAAGGGTTTCGATTTTTCTTTGAAGTACGGAGCTCTAAAATGAAAAAAAAAAACGTGTCCAATGTTTTTTACGATCAACTCGTACATGACGAAAATTAATCGAATTTTGTCATTAAAATTCAAATTCAAAAATCTTTATTCAACATAGGCCTTTACAGGCACTTATTGACGTCAAAACTATCTAATTTAAAGAAATCATATTAACCTTGTATGTGCATATATCCTGAATATAATCAAAATGTCTGCAAATACAAGTAGGAATGAAAAAAAAAAGTTGACTCTACACCAGTGTTCGGAAATTGGGAGAGCCTTCTCGAGAAGAACAGGCAAGAAACTCGAAAGGTCAAAATTTTTTATTGTCATTTAGTTCAATATAAAATGTTCAATTATTTTATTTCAATAAAAATGCAGCTGGAATGAAAACAGATGAAGTGCTGTAAGCCGCGAGCCAATTTCTCAGTGCGAGCGGGGCGCTCATGAATATTGAATTTGAAATATATAATATTGAACTATGCTAATAGCCGCTCTGCCCGCGACAGCTCATTGAAAAGGCTGCATTTGCTAATCGAAAGTTTTCATATCGGGCGGGTAATTTTGTAACGCATCGGCAATCGGCCATCGTGTAGATTTGATAATTCTGTTTGGTTAAAACTGATTTTTAACCGACTTCGAAAAAGGAGGTTCTATTGTTCGGTTGTCTCTATTTTTTTATGTATGTTCACCGATTACTCCGCCATTTGTGGACCGATTTTCAAATTTCTTTTTGCAATCTGAAAAATTTTACTGAATCTAATGAGACCAAAAGTGTCTAAGTAGTAAAGGTTTAGGGGGGTAAAACCGTTATCGCCCGGAACATTATTTCAATAAGAAATGTAGTCACTCGCCTTGGACCTTCAACTCTAAGCGGTGTGCAACAAACTGCATATTTGAATGAAAGCATACTCGAGCCACGAGTTGGCACTTCACAGCCCTCTTAAGTCCTGTGTGTAATGCGCGTATATGCATGTATATGTCCGTATACATGCGTATATATGCATGTACAAGAAAGACAGAAAATCATGTTGTGTGCACTAATTATTGGGTTATATTTGAACACAATACTTATTTTAATGTACATTTGATTTATATGATTAAACTATAATCTGTGCTGTGTACCGTCTATTTTAAATAAATAAATAAATCGAAAGAGTATACTCCCGAGGTGGTGCCATTGTCATCATGTTACGGTCTGATGATGGGATCCCATGAAAATCGAGGGAAACCCTTGAATTTTATGTTTCTTCTTAAGATATTCAGGTATTTGCGTCTGGTGGTCATCATGTCATGTTACTGAGCTGATGATGGAAGGTTTCCGGTAGATTAGGAGTTCGGGAATAATTCTTTCGAAATTGTTTAGAGCGAAGGACGTTTTATTTTAACTTATTCTGGTGTTTGCCTTGCCATTACTTAATTATAATGTATTATAATACATAATTATAATACATTATAATTATGTATTAACTAAAATAATTGAAGATAATTTTTTTTACAAAACATTAACCGACTTCAAAAACACCAAAAAGTCATAAATAATATAAGTAAACATTCAACATCACAGTTTTATATTGAAGTTGGTGCCAAGCAATGATCACCTTGAAAGTCTTAAAAATATAAAAACAATATAATTAATGTACATAGTTACTTAAAATTTAGCACCGACTTCAATATGAAACTGTGATGTTCTTATATTATTTATGACTTTTTGGTGTTTTTGAAGTCGGTTTTTAATATCTTTAACATTCTGTAACGTCGTTCTCAGAGTGATCTTGGTATAAGAGACAGCAAAACTAAGATGGTGGTCGAGCTTAGATCTTAGCCTACTAGATCACAGTTTGGAAACTTATTTGTTGTTATAAATCAACCAACACTTATGGCTAATGAACATAATTCCGCTTTTCCTCCTTAAGTCATAAAGTTTGATCGATTGCCGATCAATCGACGAGTCACAAAATCACCACTCTGATCTCATTGACGTTTTAAAATTTTGCTTGAAAAATGAAAAAATGTGCCAAAGCTCATATAACATATTATACTGCATAACCCATAATGGAACAGTACAGAGGAAGACAGTTTTTTCGGGGTTTTTGACCCAAGTGGCATGATTATTGGGTCTCACCTAATGACCCTAACTGGTATGACTATTGGGTCGCATCTAACCAAACGAAAAACTAAATCTCTTTCATCTAGTGAAAACCCAAACCTCTTATTAAAAAGCATATAAAAAATTATGAAATGTCTATTAAAAAGCGCTATCGCCACATTTGTTCATCTTCTACACCTTTCAAAGGTTGACTGGAAGAGATCTCTGTACGGAATAACTCAGCCTTTTGTATAAACGTCTTATATTAAGAGTGTGTTTAATGTTTTCAATTTATATATTGCTTTTTTATATGTATAATAAAGATTTTTTTTGTCGAGATGGAACGGATGGACGGATGAACGCACGAACGAAATTTGGGTCACACTAAAAATGAAAAATATTTTATTTAGATAGATAAAAGTTTATTTGCTTTAAAACTATTTCCTACTTATAAAGCATACAAGTGAAAACTTTGTCACCTAATAAACTTTTCGTGTTTAAGGTAACAATTATTGAAAATAAAATTTTGTTCATATAATATTCAAAAGGCTAATCCCGACCCCCCTGAGCAGGCAGGCCAGCGGTCCAGTGGATTGGAATAACCAACCTCTATAATTCCAACCAACCTCTCTGAAGTGCTAGTCTTGTCACATTTTTATAACGGCTTCCTGTTCGCCACTGTAGTAATCTTAAAATCAGGACAATACCTTTAAAAGCAAGGATAGGGAAAAATCGTAGTAAAGTGTTGAGGTAATTTACTAGTTGAAAAACTGCAGCAACATCTAACTACCACTGAGCCTTAGAAGTCACAGCGAAAAGGGTGTAAAGAGAAATGGATATAATTGCGTTCGCCATTCCAAACACGTCGAAGTTCTCAGGTGAACTGCTCCAAGTGTTCCAGCGTGTACAGAGCCGTATCCTCGGAGTTCGTAACGAGTATCCTAACAAAGTTATATTGAAACAATTTAGATTGTCCTGGATCTTGGCGGGTTAAAGGCCGGGCCATCTGCGAAACAGCGAGGCGTATCAGTGCTACCAATTTAGACCCATATAAACGCTTTAGAAGTTTTGCTCGGGAGAGCTTGGCGGAAGTTAAAAATCTTTAGATAGCTTGTGTGATATATTTATGTGTATTTGTATATTTACGTATGATAGAGATGATGAATGGTAGAAGAAAACTTGTTGCGGCAACGCCAGATAGGTTTAAGGCAGGGTAATGATATAAGGCAGGACAAATGCGCTGGAAGGACGACGTGAAGAGGATTGCAGGCTCGAATTGGATGCAGAAAGCGCAATGCCGGAAAGAATGGAAAATGCTGAAAGAGGCCTACACTAAATCAGTCGAGACAGGCTAAAGAAGAAGAAGAAGAATAATATTTTAAAATTAGCGTCGGTGGCGCTGTGGTCTCAGCACTCGCCTCCGGTGAAGGAAACATCATTAGGCAACCTGTATACATGTGCAAAGGAATTTAAACATTTATATGAAGTCGACCGATCCGCACTGGGCCACCTAAGCCTTCCCTAAGTTAGGGTGTTTAGGCCTTAGTCAGCCACGCTGGCCCAGTGCGGTTTGATCGACTTCGGACAAATGTACATATGAAATGCGAAAAACGAAAAACACATTGGTACATGGCAGGATCGAACCTCGGACCCCGATTAGAAGGCCAGTGCCTAATCCACAGCGCCACCGACGCTCGATTTAACCTTTAAGTATGGACGTCATTTTTTCATTACACTATCCTGGACGTGTAGTCTCACAGGATCCTATATTAACTAGTGTTTTTTCAACAAAATTATTTTAAATAGTTTGAATACTATATTTAACTTAAAGTATGGTTTAGTTATAATAGAAATTCGTGAATATATAAGCCACTTTTTTATAATTCTAGAAACATTCAAAATTAAAATATAATGGCACATTTTGGGTAATTTTAAGTACAACTACGTTTTTAGCCGTAAAATCAA
Organism: Schoenobius gigantellus; assembly: GCA_963935595.1. NCBI lineage: Eukaryota > Metazoa > Arthropoda > Insecta > Lepidoptera > Crambidae > Schoenobius > Schoenobius gigantellus. The sequence goes on along the minus strand of OZ012561.1, from coordinate 1,021,463 downwards.
CTAGAAATTATAAAAAATAAATATTTACCATACTCCCTTTTATTTTTTTACTATTCTAAAATAAATAAGTTAAAGTTTACAAGAAAATCAAAAAAAAAAGAACAAAGTTGCTTACAAATATTTTTATAACACAACTATGGACGTGTAGCCTGACAGGCTCCAAAAGATTTTTAGATAAGTATTACTCACGTATTTTTCATTGAATGACATAATTTCCTCCTTCGCTGGTCATTTTGATACTAAAACTGAAGCTACTGAGCTACTCAAGTGTGGGGGGCGGGGGGAAGTACACAAAACTTAGAAACTAACATTCACCCGGAGCCTGTGAGGCTACACGTCCATACTTAATATAAACGAATACAATCGTAGCTCTCTTGACATCCGGTGGTCCGGAGTGTTGAGGTTCCCCAGACCCAGGTTTGACTTATGGGCAATAGACTTCGAGGTTGGATTGGTGGGTAGGTTGGATTGGTGAATAGGTTGGATTGGCGGGTATGTCTATCACACACTTGCATGTACGGTCGGCAACAGCATTCCATCTAGTACAAGTGCTCTAGAATACGTTTTACCGGTGGGAGACTCTGTTCCAGGGTCGCCTGCTTGAGTATCTTCGTCTTATCTATTTCCGCCGCAAAGCAGCAGTGCTTGCATTGCTGTGTTCTGGTTTTGAAGAGTAAAATTAAGAAAGCAGTAAGTAGTGAAACCCGGTTTGAAAGGTCGGATATGGCAGTAAAATTACTGGGTATCGTGACTTTGCATCTTATGTCACAAGTTGGCGGCGTACGCTGTGGTTCTTGTGGGGTTGCAGATTTTATTTTATTTTATTTTTATTTTATTTTAATATTTTAGGGAAACTTACAGCTAGTTACACATTCTAGGTAGGGCAACTAAATCACTGATGGCCAATTATCAGTTTCCACTTGTAGTTACAAAGATAAATAAAACATGTAAAACAAAACATAAAACAGTAAAACAAACATAAAGTACGGCTACTTATAAATGAAAATATTTAAAGACAAAAATCACACTACTTGATAACATAAAGCAAAACATAGATGTTACCGTGGATGACAATGTTACTTATTTAAAAAGAAGTCGTTGCTGATTTGACGTTTTAAAATATTGGGAGAAGTATTGAACAGATCTAGGTCGTATTGCTTGGATAGTTTGTTGAATGCTATGTTGAATGTTTGTTGAATTTGCTACGAATCTCACAAGAACCACATGTACATGAGGTTCTTGTGACTGTTACCACTTACCATCAAGTGGACAATTTGTTCGTTTGCCAACTTTGTTGTATAAAAAATAAGTTCGTCCGACGGCGAAAGAAACCATTCCTGTGATTCAATAACTCAATTTCCCAAAGCGTCATTATTTGTTTTGCGTTTAAATTTGTATTCGTCCAACTTTTCTCATTACGCAGCCATGAAAACACTTTTGCGTTGAATCCACTCATTCGGCGGCCACATTTCAGTAATTACTCTGGCAAATTAAATATGGCCGCCAAATTAATTTACACTTATAGACAAGAGCTGAAACCGCTGAAACAAGAACGGAAACTGTGACCACAAACAGGTCGTGAGTGGAGACTGGAGAGCTCAATTATGAAGTTAATTGCCTATCCATGAATGCACGGGGAAATTAGGCAAAGGACGCATACTAATAGCATAGTATATGCAAAAAAGTAAGTCGATTCGAACCTCGAGCGCGCAATAATAGCTAACTCTGGGACACACTTAGGGCTAGGGCTGCTACCTTTTTTTTGTCCAAATAAAGTACATTGGATTTTAAAAGGTTGAAGAAAAAAGTATAGTGTCAAAAAAAAGCCTACTATTTTACACTTTATACCTAAAAATATATTTTTCGTTTCTTCTAGCAACTTTATTGCACTTTATGCTATTTTCATTGCACTCAACGATCAAACAAAACCGACGAATTTTTATAAGCACCTTAACATAACAATGTTGACATTTGAGGTAAATTGCGTTCAGGAATAAGCATTTGGCGACCTCTACATAATCTGTCGTTCCGTATTACGCAAACATTCTTACAATAAACTTTTTTTTTTGTATATTTAATGTTAATTGAATCCTAGAGAAATCAAATCACGCAATATAAAGTATTTTCGCGTACTTTGTCGTTGGCATAAATTATAGAGTACATTTACCGTTTAGTTAAAGTTATAGACGCATAAACTTTAAGAGGTCATTTGTTAAAACCGTAAATAACGTCGCCAGGAATGGGAATCCTTTGGCTAGTAGTACTCAGCAGTCATGATATGAGATATCGGTAGTCCAGTAGCAGTCCAGGTTTACTCAAAAGTACGAAAATCAACAGCAAATACTCGAAGATGCGAAGCAACGCACAATCAAAACAAAACAGCGAAATTCGGACCACATTCAGACGGAACAAGCGTGAACGATGTTATGTCAATGTCAAATAGACAATGCGTCCGAATTGATTTTATGCGTCTCGTATAAGCCCCCCTAGACAAATGCCACAAGCTAACTTTTCCGCAGTCGTTCCTCAAAAAAAATGTATGGAGATGACATTAGCTACAGAAAAAATAGCGTGAGGTTGTCGTAAGCTAATGTCATTTCCATACATTTTTTCTGCGGAACGACTGCAGAAAAGTTAGCGTGTGGCATTTGTCTAGGGCCCCAGGTGTGAGCGTGCTCACGCTAGCTGTGACTAAAGTTATCGCTATCATATTATAAAAATCTACACGTACAGTGATATTGCTGCAACGCGAAATCGCTGTGTTCGCGCTGACATGAGAGATCTGCGGTACTAATTGCTCTCAACGCAATATTACTTCGAACCGACATTGCCAGGTAATCGGCAAATTGGACCGCGGTGATTATCGAAGGAACTGACAACTAACTTTTAGTCATTTGTCGTACCTATAAATGTTACTTTTATTTTATTTTTTACTTTATTTCATAAACAATGTTTCAACAGCATAACTTATAAACTATTAGCCTTACATATTGCTTACACATAAGTCAATTACAGAAACATACTATGTTACTCATACAATTAGCTATTATAAAAATGTTTCGGAAGGTACTTGGTTGGTAGTAGGTAATTTCAACATATTTTATTTTAAAGTCTGGAAAAAAATAATATGTTATAATTTCAACATGTTATTTTTTTCCAACATGTATTTTGAAAAATCATAAGATATCATTTTAAGCACATATGTAATGATGAAATTTGTAGACGCTAAATGGTTCTTTCAGATATTATTCTGCCATTGTCCCTTTAGCTTAAGTGTGATTTTCTTACCAATTCTTCGTCCGCTTTCACTGACGACGTTCATTCATCCATAGACGTTGGTGATATCAAGTACCTTAATAATTATCGTTGTTGGCATGTTAACGGAGACAGCCTACTTTTTCACTTGTACTATGCTAATAGTCCTGTCAAGTGGTTTACTCACGAGAAAATATAATGCAATAACGGACTTGCAATTTTTATGGCCGCGCTTCGGGGAAACGCCAGCGAAATTATGCGCGGGACTTACAGGACTTTATTTGAATTTACAGTCGGTGTCACAAATAAATTGCACCCTTCTAGAAACAAATTAGGTTGCTTCGGCGTGAGGTATGGCTTAATACCTATTTGGTATACAAAATTCTGGATGGCCCAGCAAACTGTGTTTTGACACGAATATAATTTCAACCTGTCAGCTTACAAATGAGGAAGACTGGATGGCAAGATTCCTCCGTTTGTGCATCATTTACAAGACTTTTCGTACTGAATGCCGATTTTTTACTATTTGATATAAACGATTTATAGGGTTTTCTCTTATACTATAAGCAGACTGCCCACAATGTACACATGTATGTTCCTAATAAGAATCGTACGTCTGTAACTCCTGCAATTTGGCAAACTTGTGACATGCGTTTAGGTAGGCATGCAATAATTTTCCTCTCTTCAAACCGGAACACAGTATAATACAGGCACCGCTGCTTTGCAAGTTGCAACATCAACAATAATTGGAGAAGGAGGCGTAGATATATCAGGCACAGTCCCCGCCTGATCGTATGAAAAACAGATTTATAATCTTTTAATAAATTAACTATTGCAGATATTATAAGACAAAGAGACTTTTCGATAAAGCTCTTCCAAAAATGTCTTATGCAGAAACATCAAAATTGTTAATATTTTATTAGTAATTTGTATGTGTGTGTGCGTATGTGCGCGCCTGTGCGCGTATGTGTAATATTATCTTAATGTAGTATTTTTTAATATAATTGATAATTTTGCATTTGCTTCCCTGTAATTTAATTCGTATTTGTTTACGTACAACACAAGGATGACTTAGTGCACACTAAACTAGAACGTCGGTGGCGCTGTGGACTTGCCTTCCAATCGGGAGGTCGGGGTTCGTGACCCGCCATGTACCAATGTGTTTTTCGTTTCGAATTTCATATGTATATTTGTCTGACGCTCCTACGGTGAAGAAAAACATCGTGAGGCAACCTGCATACATCTGCGAAGAAATTCAATGATGTATGTGAAGTCGACCAATCCGCACTGGGCCAGCGTGGTTGACTAAGGCCTAATCACCCTAACATAGGGTAGGCTCGAACCCCTCGGTGGGGACGTATATGGGCTGTGATGATGATGATGATGACCCTCAACTAGGATTTGTTGATTAGGCTACCGGTGATAACTTTCTCTATTTTGTTTTATTTTAACTGTAATATTATAAAATATTACCTATAAGTTATTGACATAAAGACTTAATATTACCTAAAACAACCATTATCTAAAATATTGTTCACTTTATTTATTGAAAAGACATGACTTAACTGAAAAACTGCCCAGAGATTTGGTTTCGAGGTTAAAATCTGTGTATTGCTTTCTGATGAAGTTGAAACAATAACAAAGTTATGCAAAGTCAGAAAATTATTTCAGCCACGAAATCAAACATTTCTTGTGGAATAAATTATATTTTTTTATACATATTATGTTCGACAAAAATGTTTACTTCCTAACGATTTTTTGTTATTTAGACAATATTATCTAGAATTTTAAATAGAAAAGAATCGGGTCTATATCGTGGTAAACAAGAACTATATTACCTTACTGCTTCCCGACGTTTTGGCCGAAATGCACCAGCCTCCGTAGCATGAACAGCTAAAAAATAAATAAAAAAAACACGATATGATAAAACGATAAATCGATATGAACTGTCAAAATATATTGGATATAATGGCTACCTTGGAATTTTATCGACATTAATATACCTATTAACAATGTCCAAAATAATAATACCAATCTCCAAAACTTACTCAAAACTTGGAGTTTATATATCGATATACCGTTTTATCATATCGTGTTTCGGTGGTCATGCTAGGGGGACTGGCCCTGGTCACGGGATGACTGCCGAGGCTCAGCGACGTCTTTGTAAAGCGCGTGTTTCACGTAAAGTTCTTGTTTACCGCGATATAGACCCGATTCTAATCCATTTAAAATGTGTTTAGATTGCGGAGGTCTAAAAATTTCGATAGCAAATATCTAGAATTTTAAACGCCTTAACTTAACTTAACTTACTGGAGGGAGACTCTGTACTAGGGTCGTCTGCTTAGGTACCTCCGTCTTACCTATTTCTGCCGCAAAGCAGCAGTGCTTGCATTGCTGTGTTCCGGTTTGAAGGGTAAGATATGGCAGTGAAATTACTGGGTACTGTGACTTTACATCTGGTGTCACAAGTTGGCAACGTACACTGTGGTTCTTGTGGGGGTTGCAGTTTTGCTGCGAATCTCACAGGAGCAACATGTATTATAGGCGACTGTTACCACTTACCATCAGGTGGGCAGTTTGCTTGTTTGCCAACTTTCAGCAATAAAAAAAAAAAAAACTAAATAACACGTCCCTCTAAGGTGACAGCCCGGACCTGTTGATGAGGAATACTTAACAGTGGACATCTTATGACATGAGTGATGATGATAAGGCACCCTACAAGACATGGGGTCAGTAACATTCGAGGCCAGTTCTTTTACCATCTGATATATAAAGAATAAGATAAATCATCTTTCTTTTTACGGTTACACTTAAATCTCTAGCAACAGAGTGAAGCAGTTTTCTAGATCGTCTCTCTAAATCTGGTAGATGGGGCGTACTTTTATCTGCGGCCGCGACGTGCATCCGGATTAAGTGGTGCACTGCGGGGTCGGGCGGTTGTTTGCTGCGGGAAAGGAGCAACTTGCAACAGATACTCAGTATGACAACTTGTAACTAGATAACGTTACAGTGCTGTTTTAACCGACTTCAAAAAAGGAGGAGGTTCTCAATTCGATGCGTATGTTTTTCTTGTGTGTATGTTACGCGATTATGCCGCCAATACCGATTTTCAAAATTATTTTTGTATTCGATAGAGTATACTCCTGGAGTGGTCCCAGTGTCACCAAAGTTAGGATCACATGAAAATCGAGAGAAACTCTTAAATTTTATACGTACGTCCTACATGTTTCATATTTTTTCCAAAGCTATTCAAGTATTTGCGTCTGCATGGTAATCATGAACCGAGCTGATTATAGAAAGAAACCCACAGGCGTTGGATGTTAGTTTTTAAAATATAATAGCCTTCGGGATTGGGCACATACCAGTTCGTTAACCCGGCTTAAGGAACAGTAGAGCCAAATTCTCTACAGTTCACTTAAGCAACTCTTCTCTGGCGCGTCCACGTCGCGGGGGTGGGCATCGCATCTTGCAGTAGGCCGTGAGATGTGGGTGGCCAAGTTCAGAGGGGGACCCAGTGCTGTGGGGTATACCACAGCTCCCGTGCCTAGGGTTACAGGTGAAGACCTTAACGGTGGAGTTGGCGTAGTTGTTTGCAAAACAGAATTCGGCAGATCGGCGTAGTTATTTTGACCTGGGGTTGGCAGCAGCAATTCCAGTACTTGCATAAGGACAAAGTTAGAATAACTAACTAAACGGGCTTATGTGAGACACTCGTGGGCGCAGCCAACGAAATGGTATGGCGGTTACGACACTGCGATGACGGAAGGCAACGGGATACCACCGTCATTATTACTTCCCTAGTAGTCAGCAAAGATGAACAATACAAGGAAAGATATGGCCCCGAGTCTCCGGCGTCCCTTGAATGGGACAGGGGTGCTAAGAATCTCCGGAGGGGAACATCAGAAAACAAATAAAATTAAAGTAGGAACATGGAATGTGAGAGGTATGAAGCAACACTGTAAACTACCCAATATAATAAAGGAAATGGATCGATTATGTATTGATATACTTGGTATAAGTGACACGAGATGGTCTGGTCAGGATAAATATCTGACTGCTGAAGGCAAAGTCCTTTACTACTCAGGTGGAGACAACAACTATGAACAATATGGAGTCGGTGTGCTTATGGGCAAAGAAGTATCTAATTCGGTTACCAACTTTCTGCCCCTGTCCAACCGTGCCATGCTTATTAAAATTAACGCTGCCCCAGTGAATATAAATGTCATTGCTGTGTATGCCCCTACGGCAGACAAGCCAGTGGCTGAGATTGAAGAGTTCTACGGTCAAATAGAGAACTTAATGCAACACACGAAACATCACGAGATAACGCTACTAATAGGAGATATGAATGCTAAAGTGGGAGATATGGCTATTACAGGTGTTATAGGTTTATATGGACTTGGTACCAGAAATGAGAGGGGCGATATGCTTGTGGAATTCTGCCAAGAAAAGGGACTTATAATAACAAATACCTTGTTCAAGTTACCGCCGCGCCGCTTATATACTTGGACATCACCTAGACATACATCAAGTCGTATAATGCGAAATCAGATAGATTATATTATTGTTAATAACAGGTTTCGGAACTCTATCAAAAACGCCGTTGCATACTCAGGAGCAGACATTAAGTCGGATCATAATCCTGTTGTTATGACAATGAAATGTACACTTAAACGTACAATTAAGTGTACTAGGAAATTCGTGTTGATACCAAAAGGATACAAGAACAAAACACAAAAGCATGTGTTTCAAGCAAAATAAATCATTGGGCGGAACAGGAGCTGAGTAAAACATCTACAATTCTGGAGACGTGGTCATCACTAAAAGAGACTGTCAGTGGCATATGCCAGTCACTGCTGAAGCCCAACCATGTTGTCAAGAGGCAGCAGTGGATGACAGATGAAATTTTAGACCTGATGGAACAACGCAGAGCCTATAAAAACACGAAACCAGACAAATATGCAGAATTAGATAAACTCATCAACAAAACAATCAGATATACCAGGAATAAGTTCTACGAGGGCAAGTGCAATCGTTTAGAAGAGCTGTTACAGAAGCATGATAGTTTCAATCTTCATAAAGAGGTAAAGGAACTAGCTGGTCTGAACAAAAAACCTAGTTCCAATACCTTGTGTGATAATCAGGGAAGACTCCTTTTAGATTTGGATAGCAGAAAAAGGGCTTGGAGCAATTACATAACCCAGATGTTTGCCGATCTCTCCAGATGTGACAGTGGTTATGTCACAGATCAGTCTGGCCCACCCATACTAACATCAGAGGTAAAGCAAGCTTTAAGAATGGCAAGATCAGGTAAAGCACTTGGTCCGGACAACATACCTGTCGAGGTGATAATGCTCCTTGAGGATGGCTATGTGGATGCCTTGACTCATTTTTGCAATAAGATCTACGACTCCGGGACCCTCCCTGAGGACTGGCTCAAATCCACTTTTATCACCCTGCCAAAAAAGGCTAAAGCTAAGAAATGCACTGAGTACCGCACAATTAGTCTTATGAGTCACGTTCTCAAAGTATTCTTATCCATCATTCACAACAGAATACGTCCGCAATGTGATGAGCAATTAGGAGAGAGTCAGTTTGGGTTTAGATCAGGAATGGGGACACGCGAAGCGTTGTTCGCCCTTAATGTTTTAGTGCAAAAGTGCAGGGATATGCAAACCGATGTAATCTTATGCTTCATTGATTACGAGAAGGCATTTGACCGCATAAAGCATGACATTCTATTGGAGCGCTTGCGTGATGCCGGTCTGGATGGCAAGGGCATCAGAATCATCAAAAACTTGTATTCGAACCAGCAAGCAACAGTGAGAGTTGAACATTCAGAGACCGGCGCAGTGCAAATCTGCCGGGGAGTCAGACAGGGATGTATGTATTTTGTCGCCTCTGCTTTTCAATCTTTACTCTGAAGCGATAATATCTGAGGCTCTAGAGGGACTGGAAGTCGGAGTCAAAGTAAACGGCAAAGTGATAAATAATCTACGTTATGCCGACGACACCGTACTTATAGCATCGACTGAACAAGACTTGCAAATACTGCTGGATAGAGTGAATGAATGCAGTGAGCAGGCAGGGTTGTGTATAAATGTGTCTAAAACTAAATACCTGGTCATATCCAATAACAACTTCAACCCAAGACTCAATATAGAAGGTTTAGATCTAGAGCGTGTGCGGAAGTACAAGTACCTTGGTGCTTGGGTCAATGAAGTATGGGACAGTGAACAAGAAATTCGTACCCGAATAGAAATTGCCCGAGCCACCCTTAAAAAGATGAAAAAAATTTTGTGCAGCCGCAAATTGTCCATTACGCTCAGGGTAAGAATGCTCCAGTGTTACGTTTGGCCCGTGGTATTGTACGGTTGTGAAGCATGGACTCTTAAAGCTAACACGCATAAATTCTTGGAATCTTTTGAGATGTGGTGTTATCGTAGAATGCTGCGGATCAGCTGGACCCAAAAAGTCTCGAATGCAAAAGTACTCCAGCGTGTCGGTAAAGTCCAAGAATTATTACAAACCATCAAAAAGAGGAAGATGGCGTACCTCGGTCACGTGTTGCGTCATCAAAAGTACAGCCTCCTCCAATTAATAATAATGGGCAAAATTGAAGGTAAACGGCGCGCTGGACGTAAAAGGAAATCATGGCTACGTAACATCCGGGAGTGGACCAATATTGCCGGCGTCGAAGAGCTTTTTCGCATGGCGCAAGACCGGGAAAAGTTCGCGGAGCTGACGGCCAACCTCCAGTAGTGGAGAGGCACCAGAGAGAGAGAGAGGCAAGTATTATAAAGTGTAAAGGATTTCATTAATTAAAAATATATAAATAAAAAATAAAAACCGACTTCAAAAACACTGAAAAGTTAAAAATAATATATGAATAGGTACAGACGGTATTTATGTTGAAGTCGATGTAAACTATGATCCCCCAGAAAGTCTTAAAATTTGACACCGACTTCAATATAGAAATGTGATGTTTTTTATAATTATTAACTAATTAAAAAACACGTAAGATCTATTCAAAGTCAAGGTTCCTAAATTTTGTTACTCACGCAATCAAAAAAATTGTTAAGTAAGTACTTCTAGAAAACACACAAGCTTGAAATTTTCAACAGAATTAGTATTTAGCCGACTTCAAAAACACTTTAAAGAATTAAAAATGTAAGAATATACACAACATCACATTTATATATTTTGCCAATACAATAACAAATTTATTCGGTGTCAAGTGATGATCTCCTAGAAAGTCTCGATATTTGGAATCGACTTCAAAATAGGAATGTGATGATATGTTTATTTATATTATTTTTTACTTATAAGCTTTTGAGGTTCGTTTTTATTTTTTTGTGTGTCCAAAACAAAAGCATTAAATGAGGATGTGACCTTTTTGGTATCGCTCAATTCCTTATGGTTTATAAATATTTTACTATGTTATAGGTACATAGTTCCGTTAATTATATAAGTATTCTCTTCTTCCTTTCAGATGTACTTTTTTACATCGGTAGCATAAAAACCTACTGCTGTCAACTTATCTATTCTAAGGACAAAGGATACTATTGTCCTGTTTGTTTTATGAGAAACTCAAATCGAAGTACGGCTTAGGAGCGTGTCGCGTCCTGGGTCGAGACTCGGGGGCACGTTCCACCGTAAGCCTTATACAGTAGTGCAGCAAGATTACTTTTACAAACTGCAAGCTGCATAAGACATGAAGAGATCCATTTAATGAGTATCGCATTGTGTTGTACTCTTTTTCAAGTCTGTTTTTCATAATTTACTAGCTGCCCGCCCCGGCCTCGCATGGGTAAACTAAAAACCATTTGACAATACAACAATGTTAAGCTCCGAGTTTCTTGCCTGTTCTTCTCGAGAACGCTCTCCCAATTTTCGAACAGGCGTAGAGTCAATTTTTTTTTCTTTTCTAGTTGTATTTGCAGACTTTATTCAGAATGTATGCACATACAAGGTAAAATAATTTTCCTTCTAATTAGAAATTTGTTTTGTTTTGACGTCAAAAAGTGTCTGTAAAGGCCAATGTTGCATAAAAAATTTTGATTTTTTTTAAATCATTTTGGAATAAACTGAATGTCAATCTGTAAATTTCGACACTTTATGAAAATGTTTGCTGTCGTAATTTTTACTTTTTTGTATAATTTTTTAAACATTTTCTTTTATACAAACCTAGTCGTGATAATAACGAACACAACATAAGAATTAACCAATTTGGCTGTATAGCTTTTGACAATCGCAATACTTACGAACGTTTTAACCAAATACAAATCTTTTTTAAATACAATTGACTCGGGTCTATTTCGCGGTTAACAATAACTATATTGACTTACTGTTTCCCGACGTTTCGGCCGAATTACATCAGGCCGTGGTCACGGGATGACACAATACAAATCGTTCGTGTTTCCATATAATTTGAGATTTTACAGCTGTCAAAACGTATGGGAGCGGAAACGGGTGGTCTAGTTAGAAAACCAAAAAATAATAACGCGAGTAAACAAATTGGTTGTATGGACTTCATTCTTTTGCCTTACCACGGTAAAGATATAAAAAAAGTACTGTTCACGGGAATTTTATTATTGATATGACATTGTGACTCTAAAGTATGAAACAGATTTGTCAGGAGAATTTCACGCTTGCCAAGTTGTTTTACTTCGTAGGCTTCGTTAGAATTTCCTTGTTTTTTGGTTTTCTCAGCTTCCTGTGGGAATTTTGAAAAATCCTTCCTTAACGGACGCCTACATAAAAGCCAAAAATCATTGTACCAAATTTCATACTTCTAATTCTGGTAGGTTGGGATCTACGTGGAACCTCATTCAATCGCTCACAAAAGCCTTTTATTTTATTTGAGTCTACGGTCTCTTATAGCTGTGAAAAGATTATAGTTGTAAGTCAAAACGATGAAAAGATATGACCATTTATGTCAGAAACCTATTTTCGCAAATATTGCGATTTCACATGGGAATCAAAACCTATACCGTCTTATTACAAAACGTGGTCTAATCCTAGTCCTAGTAATCTTACAGGCCGTTTTTCCATACAAATGTAATCCCCTGTTTCCTTCCTGGATAAGGGCACTAATTGCTCTATTTTTTCCAGTATAATCAATGGCCTCTATAAGCATGTTCCTATGTTTTCCTTTTTTTATTAAGTTAATTATTAAAAGATATTTTAAACCGTTAAAAACCTAAAAAAATCTATCAAATTTTTTTCTGTATTCACACGTCCAACAAACAACCTGAACATGATTATATGAAAAAAAGTAAAAGATAGAAACACAGCAAAAGCCTTGCTTTCATTTTTAACGCAAAAAGTAATTAAATCGGCCAATTTTTCGCGAAGAAAACAGGGGACTACGAAACGTATATTTTGTGTACTTTTTATAGGTATTTTCGGTCCGAGCTGCAGTTGTCCCTATCACGCTTAGTTCAGTTATTCGGGCACACAGCGCGACAGCAATACATTTTACAATACCTATTTTTGAATTCTCTCGACCTTGGTGTTTCCCCTTTCCTGTCTCTATCTATGCATATTAACACAAGTGAAAGCACACTAGGTTAAAACCAAGGCTTACTTTTGACCAGGTTTAGACCAGGTTTTGTAATTAGACCAATAGGGTTCTTCCCGTTGACGTACGAGTAGAATCATGAAATTTGTCAAGAAGCAAGGTCCTGCATTATATGCTAAGGAAAAATCTGAAAACTCTAAATACGTAGTTAAGAACTTAATATCTTCTTCTTCTTTGTCCTAGCCATTTCCCATTATTTGGGGTCGGCTCTTCTCGTTCTGCGGCGCCAGGATGTTCTGTCCTGGGTTGTCGAAATATTTGTTTGGGCACGCTCTAAGTCCTTGGCCACTGTGGACCACCAGGTGGCTAATGGGCGTCCTCTACCTTTCCTATTATCTGGCAGTGCTAGGGCCTGTTTCACGACATGGTCTTCGGGGCGTCACATGACATGACCGAATCATCGTAAGCGGCTTTCGATGAGTTTTTCTGCTATGGGCGCGACCTTGTAACTTCCTCTGATGTGCTCGTTTCGCACTTTATCGAGTCGAGTTACGCCCGCCGCCCATCTTAGCATCTTCATCTCGCTTACGTGCATCTTCTGTACGTTAGCTTTCTTTATAGCCCAGCACTCGGCACCGTACGTCAAGGCTGTTCTAATTGCAACTTTGTAAATCTTGCCTTTGGTTTTAATCGGCATTCTTGCGTCACATAAAACCCCCGTTAGAGCCCGCCACCTTTGCCACCCCACGCTAATTCTATGGGTGACATCGTCCTCAATGTTCCCGTCGGCTGTCAGCATCGCACCAAGGTACTTGAATTGGGATACCTTTGGCAGTGGATTCCCGTCGATGTGAATCGATTTGGAGTTGTTGGTGTTACCACTGAATGCGCACTCTAAGTGTTCTGTTTTACTTCTGCTGATTCGGAGGCCGTTGTTTTCCAGCGCGTGTCGCCACTTCTCGAGGGTACTTTGGAGTAGTTTAGCATCTTTGTCTATGAGAACTATGTCATCTGCGTATAACATACACCATGGTAAGGGAGACTGAATGCCCTTTGTTAAGTAATCCATTACCATGTTGAAGAGAAGCGGGCTTAAGGCTTAGCCTTGATGGACGCCTACCTTAACTCCGAAGCTTTTGCTTAGTCCAGCCAAGCTTCTCACGCTTGTGCAGCTTCTGCAGTACATATCCTGTACTATGGCGACATAGCATTCAGGTATACCTTGTGCTCTCATGGCCTGCCACACCACTTTCCGAGGCACTCGGTCAAATGCCTTCTCGAGATCGATAAAGACAAGATGTAGATACGAAGATCTACATCTTGTCTTTATCGATCTCGAGAGTATTGATACCATCTACTAGTGATACTCGCGTTCTCTGTTAGGAGCTGTCCATTTGCTAGTTAAGAACTTAATATACTCAGATAAATTTTTAGGGTACCCTCGGTGCCAGTCCAATTCGCACTTGTTCGTTGTTTTTACTTTTCAGTTTGTATTCAATATTTACTTTTTATGCAGTAGGTTTTTAAAAATTTTATGCTTTGTAAAATATCTCCAAAACATAGCCATCGTGCTTAAACTGCTAAGCTGAGCTGAAGGCTGCACTTTAGCTAATAATGCGGCCTAAACCGCCGTAACCCGTCTCCTTCGGGGAGCTTAATGGAAAAATAATTGAGTCAGTACACAAAGGAGGCGCAAAGCAACCGAAAGTTTATTCATGGTGGATGTGTTGAATTTGTTATGATTTTCTGCAAAGAAGAATTTTCCTTCAATGAACAAAAGAAATCATCACGATGATGATGGTTTCCTTTGTTCTCCTTTGTACTTTGATGATGACTCCTTTCGTAAAAAGTAATATAAAGAGTCAACGTAATTATACCACGACGTTGCATCCTCGAGATTTATATATTAACCAGGTAGTCCACTTTCCAATGTACCGGGCACCAAGCACAATTTTAGAGCGAAGACTTAAAAATAAAAAGATAGGTAGGTAGTTTTAGTATTATTCACCCGCTTGCGCGATGTTACGTCGTTTGACTCATTCGCTTTCTTTGTGCGGGCATCACAGCATCGGAATATTAAAGATCAAAGTTTTATTATTTTATAACTTTATTTTTAGTGTGTTGTGTAGTTGTTATAGATATCAATATGTGTAAATGAAAACGTAAGTATTCTAAGCAATATATTAAGGAAAAGATTCGTAAACTAGAGAAACGTTTGCGTCACCGCCGCCACCGCTGCGAGCATTTTGATGGTGCTGGAAGTACCTATGTAAGTTTAAATTATAAGTGTTTATTGTTTATTATATTGTACTATTTTTTCGACACGTTCTCATCTTTGCATTTCGTTCGTTTAAAGCAAAACTTTATTTCGTGTTTGTTCGAATCAGTAGATTATATTTAACTCACTAATTAATTTCATTTTGTAATTTATTGAGCAACAAAAAGAGCCTTGCTATTTGCGCATTGCCTAACGTTACTGTTTAATTAGAAAATATTCTGTAGTACAGTGTTAAATAAAATGGTATCCGCAGAATACCAGCGTCAAAGCACTCTGTGCCTCTGCATGCGGGGCCTATTTGGCCTAAAATCTATCTGAATATATATTTATATTTTTTTGTTACATTGTGTGTTGTATTTTTTGTACCAAATAAACGTCTATTCAAGCAATAATTCATAATTACTAAAGAACCGTGAATCGGCACTTTG
The DNA here is from genome assembly GCA_963935595.1 of Schoenobius gigantellus. Taxonomy (NCBI): domain Eukaryota; kingdom Metazoa; phylum Arthropoda; class Insecta; order Lepidoptera; family Crambidae; genus Schoenobius; species Schoenobius gigantellus. The sequence goes on along the minus strand of OZ012561.1, from coordinate 1,005,979 downwards.
AAACACGCCTTGTACACGTGTTTAAGTGTTATTATTTCTTTATATTTATAGAACAGTGTGCCTTGGAACTATGATGCGATTATAGTCACGCACAGTACTACGATGCGATTGTAGTCATGTTTTTTGGTCAGATTTATTGGTACCGTGACGCGATCACGGTCTCGATCACAACACTTCGTGTCATGATGCGATAATGACCTAGCTTATTTTTTCAACAGAATGTTATTATTTCTTTATATTTTATAGAACTGTGTGCCTTGGAACTATGATGCGATTATAGACACACACAGTACTACAATGCGATTGTAGTCATGGTTTTTGGTCATATTTATTAGTACCGTGACGCGATTACGGTCTCGATCACAGCACTTCCTGTCATGATGCGATCATGACCTAGCTAATTTTTGAAAGAATGTTATTATTTCTTTATATTTTATAGAACAGTGTGCCTTGGTACTATGACGAGATTATAGTCACGCACAGTACTACGACGCGATTGTAGTCATGTTTTTTGGTCATATTTATTAGTACCGTGACGCGATTACGGTCTCGACCACAGCACTTCCTGTCATGGTGTGAGCATGACCTAGGTTATTTATTCAACGGAATGTTATTATTTCTTTATTTTTTAATAGAACAGTGTGCCTTTGTACTATGATGCGATCATAGTCGCGCACAGTACTACCACAATATAGAGAATGGTACTACGATGCGATTGTAGTCATGTTTTTTGGTCATATATATTAGTACACAGGCTGAGGATAGCCTCGCAGAATATGACTCGCCTCGCAGAATATTACTAATGTTACTCGCCGACAAACTACTTCGTAGTATTGTGTTTATGTTTATAATAGTACATTTTGTTAAATAAAATAAAATAAAAATCTATGGAGAGGATGAATTGGCTTCAGTGTGTTATCATACATCCCATATGTTCAGTCAGTGGTTCATGTGACTGAAACTTGTAATGAGTGACAACCTAGTAATGTACAGGTGATGATATCAGAAGCATCAGCCAAGTGTCCCATACCACCCACTAGCTCTCAGGTACGTGTAAATGATGTTAACCCTCCAGCAACCAATTTATTTGAGAATATTTTAGAGGTCTTAGGGACCTCAAAAGGGAAACACGAGCTTTTCGGAACAAAAATCCAGGATGAAATCTCTGAACGTTGGGGTCATATATTGTGCGGAGGCTTAAATAAGGATTAAAAGAAAGAGTTAGAGGGCAACATCTTCATACCTGAAAACTTTCAATTAGTTAAAACACCCAAATCGAATCCTGAAATCACTGCTGTGTTACTCAAAGAAATCAGCTTATATTGGACCTTCATTATAAAAACACGCTTAATCGAAGGAAATTAATAATGTATTCATTAGATTATAAGTTTAAAAAGATATTGCACGTGTACGAAGTGATTCATTTCTCTTTGGCGAGAATCTCACTAATAAAATTAAAGCATCGAAGTTGGCAGAAATATCGACTCCAAATCAAGAAAGTTCCAGCGGCGAGTACTTCTTCTTCTAATAGGCCTTCAGTCAGCTAGCAGGGAAACTGCAAAGCTCCACCGCGTCAAATGCCACGCACGCAGAGACGTGGTTAGGCGTGGAGTCACTCGTACCATTAGTCTGCGAGGAAAGCACCTGTAGTAGATCGATATCAGACAACGAAGTCTCGACCAAAGGCGCCGATCAAAACATAATAATAAAAAAAAACTTATTATTATTTTGGTACTTAAATGAAAATATTTTATTCACACCTAAAAAAAAATACTATCGATCCAGTTCTCTTATGAGTTGTAACGGGTAAAACAGATTACAAATTTCTTTTTAAGAAACCGAATCTCAAAGATGTTTACCTATAAGTTCACGTTTTTCACAGTCAAATATTGTGACATTACGTTATGAAATTAAGAAGTTATACTAAATGAGAGCAGTAAGATGATGCAATGATGAATTAGATCAATTTATATATAAACTAACTAACATAATATTTCCCACCTGTAATGCTCTTTTCTTGCTAATTGTCAAAATTTGGGAAAAGAAAACAAATTTAATCCTTGACTTATTGAAATAATAAGCTTTATATGTTTACATACAGTTTCCTTATGCATAAGCATAAGAGAACAATACAATCATAAGCCAGCCATCATAATAATAGTCAGATACAATCATATCCTTAGAGTTGTAAGTTAAATTAAAGAGAATCAGGTACCTATATAATAATAGATACAGAAATCTATACAATCAAAGATTTTTTATCAATATTTAATCAACGATTCTTCAACGAATCAACGAATCAACGATTTTTTATCAATCTCGGTATCAAACTAATATATCTAAAAATTGGGTACAAATCTGGGTAATGGAATACACCAAATGAAAATGTTTTGTTTCTTTTTTTAAGATTAGCCTTCCCCGTAACGGTGGTTAGTGGATCGTACCTTCGACTTTAAGTTCTTGCGATCACGGGTCAATGATACTGGACTCCAATTCCTTAGATTTTATATGTTTTAGATATGTAATTCCACAGAATTTTTCCTTGTTATACTAGTTGTTTCTTAGTTCCTCCACTGAAAAACCAGACAGCCAAGCCTTAAGGGAACTGCCCTGGAGATTCATAGTACAGTGTTGGGTTAAATATATGTAACATGTCTATGATCATATGGCCCGGGGCTCTCACACTGGGTTTTACAAACATAGTTTTTAATAAATTGTTATATTTTGTTATTTGTTGGATTATAAAAATAACATATGGAGGAGAGAGCACCTATTTTGTGTACAACTACTACCATTAATTGAAAGAAAATAGCCTTTGTGAGTTATTTGCCAAGGAGTGATCTGAAACTTTCTATGGTGAAAATCTAGAATATTTATAACATGAAATCTGTAAATATTGTTCATTAATCCATCAAGATGCCGCTTACTATCAGGTTTTTTTATGAAATAGGGGATGTAAAAGACGGATTTTGGGAATATATTATGTGTTTGAAAAAAAAAAATCCTACCTACCAAAAAACTTAATAAAATCTGTTCTAAATCAAAAAGAAAATTCAAGTAATTAAGATATACCTAAGGTACCTTGGTAATAAGCGTAAGTACTTAAATTATTATAACAAATTGATGAATCATTCGGAGAATCCTTATTATTTATAGCTAAATATGTATTGCGTGTCCTGAGCCTTGATCTCGAGCTGGAAACGGAACCTCGAAGGTGCGTGCACTTGATATGTTCCAACGAAACTATTTCGTAATTTTTCTTGAATAAAATGAAAAGCAGGAGAAATGATATACTTCGATTATAACTAGGGATTGATTTTTCTAAGGTCAAGGTTGGTAAAGGAATCACACCCATAATACCCCAACCAGTTACACCACCTATGAAACTCTTGTTATGAACTATCAATTTAGATGTCTATTTTTTAGCCACTATGCATTAATCGTCGAAACATTATCTTAGATTTAAATTTGAGCAAATAACTTAAGAATTTCAATGTCTTCCCTTTGCACTTGCTTCAGCTTCATACATTTTCACTAAGCTTTTGAAACCCATATTATCTTATCTTAGAAGTCTAGTTTACTATTATAAATTATTTAGGTGATTTTCTGTGCCTTGGAAATTCTTATCAAGATTCTATCAAGTGTCTATCATGCGTAATAAAACTCTTATTCACTGATTTAGATTTTGTTATAAATTATAAAAAACAAGTCAACATATACCGAATTAACGACAAACTTTCTTTTTTCTCTCACTTCTAATCAAAAATTTCTCAAAATACTCTAAACATCCTACCTGGTTAATATATAAATCTCGAGGATGCAACGTCGTGGTATAATTAATGGTTAAACAAACTTACCTTTGTGATGTTTGACCATAATTATACGAGACGTTGCATCCGAAGAGATTTATACTCCCTCCCTACCCATTATTTGCTGTGTTGCAAATAAATACCCAATGTTTTTGAGAAATTTTGCTCTAAAGGAATGAGTCAAACGACGTAACATCGCGCAAGCGGGTGAATAATACTAAAACTACCTACCTATCTTTTTATTTTTAAGTCTTCGCTCTAAAATTGTGCTTGGTGCCCGGTACATTGGAAAGTGGACTACCTGGTTAATATATAAATCTCTTCGGATGCAACGTCTCGTATAATTATGGTCAAACATCACAAAGGTAAGTTTGTTTAACCATTAAGTATATTGTAAAACGTTGTTACTACGCTTTTGCGATACTTTTAACGGTTTCATTATACGGTTACTGTTTGCGGAGCTCAAACCCTGCTCATAATGTAAAAGTATAATAATAATAATAATAATAAATTTATTTGCCAGAATATGGTTAGTAGGTTGTTACAGTTATATTTCCCGACATATTCTATCGAATGTTCGATGTGCAAATGTTAAAATTATTGGTAAGTAAAAGATTGTTGCAGTTCGTTCGTTTGCAATTCATGTTTTACGTTTGAAAACGCGTCACCCATCGTCGATATTGTTTTTGTATTCTAGACCATACCTGGGGAAATTAATAGTCACTGAAATTATTAGTTCTTGATATTCAAGTCCTACTCGTTTCCGTTTCAGCGTGGGCTCCGAAGCGTTAATGCGCTCTATTATGCAATCCATATTCTTCTGCTCTTTATTAATTTCAGATATAGTTGTAAGTATATCACATTTACGTCGGCCTAACAAAATATTCACCAATATTAAACAATTTTGATTTTGATTTTGATTTTGTTATGGCAGAGCTCGAGGTCATTTTGAGATAGGGGCACTTGTGATCGGTAGCTGCCAAGTTACTGAACTGTGGCTTACATAGTAACAATGTCATCTTCGAGCCAATATTTTTAGAAATCTTCGTTGTCAGTCTCACATAATATTGTTCAAAGCATATTGGTACTTCCTCTGCTTCTTCTGGTACAACTTCAGTCCTTATCATGTCGAAAGCGTCGAGGATTTCAGTTGTCTCTAAAAAATAAATAAACAATAAATTACAAATAGGTACTTATTGTTGAATTCTCTCGACTTTAGTATTTCCTCTTAATGTTTTTTATTTGAATATTATTTTCTTTTGTAAAATTAATATTAGTTTCATTATAAATTAAGGTTTTAAACCGACTTCAAAAAAGGAGGAGGTTCTCAATTCGATGCGTATGTTTTTTTTTGTGTGTATGTTACGAGATTACGCCGCCAGTTGTGGGCCGATTTTCAAAATTCTTTTTGTGTTCGATAGAGTATACTCCAAGGGTGGTCCCATGGTCACCAAAGTCAGGATCTGATGATGGGATCCAATGAAAATCGAGGAAAACCCTTAAATTTTAAGGTGTTACCTGGGGCCTCAAGCCCAAGATCCTCTATTGGATTTATAAAATAATGATACTGCCGATCGTCACCTACGGAAGTATAGTTTGGTGGCCCAGAACAAAGCTGGTCACGTGCAAGAAACTCCTACGAAGATTCCAAAGACTGGCCTGCATGGCTATAACGGGGGCGTTCAAATCCACTCCTACGGCGGCCCTAGAGAGATTTCTCAATCTCGAACCACTGCATATTGCCATACACAGAGAGGCCTTGAGAGCACTACACAGGCTCAGCACTGTGGGACTGTGGAATGCAAACTGGCCACGGACAAGACACACGGAACCAAAACCTAAAGAAGAGATTCTGTTGCTGGGCATGACTAGCGACAGAATGACACCTAAATACATATTTAGGAGGCTCTTCGAGGTTTATATTCCAACAAGGGAAGAATGGGACAAAGGGCTGGAACCTCCTCGGGGGAACAGCATGATATGGTACACGGACGGATCAAAGATGAAGACTGGTACAGAAGCAGGCATATATTGCAACAAAACGGAAATTTCGGTTAGCATGGGCAAGTTGGCAACTGTGTTTCAAGCTGAAACATACGCCATTCTAGCCTGTGCACAAGAGAATCTAGACAGAGGTCGTAAAGGCTTAAACATCTACATTCTCAGTGACAGCCAAGCAACGCTGAAAGCGCTCTTGTCACACAAGGTGGAATCCAAACTAGTGTTGAATGCGATCGAAGTTCTAAATAAATTGGGTAAAGCAAACACGGTTCGCCTATTCTGGATACCAGGTCATAAAGGTTTCACTGGAAACGAAAAGGCTGACTACCTGGCAAGGAAGGGTTCGGAAACACAAATGGTGGGACCGGAACCATTTGTCGGAATCACCCCAAAAACAGTCGAGACAGGCCCAAGAGCTGAATCACAAAGAAGGCACCAAGAAGAATGGGCCAACCATAGAGGAATGTCACACGCCAAGCTCTTCATGGGCATGGATAACTGGCTCAAATTCACACTGAGCTCAAGCAAATCCCAGACTCGTCTAATAGCAGGTGCCTTAACCGGCCATTTTAGAACTAGGATCATGCTTACCCGGATGGGACATACCAGTTCCAAAACTTGTAGGGCCTGCAAGGAAGAAGAGGAGAGCATGGAGCACCTTCTGTGCCATTGCGATGCTCTTGCCTGCAGGAGATTAACGCTGACGGGAATGGGTTACCCAAAACCGGAGGACTACAGGGCCATACCACCGAAGGACATCATCAGGCTTATGAGCACGATTGACTGGACTGGATAAAGGTGGTGATGGCTTCAAAGACTAAACATGGGGAAGCACAAAAGATCCACGATGGGTCGAAGTGCGAAGGCTCTCATGCTGAGCCACCCCTACACTAAGATAAGGTAAGATAAGGTGTTTCCAACGTGTTTTGTGTGTATGTTACGCGATTACTCCGCAAATTGCGGACCGATTTTCAAATTTTTTTTTGTATTCGATAGAGTATACTCCTAGGGTGGTCCCAAGGTCACCAAAGTCAGGATTTGATGATGGGATCCCATGAAAATCGAGGGAAACGCTAAAAAAATTAGGGTTTCTTTCACTAAAAAGATTTCATTCACTAAAAAGTTAAAAATAAAAAAAAAATTCCAAAAAATAAAAACCGACTTCAAAAATTATGAAACACTGAAAAGTTAAATTATTTTATCTTTTCAGTGTTTTTGAAGTCGGTTTTTATTTTTTGTAAAATATTTTTTTAGTTTTTACAGTACCAACACCTCATCAACCTATCTAAAATATTAGGATATTATATTTAGGAACGAATGTTTTCGTAAACAACATTTCGTCGTTGAAATATAACTTTTGCAAAATGTTCATGGGGAAAAAGAATTTGTCAAGAGATTCTGTTGGTTCATAGGAATTTTCATCAGAGTAACAAACACTAGAGTTAATGTTTGTTACTCTGATGAAAATATGAACCAACAGAATCTCTTTGAAAAAAAAGAGAGGCACAATTAGAACAATATGAAAAAGAAAGACAGCTCTGTATTTCTTTTTCATATTGTTCTAATTGTGCCTCCCTTTTTTTCATTATGTAACGTGCAATATGTTTTCGCGTGACCCATACGTGGCGACACTCATGCTATGAGTTTTTACAGTCCATGGGCCAAATGTTCTTAGGGTGAAAAGTTATCGGTCAAAATATTCTTATAGTTATGTTGGCGAAGCGTTCGTGGATTAAAAGACAATGGTTCAAAGATAATGTTGATTAACGGTTCGTGGAAAAATTGACTGTTGGTAAATCGTTTCAACTTTGAGTGCGCTAAGGCTAGGCTACTTTTAAAATTATGTATTTAACCTTTGTATGCAATTCTGTAGGTACGCATTCGATAATATTATTTTTTATTACTTTGGATCTATGTTTCGGATCACGAAAAAAGGTGCTTTTAATTTTACTTTCCTGTATCTTACTTATTGGCTGGGCAACAGTTGGGCGATAGAAGGTTTTTGATTGATGACCGCGTACAGAAAAGCGTAGCGTGGGTAAAAAAAAATGAACGTGACATGATACTAAGAGTAAACGTTAAATGCGGGTAATGTCTTGGGTAAAACAAGACTGAACGTGGATGCTCGGGCAATCTTTTGGCCAAAAATGGACATTTTATGGCTGACAATAAGAAAGATAACGATGAATCATGCATCAAAAATACGTGGCGTACTCACAATAGTTGTAAACATTTCTGTTATGAATTCTGCTGCAGAACAATATCAGTTTCCCATTTGCTCCTTTGTGCAGCTCTGCGCTCCACCAAAGAAAAGCTCGCTTCGAAATTTATTCCACATTTACATTTAGATGCATTGCATTTAGAAACAGCTGAAATTTGTAACAATGGAGGTGTGTAATGCTTACATTTTTATGCGGCAATCTCAAGAGATGAATGTTGTGGCGAATCCGAAGCAGTTAAATTTTGGTTCTTTTCAACAGGCTTTGTCTTAAATATGAACTGCTTCTTTAAATGTTAATCAAGTGTTGCAGTTGAACAGTTCATGTCTTTGACAAAATTGCAACTTTGAATAACCGCTGTCAAACAACACTTCGTGACTCTTCCAAGTGACCAATTCTGCGACCCTCAGAGTCAACAAGCTGTCTACAGATTCCATTCCTGCACTCGCTCAAAAGTTCTCGGTTCCATCATTCACCCTCACACCATAAGGGGGTTTTTCATCCCCATTTTTTCATTAAAAATTGGCTCTCATTTCGTCCGTTATATGCAGCTGTCAAAAAAATCAAACTCAAAAATCTGAGTTACGAACGTATAAAGGTTATGGCAGTGTTTAACATAAAAATTTTGAATGTTTCTAGTTTTATTAATAAAAAGTTATTAATGTGGTTTTATTTATTGGGTATCATACTTTCAATGTCAGTTTAAAGGATTCTGATATCCTTTATATTATTATTTACGTTGTCATCGCCTGGATTCACTTAACAATTATTCCATAGCTGGGCACCGTGATTTGTAATTTTTTTATGGGAAGGGGGAAAATGCATTACGTATTCCTCGTGGTCGAGCCAAACCACGAGGATATGTGTGACTCCCCAGGACCGGGCCTACCCACTGACGCCGGGCCTTATTCCCGCAGACCCTCTGCCTGTGACATATCCGTAGCCGTACTCTCCTCCTGGCTCTGCTACTTTGTGGAGCGGTTCTGCGCCGCTCTACACCCCGAGACTGGGTTTTTACTGCGGTTGTCCTCCACGTGGCCCGACGGTGCGGGTAACGGGTTGCACGATGGCAGATCCCACTGGATCCACCTCCGAGCGGGTGAGCTGAAGCTCGGGGAAATCCCCAACGAAAAGGCGAAAGGCTCGCCTCATGCTCCCTACCACCAGAGGTAGCCGCCGGAATCGACTTCCAGCGAGAGCCACACCTCTTCTTAGAAGAGGGGACTTCGCCCTTCCCCGCATTAAGCTAGTGGCCCGCCGGGCTAAGCCCGGCCATCCCATACCCCCCCCCCCCCTCCATGGGGGTCCTCTCGTCAGACTATTAGCCCGCGGCAGAGAATCTGCCGGGTTGCCCAGGGTACACAACGAGGAGGTTATCTGACATCGCACCCCACCGTGATTTGTAACTACGATTGTTACTACTGGGAATATGGTATCTTTTAGTTTTTTTTATTTATTTTAATTAACTATTTCCCAACTTAGTGTTAGCCTTTACTGTTTTTTTTCTTTACAAAGAAAATGTGTAAGAAGCTAGTTTACACTTTCATGTATAGAGTAAGTGCTGTAAAACCTATACGTTTTTAATCATAATTTCTAAATTGTTCGTAATGATTTGACATAAAATGTTTACAATGTAAAAATATTAATGGAATACGAAAGTCTAATTTTATGTTGTCTCATTTTATTTAATTATTCTACCGGACTATGTGCGTGTAGTTCTAATTATTTTCACTTTACCCGCGGCTTAGGCACGACCGCACTCAACAACTCAGCAAAACCGCTCAGCTAAACAATAGAGGAGTGAGACAGCAACTCTTGCCAGGTTCAGCTAGAACAATTCCGACATTACCTCGGGAAGCCATTTGTTCCCGGCTAATTGGCAGAAACGCATCGGGTGTTTAATGAGCTCGGCTATGAGCGGGCGGGCGTACGTCCGCTATTAGGAATAGGATCCATTCGGTTCGCTTCTGTGACAGGTGTGACTATTTATGTGATGCGATGGTTAACGTTTAATAATATTTTCAAACCGAGAATGCTCTTGGCATTCATCTTATCTTTTTAGGGTTCCGTAGCCAAATGGCAAAAAAACGGAACCCTTATAGATTCGTCATGTCTGTCTGTCTGTCTGTCCGTCCGTATGTCACAGCCACTTTTTTCCGAAACTATAAGAACTACACTGTTGGTAAGTAGATGTATTCTGTGAACCGCATTAAGATTTTTACACAAAAATTGAAAGAAGCAATAAATTTTGGGGGTTCCCTATACATAGAACTGAAACTCAATTTTTTTTTCATCAAACCCATACGTTTGGGGTATCTATGGATAGGTTTTCAAAAATCATATTGAGGTTTCTAATATTATTTTTTTTTTACACTGAATGGTTTGCGCGAGAGACACGTCCAAAGTGGTAAAATGTGTGTCTCCCCTGTAACTTCTAAAATAAGAGAATGATAAAACTAAAAAAATATATGATGTACATTACCATGCAAACTTCCACCGAAAATTGGTTTGAACGAGATCTAGTAAGTAGTTTTTTTAATACGTCATAAATCCTACGGAACCCTTCATGGGCGAGTCGCTTGGCCGGTTTTTTATACAATTAAGTTGGCAAATAAGCAAACTGCCCACTTGATGGTAAGTCGTAACAGTCACCTATAATACATGTGGTTCCTGTGAGATTCGCAGCAAAACTACAACCCCCACAAGAATCACACATATGATGGTTAGTGATGATAAGGCCGAAAGTGGAAGCAAATTTTACCTGGTCTCCTCAACAACTGAGGAACTGAACTAATTGTCGGAACACAGTAATGTTATAAACACTGTATTATGTCGACAAGCTAAGGTAAGTCGGTGGTAGGTAGCTAGCCAGGCGGGCTCAGAAGCTCCACTACCAACCAAACCGAGCAGAGAAACCTCTGTCCCCTTGGGGAATCGAACCCCGGACCGCCGAATCCAATACCGGGTGGTCGACGTGTTAACTGAATTCGACGCAGACGGAAACACGGGCAACAGTATATTTTTTTTAAATTTATTTATTAATCTTTATTTCACAGTATAAATAATGTACAATTAGCGGACTTAATGCCATACGGCTTTCTCTACCAGTCAACCATTATATGCAGTCCCTCAGATCACAGATAGCAGTCCACGTCCCGAAAGATAGGCGGCAGGGGTGCGCCTATTGTCAATTTGTCACGTTTTCACACCTAAACTACTGAACCTATTTTAATGAAATTTGGTACAGAGATAACTAAAACCCTGAGAAAGGACACAGGCTAACTTTTAAACTGAATTTTAATGAGTTCCCGTAACTTTCCCGTAATTCTGTAATGAGTAACTAAATTCCCCGCAGTCATAATCGCAGGCAACAATCAGTGGCGTATAAAATAACATTTAGATGTATTCAATTAACGTATTGTTCTCAAAATCATAACTCGACCTTCGTAATATCAGTGCGGATGGGTCAGCCAAGATAGCAGCAGCCTGTCCTTTGGAAACAATACAGAGGGTTCTGGCGACGTGTGGACGCTGTCAGGGAATGAATGCCTTAACGCCTCGGCCGTTAGCAGAACATTTGGCTCATTTGTAAGCTCATTAGAACCGAATTGTTACTGCTTGTTGGGTCCATTGTGTGGTTGGTTAGTGGGAACTGTGATGTTTTTGAGTCGGTTTATTGAAGTCTTTGTGATCAGGGACTACAAATGAAAATTCATCACAATTTCAATTGATTTACTCCCGTCTCCCAAGAAACGTTTGAGCGGCAGATTACTCAGCAATTATTATTATTGCTCGCCAATATCGTTGCTCAATATCATTATTCACCAATATCATCGCTCACCAATATCATAGCTCGCCAATCATCATTGCTCACCAATAATTGCATTGCTGACGAATTATTTCGCTGACTGACGCTACGCGTAACCGGCGTGTTCGGGCTAGTCGGGTTAATGTTGGCTCCGGTCTTGTGTCGAGTTTTTTTTTATTTCAACTAAGTTGGCAAACAAGCAAACTGCCCACCTGATGGTAAGTCGTAACAGTCGCCTATAATACATGTGGCTCCTGTGAGATTCGCAACAAAGCTGCAACCCCCGCAAGAACCACAGTGTACGTTGCTAACTTGTGACATCAGATGTGAAGTCACGGTACCCAGTAATTTCACTGCCATATCTTACCCTTCAAACCGGAACACAGCAATGCAAGCACTGCTGCTTTGCGGCAGAAATAGGTAAGACGGAGGTACCCAAGCAGACGACCCTGGTACAGGGTCTCCCTCCATTTCTTCGCGCAGGTGTAATTGTGATGAAGCCCAGTCGGCTCAGACGACAGCTCGTACCACTTCTTTCCGGTTATCAATATTGAAAGAAACGAAAGACAGATAATAGTCACGTAAGCGTGCGGCGTAGTTTCATCTCGGGATGAGTGTTATCAATTCGAATTATCTGAGTCAACCGAATCACTCCGGTAATAGGTATCGGATCTAATTCGGCACGCGCCATATTTGCCCGAATCATCAGCTGGCTGGCACATCTGCCGGAATAACACGTGACCGTGTCAAGGATCGATTAACGGCGAACGCACACGACAGACTTTTTGAAGGCCCAATAATCGGCCTGATATTCCGACCAACTCAACGCACACGTCTATCACTCTGGGCGCTTTTAGTGTCGTGCGGATTTGCTCACGCACGCGGGACTAGCCCGCATGCGTGAAATTTTACGCTACAAATCACACGCAGTTTGAATATCAGTTTTTTGCGGGTTGCATAATGGTATAGACATGTTCATCTGTGTTTATATTTTAATTAAAAATAATAATTACCAAAATCAGAAGAATGTGTCGCTTACATACTTTACAAAAGACGAAACAAGAAGACAAGAGTACATGTTGACTCCTTTCTTGAAAACATAATATCCCACACTAGGATGTTGCCCTCATATACGTCCCGCGTCCCGCGTGCGTATTTCACGCTTTACAATAAATATACATATGAAATGGTTCTTTGTGGGCGCTACTCATGCGTACCAATTCCGCGTGTGTGAGCAAATCCGCCTGACACTAAAAGCGCCCTCTGTCAGTGGCCGACTTTTTGTAGTTCGTGTGCGTTGCAATGCAGACGTTTTATTTTCCACCGTCATAATCGGTAACAGATAGTCGTTCGTGTGCGTTCACTCTAATGCTTAGCTGACTGGCTGGTTGAACGAAATGAATGCTGTTCTTGAATTTTGTTGTTAATGTAACTATTAGGGTTCCGCACATCAAAATTGACGACACGGTTAGTGCAGAGGTCGAGTGATCGCCTACTGCGGAACGGGTCGCGGGTTCGATTGCCGTACGGGACAAATATTTTGTATGGCCAACAGAAATATTTTTCGGTCCGGGCGTATGTGCATGTGATATTGTATGTTTGTAACTGCACCCACGACACAGGAGAAAATCCTAGTGTGGGGCGACGTTCTTTTTTTTTAAAAAAAAGGAAAAACTCAAACTTTATAGGATCACTTCGTTGTCAGTCTGTCTATGTGTCTGTCTTCACCCTTTATCTCGGGAACGAGTAGAAATTATCAAACTAGCTGTGCGCGCGAACTACGTTTCGCTTTAATAAAGCTCAACACTCAAACATTTCTGGAGAGGGCCTTATCACCTAGGGGTATAAGAAATAGCCTACGATCTATTCGCACACCTACCAAATATACACTAAAAATTTTATAAAGAATCTGTCAAGCCGTTTCGGAGGAGTTCGATAACAACACTGCGACTCGTGATTTTTATATAATAGACTAGCTGACCGTATGCAATTTTTTCTGTATAATAACTAACTTTTCCCGTAGATATACATTTCCCGTCAGATTTCTCCCGTAGGAAAATTGCACTATGTCCTTCCCCTGGTCTCGAACTATCCCCATACCAACTTTCATCAAAATCGGTTCAGTAGTTTCGAAGCCTATTCAATACACTTTTTGTTTACACGACACGTTGGCGAGCAAACAAACTAACTACTTAATAAATAGAGTCATAGAGTGACTATATTGCTGAAGATTGAAGTAGCTACGCCACTGGAGATGCATTTTGAAACAATAGAATTCAAATTCGTGTTCGAAATCGTAAGATTCGCATACGAATTTCTAAATTCACTACTTTTGAATATGCACTCCGTGAATTTCGCAACGAGTGGTCCTACCCACTCGTTTTTGATTTCCACTAGTAGAATATGCGCAACGTATATACGTTTCGTTTTACATACGATTCATCGCTGTTTTTCTATTTAATTAATCAGTTATTGCCATGTTATTGCGTACTCGATTTTATTTTTTCTGCGTGTAAGGTTTCTAATATAGAATTTGTTTTTAGTGACAACACTGAATTCGAGTGATTCAAAAATCTTTGAAATTGGGAACAGTAGATAAAAATTTCGCACGTGATTTGTGTCCATGTTCGAATTCAAAATTCATTTCTAATGATTCAAAAATTCGTCTCCTGAATCGCTGCCAAATTCTAGCTCATGATCATCGATCATCCGCACCGACTTCAAAATAAAATAAGTGGTGTTACTACAAACTTTTTTGAAGAACTATCTGTAAAATACACTGTTAAAACATTATACTTACTGTTTTATTTGTTTTATAAGAATATTGTATAGCACATAATTACATGACATAGAGAAAAACATAACAAAGAAACAAAAGCAATAATTGGCCTTGTTGCTGTACAGCAATCTCTTCTACGCAATCATAGAAAAGGGATAATAAAAGATAGAAAAACAGCAGAGAGGTGGAATAGTGCACAATTTTTTATAATAGTAATAGACATTTGATAAAAACATTAAAATAAACAATGTAAAAGGAATAAATAAATTAAATGAAGGATTTGGAATTTATAAATATCATAAGTGAGACATATAGTGCTTTTTCACTAGTCCCTCTAAGGATGTCAATGTACGCGCCCTCCGTATGTTAACAGGCAAAGCATTCCATAATCGGACTGCCTGCACAGTAAAGAAGTAAGAGAGGAATTGTGTTGAGTAGGAAGGTATAGCATGCAGGTATAGCTGGACGTAGCAGGAGCGGAATGTTCTATTGGTTAAAGAAGAACGAAATAAAATCTTATTACAAAAAAATCTAATAAATATTCAAAGAATAGTGAATTTCGTTTGCGAATCTTTTGATTTCGAATGCGAATTTGAATTCTATTGTTTCGAAAAGGCGTCTTCTGGACTCTAATTGAGGAAATGTCTTACCTCTTACTGTCGGGACATAACAATGCTACTGACATTGCTTACAGGCGACAAACTCGTCTAGCGGAGTCGAACGGAGGGAGACTCTGTACCAGGGTCGCCTGCTTGGGTACCTCCGTCTTACCTATTTCTGTCGCAAAGCAGCAATGCTTGCATTGCTGTGTTCTCGTTTGAAGGGTAAGATATGGCAGTGAAATTACTGGGTACCGTGACTTAAGGTACATCTTATATCACATGTTGGCAATAGGGAATGCAAATCTCGCGAGATTGGGGCTCAAGCGAGATCCCGCGAGTTTATGAATAATAATACAGCGAGATCTCGCCAATTTCGAGATCTCGCGAGATTAGCAGTTTGGTGTGTTGTTTTTGCGAATAATCACAATATTTGAATAAATTAGGAAAAAAATAATAAATATTATAAGTATTATTATATAAACATTTATTTTCACGAATTTTTTCAAGCGACTTTTATGCATCAAATATTGTTTGACGTATCTGTCTATAATTTTTTAAAGTAGTAAACTTTGACATAAGTATGTATCTATCAAATAACAAATGAAAAAAACAACCAGTCTTCTCTTCTAATATCAAACAAAAATCTTTTAGTAATAAAACAGTTCTTTTATAACAAACAAAACAACATGAAGTAAAAAAAAAGAAACTTATTATCTAAGTTGGGTTGACTATTAAACTGAGATATTATTATCAATTAAATGAAAGTAATTAAACTATATCTACTCAGTAGATCCATTAGATATTACAGATTAATTAACAACATATACCAATTAGTCAGACTATTAGACTATTTTATGCTCAAGTGCAATCTCGTTAAACTCGCGAGATCTCGCCTTTTTTGCGTCCGAGATCAATCTCGCTAAAAAAGGCCGAGATCTCGCGAGAACGAGATTGCATTCCCTAGTTGGCAACGTACACCGTGGTTCTTGTGGGGGTTGCAGATTTGCTGCGAATCTCACAGGAGCCACATGTATTATACGCGACTGTTACCACTTACCATCAGGCGGGCAGTTTGCCAACTTAGTTGCAATAAAAAAAACCAGGTGGTCTCAAGTTTTACCATCATCCAATTTATTTACGATTTTTAATATACATTTTTTTTTTACTAAAACGCCCGTTAATCTTCAACTCACAGTGGCCCCGATAGGGTCGAGGCAAACAGTGTAAATAAGCCGCTGTCGAATATAAAATACGCCGCTAGACGAGGGTCTGAAGAGCTACTATCTAAGCCAGTATTTCAAGCTTCGAATATCTAGTTCGTTGTACAATGCCTTCTTATTCCGCTAGGAGGAACAATACAGTCTTCTCAAATCATTTAGTGCAATTCTTAAATCAGACGGAAAGTAAGTCTGGAATATACAGATGAACACTTAATTCCTTTATTCGCTGAATCTCATCAGTTGGTTAATCCGACCGATTGCAACCTAAGTGAGATATTGAACCAGACAAACTAATTTACACTTTTGTCATCCGTAATGAATACTGACCGTAGTAAACGTTACCTGCCTAAACAATCGCAACGCTGAGCATCTACATTGTGCCAAAACCGCTAGGTATTCGTTAGCCAGGACAGCAGAGCAATGTACAGAATACTGTGTACATATTAAATTTGTAAGTTGAATAAAGCTTAGAGAGTAAGATCACTGTGACGTGGAGTCAGTGGAGCCGACGCGCGTGGTCTACCGTTAACCCTCTATTATCGCACGATTTGCTTATCGATTCGCGTCTTATAACAAACGCGAGGCTAACTTTACGTCGACTCAATAAAGTGCAGCAAATAAAATACTTGCAGCAGTAACTAAACTAAAAAAGCGGCCAAGTGCCAGTTGGACACGCGCACCGAAGGGGTGTAGGGGGTTCCAACCATTCTGCGACAGTGGTGGTGCCCCGTGGGGTGTTCCGGACCCCCCATGCCTCTGACGGACAGAGAGCGGTGTGCCTGCGGGCAAACGCCGGGCGTGGTATGACGAGGATAAATGCACCAGCGTGCAACTCTATGCACCCCTTCCCCGCCTACATGGCGAGCTGCTGAACCCCGGGGTGGTTTAGTTGGTAGGTTGGCGAGTCACCTTCTCGTCCGGAGTCCAACATAACCCTGTCCCCCCAGTGCAGGGTATCCACGAGGATTCCCCACGAAAACAAAAAAAAGGTGTTTTCCAACCAAATACCACCTGTCAGCCAACCTCACCTCACGCGGTGCACCCCGCTATATAACAGACGAGGCCCTGGCGCTTCCCACCAACCCGCACTAGGCCAGCGTGATGGGAGACGGCCCAAAATCCCCAAGATTTCAAACCTACAACAAAAGCCCCAAGTCTTAGTGCCCGACGGTCCCAGAAGCCGTGCCGGTATTGACGGACGTCAACTCGGCATCGAAACCTAGGATGCAAGGAATCCCGGGGCGGCGAAAAATCACCGTCAAACGACCTTGGCCCTGGCAACTTATAACGCGCTCTTGACGCCCCTCACGAGGTGGACCGACGATCTGTTGAAGGTCGCGGGACGCCGCTGGATGCAGGAGACAAAGCACCGATCGGTTTGGACATCCCTATGTCCAACAGTGGGCGTCTCTTGACAATGACCGAGGGTTCCCTACGAACTTATCTAAGTATATTAGTTCCTATGTACATATTTACGGTTTTCAGATTTTTCTTAAACATGTACCTTAGAGACATTGCTTCTTGCCAATATTTCATGATTCTAGGACAACAGGAGGTCAGGGCTTTCCACTTAAATCCTTTTAAAATCAAAATATGTGACACTAACAGTCATATCTTTTATTGTGTTCACTTACAAGAATGATTTATTCACAGCTGAAAGAAACTTGACATCGTTTTTAACTTCAAAAAAGGAGGAGGTTCTCAATTCGATGCATTTTTTTTTGTGTATGTTACGCGATTACGCCGCCAATTGTGAACCGATTTTCAAAATTCGATAGAGTATACTCCTAGGGTGGTTCCAAGGTTACCAAATTCAGAATCTGATGATGGGATCTCATCTCTCAAGGGAAACGCTAATTAAATACCAGCTCAACTTCGGTGATCTGGTATTTAATTAGGGTTTCTTTCACTAAAAAGATTTCAGTCACTAAAAAGTTAAAAATAAAAAAGTTAAAAATAAAAAATATTTTACAAAAAATAAAAACCGACTTCAAAAACACTGAAAAGATAAAAATAATATAAGAATAGGTACAGACATCACACTTCTATATTGAATTCGGTGACAAGTTTTAAGACTTTCTAGGAGATCATCGTTTGGCACCGACTTCAATATAGAAGGGTGTGAATAACTCGGGCGAAGCCGCGAGCGGAAAGCTATATCAAATATAAAAAGTAAGAAAAGAATAAAGTTCTCTCCAGAAATCGCTTGAGTATTATGTAAGTATACATTTACTATATTACGTGTAAAATCACATTGTATCAGTATTCGATGCTTGATCCCTTTATGTTGAATGACATACCTCACGTCCCAGACGGAAAAGAAGGTTGTGAAGGTTGAGGTCGCATGATACGCGGCTAGACTTGAAACATTTAAATATTTGTTTTCATGAGCCAACATTAATTTTAACCTTTACTTATGCCTATTCAGACAAATAAAGAAAATCGATTTCGATTTATTTACTGTGTGATACGATTGTATTACTGTTTCGCAAATGTTTACGGTAAACCGACCTGCCCCACCATAATGATGATGTCCTCCTAATCGATATTCGGTCACGGCGGCCAATCTCCACAGAGACTAGCCATCTGCGCAGGAGATATTATAGTGCACAAGTGACTGCGCAAACGCAAGTGCACTCTCTGTTCCTTCACTCGCCTAGTCCGATGGGACGGTTAGCCGACACGACCGGGGCGAGTTCAGGCGCGGGACCCACTGTTTAACGTGCCTTCCGAAGCACGGAGGAGCTTGAGATGTTTCTTATTTTGGTCACCCATCCTAGGACTGACCACAGCGAACGTTGCTTAATCTTAGCAATCGTTCGCTGAGCGCACGCGCCAATGCGCCACCAAGCCCCACCATAATGTGCTGATGGCCCACAAGATTTGTTAAAGAGGACCGAGATGATGATGATAATGATTGAGAAAGTAATTGCGCAGCAAAGTTCAAGTAGTTCATCAAAACTACCAACATTAATATCTAATATATAAAAATCTCATGTCACAGTGTTTGCTATCGGAACTCTTCCGATTGACCGGTTTTTATGATTTTTTTCTGTATATTTGGTAGGTCTGAGAATAGGTTGTAGGCTATTTTTTATACCCTTAGGTGATAAGAGTGACCCTTTCTATATTTTTTTTGAGACAATTATTATGGCGAAACGCATTTAGCTGTAATAGATACCTAATACCATTGCGGGAGTTACATATGAGCGTTATTATTCTAAGCATGCTCATATAGCATGATTTTTTCTCATTTGATTTTTCGACAAACTAACAAATTATATTATTTATATATATTTTAAACCGCCTCAGTAGCATAGTAGTTGAGGCCACCCAGTATTTTCTGCTTGGTTTGGTTGGTGATGGTAAAACTTCTGAGCCCGCCTGGCTAGCTTCCACCATCTTACTTAAGAGGACTGTGAAGTGCCAATTCATGGCTCGAGTATGCACTTTCAAAAATGCAGTTTGTTGCACACCGCTTAGAGTTGAAAGTCCGAGGCAAGTGCCTACATTTCATATTGAAATATTGTTTCGGGCGATAACTGTTTTACCCCCCTAAACCTTTACGAAATTAGACATTTCTGGTCTCATTAGATTCAGCATACCTTAATCTATGTTTGTACCTTTCGCTTTTTATATAATTTAGTCAAAAAAGATAAAATGCTCGAGGTAGTTTTAAAGTCTAAAATATGGATATTTAGATGCCAATGTTACCGATTCAACCTACACGCAACGGCAGATCTGTACGGTGCTATAATGTGAAGGATTCTATGTTTAAAGTTCTGACGTATCTGTTGGATTGTCTTCTAATGTCATTATTATTCCCTTTTCTATGTAACAAGAAGCTACAATAAATTATTATATTTGAAGTTAAATTGATATGTCTATATACAATACAGCAACATCTACCTATTTAGTTATGCCAGTTTAACATTTGGTGACCCTTATCGACGTGGAGTGAACCACGATATTTTCTAATAAGCGACGTGTGGATCCTTGGAGACAAGCGGAATCCCAAAGTCCAGTGAACAATACGAGATCATCCAGCACGAGCACAGAGATTACCGAGGAACCCAGGCGTGAAGTGTTTGAATTGCGTGAATTCATTATTACATTCTGCAAATTTTCATGGTTGCTTCAATCCTGCTCTGCATAAGGTTGTATCCTTCAATAATTAATTGAATAAAACTAAAGAGAGTTTTGTATTAATTTATCAGTAAACATTGAATTTCCTCAGTTTTGATTTGAAAGGAAAAATTGTCCAGGCAATATAAACTTAGCCCAGTCATTATAGTTAAATTAGTCTTGCATATAAAATGAAAATCTTTCTTAATTTTTTTAAACTAAATAATCTACATTTGTGCATAATTTGCAACAAGAGCTTGCTTTGGTGTAAGTTTAATAAAATTTTCAGGGATTTAGCTATATGTTGCCTTTGAGATTCTTCCGGAGATACGGGTGTAAGCTGACTTCCTGCGTAGTCTTCGCCGCTTGATCGCGAAGATATCAGCATCACTGTACGCGGCCAGCTCTCTTATTTGCCACCTGTTTAATGCGGTGGCTTGCACGGTTTGAAATTCAATTTATTTGTAGTTGCAGTCTGTTCAATTTATTTTGCGTGTTTACATACATAGTATAATTGTACAAAATGTCTGAAGACTTAAAGTCGTTAGTTCGAAAGCGCGGCACCATAAAAGCAAAAGTAACATTATATGAAAAGTATATTGATAGAATAAAATCGATTTCAGCTGAGAACTTCACTAAAGCTTTATCCAGTGAACTCCAGATAAAACTAGGCCGCTTTCAGGAACTATTATCTCAATTTGATGATGTTCAATCAGAAATTGAACATTTAGATGACGCCAACGTGAGCTTGTTGAGGATTCAATAATAAAGTTGATTTCAATGTCACAATTAATACTTGAGTCGATCCAACCAGTGAATGACACTAAATAACACTAAATAGTACTACTAATAGTACTACGTACTTTTGTGTACGCTCGATATTGAAAAAACTAAATAGTACTACGTACTTTTGTGTACGCTCGATATTGAACAGCACTGTGAAATTGCATATACGCTAGCGCCATCTATGGTGCTATTGACATACTTAATATCATACTCCAATTTGCTTTGAGTTGAGCTCGGTAGTGGGTTCCCGCAAAACTATGGAGATGTCGCCGCCCAGCACAAATAGTAAAACATTGTTAAAGTGTGCTGCCTGTTTGCAACTAATTGAAACTAGATTATTTTTGAAATGTTGCCTTTGTACGAAGACCTATGACATTATGTGTGTTAATGTCAGCGAGAAACGTTTTTATAACACTATGACCTCCGATCATAAAGAGCAATGGCAATGTCAGGAGTGTAAAAATAAAATTCCAAGAGGTGATAACACAGAAACACCAGTTAAGCTCTCGGATCCAAATGTTACTCATCGCAAACGCACTGATCCAAAGCAAAGTGTTGTATCACCGCAGTTATCTGAGAGTGAACCAAAGAGTAATATGAGTGAACCGAGTCCGACACACGATCTAATACAAGAGATGCGTCTCCTACGCGAAGAAATGAGTGCAGCTAGAAAGGAGATGAAAGAATTCCGCACCACGATTTCTGATCTTACTGCCGCCGTCGAGCTATGCAACAAACGCATAGATGATATGTCTGTGCGCATTGATGAACTTGAAAACCGCCAGCAGTCCATGTATACTACATCTTTATCAGAGAACACTATTTCCGAACTGAGAGCCGAACTTAATGATCGCGACCAAACATTACTAGGTAACGATGTTGAGATTGTCGGTATACCCGAGGAGGCCAACGAGCGCAGAGTACATCTGGTGCTCTCCGTCGCAAATAAGTTGGGAGTACCATTAGAAGAGCGGGATTTGGTGAATGTGGAGCGCGTTGGCGTCTGGCGACGAGTATCCGAGGGTGGGAATGATTCCGCAGTCCCTCGACAGCGACCGCTCGTGGTGCGGCTGGCGCGGCGTGCGCTCCGCGACCAGCTCCTGGCAGCGGCGCGCGAGCGGCGCGGCGCCACTACAGATGGCCTCGGCCTTTCCTCACCAGCACAGTCCCTCTACGTTAATGAAAGACTGACTCCGGCTAATCGAAACTTGTTCTACAAAACGCGAGTGGAGGCGGCACGAGTCAAATGGAAATATGTCTGGACTCGCGACGGAAAAATCTATACACGTAAAGAACACGGTACTTCACGTCACAGGCTGAAGATGGAATCTGACATCGCTAAGGTTTTTGGGGAAGAGTAATGTTGGCCCTTGATGTTCGTCGGTCATTCATAAAGGTTATTTTTATGTATAGTTTTAATCTGGGTTTAATTTGTGTCTATGGTGGAATGATTTCTTTGGCGTGTTTTTGTAAATTTTTGTTTAATTATTATTATTTTTCATTTATTTTGAGTAATACCACACTTTATTTGTGTAATTATTGTGATGTTTATGAAGAGCCTTTGAATTATGTTTGGCTTAGTAGCACTGATACTAAACTGAAGTATGTTCTAATGTTTTTAAATAATATATTATTTGTTACATTTTTTTTAATAGTTTATACCATTATTTTAATATTAATTATCAAGTTACTGTCACAAATCTGTAGCTATATTGTAATTTGTATTTGCATTTGTCGTTTTTGCCTTTATAGTTATAGATGGTTTGTATTAACGTTAATGTGTGATGGATATTGTGTATTGCGCTTATCTTTGCTCCGAGCTGTAGTACGCTTTACACGGTTTGCTTTGCTTTGTATTTTTGCTTTAATTTGCGCAGCTTTGCAGAAATGTGAATTTGGCGCTGGCTTGAACTGTATGGGCAACTTGGGCAAGGTATACCAAGTTTGCAGAAAATTTGCTACATATAAGAATTCGAGACATGTTACACAGCTTCGAAAATTTAGACTTAATAGTTTGTTTATTAATAGTGTCTTTTCATTCATATTTCGGTTTAAGTTCAAGGGAATTTCTTTGGGTTTATTGAATGCAGGATCTCTGGGGACACGGCATGACGAGTTTTTGGTGGCAATCGATCGTTATAATGTCGATATCCTAGCTATCAACGAGACTTGGCTCCGTGCAGGCGAGGAAGCTCGAGCCCCCGCGCCTGCCGGTTACCGTCTGCGTCACACTCCAAGGCCCGCTTCTGTACGTTCTCGGGGTGGTGGGGTCGGGTTTTATATCAAGCGCGGTATTAGTGCGCGCATAATTCCGTCCAACTCAGCTGTTGAACAAATGTGGCTAAGTCTTAATATAAATGGTACAAAACTTGCGGTCGGGACTGCTTATCGCCCTCCTTGGCTTAATGTTGACACGTTCATAGACACGCTGACCGACACAATCACATCTCTTGGCCAATACGACCGAATACTTTTGCTTGGAGATTTTAACATAAACGTGTTGATGCCCTTTGAGTCCAAAACTAAAAAATTTAATGAATTCCTACACTGTTTGTCTTTAACACAGCACGTGCACCAGGCGACCCATTTTACTCAACACAGTGAATCATTAATAGACGTTGTTTGTTCTAATACTCATATTATTGATATGTGTATTAATTATATTCCAGATCTCAGTGACCATGCAATAATTACATTTAGTTTAAATTTAAAAAAGGAGAAATCGCACTCGGCACTGCTTACATACAGACCTCTAAAAGATATTCAGATGGAACTCTTTGATAGAGATTTACAATCTATAAATTGGGAAAATCTGGAGACAAATGATATAAATACGACGTTACAGGCATTTAATGATTGTTTATTGAAGTTATTTGATAGGTATGCTCCAATGAAGAAAGTTTATGTGAAAGACCATATATATCCCTGGATAACATATAACATCAAACAAATGATGAGGTTGCGTGATCAGGCATATACTAGGAGTCGAGCTACTAGGTTAGACTCGCATAAAAAGTTTTATAAGGAATTAAAAAGTATTGTCACCTTAGCACTTCGTTCTGAAAAGGCGGCTTATTTCAATCAGTGCATTAATAAGAACATTAAAAATCCTAAAGTCCTATGGAAAAATATAAAAAAAAATATTGTTGATTTTAAAAAGAAGCATCATGATCTGCCACTGCACATGAGTGACCCAGATAAAATTAATCAGCACTTCATGAACTTACCTGGGGAAACCACCGTAAATATCTCCCTCAATAATTATTATCGTAGTCACAGATTTGGATCCAATACCTTTACACTGAGACCTGTTACTGAGACAGATGTGAGTAGCATAATAAAGTCTATGACATCTAATGCATTGGGATCGGATGGTATTACATATAGCATGATTCTGCTGACATTACCACGTACTCTAAAAATAATCACGCGTATAGTTAATAGATCGATCGAAACGGGAGAATTCCCAGATAAGTGGAAGAATGCTATCATCAAGCCTGTGCCTAAGACGAATCGTCCTAGCAGCTTCAAGGACTTACGACCAATAAGTATATTACCGTTTCTGTCAAAAATACTGGAGAAAGCAGTTTGCCTGCAAGTTACAGAATACTTAGAAAAAAATAACATGTTACCTAGAAAACAATCTGGTTTTAGGAAGTTTCGTAGCACAGCTACTGCCTTAATAGATGTTGTAGACGACATTCTTTCAGCGCAGGATTCTGGTAAAGGAACCCTTCTTACACTGTTGGATTTTTCACGTGCGTTCGATACTGTGAATTTAGAGCTATTGTTAGCGAAACTTGAGTACTACGGGTTCGAGCCAAATACTTTGAGGTGGTTTGCTAGTTACCTGAGCGGCCGCACGCAGCATGTCGAGACCAGAAATGGGCGCGGTATAGTTTCTGTCTCCAAAACGACTTCACTCCATCGAGGGGTACCCCAAGGATCTATACTTGGACCAATCCTATTTATCGTGTACGTTGCAGATATCACCAACAATATTAGGAACTGTCATTACCATATGTACGCTGATGATCTTCAGATATATGTAGCAACTAAACCTGAACATACCGAGGATTCCGTCGACCTATTAAATGCAGATTTGGACCGTGTATCTCAATGGTGTAATGAAAACGATCTGGTGTTGAATTCGAGTAAATCCAAATTTATGGTACTTGGCACAAAAAAACAAATATCTGGAATTGTCACTAGAGATCCATCTGTATCAATTGGTGATAATCGCCTGGAGCGGGTTACGTGCGCACGAAATTTGGGATTACTTGTTGATGACAAACTACGGTTTGAGGAGCATCTAGGTGAGATTATGCGTAACTGTTTTTACAGATTGAGGGTCTTATACGGTGTTAGGGACTACTTAGATGTAGAAACTAGAGTGAGGCTATGTGAATCACTGGTGCTCTCGAAACTTAATTACGTTGACACTGTATTTGGAGGATGTCTACTTGTCCGTACGAAAAAAATGATACAGCGTATTCAGAATGCATGTGCACGTTATTGCTTTGTGGTTCCGCGTCGTTCACATATAACCCCTTATCTAAATAATAACAAGTTGTTAAATATGGCAGCTAGGCGAGAACTGCATTTTGCAACACTGCTTTTTGGGGTGATTAAAGTAAAAAAGCCGGCATACCTGTTTAGCAAATTAGACTTTTCACAGCGAGGGATACGATCTGCTTCGAGATTATTATGTCCTAGTTTTAGAACAGCTGCATTTCGTGGAAGTTTCAGATATGCTGCAACGAAGTGCTGGAATAATCTACCTCCGCCTATCAGGAATGCAACTTCTGTCTTTTCCTTTAAGAGCAATTATAAGAAATATTTGCTATATGCTCAAAATCCAATCGTAGGTAGCAAATAGTTGACTCATGTAGCTTCATGTGCTGTTATTTGTAAATATTACCCAATTTATTCCAATTGCTAAGTATCATAACTCCGTAATTTAAATACATAATTCAATATTATAAATTAATAATTATTCCGATTATTATTCTTAATGTACGTTCATGATTTTAATTTAATAGCTGTTTAAGCCAAATAATTGCACAATTAAATAATCTGACAAACATAGGCACTTGATATTACAAAATGAATCGTTCTATATAACATTTCATAGGTTTGATATAAATTGTATATATATATGTATGTATGTGTGTGTACATATGTATGCATGTGTATGTATGTATATATGTATGTGCTTATGTGTGTATGTGTATATATAGTTATATGGTATTTTTACAAATTAACAAAAACTAAACCTAATCAAAAAAATACTTAAAACTAAGAACATTAAAATTTTAACTGTTTAAAGCCTGTGAATGGTGTATGGCGTGTTGTGGTTCGGAGCAAATAGGTTAGCGTTTTACAATGGGGTGGATCATCTTCTATCGTCCTTGCGGCTTCACTGAAAACCAGCGTCACAGTTCTCTGTGACTTAGAGCTGAGTGGAGTCGCTTTTGGTCGCTTTTTGTAAAATAATTGTGTGTCATTTTTCTTTGTAAAATGTTTTGTTTGTTTAACTGACTAGTCTAATTGTCATAATGTGTTATGTTAGCGCCAAATAAATACTTTTTCTTTCTTTCTTTCTTTCTTTCTTTAAATATCTTACGGCTGCTTCTAAAGTTGAAGGTTCAATTCATTCAAATTGCGGTTCACACTGTTCACAGCAGCCTGTCAACTGTCAAATAAAGCTTCCTTCGATAAAACTACCTGCATTTAACGGCAATTTTTGCGTGATTTAGTAACAAACATCCAAACATCCACACTTTCACATTTATAATGTTAAGTAGGATTTTCAGAGGAATGTGCCCCATGTCGCAATTGCAGTAGCCATGTTGCAAGCGTTTAGTTTGTAAGTTGTCATGTCAGTTTGTATATAAATATTGTGTAGTTATGTGTATATTGTGTGGTGAATTATTTTTGTTTTATGTCTTTACTTATGTTGAATGCTTATGTTTACCATTCCAGCGCTTTTCTATTGATGTTACATCGGTAAAAGGTTTACACAGAATATCAGTGTCGTGGCACTCTTTGTTACGAGTGTCACGGCGTACGCTGAGTGTAGACCTTTTTGGTACATTACCTACTTATATTTTGAATTTAGTGTATAAGACCTGTTGTATCCTAATGTATCAAATAAAAGTTCTATCTATCTATCTATCAATTATTCGAAATGGATGGAGTTCCATGATACCTTTGATTCATTAATAAACAAAAACGAGTCCATCCCTACAATCAACAAATATTATTATTTGCGAGCGTCTTTGGAGGGTGGAGCAGCTATAGTCATAAAGTCTATTGAGTTTACAAGTGCTAACTACGAAATCGCATGGGATTTGCTATGCGAGCGCTACAACAATGAACGAATTCTAATTAATAACCATATTAAATCGATGTTTAACTTTGAACCTATTACTAGGGAATCACATAAAGCTATTAGGTACATGATAGACTTTTATTCGAAAAACCTACGTGCTTTACACACGCTCAAAGAGCCCACAGACAGTTGGGACACATTAGTAATATACATGATGGTGTCGAAACTAGATGGCGCCAGTAGTAGGAAGTGGGAAGAACACAAAAACGCACTTGTAGTTTCGCCTAAATTCGATGATTTCTTAATGTTTCTTCGTAATCGAGCAGACGTTTTGGAAACAATACAGTGCAGTTCTTCTACACAAAAACATGATAAACCTACTAACTAAAATAAAGAAAGTAAATACTTTAAGACAATGCTAGGTACAAGTGACGCTAAATACACAACTAGTACAAGTGAATGCAGTACAACAAAGATAACTTGTGCGTTTTGCAAACAAAATCATTTTAATCACGAGTGTGACAAGTTTAAGGAATTGTCATTGGATTGCAGGCAAAGGGAAGTGTCAAAAAACAATTTATGCAAAAATTGTCTGCGCCCTGGCCATCATTACTTTCGTTGCCGCTTAGGCCCATGTAAAAGCTGTCATAAAAAACACAACACACTTTTACACACTGAAGCAAATGCCAACAATACCACTTCATCTGGAAATGCAAATATTAACGCCATGACCACTGCGATGTCTTCCTTCACTCCAGATAGAAAGGGTCATGTCCTTTTATGTACTGCTGAAGTGAATTTAGTTAATCCTATAACGAAGGATTTCTCACTACAAAGGCTGTACTAGATTTAGGGAGTCAATCTTCTTATATATCTACAACAATGCAAAGAAGCTTAAACCTTACATACAACGAAACTGACACGAATTGTATAACTGGTTTAAATAATTGCATAATAGGCAGTGCTTCTAAACAGTGTGTTGTTCAAGTGCAATCTAGACCAGGTAAATTCGAAATGAATCTTGTTTGTCTAATCATGCCACAGAAAACACGAGCAACGCCAAGTATAAAAATTGATACATCGCACTTAGATATTCCTGAGTCCTTTCTTTTAGCGGGCCCCAGATTCTATCATCCGTCTGAAATTCATTTATTGCTGGGGCTCGATGTGTTTTGGAACATTGTTGGTTCGAAGAAAGTTGAACTAGGTAAGAACAAACCGACTCTAAAAGAGTCTAAACTGGGTTGGCTTGTTTCTGGTCCGACAGGTCAGGGTTTAAGTTCTTATACTCGATGCAATTTTTCACAAGAAATCAAGGATTGCCTCAAAAAATTTTGGGAGCTTGAAGATATACCCAACTCTCCTCCTGAATTGAAGCTCACCAAGGAGGAAGAGTACTGTGAGACGCATTTTAAAGAAACTACAATGCGTCTAGATGATGGTCGCTTCTGTGTCAAACTGCCACTCCGTGAGGCCCCGGAGGACGCCTTAGGCGATTCATATTACATAGCTAGAAGACGTTTCTTTAATCTTGAAAATAAATTAAAAAAATCTAACATGAAAAATGATTATGCTGCGTTTCTTAAAGAGTACAAAAACTTAGGGCACCTGACCGAGACGGAGCGTCCTGTTTTTGGGTATTATATCCCACAACACTGCGTAATTCTCGAAAACAGTGAGACGACGCGTTTGCGTGTCATTTTTGACGCGTCGTGCAAAACATCAAGTAATACATCTTTGAATGACATCCAGATGGTAGGACCAGTAGTCCAAGATAATTTACTATCAATATTGCTGCGGTTTAGGCAAAATACTTATGTTGTAACTGGCGATGTAGAAAAGATGTACCGTCAATTTTTTTTGGTGGATGAGTCTCAGCGTCACCTTCAATTGATCCTATGGAGGGACGAGGAGAGTCAGCCACTCAAAATACTTCAATTAAATACCGTGACTTATGGCACCTCTTCTGCCCCCTATCTTAGTACAAGATGTTTGTTGCAAATTGCTAATGAGTGCACCGACGAAACAGTAGCTAACACAATAAAACATGACTTTTATGTAGATGACTTAAATACTGGATCTGATTCGAAAACTATTTTAGCTACAACCATTAAAGGTGTCATTAGCGAACTATCTCGTGCAGGCTTTCCTTTAAGGAAGTTTCGCACAAACTCGATTGATATATTTGACAATATTGAAACAGTCCAAAATAACCCGCAAGACTTCTGCAAGCAGTCAACAGTTTTGGGCCTGAAATGGTCGCCTACAAATGACACACTACAGTTCTCTTCAGAATTTAAAGACATTCAAAGGGTAACAAAGCGTATTATCTTATCTAGCTCATGCAAAATCTTTGACCCTCTTGGTCTTCTGTCTGCTTGTACAATATTCCATAAAATTCTGCTACAGAAGTTGTGGTTAAACAAATTGGATTGGGACGAATCTATACCCAAGGAAATTGAGGCATCATGGCGTCAATTTATCGATGAATCGCGACATCTTGCAAATTTAAATGTACCACGCCATGCCCTCTGTCACGCGCCGGTTACAATTGAGATTCATACTTTCACTGACGCTTCAAAGGATGCTTACGGAGCATGCTTGTATATGAAATCTATTGATTGTCAAGGCAACATATATGTTCATCTTATGTGCGCCAAGGCGAGGGTGTCGCCGCTGAAGCCAGAAATGACAGTTCCTCGTTTGGAATTGTTGGGAGCTTTATTGGGTGCTCGATTGCATGCGAAGGTTATACAAGCTTTACGTGTAACAGTTACTAGATCCATATTTTGGTCCGCCAGTACAATTGTCCTGGGCTGGCTTAAGACACAACCAAAAACGCTAAAAACATTCGTTTGTAATCGTATTGACCAAATCCGTGAATTATCAGATCCAAGTGTTTGGCGTCACGTTCCAACAGAGTTTAACCCTGCAGACCTTGCTTCAAGGGGGGTTAAACCTCAGCAACTACTCGCCAGTACTTTGTGGTGGGAAGGACCCGCCTTTCTTAAGAAGTCAGAATCAGAATGGCCTTCAGCCGAATACGTTAATGCAGATTTGCCGGAAATTAAATTGTTTATGACCAAACAAACTGATTTTGATGTGGTTCCGTTTAACAAATATGCATAACTAATAACATTGCAAAGGGTATTCGCATTCAGTTTGAGGTTTGAGGAATTAGTAACTCTGTTTGCTCAAATTGAAGCAATAATGAATTCGCGTCCTTTGACACCACTGTCTGAGGATCCATCGGAACTAGCTCCACTCACGCCTGGACACTTCCTTGTCATGCGACCATTGATGTCACTGCCGTCACCTGAAGTGAAGACGATGACGGTCAACAGATACCAGCTCGTACAACGATTATGGCAACACTTCTGGACTCGGTGGACTAAGAACTATCTGGCTACTCTCCAGCAACGCACCATGTGGAAAACTAATAAGGGTTCCATTAAGATTGACGACCTAGTTCTGGTGAAAGATGATTAGCTACCGCCAATGAAGTGGCTACTTGGACGCATCGTAAAATTGTATACTGGTGACGATGGCATTTGCCGAGTCGTCGACATCAAGACAAAGAACGGCATAATAAAGCGAGCCGTCTCTAAGCTGTCAGCCTTAGAAGGTTTAGGTTCCCATGAAGCTCTTGAAAGCTAGGCTTTCAAGGATAGGCAGAATGTTACCGATTCAACCTAAACGCAACGGCAGATCTGTACGGTGCTATAATGTGAAGGATTCTATGTTTAAAGTTCTGACGTATCTGTTGGATTGTCTTCTAATGTCATTATTATTCCCTTTTCTATGTAACAAGAAGCTACAATAAATTATTATATTTGAAGTTAACTTGGTATTTCTATATACAATACAGCAACATCTACCTATTTAGTTCCTTTAGAAAACCATTTCTTTATAATCAGTTTAACCGTATTAATAATATTCACAAGCTAAGTGTTCGTGAAACAAAAATAACTTTAGAAAAGGCAATGTTGAATTGGACCTATAAACAAAGTGAGGATATTTTAAGAAGTCTTTATTAACTAAGAAAAAAATATGTAAAAAAGAAACAACTTTTTTTTTTTCATTTTTTGGATGAGTATGTTTATATATATATATATATATATATATATATATATATATATATATATATATATATATAAACATACTCATCCAAAAAATGAAACAACTTTTTGAAAAAAATGAAAAAATGAAAGAAACAACTTTTTTTTTTTCATTTTTTGGATGATATATATATATATATATATATATATATAAACATACTCATCCAAAAAATGAAAAAAAAAAAGTTGTTTCTTTTTTACATATTTTTTTCTTAGTTAATAAAGATATATATATATATATATATATATATATATATATTATAGAAATATTTAGTTAGTTTTTGCAAATTTTATGTATTACTTTACTGTTTAGCCTAACTACCGCAATTTATGTTTGTAAATCAACAGTAGAAAGTTCCTACAGGACAGGCCTCGCCTAGTGTAGGAGTTTTTGCCACAACATATATTGTATGGTTGTAAATTTGGTAAAATAAAGATGTTTGCGCCTGTAGATACAAATATAACCAATATAGAGTTATCGCTGTTGTTGCTTAAGGTGTAGACCCTAATCCTACTTCCCGTCCCTCTCTTTGCCTTTACGTCTGAGCGAGACGCAAGAAAACGCAACAGTAGCTGTCAATAGGCTACCAAACTATCGACAATCATCTTTTCGCAACTCACGGCGGCCTCTCGTATATAATTCGGTTACTGTGCATAAATCTACGAAAGTGTCCTATATTTGTGTTGTGTGATCCCCGGGGATGAAGAGCTGAACGCCCAGACCAGCAGGTTAGTCTCGCTCTTCAGTTTTTTTCCTATTGCCTTTGTATAACTACACTCTGATAGCAACCCCTCTTGCGCAACTCCATTTTTGGTCCCATCCGAGCCGAATATTTAAGTTAATTTCGGTAATTAACAAGAAAATTTGTATTATCGATTGTTAAAAGTGTAGTTTACAATATTAGTTTCGTTTTTTTCGCCCGCAACACATTTAGGTTTCAATTTGTAGGTTTGTTTTGGCTAGTTAACTTATTAATTCTCGCATTCTCGCTCACCCCGCATTATACTTAACTTATTTATTTCCCGCTAGTTATCTCTCGCGTATATTCGTCTAGTTTCGTATCATATTTTTTTCCTTATTACAAAGTTAACTAGCAATTATTATTTGCACATCAGTAGCTTACAGCAAGTAGGTCATAGTCGCACCATCGCTCAATTTCGTAATTAAATCCCATTTATACTACAAAATAGTTTTACTCTCGCTTACTAAATACTTATTTCATCGTATTTCACTCGTTCATAATCCAGTATAGGTTTTTTCGCAAGCGAGCCATAGGACATTCTTTCGATTTACCCGCAACATTTCGATATTTAGCACCGCGCGCTAAAGTTATTGTTGGCTACGTGCGACGTACTTAGTCGATTTTGAAATAGATCGGATTGAATTGGAGTGTCATTTTGGTCGATTTAAATTCTCGCAATTATTTCATAATTGATCTCGCACATATACACCGTTAGTTGATTACTCGATTGTTTACTTACATACATACATATTTATTTAAGTTACGTATATAGATAGATATTTTACAAATCTACTTGAACCTATCTATACCTATATTTGCTTTACTCAGATTAGTAAAAATGCCGCGCCAGTCTCCAACTGAAACAGAGACTCAGTTGAAGGTGTTAGAATCGCTTCGATCTACATACTTTGAACGCCTGGATAATATTTACAACTTAGGTCTGAAAGCTCATGATAGTACATCCATTGAATCCTTTATAGCTAAGGCTCAAACTTTAGATGAATTACGCAAAAGTTTTCAAAATACTTTACAACAGATTAATGTGTTACAATTACAACTGGATCCCGATTTCTCGCCTAACTTTCAGTCATGGTCTGCATTTGAAGACATTTATTGCATAATAAAGCGTAAATGTCAGCAGTTGTACCCGAGTAGTGCCTCTGGTTCGATACCTGTGTCTGATTCGCATCGTTCGCTTCCTAAGTTGCCTCCATTGACTATTCCCGAGTTTGATGGGGACATAAAAAATTGGTCTCTGTTCTATACAACATTTTATAATACAGTCCATTCTAACAATAGCTTAAGTAGTTCAGAGAAGTTATATTACCTCATTGGTCGACTTACAGGTAAAGCTAAATTAGTATTTTCGGGATTGACTCCGACTGGCGACAACTACGAAATAATATTTAATTCTCTCGTTTCTAAGTACGAAGACAAACGCTCGCTCGCATCGTCGTATTTAGAACAGATTTTCGACTTCAAACCCATATCTTCGCCATCAGCTGTGAATCTTGAACGATTCTTAGACAGTTTCGCTTCCCCAGTAGATGCACTTAGGAATTTAAAGTTTAGTGACCTCGCAGACTATATTGTTTTGTTTACCGCACTCCGCAAGTTAGATTCGGATACCGCTCGCGCCTTCGAGATGGAACAACGTAGCTCGGAGGTACCTACCTTTTCGAATTTAGTCGAATTCGTTAAAAATCGCATCAAGGTATTGCAACGCACGCCGACCTTAAGTTCAGAGCACCCTAAAAAACAAGAACGTCGCCCTGATCATAATAAATCTAAGTTCACACAAGCTTACGTAACCGCAAATAGTAATCCTGTCTCGCATAAAAACTGTATTTGTTGTAGTTCACCTGCTCATAACTTGTATATTTGTTCGAAATTCCTCGCTTTATCGCCTCGTGAACGTTATGATTTTGTAAAAACTAACGATCATTGCATTAATTGTTTAGGTAGCAAACATAAATTGATTAATTGTCAATCGTCTTCGTCTTGTAAAAAATGTTATAAGAGGCATCACACTCTTCTACATTTTAACTCTTCGCCCTTGTCGTCGCCACCCGCACAGGTTAGTAATTCCCGCGCAAACTCAGCGACACTTACGACCCCTAGCCCCAGCGCCGCCGCACCCGCTGCCGGCCCTGCCGCTGACATTGCTCTGTGCACTCTCGCCGCCTCGCCGCGCGCGCATCCCACTAACGACTTGCCACCGCACGCTCATCAGCCATCTACAACCGTCTTGCTAGCTACAGCTCGCGTTATCGTGCGCGACGCGCAGGGAAGTGAGCATTATGTGAGATGTTTATTAGACAGCGCATCACAGAGCAACTTTATTACTAACACTTGTTTACGTCGCCTTGGTTTAAAACCGAATCGCACTCGTTCTTTTGTAAAGGGCATTGGGGGTTCATTAAAATGCATAGATGGTTCCGCATAATTGAAATTTTATTCTCGTTTTAACAGCAACATCTCATTCGCTATAAATACTCTCGTAGTGGATAAGGTAACAGAAAAATTGCCTACTAGTCTGGTTGATATTTCGCTTCCTTCAGAATTCGTAGATTTACCCCTCGCTGACGATACTTACGGTGTACCTGGAGACATCGACGTGTTGATTGGAGCCTCGCTCTTCCCTCATTTGTTACTCCACAATAAAGTTCGCTCTCGCTTCGCAGGTTATCCATGCGCTTTGGAAACCGCTCTGGGCTACATACTCGTCGGTGACGCACCCGTGTTTAATACTTGCGCCGCTACTACGTGCTATTGTTGTATCAATACACATCTCAATCTCGATAACCTCGTTCATAAATTTTTCGAACTAGAAGAAATAAGCACCTCTCGTGTTCTTCGCAGTGAAGACAAAGAATGCGAAGAATTTTATCGTCGTACCACAACCCGTGATCCCAATGGTAGGTATGTCGTTGCCTTGCCATTCAAGGGAGATGTCAATTTGCTCGGTGATTCATTCTCCTTAGCCAAACGTCGCTTCGAGTGTCTGGAAAGGAAACTTCTGGCTTCACCCCCAATGAAGCAGGCCTACGATGATAACATCAGAGACTTGCTGAATAATGGTTATCTCTCGCTGGTTCCTCCGACCACTGACGCTCGCTCCGCTCCTTGCTTCTGCATGCCCCATCATGGTGTGTTGAAACAAGATAGTTTGACCACCAAACTTCGCATCGTAACTGACGCTAGCGCAAAATCTAGTACCTCTGTTTCGTTAAACGATTTACTTCACACCGGTGAAAATCTACAGGGTGATTTATTTTCTATTTTGATCAATTTCCGATTGTTTGCTGTTGCTTTCTCCGCCGACATTCGTCAAATGTTTCTCGCTATAGGTATGAGAGAAAGCGATAGAAGATTCACACGCATCCTTTATAGATTTTCTCCGGAGGAGCAATTACAGATATACGAATATAATAGGGTTTGTTTTGGAGTTCGCTCTAGCCCTTATCATGCTCTTCGCACATTGAAACAGTTAGCTTCCGATGAAGGAGACGCATACCCGCAGGCTAAGCAGATCATCGACAGTGGTTACATTTATATGGACGACATAGTTCATAGTTTACCTTCTGAGGAGGTAAATGACATTGCTAATTCGCTTATTTCGCTATTTAAGCTCGCACAATTCGATCTCGTTAAATGGATGAGCAATTCACAAGCAGTTCTCGACTCCATTCCTCAATCGCATCGCCTCTCGTCCATCAAGGAATTTGATAGCACAGGCACTCACAACATTTTAGGCTTGTCTTGGTCCCCGCACTCCGACGCATTTTTCTTAAAAATATCTAGTTTTTCTAATCGCTGCACTAAACGTCACATTCTCTCGTGTATCGCTAGATTATGGGATGTCATGGGTTTGATCGGTCCTGTAATCCTATACGCAAAATTGATGATGAAATCACTTTGGTTGTTAAAATGTGATTGGGATGATCTGCCTCCAGAGTCAATCATTACTCAGTGGTCTCAATTCAATGATGAACTCTCTGAACTCAAACGCATTACCATTCCTCGTCATGTCGGCATCGTCAAAGGCAGCATCGTCACAGTAGTCGGATTTGCGGATGCTAGTGAGTAGGCCTACGGAGCTGTAGTATACTTGCACGTTCAGAGTGGTGATAAAGTTCAGGTCTCCTTACTTTGTTCAAAGTCTAAGGTAGCTCCCATGAAGACCATCTCTGTCGCTCGTTTGGAACTATGCGCAGCCCTTTTGCTCGCCAAACTCATTCGCGTGACTTTGGATACATGTAGCACTCGCATCTCTATCAACTTGTTTATTAACTTTAGCCAAAAAATGGCTATAAATTCTTGTTTAGCCAAGAACTTGGCTATTAATTCTCATGTTGACAATGCTTTTATTGAGCAACATGATGTTTTGGAACAAGTTCCAAGTAATTTAAATTAGATAATCCGACAATAGAGGTAGCCTCTGGCCAGGTATTGACCAAACTTAAGCCTCGATATTTACGGCTTGTCCATCAAAATATTCAAGGCTTTTCTGGTAAAGACTTAGAAATAAATTTATTTTTAGATTTTGAAAACATAGATGTACTCTGTATCACAGAGCATTGGCAAAAAAATCATGAATTGTTAATAAGTTTAGATAATTACAAGATTGGAAGTTCGTTCACTAGAAAATCTGCAATCAGAGGTGGATCCTTAATAATTTTGCATAATGACATCCAATTTAAGGAAAGACAGGACATAGTTTCACTCTCTGTTGAACGAACCATTGAGTTGTCTTGTGTGGAACTTGACAATTTCATTATAATTTGTGTATACAGACCCCCCTCTGGAAATTTTTCAGAATTCGAGTCTGCTATGGAAGATGCCTTAAGAATAGTATGCAGAAAAAGTAAAAAAATTGTTGTCTGTGGGGATTTTAATGTAAATATTTTAGAACAATCCCAAATATCTAGTAGATTTATTAACTTATTCAAATCATTTAACATGAATAATGTATTTAAAGAACCAACCCGAATAACAGCAACATCTGCTACTTGCATAGATAACATCTTCTGTAATTGTATTGTACAAGATAAGTTGATTATAAATTGTATTAACTCTGACCATAGCGGACAATTAGCCTCGTTTGAGCACCATCATGTTTGTTCTATACGTGAGACTACTTGTAGACCTATAACAAAACGTGGTCTAGAGAAATTTACAAGAAATGTTATTAGTCAAACTGCAAATTTACCGATCGAGGGGACTAACGCCAGTAATTTGTATAATAACTTATTTCATGTAGTTAAAAATGAGTGCAATGATATATTCAAAGAAAAGGTAATTAAAATCAAAAATGGGAGAAAGAAATTTTGTGATTGGGCTACGCCTGGTATATATAAAAGTCGCAGAAAACTATATGAACTATATGCTTTAAAAGGAACATCCAATGACCCCGCTTTCATAAATTATGTCAGAAATTACTCTAAAACATTCAAGAAAGTGTGCATGTGCGCAAAAGCTATGTACATAAGTAACAAAATCTGTTCATCTAAAAATAAAATAAAAACCACCTGGAATATCATTAACCAGGAAACAGGTAAACCCAAAAGTACTGTGAATTCTTTCTCTTTAGAAATCAATAACCAAACTATTAAATCAGACAATGCGGTTGCTAAAGCATTTGAAGACTTCTTCTCTCATATACCCATAGAAACTACAAGTAGTCTCAACTCATGTCCCAATGAGGCTGTAGCTCTTTTGGGACGGAGTGTGGAGAGGTGCAACAGGGTGTTCAACTTTTGTCACATTGATGCTAACACTGTTTTGAAAACATTTCGTATGATCAGTACCAAAAAAACTGAAGATCTTTGGGGTATTTCGACCCATATAATTAAATCTGTAATTAAAGAACTTGCGCCGCAACTTGCGTTGATATTCAATAAATGTGTCGATGAAGGTGTCTTCCCCGACCTCATGAAAAATAGCAAGTTGATACCTCTATTTAAGTCTGGGAATAAAAATGACCCTTCAAATTATCGACCAATTTCGATTCTACCAGCTCTTAGTAAAATATTTGAAAAAATTATATCTAATCAGTTAACTGATCATTTCTCAAGTAACAACATTTTACATATGAACCAATTTGGTTTTACCAAAGGACGTTGCACTACTGATGCCGGTGTTGCACTTCTGAAACACATTTTTGCTGCTTGGGAGTGTAAACAAGATGTAATTGGTATATTTTGTGACCTATCAAAAGCTTTTGATTGCGTTGGTCACCAAACTCTTTTAAATAAACTCAAACATTATGGTGTCTCTGAAGAAGCAATGAGACTTATTGAGTCTTATTTATCCAATAGGGTTCAGAAAGTTGTTATTAACAAAACTGAGTCTGTTGGTGCACCTATAGTTATGGGCGTGCCACAGGGATCGATATTGGGACCCTTGCTTTTCTTAATTTATATTAATGACCTCCCACACTTCACTAAGAATCTGTGCGATACAGTACTATTTGCAGATGATACTTCTTTAATATTTAAGGTTGACAGAGGAAATGGCAATACTGACGTTGTAAATAGTAC
The DNA here is from genome assembly GCA_963935595.1 of Schoenobius gigantellus. Classification (NCBI taxonomy): domain Eukaryota; kingdom Metazoa; phylum Arthropoda; class Insecta; order Lepidoptera; family Crambidae; genus Schoenobius; species Schoenobius gigantellus. The sequence continues at coordinate 966,893 of OZ012561.1, read as the reverse complement.
TCTCTCTAAAGTATTGCATTGGTTCACTATAAATAATTTATCTTTAAATTCACGTAAAACTAAATGTATTAAATTCTCATTGCCAAATGTAAGAAAAGTGGATACCATAGTGAAAATGAATAATGAAATTGTTGAATTCATCGACTTTACTAAATTTTTGGGTATAACACTAGATTCTAGATTGCAGTGGGATCCACATATTGAGTCCTTGGCTAACAAACTTAGTTCTGCAGCATATGCAGTTAAAAAAATAAGACAACTTACTGATGTTGAAACGGCAAGATTGATTTACTTTAGCTATTTTCATAGTGTCATGTCATATGGAATACTACTGTGGGGATCGGCTGCTAGCATTGAAAGTATTTTAGTACTTCAAAAAAGAGCGGTTCGCGCTATTTATAATTTACGAGCAAGAGATTCTTTAAGGGACTTATTTAGAGAAATTAATATATTGACTTTAGCAGGACAGTACATTTATGAAAATTTGATTTATGTCTATAAGAATTATAATACATTTGAAACCAATTTCCAAATTCATCATCTAAACACAAGATACAAAAATAAACTTGCCGTTCCAACATTCAGGCTTCAAAAAACTAGAGGCTCGTTTATGGGGAAATGTATAACCTTTTATAATAAGCTTCCACAAAGTCTTACCGACTTGCCTTTTCATAAGTTTAAAGCGCATGTAAAAAAGACTCTTATGAGTAAAGGATATTATAAAGTCAACGATTATTTGAATGATGCCAATGCCTGGTGTTAATTTTTCAGATAATGAATCGTCTTGTTATGTATAAACATTTGTTTAAACAAAAATTATTTTTGGTAATAAGTAGTAAGAAGAGAACTGACACATCTAATCTTGTAATGGAAGTTGAGCTCAAACTTCTGCTGTGAGGTCAGCTTCCAATTGACGACTCTGTAATAATACAGGGAGAAAAAAATAGCCCTTGCTGGTTTTCTTGCTGGTTCTTTCCAGTACAAGGTCTCCCGCCGTAGACTTGTGAACCAATGGCGTAGCTGCTTTGACGTTCAAAAGAGATTGTAACAATCCAATTTGAATAAAAGATATTGAATTTGAATTTGAATTTGAACTCATATTTTGCATTCTCGGACTCGACCATCGCTCTTTGCTGGATCAAATCATCACCACATCGTTGGCACACCTTTGTCGCAAATAGAGTTTCTAAAATCCAATCATTGATTTCACCTGATAATTGTTATCACATTCCCGGATTAGACAACCCCGCTGATTGTTTGTCGCGTGGACTTAGGCCCAGTCAAATAGTCAATCACCCACTTTGGTTCAGTGGGCCGCACTGGCTCTCATCGAATGTCGCAGATTGGCCTATTTCTACATTTGTCACTTCTCGCGTCGCGGACGTTCCTGAAGAAAGGTCGAATGTCTTAGTTTCTGTCGCAACGGAAGAGTCGTTACTTCTCGTTTTGTCTCGTCGCCTTTCTTCATGGACTCGACTCTTACGAACCGTCGTCTTCGTTTATCGTTTTCTCCGAATTTTACCACTTCGTAAATATATTTTAGCCTCGGATTATGACTTCGCTGAAAATAAAATTTTGTCGCATTTACAACGCTCGCACTTCGCATTGGATATACGCAACATAGAGTTAGGTAGAAATTGTAGCACTGCATTTCAACGCTTAAAACCATTTATGGACAACAACTTGGTTCGTGTTGGAGGTCGACTTCAACACTCGCATCTCGCTTATGATAGCAAACATCCCCTTGTTTTACCTCGCAAAGATCACATCGTGGACCTTCTCGTTGATTATTATCACATTGCTCATTGTCACGCAGGTCCAGATCTGTTGATGTCTATAATTCGACAGAAATATTGGATTCTCTCCGCTCGTCGAATCATTCGCTCTCGTGTCCATAAATGCTTGTCTTGCTTTCGTGTACGCCCTCGTAATGACTTCCCTGAGATGTCATCGCATCGCGCTTGTAGAGTTACTGAAAGTCTCAAGCCCTTTACTCACACTGGTCTCGACTTCGCGGGCCCTTTGCAAGCCACTCCGATTCGCAAGCGCGGCTCTCGTTCCGTTAAAGTTTATATTTGTATATTCGTATGTCTGACAACTCGTGCAGTTCAGGTAGAATTGGTTTCGGAACTCAGCACTGACAGTTTCTTAGCTGCCTTTACTCGTTTCTTGTCTCGTAGAGGTCCCGTCGCCAAACTATACTCCGACAACGAAACGAATTTCGTTGGTGCAAAACGTCGATTAAGCGAAACGCATAACTTACTCTTGTCGCATAATTTTCAATTAGATTTTAATCATGTTCTGTCACAAAATTGCATAGAATGGATATTGAATGCACCCGCAGCTCCCCATTTTGGTGGCAATTGGGAAGCTAACGTTAAGAGCTTGAAAACTCACTTGTTTCGAGTCATCGGAGGCCAATTACTCTCTTTCGAAGAGCTGAATACGGTTCTCGCTCAAATTGAGGCCGTAATGAATACTCGCCCTCTTTGTAGGACATTATCGAATGATCCTTCTGAGTCACTCGCTCTTACACCCGCGCATTTTTTAAATTTGACGCCCCTCAAATACTTTCCCGCGTCCAATGTAACTGAGGACAACGTTAATCTTATCTCTCGCTTAGATCTTATTCACAAACTCATTGATTCATTTTGGCGTCGATGGCGTAGTGAATACTTGCACACTCTACAACTTCGACAGAAATGGAACACTCCCCGCAATCCGATACGCGTCGGTACAGTCGTCGTAGTTAACACAGATAACGTTCCGCCCTTGTATTGGCCGCTGGGTATTGTTGAGGAGACCTATCCTGGCAAGGACGGTATCGTGAGGACGGTTAAGGTCCGCACCGCTAGCGGTACCTACACTAGGCCGGTCGTGCGACTTTGCCCTCTTCCAAATTACTGTTAGATTACGTATTAGTTGCATTTTAAAAATAGTTTAATAGTTTTAGTTTATTTCACTAGATTAATCTCGTTAGCTTATCAAGCAATATAATATAACTTAGTTATACCGCATTTTTTTGTTTAGTCTGTTTCGCATAAATTATCGCATATATCGTTTATTTTCACATGAATTATGTTTCGTGTTGCGTTCATTTGTTGAAGGGAATCCTTCAAGCGGGGGAGGATGTTTGCGCCTGTAGATACAAATATAACCAATATGGAGTTATCGCTGTTGTTGCTTAAGGTGTAGACCCTAATCCTACTTCCCGTCCCTCTCTTTGCCTTTACGTCTGAGCGAGACGCAAGAAAACGCAACAGTAGCTGTCAATAGGCTACCAAACTATCGACAATCATCTTTTCGCAACTCACGGCGGACGCGCCTCTCGTATATAATTCGGTTACTGTGCATAAATCTACGAAAGTGTCCTATATTTGTGTTGTGTGATCCCCGGGGATGAAGAGCTGAACGCCCAGACCAGCAGGTTAGTCTCGCTCTTCAGTTTTTTTCCTATTGCCTTTGTATAACTACACTCTGATAGCAACCCCTCTTGCGCAACTCCAAAAGAATTATTATTATTCTTAGTTATGCCAGTTTAACAGCCAATAATTTATATTCTGAGCAATATCACTTCAAAATGAAAACGTGCAAACCTAGATCTTCGTTATATTTAGAACATTTCCAAAAAAATATGAAAATTGAACTATGTAAAGGGGGAATAAAGCGTTATCGCTTTTTGTATGAAAATTTACAGCTTTACAATCCTCTTAAGTTTGTCGCCACAATAACAGTGTTAATAACAGTATTGTGTTGCGACAGTTAGAGGTAAGATAACCAGTTCCTCAGTTGTTGGGGAGTACAGGTGAAACCCACTTGCATCTTGATCATTTGACCATCACGTGATGAACGCCAAGAGTTTCCCCATTTTGTATAAAAAAACGTAAAAATATACAATTCAAGTAATAATAACGTTAGGAAGCTAATTATAGTTACAAAAGTAGTTTTTCATGAACAGCCCCATATTCTTTTTACTGTATTATTTCAAAGTTAATTTAGTTATTATATCGAAATAAAATTCAATGTTGTTTCAGCACATTAATGTTCCCTTTGCGCGACCTCGAAACAATTCCAATAATATTTGCAAACTTTACCTCGAATTTTCTCGTAGGGTGATGAATTCTGAGAAATTCATCTTTTACATAGCTTTTTTGAAGTTCTGTATATCTGACTTTCATAAGGAAATCACTTTTAGATTTTTTCTTGAAGTTGAAGTATTGGTTTATTTATTTGGAATACCTCTGATTAAGAATATTTCATAACAATTAGTTATAATTTTAGAAAATCATGACATAATTAATGTATGTTAACAAATCCCAATGACTCCGCTAGCTCAGGCATTTGGAAAGGATAGGAGAGGACCGTGCTAACAAAAGGGCTTATAGACGTCCCAAGTACCTACAGATTCCGCTTCCACCGGGTGCCTCCGTACCTCCGCGCCCTCGTGGAGGATTACCTGCAAGGCAGGTCCATTCTCTACGAGGGGCCGGATGGGCGCGTCCACACGTGGACAATGGCGGCGGGTGTGCCCCAGGGTTCCGTACTAGGTCCTCTGTTATGGAACCTGGGGTACAACTGGGTTCTGCGAGGCGACCTTCTGCCACGAACGAAGGTCGTCTGCTTCGCCGACGACACGCTCGTCGCGGCGAGAGCAAAAACGGGGGAGGAGGCGGCCCACCTTGCGTCGGTCGGCGCCTCACTGGTCGTCCGAGGCATCCGCATCCTGGGCCTGGACGTGGCCCTCGACAAAACGAGGGCCCACCGGGGCTCCGCGTCCGAGTGGAGGGGGTTCGTATACCGGTCGAGGCGCACTTTAAGTACCTCGGCCTGGTTCTGGACCCCCGATGGAGTTTCGAGGAGCATTTTAAGCTCCTCGCTCCACGGCTGTGCGCCGCTGCAGCCGCACTTGGACGGGTCCTCCCTAATGTGGGAGGTCCAGGATCGGCGTGCCGTCGACTGTATCACGGGGTAATACGGTCGATGGCACTCTATGGAGCCCCGGTATGGGCAGAGTGCCTCTCCTCCCGAACGGTGGCCCTCTTGCGACGTCCGCAGAAGGTCATAGCGACCCGGGCCGTGCGAGCTTATCGCACGGTCAGTCACGGCGCGGCCTGCGTTCTAGCGGGCCAAACGCCGTGGCATGTCGATGCACGCGTCCTCGCGGAGGTGTATCGACATCGGGTTGCTACTCGTGAACGGGGGGGACGATCCGCTCCACAGGAAGTGGAGCGGATTCGTACCCTGGCGCAGAGGGAGGCTCTGCGTCAGTGGGGTGTGGCACTCGCCTCTCCAGCTGCCGGCCACCGGACGATCGACGCGATCCGTCCGGTGTTGGAGGAGTGGGTTGGGCGCCGGCAGGGCAGCCTCACGTTCCGCATGGTGCAGGTACTGACCGGGCATGGCTGCTTCGGTCACTACCTGCACCGACTCGCGCGTCGGGAGGAAACGCCGCGGTGTCACCACTGCGACGCTCCCGATGATACGGCCGAGCACACCTTGTTGGTGTGCCCGGCCTGGCGACCCCAGCGCAGCGAAATTAACGCTGCGCTGGGAGGCGGAGACCTCTCGCTGCCGAGCATGGTCGTGGCCATGCTCCGCGGCGAGGCGGAATGGGAGGCTGTGGCCTCCTTCTGCGAAGAAGTAATTTCGCAGAAGGAGGCTGCGGAGAGGGAGCGGGAGGAAGATCCCCAAGCCGCTCCCCTCCGCCGCAGACGGATAGGCAGGCGAAGGCGGGCATTCGCACAAGCGATGCCCGTCTAATGACCCTGCCGTGGAGGCCTGCGTGCACGGTTGGCCCCGTGCACGCCGCCGTAAGGCCCTCCGTCTGGGGATTGCCCTGGTGTTCTCGGGCAATCCCCCCTTGGCGATAGCCTGACCAGGTGGTCAGGCTTGCCCGGGCGCGTGGGTAGTGGAGTCGCAGTGTGGACCTTACCATGCGCGCCCACAAGGGCAGGGAGAACACCGGGGGGTTTTAGTGGGTCGGCCTGGAACTTCGCCGGGCCAGCCCCACACACGCCTGCCGTCTAGCCAACGGCGGGTACGGTGTGCTTACGCATTTCCCCCCGACAAAAAAAAAAAAAAAAAGTACCTACAGATGGGGTGATGAGGTGGTTAAAGCTTTAGACGTCCATACCTGACAGGAACTAACACAGGATAGAGAACGATGGCGACTGTTAGTATCGGAGGCCAAGACACATTTTGGGTCGCTGCGCCGACAATAGAACAAATTCATAAAGGGCGAAGTATTTTTACCGACGAAAAAACGGAGGAGGTACTCAATTCGACGCGTATATTTTTTTAATGTATGATCACGCGTAACTTTTTACAGAGAAATCCGATTTTGATGATTTTTTTTTATTGGAAAGAGTATACCCCGAGGGTGGTCCCATTTAAATTTTAAAAAAATCCTACCCTAAGGGTAGGAAAACAGGAAATTATTGTTGATTTACTCACTAATGAGGATCCGTAACGATTTTAACTATAAATGTAGCTTTTTAGACAATTAAAAAACAATATAAATGGTACCAAATTTTTTTTTCTACGATGAAAATTGACGAAATTATAACGAAAAAACAGATCGCTCCGTCAAGCGGCCGCCTGGCAGCCGTGTGACGTCACACAACACGTTCTAGGCAGACTCCGCATCGCACTGTGGGACATCCATAGGTCATAAATCTTAAAAACCTGCTTTCTTGTTTTACATTTTATTCCTTGTCGTTACATTGGATAGTTGCGGTACCTTCTGAAACTATAAATAGGTCAGTAATTAGAGTGCGCCTTCATTATCTATTGTGCATTAAAAGAGAGCGCATCGCCAATCGTAAATACTGTTATCAGTGAGTCATTAAAAAGCGTGACGTCATTTGTTGTCATTGCGGGACCTGTGAGTGCTGTGTGAGTTTTTTCTGAAATGGATATCCAAGAACAGGGTATGTAATAATTAATATTTTTATTTTAATTGTATCTTAGTATATATTTTCTTTAGTATGTCATTGCTACGAGGCGACTTTTCTTGGAGTATTATATTTTAATATTCAAAGTTTGAATAAACTTTTAAATATGTTCCCACTCGCTCCGACTATGGAGGTATATTGCACCATAATCTTTAGACTTTCTTATCTTAGGAAAATTAAAACTTGGCTGCCCTTATCTGCCCTTTTGGCGATGACAAGGGTGCTACGGTTGCCAGATTATCTCGTAGCATTTGCTACGAAATTAGTTTATTTAGTCTTAGTGCTTTGTGTAGGTTTTGTGACTGAATTTTAACCGTTTTTTTTTGTTTTAGGTAATTTATATATATGCTCGTTTTCAAGAATGCATATTCTTGAAATATGGCTAACTGTCAATACCGATAATGACTCGGAAAAGTGTCGTCAAGTCCTACAAAGTTTGTTGACTACTCTGAACGACGATGCTGAGAACATTGATATTCATTATTTAGAGAAAATTGTTAATAATTTATGTAAAGCTATTGCTCGATTCTGGAAAAAATGTAATAGGGATAAAACCAAGCTTTTATATAAGAATTCCGATTGGTTTAATGTTATTGAAAAAATTCAACTTGTGAAAAACAATAAGCAATGTACTCCGTCTGAAACGTCGCCGTGTCATTCACGTGGTCGTCCTCGAAAACCTTTTACGCAATGTAGTAAAAGGACTAAACGTCGGAGAGTAGCTGATTTGTCAAAGTCTGATGATTCTACTGTGAGTGCATTGCTTGATGTTTCAGACTGTTCATTCGATTCGTGTATATCTAGAGTTAGCACTGATGATGTCTTGTCACTTGTGACTGATGCTCAGTTGACAAAACATCAGTATTTATTAATTAAAAACTTTGTTAATAGTAAGATTTCTCCTAATGTATTACCATGTTACCAACAAATTACTAAAGCGAAACAGAGATGTTACCCTTCTAATATAACTGTTTCCGAGTCTTCAGCTGAAGTTGAATTACAAAGTCTTTTTGATCACACAGCTTCTCGAATCCTTGAATCTCAAAAAGAGGTCTTAGATCAGATTCCTGATGATTGTTTGTCTAATATCTCTTTACTTGGGAAATGGGGATTCGATGGCAGCACTGGACATAGTGAATACAAACAATTTTTTTCAGATTCAACTTTAGAAGATAGTAGTTTGTTTGTAACATCTTATGTACCCCTTCAAATTATTGTAAAATTAGCTGAAGATAATTGTAAAATTTTATGGAAAAATCCTCGACCCTCTTCCACTAGGTACTGCCGTCCTATTCGATTTCAATTTTTGAAAGAAAGCACAGCAGTGTCTTTGCAAGAGGAAGCTTATTTTAAGGATAAAATTGAAAGTTTGCAACCTACTTTTATTCAGATCGACAATCGTGAATTGGTCGTTTCTCATAAGTTGCAGCTTTCAATGGTAGATGGTAAAATTTGTAGTGCTTTAAGTGAAACATCTACAAGTAGATGTTATATATGTAATGCTACCCCTAAAGAGATGAATAAAATAGACGAATGTTTACAAAAACCTGTAATAGAGAGTAGATACCAATTTGGATTATCACCACTACATTCTTGGATACGTTTCTTCGAATATTTTATTCATCTTTCATATAGATTAGACATAAAAAAATGGCAAGTTAGGCTAGATAGTGATAAACAATTGTTATCAAATAAAAAACAATATGTACAGTCCCAGTTTAGGGAACGATTAGGTTTAATAGTTGACAAGCCGCGTAGTGGTGGAAGCGGGACGTCTAACGACGGAAACACGGCCAGGAAGTTTTTTTTGGAATCAGCTGTATCTGCTGAAATTACAGGTTTGAATAAGGATCTCATAGATCGTTGTTGTGTAATATTACAAACGTTATCTTCTGGACATAAAATTAATGAATGCAAGTTTAAAGACTATGCATTACAAACAGCATACAGCCTGGTCGAGGAATATCCGTGGTATAGTCTTCCTGCTTCTGTCCACAAGGTGCTCGTACATGGATCAGATATTATAAGTTATGCATTGTTATCTATAGGAGAACTTTCCGAAGAAGCTGCTGAAGCGACAAATAAGTATATCAAAATTTATAGACGAAGTCACACTCGAAAAATGTCACGTGAAGTTACCAATCAAGATTTAATACAACGACTATTATTACATTCAGATCCTTATATTACAAGTCTTCGGAAACTTCCCCCTAAAAAGAAAAATACTCTGTCACAAAGTGTAATAGAATTGTTACATGTTTAATATTGTTAGAATAAGAATAATTTATTTGTATTTTGTTAGTTGTTTTGTTTTTTTTGTATTTAATTAATTTTAATTTATTTATTTCTATTATTTTATTATAATTAAATAATGTTATCAATGTTTTGACTCTTATTTTATTTAAAATATATGTTTTACATTCCAATTTTTAAGTGTTTGTTCATGATAAATTTAGGTAAAAGTATGTTATTGTTTATATTTGTTTTTTACTGAAGTAAACGTTTTTTATTCCGTAAATACATGTACTTCTTTCATTTTAATGTTCCTAAAACACTTTTACAACTATAAGTCACTAAAATAATACAATGTATTGATAGTAACAGGACTTTAACTATTTAAAATGTAAGAATTTTGTATGTAACCTACTTGACCAGTGTGTTTTAAATAAACATTTATTATTATTATTATTATTATTATTATTATTATTTATGACCGCCCTTGTATGGAGCGTGTCCCTCTGTGCATCGGTGCTATCACTCCCGAGTTTTCGACTAGTAGCCGCGCGCAGCGTTTCATGCGAAATCGTATTACATACCAATATTGTTTTTTTTTATGTAATAGTGGTAGTCGTATTCAAGAGGTTCAGTACAGTTTGAGCAATGAGTAACAAACTAAAAATCGGTTTTGTGCAAGGTCAATCGGATAAACTTCCTATTTTTGTCATTTTTTAGGAATCTGATTATCTGATTACTTACCCATTTAAAGTACACCAGTGCCGAAATCCGTGGTTGGAAACTTCAAAGGTAAGTAAATAAAGCTACATATTTTAAAATTAAAATAATAATATGTAGGGTATTGAACTCTAAAGTTATGTCACTAAGTTATAAACTAGTATTTACCTTTGAGTATTTCTTTGGTTCTTATCTATGTTTAAAACATTCAAATACATATTTTTTGATGTAGGTAAGTATAGGTTGGTGTTCTGAGCACAAAATGAGTAGGTAGGTCTATTTCGTAAGATGTACGACCGAATGAACACAGGGCTGTCTTCAGGATCGTAACGTGACAGTTTTGGGCGGTCTGGATTTCATAGTATAGTGGTGATGTTATGATCGAAACACACAATGAGGGTGCAGCGTGGCGCGGAATATATTCTTTATTTACACTATGAGCGTGCGCTCTCTTTTGATTTTCTCTTCTAAAACACACATTTTTTATTATTCCTGATACCTAAACCTATCCTATCCGTACCCGCGACCGTACCGCCTAACTCAAAGCGAACACTCGCTACACTGAGAAAAAAATATTGTCAATTGAACAACAAAACTTTAACGCCACACAACCCACATAGTAAAGTTGTCTATGAGTTAACATTTATATTGTCGCCGCAGCTTTGTCAATGTAACAACAAACCTTAACAACTTGAAACTTGTTATATGTGCAAATTATGATGACAAAGTTAACAACGTTGTCAAACAGTCAACTTCAATTTTCACCAATTTTGTCACCCTGACTACATGAATATTGTTAATATGACAAGAGGGCTATGTCAATGCAGCAATATATCGATCAAGAATTAACAAACATTTGTCACCCTGACTACATGAATATTGCCAATATGACAACATAGCTATGGCAATGCAGCATCGTTCGACCATGAATTTGTCAGTGTGACAACAGAGCTATGTCACTACAACAATGTTACAACCATGAATTAAGAAATATTTGCTACCCCTACTACATGAATATTGTCAATATGACAAAATAGTTGTCTCTGTAGCAATGTATCCGATAAGCCGTTGTTATTGTGACAACTTTTGTTGTGATGCTAACAACAACGATATTGTCAATACTTTGTTATGGTATTTACTTTCCTATAGTACTTTGTTGCTGCGTTCAGTTAATTTTGTTAAAAGAGCAAACTAACTGTTGTTACTGTTACAAAGGTACGTTGCTATGTTGACAGTTCTATAATCACATTTAGTTGTCATTCTAACAAACTAGCCCCCCTAGACAAGATGCCTTTCTATAATCGTAATCGTCATCGCTAACATAAAAAATGTATGGGATTGACATAGCCGATATAAAAGTCAAGCGATCGGTTCAATCCCATACATTTTTTATGTCAGCGATGACGATTACGATTATAGAAAGGTATCTTGTCTAGAGGGGCAGGGCGACAAGTTCTGGTCTTCACTTTACACTGTCTTGACACTGTCCAATAATTATTCCATTAAGCCATTAGCTTCTTTGAGTCGGGAAACGTCTGTAGCAGACATTAGCGTGGATTTCTAGAGTTGACGGAGAATGTATCCGTTGACGTTTTCAGATTACCAAAGATACCAATGACTCAATGGAATAACTGTGGGACTGTGTCGACAGTGTAAGGTGAAACACGGGAATTGCCGCCATATATTACTACCCTATTAATAATTTATTACATTCCTTCAAGGTCGCATTATGTCACTGAAGTATAACGTAGTTGAACAAAGAAATTAACTTTCAAAAACATGAGGATACAGACACTGTAAAAGCTGATAGGGTAGTAACGAATTTCTGATTTGTAGGAATGACAAACAAAATATTTGTTTACAGAGTGACAACTTAAAACTAATAATACAATAACATTTAACTCTACACAATTAAAAATATAATTTCGAATATAAAACAATTAGTTTGCCCTCGATGTCTATATGAGGTAGGTATAACGGATATTGAATAAAACATTAAAATTAAAACAGTGTGCATTTATTTCTTTGAAGTTACTATCTATATTAAATTAACAGTTTCAGAAAAAAGACTAATCCTAAAATATACGAAAAGAAAGTGGCTTACATTGGTAAATCAGATTTTCAGATTTGGACAGTCTGTCATTTAATAAATTGCAGGTTTTTTTGACGTGACAACGTCTTGTAATAATAATGGACGACAATGGCAGAGGCCGACACATTCACAAAAAAAACTACATATAGCTATGTACGTGGTTTCATTGTGTTTTAACATTTTTTATACATATTATATTTATAAATTTACTTACATTCAATATTAAAAGAAAACATGACAATACCAACCTAACCTACACTACTGGTGGACCGGATATCCTTACATCAACCAGCAATGTTTGCCAAATTAGTATGAAATTATTAATTAAAAATCAAATTGTGTAATTAGGTTTTAGATTTCGCCAGTCTGTCTCTTACGCCTATTATAAATGGTAGTACAATTTATTGTACATTTTTACAAACATATTTTTTTGTAAATATGTACATGGTTTCATAAATTTCTTATATTTAATACAAATTAATTATATTTTTTAACCTCGTAAGGCCGAGGGCTAAATTATGGCGAGTTCTAAGTAAGACCGAATGTGCCTCCTGAAGAACATATTTTTTATAGTCGTTAAGGCCGACGACTTTGCAGCAGATTCTTTTCATGTTAGAGATATGGTATTGAGTTCATACTAATATGAGCCATATATTAATATGTATAGAAGCCATTTATGAAAAAAAATATGATTTGTTTTTTGTTCCTTTAAAAGGCAATCGGCCTTACTGACTATAATGTAGAAAAAATATTTATATTAATAAAAGTAGGGAAAATAGGAAGATTAATTAAAAATGTTGTAATTATCCTGTAGAACTTATGATCATAATTACTTGAAATAATAAATTTAAATTGATTAGTTAATAACTTGTATTTTATTATGACCTTAAAAATTTGTTCCTAATGAAGACCAATCGGCTTTAATTACTTTATTATAGTGTTCTGCTATTGTACCGTGCCAACCCATATAAAAGCATTTTATTTGGGTACTATCAAATTAATTAAACACAAATAAATAAAACATATTTATTATAAAAAGAAAACAAAATTAGGCGTCTCTCCTTCAAAAATAATTTGTCAACATAATTCTAAATTTTTATCATTTTAATGAATACGACCCGATGTTCTTTGCACGGAACAAATATTTTTCGATAAAAAATTTTTGTACAAAATTATGAGAAATTTGTGTAATTATTATTTTAACATATTGACTAGTGTTTCAACTTACAAAATCATGACTGATTTGGCAATTCTACTTTTACATCAAACAAAAAAACTAATAATTTAGTCAACTTTTACTCTTGGACGCACCATCTTGCCGGCAAAAATTGAAAATTTATCCTCTGACGTCTTTTTTTAAATAGTTACAACACCCGGAAACATAAACTGAACAACCGTCGCTATTGACTAGCACGTTACTATTATACTTGGCGCGAATTTTTAAACTTAAATTTATCGATAATGTTTTTGTACCTGTGGGGACACATCCGGCGTTAATTTCAACTTGCTGATATTAGGGTCTCGGCCTTACCGAATATAATGAGTTTGTTCCTTTATAAGAACATTCGGTCTTACGAGGATAAATTACTAACACAAAATGTCAAATGCTTATTATTAATTTACTAAAAAAATTATAGTGAACTTTCAGTCCTATGGCAGGTAATTCAAAATTTGAAGATTTTTATTTACATTATGACTAACGCCCGTCACAGACATAGCTATAATACATGGTTTCATAAATTTCTTATATTTAATACAAATTAATTATATTTTTTAAATTACTAACACAAAATGTCAAATGCTTATTATTAATTTACTAAAAAAATTATAGTGAACTTTCAGTCCTATGGCAGGTAATTCAAAATTTGAAGATTTTTATTTACATTATGACTAAAGCCCGTCACAGACATAGCTATAATATATGTATACAGGGTGAATTTTTCAAGTGGGCCTTCAGGGCGAAATCCGAAACTATAAGGAATATCGAAAAATGCTTAAAGGAGTCGCGAGCCCGATTTTAATGAAAACAAAAACTGCATCATTAGATTTTTGATAAATTTATAATCCTAGCCAGGAGTCCAACCCAATGATTTTGAAAAAAAACCACCCCTGTTTTATTACACCATTCGACAGTGTTGTCAATAAGGATTGATTTCTAGGAAGTAATGATATACGGGAAACTTAAGGAAAGATCGAATTTTTAACAAAATGTTTTTATTTGACCTACTTACTAAACCTTAGCTTAGTAAATGTTTGAAAAAAAAATTTTTTTTTCGTTAAAATCGGACTCGCGACTCCTTTGAACATTTTTCGATATTCCTTATAGTTTCGGATTTCGCCCTGAAGGCCCACTTGAAAAATTCAACCTGTATATATATTAATATAAATTATAGCAAGGCATATTACAATATATTTTCTATACACATATTCAAGTGACCGCACACGCAGCTATAATATATATTTCTATGACGTATATCATCGCATATTAATACATATAGCACGGCATATTAATATATATTATAGCTACGTGTGTGGCAGACTTAAGTTTGCTAATATTTTACAAAAAACAGTTTAATTGGCGACAGTAAGAAACAATTTTTCACACTTTATTCTATAGATAAATAATCAGTTAAGCAATAGCAACTGATTATATTTTGATTTGCCCGCCAGTGTGACTGAACCTTAACAACTAAAATCACAAAGGCTTACGCAAAACGACGTATTTTTTAGTCGACCCATCATGACTAATATTGATTAGATTGCAAGGAAATGTATATTGCATTGTATCATAATCAAGATACATGAACTCATGTTCAGGAAAAGTATCTTGGACACAGTATGCAAAAAAATGGTCATCAAAAGCGACCGTATGTAAGGGTAATACTTTAAAAACTATTTGGCACTCATTGTATACATAAATGTTTTGTATTGAGGCGAAATAGATATTGTCAGGTTTTATGCAATGAACCACAACAGATTTCTTATGGAATTGTGCAGAAGATACTTTGACCCAAGAAACTGACTTTATGTTGTCAATGGTGTCCCAAGAAAAAAATTGTGCAAGTATTGTAGCTGTGCGCATTGTAACTGTAGTTTTGGTTCCAAAACGAATGTGATGTTTTAATCGGTTATTTAGAAAAACGTCATTCAATATCAACTGATGTCTCTTCGCGATTGAGTAAGTCATATTAATTCTGTTACAGGATGATTTCGATGCTAATTTATTCGGGCGATGCTTGGCTTCAAAACGCATCGACGAGAGATGCCGCAGAGGCCCAAATTTAAGCATTGCACCATGATAATGAATCAAATTGTGGAACTTTGGCTTAACATTCTGATTAAATAATTTGGTATACATTTCGCAAACTGTTAAAACTAGATATTGCAAGTATGACATTCTTTCAGGTAGAAATGCTGAACACATAATAACATCTAAAAGAAGCATGAGTTGCACATAAAGTGCCCAATATTTGTCGTCACGAGGTACTAAATCCCCAAACATAATTCCAAAGTACCTACATAGAGTTGAAACTTCCGAAGAGCTTAAGCGTAAATTACCCTTACGTAAATGTTCTATAGACAGCGATACTGGTGCATCTGCTTTATCAGGCCCATAGTCAAATGAACTAAGTTTGTTGTTTAAAAATGTTATGGTAAAGTACTTGGCTTTGTCTACTAAAGCAATAATAATTTCACACATTATATATTTCATAACGCCTTCATTCAGATCATGCATAACATCAACACCCACTTGTGAAAATAAATCAAAATTTTCAACACGTAGCCATATGCATTCCTCTTTTACTCCGGTACATGAAATATTATTTGTTCTCAAGTCTTCCCTGTAATTTTCCATGTTTCTTAGTAGGGAACTATCTTCCTGGTAAAGGCTTGTTCACGCTCGAGGAAGAGCGAGTGGCGGCACTGCATTCTAGTCTGTGCAGTGACAGCTTTTTTGGCGGCCGGCCGCATGCGATATGTCAGTTGAGTCGAGTCGAAATGTCATAATTTGTGGTTAGGATGATGTCCGGGCATCCATAAAATATAATACACAATATTCAAGCAAATAGTGATTTGCGCGGCGCACCTAATATCGGGGTGCGAAAGCCCGCTTTGTGTTTGTGTGTCAAAATCGCGAGTGTGAGTCGTGGTGGCCTATTAGGCATTTGTAGTGCTCCGGTCTCCACCGGTGGATCCACTGCAGATCTTCAGGAGCCGCGACTTCCTTCGAGCTAGCTCAGGAAGTCCACCGGCTACGGAGGAGACGGAAGGAGACAATTGGAGCCAAGGTAAGTAATACCAGCTTTCTATGAGTTGGTAGTCAAATAAAATTCAGCAATACAAGTCGGTGAAACGCCGACGTGGTGGAGTCTACTTGGGGCACCACCATCTCTTGGTAGCAGAGCGTGGTTTTTAGATTTGAGTGGTTCTTAGATTTGAGTATTTGATTAGTATTGTACAATTAATATTGTAATCTTGTTGGTTGTCCAAACGGGCAATACATATTAATTGGTTTTGATTGCTGATTTTAAACCGACTACCAGCTCATTTGTGGACCGATCTCCTTAACTAATTGTCATTGTATATGAAAAATTGAGGTTAAATGTCTTTTGTTGTTCTAGTTAAGTTCTAGCATTTACCTATATTTAAATTTTGGTTTGTTTTTTCATATCTTTGTTTTGCCCTTGACTATTTTGTTTGTTAAGTTGTAAACTTATACTTGAATTTAATTTGTGTAAAAGATTTTGCTGCTAAATGACTTTGCTGTTGTTGTAATACACTATTTTGCTGTGTTAAGTTTTAGCATTTACATTTGATTTTGTTTTGTTTGCCTTTGAATATTGTGTTTGTTAAGTTATTGACTTAATGCTTGAATTTAATTTGTTTGAAAAATTCTGTTGTTAAATGCCTTTGTTGTTCTAGTTAAGTTCTAGCATTTACACTTGATTTTGGTTTGTTTATATATTTTGTTCTGCCTTTGAAGTTCCTCCCGATCTGTTTTATTGTCTGCGGTTGTCGGTCTGTTTGTCTGTGTATTATTATAGAGTATCTTAATTTTGGTGCAAAATGGTCCCGCCAGTCAGCCCGCTTAGTGGTGCCCGCGCGGGTGCACAAAAGATTTTGAGATGGTTTGCTAGTGCCGTCGCTTTGGTAGACCGACCAGACCGAGAACAGGCCTTGTTAATTCGGCATGAGGGAGTACCGGCTCGCTTGAAGGAATTGGAGCAGCTTTTCGTTGCTCATCAACAATATCTGCTCGACCACCCAGCCGAGGGTGCCGCTGAGTTGCGGGCAGTCGACCAATTTAATGCCGATTATGATCAGTGTTTTGAACAGGCGGATGTGATTATAAACAAGGCTCAGGCAATCCTATCCGTCCGGAGGGGTGAGTCGTGCACGCCCGGGGAGGTCAAGCCTACCCCGGCCGGCTTGCTGGGCAGACTGCCCACTTTAGACATCCCAACCTTTGATGGGAACTTGGCTTCTTGGATGGGGTTCATTAACCTCTTTGATAGCCTGGTTCACTCGAGGGACGACCTGTTCCCTAGCCAGAAATTGGCCTATTTGCTCTCTGCCTTACGGGGAGAGGCTGGTGTACTTGTCCAGCATCTACCTGTCAATGATGACAGTTATGATATTGCAAGGGCGTTGTTGACCGCCCGGTATCAGAATGTTCGCTTGCTAGCGGACACACATGTGGCTGCCATTTTAGGGCTGCCACGAGTATCGCGGGTCTCCTCATTGAGGAAGGAGATTTTGAACCCGCTGCTAAGCGCTATTAACGCGCTCAAACGCCTTGATCTACCGGTGGACCAGTGGTCCTTTATTTTGCTCCACCTCATCCTCGATAAGCTTCCCATGGAGATGAAGGGGCGCTTTGAACAAAGGTATGGGGGCAATAGTGCCTCGTACCTCCCCCCCTTCTCGGATCTCCTCAGATTTTTGGAGGATGAGTGTCGGATGACCGACCACTTGGATCTGGTTCCTATACCGGGACCGAGTACAGGCCGCTTTGAGGCGACCCGGGCAGCGCCACGGAGAGAGCGCCGCCCGCACAAGCAGTATACTGCAGTGCGGCAGAACTCTCCACACGGGGAGAGGCCGAGGCCTTGCAAGTGTTGCAAGCGGGATGGCCATCGTTTGCCGGCCTGTCCCAAATTTGTTGGCCTACGCACCGAGGGGCGTAGGAATATGGCCAAGCAGCGGAATTGGTGCTACCGCTGCCTGGGGGCCCATATGGCATCGGCTTGCCCCCACCCACGAGATTGCCACTGTTGTGGAGGGGCCCATCACCCCCTCTTGTGCTTTAACAATAGAGACACTCGTGGGGTGGTGAGAGAGAGGGACTCGCACACGGGCGGGGGCCCTCGTAGGTCACCCACATCTCCGAGGAGATCGGAGGGGCGTGCCACCCCTCCGCGGAGATTGGACAGGCGCCCCCCCTCCAGTGAGAGGATTGGGCGCCCCACCCCCCCTACGGGCGGGGGGGATCAACGCGCCGCTTATGAGGCGCCACCGCGGGATTGGGCCGCGGTTATTAGGGAGCCACGCCGGGAGCCGATACGCTTCTCTCCCCCTATGATGGAGAGACCTCGTTTGTCACGGGCTCCCCCAACTTTCGCCCATCATGGGCACCGCCCGGCCCCCCGATGCAGCTTTGGTCGGGGTGTGTACGTGCCGGATTGGGACCCGCTCGAGCGCCTTGAGCGCCCTATTCCTCCGCCGCGCACGCATTTTTCTTCGGACCCCCCTTCCCCCCCGTTGCGGGGAATGCGGGAGGATTTTCACTAAACCAACTGTCGGCTGCAACCCCCCCACAGGAGCAGGTGCTGTTACCAACAGCCTCCGTACAGGTGTGGGGCCCGAGGGGCACCTTTGTTTTAGTTCGCGCCCTTTTGGATACGGGAGCTCAGGGTTGCATTGCCTCCAGCTGGCTGGTCCGGCAGTTGAGTTTGAACACATCTCCATACCTTGAATCGGTACGAGGAATCGGAGACCTGCGGATCCCGGATCCGATCGGTCAGGTTTTGTTCTCCTTCTCCCCCCACTTCTCTTCAGCGCCCAAAATTGGCGCTACCGCGATTGTTTATGAGAAGGTTGTTGGTCAGCTTCCGCAACAGCACGTTTCGCGCGCTGTCGTTGATGCGACATCAGGATTGACCTTGGCTGACCCTTCCTTCCACCGAACCGGTCCGATTCACTTATTGCTCGGTGCCGATGTTCTAGGCCGCGTGTATTGTGGGAAGAGGAGAGAGTTACAGAAGGGTGGGCTGGTAGCCTTATCTACATCGCTTGGGTTTGTAGTGATGGGACCAGTTAGGCATAACCCACCATCTCCATCGGTGGACAGTTACATAACTGTTAGCTCCACCTTATCGGATGTCCTTCAACGGTTTTGGGAGGTGGAAGAGCCACCTACCGTGAAGCGAGTGAACCCCTTGGACGAGGAGTGTGAGTTGTTCTACCAGAACAATACAGGTCGCCTTCACTCGGGACGGCTGATCACTCGTTTGCCCTTTTTGTCAGTTCGCCCCTCACTTGGCAGCTCCCGGCCGTTGGCTGAGAAGCGACTGCTGTCCATGGAGCGTCGTCTGAGTAGGAACTCCGACCTCAAACAGAAGTATGTCGACTTCATGCGAGAATATGAGCAACTGGGGCACATGTCGGTCTCGCGACTGGACTGGCGACACGAGGAACATAATTTTCTTCCTCACCACGCGGTTTTGAAACCTTCCACCGGGAAGATACGCGTTGTTTTTGATGGGTCAGCTCCTACGTCTACCGGAGTTTCGCTGAATCAATGTCTGCATGCTGGACCGAAGTTGCACCACGAGGTGGGCGATGTATTGACCAACTTCCGTCGCCATGCCGTCGTCTTTGTGACCGATATCCGGATGATGTTTCGGCAGACTGTGATTCACCCGGACGATAGACGATATCAGCTCATATTATGGAGGGAGGATCCCAGGGATCCCATGCTAGTCTACGAGCTGAACACCAATACATACGGTTTGCGTTCGAGCCCCTTTGTGGCAATTCGCTCACTTGTGGAACTCGCTGAACGTGAGCGGTTACGATACCCTCGCGCATCCTTGGTTCTCAAGGAGGATGCATTTGTGGATGATATTTGTACGGGCTCCTCTAGTGTCGAGGAAGCCTTGATTTTGCGAGATGAACTAATTGCTCTTCTCGGGGCTGGTGGTTATGAACTGAGGAAGTGGATGTCCAACTCACCTCAGCTTTTGTGTGACTTGCCAGACGACCACCAGCAGGAGCCTCATATTTTTGAGAATGCCAACACTCCAGATTTACTGTCTGTTTTGGGAGTGCAATACAGACCTGTCCAGGACACGTTCACCTATCGATTGGAGCTGCCAAGCCCCAAGGTCTGGACGAAACGGTTGGTTTTGTCTACAGTAGCTCGTACCTTTGACCCAAATGGCTGGATTAGTCCCGTAGTGTTTTGGATGAAGTGCTTCCTACAGGAACTTTGGTCAGCCGAAGTGTCGTGGGATGAGCCCCTCTCGGGCCGTTTGCTGCGAGATTGGGAGTCCTTCATGTCGTCTCTCCCTGACATTAACCGTGTTAGTATCCCTAGACATATACTGCCTAAGGGACGGTTTACGGCCAGCCTTCATGGCTTTTGTGACGCGTCTGAGAGTGGATACGCAGCCGTCGTATATATCCGGACGGTCGATGATAGAGGAGCTGTTAAGCTCCACTTGCTAATTGCTAAGAGTAAGGTTGCTCCACTTCGGACTCGGTTAACGATTCCGAAGTTAGAATTGTCTGGAGCTACTCTTCTGGTTCGTTTGATGAACCACGTTGTTGACACCCTGGGACGTAGTGTGGACTTTGAGTCGCTCTTTGCTTGGTCCGACAGTCAGGTTGTCCTGTGTTGGATTAAGAACTCCGTCCACTCCCTGGAAGTATTTGTGGCCAATCGGGTATCCCAAATACAGGCCTCGAAGGCCACGTTGATTTGGCGCCACGTGCCAGGTGAAATAAACCCTGCTGACTGTGCATCACGTGGCAGCGAAGCCCCTCAGCTTATTGACCACACTCTGTGGTGGGGTCCCGACTGGTTGTTACAACCATCTTGGCCTTCCACACCAGCTGTGGTGAAGGTACCAAATCCGGGCTTGCGTGTTCACGCTGTCGAGACTATGGCGGCTCCAGAGCGGGAATTTTTATTAGACCGCTACAGTTCTCTGGACAAGTTGCTCGGCGTGACCGCTTGGATAAGAAGATTTATACGAAATTGTCGCCGGCCTCAGGACAAAGATTTGTGTCCGGTCCTCTCACCGCAGGAGCGCCAAGATGCTCTTCTGCATTGGGTGCGTATGACCCAGTCTAGAGCGTTTGAACCGGAACTTAAGATTTTCCGTACCGGGACGTCCAAATTGAAGGGACCCTTGGTGCGTTTGACTCCCTTTCTGGATGATAAAGGATTGTTGCGTGTAGGAGGCCGATTGAGGCACGCTAACTTGCCTTATAGATCACGTCATCCCCTGTTGCTCCCCAAGGACGGACCATTGGTGCGATTGTTGATCATTGATCGCCATGTGAAGAATGCTCATGCCGGATGTAATGCATTGACCGCGCTCCTCCAACGGGAGTTTTGGATTTTGTCAGCGCGAAGAATAATCCGACCTGTTATCTTTCGATGTCTGCCCTGCTATCGTTTACGCCCCGAGACGATGCAGCCCCAAATGGGTGATTTGCCTGCTGATCGTGTGAATGAATCGATGACCTTCTTAGGAGTTGGAACTGATTTCGCGGGACCGTTCACTATAAAAACGTCGCGACTCCGTAATGCTAAGACTGAAAAGGCTTACTTGTGTGTGTTTGTTTGTTTGGCCACTAAAGCCGTTCATTTGGAGGTGGTGAGTGCGCTCACCATGGACGCTTTCTTAGCAGCGTTAGGCAGATTTGTCTCCCGCCGGGGACTGCCTTCTCTAATTCGGTCCGATTGTGGGACGAACTTCAAGGGCACTGATAGACATATAAGAGAAGTTTGTGAATTTTTAGATAAAAATAATATTGAGATCGGATCCACACTCTCCCGTAGGGGGGTAACATGGCGATACTCCCCGCCGTCTTGCCCTCACTGGGGAGGGATTTTTGAGTCTGTTGTAAAGGCCGCCAAGACTCACCTTCGCCGCGTTATTGGGGAGACTATTCTCACGTTCGAGGAACTCGCGACGGTGTTTCATAAGATTGAGGCGGTTTTCAACTCGCGTCCGTTATGTCCGTTGTCTACCGACGCGAACGATTTGCAGGCCCTCACGCCGGGCCATTTCTTGATAGGCAGACCACTTAACGCCCTGCCCGAGTATCCTTATAGAGATATCAATCCCGGACGCCTTTCGCGGTTTGAGTTGCTCCAGCAGCTTACCCAGAGTTTCTGGCGCCGCTGGCACCTTGAATATTTACACATTTTGCAACAGCGCGTTAAGTGGTCAGATAAGACAAACCCACCGAGGGTTGGAGACCTCGTGTTAGTGAAGGACCCAAACCTGCCACCCTTACGTTGGCGTCGCGGACGCATTGTCCAACTTACTCTAGGGTCTGATGGTGTGCCCAGGTTTGCCGAGGTCCTAGTTGGGGATTCTGTTTTGAAGCGCGCGGTCGCTACTCTTTCTCGCCTCCCCTTAGACTGATTTGGCGGACAGTCCGGGACTGTCCGGAGCGGGGGGATGTTCACGCTCGAGGAAGAGCGAGTGGCGGCACTGCATTCTAGTCTGTGCAGTGACAGCTTTTTTGGCGGCCGGCCGCATGCGATATGTCAGTTGAGTCGAGTCGAAATGTCATAATTTGTGGTTAGGATGATGTCCGGGCATCCATAAAATATAATACACAATATTCAAGCAAATAGTGATTTGCGCGGCGCACCTAATATCGGGGTGCGAAAGCCCGCTTTGTGTTTGTGTGTCAAAATCGCGAGTGTGAGTCGTGGTGGCCTATTAGGCATTTGTAGTGCTCCGGTCTCCACCGGTGGATCCACTGCAGATCTTCAGGAGCCGCGACTTCCTTCGAGCTAGCTCAGGAAGTCCACCGGCTACGGAGGAGACGGAAGGAGACAATTGGAGCCAAGGTAAGTAATACCAGCTTTCTATGAGTTGGTAGTCAAATAAAATTCAGCAATACAAGTCGGTGAAACGCCGACGTGGTGGAGTCTACTTGGGGCACCACCAGGCTTCTCATATCATTTTTATTGATTTTGCAGTTCCTACAGGGAAAATTACAAGAAAAGCTTTCTGCAAATCCAGTGATACTGTGAAGACCCAAGTTATCCCCAAGAATAAGACCCAACTCAAAATAAACAGTACCTTTGAAATCTGTAATGTCAAATGAAATACCTTGTCTAGCTAAAAAATTGAATTCATCAATTAAGGGTTGAAAAATTATTCTGTTACCAAATCTAACCCGATCAGAAGAGTGGTACAACATAATCAAAAATATACTTGTGAGTTGCGGCTGATATTGTTTGGGCAAACAAGGCAATGAAACATATGCGGCCCCTAGTTTATGGATTGAACTGTGACTACCCAAAGCATTTAGTGGTTCAAAGTCATCTATTTGTAAGAAAAAGGGCATTACCAATTTATTGCCATGTAGCGATCGTCTTGACTGCCAAAAGGAACCATGCACAAAATGTTCAATGGTATGGGTCGAGTCATGTGCTAGTAAATCATTCATATGTTGTATCGTTTCAACTAATATATTAGGCAATGAAAAAAATTTTTCTAGCACTTGTCTTAGAGGTATTACATGGGCTTTTGATTCAATGGATTTGTATAATCTTAAACCGCCGCTTAAAACAAAGTCATATCTACTACCTACTGTGTACGGAATAGATTCTATGTAAGATCCATGATCCTTGAAATACTTTAGTCTCTGATGATAACTACAAAAATTTGATAAAGCAGAACAAATATTTTTTTCTATAACACAACTGCTATGTTGGCGTAAGCTTGGAAAAACAGAATTGTGAAATATGCTTTGGATGCCATTAAAAACAGTATCAGCCACATTTTGAGGCACTTGAGGGTTACCATATAGAGAAGATAGTAACTGGGCCAAACTTATGTCCAAAGGGATAATCGATTTATCCATACTGTTTGATGTACTAGGTTCATTTAAAATTATTTTATCTTGGGTCCCCACAAACTTTTCATTATTCATTGTATCACCTACTATTTCTTCACCATGTAACGTATTAGTCAGAGCAGAATGTTCTTTTATGTAGTGCCTTCTATAAGAACTAAAAATATGAAAAGTTCTAAAACAGTTTATAACTGAGCAAGAAAAACTATTAACTTCCTTATGATAAAAAGCCATATGTTTCCTTAATCTTGTAAAATTATTAAAACTACAGTTACATAATGCACAAGCAATCATCTTGTTTTTGGACAGAAATGTGTTAAAAAAATCCTAACCAGTTTCAAATAGAATTTAATTGCGAAAGAAGTTCTCTTAAAGGAACTCCCTCAACATCAAATTTTGACTTCATACCAAACATTGCCCGTTGAATGAACATCCAACATGGGAAAGATGCCTTTGGGTATGCACAATCTAAGGCCCAGTACAAATTATAGATCAGCTTAATAGCTTCACAAACTGTGGATACCTGGTAACGTGGGCCAGCAGTAGTTACAATTTCATACATATGTAAGTCTGTCCAAGATGGCCCCACTGCAAGGATATATGGCTGATTCGGAATACCTTTTGAAGCGTTAAATGCTTCTCTTTGAGTACAAAATATAGCGACGTCAGATGCTGTTGCTACGCGCGCCAAGAAGCTATTTCTGGTTTCATCCCTTGTTAGTCTCCAAATTTTCTTTTTGGGGACTGTGATGGTGTGCATCTGTCGCAGCAGAGCGACGATGCCCAGTAATGCCGCTACGTTGGCTTGTTCTTCTCCAGCTGTAACATAAATATACTATTTTACATTATTTTACCCACAAATTATAATCTAGTGGCTTTCCGCCTCCGGCTTCGCCTGCGTTTTATTCGAATATCCCACTGGAAAGAGGTGTTTTCCTTCAGTAAAATAATCTTATTCCTTCCCCGGATCTTAAACCACCCCTACCAACTTAAACAACCATACCAAATTACATAGAAATCGGGTTTTCCTGTGGGAAAGCGATATTTTACCGCGGTTAAAAGTATCCTATATCGTTTCCCGGGGTCCAAACTATATTTATACGAAACTAGCTTTCCGCCCGCGTTTTATTCGATTTTCCCACAGGAAAGAGATGTTTTCCCTCCGTAAAATTATCTAATTTCGTTTCCCGTGTCTTAAACCATCCCCATACCAAATTACACCGGAAATAGTTCGGCTGTTATTATCGCAGTTTCCCACGGGAAAGAGATATTTTACCGCGGTAAAAAGTATCCTATGTCCGTTCACAGGGTCTGTCTGTCTGTCTGTCCGGCTTTCACGCTAAAACTACTAAACCGATTTTGATGAAATTTGGTATGCATATAGTTTGGACCCCGGGAACGAACATAGGATACTTTTTACCGCGGTAAAATACCTCTTTCCCGTGGGAAACCGCGATAACAACAGTCGAACCTGTCCGGCTTTCACGCTAAAACTACTGAATCGATTTTGATGAAATTCGGTACACATATGGTTTGGACCTCGAGAACGGACATAGGATACTTTTTACCGCGGTAAAATATCTCTTTCCCGTGGGAAACCGCGATAACACCAGTCGAACTATTTCTGGTGTAATTTGGTATGGGGATTGTTTAAGACATGAGAAACGAAATTAGATAATTTACTGAGGGAAAACATCTCTTTCCTGCGGGAACATTCAAATAAAACGCGGGCGAAGCCGCGGGCGGAAAGCTAGTATTAGTATAGATTGACAAATTGAATGAATTGAACAAAAGGAAAGACAGAACAAAAAAAAATTAATTATGTTTTTGTTATTGGTACCCGATAAACATTCATACCCATTTAGTAAAAACTTATTATTTTGACTTTACAAACAGACACTTCAATTTTATTTAATTCTATAGATGTAATATGTTAGTTATTCAATTATATTTTACCTGAGGCTAAATCCAGCAGCTCTATTATTGTGTCGTCGGATTTGTTTGATTCTGCCTTTTCAGTGAGCAGTTTCAATAACTTCAGCTTTACGAGAGGAAAACTTTCCTCAAATTTGTTATTTTCTGTAGGATACACAGCTTGAAAGTCAGAAGTTAGCTGTAAAGAAATACAAAATAAATTAATATTAAGTTAGACGTAGATAAGAAAATTTTATGCAGAAGAAATTAACTGCAAATAAATTTTTATCATTTTATTTTATTTGAACTATCATGACCGGTCATTTAATACTTCACACAATTAAAGCCATCTTTAGGCTGTATGAGGTATGTAACACTTGTAAGATACAAAGAAACACACATACACTCAAAATACTCAAATAACATTATCCTTCTTCTTACAAAATTGAGTAAAAAGTTATTTTCCGACCACATTACATAAAAACCAGCAAAGATTAAGTTTTTAATATTATAATAAGAAACATAATTAAGTGCTGTAGATTTTTGTAAATAATAAAATAAAATATGCAATTGTAACTCACCAACTCATGCCCATTGGGCAGTGTGAGCCCTGGAAAGGTATTAAAATATTCTACAAATGAAATTTGTTTAAGGATTTTCATTCGAGCATCAAAAGTTGATTGCCATTTACTTTTTAACGTTACTTGTGGATAGGAAGTACCCCTAAGCCAGTCCAAGTTTTGTTGGCTATATAGTTGTTCAGATTCTTTATGTTCCTCTGGTAGTGGCCTTATCCTTTTGTGAAGCTCACTAGCTGAACTTTTCGAACTGCAGCCACTGTCAGTACTGTCGCTGTCAGCGCCACGCTTTTTTGGGCCTTCTAGAGTTAAATTTCTGCGGTGTGTAATAAGCCGGTTATGGATAAGGCCACTGGCTTGTATTACTTTTCCATCTACAACATGATACGGTACATAGTACACTTCTTTTGATTCACCTTTGAAAAGTGAAGCGATTTCAGTACTCCAATTTTCCCAAACATGTTTTCTTATAGATTGATTTAATCTTTGTAATAATTGAAGTTCTAACTCAACTATCAAGCTGACTATATAGCAACGATCCCGAGATGTCAAGGCAAGACCTTTCTGAGCTTTTTCAATCAGTAATTTTCCTTTTGTTTGTTTAGTTAAGAGACTGTGAAGCTGAGACTTGCTGTTATCTTCAATGGAACTGGCATCTATATCCTTTCGGAACTCAAAATCTGTGCCAAGTTCAAATGGAAATGAATAGTCCTAAAACAATCATGTTAAGTTAAACTTTAAGATTAACCCATTAACAAATAGATAATTTTTGTAATGATATTTACTAACGAATAATCTATACTAATATTATAAATGCGAAAGTAACTCTGTCTGTCTGTCTGTCCGGCTTTCACGCTAAAACTACTGAACCGATATTGATGAAATTTGGTACACATATACTTTGGACCCCGGGAATGGACATAGGATACTTTTTACCGCGGTAAAATACCTCTTTCCCGTGGGAAATCGCGATAGCCACAGAACTATTTCCGGCTTTCACGCTAAAACTACTGAACCGATTTTGATGAAATTTGGTACACATATAGTTTGGACCCCGGGAAGGGACATAGGATACTTTTTACCGCGGTAAAATAGCTCTTTCCCGTGGAAAACCGCGATTACAATAGCCGAACTTTTTTTGGTGTAATTTGGTATGGGGATGGTTTAAGACACGGGAAACGAAATTAGATAATTTTACTGCTGGAAAACGTTTAAACTCTGAAACAATAGTAAATTGGTGTAATATTTGTAAAATATCAACTATGAAGACATTCCTGTACTCATAAAAAATATTATTATATCAAAAAAGAATATTAATGTGAATTTATATTATTTTTCAAATGACATGTATGGGAGATTCTAGTACCTACTTCAATTGTAACCGGGTTCAAAGATGTATCAAAATTTATCTTCTCTTGTGTGGAACTAGTATCTACGTTTAAACTCTGAAACAATAGTAAATTGGTGTAATATTTGTAAAATATCAACTATGAAGACATTCCTGTACTCATAAAAAATATTATTATATCAAAAAAGAATATTAATGTGAATTTATATTATTTTTCAAATGACATGTATGGGAGATTCTAGTACCTACTTCAATTGTAACCGGGTTCAAAGATGTATCAAAATTTATCTTCTCTTGTGTGGAACTAGTATCTACGTTTAAACTCTGAAACAATAGTAAATTGGTGTAATATTTGTAAAATATCAACTATGAAGACATTCCTGTACTCATATAAAATATTATATCAAAAAAGAATATTAATTTGAATTTATATTATTTTTCAAATCACATGTAGGTACCTACCTCAAATGTTTCACTTGGTTTTAAAACTTTATGCTGCCTTACAGGCAATGCTACTAATGGTCCTGCTGAGTAAAAATCGGATGATTTATTGGAACTCTGAAATAAAATATTGAAATCCATTGAATCACATTTGGTTTACAGTCAGTAACAGCACAGATTAAGTATTAGTTACTACATAAAGTAACAGGCCAATGGGTATACACGACTGATACTATTGATATTAAGATATTAATTACACACACTGACACTTATACTTCGGTTCACGAAAGATGACCGCAAATGGCGACTTTCTGTGCATGAAAAGTCGTAGAAATAAGCCATAAAAACAAATAACATTTTATTGGTAGTGATACAAATATGTGAAATTGTAAATACAAGTTATGAAAATAAATCAAAGGTATGTAGGTAATTTAAATGGAGTCACTCAAAATGCATGCTGCGCATGGGCGTAGCCAGGGGGGGGGTTTAGGGGGTTCAAACCCCCCCCGAAAAGTTCAAATATCAAAATCAAAGTATGAAGAGGCGAGCGGCATAACTCATTATTACACTAATAATGTATCTTGAACCCCCCCCGAAACTAAAACCTGGTCTTGAACCCCCCCCGAAAGTAAAACCTGGCTACGCCCATGAGCTGCGCAGTGGTAATCTTTCGTGAACCGAACCATAAATTATACTCCGCGCGCCGAATGATGATCCCTATGACAGTTTCTTAGCGCTTAAGGCGCTCTTGTAGGAAATCACGCGAAACGAACAATTTTTCGTCGCACAATTAACCATATCGGTGCATGCTACAAACTAGAGAAAAAAAGAAGTCCGATGTATAAATGTGAGACTTTTCAAAAAAAAAAGTGATATAAGTAAAATGAAATCAGAGATAAAAAATCACAAAAAGAAGTTAAAAAAATTTTTTTCCTCACTGTTTGCAATATTTTGATAGATTACTATCATATTTTATTTAATGATAATAAAGGCAACTCAATTAACTTAATTATCTACTGAATTATCTATTTAATATCCCATTTAAGCATGTACATCTTCTTAAATTAAATAAAAACTGTCAAAATTCTGTGAATTTGACGCTCGGGAAAATAAAATGCATCGCCAATTTGAACCTTATTTGTTTGCACGATCCACTGAGTGAACATTCCCTTACTACAGCGCCTTAACATTATACTGACGTCCTGTCACATCCAATCCTCTAGAGGTCCATAAGAAAGTCGAAAAAATCATAATTGTGTACATTTGAAAATAAAAAACAAGTGGGGTTTGGAAACGGCGTAGCCATTTCCGCTCCGCAGTTCGAAAATATTGTCAGAGTAAGAAAGATTGATGAATAAGTAGACGATCAGACCCTGACTCCTTCCTGTTCCATGATAGGATGCTCAGTACTATCTAGCACCAAAGTACTCGTCAAGACCAATCAAATGAGCCCAAACTCGATAGGATTATGTCGCTTAATAAATGAGATCCTATGGCTACCTTCCGGATCCATCATCAGATCCTGGCTACCATCTAGTACTAAAGTACTCGTCAATACGGAGCAAACGAGTCCAAACTCTATGGTATTATGTCATTCAAATACTATGTTCCTATGGCGACCTTCTGGTTCCATCATCAGATCAGCGCCATATCATAATAATTTTGCATTATTGTCTGATTTAGACATGCGTACAAAATTTCAGCTCAATCGGTAACCAGGAAGTGGGTTAGCGAGTAAATAGATTTGCTTTATGAGAAAAATGTATGGAAAATGGGACTTTTATGATCACCAGGTCATAACCAGTGGTCATAACCCAAAACAAAATACTTCTTGCACAACTAGATGCCGAACCGGACCTATTATTGAAAACCCGAGCCAATTCCGTCCACTGGTTCTCGAGTTACAGCGCGCACATGATGACTAAGAAAGTAAGATAGTAAGAAAGTAAGATCGTAAGGTTAGTTTTTTGGATCCCCTGCCTCACAGGAGCCACCTACTGACATCGGATCTTGACTGACGTGTCGGTCTTGACGAGGCCTCTCATCTGATACCACATTTGATATGGTAAAGTGTAATGCCAATGCACTAGGGTCAATTTTCCGGTGTTGGCCAGATTCAAAAACAATATATAGCGGAGCTATAAAATTAATATTTAGAAATTATTACGTAATATTCGGAAATATTGGAAAAAAGCTCAATGCGATAGAAATGTCATGGGATCATTGTAGCAGCCTTCAAGGTGAAGGCATGCGGGTGGAATCGAAATTCCTTAGTGGACTGTAAGGTGTGGTTCTACTAAACTGAGGGTTTAGTTGATACTAATTTAAAAGGAATATACGGCTGGTGACACAAGTGAATGGATTCTATGGAAATAAAATCTGCACTACTTGCCTTGCGGTGTGGTGTATGGCGGCTCATCTATCGACCTAAATTATGGGCCGCAGTGCACGTTCCGGCGCCGGTATTTCCTTCAGATCACTAGCAGCGGGATGGAGCACCAGTTTCTTCAGTAATTATCACAAACAGGCAAAACTGATATATATAATAGATATAGCGGAAGCGCGAATCTCCGTCCTCCTTACTGATAACCGATCTCTGATCGACTGCCGGGAGCAATGCGTTGACGCATTGCGATGCGGATATGCCATCTCTCTCACACACAATATTTGGCGTAGTGCAGAAAGGGATAGGTAATGTACAGGAAATACAAGGCACAATTGTGTCACCAGCGAAATACCAAGAAATACTTACTTTTAATTTGAAACAAATAATTACAAAACCTGACAAAAACAGGCGCGAAAACATTAAACCAATAAATTTTTAGTTTCTTATATATTGGCGTTAACATTCCCCCCGGCCTTAAAGGGTCACCTTTAAAAGAAAAATATACTGAGTATGTAAAAAATGCGATGGAGTGAGAGCCTTAGGCTCCGAGGGATCAGCGCTTAAAACGGTCAAAGGCCGGGAATTTAAAAGGCACACTATTTGGGCAAGGACAGTTACTAATTCCTCATAGGAGAGGATTTGTTGACCTATTGTTTTGAAAAGGTGAGTCTTTACAGCCTTTACCATAGACTCCCAACAGCCACCGAAATGTGGTGACGCGGGCGGAATAAATTGCCAATCAATGCGACTCTCAGCGAGCTCTTCTTCGAATCGAGGGCGGTATTCTTTATTAATAAAATTATATAAGTCGCGCAAATATGAATTAGCTCCTCGAAAATTAGTTGCGTTATCGGAATAAAGGCACTGTACCGGTCCGCGGAGTGACAAAAAACGTTTTAAGGCGGCTATGAAGGAAGCAGTCGAAAGATCGCTAGCTAATTCGACATGAATAGCGCGGGTGGTCATACATGTAAAAATGCACAGGTAACCTTTGCGACTCCTAGCCCCCCTAGAACGAATAGGTACATATTGAATTGGGCCAGCGTAGTCACAACCAGTGTGGGAAAAAGCCTTTACTGCCGCGTTAACTCTATGTTCGGGGAGATCGCTCATTATCGGCGAACTCTGCGGTCGCGGTTTCCACTTGTGGCAAAAATTGCACTTGTGAATTCTTAAACGAATGATTCGTCTAGCGGACAAGATCCAATATCTGTGACGCAACAATGACATAGTGAGTTCTGGACCCGCGTGTAAGTATTTTTTATGATAGTAGTCTACGAGAATCTCAACTATGCGGTCACGACGTGGCAACACTATCGGGTATTTAGTACTATAAGCTTCAGCCGAATGTGTTAAACGATCACCAACGCGAATCAAGTTATTATTTAAAAATGGTTTGAGTTTAATAAGGGCGGATGAACAACATTTATTATCTTTTAAATCGATAAGATCTTTACAGAAATGTTTTCTTTGAACATGTTGCAATAAAATATTTTCAGCGAATTCAAGATCACTTGCGGTAACAGAGTCAGTTCGACGCGGCAGTTTTTTTATAAAGCGATACATAAAAACAATAACACGCAGTAACTTAGACCACGATGACGTGCGTTCAGCGAGAGCGAGTAAAGGCGAGTCAAATTTTGTGTCAGAAACTACCGGGTGAGAGTGGACCTTCTCCTCCGGAATTACGCCCGAATCTAAATCAGTAACTTTGTTTATAGGCCATTCGGAAGGATCGCGTTTGGCCCAAGAAGGGCCGTACAGCCATAGCGGGTGCCCGAGGAATTTCTCAGGCGTTAATCCACGTGATAGACAGTCCGCAGGGTTGTCAGTGCCTGCCACGTGGTAGAAATATTTAGCGGGAACATTATCTACGATGCGAACGACACGATTGGACACAAAAGTTTGCCAACGATGTGGAGAGGAATTGATCCAACAAAGCGTTACCTTTGAATCGGTAAAGGCGTAGATATTACTCACTTTATATCGCGGGTCGTACGTGTTGTGAACGTGACGAAGAAGTTTGGAAAGAAGCTCTGCGCCACAAAGCTCCAATCGAGCTACGGTCAGCGGTTTGACAGGCGATACTTTTGATTTGGCACAAACTAACTGGACAGTTATTTCGTCATTACGAGTAATATGAGCATAGACGACAGCACCGTAGGCGCGTTCGCTAGCGTCTGAAAATCCTATTAAGCGTAGAATGCAATTGTCAAAGAGGCCTAAATGGCGCGGAACTCTAAAATTATTTAACAGCGATAAGGTAGAACAAAAACTTTGCCAAGTGCATATGATGTGACGGGGCGGAACGTCGTCCCAATCGATCTTCAATAACCATAACTCTTTGATGAGTAGTTTTGCGTAAAGTACTATAGGCGCGACGAATCCCATAATGTCCCAAAGTCGGGCTACAGTCGATAGTATAGCGCGTTTGGTACACGTAGGTGGCGGAACGGAAATATGAAATTCAAAAGAATCACTTGACTTACACCAGCGCAAGCCAAGGATCTTTTGTTCTACTGACTTGTCAAATTCTAATTGTTCAGTCAATCTATGGGACGCAGGAATACTGCTTAATACTGCCTGAGAGTTACTTGTCCATTTGACTAAATCGAATTGACCTCCTTTAAAAAGCTGAATAAGTTCGCGAGAAACCTGAACTGCGCGGGATTCTGATATTTCACTATAGACGATATCGTCCATATATAACGAATTAGAGGCGACAGCGCGAGCGAGAGGATAGTTATGACCATCGTCTTCTATTAATTGTTGTATGGTGCGGAGTGCGTGATACGGACTAGACTTAAGGCCAAAGCAGACGCGGTTAAATTGGTATAATGTCAAAGGATCACATGTCTTAAATCGATATAAGATGCGTTGAAAGCGACGATCGCTTTCTTTTACACCAATTTGTAAGAACATTTGTCGACAATCAGCCGACAGAGCGATAGCGAATAAACGATAATTTAACAGAATTGTAAATAAGTCACCCTGTAAATTCGGACCACTGTGCAAAATATCATTGAGAGATGTACCAGAACTCGATTTACAACTAGCGTCCAATACAGAACGTAATTTCGTTGAGGGTTTGTCTAAACGTATAACTGCGTGATGCGGTATGACGTAATCGGGACTACTATCGCTAACATTGTCTAAGGGCGCGGGAGATAAATATCCTTTATCTATATATTCACGAATAGCGGCATTATAAGCATTACGTAACTCAAGAGAAGACTCCAATTTCTTTTCTAGACAGAAGAAACGTTTTTTCGCGACATCGAGCGAATTTCCTAAAGAGAACACGTCGGTGCGAAATGGTAAAGCTACAGTGTATCTACCGGTGTCTTTATCACGTATCGTTGTCATCGAATAAAAGTGTTCACACTCTAATTCATCGAGAGATTTGCTTGACAAATGAGTACCGGGAGCTTCATCAACGTGCCAAAATCTTTTTAATGTTGTCTCCAGTGAGTCAACGCTAAAAGTATCAGGCGAATGCGAATCATATGAACAACAAGCGAGCGATATTTTATTATTACGTCGCATAGGTAACGCAGGTACAGTGCCCATGATGACGTATCCAAGTACGGTCTGCACAGCAGGTGGCGCAGAAGAATTGCTACTCACGACGCGAGGTAGTAGCAGATGCGGGAAAAGTGAGGCCCCGATCAGTACATCGATACGACCGGGGGTACCGAACGATTCGTCGGCGAGCGGTAAGCCCTTTAAATAAGGTAACGCGGAAATATCTACAGGAGCGGTAGGTAAATAGTCGGTTATTTCATCGATAACTAACGAGTTAACATTATACATAACGTTAGAATTAAAGCGGGAAAAGAATTGGAAATGTACGGAGCCCTTAACTGATTTTTCGGTACCACCAATGCCTTTAACTGAAGAAGTTTCGGATAAATGTTTTGTCAAATTTAACCGTTTACAACAATCAGTGGTAATGAAATTTGTTTGTGAGCCGCTATCTAACAAACACCTTATAAGATGTTTATTGTTCAAGGAATCGCGTACAATTACTGTTGCTGTCGATAAAAGTATCGTTGTATTAGCAGTACATTGCTGCTTATATTCGCAAGACCTCTCAGGATCTAACTCTGACGACGCCGCAATGGACGCGTTACATTGTGGAGCGGCTTGAGTGATAACGCTTTGGTCTGGCTGGTTAAGGCGCGAAACCTGAGCGTGCGCAAATGAATGGGACGGTTGCGGTTGCGCGAGCGAAAGGGGCAGCTGCGTGGACGCAGACTGTGCGTGCGACAAGGACGGCTGTGTGCTATCGGTCAGCCCTTGAAATGATGGCGCGACGGCAGGAAGGTTCGAATACGAACCACTCGAATCCTTACCACTCGATAATTGAGTTGAATAAGACTGCTGCTTTCGATTGAAGTGCAAAAGTGTATGATGTTTATTATTACAACTTTTACATCGGGAAGCTGACTGACAAACGCCAGCCCTATGTTTGGTACTTAAACAATTGATACATGCATCAATTTGCTTTACAGATTTAAAACGATCGCTAGGCGACATATTAGAAAATGCGGGACATTTGTATAAATGTTCATGAACAAAGTTATTGCACAAACACTTTGCGGGCTTATTAATAATAGTATAAGATTGCGGTTGCGGGGCAGTTTTACCGGGCTTGCTCACATTAAACTGTTTTTTATTTATCGATTGTTTAGCGTTATTAAAATTAGTTGAATTCGGGTTTTCGAGAACTTTTGTGTTTTGAAAAATACGATATTGTTCTCTAATAAATTTAATTAAATTATCGAAAGAAGGTATTTCGTCTTTCGAGCTCATTTCGAATAATCGAGCGGTTTCAGTATCAACTTTTTTTATAGCAATATGGAACAAAATAAAATCGGATAAATTATCTATTTTAAGGTTTTTTAATGCATTTGCGGCAGAAACAAAATTATCGCAAAATGATTCATAATTATCAATGGACGCGGTATTAAATGACTTATGATCAAATATTCGATTTAAGTAAGTAGAAGCCAACATACGTTTATCTTCATACTTATTAACGAGCGATTCAAATATCATTTCATAATTATTTCCATCTGGACAGATTCCGGAAAATGCAGATTGGGCTTTGTCGGAAAGTTTCCCTAATAAGTAATACAATTTCTCTGAGTTAGTCAAAGAACTATTTTCGTGTACCGTACTTTTAAAATTGGCGTAAAATGATGGCCAGTTACGAATGTCTCCATCGAATGACATAATTTCAATAGGGGGTAATCGAATCTTTTGTTTGACTAAATCATTACTGTTCGACGAAGTAAGCGGTGCGGGAGATAACTTACAAAAATTCGAATGACTATATTTAATGCGACAATACAAATCTTCGAAGCTAATCCATGCCTGTGCATTAATTTTATTTTTAGGGTTTTGTTTTAATAGAAGAACGTTATATTTGTCGTATGCCTCGCGGAACTCGGTGCGAATCGCATCGATATTGACATATGCACACATAAACCTTTCAAGGGGCTCAATACCGGTATTCACCTTTTCAATTAGGTCAAAAATTGTTTGCAAGCGAGCGTAAATCATATCACGGGCTGACAATGCCAATTGAAGGCCAATGGACGGGTCATCATGATCACTCTCGGTATCCTTCTCGTCTCGAGGCATTTTGAATTAAATATATAAGCTAATTAAAGTAAGGAATAAAATAAATAAATTGTGTTGCGTAGCTTTTAAAAGCTATGAACTGTAACTTATATTCGATGATGAAGCGAGCGAGTTATGTAGGTTAAAGATAGTTTACCTACCTACGAAAATAAAACTATGCGGTATAAAAAAGAAATATATAAAGTACGCAATGACTATATATATATTAATGTTAGGAAATTATTAAAATGCGGTAAAAGACGGAGATTCATAAATTATAAAAAATACGTATGTAAATTAGCGTGCGGTAATTTTATAATAAAAATATAAGTAATTGTATGCGGGAAAAGGCATCAGGGGGCCACAATTGTAACGATATGGCTCCAAGCCTATAAGCGGAAAGGATGTAACAAGATATCCGGCTCGAAGGACCATCAAAATGTAGCAGCCTTCAAGGTGAAGGCATGCGGGTGGAATCGAAATTCCTTAGTGGACTGTAAGGTGTGGTTCTACTAAACTGAGGGTTTAGTTGATACTAATTTAAAAGGAATATACGGCTGGTGACACAAGTGAATGGATTCTATGGAAATAAAATCTGCACTACTTGCCTTGCGGTGTGGTGTATGGCGGCTCATCTATCGACCTAAATTATGGGCCGCAGTGCACGTTCCGGCGCCGGTATTTCCTTCAGATCACTAGCAGCGGGATGGAGCACCAGTTTCTTCAGTAATTATCACAAACAGGCAAAACTGATATATATAATAGATATAGCGGAAGCGCGAATCTCCGTCCTCCTTACTGATAACCGATCTCTGATCGACTGCCGGGAGCAATGCGTTGACGCATTGCGATGCGGATATGCCATCTCTCTCACACACAATATTTGGCGTAGTGCAGAAAGGGATAGGTAATGTACAGGAAATACAAGGCACAATTGTGTCACCAGCGAAATACCAAGAAATACTTACTTTTAATTTGAAACAAATAATTACAAAACCTGACAAAAACAGGCGCGAAAACATTAAACCAATAAATTTTTAGTTTCTTATATATTGGCGTTAACAATCATCATTCTGCACGTGGAGTATAGGAATCATTCCAGTTATTACTTTATAGTTTTTTGACAATTCGTCGATTAACTACATATGGAAAATAAAGTCATGCAATTGTGAGCTATATTAATGTACACACAACAACACGTCAGGCTTTACATATTGACCTTTGGACAGCTCTTATGCCGTAAGAAATAGCGGCGGCTTTCGTAATGCAATGTAGCCTGACGTGTTGCTGAATGTACACATAGCAACGCGTCAGACTTTACATATTGACCTTTGGACAGCTCTTATGCCGCTCGTAATAGCGGCCGCTTTCGTAGAGCAATGTAAAGCCTGATGTGTTGCTGACTGAACATGCAAATTATGCTAACTACTAAAAGAAAAACTAACTTCTTGCAGTTTAAATTTTTCAAGAGCAGACCGCAGTCTGATTTTATCTGCCAGTTTTTCTGTTAGTTGACTCAATTCAGCGTCATTTGCTTCTTTTAATATTTCTATAGTTACCCCCTCCACTGAAAGCAAGCAACAAAGATTCAATCCGTGTTGTCGATCGATAGTATATCGATAGCTTCAAATTGCATAGTTACTTAAAATCTAATGTACCTAACTCATTATAAATAAGTAACAGTAAATAAAAAATCTATTGGTTTATTGGTACCTCTACCTATATCGATTTTTTGCAAATATATTGTGAATAGTAGGTATCGATATTATCAACTGTTACTGTTTCAAACAATGGAGAGTTAATAATTTGCAGCTGTATAAGCTTACAATTTAAAATGTCTATTAGGTACCAATAGATAGTTATTTCTTTATTTTCAGTTGAAGAATATTATTAGGTGGTAAAATTAACTATAGGTCGGCAACAGAAATGGCAGGCAACCAGTCGCGTCATCACGCCAAACGGTCGCGTAACCACACGAAATAAAGGAAATAAACCATACAAAAAAAAACCCAAACGACATAGAAGCACACACAGACACGCACTACTACAACATACACGATAAACTTAGATATTATAATATTTTATCATTATTCTTCGGGGCTTCAAACAAAACAAACAAGTTTATACGTGTTCCTAGCGTTACGCATGCAACAATGATGCAACCTCATGGAACGCGTCGCCGCCATTTTTACAGCGTTTTAATATAGTTACTAGGTTAGGTTGTAATGCGCACATATCTGGTGAGTGGTGTGGGTGACTGAAATATGATATAACATAATATTCTACAATGATATGAACCCAAATAATTAAGCATTTGGTTCAATCAAGCAGACTTCTTTCGATTAGCGTCACCCCACAGCGCGCCATACACAAGAAATCATTAAATCAGTAAGAAATAACAACGAAAAACTTACCCAACATGCACTCTGTCAAGTGTGCAAGGCCGGCACTTTCTAAAAACTGGCACAAACTTATTTCTGACTCCATTTTGCACTCCACTCCACTCCGTTCTGCGCGCGCGCGTCTACGTTCATTGGGAAAGAAACTCAGACTGTCGGTCGGTCGGCCAACGGCCAATCGCGCCGCGCGCGATGCTCATACGACAAAGTACAGCCCCTCTCCCGCGCACCGCAACGTTCGCAACAACGTAAAAATTGTCTAGCCCTGGATCTTTTACGTAGTCAAATTATTTAAGTTGTATTTTGTCAGTTTCTAACCAAGTTAAACTTAATATATTCACAAAGTAATAGTTTAATAGTTGTGGCGGTAACAATTACATATTGTAATATTATTTATGCAAAACTTTGTCAATTTCTAGCAACTTAAGTTTAATGAACTGACAAAGTTTTATTGTAATCGCAACAATAAAGCATTGCTCATTTAAATTTGGCAAATGGGAAGTTGTTTATTCCACAACAATTCGTCTCACAATAAAAATGTTGTGTTTCTATACAAGCGTTTCCTGTATCACCAACAATAAAAAACCCACAACGCAAATTATTGTGCTTTGTTAGCCAATTTTTCTCTCAGTGTATCATTATCGTGACATTACAACAATAATTATAATGTCACAGGTGACATTTAAACTGTTGTTCTAATGTCACAGGTGACATTTAAACTGTTGTTCTAATGTCACGAAAGCGATAGCGAGTGATCGCTATAAGTTAGGCAGTAGCCCCCCTGGACTGCTGAGATGATTTTGAGTGTAACATATGTCCTGGTCGTTGGTTTTAGTTGATTTGTTTACTGAAAATTTTGATAATTTTTGGCTTTGGTACCCGTTTTGTGTAGGCGACAGGCTGGAGTACTGTATGGCCCATACTGCCAGATGTGGCTTTGAGTGTAAAACCTAGTTTCAACAGAGTGTTACTTATAGCTCTGCTAGACCCCTTTTCGGATTATAAGCGTGATTTTATGCATATATGTATGTAAACCTATCTATGAATGTTACCGTCACAAAGAATGTTTCCATTTTTCAATCTGGGCGTGCAGCTTATGGCGATGAAGCCGTAGGTTAGGTGCAAGTAAAGAGAACTGGCCACATTGTGCACTGTTATAGACAGAATAACGTCAGAGGCCCTAGACAAATGCCACACGCTTACTTTTCCGCAGTCGTTCCGCAGAAAAAATGTATGGAAATGACATTAGCTTACGACAACCTCACGCTATTTTTTCCGCAGTTAATGTCATCTCCATACATTTTTTTTGAGGAACGACTGCGGAAATGTTAGCGTGTGGCATTTGTCTAGGGGGGCTGAACACAAATAGATTCACTATATCATTATACGGTCTAATATTACATGGACTCATACAACGATTAGTCTCTCTCTACTCGTTTACTGTAGGTAGGATACAAGTCTCCCTGCCTGCCACAAAGAGAGTTTTGTTTTTTTTTCATTGATTGTAGCATTAAACAAGAAAATATTCAACCTTACTTAAAAGAAGCATAATAATAATAAACGATTTATTGCATACAAAGATTTAGAAACAGAAACTTCAAAAACAATACAGATGTTCAGCACAAGCGGCCTTATCTATACTAATACTAATAATATTATAAAGAGGAAAGATTTGATTGTTTGTGTCGTATATTTTATTGTATCGGAGGGTATTAAATAAAAGAGTTAGTCTTGGTCGAACTAGTGTTTCATTCACAGCATGGTGACAGCGGTGATAGTAAATTAAATATTTTAAACAGATTTAGTGCGAGTTAGCTACGATATTTGTCGTAATCAGAATTTTAATAAAGTGTTTCGTCATTCGTAACAATGGAACACGCTCGGCCGCCAGCGGAATTGTGTTTAGAAGGCGGGCCGGCCTGTCGAGCGGAATCATGGCGAAAATGGTACAAACAGTTTTGTGTATTTCTGAAGGCGTCTGGTGTGTTCAAGGAGAAGTCGGACGTACAAGCTAGCCTACTCATAAATTTAATCGGCCCTGAAGGATATGATGTCTATACAACCTTTAAATTTATTAAGGACGAAGATAAAGACAACCTGGAAATACTCGTCAAGAAATATAATGATCACTTCGAGACAAAGCAAAATACTACGATGGCTCGATTTAAATTTTTTACACGAAATCAAGATAATGGCGAGTCTATTGACGAGTATGTGACAGCCTTGAAGCTATTAACGCAACACTGCGAGTTCGAACATCTCGAAGAAGGCCTCGTTCGAGACAGAATCGTGTGCGGTGTCCGCGACGGCAAGCTGCGAGACCGCCTGCTGCGGGCTGAAGAGCTAACTTTGGCTCGAGCAGTGAAGATTTGTCAGGCCAATGAGATGTCGATGGAAGAACAACGAGAGATAGAAGGAACCAAGATTGGAAATGATGGTGCTGGAACGTCTGCGATGGCGGTGGATGCGATGACCGCACGTAGCTGGCGGAGCGGGTCGCGAAGCCTTGCGGGCCCCGCTGGCAGCGGCGGCGGTGTCGGTGGCAGCGGTGGCCGGTCGCGAGGTCAAGGTCGCGCGCAGCCCCCGTGGCGTGCGCCTGCGCAGCGGCCAGCTGGCGCATCTACTTCAAATTCTACGAGAAAATTGTGTTTTGCGTGTGCTAGTTATAATTGTGATGGCAGTAGATGCCCAGCCAAAACGGCTATGTGTTTTTGGTGTAACGAACGCGGTCATTATAAAAATATGTGTCCGAAATTAAAACGTCGTGTTTTTCAAATTGATGCGGAATATGAAGATGTGCGATGTGACGTTGAGAACGGCGTGGACGGCGACGAATTGTACTACATTTCTTCGATATCGAATGTGCGTGACAGTAAGGACTCTAAATGGTATGAAACTTTAATTTTATTACTTAATGGAAAGAAAGAAACTTTTAAGTTAGATTCTGGATCTGATTTAAATGTTATGTCGCTAAAAACGTTTATTAAACTCGGATTTTCTATAAAAGATTTAAATTTAGACCGCACGAGGGCGCAGTCATTCTGTGGCAATTATGTACCTATTGTTGGGTCAGCTGATATAGAATGGGTATATAAAAATGTAACATACACATTGCATTTTGTAATAGCCGACTTTGAATGTCAAAATGTGTTAGGAAAGTTCGCATGTGAAAAAATGAGAATGATTAAACGTATATTTTCGTTAAGTATTGACGCTTATAATGATTTATTTCAAGGTCTCGGCAAGCTACCGGGGACATATAATATTATTGTAGATAAAAATGTCCAGCCGTCT
Source organism: Schoenobius gigantellus (assembly GCA_963935595.1). Classification (NCBI taxonomy): domain Eukaryota; kingdom Metazoa; phylum Arthropoda; class Insecta; order Lepidoptera; family Crambidae; genus Schoenobius; species Schoenobius gigantellus. Next base: position 924,797 of record OZ012561.1, on the reverse strand, counting down.
GTCTGTCCGGTTAGAAAGATTCCGATGGGAGTTCGCGATAAATTATTGCATGAGCTAGTTCGTATGGAGAAAATGGGTGTGATTAGGAAGGTGTCCCACCCGACTCCCTGGGTGAACGCTATCGTGGTGGCACCGAAAAAGGATGGAAGCATTCGGGTGTGCCTCGACCCGCGGCCGCTTAATCGCGCGATGCGTCGCGCGCACTATCCGCTGCCAACACTCACGGAGATTGCGACTCGACTAGAAGGTGCCACGGTGTACAGTAAGCTCGATGCCCGTTCCGGGTTCTGGATGGTACAACTTGATGACGTCAGCGCGGACCTCTGTACATTCGGAACCCCGTTCGGACGGTATCAGTTTTTACGATTGCCATACGGTATTAATTGCGCGTCCGAAGTTTTCCACTCGAAAATCCGTCAGTTGTTAGAAGACTTGGAAGGGGTCGACTCGTTCGTCGACGATGTGATCGTCTGGGGGTCCGATAAGGCCCAGCACGATGAACGTCTAAAAAAATTGTTAGACCGAGCGCGAGAAGTGGGCATCAAATTCAACAGAGAGAAGTGTGAATTTCAAGTAGGTCAAGTTATCTATTTAGGTCACACTTTTAGCGAGCGCGGTATGGCTATCGACAAAAACAAAACGAAGGCCATCGAAGAAATGCCCGAGCCCAAAGATAGGTCGTCGTTAGAACGTTTTTTAGGTATGGTCAATTACCTATCGAAGTTTATACCGAACTATTCTGATATAGCCACACCCTTGCGAGGGTTATTAAAGAAGGAAAGCGCGTGGATTTGGGAGGAGGCGCACGCGCAAGCGGTGCGTGCGCTGAAGGCGGCAGTGTGCAGCGCGCCCGTGCTGGCGCTGTACTCGGCGCGTGAGCCCGTGCTGCTGTCCGTGGACGCCAGCTCGCGGGCGGTCGCCGGCGCTACTCCAGGCTGGCCGGCCGGTCGAATTTGCCTCCGCCACGCTCACAGATACGCAGACGAGATATGCACAAATTGAGAAAGAGCTACTGGCTATCGTGTTTGCTCTGGAACGTTTCCATCAATATGTGTATGGCCGGTGTGACGTCACAGTAGAAACGGACCACAAGCCGCTCGAAGCGCTCTTTAGGAAATCGCTCGATTCGATTCCGGCTCGGTTGCAGCGTATGATGCTTCGGATTCAACGCTACGATTTTAACGTTGTGTACAAACCCGGTAAATACCTATTCGTAGCCGATGCACTTTCACGGGCGCCGTCGTCGGACGTGATCACCGGTAAGATCGACGATGAGGTAGAAGAACAGTCTTGTTTTCTGATCGAAAATGTTCGATTCAGTGACACTAAGATGATGATGATAAAAAATGCGATAGACAAAGATGCGGAATGTCAATTAATTATTAGATATGTAACAGACGGTTGGCCCGCAAACAAATATGAGCTGGACGAACGCGTGAGGTTTTTATGGTCGTTCAAAGACAGTTTCGAGTATGTAAGTGGTATAATTTTCAAGGACAACTTAGTTTACATTCCGGCAGCTTTGCGCCCGGAAATGTTAAATCGGGTACACGACGGTCACATGGGCATAGATCGTTGTAAGCGGCACGCGCGCGAGGTCATGTTTTGGGCGGGCATGTCGCGCGACATCGAGGCGATGGTGCGCCGGTGCGCGGCGTGCGCCGAGCGCGCGCACCGCCCCGCCAGGGAGCCACTCGTGCCTCACCCGGTACCCGCCATGCCGTGGTTCAAGGTCGGATCCGACATTTTTCAACACTCCGGTAAATACTTTCTCGTTATTGCAGACTACTTTTCTAATTTTGTAGAAGTAAATCCGTTGACCAATATAGGATCTAATGCGGTGATCACCGCATTCAAAGATCAGTTCGCGAGACACGGGATTCCGAAGGAGCTTGTCACGGACAACGGACCGGCTTACTCCTCCAAGATTTTCGCGGAGTTCAGCAAACAGTGGGGATTTAGGCATACCACCACTTCTCCAAATTATCCCCAATCGAACGGCCTAAGCGAGAGAAGCGTCCAAACTGTAAAAAACATCTTAACAAAGTCAATGTCATCAGGAAGAGATTTCTATCTGGGCCTGCTAAACCACCGAGCGACTCCCCGCGATGGTGTCAGCTCACCTGCGGAGCTACTGATGGGTCGCAGACTCAATACCAGACTTCCCGCTCACACAGATAAACTGAAACCGAGTCGAAATAATGACGCGGACTACGCTAACATAATCAGCAAGAGGCAGGCATACAAGGCATACTACGACAAGCAGTCGAGATCGCTGCCTGAACTTGAGCCGGGGCAGCCCGTGATCATGGCGGACGACGGGCGCAGGAAGCACGCGCGAGTGGTCGCGCGCGCTCCACAGCCGCGCTCTTACTTCGTAGCCGACACCTCTGGCAGGCAGTATAGAAGAAACAGACGTCACTTAATAAAGTTTGAGAGTGCGACACCAGAGAGGTCTGGTACCCCGCCTCGTATGCTGGACAATGATGACGACGACATGTGGTCAAGTCCAAAATCTTCAGACTCCGATGTTCCTGACGACGACGGACAGCCCGTGCCGGGAGTCGTGGCGCCGGGCACCTTCGCCGCACCTAGTGCTTCTAAGCCCGATGCTATCCAGCGTACACAAAGACAGGCGGCAGACATAGCTCGTAAAAAGTTGCCGATATGTTTAAAAAATAACACTTGTATATTATTGTCAAAAAATACTATTGCACACAATTTGTTACTACTTGGCCTAAATTTAATTTTAGTTTTATATTAAACAGTTTTATTTTTCTATATTACTTATATCTTTTCTTTTTATATTACACATTAGCTATTTCTTTAATTTTAAAAGGGGAAGATGTCGTATATTTTATTGTATCGGAGGGTATTAAATAAAAGAGTTAGTCTTGGTCGAACTAGTGTTTCATTCACAGCAGTTTGTTTGTTTGTATTGAATAGGCTGCGAAAGTACTGAACCGATTGTGATGTAAGTTGGTATAGGGATAGTTCGAGACCAGGGAAAGGGCATAGGGTAATGTTCCTACGGGAAAATATAAAATTCCCACGAGAAAACAAAAATAACGCGGGCGAAGCCATGATCGGAAAGCAATAGCTTTCCGATCATGGCTTCGCCCGCCAGGTTGCCTGGAAGAGATTGCTTATTAGCAATAGCTAATAAGCAATCTCTTCCAGGCAACCTTGGACCAGGGAAATACATAAAGGAAATTAAAAAACACCATAATCTATTATGTAAGTTGGGTAAAGAATACAAAAATAACTGTTGTCGAAATTTCAAGATCGCATTAACAAAACAAGCCGAACGTTTTGTAACTAAAAATTCAACATGGCTGAACGGTGCATTATGTTCGAATAACGCGTATGTGCAAGAATTGAGAGACGAAGGCGGGTCGGAAAAAGCTTCGATTGTTGCCATAATGCGAAGCTCTAATACAAACGAGAAAAAGATGATGAAGAAAAAATATTTCATGAAACCATCAATATGAAAAGTTTCTCTGCAGATGAAGCTTTGGCCCTCTACGGGGATTTGGATCTGTCAAAAGCTAGTACACATTTTTAAGATTTATAATTTATAGAAAAGAACTCAGTCATGTTTCCGTCATTATTATAACATATAGAGTATCTGACGCAAAAAAAACGTACTATCTGCCTGCTTCGAGTATTGAAGTAACAGACACAAGTGCTAAAGTAAAGCTACAAGATTTGCTAGATCGTACTATTGGCCGTGTTTTGATGATAAAAGGTGTTTACAGACCTTTTCAAATACGTCTCAGGCTTAGCAAATGGGGATGTGTTGGTTCATCGGGGCAAAGTGAATACAAACAACGATAAACTTTGAGGAATATTATATTTAACTTTATAAATTTTGAGGGAAACATGTCTCCTGAATAAACATACCTGAATAAAAGATTCTTGTAGGTCCATGCTCTTATAGTCTATTTTAGTCAACTATCACATCATTTAGTGATATAATATCAATATTATATAATTATTTCCTTTATAATCACCTTCATATTCAGTAATAAGCAAACAATGAAACGGAAAAAGTATTTTTGTATGGAAAAGTAGCGATTTTTTATTTTGTATGTTTTTATGTGTAATAATAAATTAAATATATAAAGATTCTAGTATCATTTCATAGCTTATATATTGGAGATCTTGTATGCAAAATTTTGTATCCGTAGGTGTAGTAGAAAAAAAGTTGCAGATTTTTGAAACGCAACTCACGCTTTCATCCCATAGTGCGGCGCGCTGCGGCGGCAGATAGTGTCGACTGGCGTCACACGCCCGAACCCAATATGCGATCCTGATCCGTTTTTTCCGGATTGAGATTGCAAACTCAATCCAAAAGTACCATTTTGCGTCTCTATAACCAATCGAAGGATTGCATTTGTAATCTCTGAAAGGCAAGCATCCATAAGAGGTCCGATCAGTGTTTTTGGATAGACCTCTGTTCGAAAATGACGTTTGACGTGTCCCAATAATCAATCTTTGATTAAAAAGGGATTGATTGACGTCTACACAATCTTTTTTGGCAATCTTCCTATTTTCATGGTTTACTTGTCAAAATTTGGATTAATTTACATGTTTTGAAAATAATTGTTGTATTTTGTCAGAAATGGCAATGGCAAAGACGATATTTTTGAAAGATGTGATAGTAGTGATTTGGAGTTATGAGCCGAAACAATATCAGATTTCGATACGTGATTGCAGTGATGATGATGAAGTGTTACAACAACAACGTCGCAATTAACACTAAATATCAACAATAGCAATAAATAACTACGAATTTACTTTTTGGTTCCGGCTGAACAAAACTGTCGTAAATTACTTTTAATGCCATACATAAAAGGAACATCAAAGCAGTGACTAAAATACCTTTTGCCGCGCTATATATGTGATGTGAATGTGTTTGAAATCTATACAAATAAATAAAATTGAAGTGTCTGTTTATATTGTCAAAATAACAAGTTTTTAATGAATGGGTACGAATGTATATCGGGTACCAATAACAAAAACACAATTAAAAAAATTTTTGTCTGTCTGTCTGTTTGTTCCCGCTAATCTCCGGAACGGCTGGACCGATTTTGACGGCACTTTCACTAATATATAGCTAATTATATAAGGTATAACATAGGCTACTTTTTATCAAGATCGGTCCAGCCGTTACTATTCCACGCGGACGAAGTCGCGGGCACAGCTAGTATATAATAAATAGCTGTGCCGGCGAACTACGTTTCGCCATAATAATCACCTAGGTGTATAAAAAATAGTTTACGGCCTATTATCAGACCTACCGAACATACTTACACAAAAAATTTCATAAAGATCGTTCAAGCCGTTTTGGAGGAGTTTGGTAACAAACTGGGACACGAACATTTTATATATTAGAAGATAATAGCTTCAGCTTTACCTCGCTGTCGGATTAAGTTTTTTATATTATTTTGTTCTTGTATAGATATTGTAAAAATCTTAAAATAAAGAGATTTTTTGAAATAAATGATGATAATATAAATAAGTCATTTATTTTCCTCTTTACATTTCGTTACCTCAATAGTTTACACATTACATTAATTACTACATTACACTCATATAAAAATCTTCCTCTTCTTTTTAGTAATCATGGAGAGGCACCTCTTCTTTCTGTAATTTCTCACCCCAAATTTTACTTCTGTATTTATTATACGATTATTCGTTGCTTTTATTGATTTATACAGGGTGTCTCAGAAACAATGGATAAACCTTTAACTGTTGATAGGTTTCGTCGAGACCTCTCTAATCTCAAATTTTGACTTTAGTAAAAATATCTCGGTTTTCAAGATATTTGATAGTTTATGATTTTTTGTAAAAATGCCACTTTTGGTTGGTTTTTAATGTGCCATTTTTACAAATACGGACTTTTTCTGATTCAGTTTTTTTTAGCTTGTAACGGAATAGTTCAGCTATCAATAACAGTGGTTAAAATTGAGCTAGCTAATCACGAAGTGCTTGGAAAAAACAATGTTCCAAAAAAAATTAAACAAGAAATTATTTTTCTTCGTGTTTGGTCAGCTACCATGTAAAAAAAATGTATGACGCTCATCGTGCCCATTATCTTAAAAAAATGCTTAGTTATTCTAGTTTCAAAAAAGGTATGATAACCTATGCTTAATGTATCTCTTAAATTTTATTACTGCTTGAATAGCAAATGGTATGAAATTTTAAAAAGATTTTTTTCGGAATAGTTATTAATTCTTAGTTTGAATAAAGAATTTGAAATAAAACAACATGAAATTTTAATTTTTTATTAAATTTACAATAAATGTTCGAATTGGCGTCCTTGCGCTCTGATACACGCCCTACATCTTTTTATAAAAGAAAGTTTGATGCGGTGCGCGTAACCAGACGTTTTTATGTGTGCAGCTGCATTTTGTATGCGAGTACGCAACTCTGTTATTGAGGATACTGGCCTCGCGTAGACAAGGTCTTTCAGACATCCCCAATAAAAAAAATCCAAGGGATTTAGATCCGGCGATCTGGGCGGCCATAAAATAGGACCGAGCCGGCCTATCCCCCTTTGTGGGAAGTGTTGATTTAAATAATTTCTTACTACTATTGCGTAGTGAGCTGGGCACCCATCATTTTGAAGCCACATTCTCCGCCTCACTTCTAAATTGACATCTTCTAGCATGCCGGGTAAATCATTTTGTAAAAAATTAAGGTAAATTTCACTATTCAGTGTAGCTGGAAATTCATATGGCCCGATCACCTGTCCGTCAATAATCCCAGTCCACAAGTTAACTTTAAATTGAACTTGGGACCGATCTTCCCTAATCAAATGTGGGTTTTCAACTTGCCAGCTATGTAGATTGTGGATGTTGAAATATCCATCTCTCCGGCATGAGGATTCATCCGTCCATAAAATTTTATTGAAAAATTGCGGGTCCTCCCTTATTTTATTTACCGGTGTGAAGTTAGCAGCCAAAAGTAGCAGCCGATGTATAACCCGACCAATTTAAGAAGTAGTTATAAAATCTTCAAATAAAACTAGTTAATTCAGCCTTTAAAACATTAGAATATATGTCACATTGCCTAAAGAACATAAAATAAGATAAGATCATTAAAAATTCCATTCTAATACTAATATAAATGAAAATAGTATTAAATCAATGAGATGATATTTTCAAACATGAAAACTGTGGCGCCTATCAATTTGTAGGCTCCTAACTATCTTGATATGCTCAAAACCTTTCAGAAAAGCCTAAATTTATTATTTTATGATACCTATATCACCCAGAAACCAAGTCCATTAGCTAAAAAAAATCAGAGTAAATGAAATATCGTGTCACAAGGCTTGTTAACGAAATCCTCCGAAACAACACGACCGATTTTTATGAATATTTTTGTGTATTTTTGGCAGGCATCAGAATAGGCCATAGGCTATATTTTATATCACTAAGTGATAAGTCCGGCCCTCTTCAGATTTTTTTTGGTTAATTATTATGATGAAACGTATTTCGCGAGCACATCTAGTATATTATATAACAAAGGCGACTGTTGATTAGCTTCAAAATGATTATAGGGAGCGTACCAATTAACGACTTACTTATCAGTCTAAAACGTCTAAAAATCGTGTAGGAAAAAGTATATTTATAGTGATATTCAGGGGTTTAGATACCCGTTCAGGCTGGCAGACGTATCTTTGCAAGCGAATATCAAAATATTGAAACTGTGGTATCTGTGCCATAAAAACCAAAGCGCGTACCACTTTGTAGCCTACTTAGTATTCTTGATATGCTTATGTTCTTTTATAAAAGCCTAAATTTATTGGAATAACTAGGGGACATGATACTTTTATCACACAGCAGCCAAAACAATAACTAGCAAAATATTAGAGTGAATACATTCAACAAAAAACGCGAATGTTGGTTATTCTTTCAGTCAATAAAGCACATGTACCATTTGATGATTTCTTCTATAGCCTAAAACAGTTCAAAATCTTTCTAGAACATGTATATTTAAAGTTGTGTTGAGGGGTTTTTACACCCGTTCAGGCTAGCAGCCGCATCTTAGCAAACCGGTACCAAAATATTGAAACTGTGGTCTCTACCATAAAAACCAAGGCGCGTACCACTTTGCCGTCTAGTTAGTTAACTAGCCATACTCAAGAGCTTTCAGAAAAGTCTAAACATTAAGGCATATCTAGGGGATTAGATACTTCTATCACCCAGCAGCCAAATCATTACCTAGAAAAATGTGAGAGAAAACATATTCATTTTTTAAGATGAAAGGTAAAAATATTTATAGTAAAAGAAGGAAGTGTACCACTTTAGGACTTACTTCAAGGTCTAGAATAGCTCAAAACCTTTATAGAAAATGTAAATTTGTACATGTTTTGAGAGGTATAAAATTTTATTTAGGCTAGAAGCCGCATCTTTGAAAACGAGTATGAAAATATTGAGACTATGCTCTCTGCCATAAAAACAAAGGCGCGTACTACTTTGTAGCCTACTTAGTATTCTAGACATGCTAAAGGCCTTTCATAAAAGCCTAAATTTATTGGAATAACTAGGGGATAAGATACTTTTATCACACAGCAGCCAAAACAATAACTAGCAAAATATTGGAGTGAATACATTCAACAAAAAACGCGAATGTTGGTAATTTTTTCAGTCGATAAAGCACATGTACCATTTGATGATTTCTTCTATAGCCTAAAACAGGTCAAAATCTTTCTAGAACATGTATATTTAAAGTTGTGTTGAGGGGTTTTTACACCCGTTCAGGCTAGCAGCCGCATCTTAGCAAACCGGTACCAAAATATTGAAACTGTGGTCTCTACCATAAAAACCAAGGCGCGTACCACTTTGACGTCTAGTTAATAAACTAGCTATATTCAAGAGCTTTCAGAAGAGTCTAAAGATTTAGGCATATCTAGGGGATTAGATACTTCTATCACCCAGCAGCCAAATCATTACCTAGAAAAATGTGAGAGAAAACATATTCATTTTTTAACATGAAAGGTAAAAATATTTATAGTAAAAGAAGGAAGTGTACCGCTTTAGGACTTACTCCAAGGTCTAGAATAGCTCAAAACCTTTATAGAAAATGTAAATTTGTACATGTTTTGAGAGGTATAAAATTTTATTTAGGCTAGAAGCCGCATCTTTGAAAACGAGTATGAAAATATTGAGACTGTGCTCTCTGCCATAAAAACAAAGGCGCGTACCACTTTGTGGCCTACTTAATATTCTAGACATACTAACAGCTTTTCATAAAAGACTAAATTTATCGGAATAACTGGGGGATAAGATACTTTTATCACACAGCAGCCAAAACAATAACTAGCAAAATATTGGAGTGAATACATTCAACAAAAAACGCGAATTTTGGGTACTTTTTCAGTCGATGAAGCACAGGTACCATTTGATGATTTCCTCTATAGCCTAAAACAGTTCAAAGTCTTTCTAGAACATGTATATTTAAAGTTGTGTTGAGGGGTTTTTACACCCGTTCAGGCTAGCAGCCGCATCTTAGCAAACCAGTACCAAAATATTGAAACTGTGGTCTCTACCATAAAAACCAAGGCGCGTACCACTTTGCAGTCCAGTTAGTGTACTAGCCATACTCAAGAGCTTTCAGAAAAGTCTAAATATTAAGGCATATCTAGGGGATTAGATACTTCTATCACCCAGCAGCCAAATCATTACCTAGAAAAATGTAAGAGAAAACATATTCATTTTTAAAGATGAAAGGTGAAAATATTTCTAGTGAAAGTAGGAAGCGTACCGCTTTAGGACTTACTTCATGGTCTAGAATAGCTCAAAACCTTTTTAGAAAATGTAAATTTTTACATGTTTTGAGGACTATAAAATTTTATTTAGGCTATCAGCCGCATCTTAGCAAACCAGTACCAAAATATTGAAACTGTGGTCTCTACCATAAAAATCAAGGCGCGTACCACTTTGCCGTCTAGTTAGTGAACTAGCCATACTCAAGAGCTTTCAGAAAAGTCTAAACATTAAGGCATATCTAGGGGATTAGATACTTCTATCACACAGCAGCAAAATCATTACCTAGAAAAATGTGAGAGAAAACATATTCATTTTTTAACATGAACGGTAAACATATTTATAGTAAAAGAAGGAAGTGTACCGCCTTATGACTTACTCCTTGGTCTAGAATAGCTCAAAACCTTTATAGAAAATGTAAATTTGTATATGTTTTGAGAGGTATAAAATTTTATTTAGGCTAGAAGCCGCATCTTTGAAAACGAGTATGAAAATATTGAGACTGTGCTCTCTGCCATAAAAACAAAGGCGCGTACCACTTTGTGGCTTACTTAGTATTCTAGACATGCTACTGGCCTTTCATAAAAGCCTAAATTTATTGGAATAACTAGGGGATAAGATACTTTTATCACACAGCAGCCAAAACAATAACTAGCAAAATATTGGAGTGAATACATTCAACAAAAAACGCGAATGTTGGTTATTTTTTCAGTCGATAAAGAACATGTACCATTTGATGATTTCTTCTATAGCCTAAAACAGTTCAAAATCTTTCTAAAACATGTATATTTAAAGTTGTGTTGAGGGGTTTTTACACCCATTCAGGCTAGCAGCCGCATCTTAGCAAACCGGTACCAAAATATTGAAACTGTGGTCTCTACCATAAAAACCAAGGCGCGTACCACTTTGCCGTCTAGTTAGTGAACTAGCCATACTCAAGAGCTTTCAGAAAAGTCTAAACATTTAGGCATATCTAGGGGATTAATTACTTCTATCACCCAGCAGCCAAATCATTACCTAGAAAAATGTGAGAGAAAACATATTCATTTTTAAAGATGAAAGGTGAAAATATTTCTAGTGAAAGTAGGAAGCGTACCGCTTTAGGACTTACTTCATGGTCTAGAATAGCTCAAAACCTTTTTAGAAAATGTAAATTCGTACATGTTTTGAGGACTATAAAATTTTATTTAGGCTATCAGCCGCATCTTAGCAAACCAGTACCAAAATATTGAAACTGTGGTCTCTATCATAAAAACCAAGGCGCATACCACTTTGCCGTCTAGTTAGTGAACTAGCCATACTCAAGAGCTTTCAGAAAAGTCTAAACATTAAGGCATATCTAGGGGATTAGATACTTCTATCACCCAGCAGCAAAATCATTACCTAGAAAAATGTGAGAGAAAACATATTCATTTTTTAACATGAACGGTAAACATATTTATAGTAAAAGAAGGAAGTGTACCGCCTTATGACTTACTCCTTGGTCTAGAATAGCTCAAAACCTTTTTAGAAAATGTAAATTTGGATATGTTTTGAGAGGTATAAAATTTTATTTAGGCTAGAAGCCGCATCTTTGAAAACGAGTATGAAAATATTGAGACTGTGCTCTCTGCCATAAAAACAAAGGCGCGTACCACTTTGTGGCCTACTTAGTATTCTAGACATGCTAAAGGCCTTTCATAAAAGCTTAAATTTATTGTAATAACTAGGGGATAAGATACTTTTATCACACAGCAGCCAAAACAATAACTAGCAAAATATTGGAGTGAATACATTCAACAAAAAACGCGAATGTTGGTTATTTTTTCAGTCGATAAAGCACATGTACCATTTGATGATTTCTTCTATAGCCTAAAGCAGTTCAAAATCTTTCTAGAACATGTATATTTAAAGTTGTGTTGAGGGTTTTTTACAGCCATTCATGCTAGCAGTCGCATCATAGCAAACCGGTACCAAAATATTGAAACAGTGGTCTCTACCATAAAAACCAAGGCGCGTACCACTTTGCCGTCTAGTTAGTGAACTAGCCATACTCAAGAGCTTTCAGAAAAGTCTAAACATTAAGGCATATCTAGGGGATTAGATACTTCTATCACCCAGCAGCAAAATCATTACCTAGAAAAATGTGAGAGAAAACATATTCATTTTTTAACATGAACGGTAAACATATTTATAGTAAAAGAAGGAAGTGTACCGCCTTATGACTTACTCCTTGGTCTAGAATAGCTCAAAACCTTTATAGAAAATGTAAATTTGTACATGTTTTGAGAGGTATAAAATTTTATTGAGGCTAGAAGCCGCATCTTTGAAAACGAGTATGAAAATATTGATACTGTGGTCTCTGCCATAAAAACAAAGGCGCGTACCACTTTGTGGCCTACTTGGTATTCTAGATACGCATTAGGCCTTTCAGAAAAGCCTAAATTTATTGGAATAACTAGGTGATAAGATACTTTTATCACACAGCAGCCAAAACAGTAACTAGCAAAATATTGAAGTGAATACATTTAACAAAAAACGCGAATGTTGGTTACTTTTCAGTCGATAAAGCACATGTATCATTTGATGATTTCTTCTGTGGCCTAAAACAGTTCCAAATCTTTCTAGAACATGTATATTTAAAGTTGTGTTGAGGGGTTTTTACACATGTTTAATCGTGTGTTGTATTGTGCAAATAAAAATGTACCTATCTATCTATAAAAATAATCATTATTCGCGTTTTTCATTTAATGTAATTACTCAAATATTTTGCTAGTTATTGTTTTGGTTGCTGTGTGATAAAAGTATCTTATCCCCCAGTTATTCCAATAAATTTAGTATTTTATGAAAAGCTTTTAGCATGTCTAGAATATTAAGTAGGCCACAAAGTGGTACGCGCCTTTGTTTTTATGGCAGAGAGCACAGTCTCAATATTTTCATACTCGTTTTTAAAGATGCGGCTTCTAGCCTAAATAAAATTTTATACCTCTCAAAACATATACAAATTTACATTTTCTAAAAAGGTTTTGAGCTATTCTAGACCGTGGAGTAAGTCATAAGGCGGTACACTTCCTTTTTTTACTATAACTATGTTTACCGTTCATGTTAAGAAATGAATATATTTTCTCTCACATTTTTCTAGGTAATGATTTTGCTGCTGGGTGATAGAAGTATCTAATCCCCTAGATATGCCTTAATGTTTAGACTTTTCTGAAAGCTCTTGAGTATGGCTAGTTCACTAACTAGACGGCAAAGTGGTACGCGCCTTGATTTTTATGGTAGAGACCACAGTTTCAATATTTTGGTACCGGTTTGCTAAGATGCGGCTGCTAGCCTGAACGGGTGTAAAAACCCCTCAACACAACTTTAAATATACATGTTCTAGAAAGATTTTAAACTTTTTTAGGCTATAGAAGAAATCATCAAATGGTACATGTGCTTTTTCGACTGAAAAAATATCCAACATTCGCGTTTTTTGTTGAATGTATTCACTCCAATATTCTACTAGTTATTGTTTTGGCTGCTGTGTGATAAAAGTATCTTATCCCCTAGTTATTCCAATAAGTTTAGGCTTTTATGAAAGGCCTTTAGCATGTCTAGAATACTAAGTAGACCACAAAGTAGTACGCGCCTTTGTTTTTATGGCAGAGAGCACAGTCTCAATATTTTCATACTCGTTTTCAAAGATGCGGCTTCTAGCCTAAATAAAATTTTATACCTCTCAAAACATGTACAAATTTACATTTTCTATAAAGGTTTTGAGCTATTCTAGACCTTGGAGTAAGTCCTAAAGCGGTACACTTCCTTCTTTTACTATAAATATTTTTACCTTTCATCTTAAAAAATGAATATGTTTTCTCTCACATTTTTCAAGGTAATGATTTGGCTGCTGGGTGATAGAAGTATCTAATCCCCTAGATATGCCTTAATGTTTAGACTTTTCTGAAAGCTCTTGAGTATGGCTAGTTCACTAACTAGACGGCAAAGTGGTACGCGCCTTGGTTTTTATGGTAGAGACCACAGTTTCAATATTTTGGTACCGGTTTGCTAAGATGCGGCTGCTAGCCTGAACGGGTGTAAAAACCCCTCAACACAACTTTAAATATACATGTTCTAGAAAGATTTTAAACTTTTTTAGGCTATAGAAGAAATCATCAAATGGTACATGTGCTTTATCGACTGAAAAAATAACCAAAATTTGCGTTTTTTGTTGAATGTATTCACTCCAATATTCTACTAGTTATTGTTTTGGCTGCTGTGTGATAAAAGTATCTTATCCCCTAGTTATTCCAATTAATTAAGGGCTTTTATGAAAGGCATTTAGCATGTCTAGAATACGAAGTAGGCCACAAAGTGGTACGCGCCTTTGTTTTTATGGCAGAGAGCACAGTCTCAATATTTTCATACTCGTTTTCAAAGATGCGGCTTCTAGCCTAAATAAAATTTTATACCTCTCAAAACATGTACAAATTTACATTTTCTATAAAGGTTTTGAGCTATTCTAGACCTTGGAGTAAGTCCTAAAGCGGTACACTTCCTTCTTTTACTATAAATATTTTTACCTTTCATCTTAAAAAATGAATATGTTTTCTCTCACATTTTTCTAGGTAATAATCTGGTTGCTGGGTGATAGAAGTATCTAATCCCCTAGATATGCCTTAATGTTTAGATTTTTCTGAAAGCTTTTGAGTATGGCTAGTTCACTAACTAGACGGCAAAGTAGTACGCGCCTTGGTTTTTATGGTAGAGACCACAGTTTCAATATTTTGGTACCGGTTTGCTAAGATGCGGCTGCTAGCCTGAACGGGTGTAAAAACCCCTCAACACAACTTTAAATATACATGTTCTAGAAAGATTTTAAACTTTTTTAGGCTATAGAAGAAATCATCAAATGGTACATGTGCTTTTTCGACTGAAAAAATATCCAACATTCGCGTTTTTTGTTGAATGTATTCACTCCAATATTCTACTAGTTATTGTTTTGGCTGCTGTGTGATAAAAGTATCTTATCCCCTAGTTATTCCAATAAGTTTAGGCTTTTATGAAAGGCCTTTAGCATGTCTAGAATACTAAGTAGACCACAAAGTAGTACGCGCCTTTGTTTTTATGGCAGAGAGCACAGTCTCAATATTTTCATACTCGTTTTCAAAGATGCGGCTTCTAGCCTAAATAAAATTTTATACCTCTCAAGACATGTACAAATTTACATTTTCTATAAAGGTTTTGAGCTATTCTAGACCTTGGAGTAAGTCCTAAAGTGGTACACTTCCTTCTTTTACTATAAATATTTTTAACTTTCATCTTAAAAAATGAATATGTTTTCTCTCACATTTTTCTAGGTAATGATTTGGCTGCTGGGTGATAGAAGTATCTAATCCCCTAGATATGCCTTAATGTTTAGACTTTTCTGAAAGCTCTTGAGTATGGCTAGTTCACTAACTAGACGGCAAAGTGGTACGCGCCTTGGTTTTTATGGTAGAGACCACAGTTTCAATATTTTGGTACCGGTTTGCTAAGATGCGGCTGCTAGCCTGAACGGGTGTAAAAACCCCTCAACACAACTTTAAATATACATGTTCTAGAAAGATTTTGACCTGTTTTAGGCTATAGAAAAAATCATCAAATGGTACATGTGCTTTATCGACTGAAAAAATAACCAACATTCGCGTTTTTTGTTGAATGTATTCACTCCAATATTCTACTAGTTATTGTTTTGGCTGCTGTGTGATAAAAGTATCTTATCCCCTAGTTATTCCAATATATTTAGGCTTTTATGAAAGGCCTTTAGCATGTCTAGAATACTAAGTAGGCCACGAAGTGGTACGCTCCTTTGTTTTTATGGCAGAGAGCACAGTCTCAATATTTTCATACTCGTTTTCAAAGATGCGGCTTCTAGCCTAAATAAAATTTTATACCTCTCAAAACATGTACAAATTTACATTTTCTGTAAAAGTTTTGAGCTATTCTAGACCTTGGAGTAAGTCCTAAAGTGGTACACTTCCTTCTCTTACTATAAATATTTTTACCTTTTATCTTAAAAAATGAATATGTTTTCTCTCACATTTTTCTAGGTAATGATTTGGCTGCTGGGTGATAGAAGTATCTAATCCCCTAGATATGCCTTAATGTTTAGACTTTTCTGAAAGCTCTTGAGTATGGCTAGTTAACTAACTAGACGGCAAAGTGGTACGCGCCTTGGTTTTTATGGTAGAGACCACAGTTTCAATATTTTGGTACCGGTTTGCTAAGATGCGGCTGCTAGCCTGAACGGGTGTAAAAACCCCTCAACACAACTTTAAATATACATGTTCTAGAAAGATTTTAAACTTTTTGTAGGCTATAGAAGAAATCATCAAATGGTACATGTGCTTTATCGACTGAAAAAATATCCAACATTCGCGTTTTTTGTTGAATGTATTCACTCCAATATTTTGCTAGTTATTGTTTTGGCTGCTGTGTGATAAAAGTATCTTATCCCCTAGTTATTCCAATATATTTAGGCTTTTATGAAAGGCCTTTAGCATGTCTAGAATACTAAGTAGGCCACGAAGTAGTACGCTCCTTTGTTTTTATGGCAGAGAGCACAGTCTCAATATTTTCATACTCGTTTTCAAAGATGCGGCTTCTAGCCTAAATAAAATTTTATACCTCTCAAAACATGTACAAATTTACATTTTCTGTAAAGGTTTTGAGCTATTCTAGACCTTGGAGTAAGTCCTAAAGTGGTACACTTCCTTCTCTTACTATAAATATTTTTACCTTTCATCTTAAAAAATGAATATGTTTTCTCTCACATTTTTCTAGGTAATGATTTGGCTGCTGGGTGATAGAAGTATCTAATCCCCTAGATATGCCTTAATGTTTAGACTTTTCTGAAAGCTCTTGAGTATGGCTAGTTAACTAACTAGACGGCAAAGTGGTACGCGCCTTGGTTTTTATGGTAGAGACCACAGTTTCAATATTTTGGTACCGGTTTGCTAAGATGCGGCTGCTAGCCTGAACGGGTGTAAAAACCCCTCAACACAACTTTAAATATACATGTTCTAGAAAGATTTTAAACTTTTTGTAGGCTATAGAAGAAATCATCAAATGGTACATGTGCTTTAACGACTGAAAAAATATCCAACATTCGCGTTTTTTGTTGAATGTATTCACTCCAATATTTTGCTAGTTATTGTTTTGGCTGCTGTGTGATAAAAGTATCTTATCCCCTAGTTATTCCAATATATTTAGGCTTTTATGAAAGGCCTTTAGCATGTCTAGAATACTAAGTAGGCCACGAAGTAGTACGCTCCTTTGTTTTTATGGCAGAGAGCACAGTCTCAATATTTTCATACTCGTTTTCAAAGATGCGGCTTCTAGCCTAAATAAAATTTTATACCTCTCAAAACATGTACAAATTTACATTTTCCATAAAGGTTTTGAGCTATTCTAGACCTTGAAGTAAGTCCTAAAGCGGTACACTTCCTTCTTTTACTATAAATATTTTTACCTTTCATCTTAAAAAATGAATATGTTTTCTCTCACATTTTTCTAGGTAATGATTTGGCTGCTGGGTGATAGAAGTATCTAATCCCCTAGATATGCCTTAATGTTTAGACTTTTCTGAAAGCTCTTGAGTATGGCTAGTTCACTAATTAGACGGCAAAGTGGTACGCGCCTTGGTTTTTATGGTAGAGACCACAGTTTCAATATTTTGGTACCGGTTTGCTAAGATGCGGCTGCTAGCCTGAATGGGTGTAAAAACCCCTCAACACAACTTTAAATATACATGTTCTAGAAAGATTTTGAACTGTTTTAGGCTATAGAAGAAATCATCAAATGGTACATGTACTTTATCGACTGAAAAAATAACCAACATTCGCGGTTTTGTTGAATGTATTCACTCCAATATTTTGCTAGTTATTGTTTTGGCTGCTGTGTGATAAAAGTATCTTATCCCCTAGTTATTCCAATATATTTAGGCTTTTATGAAAGGCCTTTAGCATGTCTAGAATACTAAGTAGGCCACGAAGTGGTACGCTCCTTTGTTTTTATGGCAGAGAGCACAGTCTCAATATTTTCATACTCGTTTTCAAAGATGCGGCTTCTAGCCTAAATAAAATTTTATACCTCTCAAAACATGTACAAATTTACATTTTCTATAAAGGTTTTGAGCTATTCTAGACCTTGAAGTAAGTCCTAAAGCGGTACACTTCCTTCTTTTACTATAAATATTTTTACCTTTCATGTTAAAAAATGAATATGTTTTCTCTCACATTTTTCTAGGTAATGATTTGGCTGCTGGGTGATAGAAGTATCTAATCCCCTAGATATGCCTTAATATTTAGACTTTTCTGAAAGCTCTTGAGTATGGCTAGTTCACTAACTAGACGGCAAGGTGGTACGCGCCTTGGTTTTATGGTAGAGACCACAGTTTCAATATTTTGGTACCGGTTTGCTAAGATGCGGCTGCTAGCCTGAACGGGTGTAAAAACCCCTCAACACAACTTTAAATATACATGTTCTAGAAAGATTTTGAACTGTTTAAGGCTCTAGAAGAAATCATCAAATGGTACATGTGCTTTATCGACTGAAAAAATAACCAACATTCGCGTTTTTTGTTGAATGTATTCACTCTAATATTTTGCTAGTTATCGTTTTGGCTGCTGTGTGATAAAAGTATCTTGTCCCCTAGTTATTCCAATAAATTTAGGCTTTTATAAAAGAACATAAGCATATCTAGAATACTAAGTATGCCACAAAGTGGTACGCGCTTTGGTTTTTATGGCACAGATACCACAGTTTCAAGTTTTTGATATTCGCTTGCAAAGATACGTCTGCCAGCCTGAACGGGTATCTAAACCCCTGAATATCACTATAAATATACTTTTTCCTACACGATTTTTAGACGTTTTAGATAAGTAATTGATAAGTAAGTCATTAATTGGTACGCTCCCTATAATCATTTTGAAGCTAATCAACAGTCGCCTTTGTTATATAATATACTAGATGTGCCCGCGAAATACGTTTCATCATAATAATTAACCAAAAAAAATCTGAAGAGGGCCGGACTTATCACTTAGTGATATAAAATATAGCCTATGGCCTATTCTGATGCCTGCCAAAAATACACAAAAATATTCATAAAAATCGGTCGTGTTGTTTCGGAGGATTTCGTTAACAAGCCTTGTGACACGATATTTCATACATTTACTCTGATTTTTTTTAGCTAATGGACTTGGTTTCTGGGTGATATAGGTATCATAAAATAATAAATTTAGGCTTTTCTGAAAGGTTTTGAGCATATCAAGATAGTTAGGAGCCTACAAATTGATAGGCGCCACAGTTTTCATGTTTGAAAATATCATCTCATTGATTTAATACTATTTTCATTTATATTAGTGTTAGAATGGAATTTTTAATGATCTTATCTTATTTTATGTTCTTTAGGCAATGTGACATATATTCTAATGTTTTAAAGGCTGAATTAATTAGTTGTATTTGAAGATTTTATAACTACTTCTTAAATTGGTTGGGTTATACATCGGCTGCTACTTTTGGCTGCTAACTTCACACCGGTATTTTATTTAACATGATTCTGCAGAATGCAATCCTACGCGGATAGTCAGCAGGCTGTGGAGTTTGGACCCTTTGAATATGGAAAGGGTGCAAAAGGTATTTTTTCAATATGCGATGCACTTTGCTTCTATTAATGCCGGTTCGACGTGCAATTCCACGCACAGAACGTGTTGAATCTTCTTCTATTTCGTCGAGGACTACTACTTCTTCATCGTCGTTTCTTTCTGGTCTTCCTGGCCCTGCACCACCAATGCCTCTTCCTGGAAGCCTCCCTTCGCAGTACGAATTATGTACCCGAGCAAAAACTCGATAGTCCGGGTGACGTGCGTTGGGGTACCTAATACAAAAAATGACGTTATTAAATTTACTAATTCATTTAATTTTAAAATCTAATTAAACACGGCGTGTGACTATTTTTAGAAAGATAACATAATGTAAGACCCATCCTGATACGTTTAACTAAAGTTGCAATAAATGTGTGTGATTTAAAAAAAATAAGATTGATTGAATTAAAGAGAAAATAAATAATCTTACCTCTCTGCGTACAGACGAGCAGCAGCGTTAGCATTTCCTCGACATTCGCCATAAACGAAATGCATGTTTGCATATTCGCGCGACGTGTACTGATGTCTAGGCATGTTCAGTGTTATGTATTGGTTGTCAGTTAGGTTTCACAGCACAAACAATATCCAAATCGTAAAGCTAGCCAAGTCCATATGATCACCAGTTGTCAATAGGTTTCACAGCACAAACAATATCCGAATCGCAAAGCTAGTCAAGTCCAAAATCACAGCAAAATGTCGTTTAAAATCATCGAAGCTCTATCACATCTCTCGAATACAGAAAACACGCGTGGGTCACAACCGGAGTTCAGAAGGACACTAACAATCGTAACAAAGAACCCAATGATCAGACGCAGGTAAAAAAAGTCCTTCCAGGAAATTCGATAGCAGGTAAGGTTGCAAATGCTTATGGCTCATGTGCTGTTAATGATAAGGCTCCTTTTTGATTGCGCATAGTGGATGAGACATGTGGCAGGCAGGGGCCACAAAAAAAAACACGTTTCTCAACTCTGTGACTCGCAAACGAATGTTTACAAATAAGCTTTAAGTGCTTATTAGTGGAAAAACACCTTTTTTTTTAAATTTTCATTTTATTTGCTATTCAACCAGTCAGAAAGTCAAGAAAGCATAAACTTAATACTGGAAAACTAAATTAACCGAATAAAATTAATCCGAAAAATAATTAATCCGACAAACAATCTTTTTAAAATTTTCATACCATTTGCTATTCAAGCAGTAATAAAAGTTCAGAGATACATTAAGCATAAGTTTATCATACCTTTTTTGAAACTAGAATAACTAAGCATTTTTTAAAGATAATGGGCAGGATGAGCGTCATACATTTTTTTTACATGGTAGCAGACCAAACACGAAGAAAAATAATTTCTTGTTTAATTTTTTTTGGAACATTGTTTTTTCCAAGCACTTCGTGATTAGCTAGCTTAATTTTAACCACTGTTATTGATAGCTGAACTATTCCGTTAGAAGCTAAAAAAACCTGAATCAGAAAAAGTCCGTATTTGTAAAAATGGCACATTAAAAACCAACCAAAAGTGGCATTTTTAAAAAAAATCATAAACTATCAAATATCTTGAAAACCGAGATATTTTTACTAAAGTCAAAATTTGAGATTAGAGAGGTCTCGACGAAACCTATCAACAGTTAAAGGTTTATCCATTGTTTCTGAGACACCCTGTATTAGTTCAAATCACAAATTATACGTTCAAATCAAACCAACCACACCACAGCTAGCTAACAAACAAATATAATGTCACTCGCGTGCTCGTGTCAGTTTTATACACGTTCCATTCCTATAAAAATAAGTAGTTTGCATAATATTGTATTTGATATATTATTATTTACAGAATAATTTCTAAGTGTTTTTAAACATTATATTTATTGTTAGATGCATAAGAAACATTATTTAAAAAGATTTATAGCTAGTTTGTTTTCATAGAACATACAGTAATAATATTGCACAATCTAATATTTTGCGTATAAAGAAACGGCCAAGAGGGAAAGGATAGCTGGCGATCCGGTGTCAAAAGAATCCTAGGATTGCAGTCTTTAGTTATTGGCACGCAGATTAGAGATCGATTGAGCGATACGCAATAATCCGAGATTGTTTTTAATCTTAAACTACGGATACAATATTGGGTTCGGCCGACAGCCTGTCCGTAGGCAGCGGCGGATTGAATAAAATCAGTTGATGCAAATTGGTTTATAACTTTACATCGGATGGACCGATTTTGGTGATTTAAAAAACATATTTATTGTAATACAATAAGGAATATTACTATGTATGTTATATTATGAAAAGCCATACCATTACGGGACCTCATTGTGATCAATGACCACGCATTACTTTTTACAGAGTGATCCGATTTTGATGATTCTTTTTTTATTGGAAAGGGTATACCCCGAGGGAGGGGGATAATTGATGATTTACTCACTGATTGTAAAATTAATGGATGAAAGTCACAAAAAAATATAAAATAAAAACTTTTTAACAAAAATTGAACCGCCTAAAAACTAAAAAGCAAAAAACACTGAAAAGTTAAAAATAATATAAGAATAGGTACAGACAACATCACACTTCTATATTGAAGTCGGTGACAAATTTTAACACTTTCTAGGAGATCATCGTTTGGCATTGGTCGTCTGTGACTTTACATCTAATGTCACAAGTTGACAACGTACACTGTGGTTCTTGTGGGGGTTGCAGTTTTGCTGCGAATCTCACAGGAGCCACATGTATTATAGGTGACTGTTACCACTTACCAGCAGGTGGGCAGTTTGCTCAATAACTTGCTTGCCAATGTTTTCCAATAAAAAAATCCTAATATAACATTTTATCTCATTTGCGAAGCCCTTGAAGAAAGAGAACTTCTACATTCGAAAAAATTGTATTTATGTTATTTTATTGGAAAAAAAGTGCAACAAAACTGACTGCGTATTGTAAAATTAAGCATTTAGTTGAAACACTAGCTCAAAATTAAAATCTTTTTGTATTACAAACCAGTGTATTTTGAGATTAAACCTGCGCCTATCTTTTAGTCCGAACGTACGCAACCGACTATGGGTGAAAATAAATATATGGAGTTCTATGTTGCAACGCACACGAACAACAAAAAGTTGGCCATCGACAAAGTGATAGGCGTTTGCGTTGAGTTGGTCGGAAAAATCGGGTCCCTTATCGGGCCTACAATAAGTCGGTCGTGTGCGTTCGCCGTCCCTCTGGCTGGAGAATCCAACACGTTTAGGTCTTATTTCAGTGAGTTCGCATTTTCTTTAAAAATGCTAAATAAATTTAATGTTGATGCGTAGTTATTAACAGTGAATACTTTGGCCTAACGAAGTACAAAAGATATCAGTACAGTTGAAATATCTTCGGGGCTGGTAAGAGCTCGGCGACCTAATGGTTAAGGCATCAACACGATATGTTGAAGACACAGGTTCAGACGAAATTTTTTTATTATAAATTTATTCAGTAAACCCCATGTCCTATTTTGCATAAAAGTTGTAAAAAATAACAACGCGAGGGGTGCAAAAGACCCCTTAATTTCAAAGTTTGCGGGACGGCATAGATCCCGCCAACTGTCCAATTATTACCTTCGCCAACTCGTCATACCGGCCAATATTTCAGGAGCACATCCAACCGCTGAGCATCGGCCAGTTAATCAGTTTACCGCCGACCGCACTCAGGCACAGCAATAACGCACTAATGCGGTTAAAACTCGGGCCTTGTTCAGTTGCTCACGGGTAGGTAACGCCATTTCCGTGCGGTCGTGGTGAATCTCGTGCGTACGAAAGTTGGTAATTAGAACGCTTGCTCTTTGACCGGCACGACGGAGATGCGACACGAATTTTCCCATTGGTAGCTGGTAGGTAATACGGCTGGTATTACCTACCAGCTACCCCCCCCCCCCCCTGTAATAAAATACGAGAATGATAAAACTAAAAAAATAGAAACTTCCACCGAAAATTGGTTTGAACGGGATCTAGTAAGTAGTTTTTTTTAATACGTCTTAAATCCTACGGAACCCTTCATGGGCGAGTCCGACTCGCGCTTGGCTGGTTTTTTTAACTGATTTCAGAATTCGTTTGGCGATTCTTTTCGAAAAAGATTTATTCTTGAATCGATTCTAATCGAAAGTAAATAAATTGATTCAGAAGAAAACGAAGTTTAAAAGATCGATCATCCAAAGATCGATTCAATCATGAAAAACTAAAAGGACACAATAATAATCGATCTTTACAATGTTTTAAGCACCTAATCAATAACTAAAATTATCCGTGAAATTTTATTTTCGTAATTTATATATAACATCTTTTATAATAAAAATAAATTGGGTTTTTAGTAATTTTCTAGATTTTGTCTAAACAGATAAAATCGAATTTCGATTTTCAACGGTGAAATATTGATTTACTGGAAATATGAAACCACGGGGCAGTGAACTTATAATGAAAAAGTCCCTATTCTATACTATGCCTCGACTTAGGTGTTCCGTGCGTTTTGCGTATGCTGCATCGCTGTCGTCCCGACCAACAAGGAAGCCGCCTAACTCGAAACTCATCATTTTATTGTTTCATCCGAACATATTTCTGCTAATGTTTGTTTCTTGTTTATCGCACGAACGCCAGGAAAGTTAGAAATCAAATGATAAACAGGTAATCTGTTTATTGTACCGTTAATTATTTCATTACAGAATAACATGTCCTGCTCCCGTCTGTAGCAAGGTTTTTTATTCATTTAGTAAGACTTTATTGCACAGTAAAGATAATGTAGAATTGGCGAATTTAACACCGTATGACATTCTTTACCAGTGAACAATTGAAAGCTTCCGAACTGGTGATAAGAATTTATCATGGTCATCTTTTTGTGAAGAATAATCGAAACTATTCATTTTCATTCGCTTGTTACAAGCGTACGCTTTTTATCCAATCCTTCCATTCCGAAACAACCTAAGTAATAAATTCTCGGTCACTATCATCACAAATTTCTTTCACTCCATTCAATTATTGGCTGGTTATTTACAAAATAGATAGATAGATAAAACGTTTATTTACATCACACAAACACACATACATTATATATATATATAAAAACAGTCGATTACTACTAAAACAACAAACAGGAACAGTTACTTAACAACAGTCACTAACGCTGTCGTATGTGTGTGTGACACAGTGATGTAAAAGGGTGCGAGCTCAGTGGGTTCTTTGTCTTAAGTTTAAGACAAAGCACTGATTTTCAGCTCTTGCCCGAGGAGAGCCGTAACGGCGCGCCCAGCGACGGGCGATTACAAAATAGGTATCTTTTAAGGTTATGAAAAGAATATTGTTTTAACTTAAAACATATTTTAATGAGAACAACTTATCGGTCGTTGGGTTGAATTAAATTGTCAGTGCAAGATTACAATTAAAGATCTTCCGAGTTTCTTGTATGTTGTTCGTGAAGGCTCTCCCTATTTCCGAACAAGTGTAGAGAACAATTTCATTCTCCTGCTTGCATTTGCACACATATTGGTTATGTTTAGGATGTTTTTAACGTCAATAAGTGCCTGTTAGAGCTTATGGCAAATAAAGATTTTTGTTTATTTTTTCACAACGTTAACCCCAAAAATAGACGAGTGTATGCAAAATCATTGTGATATTCCTCTTGAAAAAACTTCAAGGGGATATGTATTTGTTATTTTTGGGTGCGGTACTTCAGAAAAATTGAAACAGTTTATTAATCTAGTAAATAAAACATCGAATAAACAAGTTAGCATGGCACGATTATCAAATACAACTCGATAAAGTATCTCCTGAGTAAATTTACTTATCAACCATGAATTTAGAAAATCCTTCAGCATATAAGAATAGCAAAATAAAGGCAATGTCGCGTGAATGGTTTCTACGAACCTAAAGTTATAAATTATTCGTCGGCAACATCTCCTAATCTATTCTGGATGTATCCAAAGCGAGGAGAGCAGAGCTAAAAATCAACACGATCGATAGCCAAGCTCCAGGTTCAGCTAGGTCACCTAAATCACACAGTACATGTGACAGCGCCAAAGACACGACAGTGTGCATAGAAAATTGGACTTTATTACAACGCATTAGAGAAATGCGAAGGATCTCCTAATACGATAGCTACATTTAAAGTATAGCGCAGTAAGTAACGTTTTATGGAAATTGAATTTACAATCTGCTCGTACTGGCTTGTTCGTGCAGCGGTTTATAATAAGCAGGCCTATTCGCTAACTATTGGTAACTAGAACTGTCATTTTTAAGACACTTCATATCCATTACTGGTTTAGTGATCTTATGTGTTACGGCAGCGTTCATGATAGCAGTAATGGATGTTAAGTTCCTTTCAAAAATGACAGTTCTAGTTAGCAACTGAAGTTACAGAATAGGCCTGCTGATATATTTTTAGTGCAACTGTTGAAATGAATCCTGCTTCCAAAATATATCTTAATACTATAGTACCAGACGTCCCTGCTAATATTTTAATTGCTTAAAATAACTCTACTCTCTGTCTGTCAATAACGCTTTAATATCAAAATCACCGAACCAATTTTGATGAATATTTCCCAATGCACTTGGACCATAGACTTGTAAATTTGGAGAAATACCTTTTATCCAAATCACAAGTGTCTGGTTAGGTGCTCTATCGTTTTACATGTGATTATGTCGCTAACAAAGCTAGATAAAGGAATATGAAATAAATGACCACCGATTTATTTTAGAGTAACTGTTAACCCGACTTCAGTTCAGACGTACCCCGGGGAATTCATTAAAAGTTGGGATATGAATTTTACTAAATTTCAATAAAATCAATCAATTAAATGGAAAAAGTATCAATTAAAACTGTAGACGTAAAGACAGACAGAGTTACTTTTGCATTTATTTTAATTTTAGACATTACAGATTCTGTACACATTTTCCCGTAGCTGAAACTTCGTAACACCTGCTAGGGTCGGCTAATAGAGATCTCTTGAAGAAAAGCTCACCCTCGTACACAACTCACTTAAGTAACCAATTTATAATTGTAATCGTGTACAATAAAGGATACTAATGTCTACTGAGACTGGCAACTTCTCAGAAGAGCTAACTTAGGACTTACGACGTTTTCCGATGTCCGCTCGCACCCTACCCTCAATCGATTATTCCGGCCGCGTCGCTAAGCAGTCAATTATGTTGATTTAGGAGCCGTAATAGATTAATAATGTTTTGTGTTCGCTGCCCCCGGCCGCGCTGTTGAATTTTGATTGATAAACTCAACAATTGGTAAGGTCAAGTGGACGGAATGAAGGGAACTGCTCTATAAACAATGGGCTCTTTTGTGTAAAGGTTTTTTATTTTATCCGCTAGCTGTTCGTTGCTTTCGTCTGCGTGGTACTCAGATGTGTCGTGAATTCGGTTAATTCATTCAAATGCATTCCCTGCGAAACTTATTAAATCTAATATAAAAAATCGCAAGTTACAGTGTTTGTTATCGAATTCTCCAAAATGGCATGACCGATTTTATTGATTTTTTTTGTGTATACTCGGTAGGTCTGGGAATTTTCTATACCTACCCCTTGGTGATAAGGGTATTTTTTACAATTATTGTGGCAAAACGTAGTTCGCGGGCACAACTAGTATACAGGGTAAAAGTGACGGTGTTTTTTTTTAAACAGTGAGTTCAGACCATATATGGTCGTAATCTAAAAATCACAGATTTTTTTTTCAAATTTTTCTGGTGTAATATCTAAGTTAACGTTTACAAATCATATTCAATCAAAAAACCTCAATAAATACACAAAAAAAACTTCGCAATGTAAATAGTATAACATTTCCATCATATTGCGCGCGGAATCAGATGTTTGGGTCATCGAATGTCAACGCACCGGTGGTGTGAGTGGAACTAAAATGATGCCGGCGCGCCATACATTGCGTAACATGAATAAAAATTAAAAATAAAAACTCTTTTTTTCGCTTTAAAAGCTTTTCCGGGTAAAATAAACATCGGTAAACAAATATTTTTGTCTGAACTCACTGTTAAAAGAAATGGGACACCGTCACTTACACCCGGTATATGTATAAAAATCTCGTGTCACAGCGTTTGGTATAGAACTCCTCCGAAACGGCTTGACCAATTTTTATGGAATTCTTTGTGTATATTTGTTAGGTCTGAGAATAGGTCATAGGCTTTTTTTATATCTTTAGGTGATAAGGGTGGCCCTCTCCAGAATTTTTTTTACAAATTTATTTTTTTCGATTTGGTATCAAAATTACTTATAACTCTAAATTTTCACCCTTCTACCACCAACCCTCATTTTTTAATAGCAATATTAGTATTTTTCTGGCGAAACGTAGTTCATGGGCACTGCTAGTATGTTAATAAAAACAGCATCTGACCTTCTTCAAAGCTACTTATGTCTCCAAATTTCATTTCAATACAAGTTGGCAAACAAGCAATTCCCGTTCGACGCAACACTATCGCCACGACATTAGACACGGCAGGCTTACGAGGATCTACTTAATGGAACATCAGCGCGATTCCAACCGCCATTGTGGTAGATAGCAGCTTGTGGCCGTGTTCGGTTATCAGGGCATTATATCATCCTACTAATGTTATATATGCGAGGGTTGTGGAGATGCTTGAGTGTTCGATACACGATTATGGTTAAACGGTTGTCTGTAGTATTTACGTTTCTATTCGTATATCTATAACTAGCTGTGCCAGCGAACTACGTTTCGCCGTATATTTTTTAACCGTTTTTGCAACATTTGTCATTGATGCTCAGCTCCTATTAGTCGTAGCGTGATGTTATATAGCCTAAAGCCTTCCTCGATAAATGGACTATCCAACACAAAAATAATTTTTTAATTTGAATCAGTAGTTCCTGAGATTAGCGCGTTCAAGCAAACAAACAAACTCTTCAGCTTTATAATATTAGTATAGATTTAGCCACTATTTGTTTCCTTAATTAAAAGACCTAAATATATTGAAACATTATTAAAAAAAAACAATAAGGAAATGTACTGAAAATAGAAAATATTTGGTCCATAAGGAAAACGCGAACGCAACACACATACTGACCTGCCCCCCTTTTTTTTTTCCGTGGGGAAATGCGCAACCGCACCGTACCCACCGTTGGCTAGGCGGCGAGCGTGTGTGGGGCTCTCCCGGCGGAGTGCCAGGCCTACCCACTAAACCCCCCGGTGTTCTCGCTGCCCTTATGGGCGCGCATGGTAAGGTCTACTGACCTGCCCCCTAGACAAATGCCACATGCTAACTTTTCCGCAGTCGTTCCTCAGAATAAATGTATGGAGATGACATAGCTGCGGAAAAAATAGCGTGAGGTTGTCGCAGGCTAATGTCATCTCCATAAATTTTTTCTGCGGAACGACTGCGGACAAGTTAGCGTGTGGCATTTGTCTAGAAGGGCAAGGGCCTTTTTCCGCAAATTTTAACGTCGTTGTCGCGTCGCTATAGCTTTTCAATAAAACTGCTTTTGTCGCTTTTATGCGCATTTTCTGGTGCAATTTATTTGTACTACAATTTATTAATAAGTCAATAGCGACAAATGTTTTAGTTAGTATTCGGTTTACCAACAATAACTGTCTTAAAAAGCGATGCTATTGAAGCGTTATTGACACGCCACAAATGCGTTAACGCTAGCGGAATAAGGCCCCAGAAACAATGAAGCAGGTTCATCTCAAATCTCATCTCATTAGAAAGAACATAATAATTTATCTGCCTGGACACCCGACTCTGATCTGCCGAAACTACAATGGATAGAATCCAACAACTCAGCTTCCGCCAACTTAATTAAGGCCTAGCAAGTGTTTAGTCAGCGAACTAAATAATTGCAGGAGTTCGCGCCTGACAAAGGAGCTTCATTAAAAATTATATGGCGCCGAAAAAGTTGGCGCCGAATTATAACTAAGTTCCCTTTTCGTTGTCTTGTCTCCAACAATTTCTTTGTGTTTTGATACAGTTATAAAGCTGAATTAGCGCGTCTCCTTGTAATACTGTTTTGTTAGTTTACTTGTTAATTAGCTCGCGTTAGGTAAATATATTTTGTCGAGAGCGATTCGGACTGTAGTCTGAAAGCGTGCAGATTGCGGCACCTTTTTTTCGGGGGGAAATGCCTGACTTCAGCGTATCCGCCGTTGGCTAGACGGCTCTGGGCTCTGCCGGCAGAGCGCCAGGCCTACTTACTAAACCCCCCGGTGTTCTCCCTGCCCTTGTGAGTCCGCGTGGTAGGGTCACAATGCGATACCACTACCCACGCGCCCGAGGACGCTCGACCAGTGATCGAGCTAGTAGGAGCTTTACACAAAAATAGCGGCCATATACATTTTATTTCATTTATTTATTTATTCATAAGCATAGCAACGGTATATATGTGTTAAATATAATTGGTAGGTAGTGTATACCTCAGAACAATTCTGAGGTAATGAGCGTTCAGTACGTCTATACGCCAGTATATTCTAAGTCATAAGTATGGTATAGACATTATTCGCCTTGAAATAGATAATACAGAGGCACCCATTATGCAAACGACGTCTTTACAGATTTGATTGAACAAAAATTGATCGAATTGAACCTAGAGAGGTACCCTTCTTGTAATGTTGACAAAGAGACTATATGTACAGTAAGCTCCAATTAAAGCTATACATTTACACAACGAAAACGATGTCGAAACAACGAAACGAAACGATGTCGAAAACGAAGACGAAACGGTGTCGAACCCCAGACCGAGTGCCGAGTCTACAGCGCCACTGGGTGGGGTATGACGGGGATAAATACACCCACGTGCAACTCCCCTTTCTTACCAGGCGAGCTCCTGACCCATGGTGTGGTTTTAGTTGGTAGGTTGGCGAGTCACCTTTTCGTCCAAGTCCAACATAACCCTGTACTCCCCAGTGCAGGGTATCCATGAGGATTCACCCCGAAAAAAGGGGTTGTAAATTTGCAAGTCTTACAAAAACCGGAAAGACTGTACCACGATCGCCTGCTTGGGTATCTCCCCGTCTTACCCAATTGTGCTGCAAAGCAGCAGTGCTTGCATTGCTGTGTTCCGGTTTGAGGGTAAGATATGGCAGTGAAATTTATTTAGTGACTACATCTTATGTCACAAGTTGGCAACGTACACTGTGATTCTTGTGGGGTCGCAGATTTGCTGCGAATCTCACAGAAGCCACATGTATTATAGGTGACTGTTACCACTTACCACCAGGTGGGCAGTATGCTTATTTGCCAACTTTGTTGCATTAAAAAAGAACCCCATGTTACCTTCCAATCGGTGTAGGTTGTATAGGTTACTGTAGTCACATACCATCAGGTAAGATAAAGGCCGTCCTTGCAGTGTTGATAATAAAAAGTCAAAGGTTTTGGCCCAAAGCCCGATTGCCATCATGAGCCCATTTAGGGAATGGTGAGCACTTTTATAAGCCCTCTTGACGATTTACAGCCCATTTAATTCGCATGGTCGGTAATTATGCCGTGTTATTGGTGGGGATGTGGCGTTGCCTGTGAAGCTTATTAAGGGGCATTTAAACGCGTAAATGGCCTTAG
This sequence comes from Schoenobius gigantellus, assembly GCA_963935595.1. Taxonomy (NCBI): domain Eukaryota; kingdom Metazoa; phylum Arthropoda; class Insecta; order Lepidoptera; family Crambidae; genus Schoenobius; species Schoenobius gigantellus. The sequence continues at coordinate 893,859 of OZ012561.1, read as the reverse complement.
GATTTAAATGGGGAGAGCTTTCGCAAATTTGTCTGCACAGACTTGGCATTCAGCGGGATAATTAATGCTTTTTGATTTCATGCCACATGGTTGGCTAACATACTTAAAGCCCTCCTGTAACATCGTGGTCTATGGATATAACACCACACAGGTGAACACGCATTTTTAGGGAAAATCTGAATCCTTATCCAAACCTATAAGGATTCAGATTTTTCGTTTTGTTCGTCTGTCCGTCTGTGTGTCAGACCTTTCTTTTCGGAAGCGCGTAGAGATGTCAAACTGAAATTTATATCAAATACTCGGGTCTGCTGTCTCTCAGCTGTATAAAAATCAAACTTGTAAATCAATGCGATCAAAAGTCTTGCACTTCTCCCATTGCAGGTGAGCTGGAAGAGATTTCTGTAAGAAATAAGCTCACCTATTCTACTGTTTTCATCTGATATAATATTACAACATGTATATTCTACAAGTGACTACAATAAATTATTAATCGAATAAAACATATGGATCTTAACAATAGTTTTGAGTGCCTATGCCTCACAATGATAGATCCCTTCGTTCTACCTTTAATAGTCTCCTCAAATGCCCCGCCCACAAATCTGATATCATACACTCTTCTTTCTTAGTCCAGTCAATCATGTTATGGAATGTTCTCCCACTTGACGTCTGAAAGTCACCAAGCAAACTAAGTTTTAAAAAGAAATTACGAAAGCTGTACCATGAGAATCTTTTTACACCTGGTGATTAGGGACATGCAGATTACCTATCTTCGAAATATCGTTTCGAATTTCATTTTTTTTTTCGTTTTATATTTTTGTATATCAATAGAAGGCACGTATATTGGTTTATTTTATTTATAATATTTATGTATTAGTATTTTTATACCATTATCCAGTATTTTTTTTACCATTAAAGTACTACATGTACTTCCTTTTCTCTGCACCACCCAACTGCTCTGTACACATATTGTACTGGAAGATTAAATAAATAAATAAAAGCAGCGGGGCTGCCGTGCGCTTGGGATTAATGCATACTCATATTGTATAGTAACGTATCGCGCGCTTTCTTGCGCGAACTTGATTATTTACTACTAGCTGTTCCCGCGACTTCGTCCGCATGGAATAGTAACGGCTGGAGCGATCTTGATAAAAAGTATATTAGTGTTTATGTTATACCTTATATAATTAGCCATCTATTAGTGAAAGTCCCGTCAAAATCGGTCCAGCCGTTCCGGAGATTAGCGGGAACAAACAGACAGACAGACAGACAAAAAAAAATGTTTTTGTTATTGGAACCCGATATACATTCATACCCATTTAATAAAAACTTATTATTTTGACATTACAAACAGACACTTCAATTTTATTTATTTGTATAGAAGATCAGCAACAACCCTATTGCTCGAGCTCGTAGCGAAGCTAGCCTTCAGAATTGCTCGTACTAATTTCAGATGCTAGTAAAATGGGGTGAATAGACACAATTCTGAACTTTAGATAAGATTTAAACTATGTTTTTATTTACTTACGGCTAGGGAATAATAATAACCACATGAGTCTAGGTTTATTTAGTCTGTCAAAAGCAAACTTAACTAAATTTCCCTTCTTATTTTAGCAAAAACTTCAAAAATATACGCATTTTCTATTCGCCTCGAACCCGGGGTGATTAAATATGGTAGAAGAGGTGAATAGAAAAATTATTTAGGGTTGGCAAACATTTTTTATAGATTCTTGGCATGTTGATGATGTACCTGGACCAAATCCACATTATTTGAACAAAGTACATATAAATCATTCATGTATGTACAAGGTACATACATGAATGATTTATAACTGTTGAGAAAAGTGGATCGCGAAATGATAGACATTTATCAGCTCAATCTATTTACTTTAGATCACATTTTATTTTATAAGCAAACATTAAAACATAATACAACCAATAGGTATTCATATTTCAGTAGAAGTGACAGACAAGATTTCGAATTCATGTCAACTTCATAGATGAAAGACAACCAAATTGATATATCTAAGTAGTTTGTGTATAAAATCATTACTTTAACACGCCTCCTTGATTTTATAGAAAAACAATAAACATAAACACAACATAAAATTAACTTCTTATCAACTTATTCTAACTTCGACTTAAATAGTTCAATCAACATAAACTAATCTGTTCATTTAACATTAGCAAGTTCTCTAAGCTTTTGAAATTTAACTCTCCCTAACGCTTTGGTCAACATGTCCGCTAACTGTTCCTCTGTATGTATTTTTATTACATTAATGATACCTTTTTTCTCGTAGTCATACACGAAGTGGTAGCTTATGTCAATATGCTTAGAGTTTTTGCAAAATTTCCCATTTTTAGACAACGCAATAGCACCGCTATTATCCTCGTAAATTTTAACAGGTTCCCTAATCTTAACTCCTAAATCACCTAACACACCTATTTATAATTTAAAAAACTCTAATTATAATTCCTGTTGTTGACTTCCTATCACACTTATCTGCGGCCCAGTCAGCATCTACATAAACATCCAGTTCTACTTCATACTGCATGCTATAGTTCATTTTTAAATGTCTTGTACAATATAAATATTTAAGAACTCGCAATGCATACTTATAATGAGTTTCGCAATAGCTATTCTGGAAACGACTTAAATAATTTACGCTATATGATACATCTGGTCGAGTTCCACTTGCCACATACAGAAGAGCTCCAATTAAGTTTCTATACTTTAAAGTTGCACTCACATCTTTACTTGGTACTATACACAAGTTCATTTTCATCGGTGTTTCAAAATTCTTCGATTCCACCACATTATATTTCTCTGCTAAGCTCACGTGGGCTTTCCCTCAACCCATAGAGCGCTTTCTGTAATTTACATATTTTGTTATCATCTGCGCTGTATCCATCAGGCGGGTGAATATAAACTTCTGATTTAATGTTTCCGTTCAAAAATGCCGTCTCTACATCCATTTGTTCAATATTCCATCTTCTTACACATGCAACTGATAATAAGGCTTTCATTGTCGTCATTCGTGGTACCGGTGAGTAAATTTCTTCATGCTCTTCGTACATTTGTTGAAATCCTCGTGCCACTACTCTTGCCTTATACTTTCCACTCGACTTTATCCTATAAATCCATTTCACATCTATGACTTTCTTATCTACCGGCTTATCAACCATGATCCATGTTTTATTTTTCTCGAGACTATTTAATTGCTCTTGCATAGCATCTTTCCATTTTCTTGCGTCTGCACTTTTAATTGCTTCTTCATATGTTTCTGGTACTGACGCATCACTAAAATTAATATATACAACATGATCTTTATACTTCTCTGGCATCTTTCTGTCTCTTTTTGGTCTTATATCATTTTCAGTCACCTCCTCAGTCACTGTCTTATTTTTTTCGTCTTCATTATCTTCTATGCTGTCATAAAATCGTTCATTAGAATCATAAGTGGAATCTTCAATACTTACTAACTTAATTATTTGTCCTTCTTTTGCGTCAATAAAAGTTACATGTCGACTTATTACTATTTTGTCATCTACTAACACTCTGTAACCTGTATCAGTATATCCTACCAATATACCCTTCGTAGCTTTTGGATTTAATTTTGAAGTTCGCAGCTCATCTGGAATTTGTACATAACACTGTGAACCGAAAATTTTTAAATTATTAGCATTAGGTTTCCTGCCAATAAAAATTTCATACGGCGTTTTCCTCTCATAAGTATTAGTTAACGTTCTGTTTCCCAAATACACTGCCGTTAATACGCACTCAGGCCAATATTTTTTACTTATCTTTGATTCCGTAAGAAGACATCTCGCTCTTTCCATAACAGTTCGATTGAAACGTTCAGCTACACCGTTGAACTCGTGTGTGTACGCTGGTCCTGGTTTCAAATAAATACCTTTTTGTTTTGTGAAGTTATAGAAATTATCATTGATATATTCTCTCCTATTGTCGCATCTAATTTCTTTTACTCTTTTGCCTGTCTGATTCTCTACCATATTTACATAATCTCTAAAATAGGTAAAGACGTCACTCTTGTTAATAATTACACATACATAAGCTATCCTACTATAATCGTCTATAAATGAGACAAAATATCGCTGCCCTTTATATCCAGTAGGCGTAATCGGGTCTGCAACGTCGGTATGGACAATCTCTAGCAAGTCAGTTGCCCGTCGTCTCTGAATTCCAAACGGTAAATTGGTCATTTTATTCATTAAACAGATTTCGCATTGCACGTATCCCTCATCTAATGTTTCTGGTAACCCTTCTACTGCATTGTACCTACACATTGTTTTGAGCTTTTTAAAATTAGGATGACCTAAGACTCTATTTTTCTCCATTTTTCTTTCTCTGACATAATATTACCACTCGCATATGCTACCTTACCTGTATTTACATTAACTTTACCATCAAGTTCATATAATTTATTTCTCTTTCGCGCTACAGCCATTAAACCTATATCTTCATTATATATACTAGCTACTTCCCCTTTAAAATTAACTGTGTTATTTCTATTTACAATACATGAAACACTTAATAAATTTCGCTTCATATTTGGTACATAAAATACATTCGCAATGTCAATTTTATTCAACTTACCTCCTGTATGGTTTGCCAATATATTTGGCAACGGATATAATGAGACTCAGGTGTTGTTATAGTCTGATTTATTTAAGTAAAACTAGCGCTTTTATACTAATATGGCGCGTGCAGATTGCTGCCTTAACTTATCATCTTAATTTATCTAAAGGTGTGCTTTATCTACATACGTGCACTTATGTAGTCGCTACATATACACCCCCCTTTACAAAAAATTACAACAATTCTTATAAATAACCCTATACTCAATCGTAAGCCACAATAATACAATAAACATTAGTAACCTTAACCTTGCTAATTCAGTAGAATATAAATGTTGCTGACGGTTGTTGTGACGGTTATAAAAAGAAAAATCCTGAACTCAACATTATGTTTAATGGTAAGTCTTTGGAAAAAGTATATCATAATAGGTTTCTAGGAATAAATTTGGATTGTTTTTGTGACTGGAAGAAACACGTAGAGGAAATTTGCGCAAAATTAAATAAATTTGTTTTTGCATTAAGTCGTATTAGCCAAACTGTAAGAAAAGAAGCTGCTATTATAGCGTACAATGGCTATGTAAATTCAAATCTAAGGTATGGTGTTATGATTTGGGGTAACTCTGTATACAAAGAAAAGACGTTCTTATTGCAAAAGAAGTGTATACGTGCTATATTTGGATTAAAACCAATCCAGTCTTGTCGACCTTTCTTTAGAAAATTTAAAATACTTACTTTTCCATGTTTATATATATTAGATGTATGTTTATTTGTTTACAATAATAGGTATTTATTTCAAGAAAATTATGAAATGTCTAAACGAAATTTACGCTCAGCATATAAGCACAAACTTTTTAAGCCGAATGCAAAACTAACAACAATTTCACGTAATACGTTTATGATGTGTATAAAAATTTTTAACAAGTTACCAGAAAATTTCAAATCATTAAATTGTAATAGTTTTAAGAAAAAAGTTAAGGCTTGGCTTGTAGAGAAATGTTTTTATAGTGTTAATGAATTTTTAGATTATAAGTAGCTAATAAATAGATTTTGTTAGTAGCTGCTTAGACATATATTTATTTGTGTATACGCCTGAAAAGGTAGGATAAGAGAGTCTTACATACTACATGTGATTGTAACAGCAAATTTTGTACCTTATGCCTTACACAATAAAGAACTTGAACTTGAACTTGAACGGTACGCTGCTTGGGTTATAGTGTAGGTTAATGCGCTACGTTATCCACTGCATTGGTGCTGACTATTTCTTGCGTCAGCGAATACAGAACCGTACTATGGGCTTAACTGTCCGTCCTGACCTTGTGGTGTACGTGTTTGAATAGCTGTGGCTGTTTTTCGAATTTGGCACGTTCATAGCTTCATTGTGGATGACAAATGCTGGCTTTAATCTATCTATTGATATCAATGTTTCCTTATCTTTGATCCTAATAATATATGCCTTGTCCCTTCTTTTTATTACTGGGAATGGTCCTTCGTAGGGTGGTGTAAGACTTTTTCTGATTCTATCGCATCCCACAAATACGTGTGAGCATTCCTTTAGTTCGGGGTGTAAGAAAACTGCTTTGTTATGCTTCTGGCGTTTTGGTATTGATGTCATCTGAGTGATTTCCTTTTGAATCTTCTTAACAAATTCCTCGTATGTAGAAAGTTGATGTGATGGTTCGAAAAATTCTCCAGGGAGACGTATAGATGCGCCATATGTCATTCCTGCTGCGCTAAATCCCGTGTCCTCGCGCAAACAACTTCGCAAACCAAGTAGAACTGAAGGAATTTCTTTCATCCAATTAGCGTTAGATTCCCTTGTCATTAGAGCTGCTTTTAAGGTTCTATGAAATCGCTCTATCATTCCATTTGATTGTGGATGATAGGGCGTTGTTCTAATTTTGTGTATTCCTAAAAATTGTGAAAGTGATTCAAAAATTCTTGATTCGAATTGTCGACCTTGATCCGTAGTAATGCGTAACGGGCATCCGAATCGTGATATCCAACCTTCATATAGTGTTCTAGCTACCGTTTCGGCAGTGATATCTTCCACAGGATATACTTCTGGCCATGAAGTACAACGATCTATGATCGTAATTAAATATCGCTTTCCTTGAGAGACCGGTAATGGACCAACTATATCGATGTGTAAATGTTCAAAACGTTGCGATGGCATGAAATTGCCGACAGGTGATATTGTGTGGCGTTGCACTTTTGATTTTTGGCAAGCTATGCATGTTTTACACCAGTTATTAATATCTTTGTTCATACAAGACCATAAATATCTTTGAGTTATCATTTTTCTGGTAGTTTTCTTCCCAGGGTGACTCAGTCCATGAATTACGTCAAAAACTTGTCTTCGAAATTTCTCTGGCAAATAAGGACGATTCTTCCCAGTTGACGTGTCGCAGCTGATGCTTTTTGTAGAACCTGGAAGCATTATGTTTTTAAATTTTAAACTTTTATTGTCACGGAGTCGTATCAATTCTTGGTCATTAGATTGGCATCTTGCTAAATCAGCATAGTTAATCGGCGATGGCATATCAATTTGTTCAATACGTGATAGTGTATCTGCAGCAATATTATCACGTCCACTTATATGTTGAATATTAATGCAATATTGTGAAATAAAATCCAATTGACGTATTCGCCGTGGCGTATCGTTTGATGATGGTTTTTGGGAAAATGCGTAAGTCAAAGGTCGATGATCTGTGAAAATTGTGAATTCTCTTCCTTCAATTAACCTTTGAAAATGCTTGACTGCCATATATACTCCAAGCAATTCTCTATCGAATGTTGAGTATTTTTGTTGAGTTTCACTTAATTTTTTTGAGAAAAACCCTAATGGTTCCCAGTTAGGTCCGGATTTTTGTTGTAGAACCGCGCCAACACAGGTAGAACTGGCATCTGTCATAAGTGCTAGCGGGGCGGTGCGTGAGGGATGCACTGTTAATACTGTATTTATTATGCTTTCCTTGCATTTATCGAAAGCTTTTTCAGCCTCTGTTGACCAAGGAATAGGAGAGTTATCGTTCTTTTTCGAGTCGCGCAGATAATCGTTTAAAATAATTTGATAGTTGGCGGCGTGCGGCAGGTTATTTCTATAAAAATTAATCATGCCTAAGAATCTCCTTAATTCTTTAATTGTCTTTGGTTTAGGAAATTCTATAATTGCTTTGTAATTTTCCTCAGTCGGGCGTATTCCTTGGCTCGTTATATGATAACCTAAGAAATCTATTTCGCTTTTGAGAAAGTCGCATTTTTCGAGGTTAATAGTTATTCCATTCTCCTGTAATCGTTTGAAAACTGTATCCAAGTGCTGATAATGCAAAATCTCGTTTTCCGAAGCAATCAGGCAATCGTCGACAAACACGAAAACGAAGTCTAAGTCTCTGAATAGAGAGTCCATGAATCGTTGGAACGTTTGCGCTGCATTGCGTAGACCAAAGGGCATTCTTAAATATTCAAAAAGTCCAAAAGGAGTAATAATAGCAGTTTTTTCCACATCCTTGACTGGAATACAATGATAGGCCTTCCGGATATCAATTTTGCTGAGTATATATTTTTTCTCTAATATATAAGTAAAATCGGTTAATCGTGGAAGTGGATATTTATCGGGTATAGTCGCGTTGTTGAGCATCCGATAGTCTCCACATGGTCTCCATTCATCATTCTTTTTCTTAACCATGTGTAAAGGGCTAGCCCACGGGCTATCTGATGGGCGACAAATGCCCAGTTCCATCATATTTTGAAATTCTCTTTTAGCAATATGATATTTATCCGGAGGCAATGGTCTTGCACGTGCTGATACCGGCGGTCCTTTAGTAATAATATGATGCTCAATCTTGTGTTTTGGAGGAGTGCGCAGGGAGGAAAGTTTCGTAATATCCTCATATTTTTTTAAGAGTTGAGTAATGCGTGGGTTCATACTGACGTCAATAGTACGAATTGTTTGCTGCGTCGATTTGATCAGGGTTGCAGGCGTTGTCAGCTCAGTTACCCTGTCAATAAGTTTCCGACCCGCTATGTCGACTAATAGCTTATAATGCTCTAAAAAAATCTGCTCCAATAATTGGTTGCGTCACATCGGCAACAATGAAATTCCATGAAAAACGTCTCCGTAGTCCCAAGTTTAAGGTAAGTGTTTTTTCACCATAAGTCTTAATTTTTGTGCCATTAGAGGCATAGAGCGTGTATTGTTCATTTTGTATAAAAGAATGTCTCTGTGGTTTGCCAATGACTGAAACATTTGCGCCCGTGTCAATCAAAAATCTCATACCACTTTTTCGGTCGGTAAGAGTGAGGCGGTTGGACGGGTGAATAGCACAGAGACCCGCCGTAGTCTGTGCTTTAATTAGTTTCCCTGGTCCCTTGATTTAAATTTTTGTTTAAAATCACATGGTTTGATACATTTTCTTGCATAGTTTCCGAATTTATCGTGATAGAAACAATAGTATTTTCTTTCCCGACTGCTTGCTCTTGAATTTGACCTCGATGGGAAATGCTGACGATTATAATAACTCTGAGTGCTGCGTTGATAGTCTCTGCGATCGCGCTGAATTGCACTTAGTTCCAATTGTATTTTTGCTAACTGTGCTAATACGCATGTCATTGCGCCTTCGTCGGTTTTGTTTATATTTTCGTTTACAACTGATACCTCGGTAAGTTTTGAATTTGTTATAATTTTGTCGGCGATCTGGCTCATCTTGTCGATATCTATGTCTTCTGTGACAGCTAGGACTGTGGTAACAGATGGTGGTAAAAGTCTCAACCATAGAAGTTTGATAGTTTCGTCACCAATTTTTCCTTTTCCGAGAACTTGCATCTTGCGTAGAAGTTGAGATGGCTTTTGATCGCCGAGGTCCATTTCAGACAATAATTTTTGAAATTGACGCTGTTCTGATTCCTCATAGCAATTTATCAAGCGTTCCCTGATGGCCTTATACTTTTCTGTGGATGGTGGGGAGCTAATAAGGTCACTAACCTGTAGTATTTCTTCCTTAGATAGCTTCGCTATAACCGCAAAATACTTATAATCGTCGCCTTGTTTTTGTGGTGCTAATATGGCTTCCAGTTGTGTAAACCATAATCTAGGTTGATCCCTCCAAAATTCCGGAATGCGGGATAAAATTGTGGTGCCAGCCGCTACTTCCAGTGTTTCTTGTCGGCCGCAGCTCGATTTGCAAGTTGGTTGGTTCATGTTGTTTATTTTCTTGTTGCGAGGTCTACTGTGGAGCGAGCGTCGTAGCGTAGTCGTGGGTCACCACTTTGCCAATATATTTGGCAACGGATATAATGAGACTCAGGTGTTGTTATAGTCTGATTTATTTAAGTAAAACTAGCGCTTTTATACTAATATGGCGCGTGCAGATTGCTGCCTTAACTTATCATCTTAATTTATCTAAAGGTGTGCTTTATCTACATACGTGCACTTATGTAGTCGCTACATATGGCAATACATTGTAATATTTCCTATCTTCTCCGACTTTAAGCAGAATCCATCACCTACCTTAATATTTACTGGCGTTTCTAATGTCTTATATTGACTAAACAACTTCTCATCATTTATTATGTGATCGCTACATCCGCTATCCAACAACCAAGTTATATCTGCTTTCGTTTCATTTGCTCCAGCTGTCAATGCCTCGACTTCCACATTAAATCTATATGCATCACTCGTACTGCTAGGTTGACCTGTATTCACACTTCTATTGTTGTAGCCTCTTCTATGACCTCTATATCCTCTATGTGTTCCTCGGCGTCCACTTCCATATCCATGTCCTCTACCAGGATGTTGACCACAACGTACTAAATTGGGACAATCTTTCTTGTAGTGTCCAGGGCGGTTGCATTCAAAGCAGTTATCATTTCTGGACCCATCTTGGTATGAATTAGCTCGTGAGCTAAATGTCTGCCCTTGTTGTTCATTTTGTTTTCTCTTTACTTCAAGCAATAGTTTTGATTTCACATATTCAACTGTTTGATCCTTTTTGGGCATCGCATCTACAATATTTACAATATGTGCGAAACTTTCAGGTAATGCAAGTAATAAATAATTAAGCCTGTCTTCTTCCGAAACAGCTTCTCCAGCATTTTTCAATTCATTAATCTGTTTTTCAAATATTTGCAAAAATTCTATAATATCGTCGCCATCTTTAAATTTTGTTTCGAGAACTTTCCGCTTTATGAGTAATTTGTTAGCGCTGCCTTTTAGTAAATATATATCATCAAATTTCTTAACCATGTCAAAAGCAGTAATTTCATTAATTATAATATCAAGCTGAGTATTGTTTACGCTATTTACAATAATATTTCTTGCTTTCAAATCAACTTTTCTCCATTCATCGTCTTTCATGTTATCCGGTTTGGTATTACTATCTACAGCTTCTTTACAATCTTTCATTTGCAGAAATAATTTTAGTCTAAATTTCCATTTCTCATAATTCGAGCCATCAAATATTTGAACACCAACTTCTCCTACTTTCACCTCCATATTTTACGTACCTTCTTGTTTCGTTTATTTTCGTCGTATTTTTATTTCGTATTTTTTTCAATCTTCTTAAACTTTTTAACCACGCCCTGCTACCATATTGAAAAAAGTAGATCGCGAAATGATAGACATTTATCAGCTCAATCTATTTACTTCAGATCACATTTTATTTTATAAGCAAACATTAAAACATAATACAACCAATAGGTATTCATATTTCAGTAGAAGTGACAGACAAGATTTCGAATTCATGTCAACTCAGTATCATAGATGAAAGATAACCAAATTGATATATCTAAGTAGTTTGTGTATAAAATCATTACTTTAACAAAAACATAAACTTCAAATTAACAAGTTAAATAAAAGCTTGTTGAATATAGTGAAATATCAGACAACATCACAAATATTGATCCGATTCCGTGGTTTTTTTAGAGATTTCGGTACCAACGAAGTAATTTTTAATTTAGATAAACTAGCTGTGCCCGCGATCCTCGTTTTGTCATAATAAAGTTTAACGCAATAATAAATATTGAAATCAATAATCGAGGTAAAAGGTAATCCTTTCTTTTATATTGAACAATTAGCCAAACACGAAAATCGTTTGTTTTGGAGCTTATCTCGGACAAACCCTGTGACATGAGATTTTTTAAATATAGATAAATATAAACACCCAGACAGAACAAACAGAAATGTTCATCACATAAAGGATTGTCTTGGGCGAAGATCAAATCCACGACCCCTGGCGCACTAAGTAGGAACACTACACTCACTTGTCTGATATTACTCTACTGAAACATACTGAGACAATTTGCTCGGCGCCTGAGCGATGTAAGTGCTTACTTTGCTTCGAATTAGATTCGGGATGTGAATGTATGGAAGTTAAATTTAAATATAATAGAACTAAACATGCGTGGCAACCCTAAATGGATTTTTTTCCAGTGACCCCTTTCTCGTTTCTATTTACCCCTTCCCGTTTCTATTAGCCCCGTATGCCGTATCTATTGACCCCATACTACGTGTCTATTCGCCTTTTTCCCGTGTCTATTAACCTCAAATACAAACCAAAATTGGCACAATTCATATACGTTTATAATAAAAAACTATAATAAAAATGGTACTTACTTTTGCACAAAATTTATCCCAGAGGAACCATAAATCGATTAAAAGTGTTTTCAACACCGTAAGAAACGTATTTTTTGTTAAAAACCCAAAGTTTGTAGACCTCAAAATCACACTGGTGCTTTGAAAAACGTTACTAAAATCACTTTTGACATACTTCATTTCAAATCGGCGTTGCTACCATATAAAAAAAATGTTGCCATATTAAAAATATAATAATTTAGTAGTTTTCCTATATCCGTCAACGAGTAATTGTTCTTGAAAAAACTTTCCTTTTTTTCTATTCACCCCATTTTACGGTAATACATGGCGTTAAGGTGTGGGTCAGTTTGGATGCTCAATGTTTAGGTATTTAAAATGACGACTTTTTTCAAGATCAAAGAAATGCAACTTCACTACTGTATTCTGTGACGTTACATAAAATTAGTAGACAATTACTTAAATATATTCTCTAACGTCACAAAAACAATACGATATTCCACATTTTAATACTCTGCTCTTTTTTACGACTTCACGAACGACAGCCAATTTTCATAGCATTCTTTCGTTCTTGAAGCGCGGGACACCACTCCAGTTGCGACCCAATTCAATAAGTCATCTGTTCGCCGCTTTAAAGGCGCCTTTTACTACAAATCGGGCCTTATTGAATCTGTCGAACAGTGCCGCGACTTTGATTTCAATAAATCCAAGTTCGAGATATTTTGCCGATATAGTGACATGTAATAGCTAGATTTTCCACTCATAATAGAGATATTTCGGACCTATAGGACAGGGTGAAGGCAAGTTACAGAAAACATAATGGACACTCCATTGTGTTTTCTATAACTAAATAATATGCGTTGCCTTTTTCTGTCGCAAAGCAGCAGTGCTTGCATTGCTGCATTCTGGTTCGTAGGGTGAGATATGGCAGTGAAATTACTGGGTACTGTGACTTTATGTCTTAGGTCACAGGTTGGCAACGTACACTGTGGTTCTTGTGGGGGTTGCAGTTTTTGCTGCGAATCATACAGGAGCCACATGTATTATAGGTGACTGTTACCACTTACCGTGAGGTGAGCAGTTTGCTTGTTTGACAACTTAATTGAAACAAACATAAGGAAATCATTGAAATGCCTTCACGCATCAAAGCATACTATAGACTCAAATAAATATGAGTTCCTTGTTATTAATTACGAGTAACTTTTAAATAATTGGCTTACCTACCTCTTGAACCTACAAAAGGGCACTTATTTAGTGTCTTGTCGCGTCACATTTGAGACTTTAGAGACTTCGCGCACTTATTACGTGCATATTTGCCTCCTTTTAAGTCACTGTGATATCATAGTGTGTGACAGTTTTGTGACACCGACGTGAGCAATATGTGACGGAATGAATAAAACATGAGAACAACAGTCGCCGGCGATCAAGTCGGTGTCAACTTTGCGTGTCGGAAAACGGCTCGAGCAGTAAGTAAATTGTTTAATGTACTTTTCCGAACACGCGCCCTAAATTTTTAACTTTCCCGCGCGTCAATTATGATAATAACCAGTTCTTCGGGGAATATGGCATTTGTTAACTTTTACGTACATGATTGTATGTAAGTACTTTCATTAATGTAGAATGTTTAGAAAATTATGTTACATTATTTTACTAATAGAAATAAACGTTTATTCTATCTCTATTCTATTCCTAAGCTAAATACAGAAACTACCTGCGGGCCCTGCATCGAAGTTTTTCAAGGAATTCTATAATGAGCCTAGACTGTCATACCTTGTTAGATAGGTGATAAAATGTAGACATTTTAAAGTATATCTTCAAGATAATTGAAACAGATTTTTTAAACATTCCTCAAAGAAAACGTACATTGTATGAATTTATTTCTTTTCTCAACTATCAGTCATATATAGTTTTTTTGGTATTAAACAAAAATTAATTTAAAAAATACTTTTTGAATACAAACTTTTAGTACTCATCAATACAAATCAAACGATCCCAAACTCGATGGGTTTGTAGCGTTTTATTGCGGAGTTCCTATGGCCATCTTCCAGCTCCGTGTCATCATTATATTACATTGTCACGTGATATACATATGCATGCAAAATTTTAGCTCAATCGGAAACCGTTAAGTGGGTCAAATTTAGCTTACAAGATTTTATTAGGTACAGACACCGGGACAGGTGAAAGTAAATAAAAGCTTGTAATAATGAAGCATCTTATGTACTATACAAATACAAAAAATCATTAAAGGCTCTGAGTTTTCTTGGAAAATGCTAAATAAATTTGATAAATGAATGAATAATTTATTATTAGAAATTGATAAATTTATCATTGTATTTAAGTGTGTGAATGCTTATTTGTATTGTTTAAAATTAATTAAACCACCATTTGTGCGTAAACCAAATCATTGTATTTTCGTGACATTACATAAAGTTCAAACAACATGACAACTCATAGTGACATAAATTTATAGAAGTATACAAAAACAATAAGGTTCCTAACATATTCCCGGCTTACTTATGCGATTGGTAGGGGACATATTTTTGTTATAGGTCGCTTCAAAACTTTACCCCTTGGTATTCTTACCGACACCACCCTCATCTTAGTATCTTTACCTGGATGGATTGCCAATATATGAAAATAATAATACGAACGATAATGTACTGGAAGACCCATTTGAATATAATAAACATGTAAATTTTATCAACCTGGTGCACCAGAACATGCAAGGAATGATGGGCAAAGATCTGGAAGTTGAGTTATTCATGAACAGTAGTAAAGTAGACATTTTTTGTATAACCGAACATTGGCTTAAAAGCTACC
Organism: Schoenobius gigantellus; assembly: GCA_963935595.1. NCBI lineage: Eukaryota > Metazoa > Arthropoda > Insecta > Lepidoptera > Crambidae > Schoenobius > Schoenobius gigantellus. The sequence continues at coordinate 878,858 of OZ012561.1, read as the reverse complement.
AGTTCATGTTTAATTTTAGCAACCACCAGGTTGGTAGTTCGTTCAGTCGAGAAAATGCAATTCGCGGTGGCTCATTAATCATATTAAATAAAAAGCTTAAATATAAAGATCGTAAAGATATTGTGAACCTCTCAGTTGAACGAACAATAGAAATTGCCTGTGTAGAGTTGGACCAGATTATTGTAGTGAGCGTATACAGGCCTCCTTCGGGATTGTATGACCACTTTGAAAATATAATGGATGAAGTTTTAAATAAAGTCTGTAAGCAAGGCAAACAAATATTAGTCTGTGGAGATTTTAATATTAACTTATTAGAAAACTCTAGTTTATGTATGAGAATTAAAAATTTGTTTCAGTCATATAATCTTAAAAACTTATTTCTGGAGCCAACACGAATTACTGAGTTTTCTGCCACATGCATTGATAATATTTATACTGACATAGAACCATTAGCACAAAATGTTTTTAATAACTTAGAATCTGACCACTCTGGTCAATTTGTTACTATACCTTACAAATGTAAGCTTATGGCGAAAAAGAATATCACTGTTGTACCAAAGACTGCTGGCCGCTTGGAGCGTTTCAATAATAATCTTGGTATTAATTTAAAGTATATTGATTATGACGAAGACCCAAATAAATTGTATGAAAACTTTTTTAACACATTTTGTTGTGAATTTAAAAATATCTTTGTTCCAAAAACCATCTCAGTCAATAGTAGATTAGCTTTTAGTGAATGGGCCACACCAGGTATTCACAAAAGCAGAATAAAACTTTATGAACTTTACAATGAGCGTTCATTAAATACTAGTGATCAATTTAAATTGTATGTAAAAACTTATTCCAAAGTATTTAAAAAAGTTTGTAAATTTGCAAAGTCCAATTATTTAAGCTCTAAAATAAAAAATAGTAGTGACAAAATTAAAACGACATGGAACATTATTAATAATGAAACCGGAAGAGTAAAAACTAATAACAACAATTTTTGTTTAAATATTGAAAATAAGAAAGTTACAGTAGATATTGAGGTAGCTACAGAATTTGAAAAATTCTTTACTGACATTCCAGTTTCAATCACAAAATCTTTGGATTCCTCCCCCACTGTAGCCGAATCTATTCTAAAAGATTATGTTAAAACTTGTGATGATAAATTTAAATTTGCCCATATTTGTGCAAATGATTTAATAAAGTCATTTAAAACGCTGAATAAAAAGAAAACCGTGGATCTGTGGGGCAACTCTGTAGATGTTTCCCAATCTGTAATAGAAACAATAGCTCCAATACTTGCTAGTATTTTTAATGATTGCATTGACTGTGGTGTGTTTCCTGATCTAATGAAACTGAGTAAAATTATTCCATTACATAAATCTGGTAGCACATCAGACCCCAATAATTTTAGACCTATCTCTGTGCTACCTACTTTTAGCAAAATCTTTGAAAAAATAATGTTGGAACAAATGCAAAGCTTTTTTAACAGAAATAATCTTCTACACTGTAAACAATTTGGTTTTAGAAAGGGTCGCTCAACAACTGATGCTGGTGTTGAGTTAATACAAAATATATATGAGGCCTGGGAGGACTCACATGATGCGCTGGGCGTTTTTTGTGACTTGTCCAAGGCGTTTGATTGCGTTCATCATGACACCCTGATCAGGAAATTACACTACTATGGATTTCGCGACACTGTTCTGGATTTACTCATCTCCTATTTGACTGAGAGGATTCAGAAAGTAGACGTCAACGGGGAGAGGTCCCAGGGCGCCTCGGTTAAAATGAGAGTTCCGCAGGGTTCAATTCTTGGTCCTTTTCTATTTTTAATATATATAAATGACTTGCCTGCTTTTGTACAAGACAGGCATGAGATTGTATTATTTGCAGATGATACTTCACTTATGTTTAAAATTAAAAGACGATTGCAAATTTATGACGATGTAAATAGTTCTATCTCAAGAATAGTTTACTGGTTTAATGCGAATAACTTGTGCCTCAATGAAGGGAAAACTAAATGTATAAAATTTGTTTTACCCAATGTTAAAGAGGTTCACACCACTGTTAACATAAAGCATAAAAATGTGGACCTTGTGGATACCGTAGTATTTCTTGGTATTACTTTAGATTCAAAGCTTCAGTGGGGCCCACATATTGATAAATTGTCGAAGAGACTTAGTTCTGCAGCCTACGCTGTATGGAAAATACGTCAGCTGACTGATGTTGATACAGCAAGACTTGTATACTTTGCCTATTTTCATAGTGTGATGTCGTATGGCATTTTGCTGTGGGGAAATGCTGCCGACATTCAGACTGTTTTTGTGCTGCAAAAAAGGGCTATTCGTGCTATTTATAACCTTAAAATAAGAGACTCTTTGAGAGAAAAATTTAAAGAAATTGGTATTATGACCGTCGCGTCGCAATATATTTACGAGAATATAGTATATGTTCATAAAAATATACATTCGTTTTGTAAAAACAGTGATATTCATTCAGTAAATACTAGGCAAAAGAATATGTTAGCGTTACCAAATACTAGGCTTAAAAAAATTAATAATTCTTTCAAAGGCCTTTGTGTACGTTTCTACAATAAAATCCCAAATAATATTAAAGCACTTAACTTGAATAAATTTAAAGTCGCTATCAAGGGCGCACTTATGAAAAAAGCATATTATAAAGTGTCTGATTATATGACAGATAAAACTGCTTGGGATTGACAAAAAATGTGATAATTGACGTTTAAAGGGTGTTAACACTTTGTGATAGTGGGATAAATTTCATTCGAGTAACTGTTCCACTCACACCGACAGGCATTTCTATATTATTTAAAAAAATGTATGTGAAATATAATATTGTAATGTTGGCATTTTAAAAGAGGAGACAAAAAAAAAATACAAGACCTTCCGAGTTTCTTGCCTGTTCTTCTTGAGAAGGCTCTCCCAATTTCCGAACAGGTGTAGAGTCAATTTTTTTTTTTTTTTTAATTTTACTTGTATTTGCACACATCTTAATAATGATTGGGGTGTGTGTACATACAAGGATTAAATAATTTAGTTAATTAGATTCTTGGTTGAAGATTTTTATGTTTTTATTTTGACGTCAATAAGTGCCTGTAAAGGTCTATATTGAATAAAGATTTTTGAGTTTGAGTTTTGAGTTATATCCTTCCAATCAACCATTGAGCAGATGGCAATTGCTCGTCTTTCAAAAGAACCACATCATTTTCCCTCAAATTTGGTAATTTATAACACCACTACGCGTTTGTAAAGTTACTATGTAATCACGGCTCCAACGTGTCCAAAATTCCTGTAATTTTCTTTGTATCAGTTGCCATCTGTCTAATCGGTTTAGTGGTACATCTAACAAATTATCATCAGACAACACAACAGTAGGTTCCCCAATCAGAAAATGACCTGGAGTCAACGGTACTAAGTCATCGCTGAATCACTAATTGGTGTTAACGGCTTACTATTTAAACAGGATTCTACTTGCGACAAAATAGTTACATACTCTTCAAAAGTAAAGCTGCAATTGTCTAATACACGTCTAAGATGTAATTTGGCTGCCTTTACACCGGCCTCCCATAAACTTCCAAAGTGAGGAGAGCTAGGTGGAATAAATTTCCAAGAAGTACCTTCATTTGCCAATGTATCAATTCATTCGCGATATTTTTGGAAAACATTCTATTTAATTCTTTAGCTGCTCCTTGAAAGTTTGTTCCCATATCAGACCATATTTCTGTGCATTCACCACGTCTCGCAATGAATCTTCTAAATGAAGCAATGAAAGCAGGCGTGGACAAATCGCTTACTAATTCTAAATGCACTGCTTTTGTAGACAAACAAACATAAAATGCGACATATGCCTTTTGGAATTTCTTACATCTACCTTTATACAGTTTTATATTAAATTAACCGGGCCAAAGTAGTCTACTCCACATTTAATAAAAGATCTAGAAGGCGTTATTCTTTCTTTCGGCAAATTTCCCATCAATTGCTCCTTGGGCTTTGCTGTCTGCTTAAAGCATGGTATACATGCATGAACTATTTTCTTTGCCAAAACCTTACCAGAAATAATCCAATACTTTTGTCTACTAATATTTAGCATCAGTTGTAGACCACCATGAAGAACTTTGTTAATATGAATATCTTTCATTATAAGATATGACAAAACACAATGTTTACTTAGTAATATTGGATGCTTAGTATCGAATTATAATAACGAGTTACCTATAAGTCCACCAACTCTTAAAAAACCATCAGAGTGTACAAATGGATTAAGAGATCGAATCGAATTATTTTTAGTAACTTGTTCACCACGCTTTAGTATAGATATTTCATTAGAGAAATATAAGGCTTGTGACAATTTAATACAAACATCTAAAGAATGATTGAGTTCATTTGTAGACAAAAATGGAATTTCGTTAGTAATATTATTTAAATTAACCCTCTGCCGCTGAGGTGGTATTTTTGAAATTATTCTACTGAGGAGTAGTCTGTCAGACGTGCACTTTTGATGTCAATATTGGAGAAAATAAAAATATTCATTAATTTTATTTATAAATAATATTAAGTTGTGTATATCAATATATATAATATAACAAAAGGTGAAATAAAAAATCATTATTTACAAAAATATTCACCCTTTTATTTTACTCTGAAAAATTTAAGGAACATTGGACACAGCCATCTTAAAAAGAAAAAAAAATATTTAGAAAAATAAAATTAACATAAAAAACAAAAAAATTGCCTCCATTTGGCTTAAAATTATACACAAAAAAAAATTCAAAAATCGTTAGAGTAGTTTTTTCAAAAATCAGCCTTAAAATTCACTCTTACAATCTTCACAAATTTGTACTGCGCACTGTAGACAAATCGGCTTTGTACAAGCAAAGCAAGTAAATCTTGTTTGTCTTTTTAATTTGCTTGGACAAACACGACATAGCTTTCTTGATGATGTTTCAGGTTCATTCGGGGGAGGAGGATCTGGTAAATCATTACCTAACACACGGCGAATGGTAAGCCGCAGTTCTCGGGGCAAGTTATCGTGGTATACTCGCAACTTTAAAGCAGGCAGTACTAATTCACGAGCTAGGTGCAGTAAAAAGTCACCCCTTCTCAATTTTGCCCCTTGATATTGGCCATACAGCACAAACGTGTTCACTCCAGCCAAATCTAGCATACGATAAAAGATTGCTTGTGGCCAACGGCGTGTTTTGCGACTACAAGAATAGATGGCACATTTTTTATCAATCTCATCTACTCCGCCCTTTGTGTGGTTATAGTCAACAATTATTGTCGGTTTTCTGGTGTTTTCATCAGTACTGGCACTAGAATGACATGAAGAAATAAGCACGACAGCTTTGTCCTTCTTAGGAACAAAAGACAACAATGTCAAATTTTTTGTGAATCCGTACAGAGCACTTTCAACAGCTCTAGTTTTATTTGGCTTAAATTCGGGCGGTATTTCTTGCTTATTTTTTTTCAGCGTCCCCAAATATGTCAAACCTTTCTTCAATAAACATTCAGCCAGAGGTATAGAGCTGAACCAATTATCTGCTGTTATGTTTCGATTGGTGTTCTCAATCGGCTTTGTGAGTCGTAGCACAGACTGTGTAGGCACAGCATGTTTTTTCTCCGCTTCTGGCAGTCCGACACCATCAGACCCCTTTCCGTGATAAATGTACGCATTATATACGTAGAACTGACTTGCATCCGATAAAACCATTATTTTGATGCCATATTTCGCAGGTTTATTGGGCATATATACGATGAATTTGCAACGTCCTTTGAAAGCCAGCAACATTTCGTCTATGCACATATATGGTCCAGGTGTATAATGAGACTGGCAGTTGGCGATGAATTTATTAAAAAAAGAAGAAACTGCTGCAAGAGGATCTGATTTTAAGCGTTCCTGTCGGTCATCAATGTTGTCTAGTCTCAAACAATTAAGAAGAGTGTTAAATCTGTATTTAGACATAACACACCGAAAGATTTCGTGACCTGTTCCATCCGTTGCAAATAGATAATTCGAGTCAGCATTATTGCACTTGAATACAGATGAATAATATAATAATCCAAGTAATGATCGTATTTCTAAAACATTGGTGTCCTTTAGCTCATGCTTTGCGAAGTTGGAAAATCGTTGACGATAGGCTTCAAGCTTTTTATTGGTACAAACTACCAATGATTCTATCATTTCGCTATCGAACATCTTCTCCCAAAGCTTTATGTATCCAGAAAAGTGAGCCTGATCAGAATTTTGTCTTGGCAAAGACACGATATTACGTGCAAGTGTTCGCGCAGTTCTCAAAAAATCAGATTTAGACCAAACGAAACCATTTTTGCCACGATAACTATTTTGACTTGAGGTGGAAGGCTCTGGCTCTATTTCTCTCCTCTCGTTTACAACATTTGGTTCGGGATCGATAGGCTCTTCATCGAAACTTTCTTCTTCACCGCCTGATATTTCACTCTCCTCATGTTCCTCCTCTTCAATTACATAATCTTGGTCCGCTACGTCATCATCGACATCGCTGGACTCATGTCCTTCATCTTCCTCTAACCATTCCTGGATCTGTACTTCATTATACACAGGGGTTTCAGCTGCTTTTCTTTTTCTGCTGCTTCCTTTTTCCATAATGATCGCAATCTAAAAACAATAATATTATACTGAGCTGCGGCTAAAATTTCTATACAGATTAATTATCTTACTGAGGTAACGAATAATAGACACTATGAAGATAATTATATTGCTGAGGTTATGTATATTAGACAGTATGGACTTATAATTATATTACTGACAATACGTCTACCAGATCCATCACTTATTACTGACCTTACGTCTCGTGGACACCAAACGGCCCTTGCTCCACACGTGTGCCTGCCGTGGCTTCCGTCGCCGCACTGGAGGGAAGCGCGCGCCAACGCATGAAGGTATAGAACGAGACAAAATGATACGCCGCCAAATGGTGACATAGCAACAACTCATAGTAACTGCGGTGTCTGACAGACGTAACGTCAGTGGCAGAGGGTTAACTTTCTTTTTAGTGCATTTACTTTTGCAATTATAAACAAAACGAAAACAAAATGCTATAACTCTAACTAACCTATTCAAACTAGAAAACCTCTTAAAATATACAACACAATCATTTTGTACACATACATTAAGACATACAGTCTTAGTTTTTACCTCTAAGTTTGTATCCACAATATTACTTCGATCACTATAGTTAATAACTGTCTCTTTTAAAAAATTAGGTCCATTAAACCACAAAGTACAGCTTGATAATGCAGAAGGCATTAGTCCTCGTGACGCAATGTCTGCAGATTATCTGCTGATTTCACATATTGCCACTTTTCACTACTTACTAAATTAATAATCTCTGAACATCTATTTGCTACAAACACTTTCCAGTTATTCGGACTTTTACGTAACCACGCTAATACTATTTCAGAATCACACCAAGCCGTAATACTTTTCGTAGTTAAGTTCATCCAATTTCGCACTTTATCTATTAACTTTGCCAACAAAAGCGCACCACATAATTCTAGTTTAGGCATCGTCAAAGGCTTGATAGGTGCTACCTTTGTTCTTGCTGCAATCAGTTTGGTAACAATTTCATCACCTTTGATTATTCTTAGATACACTACAGCTCCATATGCAAAATTAGAAGCATCTGAGAAACCATGCAACTCTAATTTACAGTTATTATTCATAATGACAAACCACCTATCAATTTTAAATGAAAATAAGGACAATTCATTGATATACTCAATAACTTCCTTTTGTAATTTTTCAGGAATTGAATCATCCCAATTAATTCCTGCTAACCAAACTTTCTGTAAAAATGATTTTCCAATAACAATAATCGGAGCTAACCAACCTAACGGATCATATATCTTTCCCATGTCTGATATCAACATTCTTTTTGTATATGTCTTTCTAGGCTCTATATCAAATTTAATTTCAAATTGATCAGTTTTAGGATTCCATAGTATTCCAAATGTTTTAAATGCATCTTCTGTTTTAATAAATAGTGTTTTAGATTTATTTAGATTATCTTCCGAAATATGTTTCAGTAGTTCATTACTATTAGACGCTATCTTATGCATTTCAAAACCTCCATCTTTGAGTAATCGAATAAGTTGCTTTTGAACTTCAATGGCATTATTTACATCATAAAATCCAGTCATAATATCATCCATATAGCAATCATCTTTTAATATATCAGCAGCTTCAGGATACTTATTATGTTCATTAGCTAGTTGTTTAATCGTTTTGTTTGCTATGTACGGAGCACAGGAAGTTCCATAAGTTAATGTTAATAATCTGTAATGTTTTATTTCATCTGTCTCTTTCTCTCTCCATACAATTCTCTGATAATCAACATCCTCTTTTGCTATTAATATCTGTCTGTACATTTGCTTTACATCTCCTAATAATACAATAGGATATGTTCACGCTCGAGGAAGAGCGAGTGGCGGCACTGCATTCTAGTCTGTGCAGTGACAGCTTTTTTGGCGGCCGGCCGCATGTGACATGTCAGTTGAGTCGAGTCGAAATGTCATGACATGCTTAGAGGTTATGGCAGGCCGGAATAAAATATAATATACAATATTCAAGCAAATAGTGATTTGCGCGGCGCACCTAATATCGGGGTGCGAAAGCCCGCTTTGTGTTGTGCGAAATCGCGTGTGTGAGTCGTGGTGGCCTATTAGGCATTTGTAGTGCTCCGGTCTCCACCGGTGGATCCACTGCAGATCTTCAGGAGCCGCGACTTCCTTCGAGCTAGCTCAGGAAGTCCACCGGCTACGGAGGAGACGGACGGAGACAATAGGACTCGGGGTAAGCCACAATCCTTTCTATGAGCTGTTAGTAATCAGCAATCAACCCAAAATTCCTTATTCGGTGAAACGCCGACGTGGTGGAGTCTACTTGGGGCACCACCATCTCTTGGTAGCAGAGCGTGGTTTTTGGATTTGAGTGGTTCTTAGATTTGAGTATTTGATTAGTATTGTACAATTAATATTGTAATCTTGTTGGTTGTCCAAACGGGCAATACATATTAATTGGTTTTGATTGCTGATTTTAAACCGACTACCAGCTCATTTGTGGACCGATCTCCTTAACTAATTGTCATTGTATATGAAAAATTGGGGTTAAATGTCTTTTGTTGTTCTAGTTAAGTTCTAGCATTTACCTATATTTGATTTTGGTTTGTTTTTTCATATCTTTGTTTTGCCCTTGAATATTTTGTTTGTTAAGTTGTAAACTTATACTTGAATTTAATTTGTTTAACAGATTTTGCTGCTAAATGACTTTGCTGTTGTTGTAATACACTATATTGCTGTGTTAAGTTTTAGCATTTACATTTGATTTTGTTTTGTTTGCCTTTGAATATTGTGTTTGTTAAGTTATTGACTTAATGCTTGAATTTAATTTGTTTGAAAAATTCTGTTGTTAAATGCCTTTGTTGTTCTAGTTAAGTTCTAGCATTTACACTTGATTTTGGTTTGTTTATATATTTTGTTCTGCCTTTGAAGTTCCTCCCGATCTGTTTTATTGTCTGCGGTTGTCGGTCTGTTTGTCTGTGTATTATTATAGAGTATCTTAATTTTGGTGCAAAATGGTCCCGCCAGTCAGCCCGCTTAGTGGTGCCCGCGCGGGTGCACAAAAGATTTTGAGATGGTTTGCTAGTGCCGTCGCTTTGGTAGACCGACCAGACCGAGAACAGGCCTTGTTAATTCGGCATGAGGGAGTACCGGCTCGCTTGAAGGAATTGGAGCAGCTTTTCGTTGCTCATCAACAATATCTGCTCGACCACCCAGCCGAGGGTGCCGCTGAGTTGCGGGCAGTCGACCAATTTAATGCCGATTATGATCAGTGTTTTGAACAGGCGGATGTGATTATAAACAAGGCTCAGGCAATCCTATCCGTCCGGAGGGGTGAGTCGTGCACGCCCGGGGAGGTCAAGCCTACCCCGGCCGGCTTGCTGGGCAGACTGCCCACTTTAGACATCCCAACCTTTGATGGGAACTTGGCTTCTTGGATGGGGTTCATTAACCTCTTTGATAGCCTGGTTCACTCGAGGGACGACCTGTTCCCTAGCCAGAAATTGGCCTATTTGCTCTCTGCCTTACGGGGAGAGGCTGGTGTACTTGTCCAGCATCTACCTGTCAATGATGACAGTTATGATATTGCAAGGGCGTTGTTGACCGCCCGGTATCAGAATGTTCGCTTGCTAGCGGACACACATGTGGCTGCCATTTTAGGGCTGCCACGAGTATCGCGGGTCTCCTCATTGAGGAAGGAGATTTTGAACCCGCTGCTAAGCGCTATTAACGCGCTCAAACGCCTTGATCTACCGGTGGACCAGTGGTCCTTTATTTTGCTCCACCTCATCCTCGATAAGCTTCCCATGGAGATGAAGGGGCGCTTTGAACAAAGGTATGGGGGCAATAGTGCCTCGTACCTCCCCCCCTTCTCGGATCTCCTCAGATTTTTGGAGGATGAGTGTCGGATGACCGACCACTTGGATCTGGTTCCTATACCGGGACCGAGTACAGGCCGCTTTGAGGCGACCCGGGCAGCGCCACGGAGAGAGCGCCGCCCGCACAAGCAGTATACTGCAGTGCGGCAGAACTCTCCACACGGGGAGAGGCCGAGGCCTTGCAAGTGTTGCAAGCGGGATGGCCATCGTTTGCCGGCCTGTCCCAAATTTGTTGGCCTACGCACCGAGGGGCGTAGGAATATGGCCAAGCAGCGGAATTGGTGCTACCGCTGCCTGGGGGCCCATATGGCATCGGCTTGCCCCCACCCACGAGATTGCCACTGTTGTGGAGGGGCCCATCACCCCCTTTTGTGCTTCAACAATAGAGACACTCGTGAGGTGGTGAGAGAGAGGGACTCGCACACGGGCGGGGGCCCTCCTAGGTCACCCACCTCTCCGAGGAGATCGGAGGGGCGTGCCACCCCTCCGCGGAGATTGGACAGGCGCCCCCCCTCCAGTGAGAGGATTGGGCGCCCCACCCCCCCTACGGGCGGGGGGGATCGACGCGCCGCTTATGAGGCGCCACCGCGGGATTGGGCCGCGGTTATTAGGGAGCCACGTCGGGAGACAATACGCTTCTCTCCCCCTCTGATGGAGAGACCCCGGTTGTCACGGGCTCCCCCAACTTTCGCCCATCATGGGCACCGCCCGGCCCCCCGATGCAGCTTTGGTCGGGGTGTGTACGTGCCGGATTGGGACCCGCTCGAGCGCCTTGAGCGCCCTATTCCTCCGCCGCGCACGCATTTTTCTTCGGACCCCCCTTCCCCCCCGTTGCGGGGAATGCGGGAGGATTTTCACTAAACCAACTGTCGGCTGCAACCCCCCCACAGGAGCAGGTGCTGTTACCAACAGCCTCCGTACAGGTGTGGGGCCCGAGGGGCACCTTTGTTTTAGTTCGCGCCCTTTTGGATACGGGAGCTCAGGGTTGCATTGCCTCCAGCTGGCTGGTCCGGCAGTTGAGTTTGAACACATCTCCATACCTTGAATCGGTACGAGGAATCGGAGACCTGCGGATCCCAGATCCGATCGGTCAGGTTTTGTTCTCCTTTTCCCCCCACTTCTCTTCAGCGCCCAAAATTGGCGCTACCGCGATTGTTTATGGGAAGGTTGTTGGTCAGCTTCCGCAACAGCACGTTTCGCGCGCTGTCGTTGATGCGACATCAGGATTGACCTTGGCTGACCCTTCCTTCCACCGAACCGGTCCGATTCACTTATTGCTCGGTGCCGATGTTCTAGGCCGCGTGTATTGTGGGAAGAGGAGAGAGTTACAGAAGGGTGGGCTGGTAGCCTTATCTACATCGCTTGGGTTTGTAGTGATGGGACCAGTTAGGCATAACCCACCATCTCCATTGGTGGACAGTTACATAACTGTTAGCTCCACCTTATCGGATGTCCTACAACGGTTTTGGGAGGTGGAAGAGCCCCCTACCGTGAAGCGAGTGAACCCCTTGGACGAGGAGTGTGAGTTGTTCTACCAGAACAATACAGGTCGCCTTCACTCGGGACGGCTGATCACTCGTTTGCCCTTTTTGTCAGTTCGCCCCTCACTTGGCAGCTCCCGGCCGTTGGCCGAGAAGCGACTGCTGTCCATGGAGCGTCGTATGAGTAGGAACTCCGACCTCAAACAGAAGTATGTCGACTTCATGCGAGAATATGAGCAACTGGGGCACATGTCGGTCTCGCGACTGGACTGGCGAAACGAGGAACATAATTTTCTTCCTCACCACGCGGTTTTGAAACCTTCCACTGGGAAGATACGCGTTGTTTTTGATGGGTCAGCTCCTACGTCTACCGGAGTTTCGCTGAATCAATGTCTGCATGCTGGACCGAAGTTGCACCACGAGGTGGGCGATGTATTGACCAACTTCCGTCGCCATGCCGTCGTCTTTGTGACCGATATCCGGATGATGTTTCGGCAGACTGTGATTCACCCGGACGATAGACGATATCAGCTCATATTATGGAGGGAGGATCCCAGGGATCCCATGCTGGTCTACGAGCTGAACACCAATACATACGGTTTGCGTTCGAGCCCCTTTGTGGCAATTCGCTCACTTGTGGAACTCGCTGAACGTGAACGATTACGATACCCTCGCGCATCCTTGGTTCTCAAGGAGGATGCATTTGTTGATGATATTTGTACGGGCTCCTCTAGTGTCGAGGAAGCCTTGATTTTGCGAGATGAACTAATTGCTCTTCTCGGGGCTGGTGGTTATGAACTGAGGAAGTGGATGTCCAACTCACCTCAGCTTTTGTGTGACTTGCCAGACGACCACCAGCAGGAGCCTCATATTTTTGAGAATGCCAACACTCCAGATTTACTGTCTGTTTTGGGAGTGCAATACAGACCTGTCCAGGACACGTTCACCTATCGATTGGAGCTGCCAAGCCCCAAGGTCTGGACGAAAAGGTTGGTTTTGTCTACAGTAGCTCGTACCTTTGACCCAAATGGCTGGATTAGTCCCATAGTGTTTTGGATGAAATGCTTCCTACAGGAACTTTGGTCAGCCGAAGTGTCGTGGGATGAGCCCCTCTCGGGCCGTTTGCTGCGAGATTGGGAGTCCTTCATGTCGTCTCTCCCCGACATTAACCGGGTTAGTATCCCTAGACATATACTGCCTAAGGGACGGTTTACGGCCAGCCTTCATGGCTTTTGTGACGCGTCTGAGAGTGGATACGCAGCCGTCGTATATATCCGGACGGTCGATGATAGAGGAGCTGTTAAGCTCCACTTGTTAATTGCTAAGAGTAAGGTTGCTCCACTTCGGACTCGATTAACGATTCCGAAGTTAGAATTGTCTGGAGCTACTCTTCTGGTTCGGTTGATGAACCACGTTGTTGACACCCTGGGATGTAGTGTGGACTTTGAGTCGCTCTTTGCTTGGTCCGACAGTCAGGTTGTCCTGTGTTGGATTAAGAACTCCGTCCACTCCCTGGAAGTATTTGTGGCCAATCGGGTATCCCAAATACAGGCCTCGAAGGCCACGTTGATTTGGCGCCACGTGCCAGGTGAAATAAACCCTGCTGACTGTGCATCACGTGGCAGCGAAGCCCCTCAGCTTATTGACCACACTCTGTGGTGGGGTCCCGACTGGTTGTTACAACCGTCTTGGCCTTCCACACCAGCTGTGGTGAAGGTACCAAATCCGGGCTTGCGTGTTCACGCTGTCGAGACTATGGCGGCTCCAGAGCGGGAATTTTTATTAGACCGCTACAGTTCTCTGGACAAGTTGCTCGGCGTGACCGCTTGGATAAGAAGATTTATACGAAATTGTCGCCGGCCTCAGGACAAAGATTTGTGTCCGGTCCTCTCACCGCAGGAGCGCCAAGATGCTCTTCTGCATTGGGTGCGTATGACCCAGTCTAGAGCGTTTGAACCGGAACTTAAGATTTTCCGTACCGGGACGTCCAAATTGAAGGGACCCTTGGTGCGTTTGACTCCCTTTCTGGATGATAAAGGATTGTTGCGTGTAGGAGGCCGATTGAGGCACGCTAACTTGCCTTATAGATCACGTCATCCCCTGTTGCTCCCCAAGGACGGACCATTGGTGCGATTGTTGATCATTGATCGCCATGTGAAGAATGCTCATGCCGGATGTAATGCATTGACCGCGCTCCTCCAACGGGAGTTTTGGATTTTGTCAGCGCGAAGAATAATCCGATCTGTTATCTTTCGATGTCTGCCCTGCTATCGTTTACGCCCCGAGACGATGCAGCCCCAAATGGGTGATTTGCCTGCTGATCGTGTGAATGAATCGATGACCTTCTTAGGAGTTGGAACTGATTTCGCGGGACCGTTCACTATAAAAACGTCGCGACTCCGTAATGCTAAGACTGAAAAGGCTTACTTGTGTGTGTTTGTTTGTTTGGCCACTAAAGCCGTTCATTTGGAGGTGGTGAGTGCGCTCACCATGGACGCTTTCTTAGCAGCGTTAGGCAGATTTGTCTCCCGCCGGGGACTGCCTTCTCTAATTCGGTCCGATTGTGGGACGAACTTCAAGGGCACTGATAGACATATAAGAGAAGTTTGTGAATTTTTAGATAAAAATAATATTGAGATCGGATCCACACTCTCCCGTAGGGGGGTAACATGGCGATACTCCCCGCCGTCTTGCCCTCACTGGGGAGGGATTTTTGAATCTGTTGTAAAGGCCGCCAAGACTCACCTTCGCCGCGTTATTGGGGAGACTATTCTCACGTTTGAGGAACTCGCGACGGTGTTTCATAAGATTGAGGCGGTTCTCAACTCGCGTCCGTTATGTCCGTTGTCTACCGACGCGAACGATTTGCAGGCCCTCACGCCGGGCCATTTCTTGATAGGCAGACCACTTAACGCCCTGCCCGAGTATCCTTATAGAGATATCAATCCCGGACGCCTTTCGCGGTTTGAGTTGCTCCAGCAGCTTACCCAGAGCTTCTGGCGCCGCTGGCACCTTGAATATTTACACATTTTGCAACAGCGCGTTAAGTGGTCAGATAAGACAAACCCACCGAGGGTTGGAGACCTCGTGTTAGTGAAGGACCCAAACCTGCCACCCTTACGTTGGCGTCGCGGACGCATTGTCCAACTTACTCTAGGGTCTGATGGTGTGCCCAGGTTTGCCGAGGTCCTAGTTGGGGATTCTGTTTTGAAGCGCGCGGTCGCTACTCTTTCTCGCCTCCCCTTAGACTGATTTGGCGGACAGTCCGGGACTGTCCGGAGCGGGGGGATGTTCACGCTCGAGGAAGAGCGAGTGGCGGCACTGCATTCTAGTCTGTGCAGTGACAGCTTTTTTGGCGGCCGGCCGCATGTGACATGTCAGTTGAGTCGAGTCGAAATGTCATGACATGCTTAGAGGTTATGGCAGGCCGGAATAAAATATAATATACAATATTCAAGCAAATAGTGATTTGCGCGGCGCACCTAATATCGGGGTGCGAAAGCCCGCTTTGTGTTGTGCGAAATCGCGTGTGTGAGTCGTGGTGGCCTATTAGGCATTTGTAGTGCTCCGGTCTCCACCGGTGGATCCACTGCAGATCTTCAGGAGCCGCGACTTCCTTCGAGCTAGCTCAGGAAGTCCACCGGCTACGGAGGAGACGGACGGAGACAATAGGACTCGGGGTAAGCCACAATCCTTTCTATGAGCTGTTAGTAATCAGCAATCAACCCAAAATTCCTTATTCGGTGAAACGCCGACGTGGTGGAGTCTACTTGGGGCACCACCAGGATATTTTCTCCATTTTACTAACAAGTTTCTTATATCTGCTAGTAATGATGGTCCAATAAACAATTCGTCATTCAGCGACTTCCCATTTGTTGAAATAGCTGAGCCATCAAATACAACACGCAGTTTTGTTGAAAGTGCTTGTTCGCGAATAACTGCATGATGCGGCAGATAGATACTATTTAGTTTATTAATCTCATTATGTGGTACTAGTTCCATGTGATTTTGGTCTTCATAGTCTTTCATAAATTTACAATAATCCTCTTTTAGTTTATCTTAATGTCTTAGTTTCGTTTCCATTTGTTTCAACCTTTTTACTGCCATTGGAAGCGTTTCGCCTATATTTGGTGTTCCATTACGAAATGGCAATCTAGCTATGTATCTTCCATCTTGTGTGCGCTTATGTGTTTCATTATACAGTTCATCAGCCATTGTTTCATCATGTGTTAATTTCCTTTCTGTGATTGTATCTACTTCCCAAAACTGTTTCAATAACGTATGAACATCTGAAATTTCCCAAATATTATCCACCCTAAGAGTGTGTTTTGTACTACAAGTGAATGATGATTGTGTTTTATTAAACCATTTTGTAGTATGTTTGCATAAACTTCTGCTCCAAACAACAAATTAATACAACCTGGTTTATAGTAATGTGGATCTGCCAAATCATTTTGTGAAATACCATGCCAAGTTGTAGCCTCAATACTTTGAGTAGGAGTTGGATTTGTTATCTTTTTTAAAACGTATGCATTAACTAACATTTTGTTAGTAGTTCCATTGTCATTAAGTAAAATTTCAAATTTAACCTCTGCTTTTATGATTAGTGGTTTCGAATCAATTCCTGTAATCGTCCCATAAACATGAGTCCTTTTCAATCCTAGAAGCTGGCAGGCATTCTCAGTTATAAACGATGCTTGTGAACCTAAATCAATCAAAGCTCTGAGTTTCAATATTTTGCCAGTAGGTGACTCTACATCTACTATTGCAGTAGCTAGTAATACATGTGTATCCTTGGGTTTTGAGTTTTCATTGTCGTTACATTACTTGTTTGTGTCTTTTCCACAGGGGTAGTATCATTAAGTGCAGAACTATCAGGTGTTAACTTAGTATTGTGCAACATAGTATGATGTTTCTTATGGCAAACATGGCAACATTTAGTTTGTCTACATTGTGGTACACTATGTCCTGGTACTAAGCAATTGAAACATAACCTCGCTTTCTATACAAATTCTCTACGATCACTTACGTCCTTTTTCCAAAACCCTTTACATTGACTTATGTAATGATCTTCTGAGCAATATGCACATTTTTTATTGTCAACATCTAACTTAAAACTTTTTAATTGTGCATGAAAAAGAACATTTCGCAAATCCTTATTTCTATTTATATTAGTGATCATTTCTAGAGATCGGAATCTACTTTCTAAAAATTCTGTTAACATTATCTTTGTTGGCAATTCTGTCATATTTCCTAAGTGCTGCTCCCATAGTTTATGAGTTTCTGAGTCTAATTTCGATACCACAATATGTATAACTATCGGATCCCATTGCGATGTAGAAATATCCATATTGTCAAGCGACATCAACACTTCATTGAATGTATCAAGTAACTCTTTAATGCCCCTAGCCGATTCGAATGTCAATTTTTTCAGATATAATTTATTCAACCATTCATTAACTATGCATCTCTTATTTTCAAATCGTTGAACTAATGTTTCCCAAGCTTTCTTATAGTTACTTTCAGTGACAGAAAAATTAATCAATAAATGAGCCGCTTCTCCCACCAAACTTGTTTTTAAATAATGAAATTTCTCTACGTCCGATAAGTTTGCGTTGTGTACTAAAGAAACGTACAAATCTCTAAACGACATCCAATCTCGATAACTTCCAGAAAATTTTGGTATCGTAACGCTCGGCAGTTTCATTTTTGCAATATCTTTGCCGCTATTACTATTAGAACATGGCGCCAATTGAAATTTGCTACTAACTATTTTTTCTTTTATCCAAGTATTCGTATCTAAATATTTTTCTTGTATATCCTCAAAAACATTATTTTTAAAATATTCTTCATGTTGCCTCTCTTTTATCGAAATTAATGACTTTATCTTATCATGTTCACTTCTAAATGAAAGCCAGTTTTGTTCTAAAAGCTCTAGTCTAACTTCTAAATATGCTTCATTCATACGATCTTTAGGGCATATTTTCAAATTTCCTAACTGCTTAGAAATATTATTTGCGATTTCATTTAAATTCTCTAACGTATTTTCGCGTGTAGTTTCCATTTTCGTTAGTAAAATCGTCAATTCGCATGAAATTAATAAGAAAAATCATACATACAGTTTTGTCTTCATAAAAGCTCGTAACTTCCGTTATTTCGTTCTCACCCAATATTGCACTTTCGGCTAATCGAAGGACCGTGTATTTAAGTGTGTGAATGCTTATTTGTATTGTTTAAAATTAATTAAACCACCATTTGTGCGTAAACCAAATCATTGTATTTTCGTGACATTACATAAACTTCAAACATAACATGACAACTCATAGTGACATAAATTTAAAAAAGTATACAAAATCAATAAGGTTCCTAACAATCATCTTTAAAGTTACAACTTGCTAATATTTTCAAAATTACAGCAAAGTGCCTATCTATTAGATTCACGTCTGCGGGGAACCCTTATCCTGTTATTGCTAACTTGACAACCCTTTGTAGTGGATGACAGTCTAATATCACTGTTTCGGGAAATGCCTCTTAATTACTCTGATTAATTAATTACAGATGTTATTACGTTGCTTGCGTTAATTTAAATACCTCTGCAATAGTGAAGATTGTCTGATTTAGACGTATGTGTTTACACAGTGCGATTGCTAGCAGAGGGGACAGTCAGTACTAGTCGTCTACCTATTTCTGCCGCAAAGCAGCATTGCTTGTATTGCTGTCTTCCGGTGTGAAGGATAAGGTAGGCAGTGAAATTACTGTTTTTCTTTATTGCAACTAAGTTGGCAAACAAGCAAACTGCCCACCTGATGGTAAGTGGTAACAGTCACCTATAATACATGTGGCTCCTGTGAGATTCGCAGCAAAACTGCAACCCCCACAAGAACCACAGTGTACGTTGCCAACTTGTGACATCGGATGTAAAGTCACGGTACGCAGTAATTTCACTGCCATATCTTACGCTTCAAACCGGAACACAGCAATGCAAGCACCGCTGCTTTGCGGCAGAAATAGGTAAGACGGAGGTACCCAAGCAGACGACCCTGGTACAAAGTCTCCCCCGGGCTCTGTTTATGATAGTATGTGTGTGTGTTATGTACTTTTATCGTGGTTACCTATCTTACTGCGTCAACGTGATGTGCAGTGCATTTGTAATTAAATATGATTCCATTCATCATCCTTGGTCCCATTAAAATAATAGACAATGCTGGCGCCAGCACGGCACATCTCGCTAATGGCGCTCTGTGGACTCAATGCACATGAAATATTTTTTTATGTGTATATAATTTTCGTACACTCTTTTGAAATGAAATGAAATGAAATGAAATGAAGTGAAGTGAAGTGAAGTGAAGTGGAGTGAAGTGATATTAAATTAAATTAAATTAAATAAAATTACATTAAATTAAATGAAATTAAATGAAATGAAATTAAAAAGTTTATTAGTGACACAAGATACACATAAAATACACAATAAAAGCATCATGCAAACAGCAATGTATCACTAAAAAGCTCCCACTCAGCATTATGCCACAGCATCAGATGCCATGACGCTGATCTTCCGTGGGGCTCACGTAACTATTAATACATCTCAATATTTAATAATTACTAATGTGGTTAATTTACTGGTTATTTATTAGAATGTTTACAAAAGGGGTGGTTAAGGGGTGACAAGAATGAAAATCTAATTAGTAGATGAGTCAGTTATTTAAAAAACCGTCCAAGTGGACACGGGCACCGAGGTTCCATAGAAACTTATAATTTAAGTATAGAGTTCTGAAATAAGTATATAATTTATATACAGGGTGTCCCTAAAACAATGGATAAACCTTTAACTATAAATGGACTTCATCATGGCCTCCCTTACCATAAATTTTGACCTTAGTAAAAATATCACGACTTAAGAGATATTTTTTTTGTATTTTGAAATTTTCAAGTGCGATTATTTTTTATAGTGCCATTTCTACAAATGGAGAGGTTTTTAGATTTCGTTTTTTGTCATGTCACAAGCGGTAATTTCATCTAAAAAAACCAAATACTTAAATATAACAAAATAGCGTAAAGTGTTAAAACCTAAAACACAAAGAACATAAAAAAATTCAATTAATTTTCTTTCATGTTTGATCAGCTGTAGTGAAAGTATATAAAAGCTTGTAATAATAAATAAACAAGATAATGATTTAAAAAACTTTTTGGAATACAAGTTTCTAGTACTCGTCAATATGAATCAAACGAGCCCAAACTCGATGGGGTTTTGTCGTTTTATTGCGGAGTTCATGGCCACCTTCCAGCTCCAGCATTAGATCAGCTCCAGTCATCATAATATTGCATTGTCACGCGATATACATATTATGCATGCAAAATTTCAGCTCAATCGGAAACCGGAAAGTGGGTCGAATTTAACTTGCAAGATTTCATTACAGACACCGGGAAAGGTGAAATTAAATATAAAAGCTTGTAAAAAGTACAGTCTGATTTTTATAATTCCGACAAGCTCTACAGTGTGCAACTTGTGACGAGTGTGCAACAGTTGTCTGACAAACCATTGCCCGACACACGTTTGTGAAGATGAAGATGTCTAGTCATTGTAAGAAGGCAGTTACAAACATTCCTTGAATCATAAAATCTTAGCGCCCGCCATTGTAAAAGCGTCTCTGAAAGTGACAGAGTTGGTCTATCGCGCCCCGCCAACGGCAACGCTGTCTCGCGCCGTGACGTCATTAAAAATGATGTAATTAATTATAGTGTCGAAAATGAAAATGTTTTCGGATCGTCGCTCGGGTCAAGTTGCTCCTACAGTAATTGTTGGGATTCCCGCTTGGATCGGATCCATTAACGGGCGAAAAATATTTCGTAAGTGTCTCGAAAAACGCTTATGGAAGCTGACAATATAATTAAATTGGATTTTCACGAGCAATGACTGATACCGTTAGCAATACAAGAACTAAATTCTTTTTGACAAACAACAGGGCAGCTCTTGGCCTTTACCCATGATAGTAAGTGACAATATGGCCAGGCGACAACTTCACTAAGACTCCTCAATATCTGAGGAACTGACTGTTTTACCTCTACTTGTCATCATCACAGCTCATATACGTCCCCGCCGAGGGGCTCGAGCCTACCCTAAGTTAGGGTGTTTAGGCCTTAGTCAACCACGCTGGCCCAGTGCGGATTGGTCGACTTCACATACACCTTTGAATTTCTTTGCAGAGTATGCAGGTTGCCTCACGATGTTTTCCTTTACCGTAGGAGCGTCGGACAAATTAATGTACACATGGAATTCGAAAAACACATTGGTACATGGTACGATCGAATTCCGGCCACCCGATTAGAAGACCAGCGCCGAGTTCATAGCGCCACCGACGCTCAGTCTGGCTCATAATAGTTTTATTAGAGATTCTTATTATAGTTAGACTGGTGGGCTCAGAAGCCCTGCCGCGAATGACCAAATTGTCATGACTTCGACCCATATAGGTCCCACTGCTGGGCAAGGGTCCTTAAACAGGAAGACATTGGCTTACTTCATGACGCTGACCAAACGGGTTGATGTTATAGTTTTATTTCATGAAGGAGATTTATCTCTTCAGCCAGGTGTAGTTGCGGTAAGCTTAAAGTACTAAGTTAAGTATTTGACATATTTTAATATGCTGTTGGTTGTTGCAAATAAAATCTATACTAATATCATAAAGAGGAAAGATTTGATTGTTTGTTTGTTTGCTTTTTTGTATTGAATAGGCTTCGAAAGTACCTACTGAACCGATTTTGATGAAAGTTGCTATATGGATAGTTCGAGACCAGGGGATGGACATAGGGTAATTTTCCTACGGGAAAACAAAAATAACAAGGGCGAAGTCACGAGCAGAAAGCTAGTAAAATATAAAACTTACTGCGAAAGATTAAATACGCTAATTTAATCATTGATTTAAAGCCGAACGCGCCGCATTTTTGGAATTCGAAATTATATGGAACCTCGCACATTTGGCCGCACCGTACGCGCGTAATTTCAAAAAACCGGGCAAGTGCGAGTCGGACTCGCCCATGAAGGGTTCCGTACGATTTATGACGTATTAAAAAAACTACTTACTAGATCTCGTTCAAACTAATTTTCGGTGGAAGTTTACATGGTAATGTACATCATATATTTTTTTTAGTTTTATCATTCGCTTATTTTAGACGTTATAGGGGGGGGGGGGGGGGGGACACACATTTTACCACTTTGGAAGTGTCTCTCGCGCAAACTATTCGGTTTAGAAAAAAATTATATTAAAAACTTCAATATAATTTTTGAAGACCTATCCATAGATAGACACGTATGGGTTTGATGAAAAAATTTTTTTGGGTTTCAGTTCTATGTATGGTGAACCCCCAAAATTTATTGCTTTTTTTCTATTTTTGTGTGAAAATCTTAATGCGGTTCACAGAATACATCTACTTACCAAGTTTCAACAGTGTACTTCCTATAGTTTCGGAGAAAAGTGGCTGTGACATACGGACGGACAGACAGACAGACAGACATGACGAATCTATAAGGATTCCGTTTTTTGCCATTTGGCTACGGAAACCTAAAAATGCGGTAGGTGTCCGGGTATTGAAAAACGCATGCTGATGACGTCAGCTTTAGTCAGCGATACTCCACCTTTTTTACAGGGGCCACAAACAAGTTGCAGTCATAGTGTCGCGGGCCGCAAGCAAAAAATATGTCAGTGTTAAAAAAAAATTCAAAATAAACGACGTGTGTTCAAGCTTTATTAATGAAAAAGAAAAGGTCAACACTCCCCGGAAAGGTTATCTAATTACCTGTTTTATTTACTTGGTGCGTCTGTTGCGGATAACGCCCTAACTAACAGAATAGGGAGATTTACCCAATACTTGAATTGAAATAAAAAGCGGACTGTATAATTACTGGTTGTAATGAGAATTAAAATACAAATCACGCCCGACATTAATTTTCGAAGGATTAGCTATTGGAACAATGTTGTTCTCGCGAACGTCCAATGTATTGTGTCCGCGCCGACCATGTGTCGCGGCGCGAAACCGGTTTCCGATGTAACGTTAAATTAGGGATCCGCTGTAGTTACCGCGGGCCTTTCTTCACCAGCGTCCATAGTGCGTCCATTGATGATTTACAAGCCAATCACAAAGAGCCGGCGGGCCGCAGGTTGAGTATAGCTGGCATAAGTCCATCAATAAGCAATTTTTATTCATCATTGTAATTTAGCGCAAGAAACTGAACCACAAATACGCTTCCTTTATTTATTCAAACGCTCGAGATGAAGGGTGATTCGGATGATATATTTAGCGAAATACAGCCAAGGAAGTACAGATAAAACTGACACTAATCAAACCAATGTTTATCGGAGATTTGTATTGCTATAAAAACAACGAATGCCATGCTTTATTGCGCTGATAAGTTATGGTCTATGATTGGTAAATGGGGTTGTTGTACATTCGTCACAAAGTTAATTCGTCCCAGAAAAAAGTATGTGTTAATTCGTCACAGTTGTATTTTTTATATGTAAATTCGTCACATTGTTTATTTCCGGACGGATAGCAGAGAAATAAACAATAATTAAATTAAATCGTCATTTATTTATTTTAATAATCACAGCAATTGTTATAATTTAACCTTACATTTATATAAAAATCACAGATTTACTTACGTGGCTGATTTGCTCACAACAATAATATTATAAAAAATAGAAAAATCATTAAATAAAATATAAAATCGAAAAACGCAGTTACAACGACATAAATCACAGTAATAAAATAATCACGTTTTTTATTTTTGTTTCCCTGCTACATATAAATCACAGTTATGCTTACAATCAAATTTGTACTTTTTGGTATATTATTAAATAATATTCGTATTGCTGATTCATTTGCCTACGAAAGATGAATAGATAAGTTTAATAATTTGAGTTATTCACGTCTAACTTAAAATCATAATAAAGATATTTGAGCCACTTTAGGAACATAATATGTATAATAATCACAGTAATTGTTTATAACAATTCAACAGACTTAAAAATAATCAACAACATCTGATTCAAAAATTATAGACTTATACCCGCGGCCTAGACGACGATGCAGTGACCGTTACGACTAGAAAGAGATAGATATAGCGACCGAACGAATGCATGATAGCGTGAGTGGGAGCTCAGAGGAAAGAGAGGTGAAATTGTGGAAGGAATTGTTTTCATATTTTGTGGATAAATAAACAGTTATTTATTTCTATGACTAGCTTCTGCCCGCGACTTCGTCTGCGTGGACTTCAGAATTGAGTCTAAAGCTTCGCTCGTTAACAATTTTTAATCTTCCCACGGGAATTATTTGAGAGATCATTAAGGAATATAAAGTGCATGTCATTTTCCATAGCATAGGTGACATGCATACCAAATTTCAAAGCTCGCGGCTTAGCTCGTAAACAATTTTCAATTTTCCCTCGGGAACTACTTAACGAGTTGTGGGGGAGAGATTCGGTTCTTTTTGCGTTTTTGGTTGGAACTGGTTCACTGGTTTACGGCGACCCGATAAAACCTGAGAGTTACATATTATGCTATTCACCCCATACACTTCTGTTGTTCCGAAAACCGCTATAAGTATATAACGTAAGTATAAAATGTACAATGTATTTAAGGTAAAAGTAATGCTGTATTGCTTAAGAGGGGGTATAAAGCTAAATTGCTAATCGTAGATTTGATATCTACACTTGAAATTGAATAATGAACTACCCAATTTTTTTTAAATAGATATTTAACTATATTTGTAAGTGAACGCACTGAGTGAAAACATAAAATTAAATTATTTTATCGATAGAAAAAAATCGCGAAGATACGTCTAATTTTCAAGCAAAATCGATTGCTTTTCAATGTGATGCATATAACTGCGTAAATTTTTTAATATATAATATAAAACTATATTACCTAGGGACTGTACTAGCGATTTTCAAAAATAATGTATATTTTACGAGTAATTAAAATAAAAGTAATTCGGCGCTTACAACGTTCTTATTCCGCGCAGAACGCTATCGTCTGTCGCACCTGACCCGAGGTAACAGGCATGTTTTATTTCATCAATCAGTCTTGATCGCTCCGTTGAGACGAGTAAACTGTGCTTCTGTGCTCCAGCCCGAGAAAATACATCGACCAAATTATGGCGAATGAAAAAACCAAAAAAAATTGTCTAAAAGAACTTAAGAAGTCAAAAATTCAACTTATGGCGTATTGTAGAAGGTATGTACCTATTACTTTACTTTTGTTATGTTTACGTAATATTTTTTCATTAATAAGTAGTTTCACCTTACAATATAGACCCATGCGCGTTGACTTTTAATACACAATACAATGCACAAGCGCTGGTGCAACGTAGGCGCGGGTAGTGTATGTAAAACAAATTGATGCGTTTGACTACTCGCGTGCTGGACGTAGGTGACAGTATGTAAACTTTTTATAGTGTTAACATAAATTAAATCAATTTGACGCGAAACTTTAATTATATAAAGACGCGAAATTATCGCATCATACTTCGTTAAGTAATTCAAAGCGTCATTACTGTAACAAATTTAAATTAACTGACCGTCTGGCGCTGTGGTTAGAACGTGGACCTTTGGCGCCTTAGGTGCCAACGGTCCCGGATTCGATTCCGGTCGGAGCAGATTTTTTGTGATAAATATGAATATATTTATGTGCTCGAACCATGGACGTGTATGTTTATTTATATTTACTTGTGCTTTATTCATTTTTATTTATTTATGTATGTTTATCCGTTATTTCTATGAAATCTACAAATTCTTAATGATACTTATTGGGTTATATAATTGGGGTGAATGGGAAAAAAATATTTATTTATTTATTATTGTTAATTATTTATAGTAATTTTGTATTTCAGAGCTGCTGCAACACGAAATATCACACAAGCTGACAGATACGATCTAGTCAAATCCGTAAGCGGAAAGCTCTCATCAAATTTGGAAGTTTATTGCAATTGTTGAAGTTAGGACATTAATAAATGTTGTGTAGATTTTTCTGGGGACTGAAATCTACTTAATTTACTGTCAAAATATATTTTGATGTGAAAATCTATTTCTAACCAAAATCGCTTCAAAATTTCGGTTAAAATTTGAGGCATTTCATTTCTTTAGACGTTCAAATTATTGGTTTTTTTTTGTTATAAAATTATAGATAGATTAATAGAGTGAGAGAGAGAATAAGAGAGATAGAGATTAATATTATAGACGTAAATAGCACCATGATATAATAATGAATGAATTTACGTGAATTAAGTGAATAGGATGAAAAATATATATTGTTTTTTTTTCAGATCATCTTCAACTTTAGACAAAATTCCGACGTCTAAAGTCTAAAAAAAATTTTGTACAAAATAAGTTAGTACCAATTTCTCTCCTAAAAATTTTTTTATTCCATACTGGTTTCAACGATGATTTTAAATACAGTTTAATATTATCGAGGCAATCCAAAGACTGCGTAAACCTGCAAATTAGACAAGTATACTGCTAACTTGTGCAAAGCAAAATGTTGCTTACTTACACCCAATTTCCGAAAGGCTGATCAAATCATTATTCAACTAACATGTTGCAACATTTGACAGTAGTGTTAAATCAGTTCGAGTTTCTGAAACGTAGGTTACTGAAAATTTACTAATCTTTGATCGATTTGATTTGACATGAGAATTATTTTTAGAGATGGAACTATGAACGACACAAAATGAATGATTTCAGTAATATAACTGAAAATCATTCATTTTGTGTTGTTCATAGTTAATTTTCAACTACCTACACATAAACTCTAATTGTGACGACTAAGGGAGTTTACTGCCATAAGATACATTTATATTTCATTCTATAGTTATTTTTTTATTTCATTCTATAGTTCATTTCATAGTTCATTCTAAACTATGAACAAACTCTAGAATTCTCGTAAATGTGTTGCCACTACCTTTCTTCCCGTGTATGTTGTAAGAGGTAATTTAGGTAATAAGGTAATTTAGTGCGATTAGGTATGCACAAGTACATATTATGTATAGTTCATTCTTGACTATGAACAAACTCTAGAATATATGAGACGCCACTACCTTTCTTTCTGTTTATGTCGTAAGAGACGACTATCTGTGTCATCCACACCCAGACTACTTAGTCTTGGTGTGGCTGACCCCAGCTAGGCCACAAAAAAAAACTGGAAAATAGATTGTTTGAGTATGCCGCTATAATGTCCAGAGATAGATATAGTATGTCTGACTTTGTCGGCATCAGAGTTTGTCGCTTGCGCGTTTCAGAGATACGTGTGGCTCAGGTGGGGCAATGTTACCTGACCCTGAGTCACACGAATATCGAAAACGGAAAAACATAGCATAGCAAAAATCTGTTTGCTGATATAGATAGGCGGCAGTTTGTCGGAGTTTGTCAGACAAGTAAGGAATTTCAACCCTATGAAATTTTTGACCCCCGTGCACTCCCACAGCTAATGAGGACACACATAATAGAGTTACAAAAATGGTCAAGTGTGGGTTTGACTTTTTTTCATTTAGGATGAACTGTACCCACTAACGTATAAAGAATGTTCAACGACCAAGTCACACAACATTAACTATAATAATAAACAAATCGCAGTAAGGAATCTTAGACTTGGCACGACTTTGTCTAGATTTCATTACTTTTTAGAGATAAACAAGCAGCTCCATCGAGACTTGGCTAGTTTTTTACAGAATGTTTTTGGTGGGATTTCACTTCTTTTTGTAGAAACGTGAGCTTATTGATTTATTTTATTAGATTTTCTTATTTGACACAGTTGTTTTCTTTTTAGGGGTAGTTTTTTTATTATTATAAATCTTTCTTTTCTTTTTTTCTTTATTGGAAGCGGCCCACCAAGTTGAATATTTTTTGTAAAGGCGGTATGTCGATATCTCTAATAGTTTGGTTGGGCTCTTGTGTTTTCTAATCATGGTCACCAGGTACTCCAGATCTTCGATTATCCTAGTTTTTATAGTTTTCCCTTTATGTGGCCATGAAACCCTAACTCTGTACCATATTTCAGCTCTCTGAGTTTATGGGAAGTACAAGTTCTATTTTGATGATCATGCGTGAGTGAGTGAGTGTCGGTCATAAATGCGAAACTTTGCTTTCGCTTAACTTCGGAACTAAATGACCTACAGACTTGAAATTTTGGATTTTAAGTATGTGATTATAGCTTACTGGATGACGAAAATTTCTGCGTTCCGATATTATCCAGAGGTTCTCAAATAGGGGCCTGAAAATGCGGCGAAATGGTTCCAGTAAAGGATGGTACGGCAGTGTTTGCTTCGCGCTCGACTTGGCGGGGGACACTGCCGTGCCCCCAGATTTAGGAAAAATAATAATAAAACGTATTGCGATTTATATAGATTTTGTCACCACTGAGAAGTTTTATTGCCCAGTGGAAAAGTTAAGATTGTAGGTGCATTCGCGAAAGTTTATGATCGGTTGCTTTTTGTCCTTATTGCTACGCGATAGAGTCGAACAGTAGTCGAGCATAAACTTTCGCGACTGTACTATAGCGATATCTAAGTGATTTTCTGATTTTAGTGCCATCATGATTTTTACACTGGCCTAGATTTGTTTTGGCTCCATATTAAAAGTTATATCTAATGATAAAATGGTGCCACCATATTCACACTCAATTGTTTGATTTCAGTAACACCGAACGACGAGTTTATCGGTTAATCGGGCAAAGACGGCTTTCAAAAAACGGAAAGCTAAGGAAGCAAAAGACCAAAGTATCTAGGTATGATGCAAGTGAACGACTTATCATTCATAGCCAAGGTATAGACCGTATTCTGAAAAAAAAAGAATTTTAACATACACACATTAATTATTGTAAATTAAAGCGATTCTTACGGTTAACAATTTCAAAAATTGAAAGCGACATTATAAGAGAGGTAAATAAATATATTTGTCACTACCTTTTCGTATTATTTAAATCTGTACTCCATGTATTTTTGGTGTTTGAAATATGTTTACGCCTATGCTTATCCGACGAGTGATTAGCAGGTAAATGTAAATAAAGCACTTATTATGTTAAATACCTATATTCTAAATAAATAATAATATTTATTACCTACCTTTTCGTTTTACTTATCACAAGTGAAAAGTATTTTATATTCACAGTTCAAAGTACGGATAAATAGTCCGACTCGCACTTAGCCAATTTTATCTGCCTAAGGTAGGTTATACTGTGCGCGATCACACAAAACATGAAGAGGGAGCGAACTTATCGCTGCGATGGTCGAGACCGGAACGTGTGAGGCGCGCGGGTGAAATCTGATATTTTTCTAGCTTTATACCCGCTCTTAATATCTCTTCGTAAATAAGCCATTATTTCTCGTACAAAGTAAAGGATAAAAATAGTTATTGCGGGTTATCCCTAAAAGATAGACATATACCATCGCGGATTTTTTGTAGACCTTTTTAAGGTGTACAATACTGTAGTACATTATTTTGATCTATCTCGTAGGGTTCAGCCAGCGTTTGCAATGTAAGCGCAAAAAAATGAGTTTATTTACGACATATCACATGAAACCTCTAAAATTATTATACATATTAACCTTCCTCTTGAATCACTCTATTTATTAAAAATAACCACATCAAAATCCGTTGCGTAGTTTTAAATATCTAAGCATACATAGGGACAGACAGACAGCGGAAAGCGACTTTGTTTTGATGCTATGTAGTGATTAGTCACCCTATATTTCGTCTTGCTGACAACATAGCTAAAACGTTCATCGCCGCTTTGTAGAACGTATCGCTATCACAATCCGGCTGAACGTGAGGTAGCCGCATTACAATACAGCGACGTTTTCTAATCCGGCGGCGCGCCTACTTGTAATACGGCGCGTTAAACGGTATAACTGGGACATATAATAGAATGACGTCACAGACAAACGTCCATTGATTGTGTAGGCCGTGGCAGCAAAAAACATCGCCGTCGCATGAAACATAGCCCATAAATAACGCGTATTACCCCATACGCGGAACAAGCGGTTTTATTGAACTGCTCGCAATAAACCGTTAATGTTATGAATAAAAATGTTATATGTGCCTATTAACGATCCACATATACCAGGGCAGGCCTCCGTCACTACGTGATACAAGATAAGTACCTACCTACCGTTCCGCGTACACTTTACTTGTATGGGACCTACCCTAAAAAAAAATTTTTTTCAATATTTTTTTCTACCACTTTTTTGGCATGAATAATATACCTACATATACCCATACAAAATTACAGCATTCTAGTACTAATAGTCTCTGAGTAAAACCGCGGACAGACAGACAGACATAGCGAAACTATAAAGAAAGAAAGAAAGAAATATTTTATTTGGCCACAAAAAATACAGATAGAATTACATATAACACACAAAAAAACATTACTAAATTACAAAATAATAAAATGACGGCTGTTCGAGGCCAAAAAGGTCCATGCCTCAGCTAATGCTATTGACGACGGAGCCGCAATAGCGCTGGTTTTCAGGCAGAACCTCTGTTGCCTATAAGGGTTCTATAAGGGTTCCTTGTTTACTACGGAACCCTAAAAAGCAACTGGACTGCCGCGGTCCGCTCGGAGTATATTGTCACGGTAATAGCACCTACGGGGGTAGGTGTATAGAGACGTTTCGCGCGCTTGACTATTTAACATCAGCAACAACCCTGTCGCTTGAGCTCGTAGCGACGACGTGAGGGAATTAC
Organism: Schoenobius gigantellus; assembly: GCA_963935595.1. Classification (NCBI taxonomy): domain Eukaryota; kingdom Metazoa; phylum Arthropoda; class Insecta; order Lepidoptera; family Crambidae; genus Schoenobius; species Schoenobius gigantellus. Next base: position 848,167 of record OZ012561.1, on the reverse strand, counting down.
TAACAACATACGCTAACCCATGGTGTTAAGGTGCGATTCAGCTTAGATGCTTTGCAGAGACAATACAATCATTTAGTTAAAGATAATGATATTGATATATTTTTTGATAAGCCACAAAGATTTAAATCTAAAATCATTCAGTCGTTTACCCGGGTTTCTGTTTGATGAATATTGTTGTTTCGACCATGTTACTCCTATGATAGTTTGTTAACTATTGCTGATTCCTTGAGTTACCTACTGTCTGATAATAATGATCTAAAGTTCCTTCTAGATAGCTCTATTTACTATTGTTTTAATTTTACTGTCCACATTTGCATACCGTGACAACCTATAATTAAGATCTCACTTAGAATAAGTCTTGTTGATTTAGTACCTAATAGATTGTATAGTGTTAATCTTGTTGGTTGTCCTAATAAATAAAATAAAAATAAATGCTCAAAATTTAGTTATTTAAAGTAGCCAGGAAGCCAGAAGTCAGACGCTCATTTGGTTGGTGATAGGGCTTCTGAGCCCGCCTGGCTAGCTACCACCAGCGCCTTACCAGAGTTTGTCGCCTCAAAAACAATGTTCATAGCATTGTTGTGTTCCGACAATTAGAGATATGATAGCCAGTACCTGAGTTATTGAGGAGTCCAGATGAAGCTCGCTCGTACGTAAAAAACTTTGACTGGCTTCATACTATAACTTCTCGAACAATGTTGTGATATTTTTCATGGTATCGCTTTTCTCGGAGCCCATACAAAATAGGTCAAACAAAACAATCGACATCAAATCAATGCTGAAAGCGGAGAAGTCTTTGTGAACTAAGTAATTCGCCAAAAAAACGATGGATGAAAAAAGAGTACCAAGCGCGCATTGGACTCGCGCATGGATTCTGTACAAACTTATTTGAGTTAATATACAAGGTGTTTGGTATACACCCTATGAAGCTGAAACCTACCCATGTTGACATAGTCTATAATAGTACATTACGATATAAGTGTGGTATGTTGGCAATAACTCACGAGGCGGAATTTCAGCCCGAGCCGAAGGCGAGGGTGTAATAGAGTCGAGTGTGTATACCCAATATACTCTCGTATATCGTACGACGTTTTTCACCACACTTGTGAGGAATAATACCTAATAAACTGATTTTTTAAATTAAATAACACAAATCATTGTTAATTTGTAGATAAACTAAATAATGGTATGAAAATAATCGTTTGAAAAGTCTTTATATCACTTCTAGATTTAAAAAATATAGTACATTATTGGTGCGACCGGCAGGTGCAGCATCGCTGGACTCTGTGAGCTGCCTTATGTATCTAAAACCGGGAAAATAAGATGCACTTTAAGAGCAAGTGTGTTGAAGAGTTATATCGACATTGAAAAGTCGAAATTGTAAAATTAATTCTAAAATCCCCCATACAAATAGTCGGGTCGGTGAAAAAAATGTAGTCTCGCTAAAACTCAAAAACGATTGTTGCTGATGCCGATATGAAAAAAATGCTGACAACCCGCAGATGCTGTTGCTAGTGCTGATATTCACAACAACCCTGATCTGCAGCATTATACCGCGGAAGAGTCTGATTGAGTTTCCATTAGTTACACCAATCTATTCTCACCACAGCCCATAAATGACCCCACCGAGGGGCTCGGGCCTACTCTAAGTTAAGGTGTTTAGGCCTTAGTCAACCACGCTGGCCCAGTGCGGATTGGTCGACATCACACACACCTTTGAATTTCTTTGCAGATATATGCAGGTTGCCTCACGATGTTTTCCTTCACCGTAGGAGCGTCAGACAGATGTACGTATGAAATTCGAAAACGAAAAACACATTGGTACATGGCGGTCTCGAACCCGGACCTCCCGATTGGAAGGCAAGTGCCGAGTCCACAGCGCCACCGACGCTCACTAACTGTTGCCATTGCCATTTGATTTGTTACGTTCGGTGTCTGATAAAAAAAGGTACGTACATTAAGAAATGGAAAAATAAAAAAGACATACTATACAATTCATTTTCAGTTTATTAAATGGAGTATAGCTTTTTTTTTTTTTTCTCGGGGGGAAATGCGTAGCCGCACCGTACTCGCCGTTGGCTAGACGGCGAGCGTGTGTGGGGCTCTCCCGGCGGAGTGCCAGGCCTACCCACTAAAACCCCCGGTGTTCTCCCTGCCCTCTTGGGCGCGCTAGGTAAGGTCCACACTGCGACTCCACTACCCACGCGCCCGGGCAAGCCCGACCAACTGGTCGGACTATCGCCAAGGGGGGATTGCCCGAGAACACCAGGGCAATCCCCAGACGGAGGGCCTTACGGCGGCGTGCACGGGGCCAACCATGCACGCAGGCCTCCACGGCAGGGTCACTAGACGGGCATCGCTTGTGCGAATGCCCGCCTTCGCCTGCCTATCCGTCTGCGGCGGATGGGAGCGGCTTGAGGATCTGCCTCCCGCTCCCTCCTTCTGCGAGATGACATCCTCGCAGAAGGAGGCGACAGCCCCCCATTCCGCCTCGCCGCGGAGCATGGCCACGACCATGTTCGGCAGCGAGAGGTTTGCACCTCCCAGCGCAGCGTTGAGTTCGCTGCGCTGGCGTCGCCAAGCCGGGCACACCAATAGTGTGTGCTCGGCAGTGTCATCGGGAGCGTCGCAGTGATGACACTGCGGCGTTTCCTCCCGACGGGCGATAAATGGAGTATAGCTGGGTGATGCGTGCGTGTATATGTATGTGTGTGTGGTTGTGTGTTTGCGTGTGTGTGCGCATAAAATCTTAAGGTTTTCCGTTTCGACGTAATTTAATTTTAAAAGAAATAATTCTGTACTTCGTTTGGCTAAGCGAGGAGGAACATTTTAAAGTTTACTTTCAAGGCTATGGTGTTATATAAATGTGGTAGAAGGGGATGGGGGATTACTCTCTGTCACACCATTTTGTCACACCAGTGTGACACAAATTTATGTACATATGAAATTCGATAAACGAAAAACACATTGGTATCTCACGGCAGGATCGAACCACGGATCTCCCGATTAGAAGCCTGACGCAACGACGCTCTAATGTATTCTCAGTTAATTTTAAACTCACAACTTCAACAACAGCATTCTTATTAAAATTAGATCGAGGGTCCAATGCTCCTTTTTTCTCACGAGTCCCCAACACATTTGCATTGGGGCCAAACTCGGAAGTTGCAGTTGCTTCCCGCGCAGCTGCAGCCGGCGGCCCACTGGCGATCTCATAAAAAAATCAAGCGCCCGTAGCAGGGCTGCCAAATATTGGCGTAAAAAATTTGGTGAATTTAGACATATATATATGGTAGTGAAATTACTGGGTATCGTGACTTTTTTTTATACCACAAAGGTGGCACACGAGTTTGTGGGTCACCTGATGGCAAGTGATCACCACCGCCTATGGACGCTTGCAACACCAGTGGCATCACTCGCGCGTTGCCAATATTAAATATAAATACCTCTTCACGCCTTTTTTGAAGAAGTCGAGGCTGTAGAAAACCCCAGAAGAGAGCTCATTCCACAACCTGAGCGATGAGCGTACGCGGGAGAAAATGTCTCGTGAACCGTACCGTACGCGACCATTTTGGTTCTAAGGTGACTTTGCGCATCTTATGTCACAAGTTGGCAACGTACACTGTGGTTCTTGTGGGGGTTGCAGTTTTGCTGCGAATCTCACAGGAGCTACATGTATTATAGGTGACTGTTACCACTTACCATCAGGTGGGCAGTTTGCTTGTTTGCCAACTTTGTTGTGTATAAAAAAAGACATGGGCTAGTGTGTCCGTACATTTCACATGAAGATGTGAACGCGTGATGTTAAACAAATTTTTAGTTATGACTTTGTTTCATAATTTGTATGAACAAATAATTTAGTTGATACCTAGCTACGATTATAAGGGATCAATGCAGTTGAAATTTTAAGTTAGTCCTCGGTGATCTAAAGGACCCTGTAAACGATCAAACATGTTTGTCAAATGTACGTGTTTGACAAATTTGTTTGTTCATGTAGGGCTGCGTTTGACGCGTTTGACAAACGAACTACGTGTTTGATGTGTTTGAAAAGTATCTGGATTGACGTCGTGTTTGATGAAAACGTGAAGTTTGTCAAGCAAGGTTGATGTTGATGACCGCCACACTGCTGCAAAATAAATTATAAATTATAACAATTTGTATTGAATAATGAAGGCAACCTATATATTGAACTCCTGGCTATTTGTTTAGGGCAAACTCTATAATAAAAATCATAGTCAATAACAGACAGGCGTTAAGTGGATTGTTTCCATAATAATTAATTACGTAACTAAATAACTAACTTATTAAGATTTGTAAACTTCTTGTTACCTTATCATATGAACCTATTTACTTACCTGATATTTACCTGCCTTATTTGCTATTGTATTGAGCCGTTGAAATTCGAATTAAAATATTTCCCGCTAGCTATCGTGCGGTCACTTTGCTCGGCCAATTGTCGGTAGAAAAATAATTAATCAGTACCAAGTACGCTCTAGTTGTAACTGCACGTTAGCTCCCGAGAATCGTTAAAATATCCAGTTTTCGCACTTCTTTTCACCCTTTCCTCACACCGGCGATCCACATCAGCAACAGTTGACAATCATGTTTGATCGTTTACAGGGCTCTTAATAGTTATAGTGATGTAATAGTTCTATTGATTTATTAATTTTTCAAGTTATTAGTATTTTTAAAGAAAATGTAAAGTATATATATTATTTTTTTTATGTATGACCCGGCAAATGACCTCCTCCCGCCTGATGTTAAGCGGTGAAAGAGGCCCAAATGAGTTGACAGGTAGAGTAGGGACGACATCCACTATCCTTTTTATATTTATAATTTTCAATTATTATCATCATAGCTTATAAACATCCTACTGGGTACAGACTTTCCTACATGAAACAAACACATGAGGAATATAGGACATAACACCACCACGCGTGATGCGGGCTCAAAGCAAATTGGTGAGTGAGTAGACATGATTGCAACATCAATCAGGACCAACAGCCTTCAGAAGCACGGAAGAACTCGAGATCACAAAGTTTTGGTCACCCATCCAGGGTCCTATTATGGATAGTGATGGCTGTTTTGCTTTCAATATCGAAACCAAAGCGTTCGAACCAATATGCCATCAAGCTCATGAACTGTTGTGCTCTATTTTAATTATAATAATTTCTATGGTATATTTAAATATGAATGTTAACATGGTCTTCAACTTATCTATCTTAATTCCTCATGGGTTGGTTGGAAGAGATTTCTTTAAGATATTAGCTTGCCTTCACTAGTTTTTTTTTATTGGGATGTTGGCATGAATTGCATACATATAAAAAGTTATATTTATACTATATAAACGTATTCGTAATAATTACGTGTCTATGTATAAAATGAAAACAATCCTATAAAATCGTAATCCTATTGGATCGTCGTGTTAATCGTGTACATAAAGAACTAGCTTTCCGCTCGCGGCTTCGCCCGCATTATTATTGTTTTCCCGTGGGAATTTTATATTTTCCGTTAAAATAATTATGTAGCCTATTTTAAAGAAGATTATTATTTATATTTAAGAGCTCGAATAATAAATTTCATAGAAATTGGAGCAGATTGTAAATATTTTCCATAGAAACTTTCCACCCCTATTTTTCCACCCTAAGGGGGTGAATTCCAATAAACCATGAAACACGTGTTCCATGAAATATTTTTAAGAGCATGAATCTCAATTTTAAGCAAAATCGTTGCTTATTTAAAAAAATCCATACAAACTTGTAACCCCTATTTCATCCTTTCAGGGTTACATTTTTTTTTAGTGTGTGTCCGCATTTTCAACAACTCCAAATTTCAAATTTCTACCATTAGCGGTTACGGCTGTGCGTGCGTCTATCGATGGGAACTTCTCCTTTTATATATAATGTATAGATAGATAAGAAATGGACAGCCCTGAGCATGTTTTATGTTGTCTCGTGTCGTGTGTTTTTTTTCTCGCACTCAGCAGCCTCGCGGTGTCTTACCAGCGCAGTTGGCGCGCCTCGAACTTTATGAGAAACTTAATCAAGTTTCGTGGAGTATTGCTCGATGCGCTCATTACACAGTAAATAAATAATTGCAGAACGGTTGCTTTTGTATTGTAGCCTTAAATGGCCGCACTGAGTGTAAATATGGCGCAGAAAGTTATTATTGGTTTGCAATAGTAAATGATGATACTGACCTGTTAGTTAGCCTATTAATAATTTATTACAAAATTGTTTCTTTGATATTACCTGAATAAAAAATGGAACAATTGATTTTTTATTGTTTTGTTTTCGAGCTTAATTTGTCCAATGCTTAGCTTATGCTTGCATAAAAGTATGTCCGATTTACACATATTCCATACATAGGTACATATACATAACAGTTTAGCATAGGTTTAGGTATTATAAATTTTTTTTGTTCTAAGTTGATTACAACATTAGTATGACGACTTGGGCTTGAATTACATTCAGTCATTTAGTTGTAATAGTACATTGTTACCCTAGGGGTGAAAGTAACTTATTTAGTCCCGAGACGGGGTTTGGCGCCAGAGCGTAGAGAGGGCGCCTATAGTTCGAGGGACTAAATAAGTCTTTAACCCGAGGTAAACACTGTGCTTTTCATTACGAATACAAGGAAAGTACAAATAAAAACATGAATCAGCTAAAGAACATATGAGTGAATTTTATTTCAATAAATCAACAACATCTGCTTTTGCCTCTTCTCTTATGTGTGAAATCTCTGCTATACTGAAGAATAAACAAAACTCCAAAAAACAAATGAAGATCGGATTGCCGCTCTCCCGCTTATTTTGTATTTTTTTTTTTGTGGCCGGCCAGTTAGTCGGCCATTATTTTTCATTTTCATCATTGAAAAAATCAAAAATATTTTGCTCAAATCTATGTTATTTAAAAAAAATGTTGAAAGTAAATTATAATAAAGACATTTAAAAAATATATTATTTAAATATTTAACATTATGTTATTTCAATACAGAAAGTCGGAACATGGTTCAATAAAAATAGAACTAGTTTCTTTTTAAAATTTGACAGCAGCTGTCAGTTGAAAGTGATTCTCCCTAGGGCTGAAAAGTATTACTTTCAACCCGCTCTTCAGGTAACTTCAGACCTACTTTCAGAGTATGAGTAATGAAAAATAACTTTTTCTCGGTATGAGAAAGTATGTAAACATACCATCGAACTAAGTATGTTAAAGGTCACGATTAAAATGTGAAAATAAAAAAAACTACCATGCTAACGACTTTGCAATTAGGTATTTTAATACTATGCCTAAATAATTTATATAATCTTTTTATCTTTTAAAAAATTACATAGCGGACATGTAAAAAAACTATGTGTTGTTTGACAATTTGATACAAACATCCATATCTTTCCCAAAAAAAACCGGCCAAGTGCGAGTCGGACTCGCGCACGAAGGGTTACGTACCATTGACTAAATAAATTAATATTGGAGATGAAAAATATGGTCTCCCACACATTCCACCTGCAAATGTAAGTTGGTTGGTTCGCACAATATTGAGTGATTTACCATGTTATTTTAATATTATGGACTTCTTATAGGTTTTCCTGTAATCTATAAGTAGAAAACTAATTTCTGTAGTCTTTTCAAAATTTTAGGTTCAGTACTTTCGGAGATGGGGGGGATGGTCAATTTTTGTCTATTTTCTTGAATAATTTGGAAACCATTTATTTTAAAATTACAAAAAAAATACATTTATGATCTTCACACCAAGACCTTTCATTTGATATGTCACACGATGCAGTTTTCAAAAATGTATTTTTTAATTTTCCACCTTCCCCCCAAAAATGACCTTCCATATACAGATTTCATCTATTCACGTCACACCTCTGCGTTTGGGTCACAGAAATTGATATGTGTACCTCTAGTAGATTCGGAGATAATTGACTATGACCGACAGACAGACGGACACACGAGTGATCCTATAAGGGTTCGGTTTTTTATTCGGACGTACGGAACCCTAAAAAACACAGTTTGTGACTGAGTGATTACGTTGCAGACTTCAAAGCAATAAAGCAAGATGTAACTTTAAAAAGTTGTAAACTATGTAGTAACAAGCCAGTTTATTCGGCCCGCGGTGGGGGCGGAGGGGGGAGGGGATGTCTGTGGTCGCCGTCTTTCCGGAGGGGTTCTAATTGCGCCCGGATGAACCCTTGTACCAGCCGTAAATCACCAAACTTACTATCGGCCAGTCGGGCAATCTAAGGTAAGCCTAGGCGTTGTAATCATATCAATTTCACCAGTGGGATGGGAGTGAGTTTAAACGCTATTTCATTTCTTCTACCTGAAGAAAGTCGGTGGCGCTGTGGACTCGGCACTTGCCTTCCAATCGGGAGGTCCGGGGTTCGAGACCGCGATGTATTCATATTCATATTCATTTATTTCATAATACATGGGTATATACATTGGTGTTCTAAATAATGGGTAGTGTACAGCCATGATTCACCTTGTAGACATATGAAAATTACAAAAAAGAAATACAGACATAGAAATATAAACAAATTCAAAGACGTATCCGATTGGTATAAAAGCCTATTAAATTATTTATAATTAATGTCAATAAAATCATAGTATTTAATATCAATGTCAATGTCAACTACAATGTCTGTTCATGTAAAATAAAATTAAAAAGAGACTAACAGTACTTAAATATAATAAATGTCAAAAATGTATTACAATTAGATTTAACAATGTCAATGAGGGGAATGTCAGTAGGTACCAATGTGTTTTAACCGACTTCAAAAAAGGAGGAGGTTCTCAATTCGATGCCTATGTTTTTTTTTGTGTGTATGTTACGCGATTACGCCGCCAATTGTGAACCGATTATCAAAATTCTTTTTGTATTTGATAGAGTATACTCCTGGGGTGGTCCCAAGGTTACCGAAGTCAGGATCTGATGATGGGATCCCATGAAAATCGAGGAAAACTCTAATTTAAATTAGGGTTCCTTTCACTTAAAAGATTTCATTTACTGACGTTAAAAATAATATAAGAATATGTACAAACAACATCACACTACTTAATTGAAGTCGGTGACAAATTTTAAGACTTTCTAGGAGATAATCGTTTGGCACCGACTTCAATATAGAAGTGTGATATTTTTTGTACCTATTCTTATATTATTTTTAACTTTTCAGTGTTTTTGAAGTCGGTTTTTATTTTTTGTAAAATATTTTTCGTTTTTAGAATTTCATAATATATACATTTGTCTGCCGCTCATACGGTGAAGTCAGGGTCAAAGTCAATATACTTTATTCAAGTAGGATTACATAATAGCGTTTGAAAGCTACGCCAATGACCTTGTACTGGGAAGAACCAGCAAAGAAAACCAGCAATGGCTATTTTTTCTACTGGTATTGTTGCAGAATCGTCGTTACAGAATCGTCAATTGAAAGCTGACCTCAAAACCAAAGTTTGAGCTCCACTTCCATTAAAAGTTTAGATGTCTCAGTCAGTTCTTTTCTTACGGTGTCGTTACCAAATACCTACAATATTTGTTTACATAAATAGTTATACACAACAACATGACTCTTTATCTTCAGGTTAACACCAGGCATTGGCATCATTCAAATAAACCCTGACCTTATAACATCCTTTACTTATTAGAGTATTTTTTACATGCGCTTCAAACCTATGAAAAGGCAAGTCAGTAACACTTTGTGGGACTTTGTTGTAAAAAGTTATCCATTTCCCCGTAAACGAGCCTCTAATTTTTTAAGCCTGTACGTTGGAACGGCGAGATTATTTTTATTTCTTGTGTTTAAATGGTTTAAAATGTATTATAATTTGTATGGGCATAAATTAAATTTACATAAATGTAGGAAGAAAGAAAGATATTCACAGAATTTCTAGTTGTATTTTTGATATGACTGTAGTTGTACTTTGGGAGCAATTAATTATTCGTCTACTAGATGTAGGAATGTCGATGTCTGCCGCTGGAACATGACAGAGTTTCAAATGAATATACTAATGGCCTTACACCAATATGTTGGAACATAATGGCTAAATAATTCAATAGGCGCGTCCCCCAAATGCAAATCCGTGTCTAATGGTAGACCCATCGGATTAGCATATGACGGCCTTTCTTCAAACAACGTCTGCTGCTAGAAGATTTTGAAGTTGCAAGTGTTAAATTTGAAAATCTAAGATTTAGCTTAGATTGAGCTTTTTAACCCTTTGTTAATGACCATATGACTTTATACAGGTTAACTTTTTAAGCAACAGCGAAATTTTGTGTGCTCGTTCAGACAAGCAAACTAAGCAACTTTTACTACGGGGCCAATCTTGAAATTGCGAAAAGATCAGCTGCTCCATACATCTAGGTTCATTGGAAGTTAAATATTTGTATGGAGCAGCTGATTTTTTTCGCGTTTTCAAGATTGGTCGCAAAGTTGCTTGTCTGAACGAGCACACGCAATTTGGCGGTTACTTCATAAGTAACCTAGGACTTATATAAATCTTGAACGTTTTATATGATAAAGTCAAACATTGGACTGACCACCTAATGGAATGTGCACTCAACTAATTTTACACCTCATTCTTATGCAATCCAATCAGCGTGCTCATTGAATAACTTCCCTATAGCTATCAGGTGTGTGAAGCTACTTAATATTTTCTAAAATTACTCAAAGTTATCTGCCACTGTAGTTCCATGACAACCAAAATTGCATATGTAAGAAAGTATATTATATGTTCTGCGTATATGAGTTTCATATGTTTGTAAGTACAAGAGAAGAGTATGTTTTATATTTAAGTGTGTTCAAAGATGTAGATTGCCAACTTCCCTAATTTTTGTTTAGCGTAGCGAGGGCGCCAATTCCCGTTACGGGACTTAATAAGTTACTTTCAGCCCTAGGGTAACAATGTACTATTCCTTCTAATTAAATTTTGTTTTATTTTTTTTTCTAGTTAAAGCTTTGTGTTGTAATTTCTTGATGGAACTCCATGGTATCTTGTTATTAAAACACTAATTTCACAAGTTCCACTTGAATCTTTATTATATTTAAGTTATTGCGACCGGTTTCGATACATCATCATCAGGCATTTTTTTTCTCTTTAAAAAAAACGTCGCCCCATACTAGGATTTTCTCCTGTGTCGTGGGTGCAGTTACAAACATACAATATCACATGCTCAATACGCCCAGACCGGAACAAATTTCTGTAGGGCATACAAAATATTTGTCGCGTACGGGAATCGAACCTGCGACCCGTTGCGCAGTAGGCGATCACTCGACCTCTGCGCTAACCGTGTCGTCAAAATTATTTAGTTATTGTAGGTGCTTGTTGAACAAGGAGTTTTGAGTTTACATTTGGAAGAGCATGCCTGTAACAAATAGGCAGACGACACATCATCAGAGCAACGTAGTACAACACGATTGTTTTACCCCTAACGGCGAATAATCAAAGTTATTAGTGGAGCGGCAAACCGGCAGGCACATTACGCAGCATCTATTATGGATGGCTAAATTAATTTACATACATTAATTGACTATCAAAGTTGGCGCGACACGCTCGATATGCGAACGCGTGCGGGATATTGTAATTGGCTCCGAAATTATCTTCGGCCTACCTGAAGCCTATTGGTAATTTGATTTTCTTCGTCGATAGAGGAGCGTGTATGATTGATGACTGGAGGTGAGTGATAGGTGAAGACGTGTCGCGCTGTCAGTCCCCTGGATTGGAGCTGAAATTCGGTTTGTCGGAAGTCATGTCGGAGTTCACGCTTTGAACTCGAATGTCGAAGATGTGATGCGAGTTAAGGCATTCTGTGTGAGAATGAGTGTTTTACAATTTTAGGGTCCATACCTAGAAAGGACCATAAGGTCCATAAGACACAAAGAAAAAACAAAACCTTGCAAGTTTCTTGTCTGTTCTTCTCGAGAAGGCTCTCCCAATTTCCGGACAGGTGTAGAGTCAACTTTTTTTTCATTTGATTTGTATTTGTATATCTTAATAATGGTTGGGGTGTGTGTACATAGAAGGATTAAATAATTAGTTAATTAGATTCTTGGTTTTTTTTGACGTCAACAAGTGCCTGTAAAAGTCTATAATGAATAAAGATTTTTGAGTCATACCTGTCCGTCTATTCATCTGTCTGTCTGTCCATCTGTCGTCAAGACCCTTTTCCTCAGGAGCGTGTAAAGTATCAAACTGAAATTTAATAATCGGGTCTACAGTCTCTTTGAATGAATGAATAATTATTTATTTGGCACAAGTATGATAAACAATCATCAATCAGGATTATTATAATAAACAAACTTTTTATTTTCATTTATTTATTTCATATATAAAATAACAATGCTCCTTATTTTATCATCCGCCAAACTGAAAGTTCAGTTTGTCGGCATTAAATAGTACTTAACATTAATAATATTGTTATTAAAACTAGACCTAGTTTTAACAATATAAGAAAACATTATAATATTAGCAATATAATATTTTTTCAAATCACTTGCTCGTAAAGTAGATCGAATCTCAGCTCATCTTAGATACATAAAGCAGCTCATATAACACGCACGTGTTATAACGCAAATAGTGCGGTTATCTTCGGTTACTTAAATAGTTATTTAAAAATAATACTTGATCGTCGTCTAATAAAGGCAAAAATCTTCGCTCAGTGTAAATTGAGTCTTAGCCGTGATAAGGGGCTAGCGCCACGAGCTAACGAGAAATCCACTCGGACATTACGTGGCGGCCATTCTGCAAAGCCGCCCCGGACAAAGGACCCGCTAATGAACTACACGTGTAGCGAGGTAATTCGTGGACGTAAATTAATTTGGAAGAAAATTAACTATGAACGTTCAAACAAAGGAGTCTCCGTTTGAATATTAACGTTTATATTTGAGGCTTTGCATTTTCTTTATAATTGTTCAATAAATTGATAAATTAAAAAAGTATCACACGAAGGATTCAAACCTGCTTCATCAGCATACCGTGTTAACACCATAAATATTAGACCACCGATGACTTATCCGAACGAGCAAAAAACGAAGCCCTTGTATCCTTATTCTCAGGAGCGTAAAAAGGTCATCTTAACAGCTCATATACGTCCCCACCGAGGGGCTCGAGCCTACCCTATGTTAGGGTGTTTAGGCCTTAGTCAACCACGCTGGCCCAGTGCGGGTTGGTCGACTTCACACACAACCTGTAAAGAAGTTCTTTCTTCACAGGTGTGTGCAGGTTTCCTCGCGATGTTTTCCTTCACCGTAAAAGCGTCAAATAAACGTACCTAAGAATTCAAAATTTCAAAACACATTGGTACGTGGCGGGGTTCGAGCCGCTACCTCCCGATTGGATTGGTTTATGTGATATATATTTGCAAACTTTTAGATTTCGCAGGGCAATCAAAACGTATAATATTTCCCGTTGATTTAGAATCATGAATTTAGCAAGAAGCAATATATTTTAAAGAAAAATCAAATGTTGCGCGTTCAGCTGCGTAAGTAGGCTTTTTGTTGTTAAGGTTTCAGCTGAAAACCAGCGCTGTGGCTCTACAGGCCACAGCATATGTTGAGCTGCGTCCTAATTTCGCATCACACAACATCGTAATAATAAATTATTATTATTATTATTTTCAAAATTATCTTTCTCTGTTTTGCGCTTTTTATTGCATTCTTTTTTTTCTTGTTTTGTTCTACCTTTATGTTATGTGGTAGTGTTTGTGAAAATAAATGTCTCGAGTCTGAGTCTGTTAAAGAACATGTTAAAAAAATATGACGTAACGGCTAACCTCTGGTTAATCCATACGATCTGGTGAAGGCTTCTCAGTCACACGCCGTTCACTAACTAAAATCCCATTCAAAATTCCGAGCGCACCAGTGAGTCTTGTTAATCTTTTTAAAACCCATTTAAAGAGAGAAACGTGAAATCTAACGCCGAATCCGGACAGCTCTGGAGCTTAAGCGGCGGCTAACACTTTAATCTCGGCCCCCAGGCGCGCTTTGTCCGGCTCCCGGCTCAGTTTTATTGTGACTACCGCGCGAATGCAGTCGTCACACTCGCGCCGCCTCGAAAGGCCACAGCGATTGCCGAGTGACAAAGTCTTTTGATGTTTAATCGCATTTTAATTATTTACAGTTCAAAATTTTTCTCAGGAATGCGTAGAGATATCAAGCTGTTTATCTCGTTTCAGTTTAACTAACGTTATAAAGCTGAAGAATTTGTTTGATTGTTGGTTGGATGGATTGGTTGAATAGAATAGAATAGAATACTTTATTTGCATTTGAATAGGGTGCAACAGAAATAGATGTTTACAGTCAATTCGCTCAATCCCATTCGCCATTTTCAATAGCACACAAATATGTTAGTCATAAAGTTAAAGTGAATTTGATTTACAATAATTGTTCTTAAGATTCATAGTTTATATACAATTAAATAATGTTATTTATTTATTTTCTAGTAAAAACAATGTCATTTTAAAGTAATAAGATAAGGTAGATATAACATTAGTCAACCCCTATAATCAAGAAATTCTTTTATTGTGTAAAATGTCCGTTTAACTTCGTAGTGTTTTTTTAAACTGATTGAATGACATGTCTTTTATTTCTTGTGAAATTTTATTATATATGATCATACTCATATAAAAACAGTTTTTTTTAAAACGCGCACTTTTTGGGACTGTATCAAGAACCAGTCTCTTGCTGTTTCTCGTGTTTCTATAGTATACATCCTTTGCTGTTTTAAAATAATTGGGATTTTGTCTTACAAATTTTGCCACTTCGAATATATAAAGGCACGGTAGTGGTAGTAAGTTTATTTGTGCGAATAAAGGTTTACATGATTCGTCTGCTTCCATGCCGTAGATGGCTCGAAGACATTTTTTCTGAGCAATAAAAAGTCTCTGAATGTCTGTGCTGTTTCCCCAAAGGATGATACCATATCGCAGTATAGACTCAACGTATGCAAAGTACGCTGTAAGAGCAGCATTTATTGATGCAACTTTTGTTAATTTATAAAGTGCAAAGGAAAAGCCATTTACTTTATTACACACATTATCAACATGTAGTTTCCAGTCCAGCTTATTGTCAATATGTATACCTAGGAATTTGACATTTTTTTGGATTAATTAGAGTTTGATCGCGCTAATCTCTGGAACTACTGGTTCGAATTGATTTTTTTTTGAGTTGGATAGTCAATTTATCGAGGAAAGCTATAGGCTATGTAATATCATGCTACGACCAATAGGAGAAAGAATCAATGAAAAATGTTACTAAAACGGGTAAAATATAGAAGATGTAACTAAGAACGCGTTGAAGTCTTTTACGGCGAAACGTAGTTCGCGGAAGAGCGTCGGTGGCGCTGTGGACTCGACACATGCCTTCCAATCGGGAGGTCCGGGGTTCGAGACCGCCATGTACCAATGTGTTTTTCGTTTTCGAATTCCATATGTACATTTGTCCGACGCTCCTACGGTGAAGGAAAACATCGTGAGGCAACCTGCATACTCTGCGAAGAAATTCAATGGTGTATGTGAAGTCGACCAATCCGCACTGGGCCAGTGTGGTTGACTAAGGCCTAAGCAGGCTCGAGCCCCTCGGTGGGGACGTGTATAAGCTGTTATGAAGATGATAGTTCGCGGGCACAGCTAGTATGCTAGAACTCGAGCTGTCAGCTGTGCAAAAATCAAACTTGTGATCCAACGCGATCAAAAGATATTTTCGCATATTTTGCGATTACACAAGGAAATCAAACTTTATATTATTACAGAACA
Source organism: Schoenobius gigantellus (assembly GCA_963935595.1). Taxonomy (NCBI): domain Eukaryota; kingdom Metazoa; phylum Arthropoda; class Insecta; order Lepidoptera; family Crambidae; genus Schoenobius; species Schoenobius gigantellus. The sequence continues at coordinate 832,423 of OZ012561.1, read as the reverse complement.
CGGTTTAAACTTAATCTTGGCTTAAACCTTAGGCTGTCTCTATGTAGTCCTGTCAACACAAGTGAAAGCGCAAGCGGTTTAAACCAAGACTAAGCTTAGACCAAGTTATGTAATAAGACCGTTTGGGTTCTCCCATTGACCTAGAATCATGAAATTTGGGAAGAAGCAATGTTTTGCAGCGCATATTAAGGAATTTGTATGGAACCCACGGTGAGCAAGTCCAACTCACACTTGGTCGTTTTTTGGTGTATTGAGTTCTGCCTCATTGCTTCACACTGAAAGCTTCAATCTACAATCAGAAAGAAAACTGGCGTCTAAAATAGTTATCACTCGCATTTTCATACCCAGCATCGTATCCTTATCATACCAGATACATACATCATACCATACAGAGACACAACAAATCGTCACATTTCTGCAAACAACTTTGCAGCTTATTACCTTAGCATAACACACATTGCTGCGGAAGCAGCGTAAGCCACGTGCTCTGTAAACGCGTGACGTAGGCGGAAGCGGAAATGGCGTGTGTGACCAATCGCCCGCCGACAACGCCGAAACATTGGCTGGTGAATCCGGAACTTTATGGATATTCGACGCTTCCTGCAATCAGCTCGTAAAATATTATGCTACTGTTATTGTAGACAGCTCGCCAAAGTTTTCTAGTCCGCTCTGAACACAGCACGATTCGCGTTGCACGGTTGTAATATAGATACAAGGTTATTTTTTAATTACCAAAAAAATGTTGTGTGCTTGCTCAGACAAGCAAACTGAACAACTTTCACTATGGGACCAACTTTAAAAAACGCAAATAAAAATCAGCTGTTCCATACATCTACGTTCAGTGAATGTTGAACATTTGTATGGAACAGCTGAATTTTTTTTGCGATTTCAAAGTTGGTCCCATAGTGAAAGTTGTTCAGTTAGCTTGTCTGAACAAGCACACAAAATTTTTTTGGCAATTAAAAAACTGGTCACGCCACTGAACAAATTTAACTGGAGGTGTGATGCGGTAAAATTATTGTTCATGTGAGGTAAATTCGGAGGGGTAAAGAATAGAAGGAAGGCACCTGGTTGGATGTTCCTCTTGATGCTGGTGGCTGGTTCAGTGGCTGCAGAGGCTCCTCCGATGTCCAGTCAAAGCGTCAGCAACGTTACACACTATTTCAACGCGGAATTTCACCGGGTTAAACTTGCACACGCGAACCGTGAGATGGGCTTGCCCCGGGGCGGGTGAATTAAGCGGATTAGCGAAATAGGCGAATTATAACATATTAAAATTGAAGACGACGTTCTCGCGGCGCCGGAGTGTATTCGCCATCTTGGTAAGAAGTTCGTATCGCGGCGCTGCTGTCGTCGCCGTCTCAGGTGCGGGGATCGGTGAAGGAAGGGATAGGTACTTATTTTTTGTATGTTGCCAATAGGTGGCGCTAACAAAAACAAAGTTGTATAATTAAATTAAATTAATTGTCTGTCTACGTAAGTTATTGGCGATGGATGAATGTTACATCACTAAATAAGTTTTAACACTATAAAAATAAACATAGTATATGTTATGTGCATGAGAAAGAGGCGTGAGAAAACTTCAGAGCGGACAAGACGTTTGGCGCGGTCTGTACTTATAATGTACATACAAGTTTTGATTACATTTTTATACAAGTAAGCAAACAAGCAGGCTGTCCTGATAGTAAATAGCCACAGTCACCTATAGTCTTAGAATAATAACGCATAGAAGGTTAGCCCGGTAAAGAGCGTGATGATTAAAGTGAAGCAAAAATGACACCGCTGTGTGCAGTCTTTTACGCGCGAAACACGCACACTACGATAAAAATAGTATGGAGCTGCCGGCGTAGTGAGCCATATATGGCTCACATTTAGTTGCATCAAATTGTGCGCGCCAGTTGGGTTTCTATGCGTTATTATTCTAAGCCTATAGTATTGTGGTTTTTGTGAGATTTGCAAATTTACAACCACTACGAAGACCCCAAAGCATGTTGCCAACTTATAACGTAAGGTGTCAAATCACAGTACCCAGTAATTTCAATGGTTGTCTTACCATTCAAAGTCCCCTAAGCATGATCGCCCAAAACAATATCAAAACCGCACTAAGAGCGGGATGGCGCTATACGCAACAAGAGTGGTGTCTCTGTTTCAATAAAATAAAAAAATAAAAATTGGTTATTTCCTCCACAAAACATTAATTATAGATTAAGCACTCTGGACTTCACGTTAGGATTCGCCGTGTCCTGAAGACCAGTCTTCCCATTTCAGCTACAACAGATACGAAAACGCGTGTGCGTGTCTGTGTGTATGATTTTGTGTATATATGTGTGTTTGTGTGTATGTGTGGGTCCTGCGCCTGATCTCGCCCCGGTCGTGTCGGCTAACCGTCCCATCGGACTAGGCGAGTGAAGCAACAGAAAGTGCACTTGCGTTTGCGCAGTCACTTGTGCACTATAATATCTCCTGCGCAGATGGCTGGTCTCTGTTGGGATTGGCCGCCGTAACCGAATATCCGTTAGGAGAACATGTTCTAAGAAGCTGTCATCGCCATAGTTTATCTGTCAAAACTGACGGATAAGCTATGGCGATGACAGCTATCAAATGGGCTTTTTGAAACGTGGGGTCTCTAGTACTGGAATTGAGTTATATCGCGGTAAGTTTATGTCACGAGTTTCTCAGGAAACCCATGAAAATTCAGGACAAAACCTAGCCTATGTCCTTTTCAGGGCCTGAGCTGTCACTTTCAAATTTAAATAAAATTGTTAAATCAAATCAAATCATTTATTTGCTTAAAATAGAGTTACATTGAGTTCTTAATCATGTAACAAGTTGTTACCTATTTAGCAGATACCAATATCAGCATGCAAATTCACGTTGGTATACAGGGATTTTAAGTCAATGACAAGCTGTTTATATTGTGAAAACTTAAGACAGACAGAGTAAATTTCGAATTTGTAATATAACTAGGGATGTGGGGATTAGTAGGGATAATAAATTTTAATTACATTTTAACTTTAATTAGTTTGAGAACAACAAAACAAACACAGCTCTGGATTTGTAACCAATGAAACTACCCGTGTTTGAGGATGGGATCTCAAAGCGTTCTCAATTTTACACAACAATAAAACGAACTTGATTAGCAACACTCCGCTTTAATTTAATGGAGATAAAATCCAATTTCCTAATGGAGTTGGAGTGTTGGACGATGTTCACACTGGAGGAAAAAAGAATGATTTTTATGATCCCTGTAAAATAGCGATATAAAATGAGTCAATGAATTGTTTAGGGTATTTGAATTGTACATGCTACTTTTATTTCATTAGGTTTGTGACGCATTTTGTGAAACGAGTTGATGCACTGCAATTATACCACGACGTTGCATCCTCGAGATTTATATATTAACCAGGTAGTCCACTTTCCAATGTACCGGGCACCAAGCACAATTTTAGAGCGAAGACATAAAAATAAAAAGATAGGTAGGTAGTTTTAGTATTATTCACCCGCTTGCGCGATGTTACGTCGTTTGACTCATTCGCTTTCTTTGTGCGGGCATCACAGCATCGGAATATTAAAGATCAAAGTTTTATTATTTTATAACTTTATTTTTAGTGTGTGGTGTAGTTGTTATAGATATCAATATGTGTAAATGAAAACGTAAGTATTCTAAGCAATATATTAAGGAAAAGATTCGTAAACTAGAGAAACGTGTGCGTCACCGCCGCCGCCGCTGCGAGCATTTTGATGGTGCTGGAAGTACCTATGTAAGTTTAAATTATAAGTGTTTATTGTTTATTATATTGTACTATTTTTTCGACACGTTCTCATCTTTGCATTTCGTTCGTTTAAAGCAAAACTTTATTTCGTGTTTGTTCGAATCAGTAGATTATATTTAGCTCATTAATTAATTTCATTTTGAAATTTATTGAGCAACAAAAAGAGCCTTGCTATTTGCGCATTGCCTAACGTTACTGTTTAATTAGAAAATATTCTGTATACAGTGTTAAATAAAATGGTATCCGTAGAATACCAGCGTCAAAGCACTCTGTGCCTCTGCATGCGGGGCCTATTTGGCCTAAAATCTATCTGAAAATATATTTATATTTTTTTGTTACATTGTGTGTTGTATTTTTTGTACCAAATAAACGTCTATTCAAGCAATAATTCATAATTACTAAAGAACCGTGAATCGGCACTTTGAAACACGCCTTGTACACGTGTTTAAGTGTTATTATTTCTTTATATTTATAGAACAGTGTGCCTTGGAACTATGATGCGATTATAGTCACGCACAGTACTACGATGCGATTGTAGTCATGTTTTTTGGTCAGATTTATTGGTACCGTGACGCGATCACGGTCTCGATCACAACACTTCGTGTCATGATGCGATAATGACCTAGCTTATTTTTTCAACAGAATGTTATTATTTCTTTATATTTTATAGAACTGTGTGCCTTGGAACTATGATGCGATTATAGACACACACAGTACTACAATGCGATTGTAGTCATGGTTTTTGGTCATATTTATTAGTACCGTGACGCGATTACGGTCTCGATCACAGCACTTCCTGTCATGATGCGATCATGACCTAGCTAATTTTTGAAAGAATGTTATTATTTCTTTATATTTTATAGAACAGTGTGCCTTGGTACTATGACGAGATTATAGTCACGCACAGTACTACGACGCGATTGTAGTCATGTTTTTTGGTCATATTTATTAGTACCGTGACGCGATTACGGTCTCGACCACAGCACTGCCTGTCATGGTGTGAGCATGACCTAGGTTATTTATTCAACGGAATGTTATTATTTCTTTATTTTTTAATAGAACAGTGTGCCTTTGTACTATGATGCGATCATAGTCGCGCACAGTACTACCACAATATAGAGAATGGTACTACGATGCGATTGTAGTCATGTTTTTTGGTCATATATATTAGTACACAGGCTGAGGATAGCCTCGCAGAATATGACTCGCCTCGCAGAATATTACTAATGTTACTCGCCGACAAACTACTTCGTAGTATTGTGTTTATGTTTATAATAGTACATTTTGTTAAATAAAATAAAATAAAAATCTATGGAGAGGATGAATTGGCTTCAGTGTGTTATCATACATCCCATATGTTCAGTCAGTGGTTCATGTGACTGAAACTTGTAATGAGTGACAACCTAGTAATGTACAGGTGATGATATCAGAAGCATCAGCCAAGTGTCCCATACCACCCACTAGCTCTCAGGTACGTGTAAATGATGTTAACCCTCCAGCAACCAATTTATTTGAGAATATTTTAGAGGTCTTAGGGACCTCAAAAGGGAAACACGAGCTTTTCGGAACAAAAATCCAGGATGAAATCTCTGAACGTTGGGGTCATATATTGTGCGGAGGCTTAAATAAGGATTAAAAGAAAGAGTTAGAGGGCAACATCTTCATACCTGAAAACTTTCAATTAGTTAAAACACCCAAATCGAATCCTGAAATCACTGCTGTGTTACTCAAAGAAATTAGCTTATTTTGGACCTTCATTATAAAAACACGCTTAATCGAAGGAAATTAATAATGTATTCATTAGATAATAAGTTTAAAAAGATATTGCACGTGTACGAAGTGATTCATTTCTTTTTGGCGGGAATCTCACTAATAAAATTAAAGCATCGAAGTTGGCAGAAATATCGACTCCAAATCAAGAAAGTTCCAGCGGCGAGTACTTCTTCTTCTAATAGGCCTTCAGTCAGCCAGCAGGGAAACTACAAAGCTCCACCGCGTCAAATGCCACGCACGCAGAGACGTGGTTAGGCGAGGAGTCACTCGTACCATTAGTCTGCAAGGAAAGCACCTGTAGTAGATCGATATCAGACAACGAAGTCTCGACCAAAGGCGCCGATCAAAACATAATAAAAAAAAAAAACATTATTATTTTGGTAGGTACTTAAATGAAAATATTTTATTCACACCTAAAAAAAAATACAATCGATCCAGTTCTCTTATGAGTTGTAACGGGTAAAACGGATTACAAATTTCTTTTTAAGAAACCGAATCTCAAATATGTTTACCTATAAGTTCACGTTTTTCACAGTCAAATATTGTGACATTACGTTATGAAATTAAGAAGTTATACTAAATGAGAGCAGTAAGATGATGCAATGATGAATTAGATCAATTTATATATAAACTAACTAACATAATATTTCCCACCTGTAATGCTCTTTTCTTGCTAATTGTCAAAATTTGGGAAAAGAAAACAAATTTAATCCTTGACTTATTGAAATAATAAGCTTTATATGTTTACATACAGTTTCCTTATGCATAAGCATAAGAGAACAATACAATCATAAGCCAGCCATCATAATAATAGTCAGATACAATCATATCCTTAGAGTTGTAAGTTAAATTAAAGAGAATCAGGTACCTATATTATAATAGATACAGAAATCTATACAATCAAAGGGCAGAATGGTTCGGGATTTTTTATCAATCTCGGTATCAAACTAATATATCTAAAAATTGGGTACAAATCTGGGTAATGGAATACACCAAATGAAAATGTTTTGTTTCTTTTTTTTAAGATTAGCCTTCCCCGTAACGGTGGTTAGTGGATCGTACCTTCGACTTTAAGTTCTTGCGATCACGGGTCAATGATACTGTACTCCAATTCCTTAGATTTTATATGTTTTAGATATGTAATTCCACAGAATTCTTCCTTGTTTTACTAGTTGTTTCTTAGTTCTTCCACTGAAAAACCAGACAGCCAAGCCTTAAGGGAACTGCCCTGGAGATTCATAGTACAGTGTTGGGTTAAATATATGTAACATGTCTATGATCATATGGCCCGGGGCTCTCACACTGGGTTTTACAAACATATTTTTTAATAAATTGTTATATTTTGTTATTTGTTGGATTATAAAAATAACATATGGAGGAGAGAGCACCTATTTTGTGTACAACTACTACCATTAATTCAAAGAAAATAGCCTTTGTGAGTTATTTGCCAAGGAGTGATCTGAAACTTTCTATGGTGAAAATCTAGAATATTTATAACATGAAATCTGTAAATATTGTTCATTAATCCACCAAGATGCCGCTTACTATCAGGTTTTTTTATGAAATAGGGGATGTAAAAGACGGATTTTGGGAATATATTATGTGTTTGAAAAAAAAAAAAATCCTACCTACCAAAAAACTTAATAAAATCTGTTCTAAATCAAAAAGAAAATTCAAGTAATTAAGATATACCTAAGGTACTTTGGTAATTAGCGTAAGTACTTAAATTATTATAACAAATTGATGAATCATTCGGAGAATCCTTATTATTTATAGCTAAATATGTATTGCGTGTCCTGCCCCCCAACCATGATCGCCTAAAACAATATTTAAACCGCGCTGAGAGCGAGATGGCGCTATACGCAACAAGAGCGGTGTCTCTATTTCAATATTGTTTTAACCTTGCTATAAGCGATCATGGTAAGGCCCCAGAGCCTTGATCTCGAGCTGGAAACGGAACCTCGAAGGTCGCGTGCACTTGATATGTTCCAACGAAACTATTTCGTAATTTTTCTTGAATAAAATGAAAAGCAGGAGAAATGATATACTTCGATTATAACTAGGGGTTGATTTTTCTAAGGTCAAGGTTGGTAAAGGAATCACACCCATAATACCCCAACCAGTTACACCACCTATGAAACTCTTGTTATTAACTATTAATTTAGATGTCTATTTTTTAGCCACTATGCATTAATCGTCGAAACATTATCTTAGATTTAAATTTGAGCAAATAACTTAAGAATTTCAATGTCTTCCCTTTGCACTTGCTTCAGCTTCATACATTTTTACTAAGCTTTTGAAACCCATATTATCTTAGAAGTCTAGTTTACTATTATAAATTATTTAGGTGATTTTCTGTGCCTTGGAAATTCTTATCAAGATTCTATCAAGTGTCTATCATGCGTAATAAAACTCTTATTCACTGATTTAGATTTTGTTATAAATTATAAAAAAAAAGTCAACATATATCGAATTAGAATTAGAATTCGCGTTGTCGTTGACGGCTGCGCTTCGCGGTTCGTGGCAGTGAACGCTGGTGTTCCGCAAGGCTCCGTTCTATCCCCCACATTGTTTCTTCTGCATATCAATGATATGCTTTCCTCGGGAGCTATACATTGCTATGCAGACGACAGTACAGTACATGGGGGATATCACGGAGCCTCGGGGGCTGCTCGTGGTGATATTGGTAGGGAAAGGCAGAATCTTATCATTGAGCTCAACAGGACGCTGGACCTCGTCTCCGAATGGGGCTCCAACAATCTTGTTGAGTTCAATGCTAAGAAAACACAGGTGTGCGTGTTCTCGGCGAAAAGGTCACCTTTCCTCCCCCTTCCTTCTCTTCAGGGCACAACCCTTCACACACAGAGCAACATCACCTTGCTCGGAATGAACATTCGCTGCGATCTGAACCCCAGAGACTACATCGAATCCGTCATAACTACTGCCTCACGGAAACTCGGTGTCCTGAACAAGGTGCGTAGGTATTTTGCGCCGGACCAACTATGCTTGTTGTATAAAACTCAGGTTAGGTCTTGCGTGGAATATTGCTCGCACCTTTGGGACGGCTCCGCTCAGTACCTCCTCGATGCTCTGGACAGATTGCAGCGTCGCGCTATTCGCATAATTGGCGATGTAGAGGCAACTAACACCCTCGAGCCTCTACAACTTCGTCGTGACATCGCCTCTCTTAGCGCCTTTTACCGAATGTTCCATGGGGAATGCTCTGAGGAGCTCTTTAACCTTATCCCTCCCTCTCCATTCCTTAACAGAAACACGCGTAAGGGCCTTCGGAGTCATCCGTACACTGTGTCCTCCTTTTCACACCGTACCAAGAAATTCCAAGATTCCTTCTTCTGTCGTTCATCCCACACTTGGAATTCTCTACCTGCGCACGTGTTTCCTCCATCCTACAACATGGGTTCCTTCAAAAGAGGCGTGAAAAAGCATCTTTTGGGCCGGCAAGGGGCGGGCAGGTAGGAAAGTGGATGTCGTCCCTACTCTATCTGTCAACTCATTTGGGCCTCTTTCACCGCTTAACATCAGGCGGGAGGAGGTCATTTGCCGGGCCATCCATAAAAAAAAAAAAATTAACGACAAACTTTCTTTTTTCTCTCACTTCTAATCAAAAATTTCTCAAAATACTCTAAACATCCTACCTGGTTAATATATAAATCTCGAGGATGCAACGTCGTGGTATAATTAATGGTTAAACAAACTTACCTATGTGATGTTTGACCATAATTATACGAGACGTTGCATCCGAAGAGATTTATACTCCCTCCCTACCCATTATTTGCTGTGTTGCAAATAAATACCCAATGTTTTTGAGAAATTTTGCTCTAAAGGAATGAGTCAAACGACGTAACATCGCGCAAGCGGGTGAATAATACTAAAACTACCTACCTATCTTTTTATTTTTATGTCTTCGCTCTAAAATTGTGCTTGGTGCCCGGTACATTGGAAAGTGGACTACCTGGTTAATATATAAATCTCTTCGGATGCAACGTCTCGTATAATTATGGTCAAACATCACATAGGTAAGTTTGTTTAACCATTAATTCATTTGCGATAAAGCAATATCGGATATTTAGGTAGATAAGGATATTGGTTATTGAGAAGACTGCAGCCAGATGACGTCACACTGTGTTTCTGCGTGAGTGACATCACTGGGGTTCAGCGGGGTTGTAGGTGTTCTTGTGCTATCAGTATTAGGGGTTAAAAATGAGTGACCCAAAAATGAGCCTTCGTACTTCGATAGACCGTAAAGCCATCGCTACGCTTGATGACTTTCCTTGATGGCATGACCCCGTAATCATTCGGTTTTGGGTATCTAATTCCTAGTTTTAACCTTTTGCAGGCGAAAGCATCACATTAACAGTAGATGTTCCATGATCTCCTCTACTTCCTTGCAGGCTCCACAGATTTTGGAGCTGGCTTGTTCCTGGTAAGCAAGATCCTAGTGTCAAAATTGCTAGTCAGAGCATCTAACATTAAGCGAGTCTATGATTTGCTTGAGCTGAATACTTGACAGCTAGCATTGACTTCAATAACTTTAACATATTCTTCGATGACTTTACAAACACTGAGTGATTTTATGGGTAGTTTCATGGTAGTCCCATGTGCCTTTACTTCGACCCTGATTTTGTGCATAGGCCTCTCTTCAGACGAATGGAAATCACCTATTATATTACTCAGGCTAGTGTAAGGATTTCTTGTCCCACCCCGTCACAGAGATGTGATTGCTGTGAAATCCCTTAATCAGCCCTTACGACATCCGCGGGAAGAAAATAAATGTAAATTATTCTTCATCTTTTGATGTCCAGAGTTCAGGCTCTAGTTCACACAAAATAATCGTATCCCCGTAGATACATACTGCACTTTATGTATTTTGGTGGAAAATAAAAAAAACGCCGCCGCACGGAATCATACCCTACCGTATTGCAAACCACCATTGAAAAAAATCTCAGTGCATGTCTAACGACTGCAAGAAAGCAAAGGAGTTTCACAAAGCAACCAAGACTTCCTGAGACAAAGCAAAGGGACTTCCTCCAGAGTGGCATTGCAGATAAAAGATATATGTTTTTAGCCATGCACCGCGCGTGTGGACCGTGGCCAAGGCTCCCCTAACGAGCGCAGCACCTCCGCTAATGATATTAGGCCGCGTGGAGAGTTCCTTACACTTTTACACCGCGTATTCGCTTCACGTTAAAAGCTACACAGCGCATTTCTACAGTTTTATTTTTATGCGTTAAGGGGAAGCTCTTGATGCCCACCTGTCGGTAATCTAAACATCTACATAAAATAACGATCTTGCTCGACATTACTTATCGACTTTGACTATCTTAACTGACTATCAGAATCATTAATTAATTTGTTTACTCCCAGTATTTTATGCTTTTTGACTGCCTGCCACCCTTAGGTTGTGGCAGAATATCAGTGCTTTGTACACATTTTTGATGTGTACGATAGCGATTACTGAGCCATGAACTTTTGCACTTCTGCAGCACACACATGTCATACTGCCACGGTATATCTCTATTTGTTGTTATATTTTTATTTTAAGTTGTGATTATAACGCATGTGTGTGACGGAGAATTGAAATAAATGTCTATCTATCTATCTATCTATCGATCTTTAATAGAAGTGATTTTAAGTGGATGAATGTTTTCTAACCTTGTTTTACCAAGGAATTAAATCAGGAAGTCACTTATTTTTGAAGCTAGAATAAAACTAAATTATTAATAGTAGATTCTCATTCTTTATTTGGCAATATTTTGTAACTCATACATGCTATGATCACGAAATAAAAATCATTGACTAGAAAATATTATACTCAATATAAAGAATTATTTTAAATGCCTAAATAACTAACTGAAAAAAAATTACTCGCTCACTTTATGAATTTTTACATTTATTTTCACTTATTTTTCCTTAAGAGTAAGCTAATAAGTAATATTTTTTTAGTATGTTTACGTCCACTACACACAATAACAGCTAATTTGAAACAAAATTTCCTACAAGCCACATTTTCCGTTTTTCAATTTCTTGCTTAGCTTCAAAGTTATTTTGAAAGTAAGTCTGTACAAATTTTAGCTCTCCGTAGCGATAGAATATATGAAAAATGGCTTCGTTCGGTTGTCAGTAATATTTTCCATGTTCTTCCTCAGTCCACCGAACTTGACCAGTCGCTGCTGGAATCAATGCCTTTGAGTAAAACTAGTCGGGACATCGAACGGAGAAGTTCTACTACGCTAGGGATGGCCTATAACAGGCTGTGTACGGACTTGCTACGCTAGGGATGGCCTATAACAGGCTGTGTACGGACTTGCTACGCTAGGGATGGCCTATAACAGGCTGTGTACGGACTTGCTACGCTAGGGATGGCCTATAACAGGCTGTGTACGGACTTGCTACGTTCTGTCGACTAATTGAAATACCAGTTCCTTACAGCCTATTTCAAAATAAAGTCGATTCCTAAATTACTTTTAATTTTTTTTTCAGGTCCCCGATGGACCTGAAACTAGTCAGACAGTAACTGATATAGTGCGTGAGTATAGTCGCCTAGATATCGTCTTTAAGTATGTCTCACGATAGTTTTAAGAAGTTGATTGTTATGCTTTAATTTTATCTTAAACTAGCTTTCAGCTCGCAGCTTCTCTCTTATTTTTGTTTTCCCGCGGAAATTTTATATTTTTCCGTAGGAAAATTAATTTTATAGCCTATGTTCGTCAGGGATAACGTAGGATTTTTAATGTGAAAGAATTTTTCAAATAGGTCCAGTAGTTTCGGAGCCTATTCAATACAAACAAACAAACAATCAAATCTTTCCTCTTTATAACATTAGTATAGATTAAAGCTATTATATACATAAACTAGCTGTGACCGCGAACTATGTTTCGCCATAATAATTTTAAAAAAATCAGGAGAGGGCTTCCCTTATCATCTATTAGGGGTATAAATAGCCTCCTACCACCTATTCTTAGACCTATCAAATACATTATAAAAATCAAAATGTTATAAAAATCGGTCACGCCATTTCGAATAAGTTCGATAACAAACATTGTGACACGAGATTTTTATATATTAAATATACTGACTATTTAATTAAACAGAATATTTCATACTGTTCATTTATACATTTTTTTATCTATTTCGACATCAAAAATGCTATCTACCTCTGTCTGTTATCCGGATGCACAATTTCTATAACTAATATACTATTTTATAGAAAAAATTTATTATATTTCTAAAAAATTTACCAAACAATCGCATATATTTTTTACAAGCTTTTATTTAACTTGCAATGTAAGTATGTAAGTATGTTCGGGTGAAATCTTGCAACTCAATTTTGAAGCAGATATCTTTAACCGATTGAGCTGAAATTTTGTATACACGAGATTTACTTTTGTAGATAAACAAGTAAATTTAATAATTTGATGTGAATAAATTTATCCATTAGAATTTTCAAACGAAGTAAATACGAGTAGTTACTACACACAAGTAAATCTCGCGACAAGCTTTTATGTCATATAAATTGTGTCAAATGTGAAATGACGTTATAAGTAAGAGTTTGTGTAAAAGTTTAATTTTTCTTTTTAGCGCATTTAAATAAAAGCTCGTCGCTCGTCTTTCAAAAAGGTTTTTTTTATATAATGATAGGAAAATGTTTTGGTTTCACTCTAATGTCCTCCTAACCGATATTCGGTCACGGCGGCCAATCTCCACAGAGACTAGCCATCTGCGCAGGAGATATTATAGTGCACAAGTGACTGCGCAAACGCAAGTGCACTCTCTGTTCCTTCACTCGCCTAGTCCGATGGGACGGTTAACCGACACGACCGGGGCGAGATCAGGCGCAGGACCCACTGTTTAACTTGCCTTCCGAAGTACGGAGGAGCTTGAGCTGTTTCTTATTTTGGTCACCCATCCTAGGACTGACCACAGCGAACGTTGCTTAACCATAGCAATCGTTCGCTGAGCGCACGCGCCAATGCGCCACCAAGCTCCTCAAGTTGGTTTCACTCTATTGACCCCGGGAACCGTATTCACCCTATTTAACGGCAATGGCCTCATTTTAATTCTTTCCTCATTCGTTCACGAATGTTGTCTATGGAAACGAAGTTATTGTGCGTATTCGAAAATGATATAAGGTAGAGTCACTTGCGAAATTTCGTTTGATCTTCGTTCGTTGACGAAAGTTCGTTTCAGAGAAACAGAGTAGATAGATCTTCTGTTCCGATGAAAACGGCGCGTCCCTATCGGCAGCTATCGATAGCGCAATCTAATATCTCTCCCGCGGGACTGCATCTGCGATGACTTCGGATGGCTGAGAGCTTCATTTTTGCTCGTTTATTTGTGTGTTCGTGTTGGACACTTTAGGTTAAGTAGAGCGAGGACACTTGCATTAATATTTTATGTTGGTGGCAATGGCGTGTCACATCAATTGACATAATATCCGTGCGGGGACAAATTTACGATACACCTGCGGGCCTAGCACGGCACAAAGACAAAATCTCCCCAGGGGCCGGACAAATCTTTGTCTATTCCTTCATCTTTCTCCTATTAGCTAGCATGGCACCAGGGAAAGACTAGTTTGACTCCGGAGAAATGGTTTCTCCCAACAATGCTACCAATATACGGAAAAAATTATAGAGAGTATAACCCAAACAAATTGAAAGAACTTGACAACACATTCATGTCATATACGCACCGGTGAGTTTTTAAATTGTAGGTATAATCATAAAGTCAAGTAATTTCATAGTTTATGGTATGTTATCAGATTCAAATTAATAACATACCTATGACACTTTCACTGCGGACCCACCATTTCAATTATTTTATTTTCGTTTATTGTATAGGCGTGTTCAAGCAAGATAAGCACGGATTGCAATACTTTTAATATCAACGTTTTTCATTACATTTTTCGTGTTGACTTTTCATGCCAATTTCGTGTGTTCCATAAAAACATTTTCGCTTCGAAAAGCTACCATCAAATATACAGATTATTAGATGGGTTCTCTAATACCAATTTAATTAATAATACCACTATTTAATTTAATACTATATAGTATATCTAACACCCCTTTACAATGTTTTTTGGAGGATATAAAAAATTTATTGAAAAAGAAAAATACATAATAATATGTTATAGTTTTAGCCGATTCAGATTTGTTCTACCGTTTCATTCGTAACAAGTAAAGCGCAAAAATTAAAAAAAAAACACTTGCGACATGGTAATAGATGTTAAAAATGAAAAATGTTAAGTATAATACCTTTTGTCTGCACCTCAATAGCTCGAAGAGTAATATCTCTTCTCAAAACGTCAAAAAGGGATTAATTTTCTCTATTTTATTAGCGCCGTGCTAAGCAAATGGAGAATTTTTCCACTACCAATGTCACTGAGAGAGATATAAATTTAAACCTTTGCCCCCATGCTAGATACAGGGGAGTAACTGATTTTCTCTCTTGTCAAAAAGACATAAGTGGTGGAGAGAGATCTTTTCCACGCCCCGTGCTAGGCCCGCTGTAGAATATAAATTGAAATAGCAAACATTTATTTGACAGAGACACAACACATCATCTACTGAAGGGAGACTGTACCAGGGTACTGCTTGGGTACCTCCGTCTTACCTATTTCCGCTGCAAAGCAGCAGTGCTTGCATTGCTGTGTTCCGGTTTGAAGGGTAAGATATGGCAGTGAAATTACTGGGTACCGTGACTTTACATCGTATGTCACAAGTTGGCAACGTACACTGTGGTTCCTGTGGGGGTTGCAGATTTGCAGCGAATCTCAAAGCAACCACGTATACTATAGGTGACTGTTACCACTTACCATCAGGTTGGCAGCTTGCCTGTTTGGCAACTTAGTAGTATAAAAAACACAACACCACCATTAACAAAGGGGGTACAACAAATTATGAAAAATAATACTGATTATCCTGTCTTCGCCTCCGAGATTTATTCCTTAACCATGTAGTAGTAGCCCTGCTACGCGCTAACCCTATCGCACAAGTTTTAAAGTCAGAGAAAGAAAACCACTATATCTTCCTCTGTCTAATCACACCTGACAAGCCTCCGCAGTACCGACCTCATTCTTGTCCGTGCGCGCGCGGCGCTCGCACGAGTGTAACAGTAATATAATTTGTGCATGAGTGTAGGTAACCTACGTAAAAAAAAAAAGGTATAAATTTACGGTTATTTGCTTATTTGTTAAGTATGCCTAAACGAAAACACAGTGAACCCGAAGAAGATAGATGGCTAAGGAAGATGAAGAGATACGAAGAAAAACTGAATTCGGAAAAACGTAGGGGCAAGCCGGAGGCACATTTTGTACTCAGATGATGGCGAAAATGATGTGCAACCAGAAGAATACTTTTTTACATGCCCGTTGCATTCATCGGGAATCATTTTTATGTCCGTTGTATTCTTCGGATAATATTTTATTATGTTCTCGTTGTATTGAACGAGGAATCATTTTTATGTCCGTTGTATTCTTCGGATAATATTTTATTATGTTCTCGTTGTATTGAACGAGTAAGCGGGTGGACACCGCTCGCCTGGGCCGCCGAGTACGCGCGCGGCGTGACCACGTGCAGTAATACTGGTAATGGAAAATGTGGGTATCCTTTTTTCCCCGCTGCCTAAAAATTTCCGTTGCATTCATCGGAAATCACTTTTATGTCCGTTGTATTCTTCGGATCATATTGTTATTATGTTCTCGTTGCATTCAACGAGTGTACTTAATGGAAAATATAGGGGCTGTCCTTTTTTCCCCGCTGTTTTAAAAATTTCCGTTGCATTCATCGGAATTATTTAAAAATATTTTTTGTGTTGCCTAAATTCTCATTAAATATTTATTAGTATCTTTCACATACAAACCAATATGGTGATAACTGATGACTTACAAACCGATGTAGCGGCCAGGTTTCAAGTCCTATTGCAAAACGGTTTCCAAAAGTGACCAAAGACGAGCATTAAAAAAAAAAAAAAAAACAATGTATACTATAGTACCTATGGCGAAGGGCCGAACTCTAATTCGGAAGTAAGTGCTATGTTGGTAGACAACAGAATCAACTCGGTAAAGCACTTTCAGCACTGGGAAGGGCACAATCGTGTCTTTTAAAGAAAAATCTTAATATTCCAGATGTAGTTACGTTGAACGATGCAGACACCAATTTCATCTAAGAGTCATTTAAACTTGAAAGGCTCATCGGTGGGCCGGGACAGTCAAAGACGTCATACTACCAAGCGAATCGACGGCGAGCAGCCGCGTTCGCACCGCTGCCAGCTTGTCGCCAGCCAGCCCCGCCGCCGCCGCCGCTGCCGCTGGCACCGCCGAGGCACCAGCCAGTCGCGTCGCATCACAACGGTCATCGAACAATCGCGCTACCTGAGCGCGCAGCCGCAAGTACATGCCGGCCGCTTAAAATATTAATTTAGTCAATGAGTGGTGAACTATCACTAGCGATAGGTTTATATTAGACAATGTGTCCAGGATTTCATTTATTGAGGAACCTTATCAAATACCATACAGCCGTGCGCGGCGTTCTTTTTCAAAAAGTTAGTGAATAGCAATTTCTCTCGAATTAAATCATTTATTAGAAATAAAAGCTATTAGGAGATGTAACCCGACAGCAAAACAATTCGTTTATGATATCTTCGTTATTCCTAAAAGCGTGTGCTCTATATATATTAAATCTAAAAATCTGAATTCGAAGTCGAAGTAGGTATCTCATTTCAAAATGGAAGATATCAGAACGGCTACTCGATTTATGATCGAAGACTGATACGTGATTAATATTGATATTTAGGAAGCTTAATTTTTGCTGCCGATTCACAAATCAAAAAAAAAAAAAAAAAAGAAAACATGTTTACGCTTTTATTTTCATGATATTTTGTACGAGTTTCTAGCACTCCCGTTTAGCCTATGTTCCGCGCGATATATTTCACAAAATATTACAGCCAGCTCTTACTCATTTAAGATCTTATGGTCTGCTATCAGTGAGATATCTATGATATGTTGTGTTTAGCAAACTCTGCTGGAGAGTACCTAGAGAACACAAAAAGAACTATTTAATGTCTGACACGATTAGGGTTAGTTATTAATAAAAAAAAAAAAAACTAGTCTAATACCAGAAAAGCTTTGTAAATTTTTAGGTTTTATTTTAAACTCTAATAAAATAACATACAATTACCAGATTCAAGCCACAAAAATTTATTATACACATAAAAAATATATTTAAATCTAACAGAATTCGAATAAGGTTCTTTGAATGTTTTCTACGGCAGCATGTCGGCTGTAGTATATGGGTAGTATATACACACAAAATCACTAAAAGTGCTCTTCTTAGAAATACTAACAATTACGACGTTTTTATTACAATTACAGATATTTTATAATAATATGATGATCTCCATTGGTGGCAGATCAATATTCCATTGGCAGTCAATTGAATAAAAAGTCATAGGTACAATTTCGGAATTTTTACGGACGTTTCGACAGCAGGCTAGGGTGCAGCTTGTGCCAACGAAAAGACTGGTGGTTTCTGGACCAACATCGAGCGAACCAATCATATAAACTGACTGGAACTACTCGCTGTATATTGTGGGCTAATTTCATTTGCTAAAAATGTCGCTAATTGTGGTAGTCTTTTAAGTGTCGATAACACCACTGCCATATTCTATATAAATAGAATGGGGAGAGTGTAATACCAACACTTAAGTCAAGTTACTAAAATGATTTGGGACTGGTGTGAGAAAAGTAGGTATATTTATTTTCGCGTCTTATATTCGTTACTCGTTAAATATAGAAGCTAACAGTGAATCGAGAAAAATAAACTTCGACACAGAGTGGCAGTTGGGTATCAGACAACTTTTGAAAATAAAACATTTTTTTGGTGAACCATCTATTGACTTATTTGCATCTCGTCTTGCAAACATTTTTTTGGTGAACCATCTATTGACTTATTGCAAATGTCCCGCGTATATTTCATGGAAAAGGGATCCCTTTGCCTATGATATTGACGCGTTTAAACAGTAGATTAGTCGCAATTTTATTTTTACGCTTTAACACCGTTTGCACTAATTTTTAAAACTATAAACAAAATAGTTACTGATTAAGCCACCGGAATTATCGTTGTTCAACTATAGCCCTCTTAACCATGGTATCCCCTTTTCATATCCCTGGGTGTCACAGAGATTGTGATATTTCCTCCAAGAAAGATCTACTTACTTCCTTTCAGGATGGTACACCATCTGCGCCGTCACCTTTCCCTGCCAGCGTGTGTATTTTCCGGGAAAGCTTTCATGACGTGCCAGAAACAGCCTTAGATGTTGTTATCTTCGATATCACATAACACCGGGTCATAATATAATTCTAGTATAAAGTACTAAAGATATGGTGAGAATTTTGTAAAAAGAATACAACAGATTTTTTTAAATGTAAATACTACATTTTTGTTGGAATTTCTGTTAATGTGTTTTGAAATTTTGAAGTTTAGGTAGAACTATTGTTCTAATGTCACGATAGCAAGTGATCGTTATTAGTTAGGCAGTAGCCCCCTGGTATTATAGTATTAGACTATTAAACGATTTGAGAATTATACAATTAATCTTGAAAAAATGAGTAAGAAGTCAGTCATGTTATTAGCTGGACCAAGGACGCATACAATTTCTCTAACAAAAATACGAAATATTAATAAAGCATATGAAGATCGAGTAATTATAACACTTACAAATTTAATTAAAACATAAGCAATTGGCAAAGCTCAACCGGTTTTAAACTTACTTTTTTTTTTTTATCCCTTTAATATCCCGGTATTTGTCCAGCATCAGTGGTATTAAGTTAAGATATATTGCTGTATCATCTTCAATTCGCTCAGATTCAGAACAAACCTGATCCTCACACATAAGAAACCACGTAGACCTGCTTCATCTCAACCCATTGGGCGCTGGATAAAGCAGATCATGTGCGATAGTGGCATTGACATCTTAATATTCGGAGCGAGCGAGACACGCATCAACATCAGGCGGCGTCTCGTGCTGGCCTCAACGTCGATGTAATTAGAAAGACCGCAGGATGTTCGGAAAGATCAGCTGTATTTGCTGATTTTTATAACAGACCGGTATATTAGTTCTGAAACCAATTTTATTGAATCTTTGTCACAATTATAATTATTATTAAGTACTTAAAACAATACTGTCGGTTGATTAGTTTTTTGTTCACAATATTTTGTTGTTTTGAAATTTTTGCTAGAGACGCAAAAAAAAAAAAAAAAAAAAAAATTGAAATACGTAATAATTATGTTTTGATGTTTTACTGTAATGTTGTTTATTTTTTATTGTCGCAACATTGATTTTATACTCTCTGAACATCTACATGGTTAAGGAATAAATCTCGGAGGCGAAGACAGGATAATTAAATGATCAAACGAACTTACCTGAAGTGAAGTTCGATCTTAATTATCCTGTCTTCGCCGAAGAGATTTAAGGTCCCTCCCTCCCTGAATCTTATCCCCCTATATATCAATGTTGCTCTATTTCTCTAAAAAGAATGAGGTCGGTACTGCGGAGGCTTGTCAGGTGTGATTAGACAGAGGAAGATATAGTGGTTTTCTTTCTCTGACTTTAAAACTTGTGCGATAGGGTTAGCGCGTAGCAGGGCTACTACTACATGGTTAAGGAATAAATCTCTTCGGCGAAGACAGGATAATTAAGATCGAACTTCACTTCAGGTAAGTTCGTTTGATCATTTAATTGTAAATGATAGCTGCGTTGAGCGTGCCCGTGCCCAAAGGGTTGCCATTTCAGCATTATCTTCCTAGGTATGTCGTTAAAACTGACTAAGGGAATTTACCGCAAAATAAAACGAAACCTTCGTGAAAAGTGAAAATGCTCTTTAAAAGAGACATAAAATTTGACTTTCCGCGTTTCTCGCCTGTTCACACAGTCAAGAAACAACCTTTCATATGTATTTGCAGACTTCTTGATATGTTCTTTCTATTTCTTTTCTTATTTGTTTTTTTTAAACCGTCGCGCTACACTAGGATTTTCTCCTGTGTCGTGGGTGCAAATTCAAATTCTAAAATCTTTATTCAACATAGGCCTTTACAAGCACTTATTGACGTCAAAATAAAGGAAAACATTCTAATTTAAAGAAAAAATATTTAACCTTGTATGTGCAAACATTCTGAATATGCTCAAGATGTCTGCAAATACAAGTAGGAATGAAAAAAAAATGTTGAATCTACACCTACAAAAGGTGCAATTACAAACATAGAATATCACATTCAGGATTACGTTAAATGATGTGCCTTCTAGTAAGAATTTTATTTTGGTTTGACGTCAATAAGTGCCTGTAAAGGCCTAGGTTAAATAAATATTTTTAAATTTTGACTCGAAATAAAACACACAAAGGTACCCGGCAGTAGAAGGAGTGTGGACTTTAATTGACCTTAACCCATGACTTAGACGCGTATTAATAAATGCATCTTAAGAATAATAAGATCAATCTTCAGATGCTGTTTTTCAAAAACGAACACAAAACATTTTTGATGTCATCTCTGAGATGCATTTCATTATTCGCGCCTTTGTTTGAAAATGGATCCGTCTCCTGTTAATCTTTACTAATATTATAAAGAGCAAAGATTTGATTGTTTGTTTGTATTGAATAGGCTTCGAAACTACTGAACCGATTTTGATGAAAGTTGGTATAGGGATAGTTCGAGACCAGGGGTAAAATTGAAATAACATAAAGTTAAATATTAATTAAGGAATATACGTTTTTAAATTACCTTATTATAATTATCTTTCAACTCTTTCTTTAAAATATCATAGATTTGGGCAAAATATTTACCATTTTTTCAATGATGAAAATGAAAAAACTGACCGGTCACAGAAAAAAAAATAGGCGGGAAAGCGGCAATTCGATCTTCATTTGTTTTGTTTTGTGGAGTTTTGTTTATAGTTTTGGGATAACAGAGATTTGTACTAACACAATGAGTTCATCTGATTCAGACATGGATTTAACGCCTGATTTTATAAGAGAAGGGGCTAAAGTAGTAGTGCAGAATAAAATTCACTCACTTTTTCTTTAGCTAATTCATATTTTTATTTTTACTCTCCTTGTGTGTTTATTTGGGGTTAAAGACTTATAATAACGCGCCCTCGCTCGCTACGCTCGAGCGCCAAGCCTCGTCTCGAGACTAAATAAGTTACTTTCACCCCTAGGGTAACAATGTACTATTTTTAGTGATCCTGCCTTTTTGTATTTTTGCTTGCGTATCTCTCACAAACAAATATTGTCTAACTACGGCTTAAACATTATTTTATTAAAAATAAGCAAGCTTTCCTTTAACTATTTGTTGATATGCATAATTATGACAGCAATATGTAATACCTTTTTAACCGACCGAGGTTCGATTCTCCATGGGGTCAGTAGTTTTCCTACTTTTGATGACGGTGGTAGGCCATATGAGCCCGCCTGGCTAGCTACCACCGTCTTACCTAAGTTTGTTGCCATAAAATCAATGTGAAAAACATCTGACAATTAAAGGTAAAGATAGCCAGTTCCTCAGTTGATGAGAAATCCAGGTAAAGCTCGCTTCAATCTTCAGCCTTAGTGTCACTAACCATCAGGTACCTAAGATAAAGGCTAAGAGCCTCTCTGGTGGTGCCCAAAGCTGGCTCCACCACGTCGGCGTTTCACCGAATAAGGATTTTTTGGTTGATTGCTGATGCCGCCACTACAATCAAAGAATTGTCCTTACCTTGACTCCGTTCAGTCTCCGTATGTAGCCGGTGGACTTCCTGAGCTAGCTCGAAGGAAGTCGCGGCTCCCGAAGGGTTGGTGTCAATCCAACGATGGAGACCGGAGCACTACATAGGCCTATTAGGCCACCATCACTCAATTCACCGACACTAAACTCGGCACATTTATATTTTCACTGCGCGGACATTATTTGGTGCGCCGCGCAAAACACAATGTTATTTCTCGAAACGAAACCGCTATGTCCGCCCGTTCACATAACCTATTTCAATGTCATTCCGTATTCGACTCGACTGACATGTTACATGCGGCCGGCCGCCACAGACTCTCACTGCACAGACTATAATGCAGTGTTGCCACTCGCTCTTCCTCGAGCGTAAACATCCCCCCGCTTCGGACAGTCCCGGACTGTCCGCCAAATCAGTCTAAGGGGAGGCGAGAAAGAGTAGCGACCGCGCGCTTCAAAACAGAATCCCCAACTAGGACCTCGGCAAACCTGGGCACACCATCAGACCCTAGAGTAAGTTGGACAATGCGTCCGCGACGCCAACGGCAGGTTTGGGTCCTTCACTAACACGAGGTCTCCAACCTTCGGTGGGTTTGTCTTATCTGACCACTTAACGCGCTGTTGCAAAATGTGTAAATATTCAAGGTGCCAGCGGCGCCAGAAGCTCTGGGTAAGCTGCTGGAGCAACTCAAACTGCGAAAGGCGTCCTGGATTGATATCTCTATAAGGATACTCGGGCAGGGCGTTAAGTGGTCTGCCTATCAAGAAATGGCCCGGCGTGAGGGCCTGCAAATCGTTCGCGTCAGTAGACAACGGACATAACGGACGCGAGTTGAGAACCGCCTCAATCTTATGAAACACCGTCGCGAGTTCCTCAAACGTGAGAATAGTCTCCCCAATAACGCGGCGAAGGTGAGTCTTGGCGGCCTTTACAACAGATTCAAAAATCCCTCCCTAGTGAGGGCAAGACGGCGGGGAGTATCGCCATGTTACCCCCCTAAGGGAGAGTGTGGATCCGATCTCAATATTAATTTTATCTAAAAATTCACAAACTTCTCTTATATGTCTATCAGTGCCCTTGAAGTTCGTCCCACAATCGGACCGAATTAGAGATGGCAGTCCCCGGCAGGAAACAAATCTGCCTAACGCTGCTAAGAAAGCGTCCATGGTGAGTGCACTCACCACCTCCAAATGAACGGCTTTAGTGGCCAAACAAACAAACACACACAAGTAAGCCTTTTCGGTCTTAGCATTACGGAGTCGCGACGTTTTTATAGTAAATGGTCCCGCGAAATCAGTTCCAACTCCTAAGAAGGTCATTGATTCGTTCACACGATCAGCAGGCAAATCACCCATTTGGGGCTGCATCGTCTCGGGGCGTAAACGATAGCACGGCAGACATCGAAAGATAACAGATCGGATTATTCTTCGCGCTGACAAAATCCAAAACTCCCGTTGGAGGAGCGCGGTCAATGCATTACATCCGGCATGAGCATTCTTCACATGGCGATCAATGATCAACAATCGCACCAATGGTCCGTCCTTGGGGAGCAACAGGGGATGACGTGATCTATAAGGCAAGTTAGCGTGCCTCAATCGGCCTCCTACACGCAACAATCCCTTATCATCCAGAAAGGGAGTCAAACGCACCAAGGGTCCCTTCAATTTGGACGTCCCGGTACGGAAAATCTTAAGTTCCGGTTCAAACGTTCTAGACAGGGTCATACGCACCCAATGCAAGAGAGCATCTTGGCGCTCCTGCGGTGAGAGGACCGGACACAAATCTTTGTCCTGAGGCCGGCGACAATTTCGTATAAATCTTCTTATCCAAGCGGTCACGCCGAGCAACTTGTCCAGAAATTGTCATTGAAATAAAGACAAGCTGTCATTGAAATAAAGACATTGAAGGATTCCTGCGATCAACTTCTAAGGGAACGTGATGAAAGTGAGATCGAAATCAAAAAGATCATAGACAAAAACACCTTCCTTAAAAGTGAGCTCTCCGAATTGGATGTCAAATATAAGGAAGTACTTGAGGAGCGACACCAGCTGCAGCACACCATCACCGGTTTTACGCAGTGTAATGACACTTATGTGAAGGCATTGGATCGAATCACAGAACTTGAACGGGACTTGCGTGAGGCGAATAGGCAAATTTCTGAACTGGAACAATTTAAACAAAATCAAGAAAATGCTCACACACACAGCTTGTTCGATGAACTCATGCAGTCACCTGGTGGACAAAATTTAGCAGAATCCTCTTCGCCTACAGAGGGTAGGCCCTTATTGAACAATCATATGAGTAATAAAAAATTTAAAAAATATATTAAAATCAAGAAAATGCTAAAAAGGACTCAATACCAATTAAAAAAGTATAACTCATTTAGGAGTAATATTAAATTACGGAAAGAGCGTGCATGTCTAATAGATTCATTAGACATTTATGATAGCAAATTGAAAGAGAGCAGGGGTTTGTATGATAGGGACGTTGAAGAACTCAATAAAACTATTAGAAATTTACAACACAAATTGTCAACTATCTCCGAAAATTATGACACGGCTCAAAATGATATTAAAATGCATATTCAATCTATCAGAGAACTAGCCACACTCTGTCAGCATAATGAGGACCGCTATCAGTCCCTTCTTGACAAACAACTTTTGACTGCAAGTGAGAATATTTCAATAACAGAATGCAATGTCACAAATAATAACAATGCACCCAGTCATACATCCTCCGCTCATAGTATTGTATGTCAGTCACCAGTCAATGAGCAATCTAGTTTTCATTGTAAGATGTCTGTGTCTAAGCCTAAATGTATTATTTTTTGTGATGACATAGGCAAAGGTATGGGCCAGTTATTGACAAATCAGTTGGATTTTAGTGTCATTAATTATTGTATGCCTGGCTCAAGTTTCCATGATATTGCAAATAAAATTAATAGTTATAAGTTTGATATTAATGACAAACTGGTTATGATCTTGGGAAATAGGGGTAATTTGAACAAAAAAGTACTAAAACATTTTTGTTCTCATTTAAATAATTTACATGTTAATCAAATAATAATGTTTACCCTTCCCTACCATAATCGTTTGTCACAACATGAAAATAATATTAGATACAAACTTAATTTGACATTAGATTTAATGACAAATTATTCGAAAAAATTCCATATTATTGACTTCAACAAACTGACATGTATTAAAGCTTATTTGACAGAAGATAGATTATATCTATCAACATTCTATAAAAAACAATTAGCTATTTCGCTAAGATTTTATTTACAAACTTTAGCCAAAAACATGGCTATAAATTCTTTCTCTGACAATGCTTTTATTGAGCAGCCCACTCAAAGTACTGAAATTGCTCCTATTGAGCAATACTGTGGTAGTGAAATGACTGTCAGTAATGTTACTGATGATATTTTTAATAAATCTTTAAATTAAGTAATGAGACAAAAGAGACATCCTCTTGCTTATCATTAGGTAGAAAAGATACTGAAAACTTTGTAAATGTATTGCAAAACCCATTTGAAAACAAAAATAAAGTAAATCTTATCAACCTGGTGCACCAGAACATTCAAGGAATGTTAGGCAAGGATCTGGAAGTGGAATTATTCTTGAACTGTAGTAATGTAGACATCTTTTGTGTAACTGAACACTGGCTTAAAAGTTATCAGTTCATGTTTAATTTCAGCAATCATCTGGTTGGTAGTTCGTTCAGTCGAGAAAAATCAATTCGTGGTGGTTCTTTAATAATATTAGATAAAAAGCTGAAATTTAAGGATCGTAAGGATATTGTGAGTCTTTCGATTGAGCGAACAATAGAAATAGCCTGCGTGGAGCTGGACCAGATTATTGTATTAAGTATATACAGGCCTCCTTCAGGATTATATGACCTTTTTGAAGATACTATGGATGAAGTATTGAAAAAAGTGTGTAGTTCCACAAAACAAACCATTGTTTGTGGTGATTTTAATATTAATTTATTAGAAAATTCTAGTTTATCTATTAGGATTAAAAATCTGTTTTGGTCATATAACCTTGGAAATTTATTTTTGGAGCCAACAAGAACAACTCAATCGTCTGCCACATGCATTGACAATATTTATACAAATATTGTTCCTTTAGCAAGAAGAGTTTTTAATAATTTAGAATCTGACCATTCTGGACAAATTGTTACCATTCCACTTAAATGTAAAAGCATGGAAAAAAAGAATATCACTGTTGTACCAAAGACTGCTGGTCGCTTAGAACGGCTGAAAAATAATATTGGTATTAAATTAAATTATATAGGTTATGAAGAAAATCCAAATAAATTATATGAAAACTTTTTTCATACATTTTGTTCTGAATTTAAAAATATTTTTATTCCAAAGACTATATCGGTTGATGGCACTTTAGCTTTTAGTGAATGGGCTACACCAGGTATTCACAAAAGCAGAATAAAACTTTTTGAACTTTACAATGAACGCTCATTCAATACTAGTGATGAATTTAAACTTTATGTAAAAACTTATTCCAAAGTGTTCAAAAAAGTTTGCAAACTTGCTAAATCTAATTATTTAAGTTCAAAAATAAAAAACAGTAGTAATAAAAT
Source organism: Schoenobius gigantellus (assembly GCA_963935595.1). NCBI lineage: Eukaryota > Metazoa > Arthropoda > Insecta > Lepidoptera > Crambidae > Schoenobius > Schoenobius gigantellus. The sequence goes on along the minus strand of OZ012561.1, from coordinate 805,505 downwards.
TAAAATGACATGGAATATTATAAATAATGAAACTGGAAAAGCTAAAACTACTAATAATCAGTATTGTTTGAATGTTGATGGTAAGAAGGTAACAGTTGACACAGAAGTAGCTGCAGAATTTGAAAAGTTCTTTACTGATATTCCAGTCTCAATCACAAAGTCTTTGGATTCATCCCCCGCTATTGCTGAATCTATAGTGAAGGATCATGTTAAAGTTTGTAATGATAAATTCAAATTTGTACACATTAGTGGAATTGATATAACAAAGTCATTTAAAACTTTAAATAAAAAGAAAACTGCGGATCTGTGGGGCAATTCCGTTGATGTTACTAAATCCGTAATTGAAACAATAGCTCCAATACTTGCTAACATTTTTAATGATTGCATTGACTGTGGTGTATTTCCTGATCTTATGAAGCTAAGTAAAATTATTCCTTTACATAAATCTGGTAGCACATCAGACCCCAGTAATTTTAGACCTATCTCTGTGCTACCTACTTTTAGCAAAATTTTTGAAAAAATAATGTTGGAGCAAATGCAAAGTTATTTTAATAGGAATAATCTTCTACACTGTAAACAATTTGGTTTTAGGAGGGGTCGCTCAACAACCGATGCTGGTGTTGAGTTAATACAACATATATTCGAAGCCTGGGAAGACTCACACGATGCGTTAGGCATTTTTTGTGACTTGTCCAAGGCATTTGATTGCGTTTATCACGAAATCTTGATCAGAAAATTACACCACTATGGGTTTCGTGACACTGCACTTGATCTTCTAATCTCTTATCTAAGTGGGAGGATTCAAAAAGTAGACATCAATGGAAAAAGGTCTCAAGGTTCTGCAGTTAAAATGGGAGTTCCGCAAGGTTCGATTCTTGGTCCTTTTCTATTTCTTATATATGTCAATGACCTCCCTGATTTTGTACAGGATAGACATGAGATGGTATTATTTGCAGATGATACTTCACTTTTATTTAAAATTAAAAGAGGTGTGCAAATTAATGACGATGTAAATAATTCTATCTCAAGAATTGTTCACTGGTTTAATGTGAACAACCTGTCACTTAATGAAGGGAAAACAAAATGTATAAAATTTGTTTTACCCAATGTCAAAGAGGTTCACACCACTGTAAAAATAAAGGATATAGGTGTTGACCCTGTGGACACCACAGTATTTCTTGGGATCACACTTGATTCTAAGCTGCAATGGGGCCCACATATCGATAAATTGTCAAAGAGACTTAGTTCTGCAGCTCACGCTGTATGGAAAATACGTCAACTGACTGATGTTGATACAGCAAGACTTGTATACTTTTCTTACTTTCATAGTGTGATGTCGTATGGTATTTTGTTGTGGGGAAATGCTGCCGACATTCAGATTGTTTTTGTACTGCAGAAAAGGGCTATTCGAGCAATCTATAACCTTAAAATGAGAGATTCTTTGCGAGAAAAGTTCAAAGAAATTGGTATTATGACAGTAGCGTCGCAATATATTTATGAGAATCTAATATATGTTCGTAAGAATATTCATGTGTTTTGTAAAAATAGTGATATTCATTCAGTTAATACTAGACAAAAGAATATGTTAGCTTTACCAAATACCAGGCTCCAAAAAATTAATAATTCTTTTAGAGGCCTGTGTATACGTTTCTACAATAAAATCCCAAGTTGTATACAAGAACTTAGCTTAAACAAATTTAAAGTTGCAATCAAAGATGTACTTATTAAAAAAGCATATTATAAAGTGTCTGATTACATGACGGACAAAAAAGCTTGGGTTTGAACTCTCAATTCTAATATTTAACAATGTATTGCGTTTTGTTTCAAAGAAACGTTCAGTGAGAGCAATTTATTTATAATCTAAGTTCACGCACTTCTCTCAGAGATAGCTTATATAATGTGAATTAACACATCTATTCTTGTAATGGAAGTTGAGCTCAAACTTTTGCTTTGAGGTCAGCTTCCAATTGACGACTCTGTAACAAACCAAAATTGTAAATGGCGATTTAAAAGAGGAGATAAAAAATTTAGACCTTTCGAGTTTCTTGCCTGTTCTTCTCGAGAAGGCTCTCCCAATTTCCGAACAGGTGTAGAATCAACTTTTTTTTTTTTTTCATTCCTACTTGTATTTGCAGACATCTTGAGTATATTTAGGATGTATGCACATACAAGGTTAATATAATTTCTTTAAATTAGATTGTTTTGCTTTGTTTTGACGTCAATAAGTGCCTGTAAAGGCCTATGTTGAATAAAGATTTTTGAATTTGAATTTGAATTTGAGAGAACTGTAGCGGTCTAATAAAAATTCCCGCTCTGGAGCCGCCATAGTCTCGACAGCGTGAACACGCAAGCCCGGATTTGGTACCTTCACCACAGCTGGTGTGGAAGGCCAAGACGGCTGTAACAACCATTCGGGACCCCACCACAGAGTGTGGTCAATAAGCTGAGGGGCTTCGCTGCCACGTGATGCACAGTCAGCAGGATTTATTTCACCTGGCACGTGGCGCCAAATCAACGTGGCCTTCGAGGCCTGTATTTGGGATACCCGATTGGCCACAAATACTTCCAGGGAGTGGACGGAGTTCTTAATCCAACACAGGACAACCTGACTGTCGGGCCAAGCAAAGAGCGACTCCAAGTACACACTACGCCCCAGGGTGTCAACAACGTGGTTCATCAACCGAACCAGAAGAGTAGCTCCAGACAATTCTAACTTCGGAATCGTTAATCGAGTCCGAAGTGGAGCAACCTTACTCTTAGCAATTAACAAGTGGAGCTTAACAGCTCCTCTATCATCGACTGTCCGGATATATACGACGGCTGCGTATCCACTCTCAGACGCGTCACAAAAGCCATGCAGGCTGGCCGTAAAACGTCCCTTAGGCAGTATATGTCTAGGGATACTAACACGGTTAATGTCGGGGAGAGACAACATGAAGGACTCCCAATCTCGCAGCAAACGGCCCGAGAGGGGCTCATCCCACGACACTTCGGCTGACCAAAGTTCCTGTAGGAAGCACTTCATCCAAAACACTACGGGACTAATCCAGCCATTTGGGTCAAAGGTACGAGCTACTGTAGACAAAACCAACCGTTTCGTCCAGACCTTGGGGCTTGGCAGCTCCAATCGATAGGTGAACGTGTCCTGGACAGGTCTGTGTTGCACTCCTAAAACAGACAGTAAATCTGGAGTGTTGGCATTCTCAAAAATATGAGGCTCCTGCTGGTGGTCGTCTGGCAAGTCACACAAAAGCTGAGGTGAGTTGGACATCCACTTCCTCAGTTCATAACCACCAGCCCCGAGAAGAGCAATTAGTTCATCTCGCAAAATCAAGGCTTCCTCGACACTAGAGGAGCCCGTACAAATATCATCCACAAATGCATCCTCCTTGAGAACCAAGGATGCGCGAGGGTATCGTAACCGCTCACGTTCAGCGAGTTCCACAAGTGAGCGAATTGCCACAAAGGGGCTCGAACGCAAACCGTATGTATTGGTGTTCAGCTCGTAGACTAGCATGGGATCTCTGGGATCCTCCCTCCATAATATGAGCTGATATCGTCTATCGTCCGGGTGAATCACAGTCTGCCGAAACATCATCCGGATATCGGTCACAAAGACGACGGCATGGCGACGGAAGTTGGTCAATACATCACCCACTTCGTGGTGCAACTTCGGTCCAGCATGCAGACATTGATTCAGCGAAACTCCGGTAGACGTGGGAGCTGACCCATCAAAAACAACGCGTATCTTCCCAGTGGAAGGTTTCAAAACCGCGTGGTGAGGAAGAAAATTATGTTCCTCGTTTCGCCAGTCCAGTCGCGAGACCGACATGTGCCCCAGTTGCTCATATTCTCGCATGAAGTCGACATACTTCTGTTTGAAGTCGGAGTTCCTACTCATACGACGCTCCATGGACAGCAGCCGCTTAGCCAGCAGCCGCTTAGCCAGCTGCCAAGTGAGGGGCGAACTGACAAAAAGGGCAAACGAGTGATCAGCCGTCCCGAGTGAAGGCGACCTGTATTGTTCTGGTAGAACAACTCACACTCCTCGTCCAAGGGGTTCACTCGCTTCACGGTAGGTGGCTCTTCCACCTCCCAAAACCGTTGAAGGACATCCGATAAGGTGGAGCTAACAGTTATGTAACTGTCCATCGATGGAGATGGTGGGTTATGCCTAACTGGTCCCATCACTACAAACCCAAGCGATGTAGATAAGGCTACCAGCCCTCCCTTCTGTAACTCTCTCCTCTTCCCACAATACACGCGGCCTAGAACATCGGCACCGAGCAATAAGTGAATCGGACCGGTTCGGTGGAAGGAAGGGTCAGCCAAGGTCAATCCTGATGTCGCATCAACGACAGCGCGCGAAACGTGCTGTTGCGGAAGCTGACCAACAACCTTCTCATAAACAATCGCGGTAGCGCCAATTTTGGGCGCTGAAGAGAAGTGGGGGGAAAAGGAGAACAAAAACTTACCGATCGGATCCGGGATCCGCAGGTCTCCGATTCCCCGTACCGATTCAAGGTATGGAGATGTGTTCAAACTCAACTGCCGGACCAGCCAGCTGGAGGCAATGCAACCCTGAGCTCCCGTATCCAAAAGGGTGCGAACTAAAACAAAGGTCCCCACACCTGTACGGAGGCTGTTGGTAACAACACCTGCTCCTGTGGGGGGGTTGCAGCCGACAGTTGGTTTAATGAAAATCCTCCCGCATTCCCCGCAACGGGGGGGAAGGGGGGTTCAAGGAAAAATGCGTGCGCGGCGGCGGAGTAGGGCGCTCAAGGCGCTCGAGCGGGTCCCAATCCGGCACGTACACACCCCGACCAAAGCTGCATCGGGGGGCCGGGCGGTGCCCATGATGGGCGAAGGTTGGGGGAGCCCGTGACAAACGAGGTCTCTCCATCATAGGGGGAGAGAAGCGTATCGGCTCCCGGCGTGGCTCCCTAATAACCGCGGCCCAATCTCGCGGTGGCGCCTCAGAAGCGTCGCGTCGATCCCCCCCGCCCGTAGGGGGGGTGGGGCGCCCAATACTCTCACGGGAGGGGGGGGGGGGCGCCTCTCCAATCTCCGCGGAGGGGTGGCACGCCCCTCCGATCTCTTCGGAGATGTGGGTGACCTACGAGGGCCCCCGCCCGTGTGCGAGTCCCTCTCTCTCACCACCTCACGAGTGTCCCTATTGTTGAAGCACAAAAGGGGGTGATGGGCCCCTCCACAACAGTGGCAATCTCGTGGGTGGGGGCAAGCCGATGCCATATGAGCCTCCAGGCTGCTGTAGCACCAATTCCGCTGCTTGGCCATATTCCTACGCCCCTCGGTGCGTAGACCAACAAATTTGGGACAGGCCGGCAAACGATGGCCATCGCGCTTGCAACACTTACAAGGCAGCGGCCTCTCCCCTTGTGGAGAGTTCTGCCGCACGGCAGTATATTGCTTGTACGGGCGGCGCTCTCTCCGTGGCGCTGCCCGGGTCGCCTCATAGCGACCTGTACTCGGTCCCGGTATAGGAGCCAGATCCAAGTGGTCGGTCATCCGACACTCATCCTCCAAAAATCTGAGAAGATCAGAAAAGGGGGGGAGGGTCGAGGCACTATTGCCCCCATACCTTTATTCAAAGCGCCCCTTCATCTCCATGGGAAGCTTATTGAGGATGAGGTGGAGCAATATGAAGGACCACTGGTCCACCGGTAGGTCCAGTCGTTTGAGCGCGTTAATAGCGCTTAGCAGCGGGTTCAAAATCTCCTTCCTCAATGAGGAGACCCGCGATACTCGTGGCAGCCCTAAAATGGCAGCCACATGTGTGTCTGCTAACAAGCGAACATTCTGATACCGGGCGGTCAACAACGCCCTTGCAATATAATAACTGTCATCATTGACAGGTAGATGCTGGACAAGTACACCAGCCTCTCCACGTAAGGCAGAGAGCAAATAGGCCAATTTCTGGCTAGGGAACAGGTCACCCCTCGAGTGGACCAGGCTATCAAAGAGGTTAATGAACCCCATCCAAGCAGCCAAGTTCCCATCAAAGGTTGGGATGTCCAAAGTAGGCAGTCTGCCCAGCAAGCCGGCCGGGGTAGGCTTGACCTCCCCGGGCGTGCACGACTCACCCCTCCGGGCGGATAGGATTGCCTGAGCCTTGTTTATAATCACATCCGCCTGTTCAAAACATTGATCATAATCGGCATTAAATTGGTCGACTGCCCGCAACTCAGCGGCACCCTCGGCTGGGTGGTCGAGCAAATATTGTTGATGAGCAACGAAAAGCTGCTCCAATTCCTTCAAGCGAGCAGTTACTCCCTCATGCCGAATTAACAAGGCCTGTTCTCGGTCTGGTCGGTCTACCAAAGCGACGGCACTAGCAAACCATCTCAAGATATTTTGTGCACCCGCGCGGGCACCACTAAGCGGGCTGACTGGCGGGACCATTTTGCACCAATATTAATATATACTATAATAATACATAGACAAACAGACCGACAACCGCAGACAACAAAACAGATCGGGAGGAACTTCAAAGGCAGTGTTCGGGTTACGCCGAAACAATATTGATTAAATGATAAACTTGTTAAATTGATTAAACTGATATATTTAACTGAGACTATGCTATGTTATAAATGGTAAATAATGAGTAAGCGTGGCGCTGTTGTTGGCTGATCGCTAACTACTAATGAATAATATGCTTAAAACAATGCGATAGCGTGAATGACGTCAACTGAGTACAAAACTGCTGATGCCGCGCGAATTGTACGATGCATGCATTGCTCGTACATATTCCCGGGCGGGAGAAAAGGAGATTAGTGTTAGTAAAATGATTAAATGATAATGTGCATGATATTATATCTAAGTACAAGGTGAAAGTACAATTTTACTTAGAACTAATGCTAGAGAGGTAGGTTGTTAGTAATATACTAATTTACATGTTTAAAATTTTAGTTTTTATTATGGAAATAGCTACGAAGAACGGGCGACGTGCTTTTATTTTGTTTTGAAAACCGCACACTTGAGATCTCATTAGTTTCACTAACACTACACTGATTGTCCATAACACTAACACTACACTGATTGCCCATAACACTATCACTGCACTGTACACTTCTGGAGCTACCGGCGGGTGCGAGCTGTGGCACCGACCGGTCCGGCGTCGCCGCCCTTGTCGCTGCTGCCGTCCGCGCGGCCGCCCTGCGGCAGCGTCGATAAGCGGCTGCCGCCACCCCTATTGCTACCACCGCGACGATTACGTAAATAGCAACGTAATGGTGGATGTCATGATAGGAAACCTCAACAAGAGGGTCACTGTTCTTCATGTCGTTTATTTGGTTTTGGATTTTTTCTATTTGGTCATTAAACTTAAGGTTGCCAGAGTAATTTCTTTCAAGAATAGATAGGTCAGGTAGGGAGATATTCACAATATGATTAATAGGCGAAATTCGTATTTCTGGTATGTCTGAACTGATTGTCAATTTATTGGATGATTGTCTTTGCGAGTACACCATGAAATCAGCTGTTTTAATAATGCACTCTTGATTTACACCAAATAAACCAGCTTGTGTGATTGGTACCACTGTTACAGAATCTTCACATAACAATTTAAGAGTGCACTGAGTGCAACAATAATAAAAATAACTATCTGATGTGTGTAATTCTATAAATTCATTTTGGCAAAGACTCGTTATTGTTTTGCAATTTTTTGTATTTGTTTGTATCTCACATAAACTTTGATCGTTTTTAAGGTTGAAAATTGGGGATTTAGGGCGACATAATGATAGTGTCGTATCTTTCTTGATGCATAAATCTAAATTCTTCTCTATTAGCGGTATATAAGCGTCCTTCTTTATATTGACCGCAACATACTCTGGTACAGGAACAACAGCTGCTTGTATGTTGTTGCGTATGTTATACGGGATTGGAATAAGTTTTAATATCTCGTACATGTCTCTGCCGATCAAGGGGATTTTTATCTCAAAAATTAAATATGGTTCAGAAAGGCTTCCTCTAACTTAAAGGGGAATGCCGGATTTAGGCCCAAGACTGCACATCAAATACATACTGTCTAAAAATCATATAATATTTATTAATAATTTTTCGCACTATTATTAATTGCCTAATGGTTGGATATAATTCAATACAAATAAATAAAAAAATACTGAAACGATCGCTCTAAATTCACTAAGCGGTGACGGTCACCACAGACTTGCCCTAACAAAAAAAATATGATAATAATCGATTAGTTTCAATCGATTAATAAGGTATAATGTTAGTGTCTACTATTGATTTACTACCAAACGTTTGGTAGTAAATCAATGGTGTCTACGTATTATATTATATTTAGCACATACCTACATATAATAATTCTCAACAAAAAATGGATGTCACAATTGTATCGCGTAGCGTTCGATACTCGATTTATAGTACAGTACCTACTCAGTTATATAGTTTTTTTTTTCTGCCGCAAACAGGAGCTTTGTTACTACAAACGCACACCACACACAGAAGATTGAACAAAACTTACATTGTCATTTTTTTAGTAATTTGTGAGAAAATATTGGCTCTTAATGCTCCTGCTCTTAATGTCCAACACAAATACAACAAAAAATTTTCAAACTGCATTGCCTTGCGTTTTTCAAAACTCTTGTGAAAGGCTATATGTTCCATTTGCTACATACGTTACGATAGGAAACTGAATAGTTACCAATAAATCTTTAGTGAGTATGAGAAAACTAAACAGTTTTTCATACAAACGTCTCAAACGGTGCAGTTTAACAGTTCGATCTTAACGATTTGTCGTAGAATCTATAAAAAGTGTAGCGTAAGTAGTTTATGACAGTAAGGCATTGCTCAATGAGAGCTCAGCATTATAATCAACTCTCAGTTTGGTTCGTCGAATTAAAAATCATACTTTAGTCTCTAGCTAACTAAAGTAAATAGGTAGGTACTAAACAGTTTTATTTGTAAACGTTCAATAAACTTAGTTTAGATAATACACTGTTAAAATCCGTTCTATTATCATTATATTTTTTCATATGACAGAAGGAAACAAAACAATAAAACTACTTATTATCCCTTTTTTAACTTAGTTCCTTTTTATGAATAGCTGTTTAAAAATCTTACGATCGATTATTTATTATTTGATCGATTGATACAATTGGTACTGGTACGAGACGAGATGGCAACACCGGAAAATCCAGGCTATGTAAAAATAAAAAAACATGTTTACTTTGCGAGTAATTGTTTTGTGTTCTTTTTTGCGATTTTAAATATGATTAAGCATGAATGATGACTCCGACGACTCCTCTTTCAACAACGACCACGGCTTGAACATGGATTCCCGTTCCCACACGACAACCCTGGCAATGATATGATTTAAATCTCTGGCGAATTGGCGATAGCAACGACCGGCGACCGTGTCAATGGCGGATTGAATGTTTCCAGAATGCACGACATTTACTCGAAAATCTCGAAATAGCAGAAGTGTGTGATGTGGTACAATGTTGGGTTGAACCACAGCAAGTAAAAAGTTAGTACAATTCATAACCTGTATTTTCATTCATTTCATAGTTGAATATTTGCAAAAATAGTTTTTACATTGCACATGATAATGTTCAATAGATAGCAAACTAATAAATGTAAACTATTTTTGAAGGTATGTGTCAAGTGATATGTCACTCGTTTTGCACATCTGCATGGGATCAGATTCGACATCCAAGAAATCAACCAATGGAACCAGTTACCAGCCATCCTTAAGTATGCATCAGTTGCGGTCGCTCTCAAGGGAGAGGTGACATAGATTGAGGATGGATACTCCAAGAGCTAGTTGCATAACAAATATGGTTATCCATCAGATTGCACCACATGAGGTAAGATATATGAAATCATATTAAAAAATAAGTAAGTCCTCCGCTGTATCTCAATCTGAGTGTCTATCTACATATATGTTCATGATGATATCAAACTAGTCAATGGATTTTCATGTGGTTTTCAACATAAGCTAGATAATTTATTCTGAAAGATTTATATGTTTACATTCATAGAAAATAAATCATTTTTATGGGGAAAATGAAAATAAGCAAGTGAAGATGTGGGTGGAAATGTAATTGAAAAAAATTATGTAGTGCTAAAGCACTTCTTTAGAATAATTAACCCACTGCAACCATTTTACATACATTCAAATTGCTATGGTGGTATGCTTTTAACACTTTTTAATTTCTTCCCGCTGTATCATTTCATACTACTTATTGTATATTTTTTGCATGCTATGCATTCATTAATACACATATTTTCAAATTCAAAGCCTTTATTTGCCAACATCAAGAACTTTAGACTACATAACATTTTATTTAGATGCGTAATACTTACATATTTTTTTATATTACAATTATTTAAACAATATTAAACTATACTTATTTACTAAAGATTATATTTTAGAACAGTAGCTTATCTGATGTGTCATTGGACACAGGCCTCCTCCAGCGATTTTACTCCTCCAGTTATCACTTTTTTTGGCTAACCTTGACCATAGTGGACCCGCTACCCTTTATATGTCATCAGACCATCTCTGGATTTGTCTACCTCTCTTTCTTCCTGCACCCTGATAGGGAGTCCAATCTATTAACAATTTCGTCCATTTTGGTGTTCTTTCCCTGATCATATTTGGGTTTCAATGTCTTTCCACTTTATTATTTCGAATAAGAATATTAAGCAGTACCTAATAACTGTGATTAAAAATGCTCTTTTGGTCTCATTTTGTTCTAACTCGCACAAATTGATATATTAGGCTTTTAATGAAAAAGATATTAAACCAGTAATTATTAAATGTTTTTGCATATATACCTATTTTATAAGTTTTTAGTACTTTTCTCATTGTTTCAGTTGCCAAGATTAGCTCACCTCTGTCATAATTGTTGGCGAAGAATTGACAGAGCAGTATTACGATCAACTGAAGAACAACAATATCAGGTGGCAAATCAGGACAATATTGTAGAAGGTGTTTGTCAGACAACACAAGAAAGTGCAACCCCATCCAATGATATTGTGCTGCCTAATTATACTAGTGCTCCAAGTACCCACGGACAATGTTCTTACCCTTACCCGGGTTGTAATGTGTCTGGTCGACATTTGAACCAACATCACTAAGTTTTTTTACTTTGGGATTATAATATTATGTGCCTCCAAATTCTCAAATTGATAATTGGCAATTTTTTAAAGCAGGAAATAGTTTTCATGTCATTTTCTTTGCTTGTTAGTCGGGTAAAACAAAACAAATAATATGTTAAAAAGTATGGTGATTTCAAAAAGTCTCGCTTTTGCTAATCTAAATACATTCTGAGCTTATTTATTACATAAAATGTATTTAAAAATATAAAATAAGTGATTACTGTATAAGGCAGTTGTATAAGTTCAAAATTGTTTTTTTTTTAATAAAAATAATAACATTAAAACCCCGACTTCTTTTAAAACAATTCTTTTACCAATTAATTGTTGTATTATATACTGTTGTTGCCACAAAGTTTCACATGTGTGCACTATGGACCGAAGTTACTATGGAAATCTGGCATTCCCCATAGGCATAAAATTCATAAGTGTCGACTGGTAGAGATAGATCTTTCGGGAGCTGTCTTGCTATGGTACTGAGCTCTTCTTTCAATTGATTTGGTGTTAACAAATTGAATTGAAACTTGCCATTGTATAAATTGGTAATAGTGTCTAAAAACGTTTCTTGAATACTCTTTAGACTCGACAACAAATTGTTAGTCATCATTGCGGTACTAATAAATTCATTAAATAGTGAAATATTTTGTAATGCAGTCTTGAATTGGGTCATGCTATTTTCTAATAAATTAAGTTTGGAATTAACAATTTTATGGTGTTTGTTTATTACTAATTCTGTGCGTTTAAGAAGATTGAGTTCTGACTCTACGACAGAGGTTTGGTTTCGCCATAATAACGCTAGGTGCTTTTGATTCTCCTTTATAGATTTTATGTCTTGTGTATATTTTTCGGCAAATCTGGAATAAAGTACACCAAACAAGCTGTTAGCAATATTGCCCACGCCGTCGATCAAACCGCGCCGACGCCGACGCGTGTCGTTAGGTATCGTTTTAATTGATAACATTTTATTGTAATGTTCCAGTTCTGCGAACTCGTGCCGAAGTTGCAACATTACACCATCACAATGTGATCGCTCTTTCATGCTCAAACATAAATGATCTAAGTACTGGATATATTTGCTTAGAGCCTTATTACCTTGTTGATAAGGCGTTGTGTCTTGGTAGACGACGAGGCGCCACTCATCTCTTATCAGATGCATATTAGTAATGTCAAAATATATGCTATTATTTTGAAGTGGTGTAATGTTATATGCGGCTTGTGTTCCGCTTACTATCGTCATAAAAAATAATAACAATGTGAATGCAATTGATGTAAAAGAATAATGGTGTTATGTTTTATTATACAATTAGCAGATGTTGTTTCTTTTTGACAGGTAGAGGGGTCAGAACTTTTCGGTCCTGGTGACACATCTCCTGTGGCGACTGGTAAAACTGAAATTTTGACGATCGGTCGTTTTATGATGCCTGATTTAGTTTTTAAACTAACGACTCTTACAAGTTCGTCATTTCCGGGGTGTAACGCTATAACTCGCCCAAGAGCCCATTTGCCTGGGGGCAAATTTTCATCCCTGATGGTAACGATGTCGTTGATCTTAATGTTGCTTTGTGGTTTTCTCCATTTACTTCTAGAACTTAATTGTGTTAAATACTCGTTTTGCCATCGCTCCCATAGTGCTCTGAGAATGTTTTGTAGCAATGTCCATCTCGTCCTCAAATCTGTTTCTGTGTCGTGGATGTTTAAGGCCGGACCATTTGTCAAGAAATGGGCGGGCGTGAGAACGTCTATATCTTGAGGGTCTTCCGTGAGTGGACACAATGGTCGTGAATTGAGACAGCCTTCAATTTGTGAAAGGAGTGTGATGTACTCTTCAAAGGTGAGTTTTTGTTCACCGATGACTCTTCTCAGGTGGTGTTTAAGGCTTTTAACGGCTGCCTCCTACAGGCCTCCTGCTGATGGCCAGGAAGGTGCATTAAAATGCCACTCTATGCCGATACTGGTTACTTCAACTAAGAAGTCCTTGTTAATGATGTGATTTAGATGGTCATATTCTTGTTGCAATACATTGTTAGCACCGACAAAGTTGGTACCCTGGTCACTGTAGATGTGTCCCGGCACTCCTCTTTTCGCTACCATGCGTCTTAAAGCAGCCAGGAATGCGGAGCTTGATAAGTCTGATACCAGCTCGAGGTGTACGGCCTTTGTGACCATACAGACGAATACGGCCACATATCCTTTAGTCGACTTGATTCCACGGCCCTTGCTGGCCTTGACTAGGACATGACCGGTGTAATCAACTCCTACATGATAGAAGGGGCGAGACTTGTTAGCCCTGCATGAAGGTAAGTCGCCCATGAGCTGGTTTTGTTCATCAGGTTGGTGCTTTCTACAAACAACACACAAACGCAAGCGCTTTTTGGTAGCCCGGATACCACCAATCAACCAATATTTTTGTCGCATCAGTGCTGTCGTCAAGCGCGGACCGCCATGAAAGGTAAGTTCATGTGATTCATCAATGATAAGGTCGGCCAAGCGCGTGTTGTTTGGGATGATTATTGGGTGTCTTGTTTCATAGTCCATATTTGCATTTCTCAACCTTCCTGATAGTCTTAACACGCCTTTGTTATCTAACATAGGGCTTAAACTACTTAATTTATTGCTTATGCTAACACTTTTGCTTTGTTTTATTTGACTTATTTCTGTGCTAAATTCTTCCGCTTGTACATGTTTTATTATGACTAATTTCGCTTGTCTTAATTCTTCTAATGATAAATAATCTAATTTGCTTTTCCTATAAATAAATCTTCTTATCCATCCTAAGATCCGTGTTGTTTTTGATAAAGAACTATATTTTGTTAACAGCTTATTAATGATACTATTTTCCGTAATATGCTGCGTGGTATGAACTAGTTTAAGTTTTTGCAACTCTTGATCTGTCGAAAGTAGTTTGGTGTCATCACCGTTTGGTTGGTAAGTAGGAAGCCATGTGGGACCATCCCACCAAAGATTGTGTGTTTTCAACTGAGGAGCTGTAAGACCTCGACTGGCGCAGTCAGCCGGGTTTTCATTTGTTTTAACATAGCGCCAACAGATTCCTGGCATCGACGTAGTGATCTGTTTTACCCTGTTAGCGACAAAGGGCTTCCATCGGTCGGCATCACCGTGCAGCCAACCCAAAACTGCGGTTGAGTCACACCAGCCATAAATTGTAATATTAAAGTTATTTAACGATAATTTTATTTTTTCCATTAATTTTGATAAAAGTAATGCTCCACTTAGTTCTAAGCGAGGCAAAGATATATTTTTGTTTAGCGGTACTAACTTTGTTTTCCCAGCGATTAATCTAACCACAGATTTTTTCTTACAGTAAACGACACACGCGTAAGCTTGGTTGCTTGCATCGCAGAACCCATGCAACTCAATATGATCGTTTTCCTCTGTTTTCAACCACCTGGGAATGTTATAATCTTTTATCATTGCTATATCTTTACAGATCGTAACCCATTCTTTAAATATATCTTCCGGTACGTCTTCATCCCATTGAATATTTGTTTTCCAGGTGTTTTGAAATAGAATTTTTAATTTGATTGTTACAGGCGAAAGCCAGCCCAGGGGATCAAACAACTTGGAGATGTCGGAAAGAAGTGTTCGTTTGGTGCATTTTATATGTGATGATTCTATCTTAGATTGAAATGTAAAACAGTCTGTAATAGGGTTCCATCCAAGTCCTAAGGTTTTGGTTGATTCTAAAACTTTAAAATCAAAATCTGTTTGTTTACTGCTATCTTGATCCTGCTGCAGTAGTGCTGGCAAGTTTGATTTCCCTTTCCTTAGGTTGAATCCACCAGACTTTAAAAGAAGAATTAGCTCTGATTGAATTTTCTTCGCTGAACTTTCATTATGAGTTCCATAAATAAGATCATCCATATAGAAAGAGTCTTGAAGTATGCTTGGTCCTGAACTGTCTTGATAGTTCTCTTTCTCATCTTGTGCCAACTGTTTAAGAGTCATCATAGCGAGAAAAGGAGCTGCCTTTGTCTCGTATGTGACTGTTGCTAACTGATATGATTCAAGCTTTTCTGAATTGCTATTACGCCATACTATTTTCTGCAAAGCTTGATCTTCGATGTTCAGCCAAATTTGTCTGAACATTTTCTCAATGTCTGCTGTGAAAGCAAACTTGTATTGCATCCACTTGATGATTAGGCATTGAAGATCTTGTTGAAGGTTTGGCCCTCTGTACATTACGTCATTCAAACTATTACCGCTTGATGTTTTTGCGGAGGCATTAAATACTACTCGCAATTTTGTCGTAGTTGAGTCTTGGCGAATGACGCAATGATGAGGTAGGTAATACTCAGGTGACTTCTTTCCGTGAATCGGTGTCACTGGTGTCATGTGACCGAGTAATGAATACTCGTTTATAAATAGCTTGTATTCACTTGCAATATTATTTTGCTTTTCAAATGTTTTCTCTAACTTATAAAATTGCGCCATGGCTTTCTGTTTGGACTGACCTAATTCTGTTTGGTAATTAGGTCTTAAAGGTAACCTAACTTCATATCTCCCATCATCCCGTCTAGTGGTTGTTGAATTGTAATATTCAATGCATTTTTGGCCTTCGTTTGATAATTGGGATGATTCTAAAATATCTTCGATCTCCCAGAAGCTTTTTATGTCATCAAGATCTTGCATTACGACGTTGCATTGAAAAACTCTTTTTGTGTTACCACTTAATATCCAGCCTAACTGTGTTTGCTGGGCTGTTGTAAGGGTTAAATCTGACTTGCATATACCATCAAGTAAAATTTGTGAATAAACTTCGGCTCCTAAGAGAAGGTCTACCGGGCGGCTAAGATAGAATTCGGTATCCGCTAGGTTAATGTTATTAAGATATGGCCACTCTGGCATTTGAAATGAACAACTTGGTAATTTTTTTAATAGATTTATCATTATTAATGCTTCTGTTTCAAATGAAAAGTCGTTAATACGGGATACGTATTTTATTTTAATTAGACCCTTGATTTCGCTATCTTTGTCACCTACGCCTGAAATTACTCCTCTACATTTTTTACGTGGAAGTCTTAACAGCTGAGCCGCTCTTTCGGTGATTAACGAGGTCTGTGAACCCTGATCTAACAAGGCTCGCATTTCATGATACAAACCATCAACTCCTTGTACTTTAAGGATAGCTGTTGGCAACAGAACCTCAATGGGTTCACTAAAAAGTTGCACGTGCGAACTACTTTTCGTGATTTTTGCATTTGTGTTGCTAGGCGAACTCTGAGCTTGTGTGTCCGTCATGACCTCGTTTGATTGTGAGAATGCATCATGTAACAAGCTGTTATGGCTTTTGTTGCAGACTTTACAACGATGTTCTGATAAATATTTTGATGATTATTTAGGCAGTTTGGGCACAATTTAAATTTTGATATTATGTCACGTTTGTCATTTGGTGACAAATCAATGAATTTTTGGCAATAATAAATGCCATGCACATTGCTTTTGCACATCGGACATCTAAACTTAGGGCCTGTGGTAGTCTGGCCTGGTTGACGCGTTGTCATTTTTGTGCTTGATGAAAATGAATTTTTCCGTAGATTGCTTTGCTTTTCCACATTAGCTTGGTAATGATTGTAAGACTTAGAAGTACCTTGGTGTTTTTGAAAGGATACTCCATCTTGTTTTCTGCGAGAAGATTCCAATGTGGTAAATTTGGTTTCTAAGAACGACAAGAAATCTTTTAAATTTGGTAATTCCCTTGGTTGTTTGAGTGATGCGACGTACTCCATGTGTGACTCAGTATCTAATTTTTGTGCCAATATGTGCACAATAAGAGGATCCCATGAACCAACATCTACCCCTAAATTCTTTATGGCATTGAGACATTCCAAGGTTGAATCGTGAATGCGTTTAATGTGATTTATGGATTGATGCTGTATTGTTGGAATATTTAATAATATATTAATGTGAGATGAAAAAATAAGTTTTTTGTTATTAAATCTTTGATTTAAAATATCCCAACATATATCGTAGTTATCTGAACTCACTTTTAAATGCTGTATCAATCTTTCGGCCTCTCCTTTAACCCTTAACCACCTACCTCTTATTTCAATCACGTAACAACCTACCTGGAGTCTCTGAGACTCCTCTCATTTCATCTCAGGAAAAAAATATTATGATTTATGAAGATAAATTAAAGTAAAATAATTATGTTCTTATTAGAATTTTAATTATAAAAATAATATTAACAGCATAAAAATTAACAATATTCATTAAAAAAAACTTAAATCTCTTCTAAAAATAAGCAAAACTAAAATGTTCGACTTAACCAAATGAGATCCACAATAAAATAAAAATAACATGAAAGAGAAACTTTTTTCTTTTAATTCTTTAAATTGAAACATCAACTAATAAATCCTTATATAAATAAAAGTCAAAATAGCATTAATTGTGGAAAATTGCTAGCCTCTTACTTTACAGTTTTTCACGGCAAAATCCACACATCGTATGAGAGCATTCTAGGCAAATAGGGTTTTTGCAAGTGACACACAAATACTGGGTTTTGCGTTTCTTTTTAGGATCACATACAGAGCAGTACTTGCGGACTGTGAACCTTTCTGTTGGTTGAGAACTCCCCCACTACCAGGAAGTATCACTGGGTCCAGTTGAAGGATGCGACGAAGAGAAAGTCTAATATCTCTTTGAATTGTTGTATTTCTTTCTCTGCGCTCCATGTGTGGTCTCATAAGCTGTCCACATAAAGAATTGATTACATCTTTAAAGGCTGGTTGTACGCCTTCTCTTTGTTCCACAATATTATGTTGCAATGTTCTTGTACGTGAATAGGCTGGTTATGATGACCAACGGAAACAATTTTTGCCAAAATAATTTTTTTTTCCTTGGCCTAGACCTCAAAATTTCTAAAGGTATTTCAACTTCATCTGATGAAGAAATATCCTTGAAGACTATTTTGATGACGAAATTCGGTATTTTCTTCCAATAAATCCGTCTCTTCTTTACTGCCGATTTCTGTATTCGAGCCTGATTCCTCGCCAAGTACAAAATCGTCCGCAATATCCATGTCTACATCACTGCATTCCGCATTTAGTGATGCCTTATCACTAACTTCGACTTCCTCCAACCAACGTTTAATAATTTCGTCTTTAGAGGTCATTTTTCGCTAAAACAAAAAATATATTCATAAGATAAAAAGTTACATAACTACCTACCTGGAGTCTCTCAGACTCCAAAAAGCCTTTTATACTCACCTGAGATCGCGCGGGCGCACGTGCAGCCTCAATGAGCGCTGAGACGGTACTACGGGTACAGGGGGGAAGGTACATAGACGCGTGAAAACGGTCGACGCGTATTCGAAAAATAACGAGCGAAAATAATTTTGCCGGAGTCTGAGAGACTCCAGGTAGGTAGTTAAGGGTTAACTTTAGATTTTAGGTATTTTGACATTGAATAATTATTATGTATTGTTTCAACAAAAAGATCTTTGAATGAGGTCCAATTCAGGTAGTTTCCGCTGAATTGTGGTATTTCCATTTGAGGCGCGGACTTCTCCATGTGAACTCTTGAAGAAAGTCTTTTGTTGATAGCCCTTTTTACCTCGTGATATTCTCTTTCATAGCGACTAAAAACTTCTTCATACTCCATGTTGGAACCATTGAGCTCAGCATCTAACTCCTAATGTAATGCGTCAACGATTCCCCAGCGCATTTGAATTGTGCGCAATATATCATCAAACTCCCAATTTTCATTTAAGTTGTTTACATCAAAATTTTGAAGAGTCCGTTGGAATGCCCTAAGATTACTCTGCTGTTTTTTCAGCATATCTTCAGTCTTACTTGCCGTCCCTCGCGAGGAAGGTGAGGGCTTAGATTCCCCAGACCGGTCAACGAAGGTTGGTGGTTTCAACACGGGGGTTCTTGGTCTCTCCGCTCCGGCCGGGGCGTGATAACTTTTAATATGTGATCGGATAGCCTCATATCTCTCCCTAACCCTATCGAATTCCTTATTAGCAAAATAGGGGTGAGATTCTGTTTGAACCTCTGACAACCTACCGTGATTATTTAAAAATTCATGCCAATAATTGTCTAGAAGATCCACGCGACGCTGCAGATATTCTGGTGTCTTCCTCTCGGCGCTGTCCTTGTTAAAATTGGTAAGGACATGCTCGATAGCCTTGGCAACTTGTTGTTGGTTTGAGTAGATATCGTCTATGGTCGACATATCTACAGACAAAATATGTATGTATAAATGGACAGATCTTACTTGTCTGATTTCTTGATGCTGGTGGTTGCGTGCAGACTCGCACACAAGCCTCGCTTGATGCTGGTGGTTGCGTGCAGACTCACACACAAGCCTTGATGCCCTGGATATAAGAAGATCTTGGTTCTTCTGATTCCTGGGTAGTCTGTGCTTACTTGATAGCACAGTACGCCACGAGATGAACGGTGTAATATCCTCAGTGTCGTTGATTACTGCACTTCATCCGAAAGGTCACTGGTTAGAAGCACGACACGTATGCACTCCACAAACTGACACGAGAAATGTTGAACACGTGTAGTGATCCCGTCTTTCGGAAGACTCGAAGGACCAATGTTCGGGTTACGCCGAAACAATATTGATTAAATGATAAACTTGTTAAATTGATTAAACTGATATATTTAACTGAGACTATCCTATGTTATAAATGGTAAATAATGAGTAAGCGTGGCGCTCTTGTTGGCTGATCGCTAACTACTAATGAATAATATGCTTAAAACAATGCAATAGCGTGAATGACGTCAACTGAGTACAAAACTGCTGATGCCGCGCGAATTGTACGATGCATGCATTGCTCGTACAGGCAGAACAAAATATATAAACAAACCAAAATCAAGTGTAAATGCTAGAACTTAACTAGAACAACAAAGGCATTTAACAACAGAATTTTTCAAACAAATTAAATTCAAGTATTAAGTCAATAACTTAACAAACATAATATTCAAAGGCAAACAAAACAAAATCAAATGTAAATGCTAAAACTTAACACAGCAAAATAGTGTATTACAACAACAGCAAAGTCATTTAGCAGCAAAATTTTTTAAACAAATTAAATTCAAGTATAAGTTTACAACTTAACAAACAATATTCAAGGGCAAAACAAAGACATGAAAAAACAAACCAAAATCAAATATAGGTAAATGAACTAGAACAACAAAAGGCATTTAACCCCAATTTTTCATATACAATGACAATGACAACTAGTTAGGGAGATCGGTCCACAAATGAGATTGTAGTCGGTTTAAAATCAGCAATCAAAACCAATTAATATGTATTGCCCGTTTGGACAACCAACAAGATTACAATATTAATTGTACAATACTAATCAATCAATCAAATCTAACAACAACACGCTCTGCTACCAAAAGATGGTGGTGCCCAAAGCTGGCTCCACCACGTCGGCGTTTCACCGAATAAGGATTTTTGGTTGATTGCTGATGCCGCCACTACAATCAAAGAATTGTCCTTACCTTGACTCCGTTCAGTCTCCGTATGTAGCCGGTGGACTTCCTGAGCTAGCTCGAAGGAAGTCGCGGCTCCCGAAGGGTTGGTGTCAATCCAACGATGGAGACCGGAGCACTACATAGGCCTATTAGGCCACCATCACTCAATTCACCGACACTAAACTCGGCACATTTATATTTTCACTGCAAATTCAAATTCAAATTCAAATTTATTTATTCGTCATCATAGGTGGTACAAAGTTGACAAAATAAGTAGTGTGGTATAGTGGTAACTCCATGATGTGCCTCGAATGGCATACGAAATTATCTATAATGTCAGATAAAACAAAATTTTACAACAATCTATTGGAAGTATCTATAATGTCAGTTAATGTCAATAATGTTATTTATTACAAAAGTCAAATGAAAATTTTAAAACATCATGTCTATTATGTCATTTATTACAATAGCCAAATGGTAAATTTAAAAACGGTCATTATTTATACATTAGAAATTATACATTAATTATAAATTTAAAATTCAATTGTATTATCACATAAATATTCGTTTATATTATAGTAACATTTTTGTATAAGTATTTTTGATAAGATAATTTTGAATTTATTTAAATTACTTTGTTTTAAGGTTTCAGGCAATTTATTGTAAACTCTTGGAGCCATTTCAATGACACTCTTACGCATTAGTGCGGTATTACATATGTTTGTACAAATTGCAGTTTTTCTAGGGCGAAGGTTAGGTACATGATCTTTTTTTCTAAATAAGTCTGGAGTAGACTTTACGAATATACACAATTCCAAAATATATATACATGGTAATGTTAATAAATTCAGCGATTTGAAATGTGGCTTACAAGTTTCCACGGGTTTTAGACCACATATAGCCCTAATACATCGTTTTTGGGCCCTTAGTAATATTTCTCTGTAGGTAGAGTTGCCCCAAAATATTACGCCATAACGAAGAGTTGACGCAACAAAACCATGATAAGCTGTCAAGACTGTATTTCGATTAGAAGTTTTAGCTAATTTGTAAAGTGCAAATGAGAATTTGTAAATTTTTTTACAAACTTCAATGGAATGAGATTCCCATGACATATTGCTATCTATGTAGATACCAAGAAATTTTGTATCCTCAGTTTTTTCTATTTCATTGCCTTCATAATCAATTTTTAAGTTAGGACAAACTTTTTTTTGAGTAAAATGCATTATATTTGTCTTTTCTAAGTTAACTTTTAATGTATTCTGTCTTAGCCATTTAATAATATCATTTAAAGTCTTATTTATGTCATTTTCGTACTTTGTGTAATTACCATCGGTGCACTCTATAAAGATAGTACTATAATCAGCAAAAAGTATCATGGGGTGTTTGATTGATTTAACTATATCGTTAATGTAAATGATGAATAGTAAAGGTCCCAATACACTACCTTGTGGCACCCCACATGTAATCTGCCTTCTTTTAGACTTAAATTTCAATTCTTTTTTACTATTCAAACAGACTTGTGTAAGCTCAGTATATTGATATCTGTCTTGTAGGTAGGATGTTAACAATTCTAGTGCATTGCCACGTATGCCATAGCGACTTAGTTTTTCTATTAATATTTTATGATTCACGTGATCAAATGCTTTTGTCATATCCATATAGACAGCGCATGATGGTATCCTTCTGTCTAAAGTATCTAGCGCTCTTCTCACGAGTTCATAAATGGCAGTATTTATAGTAGTGTGCTTTCGGAAACCTTTTTGTTCTTTAGTTAGTATTTTATGTTTTTCTAGAAAATTGTAAAGAACATTATGAAGTACTTTTTCAAAAAATTTTGAAAATACTGACAATAAGGCTATTGGACGATAGTTTTTGGTCAATTCTTTGTCCCCCTTTTTAAAAAGTGGTTTGACAATAGCAGTTTTTAAGTTATTTGGATATATGCCGGTAGAAAAACATAAGTTTATTATGTGACTCAAAGGTGATGCGATAAGATTGCCAACATATTTTATTACTTTGGTACAAAACCAACACTTTTGTGTTTTTTAGTGACTTAATAACATTAAGTACTTGGTCAGGTGTTGTAGGGCTCATAAAAATGGAGTAAATGTTACTTTCAATGTCAATTGTATTATTATCATTATTGTAATTATTAATTTCTCTAACATCGTCAATAAAATAATTATTAAAAGCATTAGCAATACCTATGGGGTCAGTAATGCATGTATTGCCTATTTTTATTTTATGTATAGGTTCTCTAGGCGTTATAGTTTTACTATTATTTATTACTGTCCATGTAGCTTTAGATTTATTTTTAGATGTCCTAATAAAATTATCATTTTGTGAACGTTGTGTTAGTTTGATTATTTTTTTTAGTCTTGTGGAGTATCTTTTGTAAGCAGTTTTAGCCTCTCTATCTTTTTTACATCTAAATTGCCAAAGAAGTTCTCGTTTTTTCTTACAACAAGTCCTTATACCTTTAGATATCCATTTTTGTTTGATTTTTGAGCTTTTCTTAATGATTTTATAAGGAAAACAGAGATCATAGATACATTTAAAAATATCAAAGAAACAGTCATATGCTACGTTTGGATCATCTGAGTTTAATGTGTCGTGAAAAGTTAAGTTTTCTATATAACCTTTAAATATTCTTAAACATCCCTCACTGAGGTCACGACGCTTAATGTACCATGTTTCTAGAGCACATGACTTCTTTACCGGACATTTCAGTAACTGTCCAGTGTGGTCCGAAAGTCCTGTATCTATAACTTCACCCTTTGATTTTTTAATGTTATGAGCAAAATTGTCCAGACATGTTCCACTTACAAGTCGGCTTTTTTAATTCAAGTGTTAAATTTCGACTCAATAATTGGTATTTAAAATCGCGACATTTGGGATTATCTTTTAATATGTCAATATTGAAATCTCCGCATATAACGACTTTTTTATTTTTATGGTCACAAACGATATTTAAAATTCGTTCAAGTGTTTCATGAAACATGTCAAGACTATTTTTATTTATTTTTGGAACTCTATACATACATACAATTATCAAATTATGTTTAACAATTTCTAAACCACAGCATTCCGTTACACACTCCAAAGAAAGTTTTTTAATTTCATCTAGAACTTTGTATTGAAGACCTTTCCTTACTAGGATGCATGCTCCTCCTCGTTTTTTTTCTCGAGAAAAGCTTGTTGCCAATGTATAGTTTGGTAGAGCTAAAAATCCTTCTGTATCTGGTGTCATATTATGCTCTGTCACATATAATATATCAACCGGTTTTTGCTGTTTTTGAAGTTCATCTAATTGCAGTATTAATTCGTCACTTTTATTGATAAGTCCAGATATATTTTGGTGGAATATACTAATATGATTATAAAAGAAAAAACTGATTTTTATATTCTTCGCTCTGCACGTCTGAGTTCATATTATTCATTTGTAAAGTCAAGATGACGTCAGAAGTTCTCTTAAGTATATTTTGCACTCCATATTTATTAATCTTCCCTGTATTGAATGCAAACATTTCAAACGTTAATTTTTTATTTGAGTCAATTAGAAATCCATAGTTGTTAGTAGTCATATCCTGAAAAAGAATGTTGTTGAAAATTTCGACTCTGTAGTTGTAAAGCGGTTTACCGCAAATATACGTCGGTGTAGTTACAATTATGTTCGTATTTGAGACTTTTTCTAACTCTTCCCTAAGACGATTCACTAGTGCATTAAGATCTTGTGACCTGTTGAAATCGGTATCTCCAATCATTAATATGCAATAATCGTTCTTAGTGTAATCCTTTAGTTTGATATGTATATCTTGTAATAGAATATCGATTCCAACATTACTTGTAACGTAGTGCAGTAATTGAAAGTCATCATAAACATTAATTCTATTTATATTTCGCAATAATTTTAAACTTTTCTCACTAGTGATAATGCATATTTTATTTCCTTTTGATTCCACTGTATGTTTTTGTATTTTAGATGGCTTCATAGATTCTTTTATAGTATCTCTCTTTTGATTTTTTGAATTCAAATACTTGATGTCAGTAGTTCTTTCTATATGTATTTCTTGTTCGAGTCCTTTGATAGTAGTATTTAAGTTATATATCTCTTCTTGTGCAGTTATAAGATCTTGTTGTAGTTCTTTTATTTTATGTTCTAAAACTATCATGTGCTGAGATTTGGCTGGACCTGGACTAGAGTTATTTAGAAGAGTAGACGACAAGCTTCTACGGCATCTTCTGGTTGGCTGTGGAGATTTACATATGTTTCTTAATAGAGTTATCTCTTGAATATTTTTATCTAATTGGCGCTTTAGTTCGTTATTTTCTATGATTTTGGTACCTAACTCATTTTCACAGCTTTCTAGATCATTTTTTAGCTTACTTATTTTTAATTTTAATTCATGTATAACATCAAGATCGTTTGCTGTTTCCACGCTATGTGATAAGACTTCTATAGATTGGAAAGTACTATTTGGAGAGCTGATTGGGAAATCTATGGATAGTGACCTGGTTAACGAACATTTCGGTGTTTCATCTTGAGAAACCAAAATCGCAGGGGGGACAACAATACTTTTAAACGATAAATCTAACGTGTTGTTTGTTGTCTTGTCCATATTTGTGTTTTTATTTGTCGTTGAATTCGACTGTACTCTATGGGGACGAATAGTTAACGTTGTCGTCATATTCAGGTGATATAGATCTTTACGTTTTTGTTGTTTAATTGTTATACATTTATTGCATTTCCAAGTTTTTTTGTTGTCAACAGTCCATATTTTGAAACGTGCAAAACTTACATTTGCACATTCAATGTGAAAAATATTTGTACATTTTGAGCATTTTGTGAATTGTAGATTTTCTATAGTATTCTTACATTTAAAGCATAGTTTTTTACTGAATTCTCGTTGTGCCATCACGGTCTATCTATGCGTTGCCACACTCCACCAGCAGTAATTATCTTGGGTGACGAAATTGGTTGTGGGATTGTTTATTCTGTTGCAAATCGATCGTTTCGCCACTTTATACGTTAGCTTCGTATATATTGTATATAAAGTTCGCTTGTTGGAAATCACCTCGCAGTCATTTATTTTGAGTAATAACAAACACTAAAAGTTCTAGCAGATATCATAAATATGCACATTTCGTGGCAATTACAACTTCCAAAACAATAATTTTTGAACATTATTTGGTGCGCGGACATTATTTGGTGCGCCGCGCAAAACACAATGTTATTTCTCGAAACGAAACCGCTATGTCCGCCCGTTCACATAACCTATTTCAATGTCATTCCGTATTCGACTCGACTGACATGTTACATGCGGCCGGCCGCCACAGGCTCTCACTGCACAGACTATAATGCAGTGTTGCTACTCGCTCTTCCTCGAGCGTAAACACTCTCTATAATCCTACTAATTTTATAAATGTGAAAGTATGAATGTTTGGATGTTTGTTACTCAATCACGCAAAAACGGCTGAACGGATTTGGATGAAATTTGGCATGCATGTAGCCTTTGACATGGAAAGGAACATAGGCTACCTTTTGTCTCGATTCCTTAAGTAGTTCCGGAGGGAAAATTGAAAATTGTTTGAGAGCTAAGCCGCGGGCAGACAGCTTTGAAATTTGGTATGCATGTCACCTATACTATGGAAAAGGACATGTACTTTATATTCTTTAATGATCTCTCAAATAGTTCCCGTGGGAAGATTAAAAATTGTTAACGAGCGATGGGTCTAAAGAGACCCAATTCTGAAATCCACGCAGACGAAGTCACGGTCAGAAGCTAGTATACTTATAATACGTAAAAATCCATGATTTAGTGATGAAGTTTTTCTGAAGGACAAAAGTTTTTCTGTTTGACTTAAATGTAGGTGGAGCTTCTGAACTCATCCGGCTTGCTACTATCATCCATACTAATATTATAAATGGGAAAGTGTGTGTGTGTGTTTGTTTGTCCGTCTTTCACGGCAAAACGGAGCGACGGATTGAAGTGATTTTTTAAGTGGAGATAGTTGAACGGATGGAGAGTGACATAGGCTACTTTTTGTCTCTTTCTAACCCCCCACTTCCCTAAAATGGGGGGTGGAAGTTTGTATGGAGCATTCCGCAATTTTCAAGCTAGAAATCTAAAAATTGGTATGCGAACTATTTGTGACTAACAAAAAAACCGTGCATCATTTTTTTTTGAAATCTGCCCTCAACCCCTTAAAAGAGGGGGTTAAATTTTCTATGGGACTTTTTGCAGTTTTCAAGGTAGGAAGCTAAAAATCGGTACACAAACTCTTTGTTACCAACGAAAAATACCTGCCTTATTATTTTTTTTAATCTTCGGTGTTACCCCGAATTTAACGCGAGCAAAGCCGCGGGCAAAAGCTAGTCTTATCTAAATTTACGCCATAATAACAACAGCTGTTGAGGAGTCTAGGTGAAGCTTACTTCCATCTTTATTCAATTGGTCACTTACATCAGGTAGAGCCAAGAGCGCCCCTGCGAAAAAAAATGCACTTGTGACATTAAATTGCTCTACATATCTCAATATGTACAGAGTTATAGTATATCTATCCCAGGCCGCGGTCAACCCACCTTCACATTTCCGATCGGTGATTCTTGAGCCACAAAAGTGAGCCACTCAGCGACCAGGAAATCGTTAACTGTCCTTTCACATCCGTTAATGGTAGGCTCTCGAGTTAGGTTAATGACCCGGAAGCGATTCGCGCCCCCCGCGAGTTCGGCACTGATGTGTGCCCGCTGCTCCGACGTAACGCCTTTGCAATTCGATATCTATTCGGATGGAAGCTCGCTCGGATTCCTACAACCGCCAATTATACATTTGATGTATCGATAATGTAAAGCACTCTTAGCAATATGTGTCTCTCATTACTCATGTTTGATTTACCATTTATTCTCAAACATGCTACGATATACGACCAGTTGAAAATAATCTCACTTGAATCTATCTACGAGGACTCGGGTACGGGTCTCTCCTTAGAGGACAAATTATATCACGCTAATCACACAGGTTACGTGTTGTCGATCTCTAAGAGTTTAATTGAAGTAAACTCCTCAACTTCCGGTTTCAATATCCATGTGGAAACTCTCCGTGATTTTATAACTTTTCAACAAGCAATAATCGCATTATTAAATGTTTGGTGTATACCTAAAAAAGGTAACTGGTAAAAGCTAATTTAACGTTTTTAAACAACTTAACATAGCACAGTCAAAATGAAAATCGAATTATTACGCAATGACTAACCGACAAAAACCCAGGACAATCTCGTCACGGGCGGCTGCTTAAAATATTCGTGGGCCATTGTGAGCCCGTCCACCGGCGACCAGCTTGCGATGACCCCTCGGATTGATGGCGATTCGCACGACACTTCGCAATGTT
Organism: Schoenobius gigantellus; assembly: GCA_963935595.1. NCBI lineage: Eukaryota > Metazoa > Arthropoda > Insecta > Lepidoptera > Crambidae > Schoenobius > Schoenobius gigantellus. The sequence goes on along the minus strand of OZ012561.1, from coordinate 777,517 downwards.
AACTGATTCGTCGCACGACAGGGCTCTTCGTAAAATGGATGAAATTATACCGGTACATGTACTGCAGGGCTTGACTGTAGGTTGACCAGGGTTTGTGGGAGGAAATGAGAGGAAAATCAGGTCGTGCTTGCCTGCATAGTCAGCGTCTTCTATGACTACCATTTTAAAGCGAACTATGAAATTTGGAAAGACATTTCTATGTCGCATATTCAAAAACGGAACTCGCTATCAGCACACGTTTTCCCTCCTTTCAATCCCGGGTCCTTTAAAGGAGGCGTGAAGAAGCACCTTGCAGGTCGGCATGGTGAGGGTGGCTAGTGCAGTGGCTCTTCTCTGTCACTAGCTATTGTGGTACTTGGATTTCACTTTCACTTATCATCAGCTGGAATGGAGTCAGTAGTTGTTAGGTTCAGTATTAAAAAAATATATTTTTTTAATTTCTATAAGAGGCAGACGAGCGGAAGACTGTGCAGAATTTACTATAAACATTTTTTTACTCCACATAATACCACAAGAGGCTATCATCACCACTTCGTCACTCACCAGCTTGCGATGCTCCATGTAATACTGGGAAATGACCCAAATCCTTCTTTTATGAGGAGAGGATTATACTCAACAGTCAATATATTGTGATATGATGTAGCTGGGAAAGTCCATAAGCTGAAATATTTTTTTTATTGCTACTAAGTCGGCAAACAAGCAAACTACCCACCTGATGGTAAGTGGTAACAGTCACCTATAATACATGTGGCTCCTGTGAGATTCGCAGCAAAACTGCAACCCCCACAAGAACCACAGTGTACGTTACCAACTTGTGACATAAGATGTAAAGTCACGGTACCCAGTAATTTCACTGCCATATCTTACCCTTCAAACTGGAATACAGCAATGCAAGCACTGCTGCTTAGCGGTAGAAATAGGTAAGATGGAGGTACCCAAGCAGACGGCCCTGGTACGCAGTCTCCCTCCTGGTAAAATTAAACCTACACCACAATTAAGTTTACAGCACCAAACACAAAATTGGCTCTGAGTAGATGACAACTGACAATGTCTCATTCGTCCTCGGTGTAATGGTGAGCCTACACTGAACGCGCCATTTGCCATAACTTATTGCCTTTTATTCAGCCCCCTCCCCTCCCCGATCATACGCCGTAATTTTACAGATAACCCGATGAGACGATGTTTATTCAATATGCTCTCCGAGTGTCCGCCGCCCACGCGGGCTTCACAAAGGCGGTGTTTTGCTGTGATTTATTTAACTCGGCCGGTGTTTTCAGGCCTCCATTTAGGGAGCTAAACGATGGATTGGTCCACTGTCGAAAAGTTGGAACAAATTGTTAACGGTTACAAATGGGTGGTTAAATGGTGCTGGGATTATCCTTTGGTCGGTAAAAGCTTGTTGGGATTATCTCGGAAAATCGGCGAAAAAAGTTCTGGTCGTCTACCATCCCAGATAGCAATGCAAGAACTTTCTAGTTCCCCATCAACAAGCTTGCATGATGATTATTTTTTTCAGACTGTATACAATGTTGCAATTTGGTAGTCCCTTTCTTCTCCGAATATCGATCGTCCGAAAATCATAATCCCGAAAACGCTTGCTATAATCATCACTTTCCATAATGTTCGGGTATACGAAATTGTAATATTACCTAATCGTCTTTAGTTCTAATGCTTTTGTGTCATAATATCGGGTGCTATAATAATAAGATATCCTAATTTTACTTGCTATAAAGTCACATGTCCCAAGTGTTATATTGTATAATATTGTTAGTCCGAATGATGGTTTATAATAATATTTTTAGTCCTAAAACATGTTTACAAGTTGATTTATCTTGGTTATGTTATCAATATCATAAAGCTTAGACTTACTATCAATAATAACAAATTGAATTAAAATGTTGTCTTATGAACCTTAACAACCGTTACGTTTTAAAATTCAGTGACAGAAATATATCGCTGTAAAACCGACACCACGTAGTCTTGTCTGCCCTACCCCTAGAGTGTTATTCAAACCCGCGTAGGCGCGGAGGGGCGAGGCGGCCCGCGAGCTGAGGAGCTGAGGAGCTTGCAGCTTCGGCTTGCTGGCACCAGCCTCAGGTGCCAGCAAGCCGAAGCTGCGGTGATGGGCGAAAACCATTTGCGAGGATAAGGTCGCGTGGGACCGCCGGAGCCCCGCAGCGCCGGAGCCGTGACAGAAGCCATGCATGCTGCATGCTTGCTTTCATTACATCAAGTGACTGTTTTTAAACGTATGCATGGATTTGGTAATACATATAATGAAAGAACTTTAATATATGATTATATTGTATTATATTTTGATTGTTTGTTTACCTGTTTACATAATGTTTAATTTACATTAAGTAATTATAAATCAACGCCTTGTTTTGGCATTTGGTAGAAAAATTCTACGCTAATTTTATATTAGCTGCGATTGCCTTCAAAAAATCACATTTTGTGTATTCGGGTTGTTTTTTTAATATTCTATTAAGTTTTTTAACTTAATCATAAGAAAATTTGACAAAAAAATAAAACCCCGAGTTTGGCTTATTTACAAGAATATTTATTCTGTTATGCCAAGCCTCGGCACAATTTTGTGTTCGAGGAATATCTTTATTAATTAATTCTCTTGTGCTCCAAAAGGTTGGATCATATCTAGGCGGGGCGCTGCAAGTTCCATATATGTTGTTATTACTAAACCATTCTGATATTATTTTACCTTCGTCTGATACTATTTTTTGTTGCAATTCCTCATAATATGTTGGTATATCAGTTGCTGCAAGGTTGGAAAGTGCCAACAAACATTTCATTTCAGTATTGAATTGTACATCTTTTCCGTATAACGTCTGAAATCCACGTTTCTGTATTTGCCTGTAGATAATTTGACCCAGGTGAAAATTACACCCCTTAATTACAATGTTACCAAAATATTTTTTTAAACTTGCTTGAGCCTTTTCAAAATCCATGATGACAACGTGGAGACAAATTAATACCTTCTGATTCACACGCCCCCAATAATAATTCAAATAATAAATCATAACTGCATTTGTCCTTGTTTGTACAAAGTGCAAAAACCATTGCAAAGGTTTTGGTCTCACTTTGGCAAATAGAGCCGTGTATTGAATATAGTTGTTGGATGATATTGGGTGCAATCTTAAAGGTACCGTCCATTAACCAAAATTTTGATTGACTTAAATAGGATAACAGTTTTTTGGTGGTATAAATAATCACTCTTTTTCCATTATGAAGTTTGTCTTTTATAATCAATTCATTTTCAATTTCACCACATTGTAGGTTTTTTTCTCTAAATCAAAATCTATATTATCGAGCTCCTTGATCAAATTGCTACTTTTTTTCTTTATTCTGTATATGATTTGTTTTAAATTATTAATTGCAGGTAAATGTGACAGGATTGCCTGTGATGCTGATGCTACGCAAGTATTTAATAAGTCACTAGGCCTTTTTCTTACATCTTTTTTGGTCCCCTCTTTAATTGTATTTACTGCTTCAGAAATTTTTATCCTTATAGGGTCTGGTTCATCATTATGTTCCATCATACGTTTGTTTAACAGCGTGTGTACCCCATTTTCCTCTGTAGTTAAATTAATTACTCGAACATTACACTTATACTGTTCATTTTTGTACTTTTCACACACCCAGTAATGTTTTTCCTTACAGAACCGATTTTTTTCGTAAGTATTTTTTTTATTTATTAATATACAATACTCGTAATGTTAGTCTTAAAACGTAAAAGCATCGTTAAACCCTATCGGGTTTATCTCGACACTTAGTCATGGCCAGTCTAGACATTTCATTCACAAACAAACTTGCCTGCGTTACATTACAATACACATAATTCATGATATAATTTGTCGAAACGTAGTAGGTTAGTTAGTCTTCGCGCCGTGGCAAAACAGGTTTCCAAGCGTTTAGTGGGGTTTGCGCGAGTACAGAATGATCATTATTATGCATGAATTAGCTTACGGAATTAATGTACCTACTCGATATTTTAAGTTTGAATAAAGTCGAAAAATATTTAGTTAGCATATATTTTTTGTTTTTATTATTAATTGTTTCCTTTACTGTGAGTGGTAGGTCATTGTACAGACGGGGAAAGATTTATTTATTTATTTATTTATTTATTCTTTGGCACGGTAACAAAATACAAATTACAATAACCTTATAAAATCATTGTACATAGAAAATGTTGTTAAATTTGTATTTCAACAACTACCGAGCACAACTTTCGACTTAAATATGTCCAGCTAGTTAATTAAAACAATCTAAGTGTCATTAGTCCTTACAGAGAACCATAACTACGCTTTCCGACAAGCTTATACTCTTAATAAAGGATCTAATATTTTGATGGAATATGTCAAGGTCTTTACAGAGAAGATTGTACTTTCTACACATACGTAAGAGTGGACTATTTTGTGTTACATTATTACTGGCTAATGGGACATGAAAGAGAAGTTGCCTACGATCTGACTTATTTGTAAATCTCAGTGAAACATGGCCCAACATATCTGTATCCCAGCTAGAATTAACAATTTTATGTAATGCTACAAGATATAAGCTATTATTCTTTTTCCGTATAGATTGTTACTTCCGATTGTCATTACTTTCTTTTGTGTTATTTTTCTAATTTGGGTTTTTAATTTTATAGGTGTAATCATTTTATTGTTCATTATATTTTCCAAGACTATTGAATAATTTACTTTAGTGTGTATAGGTAAGATTTTGCAGAAACTAAATAGTTTACTATAGTTTTCCTTGAATTTATTTTTTATTTTTATTGGTACGATTTGTTTTAATATTCTCAATTGTAGATTATATATTTTATCTAGATATGTTTTGAAGGTTCTACCGTAGCTGGAAAGTCCGTATGATATTAATGAGTCTGCCAAGGCATTATATAGATTAATTAATACTTTATATGGTAATTTATATTTAATTATATAAAACTTAGACAGAATGATTCGGAGTTTCTCACACAATGCATCAATATGCGGTCCCCAGTTAAGTCGGCTATCGATAATGAGGCCAAGATAAGTAGCTTCCTTACATTGTTGTATGTTGGGACATATACACTTCGTGGTTTGGTTATTAGATGAATGTAGGCAAGTGTGATTATGTGCAATAAGGTCGAGTTTACCCGGAACCGACTTACGACCAGAACTGATATAAAGTAGTTGGGTTTTTTTAGTGTTTAGTACAAGCCCCACATCATGTGACCACTTACTAATAGCTGTGAAATCTTCTTGCAGTTTTTGTAGGGCTACCATTACGTTTTTATCAGATGCTACCAGACAAGTATCATCTGCATATTGATAAATAGAGCAATGTTTGATGATATTTCTTGCATCATTCACATAGCACAGATAATGTAATGGACTCAATACTGATCCTTGTGCAGTTCCAATAGTTACGTCAATCTTATCGCTCATTGTACTACCTATCTTTACATTATAGGTTCTGTCATTCATATAATTTTTACACCAATTGAGCAATGGTCCCCTTATGCCAGAATTACCTAAATTTTCTATAAGAAGATCATGCTTTAGTGTATCAAATGCCTTACTATAGTCAATTAATACCAAAAGGACATGTTCTTTTTTGTTAAGTTTGTCATTTACTTCATCCGTGAATTCGGATAGCAATTTTGTTGTACTTTTATTAGGCCTAAAGCCATATTGTCTGTCAGTCAGTATGTTATTTCTGTCATAAAAATTAATTATTAATTTAGCTACGTACTTTTCAAAAAATTTATCTATATTTGGCAAAATCGTGATTGGTCTGTAATTTTCAAATTGAGTTGTTTGACCTTTTTTGTAGATTGGTCTGACTATCCCTGTTTTAAGTTCTTTAGGGTAAATCCCCGTTTTAATACTACAGTTAATTAGGTTAGCTATTGCCACTGCTATGTGGTCAATAGAAAGTTTTATATCAATAGGACGAATACCATCAAAGCCGGGGCCCTTATGCGGATTAATATTTTCGTTGATTCCGCGAATATTGGATTCAGTGGCTTTTTTAAAAAATATTGTTTTGTCAGTTAAATTGGTATAAATGGATTTGTGAAGTATATTTTTATCACACTGCGGTATGATCTCATCAACTGTTTTTTGGAAAGATCTTGCAAAGTTATCTACTACACATTTTTCATTTTGTTTGTTAACATTAAATGCCTTATAAATTATATCTTCTATCGTGTTTCTCGTTCTTCCTGTTAGTTCATTTAATATTTGCCACATTTTTTTAGGATTATTTTTATTTTTGTGTATCTGTTCATTATGAAATTTATTTTTGTTTTTTTCAATTAATTTATTTAATTTGTTTCTTTCCCTGTTATATTCTGCTCTTAAGATTTTATTTGTGGGGTCTTTTTTACACTCCACAAATAACGAGTCTACGTTACTACATCTGTCACGTATTTTTCTGGTAATCCATTTTTTATTATTTCTTTGATAATTTTTTGTTAATGTCGTGTTCTTAGTTGATTTTTCATACGCGATCAGAAAACTATTTTTAATAAAATTATAGATGTCTACGGGACATTTCATTTCATTTGTTGCTTGCCATTTGACACTTTTTATATGATTGTAAACAAGATGCGTATCTATCGATGTGATAGTTTTTATATCATCCTGTATACGCGGCAAGCCCGCGAACGTTACAACAGTCATACGGTGGTCAGCCAGTACGGTACCAAGCGCAGCGGAGTAAAGGTCCTCTCTGTGGTTTCTAACAAATATATGGTCAATACCAGAACGTGTTGTCTTTCCATTATATTCATCTATTCTAGTAAAATCCGATATAGCACAGAGAAGGCCTGACTCCGACAACATGTTTAGGTATCTGTCCTTGATGCTGCCTTCAGTTTTTAAATCTATATTTAAGTCTCCAATTAGCATGAAATTATTTACACAGTGGTAACGATTTAGAATTCGTGATAATTCTGTCGACAAAAACAAGTGCTTACTCTTACTTGGTGGTTTATACAGTGCACACAAAGTGATTTCGAAGAGATTCGGTGTAATTATTGTGCCGATAAGGTTTTCGCAATAAAATGTGTTGTACGTGTTTAATTTAAATTTGTGCTTTTGTTGAACATATACAATAATACCTCCTCCCCGTTGATGTTTTCGTAACTTTGTGTGCATTGTATACCCTCGTAAGTTAAACATTGAGCTAATACTATCAGTGATATTCGCTTCTGTAACAATTATTACATCAATTTTATTCCGACAGTGGCTTATACAACATTCTAATTTAGCGAAATTTTTTATCATCGATCTAATGTTTACATGTATGCAGGTAAAATTTATACAGTTATTAGGTATATAGGTAAAGAAATTACTTAGAGTTGTACAGTTAAATATTTCTGAAATAAGTAATAAAGCCCACAACATAATGAGGTCCCGTAATGGTATCGCTTTTCATAATACAACATACATAGTAACATTCCTTATTGTATTACAATAAATATGTTTTTTAAATCACCAAAATCGGTCCATCCGATGTAAAGTTATAAACCAATTTGCATCAACTGATTTTATTAAATCCGCCGCTGCCTACGGACAGGCTGTGACGTCAGTCGACACTATCCGCCGCCGCCGCGCGCCGCACTATGGGATGAAAGCGTGAGTTGCGTTTCAAAAATTTGCAACTTTTTTTCTACTACACCTACGGATACAAAATTTTGCATACAGGATCTCCAATATTTAAGCTATGAAATGATACTAGAATCTTTATATATTTAATTTATTATTACACATAAAAACATACAAAATAAAAAATCGCTACTTTTCCATACAAAATTACTTTTTCCGGTTCATTGTTTGCTTATTACGAGAATATGAAGGTGATTATAAAGGAAATAATGATATAATATTGTTATTATATCACTATTATATTATATCACTAAATGACGTGATAGTTGACTAAAATACACTATAAGGGCATGGACCTACAAGAATCTTTTATTCAGGTCTGTTTATTCAGGAGACATGTTTCCCTCAAAATGTATAAAGTTAAATATAATATTACCTTAAAGTTTATCGTTGTTTGTATTCACTTTGCCCCGATGAACCAACACATCCCCATTTGCTAAACCTGAGACGTATTTGAGGTCTGTAAACACCTTTTATCATCAAAACACGGCCAATAGTATGATCCAGCAAGTCTTGTAGCTTTACGTGCACTTGTGTATGTTACTTCAATACTCGAAGCAGGCAAATAGTACGTTTTTTTTTGCGTCAGATACTCGATATGTTATAATAATGACGGAAACATGACTGAGTTCTTTTCTATAAATTTTAAATGTTAAAAATGTGTACTAGCTTTTGACATCCAAATCTTAAAAATGTGTACTAGCTTTTGACAGATCCAAATCCCCGTATAGGGCCAAAGCTTCATCTACAGAGAAACTTTTCATATTGATGGTTGCATGAAATATTTTTTCTTCGTCACCTTTTTCTCGTTTGTATTAGAGCTTCGCATTATGGCAACAATCGAATCTTTTTCCGACCCGCCTTCGTCTCTCAATTCTTGCACATATGCGTTATTTGAACCTAATGCACCGTTCAGCCATGTTGAATTTTTAGTTACAAAAAGTTCGGCTTGTTTTGTAAACGCGATCTTGAAATTTCGACGACAGTTGTTTTTGTTTCCTTTACTTACATAATAGATTATTTTGCCTGGAAGATATTGCTTATTAGCAATAGCTTTCCGCTCATAGCTTCGCCCGCGTTATTTTTGTTTTCCCGTGGGAATTTTATATTTTCCCGTAGGAATATTACCCTATGCCCTTCCCCTGGTCTCGAACTATCCCTATACCAACTTACATCACAATCGGTTCAGTACTTTCGAAGCCTATTCAATACAAACAAACAATCAAATCTTTCCTCTTTATAATATTACTAGCTTTCCGCTCGCGACTTCGTCCGCGTTATTTTTGTTTTCCCGTGGGAATTTCATATTTTTCCGTAGTAAAATTACCTTATGTCCTTCCCTTGGTCTCGAACTATTCCTGTACCAACTTTCATCCACATCGGTTCAGTAGTTTCGAAGCCTATTTAATACAAACAAACAAACAATTAAATCTTTCCTCTTTATAATATCGATCACGGAAATATGAATTAATGTAAGGGACAAAGGTCTACTTTTCAGGAGAAGCAAAAAACAAATTTTATTTTTGATAATTGCTTGTATTTTTTTCTCTTTTTATCCTACTTACTTGTTGACTATGGCAAAGTTACTTAGGTTTGAGAGCTCTACAAAGCTATGTAAGCAAATCAAAGCTCATCTTTATGGATTCCGAAATAGCATGTCCCTTACATTAAAAAAAAATGTTAATGTGTTCTATACCTTAATCGCATTTAACACAAAAATACTCTGCATTAGTGTAACAGTCATATTGACAAAAATTATATTAGTAAATTTTGAAGTAAGGTGTGCATTTTGGTTTAGTTATTGTTGCATTTTAACTACTAAATACTATAAGAAAATTCTACTTTCAGAAGCAAACTTGTGAATATTATTATGAAAACATAAAATGAAACAAAAATAAATCATTAAAACTATTTATTTTAATTCAGCATTTAACATAATCAGTCTCAAAGCTTACAATGATGGCACATTATAGAAAAAAACAATTTTTAAATGATAATCAACTGTTTTTTAACAAAAGAAAAGTATTTTCCAAAATATCAAGTTCAATAGATTTTTGAAGTCATTACGGTTATTAAGTTATAATTTTAAAAAATCAATTCAATTATCAAAATCTGCCTAAAGAAAAAATAGTACAACCTAATAATTGTTAACTGCAGCAGTTTTCATTATTTAAAAATCCAACGAAACATTGTAAACAACATAACAACAATAAACAATACAAAAAAGCTAAAACAGATCGCGATGCGATTAATTATAAGAATTAAAATCATAAAAAATAATTAAGTGGAGGAACTTATTCTCTACTAGAGTCTTCCTCATCCGTTTCATTTAAGGTATCTTTAATTTTATTTTCATACGGAATACTTAAATAATCCTTGTGATAACTTTTAGGTATAATACCTTTGTCACAAAGTTTTTTCAAATCGTTGAACTTTGCGATGGAAATTGGCAGTCTCTCTTTGTATAGTAAGGGCAGACCATCAAAATGATCTTGTGCAGTACTTACAGTCTCAGTCTGGTTCTTTACCGTTTGCTTAGCCTTTCCTTTACTCTTCACTGATCTTTTCCCAATGCCTTTTCCTTTAGTCCTAACAAATGTCTTCTTCGAAAGCTGTACTTCATGAGTACTTCCATCCTCCATCATACTGTACTTGATTTCAATTTTTTTCAAATCACATTTCTTCAATGTGCGTACACGAATATCTTTGAAACGCAAATCTTTCAGAGTAGCAGCAGTAAATGTGTTGTCAGCGACAGCCCTAAAATCAATGAAGTCTTGATGCTCTAAAACGGTAACTTCATAGGGGCCAGGTCTCTTTCTAGCAGATTGCATGAAGGAAGGCCACTGGGAAGGGCCCCAAACAATTAGTTTTTTAACCTCCCTTTCAATGACAGCATGCATTGAGTCTACGGGCATGTATGTGTGTCCAGCTAATAAATAATTAATCTGGATGACTTGCAAATTTTTAGATGTTTCCAAAAAGTACTTGAACAAGGATAGAACTACTTTGTTCTTATTTTGTCCTGTACAATTGTCACAATATAGTAACAATGTATTTACCCCTCTATTATCAATTTCTTTGAGATAGCGTAAAAGGCATGTGGCAATTTCGCAACAACCACGTTTACCATCTGCTTCTCCCCATGTGTAGCAGTATCCTTTCTGTGTTTTAGATTCATACACGGTAAAATTATACACCGCATACTTTCGTGTGTAGAACAACATCATACTGTCACCATGTGGTGTACCCAACACTTTTTGGAGATCAAAGCTAGCTGTAACAACTGCTGAGCTTTGCTTTAAATTCTGGTGTACATGAAAACGTTTATAAGTGGCTTCTTTTTCAGTTTTATGAGCAAGCATCTCTTCAGCCTTCATCTCATTTGGATTGTTTTCATATTTTGTGCATATGGAACACTTGTCCTTTTTAGGAATATGAAAAGAAAAGTTATATTCATTAAATAAATTAATAAACAATTTTTCACTTAAATAACTTTCAGAGTTTTCTTTACATTGTTTTAGATACAACCGATATACATTTGTTACATTTCGAAATTCCTGTGATAGAAACAGTTTTGTTGAATTTTTTCTACTATAGTGCGAAGGAAGTGCGGGTAAGGATTCTATATATTTTTTTGCAAAAATCTTAGTGTTTTCATCATATTTATTTGGAATTGTACGTTTTCTGTGATCTTGAGAAGATATGCCTTCGTTGGCATTGCTAATTGTATATAATAAATAGGTTTGAGATATATCTAGAGTTTTCATATACTTGACGTTGGTCTTCGCCTTCATTAATATAATACTCGTAAGAAAGTGATCTTCTGCTTAACGTTGATTTAGTCTTCTTTCGTTTAACTGATCTCGTTCTAAAACATCGCACAATCCAATCTCGTTTCCTTTCATTGCTTAAACTCCAAAATAATTAAAAATACTCTGTCTTCTCTCATCTTGTATTTCATAACATTTTCTAACACACTTTCCTTCTTTGCATGGATTATCCTGTAATTTGCGTGCCTCTTTTTGTTTTCCAGATATAGTTTCATAAGATAAACCCTTATCTTTCAATTTTTTATTAATTTTACGTTTATTTTGAGGATGCGTTTTCTTTTGCGGTACTAGTTCTTCTTGTTTTTTCCAGATTTCACTTTTTTTGTCTTTTTGGTTCTCTTTTGTTTTCTAACTTTCCCTATTGTTTCAACAGAACTATCAGATTCGTCTTTTTCTGACCAAATATCAGAACTTCCTGAAGAAAAGTCTTTGAATAATATACTATCGTCTTCCAAAACAAAATCCATGCATGATTGCGTAAATTTAGAAGCAACTCGACATTTTCGTTTCTTTTTAGCATTATCCTCCATAACTTTTTCATAAGTATCTAATATTTCATGATTACGATTTTCGCCAAGTGGTGATACACAAACAGTTGTAACCGACTCGGTATTTCTAGATTCTTCAGCATCAAATGTCACATGGTTGGCTGTTATATCTTCTTCTTCGAGTTCCATTACTATATGAGAAGTTGCAACAACAAGCGATTGCTCTTCTAATGGGTTCGATATTTTCTCTTTACAGGTTACAGATTCATTTAATGATAACTCTTTTGTAGTATTAGAGCTATTTTGCACATTGCTCAGCTCACAAAGTATTGACGGACTATGACGGAACTCTTCTGGTATTGATGTGTTAATTTCGTAATCATACGGTTTTACAGGAATAAAGGCAGTACTATTATTGTCTATTGTAATATTCTCGCATGAAGATTGTACCGTTGTGATTACAGAAGGGCCTAAGTCGGAAATTTTATAATTTAGGGACTCTTCTGAACTTATGTTATGTTCGATTTCGTTTAAACTATTCTCCATACATTCAGATAATTCTTCAACATTGTATGGATTACCATCCGATACCTTTTTAATATTTTTATTTTGTTGTTGTAGTGGCGCATTCGTTGCATTTACAATATTAATGCCCTTATGAGATGAATCTATACACTCATTATCAAAACATAGTAATGATTGACCAGAGGAATGGTTAGGATTCAAATCCTGTATTTCGTGACCAACAAAAGCTTCAGTAGTGTGAACGAGAAACCTTGCAGAACTTTTTTCAGAACATGAATTTAATTTGGACAAAAATGTAGTTGAATGATTTTTATTAGTATTTTGTTCAATATTTTTTACTGGAGTGAGAAATAGTGAAGAACCTCCATAGTCTGCTGCAGTAAAAAAAGAATGCGACCGAGAAAAGGAATTAGTTGATGTGTTGATAATATTATCATTATGTTCGTTACTATTGTGGTTTGTTTTTTTTACAGGAGTACCTATATTGGTCAGAAATGACGTACCGGTATGTCGAAGGTTTGTATCCAAATTCGAATATAGTTGATCTAAAAAACAAGTGCTAGTATTGATATCATTCAAATTCTCTTTGCCAGCTTCAACAATCAGTTCGGGTCTTGTGCATGTGTTAACCTGTACCGGACCAGTAGCTACAAGGGCCTCTTCTGAGTATAAATATTGTTTCGACAGACACAAATTTAAGCGGGGATCTTCGATACTGTCGTTACTGCTATTGGTACTAGAACTCTTCAGTATTTTTGCAGATGTACTTGGTATTTGTATATCGAATTTTACATCGCTAATTTTACGTTTTTTTGCCATTGAAGATGATCTGAAAATTAAATGTTAAAAAACCTTCGTTAAGGGAGTATTATGATAAAGAAAAATATAAGTGCAACTATACTTATAAATTAATATATAAATAGTACAATTATTAAAGTACAGTAAAACAATACCTATGTATTTAAATAATAATATTCCTTGCTGTAATGTATCAGAAATACTAATTACTTATGATATTTTTAAAAGGTAATCCAACTCAAAATAATTATGAAAGGACATTCCTCTAGAAGAGTTGTCTCTTACATTAATTTTGTATCTTAACTGACTTGACTCGCAATCAATTTAAAAACAATTAAAACCGATATTTGAAACCGAAAACTTTAATTAAAACCACCTGTTCACGCTCGAGGAAGAGCGAGTGGCGGCACTGCATTCTAGTCTGTGCAGTGACAGCTTTTTTGGCGGCCGGCCGCATGTGATATGTCAGTTGAGTCGAGTCGAAATGTCATGACATGCTTAGAGGTTATGTGCGGGCCGGAATAAAATATAATACACAATATTCAAGCAAATAGTGATTTGCGCGGCGCACCTAATATCGGGGTGCGAAAGCCCGCTTTGTGTTGTGCAAGGTGTCAAAATCGCGTGTGTGAGTCGTGGTGGCCTAATAGGCATTTGTAGTGCTCCGGTCTCCACCGGTGGATCCACTGCAGAACTTCAGGAGCCGCGACTTCCTTCGAGCTAGCTCAGGAAGTCCACCGGCTACGGAGGAGACGGACGGAGACAACGGGAATCGGGGTAAGCCACAATGCTTTCTATGAGCGGGTAGTAGGGCATCAGCAATCAACCCAAAATTCCTTACTCGGTGAAACGCCGACGTGGTGGAGTCTACTTGGGGCACCACCATCTCTTGGTAGCAGAGCGTGGTTTTTAGATTTGAGTGGTTCTTAGATTTGAGTATTTGATTAGTATTGTACAATTAATATTGTAATCATGTTGGTTGTCCAAATGGGCAATACATATTAATTGGTTTTGATTGCTGATTTTAAACCGACTACCAGCTCATTTGTGGACCGATCTCCTTAACTAATTGTCATTGTATATGAAAAATTGGGGTTAAATGTCTTTTGTTGTTCTAGTTAAGTTCTAGCATTTACCTATATTTGATTTTGGTTTGTTTTTTCATATCTTTGTTCTGCCCTTGACTATTTTGTTTGTTAAGTTGTAAACTTATACTTGAATTTGATTTGTTTAAAAAACTTTGCTGTTTAAAAAACTTTGCTGTTGTTGTAATACACTATTTTGCTGTGTTAAGTTTTAGCATTTACATTTGATTTTGTTTTGTTTGCCCTTGAATATTATGTTTGTTAAGTTATTGACTTAATACTTGAATTTAATTTGTTAATTCTGTTGTTAAATGCCTTGTTGTTCTAGTTAAGTTCTAGCATTTATACTTGATTTTGGTTTGTTTATATATTTTGTTCTGCCTTTGAAGTTCCTCCCGATCTGTTTTATTGTCTGCGGTTCTCGGTCTGTTTGTCTGTGTATTATTTTAGTGTATCTTAATTTTGGTGCAAAATGGTCCCGCCAGTCAGCCCGCTTAGTGGTGCCCGCGCGGGTGCACAAAAGATTTTGAGATGGTTTGCTAGTGCCGTCGCTTTGGTAGACCGACCAGACCGAGAACAGGCCTTGTTAATTCGGCATGAGGGAGTACCTGCTCGTTTGAAGGAATTGGAGCAGCTTTTCGTTGCTCATCAACAATATCTGCTCGACCACCCAGCCGAGGGTGCCGCTGAGTTGCGGGCAGTCGACCAATTCAATGCCGATTATGATCAGTGTTTTGAACAGGCGGATGTGATCATAAACAAGGCTCAGGCTATCCTATTCGCCCGGAGGGGTGAGTCGTGCACGCCCGGGGAGGTCAAGCCTACCCCGGCCGGCTTGCTGGGCAGACTGCCCACTTTAGACATCCCAACCTTTGATGGGAACCTGGCTTCTTGGATGGGGTTCATTATCCTCTTTGATAGCCTGGTTCACTCGAGGGACGATCTGTTCCCTAGCCAGAAATTGGCCTATTTGCTCTCTGCCTTACGTGGAGAGGCTGGTGTGCTTGTCCAGCATCTACCTGTCAACGATGACAGTTATGAGATTGCAAGGGCGTTGTTGACCGCCCGGTATCAGAATGTTCGCTTGCTAGCGGACACACATGTGGCTGCCATTTTAGGGCTGCCACGAGTATCGCGGGTCTCCTCATTGAGGAAGGAGATTTTGAACCCGCTGCTAAGCGCTATTAACGCGCTCAAACGACTTGATCTACCGGTGGACCAGTGGTCCTTTATTTTGCTCCACCTCATCCTCGATAAGCTTCCCATGGAGATGAAGGGGCGCTTTGAACAAAGGTATGGGGGCAATAGTGCCTCCTACCTACCCCCCTTTTCGGATCTCCTCAGATTTTTGGAGGATGAGTGTCGGATGACCGACCACTTGGATCTGGCTCCTATACCGGGACCGAGTACAGGCCGCTATGAGGCGACCCGGGCAGCGCCACGAAGAGAGCGCCGCCCGTACAAGCAATATACTGCAGTGCGGCAGAACTCTCCACACGGGGAGAGGCAGATGCCTTGCAAGTGTTGCAAGCGGGATGGCCATCGTTTGCCGGCCTGTCCCAAATTTGTTGGCCTACGCACCGAGGGGCGTAGAAATATGGCCAAGCAGCGGAATTGGTGCTACCGCTGCCTGGGGGCCCATATGGCATCGGCTTGCCCCCACCCACGAGATTGCCACTGTTGTGGAGGGGCCCATCACCCCCTTTTGTGCTTCAACAATAGAGACACTCGTGAGGTGGTGAGAGAGAGGGACTCGCACACGGGCGGGGGCCCTCGTAGGTCACCCACATCTCCGAGGAGATCGGAGGGGCGTGCCACCCCTCCGCGGAGATTGGACAGGCGCCCCCCCTCCAGTGAGAGGATTGGGCGCCCCACCCCCCCTACGGGCGGGGGGGATCGACGCGCCGCTTATGAGGCGCCACCGCGGGATTGGGCCGCGGTTATTAGGGAGTCACGTCAGGAGCCGATACGCTTCTCTCCCCCTATGATGGAGAGACCTCGTTTGTCACGGGCTCCCCCAACTTTCGCCCATCATGGGCACCGCCCGGCCCCCCGATGCAGCTTTGGTCGGGGTGTGTACGTGCCGGATTGGGACCCGCTCGAGCGCCTTGAGCGCCCTATTCCTCCGCCGCGCACGCATTTTTCTTCGGACCCCCCTTCCCCCCCGTTGCGGGGAATGCGGGAGGATTTTCACTAAACCAACTGTCGGCTGCAACCCCCCCACAGGAGCAGGTGCTGTTACCAACAGCCTCCGTACAGGTGTGGGGCCCGAGGGGCACCTTTGTTTTAGTTCGCGCCCTTTTGGATACGGGAGCTCAGGGTTGCATTGCCTCCAGCTGGCTGGTCCGGCAGTTGAGTTTGAACACATCTCCATACCTTGAATCGGTACGAGGAATCGGAGACCTGCGGATCCCGGATCCGATCGGTCAGGTTTTGTTCTCCTTCTCCCCCCACTTCTCTTCAGCGCCCAAAATTGGCGCTACCGCGATTGTTTATGAGAAGGTTGTTGGTCAGCTTCCGCAACAGCACGTTTCGCGCGCTGTCGTTGATGCGACATCAGGATTGACCTTGGCTGACCCTTCCTTCCACCGAACCGGTCCGATTCACTTATTGCTCGGTGCCGATGTTCTAGGCCGCGTGTATTGTGGGAAGAGGAGAGAGTTACAGAAGGGTGGGCTGGTAGCCTTATCTACATCGCTTGGGTTTGTAGTGATGGGACCAGTTAGGCATAACCCACCATCTCCATCGGTGGACAGTTACATAACTGTTAGCTCCACCTTATCGGATGTCCTTCAACGGTTTTGGGAGGTGGAAGAGCCACCTACCGTGAAGCGAGTGAACCCCTTGGACGAGGAGTGTGAGTTGTTCTACCAGAACAATACAGGTCGCCTTCACTCGGGACGGCTGATCACTCGTTTGCCCTTTTTGTCAGTTCGCCCCTCACTTGGCAGCTCTCGGCCGTTGGCCGAGAAGCGGCTGCTGTCCATGGAGCGTCGTATGAGTAGGAACTCCGACCTCAAACAGAAGTATGTCGACTTCATGCGAGAATATGAGCAACTGGGGCACATGTCGGTCTCGCGACTGGACTGGCGAAACGAGGAACATAATTTTCTTCCTCACCACGCGGTTTTGAAACCTTCCACCGGGAAGATACGCGTTGTTTTTGATGGGTCAGCTCCTACGTCTACCGGAGTTTCGCTGAATCAATGTCTGCATGCTGGACCGAAGTTGCACCACGAGGTGGGTGATGTATTGACCAACTTCCGTCGCCATGCCGTCGTCTTTGTGACCGATATCCGGATGATGTTTCGGCAGACTGTGATTCACCCGGACGATAGACGATATCAGCTCATATTATGGAGGGAGGATCCCAGGGATCCCATGCTGGTCCACGAGCTGAACACCAATACATACGGTTTGCGTTCGAGCCCCTTTGTGGCAATTCGCTCACTTGTGGAACTCGCTGAACGTGAACGATTACGATACCCTCGCGCATCCTTGGTTCTCAAGGAGGATGCATTTGTTGATGATATTTGTACGGGCTCCTCTAGTGTCGAGGAAGCCTTGATTTTGCGAGATGAACTAATTGCTCTTCTCGGGGCTGGTGGTTATGAACTGAGGAAGTGGATGTCCAACTCACCTCAGCTTTTGTGTGACTTGCCAGACGACCACCAGCAGGAGCCTCATATTTTTGAGAATGCCAACACTCCAGATTTACTGTCTGTTTTGGGAGTGCAATACAGACCTGTCCAGGACACGTTCACCTATCGATTGGAGCTGCCAAGCCCCAAGGTCTGGACGAAACGGTTGGTTTTGTCTACAGTAGCTCGTACCTTTGACCCAAATGGCTGGATTAGTCCCGTAGTGTTTTGGATGAAGTGCTTCCTACAGGAACTTTGGTCAGCCGAAGTGTCGTGGGATGAGCCCCTCTCGGGCCGTTTGCTGCGAGATTGGGAGTCCTTCATGTTGTCTCTCCCCGACATTAACCGTGTTAGTATCCCTAGACATATACTGCCTAAGGGACGGTTTACGGCCAGCCTTCATGGCTTTTGTGACGCGTCTGAGAGTGGATACGCAGCCGTCGTATATATTCGGACGGTTGATGATAGAGGAGCTGTTAAGCTCCACTTGCTAATTGCTAAGAGTAAGGTTGCTCCACTTCGGACTCGATTAACGATTCCGAAGTTAGAATTGTCTGGAGCTACTCTTCTGGTTCGGTTGATGAACCACGTTTTTGACACCCTGGGACGTAGTGTGGACTTTGAGTCGCTCTTTGCTTGGTCCGACAGTCAGGTTCTCCTGTGTTGGATTAAGAACTCCGTCCACTCCCTGGAAGTATTTGTGGCCAATCGGGTATCCCAAATACAGGCCTCGAAGGCCACGTTGATTTGGCGCCACGTGCCAGGTGAAATAAACCCTGCTGACTGTGCATCACGTGGCAGCGAAGCCCCTCAGCTTATTGACCACACTCTGTGGTGGGGTCCCGACTGGTTGTTACAACCGTCTTGGCCTTCCACACCAGCTGTGGTGAAGGTACCAAATCCGGGCTTGCGTGTTCACGCTGTCGAGACTATGGCGGCTCCAGAGCGGGAATTTTTATTAGACCGCTACAGTTCTCTGGACAAGTTGCTCGGCGTGACCGCTTGGATAAGAAGATTTATACGAAATTGTCGCCGGCCTCAGGACAAAGATTTGTGTCCGGTCCTCTCACTGCAGGAGCGCCAAGATGCTCTTCTGCATTGGGTGCGTATGACCCAGTCTAGAGCGTTTGAACCGGAACTTAAGATTTTCCGTACCGGGACGTCCAAATTGAAGGGACCCTTGGTGCGTTTGACTCCCTTTCTGGATGATAAAGGATTGTTGCGTGTAGGAGGCCGATTGAGGCACGCTAACTTGCCTTATAGATCACGTCATCCCCTGTTGCTCCCCAAGGACGGACCATTGGTGCGATTGTTGATCATTGATCGCCATGTGAAGAATGCTCATGCCGGATGTAATGCATTGACCGCGCTCCTCCAACGGGAGTTTTGGATTTTGTCAGCGCGAAGAATAATCCGATCTGTTATCTTTAGATGTCTGCCCTGCTATCGTTTACGCCCCGAGACGATGCAGCCCCAAATGGGTGATTTGCCTGCTGATCGTGTGAATGAATCGATGACCTTCTTAGGAGTTGGAACTGATTTCGCGGGACCGTTCACTATAAAAACGTCGCGACTCCGTAATGCTAAGACTGAAAAGGCTTATTTGTGTGTGTTTGTTTGTTTGGCCACTAAAGCCGTTCATTTGGAGGTGGTGAGTGCACTCACCATGGACGCTTTCTTAGCAGCGTTAGGCAGATTTGTCTCCCGCCGGGGACTGCCTTCTCTAATTCGGTCCGATTGTGGGACGAACTTCAAGGGCACTGATAGACATATAAGAGAAGTTTGTGAATTTTTAGATAAAAATAATATTGAGAACGGATCCACACTCTCCCGTAGGGGGGTAACATGGCGATACTCCCCGCCGTCTTGCCCTCACTGGGGAGGGATTTTTGAATCTGTTGTAAAGGCCGCCAAGACTCACCTTCGCCGCGTTATTGGGGAGACTATTCTCACGTTTGAGGAACTCGCGACGGTGTTTCATAAGATTGAGGCGGTTCTCAACTCGCGTCCGTTATGTCCGTTGTCTACCGACGCGAACGATTTGCAGGCCCTCACGCCGGGCCATTTCTTGATAGGCAGACCACTTAACGCCCTGCCCGAGTATCCTTATAGAGATATCAATCCCGGACGCCTTTCGCGGTTTGAGTTGCTCCAGCAGCTTACCCAGAGTTTCTGGCGCCGCTGGCACCTTGAATATTTACACATTTTGCAACAGCGCGTTAAGTGGTCAGATAAGACAAACCCACCGAGGGTTGGAGACCTCGTGTTAGTGAAGGACCCAAACCTGCCACCCTTACGTTGGCGTCGCGGACGCATTGTCCAACTTACTCTAGGGTCTGATGGTGTGCCCAGGTTTGCCGAGGTCCTAGTTGGGGATTCTGTTTTGAAGCGCGCGGTCGCTACTCTTTCTCGCCTCCCCTTAGACTGATTTGGCGGACAGTCCGGGACTGTCCGGAGCGGGGGGATGTTCACGCTCGAGGAAGAGCGAGTGGCGGCACTGCATTCTAGTCTGTGCAGTGACAGCTTTTTTGGCGGCCGGCCGCATGTGATATGTCAGTTGAGTCGAGTCGAAATGTCATGACATGCTTAGAGGTTATGTGCGGGCCGGAATAAAATATAATACACAATATTCAAGCAAATAGTGATTTGCGCAGCGCACCTAATATCGGGGTGCGAAAGCCCGCTTTGTGTTGTGCAAGGTGTCAAAATCGCGTGTGTGAGTCGTGGTGGCCTAATAGGCATTTGTAGTGCTCCGGTCTCCACCGGTGGATCCACTGCAGAACTTCAGGAGCCGCGACTTCCTTCGAGCTAGCTCAGGAAGTCCACCGGCTACGGAGGAGACGGACGGAGACAACGGGAATCGGGGTAAGCCACAATGCTTTCTATGAGCGGGTAGTAGGGCATCAGCAATCAACCCAAAATTCCTTACTCGGTGAAACGCCGACGTGGTGGAGTCTACTTGGGGCACCACCACCACCAAATGGAAATATTTGGATAGTTTTGGATACATAAAATTATTTTAGAACTAACATTTTAACATTACGTAATGTAAAGTACAAGTATAAAAATCGAACTCTAGCAAATTAACGTAAGGGACATACCTACTTGCCTACCTAATCATCAAAGCAACTTTGAGAACTTGAAACTCGTTATAATAATTAGAATATTATCCCGTAAGATAACCGTTACAAAACTATACATATATTGTATTTATTTAGTACCTAATAAGTGCAAAAATTTGTTACTCGTTTTTTTTGTTAAATATTTTTAATATTAAATTGTTAACTATCATAAACATCATCTGCTTATAAATCTTATAATATGTGTTACGATCAGGAAAGTATCGTCTTTCAGACAATATTCGCTTGCATTTGTAAAGCTTGTCCCTATAGTTCTACGTAAGTAAATAGGTAAGTACCTATACACGTTCAGCTTCGCGAGCAAGCGAATATATAGCTTTTAATGTTCAACCGGAAACTTCACTGATGTAGTTTGAACACAGTGGGTATCTTAATGAAGCTTAAAGAAAATAAAATTATGTCAAATGTTATATGTACTTACAATATCTTAATTTTTAAGTTAATAAGTTTTTGTCTTCGTGCTTGCAATGAACACAGTTGTGGTAGGTGATCTGCATCACGGGGTGCGATGTCAGAACACCTCCTCGTGGTGCACCCTGGGCAACCCGGCAGATTTTCTGCCGCGGGCTAAGAGTCTGACGAGAGGCCCCCCATGGAGGGGGGCGTGGGACGGCCGGGTTCAACCTGGCGGGCCACTTCGTGTGGTCAACCGCTTCATGCGGTACAGGGCGAAGTCCCCCCTTCTTTTCTTAAGAAGAGGTGTGGCTTTCGCCGGAACCGATTTCGGCGTCTACCTTCGCTGGTGGCAAGGTGAAGCGATTCTTATCGCTATGGTGCTTTGCACCTTCCGGAGACATTCCCTGAGCTTCGGCTCACCTGCGCGGTGGTGGATCCAGTGGGGTCTGCCATCGGGCAACCCGTAGGCCGCATTGAGCGGACACGGGGGTCCGGCGCACTGAGCGTCAGGCCGCGTGGAAGAAAACCACTATAAAAAATCACCCCAACCCCAAGGTGGCGTCTCCGTGCCGAGGGGGTGCGTGGCTGGTGGGAGACCAGTCCCAAGCGGAGTAAGGGAGTGTATCCCTAAATACACATATCATGGAATTTGGCAAAAACTCAAAACGTCCCCAGGGGGTATCAGTCCCCCCCGTAGGACCGCGCAAGGCGGCTGCGGGCAGCCAGGCGTATCTGGGGCTGGCTCTACCAAATTCCACCCTTCCGAGCGACGATACGCTCAGCTCATGCGAACCCGTTAAGAGCGGGCCACCACCGGTATCCGGGCCGGCTGGTGGAAATACCATCGACTTAACCGAGGCGGCAGGAGAGTCACAACCCCCGACAGCGGTTCCCGGGTCGTCGAGGGGTAAGAATGCGACCGGACGCAAAGAAGGAAGGAGGAGGGCCAGCATATCGGACATCATGCTGGACTATGATGCTCCTGATATGTTCCCGATTTCGGGAGAGTCCGATTGTTTGTCGGAGGGTTCCTCTGTTATGAGCACGGACAGTGGCATGAATGCCTCTACCGCTCGTCGGAAGAGGGCTCGTGAAATAGGAGGAGAGGAAGACAGCGATGATCCTTCTTTTGAAGATGTTCCGCTGTCTTCCGTTAGGACACCAAAACCTAAAGGCAAGCGAGGCAGAGGTCGCCCACCAACAACCGGAGAATACGTAGGGTTGGCAAAGGCTAAGGCGGAGTACCTCCGGCTGGAGCGCCTGGAACTACAGCTACAGGCCGAAAAAGAGCTCCTAGAAATGCCGAGAGAGCCGAGAAGCACACGACGTACGCCCCTCCCCGCAACAACATCAGCGGTGGTGGAGGCTTTGACTACGTTAGAGGAGAGCGGAGATTACCGAACGCATGGGTCGAGCACTGGCCGTCATAAACTTCGTGGCCGAAAGGTCATCGAATCTGAAGGGGACGTTTGTTAAGAAACTGAAGCAAGCAGCGAAGGACCTACGGGAGGACGCCAAAATTCTAGCTGCACGCACTGTCTCTGATGAAACGGTGCGCTTGCAGCAAGCGAACTCCCGTCTGGAGGCAGAGCTAAAGGTCCAGAAGGAGAAGATCGCCGAGCTGGAGGCGAAGATGAACGATCTCCAGGGGAGGAGTCTACCACCACCCCGCACTCCAACCCCAGCAAACCCAAACCACCGGGACGATTCTCTAGCTCAACTTAACATTGAAGAGCTAGAGAAAAGATTGATGGGGCGTATGGTTGCGCGACTCAACGCCAGGCTCGAGGGGTTAGAGCCTAGGCTGAACCCCGAGCCGCGCCTGCGCCCCTCCCTGGACCATGAGAGAAGAGCCGAGGCGGCACCCGCTCCTTTGGCTACTGAGGTGGAGATGTCTGCCGTACCCGCAGCCCGGAAGACTGCGAAAAGCACTCCCTCTGTGCTTGAAAACGCGGCTCCCCCCAAAAGGCGCAGACCAGTAAAGGCAAGGAAAGCCGCTGCGGATAAATCCACAGCGAAGGAGCCACCCTCACTACCGCCGGCCTCATCCAATATGGAGGAGGTTTGGACCACGGTGGTGAGGCGTAACCAGCGAAGAAGACGGAAAGAGGATGGCATACCGGCATCCACCACCATGCCGAAGCAGCCTCCTCCTCCCCCGAAAAAAAAGGCCCCTCCTCGGCAACCCAAACTGCGTACGCCGAAAACGGCGGCAGTCGTGCTGACACTGCAGCCAGGCGCCGAGGAGAAGGGCCACTCATACGCTGGGGTGATTGCGGCCGCCAGAGCCAAGGTTAGCCTCGCGGAGCTGGATATAGAGGGTGTCCAGTTCCGTAGGTCCTTGACTGGGGCGGCCGTAATCCTCGTCACGGGCGATAAAAAGGAGGCGAGCGCGGCCGATCTCGCTGTTGCCCTTAAAAGGGTAGTCGACCCAAATGTTGCGCGGGTTACCGTCCCAACAAAGATGGCGGAGATGTTGGTTTCCGGACTGGACGAATCCGTTCAGCCGGAAGAACTTAAAGAGGCACTCGCAAAGATCGGCGAGTGCCAAGTCGAGGAGGTCCGGGTGGGGGAGATCCGCCAGGGCCGCTACACCATGGGCACGGCATGGACGTGCTGCCCGGTGGAAGCGGCAAAGAAGATCGCCTCTGCTAAGAGGCTGCTGGTGGGATGGTCCGCCGCGAAGGCGAAGCTCCTCCAGCCCCGTGCAATGAGGTGTTTCAGGTGCCTCGAGTCGGGGCATCTGAGGATAGATTGTAGGGCGGAGCTGGACCGGAGCACACTCTGCTACCGGTGCGGGGATGCAGGGCACAGAGCGTCGACATGCTCGTCGCAGCCTAAATGCCCATTATGTACGGCGGCTGGGAAACCGGCGGACCACCGCCTTGGGGGTAAGACCTGCTCTGCCCCCAAGGCAAAAATCAACAGGAGAAGGAGGAGGGCAGCGCCAAACAGGCCACCCGAAACCCCCGGAGGGACGGAGATGGAGGTGACCGAGGACGTAGTCGGAACCCCCATCATACAAGAGGAGGCGAACGCGGGAGGGGATCCCCGCGCAAAAAATGGTAACCAACCCCAGGGCACCTAGTGCTGGGATGTTTCGGGGTGAAGAGCGGCGCACAACACCGGCGCCGCTGACAAAGCAGCTGAGCCACACGCCTTTGGCGTAGCGGGAGTCCGGAAACGGACGCATTCACGGGCAGGGGGTCAGCGGGAACAAGGCCCCGCTGTTGTCCCCTTCCCCCTGTCTTGTGACGGACGGAGGAGCTGCGGGGGTTTTTAGTGGGTAGCACCGGGCCGAGTTCGGACCGGAGAGTCCCACATATCCTCGTGGTTTGGCTCGACCACGAGGAATGCGTAAAAGCATTTTCCCCCCCCAAAAAAAAAAAAAAAAAAAAAAAAGTGATCTGCATCACCGCCTCTCTCTTCCTCACTCATTTTGTAATAACTAAAATCGTTGTTATAGGCTCGTCGTCAGTCGTCGCAATTTAAAGTAAAGCGCAATCGCACGTGTGAACCACAGAACTATGATCAACGCACTAATGTTTATTTACGATACCTAAGCATGCAGCGGGCGGACCAGGTGGGTCCGGGCATTAATTTTCTGTCTCGCTCGATACTGGTTTATTGTAGTATTAGACAAATAAAATGATTTTATATTATAATAAAGTAGTGTAAGAAACACGCAAGTTATTACAGACGCTGGCATATTGATGTAAGGGACATCATTGCCAAATACATAAATCATAAAATAACGTAAGGCTGGTAAGGTTTACAATAACGAAAACGTGATTAGGGTAGAGGCCATATATAATTTAATATGAGACATACCTTTAAACTAAAATAACGTTTTGTACAAATGCATGATACGTGAAATTTTGTGTTAAAAATTTGTTTAGGATCTTCTAAAATGTGTAATGTAAGAGACATAACATTGTCTTTTATTTCAAGATATTAACATTTCAAGTATACCATTCGATAGCGCGTAAAATTCCGAATCCAACGGTGTATATAACTCATTTTCGAGATTTTGTCCCTTACATTAATTCATATTTCCGTGATCGATATTAGTATAGATTAGTATATTAGTATTAATAAGGCCGCCTGTGCTGAACATCTGTGTTGTTTTTTAAAAATTTCTGTTTCTATATCTTTGTATGCTTTGTGTGCAATAAATCATTTATTATTATTATTATTCTTTTCAGTAAGGTTGAATGTTTTCTTGTTTAGTGCTACAATCAATAAAAAAAAAACTCTCTTTGTGGCAGGCAGGGAAATTTGTATCCTACCTACAGTAAACGAGTAGAGAGAGACTAACCGTTGTATGAGTCCATGCATAATGATATAGTGAATCTATTTGTGTTCTCTGACGTTATTCTGGCTATAACAGTGCACAATGTGGCCAGTTCTCTTTATTTGCACCTAACCTACGGCTTCATCGCCATAAGCTGCACGCCCAGATTGAAAAATGGAAACATTCTTTGTGACGGTAACATTCATAGATAAGTTAACATACATATATGCATAAAATCACGCTTATAATCCCAAAAGAGGTCTAGCAGAGCTGTAGGTAACACTCTGTTAAAACTAGGTTTTACACTCAAAGCCACATCTGGCAGTATAGGCCATACAGTACTCCAGCCTGTCGACTACACAAAACGGGCACCAAAGCCAAATATTATCAATTTTTCAGTAAACAAATCAACTAAAACCAACGACCAGGGCCCTAATTCCGCTAATCTTAACGTCGTTGTGGCGTCGTGATAGCGTTTCAATAACACTGCTTTTGTCGCTTTTATGCGCATTTTCTGCTACAATTTATTTAGCTACAATTTATTGATAAGTCAATAGTTACAAATGTTTTAGTTAGTATTCGGTTAACCAACAATAACTGTCTCAAAAGCGATGCTATTGAAGCGTTATTGACACGCCACAAATGCATTAACGCTATAGCAGAATAAGGCGCCAGGACATATGTTACACTCAAGATCATCTCAGCAGTCCAGGGGGGCTACTGCCTAACTCATAGCAATCACTCGCTATCGCTTTCGTGACATTAGAACAACAGTTTAAATGTCACCTGTGACATAAAAACTATTGTTGTAATGTCACGATAACGATAGCGAGTGTTCGCTTTTAGGCGGTACGGCCGCGGGTACGGATAGGATAGGTTTAGGTATCAGGAATAATAAAAAATGTGTGTTTTAAAAGAGAAAATCAAAAGGGAGCGCACGCTCATAGTGTAAATAAAGAATATATTCCGCGCTACGCTGCACCCTCATTGTGTGTTTCGATCATAACATCACCACCATACTATGAAATCTAGACCGCCCAAAACTGTTACGTTGCGATCCTGAAGACAGACCTGTGTTCATTCGTTCGTACATTTTACGAAATAGACCTACCTACTCATTTTGTGCTCAGAATACCAACCTATACCTACCTACATCAAAAAATATCTATTTGAATGTTTTAAACATAGATAAGAACCAAAGAAATACTCAAAGGTAAATACTAGTTTATAACTTAGTGACATAACTTTAGAGGTCAATAACCTACATATTATTATTCTAATTTTAAAATATGTAGCTTTATTCACTTACCTTTGAAGTTTCCAACCACGGATTTCGGCACTGGTGTACTTTAAATGGGTAAGTAATCAGATAACCAGATTCCATAAAAATGTCAAATATAGGAAGTTTATCCGATTGACCTTACACAAAACCGATTTCTAGTATATTACTCATTGCTCAAACTGTACTGAACCTCCTGAATACTACTACCACTATTACATAAAAAAAAAACAATATAGGTATGTAATACAATTTCGCATGAAACGCTGCGCGCGGCTTCTAGTCGAAAACTCGGGAGTGATAGCACGGATGCGGAGTCTGCCTAGAACGTGTCATGTGACGTCACACGCCTGCCAGGCGGCCGCTTGACGGAGCGATCTGTTTTTTCGTTATAATTTCGTCAATTCTCATAGTAGAAAAAAAAAATTGGTACCATTTATATTGTTTTTTAATTGTCTACAAAGCTACATTTATAGTTAAAATCGTTACGGAACCTCATTTTATACCACCCTTGTTGATAGTCTTTAAAAGTTCACACATTTTTAAAACAATCGTTTAGTTACTTGATAAACTTTCCGATAATATAGAAAACCAACGTATGAATACTTCTACTTCAAACAAAATGACACAACTCAACTAACTAACATGTAGGAAAATACTTCACGTCGTACATTTAAAACGCCTTGAAAAATATCATAGCAATAGTTTAGTTTATTGGTGTGATTGTACGAAATTGATGTGTATTTATTATTTATATTAAGGTTTTTCAAGTATTATGGATAGAAATATTTATAGCAATAAAAATATCATCATCATCAACAGCTCATATACGTCCCCACCGAGGGGCTCAAGCCTACCCTAAACTAGGGCGTTTAGGCCTTAGTCAACCACGCTGGCCAAGTGCGGGTTGGTCGACTTCACTCACAACCTGTAAAGAAATTATTTCTTCACAGGTGTGTGCAGGTTTCCTCTCGATGTTTTCCTTCACCGTAAAAGCGTCGAATATACGTACATATGAATTCAAAATTTGAAAACACATTGGTACGTGGCGGGGTTCGAACCTCTACCTCCCGATTGGAAGTCGACAGCCTTACGCACTACGCCATCGACGCTCATAAAAATAAAATTAAGTTATTTTATATTTGTGGTTTTTCGATTTTAAGGCACGTTATATTATGAGATATAACGTTAGGACTTATGACTATTATAGAAAATTTTTTAGGAATTTTAAATATTATAGATTGTGATATTTATAGCTAAAAAATTCGGTCATATTATATTTAGAGATTTCGATTTTCGGGCAAGTGATATTATGAGAAATTAAGTTAGGGGTTCTTATCATTCGGACATGTGATGATTATATCAAATAACATTATGATACGTTAGATTATGGATAAAAAAATTATGAGACAAAATAGCGAAACCTTGCAATTTACATACAATATTTATTTATTTTATTTATTTATTCACCATGTACGTTTGTGTACAAAGGCAGACTTAATGCCTGGGGCATTATCTGCCAGTCAACCTTTGGGCGATGCAGAGAATTCAGAGGTAGATGTACCAATTTCCAAAAGAAGCGAGCAACATCATCTTAATTAATACCTATATAACATAAATGTATACCTATCAACATAAATAAATATTGTTTCATATATATAGTTATATGGACATACATACATAAATATATAATTATGCACTATATGAAAATCTTAATATTGTTCGGCTATACTACTATATGAAAATATTGCCCCAACAAACTTGTGGCATTTTTGTTAATAAGCGGCAAGTTTGTTGGGGCCATAAACAAACAAACATCATGGAAGCTTGTTGATGGGAAACTAGAAAGTTTAATTCAAACTTGCATCAGGTGTGTAGACTTGTATTGCTATCTGGGGTCGCTTCGGTGCGGCACGCCACATAAAGACCAACACTTGAGTTTCTGACTCACTCTTTTCGATAAAGTCAGTATTCGGGGCGAGTGGTAGATTCTATTCAAATATTAATAACCGCCTCCGGGATCTAGTGATTTCGACCACCGGGTATTGATTGGGAGGTCCGGGGTTTGATTCCTCAGAGAGGGAGAAGCTTTTCTACTCGGTTTTGTTGGTGGGTAGGGCTTCTGAACCCACCTGACTTACTACCACCGTCTTAGGCGCATAACACATTGCACCGGACACCGCTGCGGTGTACGGAGGGACGAAAACCGCATGCGGCTACGGTTTGCTCCGTATCACCGTCCGGAGCTGCGGTGCACGACGACGCCCCGCATCACCGCATTATCTATGTTGAGATCTATTACGTGTATGCACGTCCTTTCTACGCAAAAATCCGTACGATACTGCGGCACAGTGTGGCATACCCCGCGGACAGCACCGCATCACCGTCCGGGAGTGCGGTGCCGTCGCGCGCGCCGCACAACCGCACGGTGATGCGGTGCGAGTGTGTTATACCCTGCGGTTTTTGTATACAAATTAAGATTCTCCAGTCAAAATTAAAAACCGCAGCACCGCACACCGGAGCGGTGTCCGGTGCAATGTGTTATGCGCCTTACCCAAGTTTGTCGCCACAATTTTAATATTGTTGTGTTTAGATTAGAGGTTAGATAGCCAGTTCTCAGTTGTTGAGGAGTCCAGGTGAAGCTCGCTTTCACCTTAGGCCTTATCGTCACTTACCATCAGGTGAGATAAAGGCCACGAGCTTCCTTGTAGTAGGTATGTAAAAAAATGTTTCATATCTACGAGATTTTTTTTTTAGAAAAACTCAGTTCTCGTTTTTGCGGGTACATCTGTCTTACCTATTTGTACCGTAAAGAAGCGATGCTCGTATTGCTATCCGGCTCGAAAGATGAGACAATGTGTTATCCTTGTAGCCGGATTTTTAGCCGGGCAGTTAAATTATTGGGCTCTGACTTGACATGTTATGTCATAAGCTGGCAAGGTACAGCACATTAGGCATCAAAACTGTAATTTGTATAATTAATTTTAAACCTTAAACTCTTTAAGGTTGAATTCAAAGTTGAGTGAAAAAAAATCATTTTGTGGTAGCTTAATGTGCTGTTAACGTACACTGTGATGGGAAAATAATTTCCGTACCTTAACAGTGTGAAGGTTTGGTGAGAGCATGGGTACATACCCCGCACCTTTTGCTGAGCAAGTTGACCACCTTATACAAATTTAAATTTTGTCCTCCGTGGGTTGCAGCAGAATATCAGTGTTTTTGCTTATATTATTTTTGGCAAAATTTCACTGCTGAGCTATGGCATTTGTTTCGCTGCAACACACACACAAACACACCTCATTGTAGAAATACCTATCACTATGACGCTGTCCTAATAATTAAAATAACAAATAATAAAATGCAGGTTCACCACGATGTTTTCCTTCATCGTAGGAGCGTCAGACAAATGTACATATGAAATTCAAAAAACGAAAAACACATTGGTACATGGCGGTCTCGAGCCCCGGACCTCCCGATTGGAAGGCCGAGTACCGAGTCCGCAGCGCCACCGACGCTCCATCGCAGCGCCAACGATGCAGATCAGACTCTGTGTTTCAGTCTTGAATATTGCGGATATTCAAGACTCTGAAACACAGAGCAGCTCATGTTATTGTCTTTTTTTGGTCACCCATCCGAGTCTTAACCACTGCGAACGTTGCTTCACTTAGCAACTGAACGCTCAAGCTGATACCCCACCAAGCTGAGGCCGCGCCGCAACGAAGCCTTCGATGGGGTGCATCAAAATACCGTCAAAAAGAAGTTTTCGGGGTTAGAACCTTTGGCCCATTATGCCTTACCTGCGTCAGTAATTAGCTTGTTGTGTACGTGTGCCGACTCAGCGCCATATTGGGCTCGAGCCATAGTACACAAGAGCACGGTAGGATAAATTAATCAAACATTATAAAAACAAATTCTTTAATGGCTTTGTAGAAAAAATGAGAATCTGTGTATAATTCATAAGCATTGTCTGAGATATTTGTTGGTTGTTGATTTAGAATTTTGATATCGGTGATTGATAATTATTAAAATGGCTTTTGCAGCTGTAAGTAGGTACCACAGATACCAGATTCTATCTAGGATTCTAGGAGGAAAAGTGGAGATAAAGCTACAGTTTTCGATTAATTAAGTGCATGACAAAGGAGAATAAATCAGAATTGAAAATAAATAACATAAAATAAACAAAATTTCGTGACTGTCTGTGACTGTAACAAATCCAGTCCTGTTATCTATAATTATTATTAAATATTGTGATTTTGACAGTAGAGACATTATTGGAAGATAACGTTTTTAATTCGGGTGTGCATATTCAACTACCTATTTAACAGCGTACAAATGTATAGTCGATTAGGTGACAGATTTCAAGCGCTTTTTGTATGAAGTGCTCTATCTACGTTTGGTAGTAAATCAATGGAAGATAACTATAACCCCGTCCAGAAAATTAACGCAACCCGAATGTTATTTTGTTATGTTTCATTCTAGACTACTGGAATTGTAATTTTTATTTATTATGAGACAAATTTTTAACAGGTTACACTTTACTTAAATAAACCCCTCTAGCAAATTTATTAGAGGTTCATTAAAACCTTAATTGAGATTCAATAATTGTTACAGAACCTTAAATCTACGTTAAACAATATTAAGATTAACACAAGAAAAATATCACCTCTGGCAGGATTCAAACCAGCGACTTCAACAAGCCACCATAGATTACGTACTCAATCCCGGTAAAGGTTCTCTGTGGTCTTTTTATATTAAAATACAACCTAGACATTTCAACTTCCTTGGGATATCGAGAGACTCGAAATTTATCTTAGACACGCGCATTGAAAACATTCATAATGGCTTATAAAATGTATGGGTATGTTTCCGGAGGGAGACTCTGTACCAGGGTTCTGCTTGGGTACCTCAGTCTTACCTATTTCTACCGCAAAGCAGAAGCGCTTGCATTGCTGTGTTCCGGTTTGAAGGGCAAGATATGGCAGTGAAATTACTGGGTACCGTAACTTTACATCTTATGTCACAAGTTGGCGATGTACACTGTGGAGCTTGCAGATTTGCTGCGAACCTCACGAGTGCTACATGTATATAGGCCGGGCCGGCCGGGTTCCGGGATCGGCGTTTGCTCTTGGATGGTAGTATCACGAACACGATTACTAATGAATTTTGACGTTGCTGAGTGAGCGTTGTTAGTGGTTTGGAGGTTTGGCCCAGCCTTGATATTAATATACTCGTATATATGGTAGTGTGTTTCGTACATAGCTTTGTGCTCAGATTAATAGTTAGAACATGTTTGTAACTTCAATTATTAAGATTTGCCACGAAGTTCATTCTCAGCAGTGTTTTTGTGTGTATTTACTAGAATTTAAGAAACTTGAGGTCAACGATGTTGACTTCACGACAATATATTAACATGTTTGTATTTATAGAGATGTTTCTTTATGAGACTAATTGTGTTACTGTTTCTTGACATTAATAAATAAATACCGTTATAATTGGTTAAGAATAAAGAAACTTTCAAATGATATATTTCAAAGACACCCAACTTAACAAAGAACGCTTCATTGTTTTCTATTATACAATATGGCCACTTCCAGATACTATGCTGAGTGTTGATAACAGCCATGTCTTAAGAAGCACTTGCAAGGTTAAGGGGAATGGATTAACGTAAAAATCAGTGACATTCACCCATGTGATTTGTCTCTAGAGCGCCACAAAGAAATTTTATATTGGTTGTTAAACCTATTAATCAAGGGCATTGATCAGATGCAAAAAAATCGTGAGACGCCTGCATTTCTATGAACAATCATGTCATATGAATGCTATTTACACATTAACTCAAGTTGCACTACACCCCACGGTTGTTTTACAACAACAAAGAAGGCGAGCTAAATAAAACTGTTCAAAAATGTTTCGATAGTTCCTCGGCCTACTGACCCAAATACACTGTGGCATTATACTACACAGGACATTGATTGATCGTGCGATGAAGAGAGAGATTAATAGAGCAAGATGTAGCCCTGACGGTGGAAATTGAACTCTGTTGCCGGCCGATAAGGGCTGCGCAATTAAGCCTTTGATTAGCAGCCGGTCGCAGCGCAAACAGGCGCCTCGATACAACCCGTTATCAGTGGATGTAAATAGAAAGCTCGCTGATGGAACTGTCTTCGCCTTGTGGAACAGTGCGTCTTAAAGGATTTCTATTAAGTAGCTCACACTCAGATCACCTTTTTATCAAAGTCGGTTAGATAGTTTCGGAGTTTATCCCGGACAAATATCGTGACACGGCAATTTTTTTTTGTATTCGGTTTTATTTTTGTGAAAAAATGTTTTTAAATTTTTTTAGTTACTACATATTAGAATTTAAGTCATGGTATACACACGAATAACTTAAAATAAAATGTATTTCGCTCTAAACAGTTTCGAAAGAATTATTCCCGAACTCTTAATCTACCAGAAACCTCATCAGCTCAGTAACATGACATGATGACTACCATATTTTAAGAAAAAACATGAAACACGTTGGACGCGCCTATGAAATTCAAGGGTTTCCCTCGATTTTCATGAGATCCCATCATCAGATCATGACATCGTGACAATGGGACCACCTTGTCATCATCATCATCATCATCACAGCTCATATACGTCCCCACCGAGGGGTTCGAGCCTACCCTATGTTAGGGTGATTAGGTCTTAGTCAACCACGCTGGCCCAGTGCGGATTGGTCGACTTCACATACAACATTGAATTTCTTCGCAGATGTATGCAGGTTGCCTCACGATGTTTCTTCACTTCACCGTAGGAGCGTCAGACAAATGTACATATTATGAAATTCGAAAAGAAAAACACATTGGTACATGGCGGGTCTCGAACCCCGACCCCCCGATTGGAAGGCAAGTACCGAGTCCACAGCGCCACCGACGCTCTCACCGACTATACTCTGTCGAAAACAAAAATAATTTTGAAAATCGTCTCACAAATGGCGGAGTAATCGGTGAACATACATAAAAAAAATAGATACAACCGAACATATAATCTCCTCCTTTTTCGAAGTCGGTTAAAAATACTAACATGCAACCTCTCCATGACCGCGCTCAGCTCGGGTGCGGATTAGCATCTCTACATTGAGCTCCGGCGAGTTTAGCTGAAATGGATGTAATCGCCACTAACAGTAGTGTTAAACCAACTATTATGTTTCGGTGTCAGTTGCAAGGGCTAGCAAGCAACTGCACTAATTCCAAGATTAGTACAGATGCTTAAAAGTTAACGTCTATTTTGCGAAAGTGAAGATTTAGACCTCCGCCACGGAAATTAGGTCGAAACACGCGTCTCGATCTGGAACGCATAGCTTCCAAGGGGCTGTCACGAATGCAGTTCGCAGCAGGAGAAACTCGTACGCACTAGTCAAACGGAGCGCACGATCGGTAAGCGAGCCAGGCACCAAGCACAATATAGAGAACGATCTCTATATTGTGCACCAAGCGATGCCGAGCGGCTGTAGCCGTAGGTATAAAATTTCAAAGAGGGGTCAAGCCCACATACTGTATTATACTAATACCATGCCTCCGCCTTCCCTGAGGCAAGTGACAACAGGACTGGATGGAAATGACTAGCCATCTGCAAAAAGGACAGGTATCAATGCAAGTGTAATTGCATTCTCTAGGCCAGTGGTTCTTAACTGGTGGTCCGAGGATAACCGGTGATCCGAGGATCACTGGTTATCCCTAGAAGCAGTCGAAGTGGTCCGCGAAGCCATCCTAAAAATAATATTATAGATAATAAAACAAACAACCTTTTATTCATATTCGTATAATGGTCTAGAGTTGGTGTTCCATGGCTAGACAGATATTTGTAAAATGGTCCCTCGTCACTAAAAGGTTATGAATCACTGCCCTAAACCTTCATTCGCATACTACCTGGGGCCTTACCATGATCGCTTATAGCAAGGTAAAAATAACATTGCAACATAGACACCGCTCTTGCTGCGTATAGCGCCATCCCGTTCCAGTGCGGTTTTGATATTGTTTTAGGGAGTAAATAGGTTTTTAAAGGGTCGGCAACGCGTTTTGTGATGCCCCTGGTGTTGCAGGCGTCCATAGACTACGGTAACTGCTTACCATCAGGCGGGCCGTAAGTTTGTTTGCCGGCATCTTAGTATAAAAAAAATATATAAAAAAATTGTTTTGGGCGATCATGGTTGGGGGGCAGGATTAAATTGAGATAAGAAGGGCAATCGCGTTATTTAGAACGTTTCACCTCAAATCAGAAACGTTTCCGTTCCCATGCATCTTGACAACAACTTGACAGCTTTGAGGTGTCAAAACATAGTTATGGGAATGGATACGATTATATAATAGCTCTATGACATGCGATTTAGATCACTGCACATTTCGTGAAAAAATCTTGTTTTGATTTATTCATTTTTAAGTTTTTTAGGATTTTTAAAGAAAATACAAAGTCAGAATGTCTTGTTCGAAATGTGTAAAATGCTATGTTAGAATCTTATTTAACGTCAAGTTCCGTCACACCTGAGCTGCAGTTAATACCCTGTCGTCCAAAATTTGTTTGCATCCAGTCGTTGCAAAATCACCGATCGGCTGTCACATATTACAGGAAACGCATCATTGCTTGCAGTCCGTGCCTTGATTCCGTAGCTTACAACTGTCGCTATGGCTTTCAAGCTTATTGCTAACATACGAAAAAATTTAATCAAATCAAATCAAATGTCTTTATTTGCGGATACAGGTATGATATTTGTTTACAATAAATTTCATGTGAGAACAGCCATATCCTGCCTTGTGGCATGCAAATACCTTTTCTTATCAAAGGTAGTATTATATTTCTGAGGCAAAAGTATATAATGTTTTATAAAAAGATATCACTTAAATTTTAACTACATTGAAATATTATTAATTGTCGAGTTATATATTTAATGTCATAAATTGCAAAATTAAGTATTGTAATGCTTTTTCTGGCTAAATTGTAGTAATATAGGGAAATCTTAAAGTTGAAGGAAAAAAAAACAAACTTATTCCTTTAGTCCGATACAAAATGAAAAGCTTTATTCTGGTAGGTACATGGTTGTAATTCACTTATGCATAATGTTACTGAAGTTAACAAAATCCCTCAATGCAAAGCACTTAACTAAATTTTTATTTAATACAAGCCAAGGGCAGGATGGTTCAGGTTTGTTTGATCAATCTCGGCAGGTAAAAATCAGGTTCAAATTGGGTACAAAACTACAAAATGAGGGGCAATAAAGTACACGAACAAATAGTTATAGGTTTCCTTTTTTTTAAAAGAAATTAGTAGCCTTCCCCGGAGCGGTTGTTAGTGGGTCATACCTTCAATGCTAAGTTTCTGCGATCACGGGTCAGAGATATAATATTCCAATTTCTTAACTTATTCTCTGTTTCTAATATTATTTGTGTAATTCCACAGAATTCCTCCTTGATATTAGGTTATTAGGTAGGTTAGTTGCAGCGGAGCCCTACGGCCTCCGGGAACTGCCCTGGAGATTCATAGCACAGTGTTATGTTAAAAATATAATTAAATATGCCTATGATCTTGAGGTCAGTGGGTCTAACACTGAGTTCTGAAGGAATCCCAGTCAATACATTTGAACTTCATGTAATAAACATAGCAAATGAATTCTAAAACATAATTTTTAATAAATCGACAAATTGTCTTATTGGTTAGTTAATAAAAAGGGACCTATGGAGGGGAGAGCACCTATTTTGTGTATAATTATTGCTATTAATAAAAAGAAAACAGCTTAATTTGTGAGTTCTTTGCCAAAGAAGGATGTGAAACTTAATATTGTGAAAATTTAGAATTTAACATGAAATTCGCAAGTGTTACTCAATATATGCCTTAATCCCACTAAGATGCCGTTTACTATCAAGGTTTTTTAATGAAATAGGGGATGAAAAAGGCGAATTTTGGAAATGTAATATGTTTGATTTAATAATCAATTTACCCACAAATAAAAATAAAATTAACAAAATCTGTTTTAAATCATGAAATATAATAAGTTAATTAGATACCTTAGTGTGGGCGGAGTATTATCTATTGATATAATTTATTTATTCAACTAATTCACCGAATCGCGCGCCGGCGATTATAAATATGATTGAGCTTTTACTCTTCAAGCTGAAAACAAAAATAACTCACTTTGTTAAATTCAGGGTGGCTTTTCGAATTAAATTCACACGGAAAACGAGAGAAATACCTACGAAATAAATATATAAAAACTTTATGATCTTCAAATCAATAACAAATTACTTCGATCGATGTCTCACAGACTAGTCATAACCTAGACGATAGACTAAACCAACGCTCCACTTGCGCGCAGATTTGCGTTTATGTGGAAGCGACGGAGCCGAGGTCCGTTTGCTGAATGTTAAGCGCCGTATTGGCGACGGAACCTCTCCTAAAACCAAATTCATTTCATAACACTCGTAAGACTCTTAACTTGCTTCAAGATGTGTCAAGTCAACATACGGATCTTTCGAAATTCTACAATACCTATGCAATAAGTATTTCCAGCTAAAGTTATGTTTAGTTGAAAAACAAAACGTAATGAAAAATTAACCTTAAACAAATTGTGAATGCTTTCCAAATTCTATTCGACGAAACTATAATTATATGATCTATAAGTTTAAGTGTATTTTATTAAAATATGTCTATAGAAATGATCAAAACAAACGGTCCAAATGTCAAATTCCGAATTTTGAGAAAATCAACCCACCTGAATGGAAGCACGGGATTTTGGGCGAAAAAAAACTATCTTTGTAAATAAGGCCAGGATAAACGCGAGATTTATTTTGTTTATGCAAAAAGTGAATAATGACCAAAGATAATTGCAAATGTCACTGACGTGACGTGAAACGACGTTGACGTTGACACTTGACATTGATATTGTGAAATTAATTGACAAAGTTATTGTAATTATGATTTTAGTTGTGAAATTTGTGTTAAAACTACAGTGAAACCAAAGTGTTTTTGCAAAATTAGTGTTTTATGAAATTTTAAGAAAAAACAGTGTTACAGTATCCCCCCAACCACGATAGAATTCACGTAGGGAATTCGTCTGACGCCTCGTCAGCCTCAAAACCTCCTAACCAACCAAACAAAATTATCATAGTTAGAATCAATTAGGTACTTAAAAACTATTCATTCGTGATAAACTCTGTACCCAATTACGCCTAACGTTATTTTTTTTTTTTATAAGTTTATTTATTTGTATAAGATAAAAAATAAAGCTTTAAATATAAACGTGTGTAAATAAAGAATATTTAACATGCATGTACCTTAAATCTACGTAAATCCATTAATATGGTATGTTAAAGATTGTAATAAAAAAAAACCACATTCACCAATAAGGTGACAAAATCTAGCGCGAAACTACTGCTGCTAGCACCTACATGGTTGTAAAAAAAATATTCACCAATAAGGTGGCAAAATCTAGCGAAACCTCTTCTGCTAGCACCTATATGGCTGTGATAAATAGGCAAAAAGCATTATATCCTATGCCCATCAAATATAAGAAAGTAATAAAAAAAAACTGTAGTGTCAGGACTGACGCCGAGATGGCGTTGTTAAATAAGTATATCTTGACACTAGCAGTGTATAGCAAGTAATGTCAACAACCACCGGTAGATGCCGTTATTACAGACATTTTGACTCTAATCGTCAAATAATAAGTAGAAAAAAACAATAAAAAGGAAATAAAAAAAAAATGAGTTGCATGGTGTCGTTGCCCCTGATCGTCGATATTGATTTTCCTACGTTTCCAGCTAGATGTAACTTCCTCCATTATAAGAATATAGCAAAGGCTTATTTCTAGAGTTGCAAACCGCTCCTGTGAGGAATTCAAAATTAATTTTGTTGATTAGAGTAGAATACATATACAAATAATGAACAAGACACGTTTATATTTGTGATCTTGTGCTAAATGCATCTATCTAACCACATAACAGTTATAATAAGTACATACTTGTTCCTTAATTCTGGTATCAGATACTAAAGAAGTAATATCCATTTTATATAATGGTAGTAATAATATATTTATAATGGTATGAACTAAGACACGTATAATATTTGTGTTTTAGATCTTTATGTACTTATGTAATGGTAATATCAATTTTGAAGATGTTAGGTAAATGGAAACTTAAGTATCAAGGCAAATCAATAAAAAAACGACAGGGACAGACACATGCAAAAACGCCGCCAGATGTTATATGGCGCGTTATCCTACACTCGGGTTCTACGAGACGCCAGGAAGAATGGCGGGGTGGGTATTCTGTGACCGCCGCACCCGCGGTGCCTAAATAGTTTAAATGCTTATAAAAATATGGCTATTTTCATAAGAGTATAAAAATGAAAATTAAGTAGGTATTATGTTACTAGGTATGTAATTTAGTCACTCGAAGTATCTAAATTTTTAAAATCTTTTATGTGCCACTTTCCTATGTATTTTCCGTTCTCGTCTTCGAGCTCATAGACGAGGCGAGAAAGCTTACGTATAATTTTACAACGTTCATATTTAGGGGCAAGTTTAGCAGTAAAATATTTATTAGCAGAACTCTGCTTGTACGTCCGCTTCCACACAAAATCACCAACATTAAAAGAGATATCTCTGCGTTTGTTGTTATAGTATTTTATATTCCTTTCATGGGCCTTACGCAATGACTCTCGGACTTTGATGAAAATGTCACCGAGGTGGCCAATATTAGACGCATGAGTATCGCGTGGTACCACAACCAACTCTTGGAGATCTTCGAAGCCACGGTAAATACTACCATCTGTGACAGCTTCCCTACCGTGTACTAGCATGAAAGGAGTATAAGAAGTAGACTCATTTACTGAGGTGTTCATGGCAAATTGTATTTTATGTATGTTAATATCCCACGTTCTATGATCGTTCTCAACAAACGAGGAAACTGCAGTGATTATTGTGCGGTTATAACGTTCCACCGTATTAACTTGTGGACAATATACTGGACCCAAATGTACTTGCGGAATATTGTATTTTTCATATAATGCCTGAACCTCATGACTTATAAATTGCGAGCCATTATCAGACATCACCGTCTGTGGTATTCCGTGAACCAGAAATACATGGTCTTCTAACCTTTGCGCTATAACTTTGCCCGTTGCACGCCGTATAGGAAATAATAAACAATATTTTGTAAAACAACACACAACTACTAGTAAAAAGGTGTTTTGCTGTCGAGACATCGGCAGTGGACCAACTAGATCAATGCTGATGCACTGGAATGGTCGACAGCAGACCTTGGGTTCCCCCATAAAGCCAGCTGGCGCTAGTGAGCTATGTTTATATGAGTTGCAAGTGGCACAATTTTTAATAAATTCCTCGGTATCTTTATGCATACCGGGCCAAAAATACCGTAATTTTAATCTTTTATAAGTTTTTGCAACGCCTAAGTGCGCAGCAATTGGTTCAGAATGGTTACTTTTCATAATATCCTCCCTAAGCTCCTTTGGTACAACCTCTTTCCACTGGTAGTCACCACAGAGTTTGTTAGTGCTTTTTGTAAATCTAAAAAGCCTACCATCAACAATTTGAAAATTGGGACACGCGCGCGGCCTATCCGTGCAACGTTTTAATATATTGTTATACCAAGCATCGCTGGAAGTAAATGCGTCTACGGCTGCCACTGGTACAGAACGTGATAGTGCATCCGGTACGACGTTTTGAGATCCACTACGATGCTCAATAATGAAATTATAAGGCGATAGCCTACACCCCCAACGCGCTAGTCGTCCTGTCGGATTCTTAAGGTTTAAAAACCACTTTAGACTAGCATGGTCGGTAATAATTTTAAATTGTCGACCACCTTCAAGGTAAGGGCGGAAGTGTTCAACGACATGTACCACGGCCAATGCCTCTCGCTCTGTAGCGGAATAGTTACGTTCAGCGGGTGTTAGTGAACGGCTACAGTACGCAACAGGATGTTCTTGTCCATCTACAACCTGGGTTAAGGTACCTCCTAACCCGAAATCAGAAGCGTCACAGTGGACAGCAAAATCTTTCGAGAAGTCAGGACATACCAGAACCGGGGAAGTAGACAGTGCGAGTTTTAGGTCGTTGAACGCCTCGTCTGCCTCGGTCGTCCATTTGAAAGGGGGCGCGCTCTTACGGGTAGAAGTAAGAGCATTAAGGGGACCAGCTCTATGACTAAAATTTTTTATGAAACGCCTATAATAAGATGCAGTTCCCAAGAAACGTTTGACGTCTTTCCTGCAGGTGGGAATAGGAAAGTCTACTATAGCCTTAATTTTGTCAGGATCCGTGCGCAGACCATATTCGTCAACCACATGACCCAAGAATTTCAGCTGTCTCCTGAAGAACTGGCATTTACCCATGTTGACAGTAAGGTTGGCTAGTTTAAGTCTCTCCTTTACCCTACGTAGGAGCTGGAGGTGATCCTGGAAGGCCGTTGGGCCTTCAGGAGTAAGTAAAATTAAATCATCAACATATACGAACACCTTATTGTCAAACTCGGGCCCAAAGAGGCGGTCCATCAACCGCTGCTGCGTAGCTGGAGCTGCAGTAAGTCCAAAGCACATGACCTTAAAGTGAAACAAGCCTCTGCAGGGAATAGTAAAAGCAGTTTTCTCTCTGGACTCAATAGAGTCCAAAGGAACTTGGTAATATGAAGACTTAAGGTCAATAGAAGATAAGTACTTAGCGTTTTTGAGCTGGTCCAGAATATGGCTAATATAAGGCATAGGGTAAGCGTCATGCTTTGATATGGCGTTAAGTTTTCGGCTGTCCAAGCAGAAACGTGATGACCCATCTGATTTAACCGCTAAAGTAACGGGGTTGTTCCATGCACTTCCGCTAGGCTCCACAACATCATCCTTCAGCATTTGGTCTAGGTGTTTATTTAATTCTGCCAGTTTAGCGGGTGAGACTACATAATACCGTTGTTTAATAGGTGGGTGGTCACCGGTATCAATTTTATGACTCACTAAGTGTGTCCTACCTAGGCCTTTCTTTTCTGCGGAAATGTCATCAAATTGCTTTATGACGTCATTGACCAGCCTACGCTCAAGCTTAGATAAAGTTTCAAAATCATGTAAAGCACGGCTGCCTGACATAACTGTGTACACCTGATTATTATTTTTATATAAATGTCCGCTATCTTCTAACAATGATAAAATATCTGGCGCAATATTAAATTCCTTCCAGAAATTTAAGCCAAATAACAACTCTGTAGCAACTCCAGGGACGACGTAAAATTTAATAACACGAGTTTTATTCTCTATCGATACTGGTAAAAATGAATACCCAGTTACTCGTGAAGTAGAACCATTTGCAGTTTTTATAAAGTCTAAGTCCTCAGACTTATGTAAAGTAGCGAAATCTTTAAAATATTTGTATGCTTGCCCTCCCACAATGGAGATCTGTGATCCTGAATCCAGTAATCCTCTGAATTCCAAGCCAAAAATATTAATCTTCAGATAAGCTCTGGTATCATTATAGGTGGCGGTAGTAGTAGCGTGAACCGATGTAACCTTACCTTTATGCGTATGTATGTTACTAGCTTTATTTACATTATTATAGAATTCATTGTATTTCTGCCTTGATTGTTCAGAATTACAATGTTTATTATAAAAATATACTGTCTTATGCCATCGGTTCACTGCTTGGCGTTTTTTGGAATCTCTGCGGTTGAAGGTTTTGAAGAAGTGCACTTTGGACAATTATTTGCATTGAACCCCTTTTCTCCACAACGATAACAAATAAGTACCCAAGGCGCCTTGCAATACCTCAAGCTGTGGCCATTTTTACGACAGCGGACACAAAAAAGATTATTTTGTGTATTATTCACTGGCTGAATTGAAGAGACTTTTGGTGGAGCCTTGCTACTACTATTACCACTAGTATTTTTGTAACACAAATCGGGAGCCAGAGAAGAAGTGGTGACCCTAGGAGGTTCACTGAAATGCACCGATCGCTCCTTTGCACCTTCTAATAACCTACATTTTTTCTTTAAATCAGTCCAAGATTCCACTGGGGCTAGAGCAAGCTGAGTAGTATAAAAAGGTCTTATATTAAACATGATAATGTTCAATTTATCATCATCAGAGATTGGTTTCGAT
The DNA here is from genome assembly GCA_963935595.1 of Schoenobius gigantellus. Classification (NCBI taxonomy): domain Eukaryota; kingdom Metazoa; phylum Arthropoda; class Insecta; order Lepidoptera; family Crambidae; genus Schoenobius; species Schoenobius gigantellus. The sequence goes on along the minus strand of OZ012561.1, from coordinate 734,237 downwards.
AATCGAGAAAAATAATTTTGCATAATGCTGAGATAATTCACAATGCTTTCATCGGGGCCCTGAGTACGACTTCTAATTTCCTGCATCAAGCGATGGTCATAATCAGATGGAAGATATTCCTCGAGAAGCAAGGTCTTCAGCTCAGACCAATTGTGAACGTCCGACTTTACTCCTCGATACCAGCACAGCGCTTCATCAGTAAAAAGTTCAGCCGCAGAACAGAAAAGCTTTGAATCTGAAAGGCCACGAGACAAGCATAATTCCTCGAGGCGTTGTAAGAAAGCTTTAATGCATGTCTTGCCATTGAAGCGTAAATTTAGTTTATGCACGGAGCAATCATTAGCTGTGTTGTGTGTAGTTGCAGTGGAGTGCTCAATAGGTTGTTCAGGTGCCAAGCTACTTTTAAAATTATGACAAATATTATCTATTTTAACAAGAATGCTATCTAATCTATTATTCAGAGAAGTAATTAAAGAAGTAAGATTATTATCATCATACTCCGATAAAGACAAGCGACCAATTCTGTGGAATAAGTGGTGTGCAAGAGTTTGAATTCTATTTAACACCTTAAGTGATGACGGTTTACTTGAAGTACTTGTGATAAGTTTCTCAAGATCATCTAATTTCTTTTGAATTACTTTTAATTCAATATTGACATCAAGATCACAAGTCAGTATTTCATCAGAAGGCAGATCTTTATTGAGAGTACGGATCTGTGCTCTCAGAGCCATCACCGTGTCAGCTGGTTTCGAACCCCTGATTTTCACCTCATATTCTAGTTCATCTTTGTTAAGTAAATTAAAACTAATTGGTCTTTGTTCCATTTTTGTAAAAATATACTACGCTCTATTCTATATGATAAGTTAATTTTACAATATTATTTATGTTATATACTCAAACTATGAACAAAAAATCTTAAAATATATTCACCTTTGCAACTGTAACTAAAATTTGTTTTTTATTTATACCTATCTGAACCAAACCTGCATAGAATTCTTATTTATCTTATAACTAGTGAGACCGGCAGACGTTCTCCTGTCCGATTCCAGCGCCACCTACTGGGTCCAGTTGTACTTTTAAACCTTCCCTGGACCTATTCAAATACACATAACATTTCGTAAGAATCGGTCGAGCCGTTTTTGAGTTTTAGCTTAACTAACACACAACGTTAAAAAAAAGAAAATTATTAAAGATACATACCGAGATGGATCAACACTATCTGAGCATTTGACCAGAATAATGGGCCATATAATACCACAAAACCTGCTGTATATTCGGGCGCCAAATTGTAATGCTTTTTCTTGCTAAATTGTAGTAATATAGGGAAATCTTAAAGTTGAAGGAAAAAAAAACAAACTTATTCCTTTAGTCCGATACAAAATGAAAAGCTTTATTCTGGTAGGTACATGGTTGTAATTCACTTATGCATAATGTTACTGAAGTTAACAAAATCCCTCAATGCAAAGCACTTAACTAAATTTTTATTTAATACAAGCCAAGGGCAGGATGGTTCAGGTTTGTTTGATCAATCTCGGCAGGTAAAAATCAGGTTCAAATTGGGTACAAAACTACAAAATGAGGGGCAATAAAGTACACGAACAAATAGTTATAGGTTTCCTTTTTTTTAAAAGAAATTAGTAGCCTTCCCCGGAGCGGTTGTTAGTGGGTCATACCTTCAATGCTAAGTTTCTGCGATCACGGGTCAGAGATATAATATTCCAATTTCTTAACTTATTCTCTGTTTCTAATATTATTTGTGTAATTCCACAGAATTCCTCCTTGATATTAGGTTATTAGGTAGGTTAGTTGCAGCGGAGCCCTACGGCCTCCGGGAACTGCCCTGGAGATTCATAGCACAGTGTTATGTTAAAAATATAATTAAATATGCCTATGATCTTGAGGTCAGTGGGTCTAACACTGAGTTCTGAAGGAATCCCAGTCAATACATTTGAACTTCATGTAATAAACATAGCAAATGAATTCTAAAACATAATTTTTAATAAATCGACAAATTGTCTTATTGGTTAGTTAATAAAAAGGGACCTATGGAGGGGAGAGCACCTATTTTGTGTATAATTATTGCTATTAATAAAAAGAAAACAGCTTAATTTGTGAGTTCTTTGCCAAAGAAGGATGTGAAACTTAATATTGTGAAAATTTAGAATTTAACATGAAATTCGCAAGTGTTACTCAATATATGCCTTAATCCCACTAAGATGCCGTTTACTATCAAGGTTTTTTAATGAAATAGGGGATGAAAAAGGCGAATTTTGGAAATGTAATATGTTTGATTTAATAATCAATTTACCCACAAATAAAAATAAAATTAACAAAATCTGTTTTAAATCATGAAATATAATAAGTTAATTAGATACCTTAGTGTGGGCGGAGTATTATCTATTGATATAATTTATTTATTCAACTAATTCACCGAATCGCGCGCCGGCGATTATAAATATGATTGAGCTTTTACTCTTCAAGCTGAAAACAAAAATAACTCACTTTGTTAAATTCAGGGTGGCTTTTCGAATTAAATTCACACGGAAAACGAGAGAAATACCTACGAAATAAATATATAAAAACTTTATGATCTTCAAATCAATAACAAATTACTTCGATCGATGTCTCACAGACTAGTCATAACCTAGACGATAGACTAAACCAACGCTCCACTTGCGCGCAGATTTGCGTTTATGTGGAAGCGACGGAGCCGAGGTCCGTTTGCTGAATGTTAAGCGCCGTATTGGCGACGGAACCTCTCCTAAAACCAAATTCATTTCATAACACTCGTAAGACTCTTAACTTGCTTCAAGATGTGTCAAGTCAACATACGGATCTTTCGAAATTCTACAATACCTATGCAATAAGTATTTCCAGCTAAAGTTATGTTTAGTTGAAAAACAAAACGTAATGAAAAATTAACCTTAAACAAATTGTGAATGCTTTCCAAATTCTATTCGACGAAACTATAATTATATGATCTATAAGTTTAAGTGTATTTTATTAAAATATGTCTATAGAAATGATCAAAACAAACGGTCCAAATGTCAAATTCCGAATTTTGAGAAAATCAACCCACCTGAATGGAAGCACGGGATTTTGGGCGAAAAAAAACTATCTTTGTAAATAAGGCCAGGATAAACGCGAGATTTATTTTGTTTATGCAAAAAGTGAATAATGACCAAAGATAATTGCAAATGTCACTGACGTGACGTGAAACGACGTTGACGTTGACACTTGACATTGATATTGTGAAATTAATTGACAAAGTTATTGTAATTATGATTTTAGTTGTGAAATTTGTGTTAAAACTACAGTGAAACCAAAGTGTTTTTGCAAAATTAGTGTTTTATGAAATTTTAAGAAAAAACAGTGTTACAGTATGTCATATTTCCAATTTCAAGGGTCATTAATAAATCTTGTCAAAAATTAAAAGATACTATGTCAATCTTCATTATCAATAAATATTGTGTAGCTACAGCTTGTCGTTAAGAAACTGGTCAATTGTATAATATGCCTTTTTTATCAATAACTGTTTTAATTTTGATTTGAATGTGTCAAGATTACTTTATTTAATACATTCTGGTAAGTGATTAAATATTCGTGGGGCCATTACAAATACACTTTTGTTATATCGGGCATTGTCATTTGGTGGGAAGCATATGTTATTTTTATGTCTTTTACTTTTAAAGCGTTGGAACATAGTAATATTTGCTCTTACAAAATTACAAATTTCGTATGTGTATAAGCTTGGCATGGTCATAATATTTAAACTTATAAAATGGGGCAGACAGCTATCGGCCAATTACATATATTATATGTAATTGGCCGATACAATACAATAATTACAACTGAATTTGTATCAAGATAGAATAATAACACATTTATTTGGCATAGCAACAATAGTACTGAATGTTACATACTCGTCTTGTTCTTATATTACTTAATACAATCACTATCGTAAAGTATATTGTTGTTTCAATGTGACAGGTCGCAATGACAACTACCCTCCGCACTAGTTAAGAACTGTATTGCGGCAGTGTAGTATCGTCGGGGCCAACAACGACAGTAACTTAGCACACCAACAGTACGATTGCTTATGGCCGGTACACACATTGTTTAGTGTTTAGTGCGAGTGGCTTGTCTAGTGTTAAATGTTTAGTAAAAAACACGTTCGGACAGCTTCTGTTTAGTGTTAAGTGTTTAGTGTTTAGTGAATAGGAACGCGTTCTATTTTTCGAGTCGCCCCTCCCGTTCTCCCGCCTTCACCCCTCACTTAACACTAAACACTCACTAAACACGTCTGGACAGATCTGTTTAGTGTTAAGTCCATATAATGAACAAATAAACTAAACACTGTTTACTAAACAGTGTATGGACAGCACCTACTAATCACTTAACACTAAACAGTCTACTAAACACTAAACACTAAGCACTTGACTAAACAAAGTGTATACCGGCCATTACGTGCAGTCGAGAGAACAATTCACTATTGCTTGGCGTTAGAACAGGCTATTTGACAAATTTTAGAAAATCATTCCAAATCACTATACATGCTATAATATGCATATTACCAAAGACATTATAAGAGTAGACCAACAATGCAAACGAAATGTATGAAGTCCCCTTCAACCAATTTTGATATGATAATAGCTAAATAAATAAGCATAATTAAGACTCATCGGTAATAAATAATGTTACAATGTGATTTAGTTTTTATTACTGTTCGTTTTTTACACTACAAAACGAAGTTATTTGGGCATGTTTAAGTATTTTTATAACTTGACGCGCGCTCGACAGTCGAATGCAGTACAAATACAGTATGAGTAGCGGCCGCCTGACCGCTGTTGTGGTTGAAGGGGGTTTCTTAGAGGCCGCGCGTATTGTCGGTCTATCTCTTATAATGTCTTTGCATATTACATTAATATTTCCGGGAAATCAGATCTATTTATCTTTAATAATCAATAATAAAATTTAAATTTCTAAAAGCGCGGCATAAACGCTGTGTCTGTAATGGCGCCGAACATGACGTGCGTGACGTCACACAAGATATACTGTGCAGGAGGAATAGTTGTATTCGTAGATGTTAATCTGTAGTTTTTTTGTTGGTATTAGATGAGTGCTTCTATTTATTGATGTGTTCCCGTTATTAAGTAGAGACAAGCAATAAAATTACTGGGTTCTGTGTCTAGACATTTTATGTCACCAGTTGCCAGCGTACTGTGGCATTATGGGGGTTGTATAGTTTCGAATCTTACAGGGATCACATGTAATGTACAGTATATACATTGCATGTGATTTCTGTTGTACAGTATATAATTGAGCGGCGGTGGCGCTGTGGACTCGGCACTGGCCTAGAAGGATCGAGAGGTCCGGGGTTCGAGACCGCCATGTACTCGTACCAATGTGTTTTTCGTTTGTCAAATTTCATATGTACATTTGCCGACGCTCCTACGGTGAAGAAAAACATCGTGTGGCATGACCTGCATACATTTGCGAAGAAATTCAAAGCTGTATAATGTGAAGTCAACCAATCCGCACTGGGCCAGCATGGTTGAGTAAGGCCCAGTCACCCTAACTTAGGGTAGGCTCGAGCCCCTTAGTGGGGACGTATATCAACTGTGATGATGATGATGTACAGTATTTATGTAGATGACTGTAGTAACTTGCCATCAGATGAATAGTGTTCTTGTTTACCAACATTGTTGTATGAAAAAGTCAAGTGTGTGCTTCGTACCCATATTATAATAATATTCCAATAAAATTTTCACTTTAAGGGATTTCTCAATCTTATTTTTCACTATCAGAGACCGTTTGAGTATTGCCAGCTGGAAACCACTGGCAGAAAATTGACTATCACCATTCGACCTCACTCGTTACTCCATAAAAACGTTATACATAATCACAGCACATAGTTCACAAAGCTACTATGATGTGAAATACGCAATGGCCATGACCAGATTCAGATTCATTGCATCAACGCAGTTACGTAATAACCTCCGGCAGCCGCTGACCGGAACGATAGCGTCTGTTCCGGACGGCTCTGCAAGTTGTGGTCTCTGGGAGCTGATTAAACTTAATTATTAAACCAACAGCATTCGAAATGCACACAATATTATAATTGTTAAGTGCTCGTATCTGCAAGGGTGGAATGGGAAACAAAGGTTTAATTGAAAATTTTATTTATTTATTTACACACTTACTTGCACAATTAAAAAATGTATATCCTGCAAAATAAACAGTGGATAGTTACAGTACAAATAGTGGACTTATCTCTAGAAGAGATTTCTTCCAATCAACCCATGGTAGTTGTAATAATACGACTGTGAGCGCTGTTTGCTTGCGCAAAGATATATAGATAACTAGCTTTTGCCCGGCTCGCGTTAAATTCGGGGTAACACCGAAGATTTAAAAAATAAATAAGGCAGGTATTTTTCTTTGGTAACAAAGAGTCTGTGTATCGATTTTTAGCTTCCTACCTTGAAAACTGCAAAAAGTCCCATATAAAATTTCACCCCCTCTTTTAAGGGGTTGAGGGCAGATTTCAAAAAAAAATGATGCACGACTTTTTTTTTAGTCACAAATAGTTCGCATACCAAGTTTTAGCTTTCTACCTTGAAAATTGCGGAATGCTCTTCCACCCGCCATTTTAGGGAAGACATTTTAGGGTTAGAAAGAGACAAAAAGTAGCCTATGTCACTCTCCATCCGTTCAACTATCTCCACTTAAAAAATCATTTCAATCCGTCGCTCCGTTTTGTCGTGAAAGACGGACAAACAAACACACACACACACTTTCCCATTTATAATATTAGTATGGATTACTAATGTAAAATACATGATATCTATTCTTCTATATCTATCTATCTATAATATACAAAGCTCGATTAATACATAATACACATATAAAAAACCTAACTACACATTATTATAGAAATAAATATACATAATATATAAATATACCATATGAATAAATTGAAATGAACAATAATTACATGCCTAAACTGTGTGTTAAGCATTTTATTATTTAAGTGTATTTATTTATTTTAAAGTGAAACTTTATTTACACCGCCTCAAATTTTTTCGTCCATCCGCATTACACAAAATCATGAGACCTTTGTTTTCACTACTTCACATAGGTCAGGATTGGTCTATTCGTTAGATCTTCGACTTGAAATCTGTGTGGCAGTGGATCGATCCTACTATACAACGTTATTTTTTGCTTTTTTATTGCATTTTTGTTTATTAATAATCTATTGTTCAACAATATTTTTTCCTTCTCCGTTGTTGACTTTAACTATTAATATATTTTTATATACCTATCCAGTTGTAAGTGTTAAATTCATGCTTATTTGAACATTTTGAATGTTCAAAATAGTGACTGGTTTTTTAAAAACCAGTCACTATTAGGATATGTTATGTGTTGAAAGGTAAGGAAGATATTTAATATATATATTTCTTTATTTATTCCTAATGTTAACTGTTGTCTGTGTTGTACATTTTATTGTTAATAAATTTACGTTTAGCGCAGAGGTCGAGTGAGTGAGTTTTATGGCCTACAGAAATTTGTTCCGGTCTGGGCGTATGTGCATGTGATATTCTATGTTTGTAACTGCACCCACGACACAGGAGAAAATCTTAGTGTGGGGCGACGTTTTTTTTTTTAAATGATTTTACATGTTGATTAAGATAATGGAAATAAAATATTATTTCTTTGATATTTGCATCTGCGCATATACTATTTCCCAGGCGGGGCCTTGATTAGTCGTGCTACAACAGGGACCAAATTGATTTCATTAAGCATAGCACTAGCACTTCGCATCAATATCGTACAATTGTGCCGGTTTGGTAAAAATAGCCACTCCCCGTTATTAGTTCCGGCCGGCGGCCTTAATTGAAACAGCCGCATTAGTGCGACCGATTTGCCCCGCTCCACTCACCCCGCCACGTATTCCCGAAACATTAGCACTCAGTCCGGTAATTCGTATGCGAAAGAGATAATATGATATGGACACGTCTTCGTCAAAAGAGTCGATACGGCGTAGTGCGTAAGGCCGTCACCTTCCAATCGGGAGGTAGCGGTTCGAACCCTGCCACGTACCATTTTTTTCCAATTTTGAATTCATACCTACGTTTATTTGACGCTATTACGGTGAAGGAAAACATCGCTGGGAAACCTGCACACACCTGTGAAGAAAGAATTTCTTTACAGTTTGTGTGTGAAGTCGACCAACCCGCAATAGCCAGCGTGGTTGACTAAGGTCCAATCGCCTTAGTTTAGGATAGGCTCCTCGGCGGGGACATGTATGAGCTGTAGATGACGTCTTCATATCAAAAAACGCGTCAAGTACGAGTTGGACTCGCGCAGCGAAGGTTCCGTGCAAACTTATCTACGTATTTAAGTTCATCATCATCATCACAGCTCATATACGTCCCCATCGAGGGACACGAGCCTACCCTAACTAGTTAGGGCGATTAGGCCTTAGTCAAACCACGCTGGCCCAGTGCGGATTGGTTGACTTACATACACCTTTGAATTACTTCGCAGGTGTATACAGGTTTCCTCACGATGTTTCCTTCACCGTAGGAGCGTCAGATAAAAGTACATATTTCGTGAAACGAAAAATACATTGGTACATGGCAGGATCGATCGCGGGCCTCCCGATTCGACTCGGGGCATAGTCCAGTACCGAGGCCACAGCGCCACCGACGTTCATACGTATTTAAGTTCCTAAATCCTAATTGACGGTTTTTAGATTTTTATGTGTTTTTCGTATTTCATATGTACATTGGTCTGGCGCTCCTACGATGAAGGAATACATCGTGAGGCAACCTGCATACATCTGCGAAGAAATTCAATGGTGTATGTGAGGTCGACCAATCCGCACTGGGCCAGCGTGGTTGACTAAGGCCATAGGGTATATTAGGGTAAGCTCGAGCCTCTCGGTGGGGACGTATATGAGATGAGCTGATGATGATGAGGTTAATGAGAAGTACCCTATAGGTTTTGTTACCCTTGTGAAATTACAAAATTTGCGAAAATATTTATTTTATTTTATTTTGTTTTTGTGCCACATAAGCCGTCATATCTAATTATTTATTTTATTTTATTTTGTTTTTGTGCCACATAAGCCGTCATATCTATTAATCGCGTTGAGTTACAAGTTTGATTTTTTCACGGCTGAAATTGACCGCAGACCCAAGTATTCGATATAAACAGTTTGATATCTCTACGCTTTCCTGTTATTATTTTAATTTTACATGATTATTTTATCTTTGTTTACAACCTCTATTGTACCTAACTAACAACTTTATCTAATTAATTTTCAATGGAATTCGTGCGAAATTTTCCTTCACAAAGTTTACTTTATATGTTGGTCGACAATAGCTCTTTAATTTGTAAACACTACTTAGCTGCGATAGTTCTCCATTGAATTTCATTATACTCGTATTTACTACAGCTGTGATTTTTTTACGTATCTACATATAACTTGACTCTAATAAAAATAGCAATTTAAATTTAACATTTCGCAAACGGATCGCTGAATCGAAAAATGGTGTTCACACACCCACAATAATTTTGATCGACCTATCCAACGACACCCCACACCATGAGATCATTATCATCATGATTTCAGCCAAGAGACGCCGGCTGTTGGATTTAGGCACTGAGACACTGGTAGGGTTATCACCATGAAATAAATGAAAAAAAAAGTCATCCCCACTTGATAATTATGTAGTTTTATTTTACGACTTATTTGGCGTGATTAATATGTAGGTTTATTCATCCATGCCAAATTACTATATAGTATGTGAGCTGAACCGCGGTCAGATAGACAGACGGACATATCGAAAATGGATTCCTTGTTGATTAAGGAACCCTAAAAACTGACGATTTAAAGAGACTTTCTATCAAGTCATTGTCATTATTTTAATGTGGATTTCACACTTCAAGTCCTTTACAGCTCAAAAAACTATTGTTATAGAATTCGAACGCTTCAATAGTTCGACTCGTGTGCTTATTCGCCGCGCTCGATTCGCTCGATCCGTGTTTCATTCGATGCAAGCGGCGTTAGGACAACTGTTTCGATAAGCGCCGCTCGCCGGCGGCTGGCTCTGGACCGGAAGTAATGCCGCATTTGAATTCCGTTAATACCGCTACACGTAAAACTCGCTTATTGAACTCGACTATTTTGATGCTATTTGGTCGATATCGATTTAATTTTATTGTGTTGATGCGATGATTGCCAAATGAGTATTTTAGTTCACGCGGAGATATTTCTATTGAGGGTAACTTTGTTTAGCTGCGGTCTTATCTGATCTCTTGTGCGATTTTCAAGACATAAGTTCAACTTGTTTCTTATCTCAGAGCTATTTATCTTTCTCCACATTGTGCGGATCATATTGCCGGTTTTCGCTAAAAAATAAGCTATCTATCTTTGGGTTCAATGTCCTAATAATCTATCGACAAGAAAAAATAATAGTGTCGGCGGCGCTGGCGTCCCGCCTGGTACCAATATGGTTCTCATTTTTCGAATTTCATATGCACACGCTTGTCCGACGCTCCTACGGTGAAGGAAGCATTGTGAAGCAACCTACATTAACCTGCAAAGAAGTTTAAAGGTGTCGAAGTCCACCAATCTGCATTGGGTCGGCGTGGTTAATTAAGGCCTAAACACCCTAACTTAGCGCAGGCTCGAGCCCTTCGGTAGGCACATAATATATGAGCTGTGGTGATGATGGTGATGATGAAGTAAAAATCCTACCGGCTGCCACTATCTATCCGTGAGAGAGCCTATCCTTACCAAACCGTAGAATGTGTGAAAGCAGAGCTCTATACCTCCCAATTGAACGGTTACTTATCTGTAAAGATACCAAATCTATCAAAGATAGCAATCTTGTCAATTTGTCGTAATTGAAGAGTAAGCGGTCGCTTACACATGCATACCCCCATTTACATCAAATAAATAATTGAGCACAAATCGATATAAAAACTATCCAATCTTTTAAGTTGGACCAAAATACACATAGTGAACTAAATTAAATCAAAATTGTTTTAGTAGGAAGTGTCGGAGTTTATCCAAAACAAACATAGCGACAAGAGATTTATTATACGACACGAGATATGTGTGCAAGATTACGCGCGGCACAATTTTGGATAGTGGCTTTCAAACTTGCAATTTGGTTCGTTTATACTATACTAATATTATAAAGCTTCATCTTCCCGCTAATATCATTTCATACGTCATCTACGGTTGGCTGGAAGAGATCTCTTAAAGAGATAAGCTCGCCCTTGTACATCATTTGATTTTAACTTTTTTGTTTTGATTGTGTACAATAAAGAATATAATTATAAAAGAGCAATGATTTGTATTTTTGAATTTTTGTATTGAATAGGCTCCGAAACTACTGGACCGATTTGAAAAATTATTTTACTAATAGAATGCTACAATATCACTGTGTAATATAGGCTATAGAATATTTGTTACAAATTTATACAGTGTGACCGGCCGGGAAAGTACGAGTAGTAATCAAACTAAAATGCATGATCTATGAATGTTTTTTTCGATGGAGATACCGCAAATCAAGGGTCTGCGTCCCCCTCCCAGAATTACAAGGACTTGAATATTTTTTTCTTAGTTTGACCTTTTCCTTCAAAAACAAGCGACTGACACCCGTATTCACAAACTATACTTGTTTAAGTAAAGTAGCAACACTGTGCGAAGTAAGACATTTCTCAGTGCGTTTTAATTGGCAAGCCTTTCAATTCATAAACAATACTCAAATGACTCTTCGCTATGCGAACGCACAGCGTTGAATAGAGCTCTGTGATTGGTTCGTTTATCTTACGTAGTTCACACCGCTGAATGACATGTCTATCACATTCATAATTTTCACTATTCTTGAGACTGTTGGTTGATTCACACTAGGTCTCCAGTAATCATCTGAAAGCTACCAGAAGAATAAAATCTTATGGCCACTAGCAACTGATATATTGGTGGCACTGGAAGACCTATCGCAGTTAATTTCTCCAGGTCTTCATTTATAAGTGGCAAGAGTATAAAAAATACCACATCTATGGAAAACCTGGAGCGTCGTCTAAATTCATCAGAACTGTAATAATCAAAAGTATTTTCGAAAGCTCGTATCACATTTCTGGTAATTATTCTGCTTTGCTCATTGATATAATTATCAAATTCTTCTTCACTACTGTAATCCATTGTAAAAGGACGCTATTATTTTCGAATAGAGCCGCAAACAAAGCAAAAACAAAACCTCGAAAAGCAAATAACCTAAAATGTATGTAAGTCAAAAGAAAATAACTATATAATAGGCACTATGCCTTGCGTAATACAGCTAGCAGGCTACCTTGGCTGTGCGTTCAATTTAAGGGACGCATAATGCCAATCGCCACTGAAGTATTGTATATGAATAGGTTTTTGGGACCCTGTGCATTAACGCACAGTGTGAGACCTCATAGTAATACTTATGCATGCGGGTGTGAGATGCAACGAGATACACTAATAACTTATTAACTATTAACTGTTAGTAGAAGTAGCAATCATATACTCGTATAATACGCCTCATATATTTTAAGAGAGAAGGATGATTTAATTAAAGGGAAACGTGATATATTTTACAGTTTCTTTAATTATTTATATCATAAAACCAAGATAGTTATGATATATTTTATTAATATTACTTGTATTTGAATTGTTCTACAAAACGTTTCAAAAATATAACCGGAGAAAAAAAGGGTCGTCTGCTTGGGTACATCCGTCTTACCTATTTCTTCCGCAAAGCAGCAGTGCTTGCATTGCTGTGTTCCGGTTTGAAGGGTAAGATATGACAGGAAAATTACTGGGTACCGTGACTCTACATCTGATGTCACAAGTTGGCAACGCACATTGCGGTTCTTATGGTGGTTGCAGTTTTGCAGCGAATCTCACAAGAGCCACATCAGGTGGGCAGTTTGCTAGTTTGCACAACTTAGTTGCAATATCAATTAGGTCCGATGTTTTTGTTAAACAAAAGGACCCCTTCGTGGCGGGCGCCTAGTCAGGTAGTTTGATACGTTTGTGGAATGAGGGGTTTTCCGAATGACAAATAATGGAGTATTTCAGGTATTTCCATCAATAATATCGTCCATAGATCATGTTTGATTACGATCCCCGGACACACTGTTTCATAACATTTGTAATTGTGCTTTTTTAGGGTTCCGTAGTAAACAAGGAACCCTTATAGTTTCGCCATGTCTGGCTGTCTGTCTATCCGCGGTTTTACTCAGAGACTATTAGTACTAGAAAGCTGTAATTTAGTATGGGTATGTATATTAATCATACCAAAAAAGTGGTAGAAAAAATAAAGAAAAAAAAATTTTTTAGGGTAGCTCCCATACAAGTAAAGTGGGAGTATTTTTTTTCTCGACTAACCCATTGTGTGGGGTATTGTTGAATGGGTCTTTAAAAATAATGTAAGATTCAGAACATTTTTCGATTTAGGGATAAGTTTCTGAAATATTTGGTTTTAGATTGCAAAATTTTTGTTAGAGGTACTTAAAGTGTCCCCCCTCTAACTGCTAAACGGTTATATATGGACACGTTAAAAAAATTATAACAGTAGTATATACGAGTATAACGAAGTTTAAAGGAAAACTATCAGAGTTGAGTACTAAGTACAAACTAAAAAGTTATAGACGACCAACTTATAAAATGTCCACGGAAAAGTAAAATTTCGTTGAAAATTGGTACTGAATATAAAATAGATAGATAAACTGTTTATTGTTGCTTCAATAATAGGGTAAATAATAAATTTACGAACCACGTGAAGTTAAGGAAATATACAATCAATGCAGCTTTAATAATAATAATAATGCCGAATTTAATAGCAACGTGTTGTGAGGTGTGAGTGTGAACTCAAAGTTGGCATTTGCAAGTACGGAACCCTACACTGCGCGTGGCCCGACACGCACTTGGCCCTCCCTTCACAGTGACACACGCCCGCACATCATATATTTGTATTAAATCTGTTATTTAACCTCAGTGGTTTAGTGGTTGAAACCACCGAGTGTTCATCGGGAGGTTCGGGGCTCAATTCCTCCCGGCGACAGAAGTTTTTCTGCTCGATTTGGTTAGCAGGGGCTTCTGAGCCCGCCTGGCTAGCTACCACCGACTTACCTAAGTTTGTCGCCATAATAACAATGTTTATAGCATTGTTGTGTTCCGACAATTAGAGGTAAGATAGCCAGCTCCTCAGTTGTCGAGGAGTCCAAGTGAAGCCTCCACCTTCGGCCTTATCGTCACTCACCATCAGATGAGATGCCAAGAGCTCCCCTGTTGTGTGCAGGTAAAAAAATATATATATAATTCAATTCAAATACTATTTTAGCTCGTTTCGAGTTGAAATCCTGGAAAACCGGGGATTATCGACAGTGTTTAATCCCATGTATGGAAAAGGGAACATTACGTAATCCTACCTAGAGTTGTTATTGTAGAACGTGAATTGGCAACAGCGGGAACACCTGTTACGTGGATAACAGGTTAATATCCAAGCTCAGCTCAGGCTCTTTGGTTTCCAAATAATAACTCGTCACATGCATATTTAATAATTGGTGGAGTAGGCGTGGTTTTGAAATAAAGGACAATGTCGAAAATCGCCTCGCATGAACAACAAAGATTTGATATAGGTCATAATTATATGCATATATTTTATAACACTCATAACAAATATATGCGACGGACAAATCAAAAATATACAAAAGTACTTTCAGAAACAAAACCAAATGAAGTATTAAAATATACGAATGGTTATTCTCCTATACCTTTGAACGACTGAATAGAATTGAGTCGATTTTATGTAGGTATGAATATTTATTTATTTGTATAAATTATGTTTTTCATAATTTTTGGCATAATTTACAACGTAAATTAAATTAAACATACGTCAATTGACTACTCACGCGCTGTCGCTTGTTAGTTCGTTGTGTTTTTGACTTGCTTTATAATTAAGAAATTTCTTGTTCTTTACTACGTGGCTATAATAACATTCTTATTGATTGCAATAATTATAATTTTAATAATTCTATAGGTATAGACTATAATGTAATGCTATAACGACATAACGAAATAAAGTGTTACTTCAATTAACCTCAAAATCTGCTTCATTTTGAATTGGGACTAGTCGAAATGAGACAGTAGTCCTTTTGAAGCTGTAGTCTGTTTGACACTCTGGACATAGATGACCGGAGCCCAATGAGAAGTAAACATGGATTTAATAATTAATTAAGTCCATGTTTATGTAAGTAAGCATGATATTGACTTTTGAAAATTGCATGCTATCTCTGACACAAAATCTTCGTAACTTTACATTTTTTAATGTTACTTGAAATATAACTTCTTCATTGAGTTGTTTCGACTAGTAAAAGAGCTTTTTCTAATATAATAAAAAAAATATCTTAAAATATGTTTCTTTTTTGTTTTTTCGGTACCTACATCTACGTCTACCACATTGTTTCTCTGCATCACCCAAAGGTTAAATCCGCCTCTGTACAAAAATAATTGTATAATAAAGTGTTAATAAATAAATAAAAAAGAGTGATAATCCCTGAACGCATTTCTCCTAAATGCAAAGTCAACAATTTTTTTTTACTTGTATTTGCATACATAATTTTTATGGGTGGGTACAGTCAAGGAAATTAATTCCCGACCCATTTTGTTGACATATTGTTTGACACTGACAATGCATGAAGGTCGGTGATTCCAAAAGATGATGCCTAGTTACGTGTAAACAGTGTATCCAAACTGTCCTAATAGCATTCGTTGCTCTTATGGTGCCCTATCGCTTAACGATATTCAACCTTAGGTGGGTTGCAATTTAAATTACTCGACTGTACATATAAGGTTAAGATAATTAACTATTAAATTACTTAAAATCTTTATTAGATTTTTGTTTTTGTTTGACTATGTCTACATTGAATGAACAGTTTTGAGTTTGAACTTATATTCATAATCAGACACCGCAAGGATTTACCTCGATAAACACTGGCTCGATTCAAAACATTCGAGACGAACATTACTATCTACTGTGTTCAAACCGGGGGCGTACATTATAAACTAACTCAAACTCAGACAGCCTGCGACTCTATATATTAGACACGAGTTGTTTTCTTTTAATAATTGCCAAAGTTGCCGCCAACATTAATTGGGTGAGGACGTGCGACGCGAGCTCGGATTAACTGGGAGATTAAACGCTTATTGGGTTAACTTTGCGCTGAGAGTGACTTAAGGGCACTCTGTAACCTATGTCACGGTAATAGTATAATACAGTATGTGGACTCGGCCCCTCTTTGAAATTTTATACCTACGGCCGCTCGGCATCACTTGGTGCGTGGCCCGCGATAGGGCTGCTCACTTACCGACCGTGCGCTCCGTTTGACTCGTGCGTATGCCCTGCGGCGAACTGCATTCGTGACAGCCCTTGTAGGTATGCGATCCGAGTGCGATCCCACTTCGAGGCGCGTAGGCATAGCGCGTGTTTCGACCGTTTCTATGAAGTCATTCTACTGTATTATGGTATTACCGTGCCTCTGTCGTGTAGTGGGACCGTTTTGAGGTCGTTTGTATGCTTATTTGAGATAGTTTTATCGCACATTTCTGAGAGAATTGTGATTTCTTCCAGCCAAACCTAAGTGCATGCTGCGCTATAGGTATGTAAGTAAACAGATTTTAATGGGATCACGAGTAAAATATTTTATGTAATAGGGGTGTAATACATCTGTGAATCCCCCCCCCCCCCCTATCTCCAAAACTACTGAACCTAAAATTTTGAAAAAAATACAGAAATTTGTTTTCTACTTATAGATTATACGAAAACCTACAATAAGTCCATGGTATTAAAATAACATGGTAAATCACTCAATATAGGTAACATCGCACGGAACCCTCTTCACGCGAGTTCAACTCGCACTTGGCCGGATTTTCTTGTATATGCATACTTCTTAAATATGGTTGTAATGTATGTACATACAAGGTTTAAATAATTCATAGCTTATCTTGATTTGTTGCAATTTTTAATTTATTTATTGGTTAAATAGAGTCTTGTAATTTGTTGACGTCAGTAAGTGCCTGTAAAGGTTTATATTGAATAAAGATTTTTGAGTTTGAGTTTATGCATAATTGACATGTGTGTATAAATTATAGATAGAACATGTAGGATAGTTATATTTTAGGTGATGGGCAACTCACTTTAGATATACGAGTAGTCATCACAACAGCTCATATATGTGCCCACCGAGGGGTTCGAGCCACCCTAAGATAGGGTGTTTAGGGCTTAGTCAACCACGCTGGCCCAGTGCAGTTTGGTCGACTTCACATACGCCTTTGAATTTCTTTGCAGACGTATGCAGTTTGCCTTATGATATTTTCCTTCGCCGTGGGAGCGTCGGAAAAATGAAATTTGAAAACGAAAAACACATTGGTATATGGCGGTCTCGAAGCCCGGACTGAACCTCCCGATTGGAAGGCCAGTGCAAAGTCCATAGCGCCACCGACGCTCCAAGAACCTATTCATATTTACGAGTATATTTAATATTGTAAAAGTAGAGAAGTCGGACTTAAATATCTAATTAATAAGATCAAAAAGAAAACAAATTATAATAAAGGCACGGACCACGAGTCTGTGGTGTTCATAACCATTAATTTAAAAAAATGTGAACAAGACTTACTCAAAGAACCGGTCAAGCGCGAGTGGGACTCGCCGAGAGTTGTGTAAAAACTTATTTGAGTATTTAAATTCCTATAACTACATAGTTAAGGTTTTCAGTTTCTTTTCATTAATATGTGCTAGGTCAACGGGAAGTAAGAAAGGTTTAAATTCCTCTGTGAAATTGCGAAATTTGCATAAATATGCGATATGTACGGCTATATCTTTTGATGGCGTTGACTTACAAGCTATGACTAAGACTGTATTTGTTATTATTTCTGTTTGATGCCTCTACGCGTTTCTGGGAAAAAGCATATTAACAAGCAGACCGACAGACGAACGACGTGATCTTAAAAAGGTTTCTTGTATTTCGTTTTGTGGTACGCAACTTTAAAATTAAGATAGTCATGTTCAATAATTCGTTAAATGCGACGCCAATTTATGATATACCAGTATATAAAGATTCAAAGTTACTGAATTCAAAAATTTTGAATTAAAAAAATTAAATACAACGACCTTTCTCAACATAAGCCTGGCTACATGTCATGAAAATTGAATATTAAGGGAGAAACCCTGTCACTTAAGTCGTAAAGTAACAAAATTCTTGGCTCACGGTGATTTATGCTGTCGTAGCATTCTACGGGCTACGACGTAGCGCGTCGCTACGGCAGCACTACGAGGCCATAAAACTGAGGCATCGCTCTACATTGTCTCATTATGACGGAGATTGCGGAAGAATTAAATTTAAATTGATATGATGTATTTTTTCTTACCCATTTCTTAAACTTTATACTTTGTAGTTCATTGAATTTATTTTTACTTCTACCTTGTGACTCTCAGAATCATCCTAAGGTCGACTGGTGGAAAATGCCTATGGCATTAAATTCACCTTGTACTTAAGATTTAATAAAAAAATAAAATCAACACCTAAATGTAAGAAAATCGCTTATGGTTCTAATGGTTTGCTATATTTTGATAATAGCAGCGAGACTTGGATCTTTTCTTTTTAATAATTAAGACTTGACTAGCTTATGCTAGTCAAGTCTTAATTATTAGCTTTAAAATAATTTGTTGATAAATTATATTGTTTTAAAAACAACCTTTAAATAAGGATTTATTTTAAAAAGTAAGTAACGTAATATCTTAACCTGGGGGGCTACCACCTAACTCATAGCGATCACTCGCTATCGCTTCGTGACATTAGAACAATAGCTCTAATGTCATCTGTGACATTAAAACTATTATTCTAATGTCATGATGACGATAGCGAGTGCTCGCTTTGAGTTAGGCGGTACGGCCGCGGGCCTCTTTTTTGAAATCTTTTAAAAATCGAGTTATCAAACTATGTAACTACTCTTTGTAGTGCAACTATTTCGAACAAAAATATTAACATGTGTCTAACGTTATCACCATGTAGTCGGGGGTTTATTGTATAAGTAAGAAAAATATTACAATTTCTTTAAATTTGACATAGATTACGCTTTTAATACAAAAGTCTACGCCGACTGCTTTTTACTGTAATGATAGATGCACTTTGCCTGTATAAGGATAAGTTGCACAGTAACGGGACAGATAAATACCAAGTTATGTATCTAAGCTCGCGGGCCCAATCTTTGTAAATTTGACAAGTACATTTGCCAAGAGTCGCTTTCGGGGCCTCGAGCTCTTTAGTTTGATCCAATACAGCCTTTGAAGGTTCTAGAACTCACGCAATATGAGCCGCCATATCCGAAGGGACTGTAGTTAAACACAGAACTCCAAGATTCCAATAACCAGATATTTGTTTATAGCGCAATCGCAATTTGTCAGAAAGACGTGTTTTTATTTTTTTTATTTAAAACAAATATTGTTTTTGTACTTTTTAGTCCTGTTTATGCGTTCTAAATTTAAATCTGAAATAACTGATATCTATAAAATGCTTTGTCCTGAATGACTGACTGACTGACTGACGGATCAACGCACAGCCTAAACCGCTGATCGTAGAGACTTGAAACTTGGAGGGTGTGTTCTTTGTATGACGTAGGCGTCCGTTAAGAAAGGAATTTCCGAAATTCTACCCCTAAGGGGGTGAAAATGGGGGGAAAAGTTTGTATGGGACATCGTGATTCTGTTTTCGAATCTACTTCAAATTTTGCATAAACTTTCTTTAACAGAATTAATGGAAGACGTGTTTCGTATTTTATTGAAATTCATCTCCTAATAGGGTAAAATGGGGTGGTAAAATGTGATATCGACATTATTGTCGTTTTCATGGTTTCAAAATCACTTTACATCGATCGAACCATCAGAAGTAAGTAAAGAAGTGAAATATGTTTTCGAGGGCACTTTACACCAAGAACAAGACTGATTGTCGCCGAGTTGGGCGAACAGCGAGTCATTGTGAGAGAGGCCTTTGTCGAGGAGTGTTGTCGTCATTTAAATGGGCGATATCCCGGCATTGTACTCGTGGGTAATGTGTTGAATATATAAATAAATACACTTGCGCTAACTTTTGCAAGGGTTAGTTGAACAGTAGCGCCAGATAAAACATAAATTATAACAGTATGCTTTATACGGCTGTTTCCTCGTAGTCCTACTAATTTGTCCTACTATTGGGACCACGAGGAAACCTAGTTCCTCGTAGTCCTACTGCAGAGAATAATGTCCTACAGCAAGTGGTACGTCTGGTGGCGCCATAATAACAATAGTTTGTTATTATTGATTTATCAACATTTGTTTTTTATTATTGATTTACCAACATTGTCACGTTATCAATATTCATTAATTTTATTTATATACTGGTGAGATTAGATTCGACGCGTGCCTCCGACAGTCGGTGCGCAGCGAAGGCGACAACATCCTGGGGATGCCACGTGGAGTGGCGAAACGAGTCGAATCTAAGTATTTGCATGTTGGTGTGGTACTAATTAGTGATATTCCTTTGTCGCACGCGATTGAGGGAGGGCGGGCGGTGCACCATTGGCCTGCGTAGTTAGTACCACCTACCGACATTTTTTGTCGGAAGCTTTGCTATATACCTACTCGTTAACAATTAGTAGTGGACTCCGGAAAAATAACGTCTGACACCATTAACTATATCAAATAATATTAAATAATCTCGTCTACGGTCGTTTTCAGCCGTGAAAACCATTCTTGTAAGTCAATACGATCAAAAGTTTTGACCGTCGCAATAAGGGAATCAAAACCTATAGGGAACTTCCCGTTAAACAATCATAAATTTGGCCAGAAACAATATCTTGTACAGCACAAGATAAGTAAAATATGTGAAAACCTGTAAATATGTACTTTGGAACTTATACGTAATACGTACTTATAAGTAAGGAACCCGCGGTACGCGAGACCAATTCGCACTTGGCGGTTTTTTAACCGACTTCAAAAAAGGAGGAGGTTCTCTATATGATACATTTTTTTTGTGTATGTTACGCGATTGCGCCGCCATTTGTGGACCGATTTTCAAAATTCTTTTCGTATTTGATAGAGTCTTGAGGTGGTCCCAAGGTCACCAAAGTCAGGGTCTGATGATGAAATCCCATGAAATAGGGTAAACCTTAATTTAATGGTATTAAATTAGGGTTTCTCAATGCACTAAAAAGATTTTATTGTCTAAAAAGATAAAATAAAAATTACTATTTTACAAAAATAAAAACCGACTTCTTAAAAACGCTAAAAGTTAAATTTTAAGACTTTCTATGTATTAGATTATCGTTTGTCACCGACTTCAATAAAGAAGTGTGATGTTGTCTGTACCTATTCTTATATTATTATTAACTTTTCAGTGTTTTTAAAGTCGGTTTTGATTTTTTTGGCAAATAATGTTTTATCATTTATGCTTTTCAATATTTTTTACATACGACAGGGAAGCTCTTCTCAATTATCGCACTTAATGTAGGCATGTTCTTGGTTAATGTAGAGTTTTGCGTTAAGTTTCACCACAGCAAGTCTGTAATGGTACTGAATAAAGACTTTTGACTTAAAGCTTAACATTAGATTATTATCCACATCGCGCCCTCGGCAGCGTATGGCTTACGTCGATGTGTCGCTCCCGTAAAAAGTTCGACTATCCCACAGCACGGAGCCTTGTGTGAACAACCCTTTTAGCCGGCCCACTCCTCCATTTAGCCGGGAGATCCGTTAAGGCGGTACTTTCCCGTTTTTGGACAATTTCGATTTACTGCACCGCCGCAAAGACAATTTCGCCGCACCGCCACAAAGTAATATAGAACATACAGTTCATATATGACATTCATGATTTTATTTTATAACTTTCAATGACTATGTAACAAAACCGAAATTGTAAATGGCGATTTAAAAGAGGAGATAAAAAATTTGATCTTTCGAGTTTCTTGCCTGTTCTTCTCGAGAAGGCCTCCCAATTTCCGAACAGGTGTAGAGTCAACTTTTTTTTTGTCATTCCTACTTGTATTTGCAGACATCCTGATTATATTCGGGATGTATGCACATACAAGGACAATATGTTTCCTTTAAATTAGAATATGTTGCTTTGTTTTGACGTCAATAAGTGCATAGGCCTACTGTATAGGCCTATGTTGTATAAAGATTTTTGATAATTGAATTGTTGAACATTTTATCAAAACATTCTTAAAGACAGAAACATGATTAATAATATTTCACTTGATAGAAAAAAAACTAAAGTTCACTCTGTTCAGCACTTCAAAACAACAGTGAACAGAAAATACGATAATAGATGACATCAAAGTTTTACCAATAGACGTGCATTTTTATTAACGTGTAAAAAGTAACGTTTTAGTTCGGTCACAGCGTGAAGCGACATGTAGTAACTTTACTACCTTATAATATTAATAAAATAATATAGGAATGTAGACATAAAAGTTAAAACACAAATGACAAAATGCTAAAACATAATGTAACTTTTAAAGGCCACATAAGCGATGAATGGAACATTGTTAAAAATAATGCTGTAAATCCAGCTGCACGCACCTTAAGCGGATCGGCGTCAAAGCCTGCGCCGCCAAATGTGAGATAAAATTGTCCAGCGGCCCGGCTTTGCACTAATCTGTCCAGGGATCAGTCATATTCGAGGATGCAGTGAATTTACTGAGCAGCATCCGCCTATGCTATTGTGTCACAATGTGTTTTATTATGTGGCAAATGGCCCACCTGTTGTAAGCAGTTTTCATTGCTACGAGCAACTAGGGCTCGCATTAATAATTGCATCTCAAGTATGAGATCGATCTTAAGATACTGTTTTTTGACAGATGTTCCATACATTATGTCAAAACTGCAGCTCAAGATCGATCTCAACTTTGAGACGCGTTTATTAACACAACAGTAGTTTGTTACAAATATGGAAATGAATCAATTTCAACTACTTTAACTGACTTCAAAAAAGGAGGAGATTATCAATTCGATGCGTATGTTTTTTTTGTGTGTATGTAACGCGATTACGCGGCCAATTGTGGACCGATTTTCAAAATTATTTTTGTATTCGATAGAGTATACGCCTACAATGGTCCCACTGTCACTAAAGTCAGGATCTAATGATGGGATTCTAGGAAAATCGAGGGAAATCCTTAAATTTTATAGGTACGTCCGACGTGTTTGCTGTTTCTTCCGAAGCTATTCAGATAGTTACTTCTGGTAGTAATGAACCGAGCTGATGATGGAAGGATCCTTAACTTTTAGGAGTTAGAGGTTTTTCATATACAACAGGCGCGTATTGGCCCATTTTTAATTATCATAGTTACAATACATTGACACTTTGTCGTATACTTACTTTAATTTATTTATCGGTGCCAAACGATGATATCCTATCCTCCTTTTTAAATTATTTTTGACTTTTTAGTGTTTTTGAAGTCGGTTTTTATTTTTTGTATTTTTTTTTATTAATTGGTAATAATAAAGATATTATTTTTAAAACTAATTATTCTCTTAATAAATGCATGGCAAAGGCAGTATAGAACGTGATGTGTGAATGATCTAAACAGCTGGTGGCGATAACAATTAAAATAAGTTTTATTACCTCGTGTTGCGTATCATATTCTTTTGCTTAGAATATTGAATAAGCAGGTGACTGTGATTATTTTATTAGCAATTTTTTCATTGATATTGATTCAGAGACCAAATTCAACCAAACTACTTTTTTTTCCTTTATTAGTTTACCAACAACTTATACAGTACAACTTTGGTTACTAAAACTATTAAAAACTAAAACTAAGTGCACATTCAATTAAAGGTAAACACCACATGCTTAGAATGGAAAGCCGAGAGAGACACTGAGAAAAAATGTTAAAAAATGTTAACATAGAAAGTGTAACTTATAATATAAACTTAATAAAATGATATTACACGATGTATACCTATGAAAACCTGCGACCTGACTTCATTTATTTATTTTATTTTATCTGTTAGGAAGACCAACAGCTGAAATACAGAGTGGTTAACTTATAATGTAAACATAAAGCTAATTACAGGTCCTCACATATCACTTATTAATGAAACATAGACTTATTTGCAAACGTCGTAAAATTATATCGGTACATCGTTATATTAAAAGCGCAGTATAAAAAGCAAAACCGTTAGCAAATAGCCAAATGTAGTTTTCTCAGCTGATTAATGATACACACAATGGCGGGCGTGAAATATAAAAACGTGATCCATCAGTTCTTTGTGACTTGTAGGGCGCCACTCAGCCTTCCGTTGGCGATAGCTGCGTAGCTGAATTGAACCGAAATATATCACAAACAGGCCAGGGTCGATAGGCTGAAATGCGTGTAAGAGATGTTACCTCTTCAAATATCTTAAGAATCAAACTTTAAAGTCCCAAAAATGGTTTTTCTTTCATTCTTTCTAAAGTTGAAAACAAATTCAAATACAGTAGAACCCGTTTAAGACGATCACGCTTAATACGATTTCTCGCATAATACGCCACTTAACGCCAGTCCCTGCAACTTGAGACATATTTTCATACATTTCTAAACGCTTAATACGATTCGTCATTCCGTTTAATACGCCACGCCCGAGCCCGAGCCGTGTTGGAAGAAGAACAACCCGAGATACTGCCAGGATGCGTTCCTCAACGCGCGCCAGGGGAGCTAGCAAGCTGGCGGTTGAAATGGCTCGGCCGGATGACCACCGGCCGAGAGATACTTTTCACCCCTAGCTTGGCCGTCTGGGGGGGTCGAATTTCTCAAGATACTTGTCGACCCCCTCCGTAGAGGTAAGCCCTGGCACCAGGCAACCCTCCAGGGGGCACAATCGGGGAATGGCCAACGCCGATCCCGATTGTGTCCCCACGGAGGTCTAAGTATCTAGAGAGTTTTTAGCCGGTAGTGGGTCTTCTACCCGAGTCCTGCATATCCAAGGGGTGGCCTAGTCAGCTGAATTCCCTTGTCGAATACCGTAAAGACTGTATTTTCTCTCTTGTAAAAAAAAAAAAAAAAGGGTTTTCCTGGATATTCTTTCATTGATGACAATGTAGCACCGTACGAAATTCAATCAATTGAAGATCTTATTGAGAATGTGAATAACACACAAAACGAGGCCCTAAGTGATAATGATGAAGACGAAGATGAGTCAACTCCGATTTTGTCAAACGCCCAGGCATTATCAGCTGTTAATGATTTAAGACGCTAGCTTCTTTGGATCAAAGCGAAGACGCACTGCAAAAGTTGAATTATGTTGAAAATCTTTTAATTGCTAATGCATCAAAATCTTACTGCCAAACCAAAATAAGTGATTATTTTAAATAATGTAGTAATTATAATTGCACTACGTATTTAATTTAATTTATAAATGTATATGTTAATACCTATATATACCAAAAATAGAACATAATACATAATAATATGTGTACTACATATTATTATGTATTATGTTTTATTTTCCCTATCCCGCATAATACGTTTTCTCGCTTAAGACGCGTTTTTAGTAGGGTCCCTGAGAAATCGTCTTAAGCGGGTTTTACTATAGAAGTATAATAGTTAACATTTTCGGTCTGGCCTACCATGAGCTACGAGCAGTGGGACTGAGCTGGAGTGAGGCCAAGAAAGTCGCAGAGGACAGAATGGCGTAGCGGGACCTTGTGAAGGCCCTATGCACCTCTGGAGTGTCTTAGGAAACAACACATCAGTCAAGAGGAAGGTCTAACGTGCGTTAAAAAAGCGTTCAAATAGAAAAAATTAATTGTATATGTTCACACTGCAGCGCTTTTATAACGCGACGCTTTTATATAGAGCAGCGTTGTACTTTCAAAGCTGGGCGTTGAGCGTATTGTATCGTATAGCGAACGTTATAAAAGTGCTAGCGCACATATTTAACGCAACGCTTTTTTAACGCTCCGCTTTGCGAATAAGGGCTCAGAAATAAAACTGCTTCATTCCTCATTATATCAGCCTCGGGTCTTGGATCATCATTTCACACCTATTCAAATTCAAAATTCAAATTCAAATGTTTATTTGCGTACTAAGTGTTTACAAGGTGTTATAATAATATACAAATATATGTTCTTAATACTTAGATACCGCTAAGGTATTGCAAAATATCAAGACAGCATTCGGCATTTCATCATTATTACAGCTCATAATATACGTCCCCACCGAGGGGCTCGAGCCTACCCTATGTTAGGGTGATTAGGCCTTAGTAGTTAGTAGTAAGCCACTCTGGCCCAGTGCGAATTGCGGATTAGTCCAGTGCGGATTCAGCAGTTTCATGGTTTATCGGAAATCACCCCCTTAGGGTGCAAAATAGGGATTGAAAGTTTCTATGGAAAATATTTAAAATGTGCTCCAATATCTATGAAATTTATTATTTGAGCTCCTAAATATAAATAACAGTCTTCTATATAATAGGCTACAAAACTATTTTACAGGATTATATTAAATTCTCACGGGAAAACAATAATAACGTGGGCGAAGCCGCGAGCGGAAAGCTAGTAAATCGATATAAAGAAAGTCGTGTTAGTTAAGACACTATTTATAACTCAAGAACGGCTGAACTGATTTGGCCGAAAATTGGTGGGAGGTAGCTTAGAACGAGAAGACGGTTATAGGATAGCTTTTATCGAAATCACCCCTTAAGGGGGAGAAAATGGGGAATGGAAGTTTGTTTGGGGAATTAATAATCGCTGAACCGATTTAGATGAAAGTTGGTACAGAGATAGTTTGAGTTGTTGGGAAGGATAAATAATAGTTTTTATCCCCGAAATCATTCCTTAAGGGTGTAAAAAGGATGTTGGGGGGGGGGGGGATTTGTAAAGGGAATCTATAAAAAAGGATTTCCACGCGGACGATGTCGCGGGCAAAAGCTAGTGATATATAAAATAAGATGAAATGAAACCATGTTTTAACAAAAAAATTGGTTTTTCGTGCAGACCACATGAATAAACTTGACCGACTTCTAAATAACTGCATTCGATTCGTTTATAATTTAAAAAAGTTTGATCATGTTTCTGAACATCGGCTGCGTTTGAAATGGTTGTCTATACGGCAACGTCGGCACATGAGAACTTTGACTACACTCCATTCATTACTTAATAGTCCCAACAAGCCCAGTTATCTTAACAATAGTTTTGAGTTCCTATGTTCCTCACATGATAGATCCCTTCGTTCTACCTTTAATGGTCTCCTCAAATGCCCCGCCCACAAATCTGATATCATACACTCTTCTTTCTTAATCCGGTCAATCCTGTTATGGAATGTTCTCCCACTTGACGTCAGAAAGTCATCAAGCAAACTAAGTTTTAAAAAGAAATTACGAAAGCTGTACCATGAGAATCTTTTTACTCCTGTTGATTAAGGATATGCATATTATCTTCGAAATATCATTTCGAATGTCATTTTCGTTTTATAGTTTTGTAAATTAATAGTAGGCACATATATATTAGTTTATTTTATTTATAATATTTATGTATTAGTATATTATGTATATAGCATTATATATATACCATTATCCAGTTGTTTTTACCATTAAAGTACTACATCTACTTCCTTTTCTCTGCACCACCCAAAGGTTGACTGGCAGATAATGCCTTTGGCATTAAGTCCGCCTCTGTACACAAATTGTACTGGAAGTTTAAATAAATAAATAAAATAAATAAATATATGAAATGACGTCACCTGTAACCATCCCGTGACCACGACTACCGAAAAGCGTTCGAAACGTCTGGCTAAATAATTAAAATGCTTAAAAGCATTACACGAGTTAATCTGTATAGTGTTGTTTCATTAAAATACTACACATTTATTTATTTAAGGACAATCAGTAACAGTCACAATAATTCAAACAAAATACAGACAAAAACATACAATAGCTGCTAAGAGCACTGTTTTTAGATGCCACAACATATATTTATGAACATTTAGGCTAAGATGCATGAAGATACATTAATTTTATGATATTTTTTGACAATAGAAATAATAATCGGTATCTTAATTTAAAAAAATCAACTAAAATCAAACATTAATTATTTTAGGTATGTCTATTTACAAATATGTGCAAATAGAAGATAGTATTAAAAGTGTATTTACCAAATTATATTTTAATTTTCTATCAAACGCGTTTATAAGATCCGATTTCACCAACAGGAACGCAAAACTAGAATAACTATACCGTGGATAAATTTATACTCTAGATATACTCTCGGATAACCCATTTTACGTTTCACCACATTTGGTTTAACTATTCTTCCAAATAGTTTTATTTTATTTATGTGAACGAATGAATATGATACTGCAACGATAATGCTGCGAAATTAAATAGTACATTCTCTCCGTAAATCATATAGCCTATTAGCTGTTTTTTAAACTAGAAGGATTATACATCAGTTGCGACAACTGTCACTTTAGACAGCTTGCCAATCAGCTGTTCATTAGACGCCATCTTTATCCCAGGACTAAATCTGTTATACCGTCAAATTCGACGGTATAAAACCTATTTTCGGATAACGACTTTATTCCAAGTACAAGTATTTGGTGAAATTAAAATTGACCTATCTGAGAGTAACTCATGACTTTATCCTTGGTATAAAACTTATCTGACTTTAGTGAAATCGGGCCTTAGTATTGTAACTGGCGATTTAATGAAGATACAAAAATGTGAATAGTGTATTTAATGGTATTGCACTCGGAGCAGTTTGTGGAGTCGATTTTTCCCATTATAACGAGTAAATTTGTTTAATAAAATAGGTCTTCAGCGGAGTCTGAGAGCAGTATATATTTCAACTTATGTTAATGTCATTGATCCAAGAGTTAAGAGAAATATTTATTTGGTTTGCTTTGTACCAAATACTTACTCATTGTAAGATTTTTCAATGAAGAAGATTTTTTTAAAGTCTAAAGATATAAATATTCAACATAAATATGCCTTTATTAAAGACGCTTATTGATGTCAAAAATAAAATTTTAATTAAAAGGCAGTCAACATATTTAACCTTAATATCCCATCCTCATCAAAAATAATAAAAATGTCTGCAAAACAATTTGAAGCAGGAAAAAAAACAGTTGACTCTACACCTGATCGGAAATTGAGAGAGTTTTCTCTAGAAAAACAAGCGAGAAACTCGGAATATTTAATATTTTGCCCCCTCTATTCGCATTGCCATACAAATTATTTTATTTTTTACAGTATTAATAAGCATTTAGTTACAACTGCCATCAGTTACCGTGGGCCCATTAATCGTGGCCGTAAATTATATTCGCCGGCACTTGTTCGATGTAAATGAGGTGCTCATTTATTCCGCAGTCGTTTTGCAGTGTTTACGGCCATAAATTGTCGAGAGGTGGGCGATTACGAGAGGTAATAAGCTGGAAATACTGTCGCCGATAGTGTGAGAGTTATAAAAACTCATTTAAATTATTCCCAATGTCCCACTCATGGCTTGGCGGCGATAGTGGTATGGCATGGCATGGCATTTTGCAGTAGAATAGAAATATAACTAAAAACGAATGCTGCATCTACTATTATAGTACAAAAATCTACTATTTTTTCTATACATCATCATCATCATCACAGCTCATATACTTCCCCCACCGAGGGGTTCGAGCCTACCCTAGGTTAGGGTGATTAGGCCTTAGTCAACCACGCTGGCCCAGTGCGGATTGGTCGACTTCACATACATCATTGAATTTCTTCGCAGATGTATGCAGGTTTCCTCACGATGTTTTCCTTCACCGTAGGAGTGTCAGACAAATGTACATATGAAATTCGAAACGAAAAACACATTGGTACATGGCGGTACACATTTTTTCTATTGTTAGTTATAAAATAAAATCATTCAGCTGAACATCTTTATTGCATTGATAACGTGAGTTACCATTCAATTGATTAGTTTTATGAATGCAATAACATTATTCGATATATATCAGTATATTTAATTATATTTTTTTAATTAGGATTTTTTTATATATATCTATGTCAATATGAGTATTTAAAAATCTATATAATTAACTTAAAATGTGCTTATTTTTCTCTTTGTCTGTTTTTCAGTACATCCACCACATTGACTCTGCATCACCCGAAGGTTGACTGGCAGAAAATGCCTTAGGCATTAAGTCCGCCTCTGTACAACAATATTTGTAGATAAATATTAATAAATAAATTGACTTTTAATCACTTTCGAGGTCTAGTTATTGAGACCATTATACTATAACCATATATACCATATTAATCTGGAGGTCCGAGGTTTGATTCCTCATGGGGTCAGATGGTTTTCTGGATTTGTTTAGAGGCAGGGCTTCCGGCCTCTTTCTGATTAGCTACAATTGTTTAAGTTTGTTCTCATAATAGGTAACAATTTTAATAGCACTGATGTGTTCGGACAATAAGGGGTGAGATAACCAGTTCCTCAGTTGTTGAGGAGTTCAAGTGAATCTCGCTTCCACCTTTAGACTTATCCTCACATTCCATCAGGTAAGATAATTTTTGAAGACACAAATTTCTTGTACTGACTAAAACGCCAATTAGGGGATTTTCTTTTAGTTTCACGGCACTCGTTTATACCAATCTCAGCCAACAGTGCCAAGATGGCGCAAATCATATATACACAAATGTAAAAATAAATGTTAGTGGTTAATAAAAATCTGTAAAAATGAAATTGAATCATTGGGGCTGTGTCATGGTCCGCTGAAAAATGGCGACGTCTAACGGCGCCTGACAAATCACTTCCGGAACGGTTTATAAATTGGCCGTAAAACGAACTGATCATATTACCCAGTGCTGGCACAGTGCGAGGTTGGGATGACTAACCATCATATTGTCTCACGGTATGATTGAAGAGGGAAGATATAAGATAGAAGGTTTTGCAAATGTCATAGTGTAATTTTTCAAATGCGAACTTTTTTCTATTAAAACATTTAATGTAGCTTTTTCTATCATATAAGGCAAAATAACGAATATTGAATTTCAAATAAGTAGGCTGGTGAAATATGAATGCTTTTGCAAAGTAACATCCCATAGATTGAATTTATCTTATTATAACTTGACATAGATTGTAAAACTTTTCGAACCTTGCGCCAAGAAAACATGCGAAATATGTTTTTTTATACAACTAAGTTGGCAAAATGCATACTGCCCCCCTGATGGTAAGTGGTAACAGTCACATATACATGTGGCTCCTGTGAGATTCGCAGCAAAACTGCAACCCCCACAAGAACCATAGTGTACGTTACCAACTTGTGACATAAGATGTCACAAGTTGGTCGTCACGGTACCCAGTAATTTCAGTGCCATATCTTACCCTTCAAACCGGAACACAGCAATGCAAGCACTGCTGCTTTGCGGCAAAAATAGGTAAGACGGAGAAACCCGTGCAGACGACCCTGGTACAGAGTCTCCCTCCGGTAAAAGTATTGGGTAGTCCAATGGATTTTGTCATTAGGTTTAAGGTTTCTGAACTTGTACTTCTTAAACCAAAGAAATTATAGTTTCTTAGCTTTTCTTCTATGCTTATGTTCGTTCATATTCAAGTCCATATGACTCTGCTAGTATGTATATGACTCTCATCCCACCTCATCACATGCCCATACCACGCTAACCTGTTACTTCTTATCTTCTGGGTCACTTTTATAGTTCCCGATATATTTCTAATCTTATCCCTTTAATAAAGGCACATTGCCTTTTATGAAATAAATATCCATACACAAGGGAGCGTCGGTGGCACTATGAACTCGGCACTTGCCTTCCAATCGGGAGGTCCGGGGTTTGAGCACGCCATGTACCAATGTGTTTTTCGTTTTCGAATTTCATATGTACTTTTGTCTGACGCTCCTACGGTGAGGGTAAACATCGTGAGGCAACCTGCATACATCTGCTAAGAAATTCAAAGGTGTATGTGAAGTCGACCAATCCGCACTGGGCCAGCGTGGTTGACTAAGGCCTAATCACCCTAACATAGGGTAGGCTCGAGTCCCTCGGTGGGGCCACGTATATATATTTTTTTTTATGTAAGGCCCGGCAAATGACCTCCTCCCGCCTGATGTTAAGCGGTGAATATAATATGAGCTGTGATGATGATGACACAAAGGTCTGGAAGTGATCCGCTCTTAAAGATAACGCATTATGCTACGAGTATACTAGGGGATCCTGGTGGACTTAGTTTATTTCTGTATGGTTTGTGTGCGATAAAGAATTTATCTATTTATCAAAGTTTTTGGGTGACCGGATATCAGTCAGGATAAATATTTGTTAATTTTCCATCGTAACAATGTTTTTTCACCTCTTCAACGAAGGGCGCTGTCTGACACCCACCACGCCCTTGCAGCGTGAGCAAAAGAGATTCGACTTTCAAACACGCTCTTCGGAATTACTCGTTCAATTCTAGACTATTTCCTGGTTCGTGATATATAGCCTGCACTTGCAGCAAAAAATTTGCTCAAGTGTTAACAAACTACCTATTCCTACTAACATTGGTCTATAGAGCACGAATACTCGTACATGTGAAGGATAATAAATATTGACGGTATCACTCACGGAAAAAATGCATTATAATAAATCAACAGTAAAAAAAATTCAATGGTTTAGTACACTCCTAGCTCGTATTACTGTAAGATGGTGAGATGGTGCAGTGCAGTGGGTCAGTAGGGTCGTAAAATGGAGAACCAAATATCACGTCTCTGATTTATATTTTTCCCGGTTACAATAATATAAGTAAAGAGACACTCTGTTGTCACTGAATATAATAACTATGTAGCGACTGAAATACAAACACAATAATATAAAATATACCAAAGTATATAAAAAACCGGGCAATTGCGAGTCGGACTCGCGCACCGGGGGTTCCGTACAAACCTGTAGGTATATAAGTAAAATTTCATCCATATATTTTCACTATAATGATGTAACTAAAAATTTACGGTTTTCGCAATTTTTCGTACCAAATTTCAAGATTCTGAGTTCACGGGAAGTAGGTTTTGATTTCCTTGCGAGTGTCGAAAATTTGCGGCATAAACGGCTGTATCTTGCGATTGCGTTGCGTTGGCTTAGAAGTTTAATTTTTTCACAGCTCCAAGGGACAGTAGACTTGAGTATTTGATATAAATTTAAGCTTGATACCTCCACGCGTTCCTGACAAAAAGGGTCTTGACAGACAGACAGACAGACAGACGGGCGGACGGACGGACAACAAAGTGATCCTATAAGGATTCCGTTTTTTCTTTTCGAGGTATGGAACCCTAAAAAACATAAAAGTGCCTATAATTTTAAAGGATATTAGGGCATCGATTGCAATATATTGTCTGATTTTGTGAACAATATTGATGACGAAATATTAATTTATATTGATTGTGCCATCACGTATTCGCGACATCAAGACATGTCCGCAATTGTGTGACGGAAGAACAGAATGAAGATTATGTCAAAAGTTAAAATTAGGCAGCCAGGTTAGGTGGGAATGCAAAGAGTTGCTATATGTATACTTACTTACTAATATTATAAAGCTGAAGAGTTTGTTTGTTTGTTTGGTTGAACGCACTAATCTCAGGAACTACTGATATAAATTGAAAAATTATTTCTGTGTTGGATAGTCCATTTATCGAGGAAGGATTTAGGTTATATAACATCACGTTACTACTAATAGAAGCTGAGCATCAATGAAAAATGTTGCACAAACGGGAAAAATATATATGGCGAAACTTAGTTCGCGGGCACAGCAGAGCTGGTCTAGAATAATCTTGCTCCTCGTTACAACACTTCCTCCGTGTAGTGCTATTATATTATATAGTGAATAAAAAGATGTCATACAAACACACCAGCGTAATCGCAGCTATTAAGATGATCTACTCCTTCCGTTATTAAGAAAAAAATGTAGAACAAGGATGGTTTGCGATTCACTTGTCCCCTGTTCGCTTGACTCGTCTTTACAAGACTTCCCAGGTGTATGACAATATTGAGAACATGTGACGCGCTTCAGATTTCATACAGTTTAGTTTGTGTACTTTGGGTGCTTAAAGGGGTGGAATAAGTTAACAATACTTGTCCTTGCCGTAAAATATGATAGTGTGACTGTGAGGAATAAAATTCTTGTGTCACACTGGTGTGACTGTCAGGAAAAATATTCTTCTGTGTCACACTGGTATGACAGAATGGTGTGCAGGGAGTAAGCACCCTTTAATTTTTATTGTTTTATAAACGTATTGCATGCTGAGGTGACCTATAATTGTATGTGCAGTTAAAAGCAGATGTTTTGTATTATGTAACTTTATTGAAAGTGTTTACTGTTGCTTTTGTTTGTGCCCTTTAAATAAATACATAAATCATTGTGTGGTTTTATGAAACCACGATGTAAGTGAAATTTTTTTCCGGATCATAGGCATTTAACTGAAAATATTCGGAAAATTATTCGACAAGAAAATTGTAAGTAAAAAAATCAAATAAAAAATAACGCTCTACACTGTATGGAATCTCTGCCACACAGATTTCAAAACAAAGATCTAACGAATAGACCAATCCTGACCTATAGGAAGTCGTGAAATTAAAGATCTCATATTTTTGTGTAATGCGACATGAAATAGATTGAAGAAGAAATTTGAGGCGATGTAAAAAAGTTTCACTTTAATAAATACATGATCCTCGTGTCAATTAATGCCAACCGGCAAGCGACTTCGTAAGGTGTATTCGATTCTTATTTTTTATCAAGCTTTCCCTTAATACTTGAAAATGCAAAGCCTAGAAATCGCCCTATACCGGGTTATTTTTTCAACAGGAGCCAAATTTTGTATGTTTGTTCAGACCAGCAAAATGAAGATCTTTTACTACGGGACCAATCTCGAAATCGCGAAAAAAAATCAGCTGTTCCATACAAATGTTCAACATCCACTGAACCTAAATGTATGAAACAGCTGATTTTTTTTTCGCGATTTCGAGTTTGGTCCCATAGTAAAAGTTGTTCATTTTGCTTGTCTAAACAAGCACACAAAATTTTTCTCCTGATGGAAATATAACCCGGTATATAACCCGAACTAAGGCGTTCCTGTAGCGAATAAAAAGCTGTCATTTTTCGGCAGTTCAATCGTCACTGCACTGGCAGTGTTTCCGTGCTCCCGGCGACCCATCCGGGCGTTCAGTGCGAACACATAAAAAGAGTAATTCAACGGTTCGGCGACTCCGGGAGTTCTTTGTCAGCGCCGATTCGCCCCGGGCGGTGGCGGGCCTCGCGCCCTGATTGACCCCTGCATCGACAGAAAGGAGTCAGTGGACGGACACGTTAATTTTTCTTTGTGTATGCCAACCCTTAATTTACACTGTAATGAATTTGTAAGTATGAAATAGGTAGATTTTGTAAAATGTATTGCTGTCGCGCTGTGCCCCTGAACACAGGCGATGAGCGCGATAGAGATAACTGCAGCTCGGCCCGAAGATACCTTTTTAGGGTTCCGTAGCTAAATGGCAAAAAATGGAACCCTTATAGATTCGTCATGTCTGTCTGTCCGTCCGTGTGTCACAGCCACTTTTCTCCGAAACTATAAGAACTACACTGTTGAAACTTGGTATTCAGTGAACCGCATTAAGATTTTCACACAAAAATAGAGAAAAGCAATAAATTTTGGGGGTTCCATACATAGAACTGAAACTCAATTTTTTTTTTCATCAAACCCATACGTGTTGGATATCTATGGATAGGTCTTCAAAAATTATATTGAGGTTTCTAATATCATTTTTTTCTAAACTGAATAGTTTGCACGAGAAACACGTCCAAAGTGGTAAAATGTGCGTCCCCCCCCCCCCCCCTGTAACTTCTAAAATAAGAGAATGATAAAACTAAAAAAAATATATGATGTACATTACCATGCAAACTTTCACCGAAAATTGGTTTGAACGAGATCTAGTAAGTAGTTTTTTTAATACGTCATAAATCCTACGGAACCCTTCATGGGCGAGTCCGACTCGCGCTTGGCCGGTTTTTATTAACTAAATAAAAGGATTTTACTAACAAAATTTGCAACGGCTGAAGTTTCGTACAGTGCAGCAGCTTACATTTATTACATACACTGTTACTGTTTTATCACCTCACATTGGATACTACTCACTCACATTGGATACTGAAAGGGGCGCCTCATGATACATCCATTATTAAAAAACTAGCTGTGTCCGCGAACTATGTATCGCCTTAAAAGTTCAAAGAAAAAACTGTAATTCTACTTTCCCGTTAGAACTACTTACTTTCCCGGGATAATGAGTAGCCTATATGTTAATCCGTGTCGTAATCCGTGCACCTACAAATTTTCATCAAAATCCATTCAGTAGTTTTTGCGTGAAAGAGCAACAAACAAACATCCATAAGCTTAAGTATCCCTTAAATTATCCGGGTTGATTAAAAGTAACCCTGTTTTTGCCCAAAATAAGGGGACACATAACAAGTACATCAGAAAATTATACTATCGACAAAAAACTCCCATCAGAAAGCTAAGACAGACCACCGATGCCAGGAACACGGTAAAACAACATACCGAGAAAATGTCTCACATTTTTCAGGCCTTCCGGGAGTAGGCCGTCCGATGAAACATTTCCGCGACTATCGTGCGAGTGTGTCTCTCAATAAAATTAATGGCACGCATCCGGTGTGGCCCGCCATTATTCTGTGTCAGTGCATTCGCACTCCGATTCAATTTTTCCATTGACTTTCGCAATAAAAAACTCATTCGAGTCGTTTGCTCCTCCTGAAGATGGAATTGAGCAAGATGCTTTGAGTGCGCTTAAAGTTACTCTATTTTCGTTTTTAGCTCCCGACGCAAAAACGACGGGGTGTTATAATAATTTTGACGTGCCTGTGTGTGTGTGTCTGCCTGTGGCATCGTAGCTCCCGACCGGATGAACCGATTTCGATATTGTTTGAAAGGCGAATTACTCGGGAGTGTTCTTAGCTATGTTTGATCACTTTCGGTGCAAGATGGCCGTCGCCACAAAATGGCGGATTACATATTTTTTCACAACCCCCTCAGTATGGGTATCAAATGAAAGGGCTTGGCTAGTAGAATAATACACACAATGATAAATTTCAAATCCAAGATTATAGCCGCCACCACGAAATGGCGAATTACATTTTTTTTATAATATTATGTAGTGTTTCTAATTTAAAAAGGTACCACAGCTTATACGTCCTGTATATGTCCCCACCAACAGAGGGGCTAGAGCCTTACCTATGTCTGGGTGTTAAAAAATCAAAGAATTCAAAATCAAAGTAATCTTTATTCAAGTATGATGTTATCTTATTTAATAGAATTCAAATATAATAATAATAATTTAATACTAATATATTTTAAATAAAATTGAATCTAGTCAAATCAAATTTAAATTATTTTTTTAAAATCCCGATGTAATACTTAAATGAATCTGTTTTATGTATATATAAAATGTTATCTTATAATAGAATTCAATTATAATTGCAATCAATATTAAATCTTGTCATGACAAATACTGACTGACATTCTTACTGCTGTGATGAATTTTTGCCATTGTTTTGTTATATATTATTACCTATACCTATGTACTTTGCTATTTATTGTTATGTAAGAATTATCTCAACTCAGCAGTATCTTGTACTTATAACAGTTGTCTGTGAGCTATGCGGTGCCCTTACAGGGTGCATGTACTGATTCTGTAAAATTTGTTAACATCTTTTGTAACGTGCATGTAAGCTGGCAAATGAATAAATAAATGACTTCAAAGAAAGCTCTTTTTATTCGTCCAATTTTTTTAACTACCGACCCATTAGACTTAAATGCCGGCATGGCACTTTAATCGAAAGCTAGCCCGCACTCATCTATGCGTGCGCGTATCATGGCACACTTTATCGACGGACATTGTAGGTTTTTCATAGATTAATGAACGTCAAACGCGACGAACTAGGCGTGATCGAGCGATGCATTAACAGTATTACTGATGTCAGCCTCTCTTTACTCTCGGCCATAGAGTATAAAAACATAAGGAGATTACTTAAATACTCACAACTTAAACCTCTTAGTTTTTTTTAATGATAGAAATCTTTCAATATTTTATGTTATTATTCCAGTTAAAATATTTTAATGTTTTAACTACTTACTATATATAAATATTTTAGTTTAAATAAATGTCTTCAAATATGAGTAGGGAGAATGGGAAAGCCTTCACTAGAAGAACCAGCTGAAAAATGCGAAAGGTCAAAATTTTTCCCTCTTCTTATCTCAGAAATATGGTTTTATAATTATATAGAAGCAGCCAGCCTTGTATAGAAAAAAAATAAGTTCCAAAACAGCAGATGTATAAGCAAGATCATGATTGTGTGAAGAATAACTTAAAAGAAGAATAACTTTAGCTCCCACCATCATAGTATACTTGGGCTCGTTACAATAAAAAATCTATTGCTATTTACCAGAGGGAGACTCAGTTCCAGGCTCATCTGTATAAGTACCTATATCTTATTTTTTGGCGCCAACTAGCGGTGCTTGCATTACTGTGTTCCGGCGTAAAGGGTATATTCAAATTTAAAAATCTTTATTCAACATAGACCTTTACAGGGGCTTATTGACGCCAAAACAAAGCAAAACATTAAATTTTAAACGAAACATATGAACCTTGTATATGCATATATCCTGAATATACTCAAGATGTCTGCAAATACAAGTTGGGATGAAAAAAAGTTGACTCTACATAGGACAGGCAGTGACATTACTGGGTACTGTGACTTGACATCTTACTGTAACGAGGTGCTATACCTTAATAATATAACGACTCCCGCCTAACGTGGCTGTGTTTTTTAATTATTATATTTGGCATAACGTTACGAAAAGGAAATTAAACAAATAAATTTAAAAATATATAAATTAAACAGTTTTGCGTCTCCTTGCCTGTTTTACCCCATGTCTTAGCGCCGGGTGACGGATCACTGACGCGAGCTCGCGGCGACAGCTCTAATTGCACCTAAACTGTGGTACAGCCGGTGGCACATCGGTTTCAGTTACAACTCTTCAGTCGATTCTGACCCTTACGTCTCGGAAGCTAGAGTTCAGAATTATTTGCACGGGCGTGACATCAGTGTAACGTGATATGCTATTGACAGTACGTAACAGTGGCTTGAAGTAATCAAGTGATTTTCACAGGAGCACTTATGAGCTTAAGCAAGCCTTTGGCACTTTAGTATGTTGGTTGGATGGTGAATACTGTTTTTTTTTGTAGGTTTCATTATCATTGCGTCATTATCGTGAAAAGTACACAAGATGAACAATTTTCTTCGATAAAACAAGACCAATTTAATCACTTTTTGCATTAAAAATTATTAGGTTCTGGCTGTGTTTCATGTTTTGCTTTCTCATATAATCACGTCAAAATTGTTTGCTGGATGTTTGAATGCAGCAAAAAATCTGGTCATTTTTTGATTTTGAAGGTTTAAATCTCGTTTTGTAATCAACTTTATAAAAAAGGAAGACATAGGAACATTCTGATTGCAGCCATACATATATTTGGGGAAAATAGAGCAACTTTTGTCATTACCTAGGGAGGGAACGGGGGACTAGGTTTGTGTGAAAAACGGCCCGTACGATTTTTTCTTAGAGTATTGGTAATCGTAGGTCGCCATCAACTGCAATACAGTAGTTGTACAGTTGAAATATTAATACCACAACACAACGGCAGCAGCTCCAGAGAGGAAGTTATGAGTTCGATTGCTTGAACCAATTACGAGTACTATTCAAAGCTGTGCGAACCTGAGCTAAACATAGCTGTGACTTAAGGCTAGGCCACTTCACAATCTATGGAAAACATTGATGCTTAAGCTTCCAGTATGATAAAATGATGTAGAAATGTACACAAAAATTATTTTGACCAATTTCACTAATTTTATCTTAGCTTAGGACAATTTTAAATGGCATCCTGTCACATTCTTTTTGTTAATGACTAGAAGTGACAACATACACTTAAGATTGTCCTAAGCTAAGAGAAGGTTAATGAAATCGGACATTAGTCTTCGAAAGAAAGGAAGAAACGCAATAATCGACAAGATTATTGAAATATTATTTGGAAACTGTATAAAAATCAAAGTCCCAACTAATCCCCACACACTGGCACACTCGTGATAGTCTAGAATTGTCTATTATACAGGATTACTTTTTTATTACTCCGGAAAATTTAATTAAATAAAAAATAATAAAGATACAGAATTAAGTTAGTGCAGTATTTTTTGGATGTTTCAGAAAATTAAATAGGTGAGTTATTTTTTTATTAATATTTAAATCATTCTACTACCGTGCGTGTCCTGAAGAGACCTTAAATTTTCCAAGGGTGATAAAAATGTAATGCTGTATAAAAATATCGTGTCACGTTGTTTCTCCGGGATGAGCCCCGAAACTACTTAACCGATTTTGATGATAATAAACTTCCTTATGTTGTCAATTTAGTAATTTCAGTAATAAAGATAAAGCTATTTTCGTACATAACGATACACAATATTATAGTATAATCATAACATAATATAAATATTATTATGTCGTAAATATAAGCTTAAATCAAAATAAAATGCCATCTAGTGGAGGGTGACCCAACCTAAGTAACCGAGTGTTGTGTGTATAAATTAACTCACACCGTCATCTGTTGTAAGCTTATGGAACTAACAAATAATTACAAAAAAATAAAATAATTACTAATTAATAAATATTGAGGTCAATTATCGAAATAAAAACTATCCAATTTTTTAAAGTTCGACTAAACTGTATACATTAGGTCAAAATTCATCAAAACAAAACAAAATTCATCAAGACAAAAAAATAAAATAATTACTACCTAATAAATATTGAGGTCAATTATCGAATAAAAAACTATCCCATTTTTTAAAGTTCGACTAAACTGTATACATTAGGTCAAAATTCATCAAAACAAAACAAAATTCATCAAGACAAAAAAATAAAATAATTACTAACTAATAAATATTGAGGTCAATTATCGAATAAAAAACTATCCCATTTTTTTAAGTTCGATCAAACTGTATACATTAGGTCAAAATTCATTAAAAGCGGTTAAATTGTTTCGAAATTTATCCCGGATTTTATATAAATATGTGTATAAGATAAGTTGGTGGTGCCCAAGGTAGACACCACCACGTCGGCGATTCACCGACTTCTGGGTTGCTGATTTTTATAACCTACTACCAGCTCATAGAAAACATTGGTGCTTACCCCTATTCCAATTGATCTCCGTATGTAGCCGGTGGACTTCCTGAGCTAGCTCGAAGGAAGTCGCAGCTCCTGAAGGGCTGCTTTCTGACCGAATTGGATGGTACACTTGCCTATTAGGCCACCAATACCCGAACTCACCGATAAAAGACACGAAAACTTGGCAGAACCTTGCACCAACAATCACTTGGTGCGCCGCGCAATACTATTTGTTAGTTAACTTATATTACATTTTATTGCGGCCCGGACATAACCTCTAACAATGTCATTCCGTATTCGACTCGACTGACATGTCACATGCGGCCGGCCGCCAAAAGCTCTCACTGCACAGACCACAATGCAGTGTTGCCACTCGCTCTTCCTCGAGCGTGAACATCCCCCCGCTCCGGACAGTCCCGGACTGTCCGCCAAATCAGTCTAAGGGGAGGCGAGAAAGAGTAGCGACCGCGCGCTTCAAAACAGAATCCCCAACTAGGACCTCGGCAAACCTGGGCACACCATCAGACCCTAGAGTAAGTTGGACAATGCGTCCGCGACGCCAACGTAAGGGTGGCAGGTTTGGGTCCTTCACTAACACGAGGTCTCCAACCCTCGGTGGGTTTGTCTTATCTAAACACTTAACGCGCTGTTGCAAAATGTGTAAATATTCAAGGTGCCAGCGGCGCCAGAAGCTCTGGGTAAGCTGCTGGAGCAACTCAAACCGCGAAAGGCGTCCTGGATTGACATCTCTATAAGGATACTCGGGCAGGGCGTAAAGTGGTCTGCCTATCAAGAAATGGCCCGGCGTGAGGGCCTGCAAATCGTTCGCGTCGGTAGACAACGGACATAACGGACGCGAGTTGAGAACCGCCTCAATCTTATGAAACACCGTCGCGAGTTCCTCGAACGTGAGAATAGTCTCCCCAATAACGCGGCGAAGGTGAGTCTTGGCGGCCTTTACAACAGATTCAAAAATCCTTCCCCAGTGAGGGCAAGACGGCGGGGAGTATCGCCATGTTACCCCCCTACGGGAGAGTGTGGATCCGATCTCAATATTATTTTTATCTAAAAATTCACAAACTTCTCTTATATGTCTATCAGTGCCCTTGAAGTTCGTCCCACAATCGCACGGAGGGACACGCTCCATACAAGGGCGGTCATAAATAGTTAAAGTCCTGTTACTATCAATACATTGTATTATTTTAGTGACTTATAGTTGTAAAAGTGTTTTAGGAACATTAAAATGAAAGAAGTACATGTATTTACGGAATAAAAAACGTTTACTTCAGTAAAAAACAAGTATAAACAATAACATACTTTTACCTAAATTTATCATGAACAAACACTTAAAAATTGGAATGTAAAACATATATTTTAAATAAAATAAGAGTCAAAACATTGATAACATTATTTAATTATAATAGAATAATAGAAATAAATAAATTAAAATTAATTAAATACAAAAAAAACAAAACAACTAACAAAATACAAATAAATTATTCTTATTCTAACAATATTAAACATGTAACAATTCTATTACACTGGTGAAGAAAGGCCCGCGGTAACTACAGCGGATCCCTAATTTAACGTTACATCGGAAACCGGTTTCGCGCCGCGACACTGATGGTCGGCGCGGACACAATACATTCGACGTTCGCGAGAACAACATTATTTCTAATTAGCTAATCATTCGAAAATTAATGTCGGGCGTGATTTGTATTTTTAAATCTTATTAGACAACCAGTAATTATACAGTCCGCTTTTTATTTCAATTCAAGTATTGGGTAATTCTCCCTATTCTGTTAGTTAGGGCGTTATCCGCAACATATGGTCATTCTACGCCGTCAAGATTAAAATACAAGTCATCAGCTAAAAAGGAGGTCATCCCTAATTTGGTCGCCTTTGTGGAGCAAGAAATATCGGGTGAACATTGCAGAGGTCAAGGTTTCGCCGCCTATGCTGACACTCACGAACATTCAACTCCGCAGCGGTCAACATTCTTCAAAACCCAAGATTCGTCGATATTCTACATTCTTCAAAAACCTTCTGGCATTAATTTCATCGCATCAAAGCTACGTGAAAAAACAAATGGCAAGAGGATAGTGCACTCAAAGACCGTGAGATCGTTCCAATTTTTTTCCTACACAAATCCATATTCTTTCTAATCCCTTAATATTCTTCTACATTTTGTCAGCCAAGTAATTATCTTAACGTAAAATTGAAATTCAGTGATATTAATTTGTGAAAAGAATTACATTAAAAGTTAAAAATTAGGTTAAGTAGAAAATACCTAACACGTGTTAGCAAGCAAAGGTACATTTTAGTTGAAAGATATATCAATTTATTTTACATAAAAAAGCAAATTTTGTAATCGAGTTAATTTTGCTGTTTTTTGATGCACATAAAACTGATATTTCATGTAGTAACTTAGATTCAGCAAAAAGGTTAGGTATAGTGTTTATTTATAGAATATTACTTATCCAAAGTATATAGCTATCAATTTATTTTTTTTAAATGTGTCTTTAGTATTCTATAAACATTCCGTGTATAATAATAAGTGCAAAAACGTTATATATTAATGATAAT
The DNA here is from genome assembly GCA_963935595.1 of Schoenobius gigantellus. Classification (NCBI taxonomy): domain Eukaryota; kingdom Metazoa; phylum Arthropoda; class Insecta; order Lepidoptera; family Crambidae; genus Schoenobius; species Schoenobius gigantellus. The sequence continues at coordinate 690,364 of OZ012561.1, read as the reverse complement.
TTTTGTTTTATAGGTCGGTACTTCAATCATCCATCACGGACTGCAGACATCGATTAAACGTAAACCGTTACCTCCATAAACAAAACAAACACAAGGACAGTATTGTTTTCGTTATTTCTGTTTTGCTTATATATTGTTCACATAGATACGCTGTAGAATTAGATGCTTTCTCGTTAGTATCATTAACTATTGTCCTGGTATAGGTAAACGCTTTCAAAATAAATTGGTTTCGGTTAATATTCACTATTATATATACTATTACCGTGCTATTACACATATATATTGGTTAGGTTATTTTAGTGCAGGAGTGTAGGTAAAGTTTGGGTTAAATGGTTGTGTGAAATTATGCTTTAGGTATAGACGCTTGATTAACAGCTTAACGCATATAAACGCAGTTTTAGAATAATTTTATTTATACTTACTCATTTGAAATTGTTCTGCAAACTACATTGTTTTTTTTAACCAAACAAAAAATCAGTTATTGACTTTCGTACGTTCTTTCTTTCAATCTTAATCAAATAGATTTCCTAGTAATAAATAATTCAGAAAATTGAACCTTTTTATACATTATATTTAAAGTTTAAGTTATTGCTGGTTAATAAATTTAATAGAATATATATAATACATTTTAAAAAATGTATGAATCAAACAAAGATTTATTGAAAGATCTGAGAAAAAGAAGAGGTATTCTCAAAGCTAAACTTACCACATTTACTACTTATTTATCTAACATAAAGAGTAGTGAACAGCTTAGTGAGACAAAGTTACAAATTGAGCTTAAGTTACGTCTTGAAAAATTAGAAGCTTTATACGACAACTTCGATGCGTTACAGGGTGAACTGGACAGCTTGTTGGACGAGCCTGAGGTGGACGAGAGAGAAGGTTTTGAGACACAGTACTTTTCACTCGTTGCTACTGCTCGTGGGATGATTGAATCGCACCAGGTAGGCGCCAGGTCCGAGGTAAGCTCCAAAAATTCGCACAATTTTGTGAGACTGCCGAAAATAGATTTACCTCACTTTAATGGCTGTTATCAACACTGGCTCGAGTTTCGCGATACGTTCATCTCCCTTATCCACACAAATGAAAGTATTGATCCTATTAATAAATATCATTACTTACGTGCATCTCTTCATGGTTCCGCCGCTTTAGTAATTAAAAGTCTTGACTTTAAAGGTGACAACTATCAATCGGCTTGGACATTGTTATGTGATAGGTTTGACAACAAGCGCTTATTAGTCAATAACCACGTACAGGCTCTCTTCAATGTCTCTCAGATACAAAAGGAATCTAGTAAGGCCTTACGTTATATTGTAGATGTAACAAATAAAAATTTAAGGGCACTTGAAACTCTGGGTCAACCCACTGATCACTGGGACACATTGGTGATTCATATGATGTCCACCAAGCTAGACAACGTTACTAGTCGCGAGTGGGAGGAACGTAGAAACACTTTGGACGATCCCCCCACTTTAGACGTATTTATAAAATTTCTCACTAACAGAGCCGATCTTTTGGAAACTATTGAAGAGACCAAAAACATGTCTAAATCTAAGTCTGATACTTGTAATATTAAACAAAAAAGTTTCATTGTTTCTTCAGATAAATCACACATAAAACATAATTTAAGTTGTCCTCTTTGCAAAAATGAACATCATTTATTCACTTGTGAAGCTTTTCGACAGTTATCGGTCGAACTGCGCAATCAAAAGGCAATGGAATATAAGGTGTGCTTGAATTGCTTACGCACCGGTCACACAAAATCTAAATGTAGATTAAGTAATCTCTATATCTCTATATATAATAAAATCGTAGGGGTACAAAAATCTGTAATTGCGAAATATTAAGAAAAAAAATACACAGGTCGCCTTAAAATCATTAGCAGAACACGATAGAATAGTTTTTAAAAAAATTGTTTGTTTGTTTGTTTGTTTGTTTGTTTGTTTGTTTGTCTGTTTGTCCGGAAAGATCTCCGAAACTACTGGATAGAATTTAATATGGCTTACACCACAGTGCTTAGAATTTTCCGGAAGAACATTTAGGCATAATTTCGTTTGTTTAAATTCACTTTTTATTTTTAGTGAAAAAATACCATATAAAATTTTCGAATTGGCTTTAGGTAGAAAAACAACATGGCGCACGTGAAATTATTTTGACAAGTCTGTCACATAGTACAGAAAGAAGGTATTTTCTTCCACGAAGGAAAGGCAATGGAACTACGCCATACAGCCTGATCTTAAGTAATTGGATTTCGAAAATTGAAAGGCAGGAATGAAGTGTTTCACATAGTACAAATAAAATTTAATATTTTCTGTTAATGTGCTGTGCCCAACTGGATTTCGCCAACCAAATTGTCTTTTTCTTATGTCGCACCGTGGTGGTAAGGCAAAAAGATCAAGCCATACAACCAATGTATAAAGCATTTTTTATGATAATACTTATCGAGTGACCATAAAATTTGTAGATTGGTTCAATTCTTGACTAATTTTCACAAAATCGGTACAATTTTTGAAATATTTGAAATGTTGAAAAATGAAGATACTCTTTTCAAGGTATTTTGAAAGATGTTATATGTTTTTACATTAGGACTAAGGAATAAAACTCTTTCATCCATTTAAAACTTTTAAAAGTAATAGATTAATATTGATAATTAAAAAAAATATCTGACTGCAATGTTCTGGGTTACGCGTAGAGGGACGGGACAGGACTCTTGATCCTAATGTCTAAAATGACGGATCACATTTTTTTGGATCCACCCAAGGAACATGGATATCGAACGAAGAACCTAAAGAGTAGAACACATTGAACCTAGCCACGTTGACTTAATTTGACATGACTGCCGATAAAGTTCGTTTCCAAGCCCAGCGATATGCATATCAAATGAAAGGCCTTGATGAGTAGAGCACTATGAACGTAGGAAAATCACCCTAAATTCAACATGGCCGCCGCTCAAATAAAACGGATAAAAGTTCGTTTCCAAACCCAGCAATATGGGTATCAAATGAAAGGCATTGATGAGTAGAGCACTATGAATCTAGCAACATTGACATAAATTCAACATGGCCGCCGCTCAAAAAAGGTGGATAAAAGTTAGTTTCCAAACCTAGCAATAGGGGTATTAAATGAAAGGCATTGATGAGTAGAGCACTATGAACCTAGCAACATTGACATAAATTCAACATGGCCGCCGCTCAAAAAAGGTGGAATAAAGTTAGTTTCCAAGCCTAGCAATATGGGTATCAAATGAAAAGCCTTGAAGAGTAGAGCATTAGGTACCTAGGAAAATCGACCTAAATTCAACATGGCCGCCGTTCAAAAAAAAAAAGGATAAAAGTTCGTTTTCAAACCCAGCAATATGGGTATCAAATGAAAGGCCCTGATGAGTAGAGCACTATGAACCTAGCAACATTGACATAAATTCAACATAGCCGCCGCTCTAAAAAGAAGAATAATAGTTCGTTTCCAAACCTAGCAATATGGGTATCAACTGAAAGGCCTAAAAGAGTAGAGCATTATGAACTAAGGAAAATTGCCCTAAATTAAACACGGCCGCCGCTCAAAAAATGGATAAAAGTTAGTTTTCAAACCCAGCAATATGGGTATCAAATAAAAGGCTTTGATAAGTGCACTATGAACCTAGCAACATTGACATAAATTCAACATGGCCGCCGCTCAAAAAAGATAGATAAAAGTTCGTTTCCAAACCTAGCAATATGGGTATCAAATGAAAGACCTTGAAGAGTAGAGCATTAGGAACCTATCAAAATCGACCTCAATTCAACATGGCCGCCGCTCAAAAAAAAAGGATAAATGTTCGTTTCCAAACCTAGCAATATGGGTATCAAATGAAAAGCCTAAAAGAGTAGAGCATTATGAACTTAGGAAAATTGCTATAAATTCAACATGGCCGCCGCTCAAAAAATGGACAATAGTTTGTTTCCAAACCCAGTAATATGGGTCTCAAATGAAAGGCCTTGATGAGTAGAGCACTATGAACCTAGCAACACATAAATAAATTCAACATGGCCGCCGCTCAATAAAGGTGGATAAAAGTTCGTTTTCTAATCTAGCAATATAGGTATCAAATGAAAGGTCTTCAAGAGTAGAGCACTATGGACCTAGCAATATTGACGTAAATTCGACATGGCCACCGCTCAAAAAAGGTGGATAAAAGTTCGTTTCCAAACCTAGCAATATAGGTATCAAATGAAAGGCCTTGAAGAGTAGAGCACTATGAACCTAGGAAAATAGCACAAAATTCAATATGGCCGCTGCTCAAAAAAAACTGTTAAAAGTTCGTTTCTAAGCCCAGCAATATGGGTATCAAATGAAAGGCCTTGATCAGTAGAGCACTATGAACGTAGCAACATTGACGTAAATTCAACATGGCTACCGCTCAAAAAAGACGGATAACAGTGGCTTTTCAAACCCAGCAATAGGGGTATTAAATGAAAGTAGGCCCTGAAGGGTACCTAGAGCAGCCATGCTCTAAGTGTCTTCCGCGGAACCCAAGGGCTCCACAATACCCCTATAAGGGTTCCGCAATAATTTAGAAAAATCAAAACACCCTCTCTGGTCGTACTTTTATTATGCTTATTAATAAAGAATACACTTTTAAAAACTATTGTTTTAATTTAGGGTTCCGTCAAGTATTTCGCTTTCCAAAAGGGTTCCGTCACCAAAAAAGTTTGAGAACCGTTCCGGGGCCTATTGGATGTTCGATGTTAGATGTTACCTGTGTTTAGTATCCTTCGAGACCGTGATAATACAACGATCGTGAACTAACTAACGATAACTCCAAGTTTGTGTGTTGGATGTTAGTCATCACGGCGAGTTTGCTAACCGAACTATGCCAGCAACACTATATCGCACAGTACACGTTACAAAAACGGAAGTCTCAATACATTTTAAGGCTAACCGCATAAATACGGTTTTTCGCATTCGTTTTCTGAATGCGGGCATCCGAATGCATCAAATCTATACAAAATACTCATTGACTGCCGCACACGTTCGTTTTTATTACGAACGGAACACGTTCTGTACGTACGTTTAGGTAGAATGGTAGAAATCCCGAATGAGAAGAACGTCTGCGCTACGTTCACGAAACTCCGTGTCTGTATTCCGTGATCGGATATCGAATACGGAAAACGTATTTGTACAGTAACCCCCCCATTCATGCTATACATTAACTCTACGAAAACCGCCAGTATTACGAGCGACATAAGAACGGTTCAAAGGTCAAACAGTATAGCTTGACAAGGAGCTTACTGTACGACCAGTCAAAATTGGCCAAGTTGTCATATCCAAAAAATATATTTAGTTGGTGTTACCAACACCCAGTATAAAATCTAAACTTTATTCGTATACAGTTCTAATTTATTAACAATTGTTTATTTTAATTCGAAACATGAATACGATAAAGATTATTCTTGCAACTGTGTGTGTAGTTCTTTCTACTGAAGAAGAATTTATTAATATCAATAATGTCTCTAAAACAATAATTATACTTAGTGTTTATAGTAATATGTAATGTATTTAATTTTGTGGACTGTTAGAAAAAGAGCATTACGAACCTACGAAAATTGTCCTAATTTCGAAATGACCGATGCTCAAGAAAGGCAGGATAAAGTTGAATCATTATGGAATGAAATGGAGGAAAAAACTAAACACTGTGTTAGTATTTTGATGGCGAAACGCAGTTCGCGGGCACAGCTAGTTGTAAGTATTGTAATAAAAGGCATAACACATTGCTTCATTACGATCAGAGCAAACAGTCATCTCACGATACTATTGCACTATCAGCAAAAAATTCTAATATAACAACAACACATATTCTACTTTCTACAGCTTTAGTCAAGGTGTTAGACAGAAAGGGTGCTCCACATGTTGCCAGACTCTTATTAGATAACGGGAGTACCGCCAATTTTGTTACGCAAGACTTCTGTAGTAAGTTAGATATAAAACTTTCTTCCGTTGACTCTAAAATAACAAGCATCAACAGTCAAACGTCCCATTGCTCTCAGCGTTGTTCCTTCAGAGTAACATCTTACGATGGAAGCTATGAGACGCATATAGACTGTTTCGTTTTGCCAAACATAACAACGTTGGTTCCAAACACAATTATTGACATACATAATATACAAATACCTAATGGCATTCGCTTAGCTGATCCCACCTTCCATGAGCCGTCAACCATAGACATATTAGTAGGTGCGGAGTTTTTCTGGAGTGTGATCGGCACGAATCGTATCCAAATAGGTAAAAACAAACCAAGTTTGTTCGAAACGAAGCTGGGATGGCTTGTTTCCGGCTCAATACACAATTCTCAATCAGATGCAAATGTGTGCATGTTAACTTCTAATATGTCAACTCTCTCCGATTTGTCTCGCTTCTGGGAGTTGGACACTATCTTACCAAAACATACAATGACACATGATGAGCATGCATGCGAACAAGAATTTTTAAATTCGACATATCGAAATTCAGAGGGCCGTTTTGTAGTGAAAATACCTCTTAAAGATTCACCAGATTGTCTAGGTGATTCATTTCAAATGGCAATGCGTAGGTTGTTATCTCTTGAGCGTCGCTTAGATAAAGAACCTGACCTAAAAAATAAATATATAGAATTCATGAATGAATATAAAAATTTGAAACATATGAACATTAATACAAAAAATATAATTAACTCATCTATAAATACAACAAATATTTTAAAACCATCTTATTTTTTACCACATCATGGAATACGTAGAGAGTCGAGCACGACAACAAAACTTCGAGTCGTATTCGACGCCTCCGCAGTTACGACATCTGGTAAATCTTTAAATGATCTGCAACGCGTTGGGCCCACTGTACAGGAAGATTTACTAACTATTCTCATAAGGTTTCGGCAGCACTCATTTGTAATTACAGCAGACATCGAAAAGATGTACCGCCAAATAGAAGTACATCCATCTCAAAGGCCTTTGCAGCAAATTCTTTGGCGATTGGATCCATCACATAAAATTGACACTTACACGCTTAACACATTGACATACGGTACGTCTTCGGCTCCATACTTAGCAATTAGATGCTTAAGGCAGCTGGGACTAGAATCACCAGATGAAAATACACGTCGTGTAATTTGTCGTGATTTTTACGTAGACGATTTATTAACAGGCCATGACAACAAAAATATTCTTGTTAATACATGTCAGTCTGTGATAAAAACTTTAGGCTCTGCAAAAATGAAACTACATAAATGGCATTCTAATGATAAAGACGTATTAGAAGCTGTGTGTAAAGATGCAATCATAAATAGTAAAGGTTCTGATGCTGTCAATTTAAGCGAAAATGAACTTGCAAAAACATTAGGTTTAAACTGGCATTGTGGTAGTGATTCATTTAGTTTCTCTATTAACGTTGATACGCCAAGCACTGTAACAAAACGTAGTATACTTTCCACAATAGCTCAAGTGTTCGATCCACTGGGTCTTGTTACACCGTGCATTGTAGACGCAAAAATATTAATGCAAGAACTTTGGAAGTTAAAATGTTCTTGGGATGATGAGGCACCATCTAAAATAAAAGAATCGTGGTTACATTTTTCAATGACATTGCCACAGTTAAATAATTTAAGAATACCTCGACATATACTTTGCATAGCACCTGTTGATATACAGATTCATGTTTTTACAGATGCCTCTGAGAAAGCGTACGGTGCTTGTGTTTATGTGCGATCTGTGACCACTGATGGTGAAGTCACAGTTCACCTTTTCGCATCGAAAAGTAAAGTAGCCCCTCTTAAAGCAACCACCATTCCCCGTTTAGAGCTGTGCGGTGTCTTGTTGGGTACCAGACTACTTAAAAAGGTAACAGATGCGATAACCTTCCAATACAATGACTGCTACTTCTGGTCCGACTCAACAATCGCACTAGGTTGGATACACTTACCACCCTACCAACTTAAGCCTTTTATTCGTCTTCGTGTTACCGAGATACAGGAGAATTCTTCTGACTGCAAATGGCGTTATGTGCCTTCAAAGGAAAATCCTGCCGATTTAGTATCTCGAGGACTGGACGCTGACAAATTAGGAAGCTCATGTCTTTGGTGGAACGGACCTACTTTTTTACAAAAAAATGAGTCTCAATGGCCTAGCAATCCCAATGATATTCACAAAACCGATTTACCTGAAACAGTCCAATCACTTCATACAAATGCTGATGTGAATCCGTTATCTACTCTTATACATAATTATTCAAACTTTTCTAAATTACAACGTGTTATTGCATACATATTTCGATTTGTAAACAATTGTAGAAAATCTAGAATTTCTAGCTCTTATCTGTCAATTACAGAACTACATCGTGCAAAAAACTTTATTATTGTAATTGCTCAAAAGGAATCCTTTCCGGAGGAGCGTCTTTTGCTCATTAATAATAAAAATTTACAATTTAATAGTAAGCTTACATCATTATCACCGTTTTTAGATTCTGATGGTTTAATTCGTGTTGGTGGTAGACTTGCTAACTCAGATTACGATTATAATGTCAAACATCCTATTCTTCTTTGTGGCAAACATTACGTTACAAAATTATTATTTCAACTTGCTCATGGAACATACTTACATTGTGGTTCACAACTTCTGCTAGCTCTAATCAGACATAATTATTGGCCATTAGGTGGCACCAAACTATCAAAATTGACAGTGCGTTCATGCATTAGGTGTTACAGGTTTAAAGCGCAACCAGTCCAACCTATCATGGGCAATCTCCCCAAGCAACGCGTTCATTTGGAATTCCCATTTCTTAATACAGGTGTGGATTATGCGGGACCTGTGATGATAACAAGCCGAAAAGGTCGTGGTTCACAACTAATTAAGTCATATATCTGCCTTTTTATATGTTTTGCTACAAAGGCTGTGCATTTGGAGCTTGTCTCGGATTTGTCAAAAGAAGGTTTCATCGCAGCTTTAAATAGATTCATATCCCGTCGGGGTAAGCCTCAAAATCTGTTCTCAGATAACGGCACTACCTTTGTGGGTGCGTTCAATGAGCTGTCCCGTATCATTAAATCATTAGATGTCGATATTGCTCAGCAAGGTATTAAATTTTCATTTATACCAGCATATACACCTCATTTCGGCGGGTTGTGGGAGTCTGCAGTCAAATCCACTAAACATCATCTTAGGCGTGTTCTTGATACAACTCATTTAACATACGAAGAGATGTCTACTTTGTTGGCGCAAGTAGAGGGAATCCTAAATTCCAGACCCCTAACACCGCTTTCTAACGATCCTAACGACCTCCACCCATTAACTCCCGCACATCTGCTTATTGGACGATCTTTAATCTTTGTGCCTCATCCACAGATTACTACTACCAGAATTGCATCACTGCATCGATACCAGCGCATCGAGGTCTTAAAACAACAATTCTGGAATAGGTTTTCTAATGAATATATTTTATGGCTTCAGCAAAGAACAAAATGGCGCCATTCCAGAGGGGATTTAAAGCCAGGAACCCTGGTACTCATCAAGGAGAAGTGGAAACCGGTTTCGCGCCGCGACACTGATGGTCGGCGCGGACACAATACATTCGACGTTCGCGAGAACAACATTATTTCTAATTAGCTAATCATTCGAAAATTAATGTCGGGCGTGATTTGTATTTTTAAATCTTATTAGACAACCAGTAATTATACAGTCCGCTTTTTATTTCAATTCAAGTATTGGGTAATTCTCCCTATTCTGTTAGTTAGGGCGTTATCCGCAACATACACTTTGTGACAGAGTATTTTTCTTTTTAGGGGGAAGTTTCCGAAGACTTGTAATATAAGGATCTGAATGTAATAATAGTCGTTGTATTAAATCTTGATTGGTAACTTCACGTGACATTTTTCGAGTGTGACTTCGTCTATAAATTTTGATATACTTATTTGTCGCTTCAGCAGCTTCTTCGGAAAGTTCTCCTATAGATAACAATGCATAACTTATAATATCTGATCCATGTACGAGCACCTTGTGGACAGAAGCAGGAAGACTATACCACGGATATTCCTCGACCAGGCTGTATGCTGTTTGTAATGCATAGTCTTTAAACTTGCATTCATTAATTTTATGTCCAGAAGATAACGTTTGTAATATTACACAACAACGATCTATGAGATCCTTATTCAAACCTGTAATTTCAGCAGATACAGCTGATTCCAAAAAAAACTTCCTGGCCGTGTTTTCGTCGTTAGACGTCCCGCTTCCACCACTACGCGGCTTGTCAACTATTAAACCTAATCGTTCCCTAAACTGGGACTGTACATATTGTTTTTTATTTGATAACAATTGTTTATCACTATCTAGCCTAACTTGCCATTTTTTTATGTCTAATCTATATGAAAGATGAATAAAATATTCGAAGAAACGTATCCAAGAATGTAGTGGTGATAATCCAAATTGGTATCTACTCTCTATTACAGGTTTTTGTAAACATTCGTCTATTTTATTCATCTCTTTAGGGGTAGCATTACATATATAACATCTACTTGTAGATGTTTCACTTAAAGCACTACAAATTTTACCATCTACCATTGAAAGCTGCAACTTATGAGAAACGACCAATTCACGATTGTCGATCTGAATAAAAGTAGGTTGCAAACTTTCAATTTTATCCTTAAAATAAGCTTCCTCTTGCAAAGACACTGCTGTGCTTTCTTTCAAAAATTGAAATCGAATAGGACGGCAGTACCTAGTGGAAGAGGGTCGAGGATTTTTCCATAAAATTTTACAATTATCTTCAGCAAATTTTACAATAATTTGAAGGGGTACATAAGATGTTACAAACAAACTACTATCTTCTAAAGTTGAATCTGAAAAAAAATGTTTGTATTCACTATGTCCAGTGCTGCCATCAGTAGGTGTATATTGGGCATTCTAAAACAGTTTTCATCAAAACACCGCAAACGAACGCAGTGAGATTTGAGCTACGCTTCGCTGCGCTCTAGCTCCGCAAATCTCACTGCGTTCGTTTACGGTGATTTGATGAAAACAGTTTAAGATTGCCCAATATACATTATATAGGGTTAAATGGAAAAGAAGATTTTTTATTTCATTTCATTTCATAATGTTTCTATTGTGTTGTGTTGTTTGACTGTAAACAGTATACTTTTGATTGATTGCGATTTACTAGACACATTTTCAAGGTTTTCTATCTCAGAATATTAAGGCATTCAACTAGGTAGCAGTGCAATAACAACAGAAATTAAACAGGTTGAGGTTTCGTAGCTTCAGGACTCAACTCTCGGATAAGTACCGTTCTACACTCTGCCTGCCATACAGTTTCAAAGCATTCCCACGAAATTCATTTATCAGCAATAAATTTATTGCACATTATTCATATATCCAGTTACGAGTGCTTACTCAAATAATAAGGCTTCTTTCACACGTTAATACTTTTATTTGTTTATTAAATTACTTCAATTAAATATATTCTTTATTATAAAACAAAGTATAAAATTGTTGATTTTTACAAAATATTTAAAAGGCCGGGCTAATCCCTGAAAGATGTGTTCCAGTCATCACACGAATAAAAAATAGAAAATAAATATTCCAATAATTTAAAAAATGAAAATATAAAAAATATTAAGAACATTTTAACTACCTACCTTGGCTGACTAAGGTCTTAACATCCTAATTAAATAGGGTAGTGCGGTGGGAACGTGTATGAGATGCTGCAGATGAATACCACCTATGTATTATTACAATAATTTTCATAAACTTCTATGGTTCTGTCCTCATGTCGTATCAATATCGTTATGCTATAAATACATTCGGTTCGCCTAATAGAACGATATACCTATTGTTTATCTGTTTTAAATAGTAGTATCGAAAAATGAAAATTAGAAATCGCATCCGTTATTATAAAGAAGACTTTTTAATTTGGAGATAATATTCGTTAGTAATTGTAAATATGTATGTACATGTATAATTTAAATAAATATAATAAACCCGAAATGAAAAAAAATTTGGAGCATGCAGCCTTACACGAGATTTCTGCATCAGCAGAATTAAACGGTTACCAACTATTTTGCTGTATATGCACAGTATTGTATTGCAAGTTTGTGGAAATAAACGACAAACAATTAATTTGCTGATTATTTCCGCGTCATATTGCACATTGGTAGAATTATGGGTAAATATCAAATTTTGCTAAATATCATGAAAGTCAGAGGTGCAAAACGTTATTAAGTTTTATATTTCGAGTATGGAACCGACTTTTTGAAAGTAAACTACCAAACTATAATCTTCTCTTAGATGTTGTGATGCTGAATAACGATCTACTACTACCTCGAAAATAAAAATCCAATACACGTAATTGCGTCAGTTCGTCGTTTTGTTTCTTTCTTGCTACGTAAGTACTTTTTTTTTATATAGCTGACGAAGTTCAGCCGATGATCGGACCGTTTTTGGATCATACGCAACTGCGGATCAAAAATTTTGTTGCAGACCTGAGAACTGCTCCACTCACACGTCCCGGGTACCATAGTACCCAGAGCGCTTCGCGTCTCCTTTGCCTAAAACGCGCGGTGTGATAAAAAAATCACGAAAAAAAAAATATTTTCTCTAAATAAAGTGTCAGTTCTTTAGTGTTTGAAAAACGAACACTGACCATGGAAGTGGAAGTGAATGCATTAGGATTCTCGATAACGTATAGACATCATATCCGTGAATGCATATTTGTTTTCTTATAAATATTTTGTGTGGATATGATTTGGACGGAAATTAATAATTTTATGATAATATATATAATATTTTATAATATTACTTACTTATTTAACAATATAAAAATTAATGAGCATTCTTTTTTAGATTAGTCATGTTAAATAAAAATGATTATAAAGATAAGGTATAGGTTGAGAACCTCAGTAAAATTATTACTTGCATTGCACTTTTCTTATATAAAATCCGGAAAAACTGTAGTCACAGTACACTCCAGTGCTATCTCTGACCACTAACAGTGCTTCAGTACCTCCTCATCAAAAAATCTCAAGACCAAGACAGCTGAAAAATGTTCGTAAGTTTTTATACTTTATTGCTATACTTTATATCTATTCTTTAATTGTCTATAAGTGGTTGATCATCTTCATGCTTCAACAAATTGAGCCGTTGGACCAGGCTGTATATGACGTGACCTCTCCAAGTGCTGTCTTCACGAGGGACCATCAAGCCCAGCAGTGGCATGCTGATTGACTGATGATGATGATATTTTTTTTATCTTATGAATTGAAGATGTGAATCTTCAACTCGTTTTCTTGTAACCACTCTTAATACTAATATAACATTTACTATTTTCAGGTCGGATAGCAAGCAAAACAAAAGGTCAGCCAAGAAGAGCTGTGAATCTGACCTTTTCTTTGATACCGACGACGAAGACATCAGGTACTTTTATTGCTATATTTACATATATCTAAATTTCAAGTGTTTAATGTGTACAATAATCGTGTATCCTTTTTCTATCTCCCTAGTCCAAAGAAGAGAAGCAAGGCGATAAAGTGCCTATCGAAGGCGAAGAGTGCAGAAGTGAAGAATACATCGTCGTCCAATACTTCTGAGTGGTTGTTCGACTCAGAGTCGGACAGCGAGGTTTCGCGGCCGCCAAACCTGCCAAACAAGACCACCAGTATCCTGACACGCCGAGTACCTGGTGGTGTAACGCGTCGGACTGCACAGCTCGACGGCGACTTGCTAGTGGAGCTACGCCTCTACAACCAGAAGGAGGTATCTAATCTCAGCGGCCTTGACCGGTGCGAGCGCGCTATCGTTTGGGTACGCTTGCAAGGCGAAGCAGAATCTCCAGAATTTTATGCATTAAAAAAATTTGTAAAATTAGCTAAGGCAAAGTTTACCACAGAGGGGATATTTTATAAAGATAAAGTTAAAAAATAGGTTCTCTTTTGTTTCTCTCTGCGTAAATTATGTTTTAGCTGGTTTACTTATTGTTTATCGTTAGCAAACTCAAAGATTAGGTACTCACATACTTAAGCCTTTATTACTTTAACTTTGAGAATTTGTACTGTCCAAATCATAATGTCGAGGTCTACTTTCTGTTCAGTTTGTGACGTATCCGTAAATAACAAAGTTTTCTCTGCACATTTGAAAAGTATTTTACATAAGAACAACAGTTCGGTCGTTGATAGTGAGGGGGTTGAAAAAGTTCATAGCGCTTTTCGTAATCGTATAGCATCGTACCGTGTTCGATATCAAGATGAGGGTCATGATAGTGCGCGTGTTCGCCCGCCCGCCGAGTTTTTATGGCACTTGCGCTCTCGCGTACGCCTATTGCTCATAGCGAAAATTCAAGCTCACACTAATGTTAAAGCTAATTTTGAACTTTTCTTTGAATTCTTTCTGCTTAGTAAGTATGATTCGATTTCAATCAAGTCATTTGCAACGGAAAACTTCATCTTGCATCAAAACTTCAATTTTGAAGATATGTTTTCAAAAATTATTCACTTAATTTGTAAAAAAATTGAAGAATTTGAAGAAAGAGATAGTGGGTGGGCCTATTTACAAAGCCTATATCTAGAAGTAAATATAAACAAATATAACCCGTTAAGAGGCTCCAGTTTTATAGAATTACCAAAGTCCATAAAATGTAAACGAGCATGTATCAACATTCAAAATTCTGATAATTATTGTTTTTTATGGTGTGTCATGGCAGCACTATTTCCTATAAACAGAAACGCACATCGAACGTCAGCTTACCCACACTTTAAAAATGTACTCAATATCAAAAATATGATTTTTCCAGTTGGGTTTGCGGACATCAAAGTTTTTGAAAAGAATAATCCTCGCATAAGTATTAATATTTACGGCATTCAAAAGAATGGTAACATTGTTGGACCTTTATACAAAAGCGAGATTCGCAAAGATCATCACATTAATATGCTTTTCCTGGAAAACAGAAAACGCACCCATTACTGTCTTATTAAAGATTTATCTAAATTACTTCGTCTTCAATTAACTAAACATCATTCTAAAATATATTTATGCGAGGATTGTATGATATTCTTTGATAGTAATGATAAACTGAAAGCTCATGTTTGTGGTGGTGTATCGACAATATTACCCGGTGATGGAACACGAATTCAATTTAATCATTACGAGCGAATGCATGACATGCCCTTCGTCTTATACGCAGATTTTGAATCATTATTAAAACCAACTGAACTCGATTCTGGATCAGGCTGTACAAAGATATTGCAAAAACACGTACCATCAGCATTTGCTTATTACGTTGTGTGTTCTTATGATAAGTCGCGTAATAAATATGTATCTTATCGAGGTCCAGCCTGTGTAGAAAAGTTTTTAGAAAGTCTATTATTGGATATAACCGATATTTATAACGTTTTGCAGTCGCCAGTGGCTATTTGTTTAACAAATGAAGACAAAGCGAACTTTGCTCGGGCTACAAATTGTTTTCTTTGTGATAAAATATTGTTTGACGATAAAGTTAAAGATCATTGCCATCTTACAGGACGGTATCGTGGTGCAGCTCATTCTTATTGCAATATTAGATATTGTTTGCCTAAGTTTGTTCCTATATTTTTTCATAATTTAGCGGGTTATGACAGTCATCTTTTTATACGACAGTTGGGAAAACTATCAGGAAAAATACAAGTAATAGCAAAAAATAAGGAAAACTACATATCTTTTACAAAATTTTTTCAAATTAATGATAAAGATATCATACCTGTTCGATTTGTTGATTCTTTTAAATTTTTAGGCACAAGTCTAGAGAAACTTGTCGCAAACTTAAAAAATGACGACTTTAAACATCTGCGGCGTTATTTTCCTTCTCGTGAGCATTTTGCTTTAATAAAACGAAAAGGGGTGTATCCATATGAATACATGACTACTTGGAGTTCATACGAAGAAAAAGTACTTCCGCCTCAGGAGTTCTTTTTCAGCAAATTACGCAATAGTAATATATCTAAAGTAGATTATGATCATGCAAAAAAAGTCTGGCAAACGTTTGAATTATCGAATCTCGGTGAATACACAGACTTGTATCTTAAGTCAGATGTTCTTTTATTAGCTGACGTTTTTGAAAGTTTTCGCCAGACATGTAAGATGAATTATAAATTAGATCCAGCCTTTTATGTTACAGCACCGAGTCTCAGTTTTGATGCCATGCTATTAAAAACAGATGTTAAATTAGAATTAATACACGACCTGGAAATAATAAGAATGATTCAAAAAGGTATTCGCGGTGGAATATGTTTATGTTCGACAAGGTATTCAAAAGCCAATAACAAGTATTTAAAAACTTACGATCCAAGAAAAAGTAATAACTTTCTAATTTATATCGATTGTAATAATCTCTATGGATATGCAATGTGTGCTTATTTGCCTCATTCCAATTTTAAGTTATTGAATGACTTGGAAATCGCTGGAATAGATTTTATAAATGTGCCAACTAACGGAGACACTGGTTATATACTAGAAGTAGATTTAGAATACCCCGAACATTTGCATAATGATCATAACGATTTTCCATTCTGTGCTCAAAAATTTACTCCGCCAGGTTCTAAAACTTCAAAATTGATTCCAAATTTATACGATAAATATTTCTATGTCATACATTTTGCTCATCTGCAAACATGTATAAAACATGGTTTGTTGTTAAAAAAAATACATAGAGTTATTCAATTTAATCAGAGTCCTTATTTAAAGCAGTATATTGACATGAATACTGAATTACGAAAAAAAGCTAAATCTACATTTGAACAAGATTTCTTCAAACTTCTTAACAACAGTATATTTGGCAAGACGTTAGAAGACACAGAAAAGAGGGTTAATGTGAAATTAGTCAATAAGTGGAATGATGATAGTAACAAAACAAAGAAAAGTTTCTGTGCAGAGCAAATGATAGCTCGACCAAATTTTCACAGTGTTACAATTTTCACTGAAAACTTGGTAGCCATTCAAATGAAGCCTGAAACAATCACTTTGGATAAACCTATATACATTGGTTTTTCCGTTTTGGAAATATCTAAGAGTCACATGTTTGATTTTCATTATTCTATTATGAAGCCTTTTTATAAGGAAAAGTTAAAACTTTGTTATACGGATACTGATAGTTTTTTGTATTCAATAGAAAGTAAAGATTTTTATGCTGATTTAAAATCAAATTTTCTTCCCTATTTCGACACTAGTAATTATTCTGTAAATAACGTATACGACATTCCTAGTTGGAACAAAAAGGTGCCAGGTCTCTTTAAAGATGAGCTAGGAGGAAGTTTGATTTCGAAGTTTGTAGGATTAAGGTCCAAGTTATACTGTATTAAAACGGCAGAAGATGAATTAAAAAAAGCAAAAGGCATACAGAAGCAAGTATTAAAAGATGTACAATATAAAGATTATTACAAGGTATTAAATGAAAATACATTTTTGGAGAAAAAAAATATCATATTTAAATCTCTTAAGCACGAAATATTTACTCAAGAACAGAACAAAATAGCTTTGTCAGGTAATGACGATAAACGTATCATATTAAAAAACAAAATTTCTACTTTATCATGGGGTCACTGGGATAGTTTAGTTTAATATCATTAGTTTTTCTTTAGAAGCACCGTATTGTATAGTTTATTATTATTTTAATGGTAATCATGAATCAAATTGTAAGTTGAGAAATATGTTACCCCATCATCTATTCATTTATTATATGGCTTAAGTAATGAATAAGTTAATAGAATAAAAACATACATGAAATTGTATAGTATGTACCGACACGGCACTTTATATTGTAAAGTTATTTAATTTTAATATTGTTATCCATCAGTTATTTGTTTAATAGTATTATACATTGTTTTTTAATGGTAAATAGGTAAATTAATTACCTAGTTTTAATCAAATACTTAATGTTGTATTGTAACGATGAAAATATATAACGTTATAAACCAGCTACCATGTTTTTTTTTATTTCATAATCCATAAAATATAAAACTATTAATAAAATAGCACACGCAATGAACAATTCGAAACTGGTTGGGACATGTTATTGCTGATTTAGGTATTCCAACTTATAGTTCATTAGTAATTTGTCCAATTGCGATTCCGTGCGAATGCTTTGTTGTTATGTCAGCATTATATTTACACTATAAATAGCTATTAAAGTCGAATGTTTTTAAAATTTGTTTCACACATAATTAATCAAGTGACAACTACGGTCACCCAAATACATCATGGTAAGTCGTATAAATTATTTTTCTTCAAACTCTTTTCTTGTGTAGTGGTTAGATCACTAGTTAATGTTTATTTGTATATTTGATTTAGTTGGAAGATAATGTTGTTGTTAAAACCTTATGGTTGTGATGCTGTTATCGTGATTCTCATATTCTATCGGTTCCGTATAAGATAGTCAGCCTCCTTGTGGATCCTAGATATACTCTTCTACCTCCGCCACTATATCAATCATTTCTTCGATGTGAAATTATTTTTGTTGCATAATAAATTAAATTTCAGAATACCCAAGAAATCTCGCAGTCGCTACTCATAAGCAAGGAGGCAACAGAAGATTATCCTCCTTGCTTTGAGCAAAATGCGCAAGATATGTTGGAGGGCTTCTCTGAAGAATTTCCACATTGGAATGCTAAAGATTCACCGCTGCATGCCAAGGTGGTTAAAAGTCTTTTTAATAAAAAGAAGCCCATGAAGAGGAGAAGCAAGTTACTGCAGAATACGAAGGGGAACGAACCTTCTTATTTAATTAAAACAATACCTACTAAAGGGCGGCGATTAATTAAATTAGAAATATTAGATCTGGAATCAACCAGCAATGATCCATTAATAAAAACACAATATGTGGTAACCGAGCATATTGATCCAATAATGGATCAAGCAGAAAATATTATAACTAATATCTCTAAGAAAATATGTGGTTACAGTTATAGTTTTTAAATAACTATTGCTGACCTAAAACATTTGTAGATGTATATTAAAATTCTCTAATGTGCTAGATGCGTACCTACTATCTTTAGTTACGTGTACACTCACGGAGATACATTATTTCAACAACATTATTCTTCTGAAAAATTATAGTAATGCTTATAAATTTTACTAACTAAGACTTATGTTATTTTAAATAGTTATGTTAGTTTAAGTCTTGTATTGTTTTCAATAAATATTATTTAAAAATAAAAAGACTTGTATGAAAATATTTGTTTTTATTTTAACACCTCTATAATGTAATCAAATATTTTGAAAAACATTCATTCAGAATTACCTCTATAAATAAATCTAAGATAAAATTTATTAGAATTCAAATACATAGTTTAAAATAATGGTAATAAAATTAAAAATATAGTTTTATTTATTAAAGAACGCAGTGTATTACTTTGTTAAAGTAGGGATGCAAGTAATTAAACAATGTTTATTTTTAAGCATCGATTCCTTACTCATATCATTTTTTATTGCACGATTCGAGAGGGGTGAGAGCTCTTTCTTCTCTCTCCATTCTTCTCGATGCTTTAACATTGTGTGTTCTAGACACGTCCAATAACTTAATATAATGAGTGGTAACAGTATCCAAATTCTTCTACTCCTTGCTATTGTTACCGCCGTCGAATGCTTAGTCTATATGGTGGAGTGAGTGCACTTACAAGTAAATATACTGCTAGTTCTCTTATTATTACGAACGCAAAGTGTTATATCCATTTTGTTAAAAGCCACGAATCAAAACGGACAAGTTGCTATGAAGTTCCTCAAACAAAAGGAAACGTTAAAATTAGATTATAATATCTGTCCTGCATCATTATGTGAAGCAAAGCGACATGGCAACTTATTGCCGAGCACTATACGATGTATTGTTTGTGGACCATCAAATTGCGGCAAGACAAACTTAGTAATAGGTTTGTTATTACATGAGAATGGTGCACGTTTTCGTAACTTATATGTATATTCTAAATCATTATACCAACCAAAATATGTGTTCTTAGAAAAAGTATTAGATTTAGTTGCAGACATATCTTATAGTAAATATAACCATAATAATGATATCATAAGCCCACACGAAGCTTTGCCAAACTCCATTATAATATTCGACGACGTAGCTTGTGAAAACCAAAATAGCATTCGGGATTATTTTGCTATGGGTCGACATAAGAATATTGATTGTTTTTACATTAACCAAACATACAGTAAAGTACCTAAACAACTTATAAGGGACAATTCTAACCTCATTATTTTATTTAAACAAGACGATGTAAATTTAAAACACGTTTACGATGAGCATGTAGGTTCAGATATGTCGTGGTCTCAGTTCCGTGAAATGTGCTCAACTATTTGGAATAAACCATTTAATTATGTTGTGATCAATAAAGACTGCGAAAGAAATAAAGGATGTTATAGGATGGCATTCGATACTTTTGTAGTAGTAGATTAATATACATAAGTTATTGTTTCATCAATACACAATCACTATTACTCTGGATTTTGCATTGAACGGAATCCTTGTCAAAATGGAAAAGCAACTTAAAAAACAAATTGTAAAAGCTGCAGCTGCTGTAAAAAGAAAGGTTGAAATGATAAAGGATATGAAAAATACAAATGATGCCACTCTGGAATCCATATTCAAACCTATAACCGATCCACTGAAACAAATAGCCATTAAGAACAATGAAATTTCTCATGAAGATGAGGATGAGTTTGAACATTATACAATAAAAAAAAATAAACATAATGACAGCGAGGCAACAAATTTTTCTGATGACGATTTTAATGGAGAAGAGGAACAACAGTTCTATAAAAAATTTAATTCCGAAAAAACCCTTGTCGTATCACCTTCTGACAACAATAATATGAGTGATGCTTCCTTTAAGTCCTTTCAATCATCACCAAATGTTTCACTTAATAGTTTATCGTGGTGTGCTTCACCCGACGCAAATATCCCTTTTGGAATAAAAAATGAACGAGGAAAACTTATGCTCGGCCAAACACGTGTTTTCGACGACGGAAAAATTATAAAAATTGGAAATCGAAGTTTAAACAAAACTCTTGGATTAAAAGAATTACTATTTGAAAAGACACCAAATTTGGATGTTATCACAGATGAAGATTTGCAAAATTATAAAGAGCTTCTAATAGAAACGAATGCACATAGGCGTAATTGTGATCCACGCAAGCCAATTAATAGTAACAAAGGGTTTAAGTACATGCATATTATTAAACCACTGTTTAAGTTCTCTAGAAATAAGTATGATAGCACAGAAAGTCTTACGGTAGGAAAAGGAATAAATCTTTTAAAAAGTGTAAAGAAAGATATAGATTACGTTTATTGGGATGATCCAAATGAATTAGTAGATCGATTGAAATTACTGTTTGCATCTCGTGATGCTGGCAATACCGGCTTAGATAATGAAATTATTGCGATTATAGAAGAGCTGTACGAAGCAGGCATCATTAAAAACACCAAATATAAGGAACCTAATTTTAAAAAACTGATCAGTAGTTATACAGCAAACACCGCATAGATACGGAAATGAATGTAGATAAATTTGGTCATCACGTTCATAAACGTTTACGATTAGAGGAATATATTGGAAATCTCAACGATACATTAGTGAAGTCAGAAACAGGTGAATATGATTTAAAATCATCAAGATTAAAAGGGCTTATATCGCCAGGCAATGATGACGAAGCCGCCAATAAAGCTTACGTGGATGAAAAGACACACGAACTAAGAACTAATATTTTAAGTGATGTAAATATTCGTTTAAATGATTTTGAAAGTTCAATACTTAATAAGCTAGCCACCTTGTTTTACACAAGGACAGAAATTGATCACATGCTTCAAGAGAAACCAGATAATAATGAGCAAACAAGACATAGTGAATGAGCTTCACAAAGCAGCAAGAAGGAATTTTTCCCGGCGATGTACGATCATAAAAGGAATAGATGATTTATGGCAAGCCGACCTCATAGATTTGCAAAAATATTCACAGTTTAATAAAGGGTATAAATATATTCTTATCGTAATTGACACTTTATCAAAATATGTATGGATCAGACCTTTAAAATCAAAAGCGAAAAATTATGTTACAGATGCAATGCAAAGTATTTTAACTACATCATTACGAAAACCTAAAAATTTACAAACTGATTTAGGCACAGAATTCTACAATGATAATTTTAAACAATTAATGAAAAAGTATAATATTAATCATTATTCAACATATTCTATTAAAAAAGCATCTATAGTAGAAAGAGTTATAAGAACAATTAAATCTCACCTTTACAAACTATTTAGTTTGAACGGAAATTACCAATGGTATAAAAATATTTTAAAGGACGTTGTAGAACACTACAATAACACTTTGCATAGAATAACAAAATTTAAGCCTGTGGAAGTTAACAAAGTAAATGAGCTTATAGTCAAAGGTTATATTATGAATTCTCAAAAGAATAAAACAAGTCGGGGATATACATTTCGTGTTGGTGATTATGTTCGCATAAGTAGATATAAAGCAGATTTTTACAAAGGCTATACGCCAAACTGGTCCACCGAAATATTTCGTATAGTAAAAGTTAATCACACTAACCCAACAACTTATCAAATAGAGGACAGACGCAATCAAAGAATCCTCGGCTCATTTTATGCATACGAGTTACAAAAAACTAAGTTTCCAGACCTATACCTCATTGAAAAGGTTATAAAAAGAAAAGGAAACAAATTGTTTGTAAAATGGTTAGGATTAAGTAATAGCGAAAATAGTTGGGTTGATAAGAATAAATTGGTTTTATGATATAAAATAGCTCAAGATATCTTTATTGATTCACTTTTTGTTTATCAATGAAGAAAGGAAGTGGTATCATAAACAGCTTAATAAATAAGATTCCGTTTGAGTTACATTTACCGGGCTACCAATATTGCGGACCCGGCACAAAGCTTCAGAAACGATTACTTAAGGGTCAGCGAGGAATTAATAAATTGGATAACGCTTGTATGCACCACGATATTGCTTACATAAACAACGACGCTAACGTAAGGCACAAAGCTGATCTAGATCTATTAAATATGGCTCAAAGAAGATTGAAATCAAAAGACGCTGGAAAGAAAGAAAAAATTGCTTCATGGATAGTAAAAAATGCTATGAAGGCCAAATTAAGAGCTGGTGCAGGTGCTCGGTCGTTTATGACGGCTGTGAAAAAACTCAAATCTAAATTAAAAAAAATAAAATCTAAAGACACAAATTCTACTATTAAATATGCGGTCGCCGCTGCAAAAAAACTATTTAGAAATAAAAATAAAATGAGTTTACCTCGTTGTATTCCTATTCCAAAATGTGGAGGACTGTTACCGTTAATTCCTATTTTCGCGGGATTATCAGCTTTAGGTTCACTGGCTGGTGGAGCAGCTGGCATAGCAAAAGCGGTTAATGATTCAAAAGCAGCTCAAAAAGCTCTTCAAGAATCGGAACGACATAATAAGATGATGGAGGCGGTTGCTCTCGGAAAAGGATTATATATTAGACCTTATAAAAAGGGTGCAGGTCTATATTTGAAACCCTCAAAAAACTAATAAAGCGGCTACCTAGGCGGGCATTAACTAATTGGGATATATTAGAACATGCTAGTGATATTCAATTTTTTCGTGGTGTTTTCATGAGGGATACGTTGCCCTCAAAACCTAGGAAGATAGAATGCGGTATTATAAATTTAGATACTTCAAATAACATTGGAACACATTGGGTAGCCTACGTGAAAGAAAATAAGTATGCTGAATATTTTGATAGTTTTGGTAATTTGAAACCTCCGTTAGAACTACTTGATTACTTAAGAAATGTTTCTTTAAATTATAACTATGAGCAATATCAAACATTTGACTCTGTTAATTGCGGCCACCTTTGTATAAAATTTTTAAAGGAGTATTGGAAAACACATTTATATAAAGCTTGAAATAAAATTCTTTATCAGTAGTAAAATGACTTTCACTGTGTCTATAACTGGAAAAGGATCCTCTCTGATAACAAACTACTCACCTACTTTGGAATTAAGTGGATACTATGAGTGTGGATTGTTGTATTTTTCAACATTTAATTCTATACCCAACATAGATAAAAGAAATAATAAATTCTACTATGACGATAACGAAGTAATCGAAATACCTGAAGGAGCTTATGAACTTCAAGATATCTGTGATTATTTAAAGACATACATTAGAAATGCAATGTTAAAATTAACTTGTAATAATAATACTTTAAAAACTACAATTTTTTGTACTAAAGATGTTCATTTCAACAAAAGTGACTCACTTGGAAGGATTTTAGGTTTTGGTGGAGAAACAATAAAGGCATTAAAAAGGACCGAATCTCTGTATCCTGTCAGTATATTGCCAATAACCATTGTGCGCATCGAATGCGACGTAGTTAGTGGGTCATTCGTGAACGGATCTGCAAGTCATATTATTCACGAGTTTGTTCCTAACGTACCACCTGGTTATCGGATCATTGAAGTGCCGAAAAATCTAATATATTTTCCTGTAAATAAAAGTTCTATAAGTGCAATAACTATACAATTATTAGACGCCGAGAATAAACAAATCAATTTACGAGACGAAGAAGTACAACTGTATCTACATTTTCGTAAAAATGATAAATTTCAATAAAAATCATGACACAGCTTGCATTCAAGTTAGTACTAGAAGATCACCTCATAAAAGCACACCGCTTCACATAAAAAAGAAGCTCACCAAAAACAATAAGGAATTTTTGAAGTTGATTGGCTTGTTAAAATGAATATTTTAAATATATCTCAATCAACATCATACGACAATAGTATTGAAAGTTTCGAATATCATTCTTATAAACCGTACGTAACAAGTTTCAACAAGAATGATGAAATAAGAATACCTATTAATCAACAAGATCTATGTCTGTTACCCTCACTCAGCACTTTGTATATTGAGGGTAAAGCCAATGTTTATAATAGTTCGACTAAAGAAAAAATATCAAATGTGTATTTTATCAACAATCCAATACTATATTTATTTCAAGATATTCGATATGAGTTAAACGGAATAGAAATAGACAAAATAAAAAATGCTGGCATAACTACAACAATAAAATCGTACCTCTCGTTAAATGATAATGAATCTAAATGCTCACGTGTATGGGGATGGTCAACTTCTGGTACAAACAATCTTAACGGAGGAATTTTTTCGGCTTCTGTGCCGTTGAAGAAAATTTTAGGTTTTGCAGAAGATTACGAAAAAGTTATAATTAACTCCAAACATGAATTGGTGCTATTAAGAAGCAATACGAATCTCAATGCTTTGAAATTAAATGTCGGAGAGGTGGTCGAAGATATAACTATTAGCAAAGTTGTTTGGCGAGTTCCGCACGTTAAAGTATCAGATCGTGAAAGAATCAATTTGTTGAAACATCTAGAAAAGGACAGGCCTATTACACTAGCATTTCGAAATTGGGATTTGTATGAATATCCATTATTACCGAAGACACGTAAACACACTTGGTCTATCAAAACTTCGTCACAGATAGAGAAACCAAGATTCGTTATTATAGCCTTGCAAACCAATCGCAAACACAATGCGGAAATGTCAATGGCAGAGTTCGATCACTGCAATGTACGAGATGTAAAAGTATATTTAAATTCATCGTATTACCCTTATGAAGGATTGAATGTCAGTTTCTCAGAGGATAAATTTAATTTATTATACGAACAATATGCAAGATTCCAACAGTCTTATCATGGACGGCGACCAGAGCCGTTGATGAGCTTGAAGGAATTCAGAGACATTGCCCCATTATTTGTTATTGATTGTTCTCACCAACAAGAAATGATAAAGGGATCAATCGATGTCAGAGTGGAGATTGAAACAGACCAAGAAATCCCGGATCAGACAGCAGCATATTGCTTGATTTTAAATGACTGCATTTTTGAGTACAAACCTCTGAGCAATATTGTGAAGAAAATATCTTAACTAAATAAAGTGCAATCAAAAGGTATTTGAAAGAACAAACTTCAACTTTATGTTAAACAGTGGAATACAACGAAACAATGAGTGCTGATAAGAGTTCGATACTTTTTGTTGATGTTCAAGGATTCAAAGACTGCAAAAATAATTTTATTATTAAGGAATTTGCGTTAGCCACAAAAGAGTTTACGCAAGTCTTTTTAATAAAACCTCCATATTCGTATCTAAAATTATCTGCCGAAGAAAAAAGAGCAGTCAATTGGATTGAACGCAACAGAGGAATATACTGGAGTCAAGGCAATATAGATTTCAGAGAATTTAAGAGATTAATTATTCCAATTTTAAAGGACCAAACCATAATAATGAAAGGTGTTGAAAAGCAAAAATGGATTAAAGATTTGTGTTCTGACTGCTTTTTGATAAATGTTGAAGGCAAAGGTTGTCCTAATTTTGCAACATTGCGCAATAGTTATGCTAAAGGTGGAGCTAACTTCAATTGTATAACTCATAAAAAAGAGTGCGCTCTAAGGAATGTTTTATTCATAAAAAAGTGGTACTTAAGCACATGTAATTTATGACTTCAGTAAATTGTACTTGAATGAAAATTTGTATTTAAAGTATTGTTCTAGTTTAGCTATGATGATATTTGTTACTTGCTTTATATTAAAAAAATATTTTTAACAAAAATTTCTGCGTTTTATTAATGAAAACAAATATGGTGATTCAATATACTCGCATAACTCTTTATTTATCAAAAATTACAATTTAATGGTATGAATAATTTAACCCTGTATAATGTATATTGGGCAATCTCAAACTGTTTTCATCAAATCACCGTAAACGAACGCAGTGAGATTTGCGGAGCGTAGCGGAGCTAGAGCGCAGCGAAGCGTAGCTCAAATCTCACTCCGTTCGTTTGCGGTGTTTTGATGAAAACTGTTTTAGAATGCCCAATATACACCTACTGCCATCGAATCCCCATTTCCCAAGTAAAGAGATATTAGACAAACAATCATCAGGAATCTGATCTAAGACCTCTTTTTGAGATTCAAGGATTCGAGAAGCTGTGTGATCAAAAAGACTTTGTAATTCAACTTCAGCTGAAGACTCGGAAACAGTTATATTAGAAGGGTAACATCTCTGTTTCGCTTTAGTAATTTGTTGGTAACATGGTAATACATTAGGAGAAATCTTACTATTAACAAAGTTTTTAATTAATAAATACTGATGTTTTGTCAACTGAGCATCAGTCACAAGTGACAAGACATCATCAGTGCTAACTCTAGATATACACGAATCGAATGAACAGTCTGAAACATCAAGCAATGCACTCACAGTAGAATCATCAGACTTTGACAAATCAGCTACTCTCCGACGTTTAGTCCTTTTACTACATTGCGTAAAAGGTTTTCGAGGACGACCACGTGAATGACACGGCGACGTTTCAGACGGAGTACATTGCTTATTGTTTTTCACAAGTTGAATTTTTTCAATAACATTAAACCAATCGGAATTCTTATATAAAAGCTTGGTTTTATCCCTATTACATTTTTTCCAGAATCGAGCAATAGCTTTACATAAATTATTAACAATTTTCTCTAAATAATGAATATCAATGTTCTCAGCATCGTTCAGAGTAGTCAACAAACTTTGTAGGACTTGACGACACTTTTCCGAGTCATTATCGGTATTGACAGTTAGCCATATTTCAAGAATATGCATTCTTGAAAACGAGCATATATATAAATTACCTAAAACAAAAAAAAAACGGTTAAAATTCAGTCACAAAACCTACACAAAGCACTAAGACTAAATAAACTAATTTCGTAGCAAATGCTACGAGATAATCTGGCAACCGTAGCACCCTTGTCATCGCCAAAAGGGCAGATAAGGGCAGCCAAGTTTTAATTTTCCTAAGATAAGAAAGTCTAAAGATTATGGTGCAATATACCTCCATAGTCGGAGCGAGTGGGAACATATTTAAAAGTTTATTCAAACTTTGAATATTAAAATATAATACTCCAAGAAAAGTCGCCTCGTAGCAATGACATACTAAAGAAAATATATACTAAGATACAATTAAAATAAAAATATTAATTATTACATACCCTGTTCTTGGATATCCATTTCAGAAAAAACTCACACAGCACTCACAGGTCCCGCAATGACAACAAATGACGTCACGCTTTTTAATGACTCACTGATAACAGTATTTACGATTGGCGATGCGCTCTCTTTGAATGCACAATAGATAATGAAGGCGCACTCTAATTACTGACCTATTTATAGTTTCAGAAGGTACCGCAACTATCCAATGTAACGACAAGGAATAAAATGTAAAACAAGAAAGCAGGTTTTTAAGATTTATGACCTATGGATGTCCCACAGTGAATCGGACCGAATTAAAGAAGGCAGTCCCCGGCGGGAGACAAATCTGCCTAACGCTGCTAAGAAAGCGTCCATGGTGAGTGCACTCACCACCTCCAAATGAACGGCTTTAGTGGCCAAATAAACAAACACACACAAGTAAGCCTTTTCAGTCTTAGCATTACGGAGTCGCGACGTTTTTATAGTGAATGGTCCCGCAAAATCAGTTCCAACTCCTAAGAAGGTCATCGATTCATTCACACGATCAGCAGGCAAATCACCCATTTGGGGCTGCATCGTCTCGGGGCGTAAACGATAGCAGGGCAGACATCGAAAGATAACAGATCGGATTATTCTTCGCGCTGACAAAATCCAAAACTCCCGTTGGAGGAGCGCGGTCAATGCATTACATCCGGCATGAGCATTCTTCACATGGCGATCAATGATCAACAATCGCACCAATGGTCCGTCCTTGGGGAGCAACAGGGGATGACGTGATCTATAAGGCAAGTTAGCGTGCCTCAATCGGCCTCCTACACGCAACAATCCCTTATCCAGAAAGGGAGTCAAACGCACCAAGGGTCCCTTTAATTTGGATGTCCCGGTACGGAAAATCTTAAGTTCCGGTTCAAACGCTCTAGACTGGGTCATACGCACCCAATGCAAAAGATTCCCGCTCTGGAGCCGCCATAGTCTCGACAGCGTGAACACGCAAGCCCGGATTTGGTATCTTCACCATAGCTGGTGTGGAAGGCCAAGACGGC
Organism: Schoenobius gigantellus; assembly: GCA_963935595.1. Lineage (NCBI taxonomy): Eukaryota > Metazoa > Arthropoda > Insecta > Lepidoptera > Crambidae > Schoenobius > Schoenobius gigantellus. The sequence goes on along the minus strand of OZ012561.1, from coordinate 661,268 downwards.
TGTAACAACCATTCGGGACCCCACCACAGAGTGTGGTCAATAAGCTGAGGGGCTTCGCTGCCACGTGACGCACAGTCAGCAGGGTTTATTTCACCTGGCACGTGGCGCCAAATCAACGTGGCCTTCGAGGCCTGTATTTGGGATACCCGATTGGCCACAAATACTTCCAGGGAGTGGACGGAGTTCTTAATCCAACACAGGACAACCTGACTATCGGACCAAGCAAAGAGCGACTCAAAGTCCACACTACGTCCCAGGGTGTCAACAACGTGGTTCATCAACCGAACCAGAAGAGTAGCTCCAGACAATTCTAACTTCGGAATCGTTAATCGAGTCCAAAGTGGAGCAACCTTACTCTTAGCAATTAGCAAGTGGAGCTTAACAGCTCCTCTATCATCGACCGTCCGGATATATACGACGGCTGCGTATCCACTCTCAGACGCGTCACAAAAGCCATGAAGGCTGGCCGTAAACCGACCCTTAGGCAGTATATGTCTAGGGATACTAACACGGTTAATGTCGGGGAGAGACGACATGAAGGACTCCCAATCTCGCAGCAAACGGCCCGAGAGGGGCTCATCCCACGACACTTCGGCTGACCAAAGTTCCTGTAGGAAGCACTTCATCCAAAACACTACGGGACTAATCCAGCCATTTGGGTCAAAGGTACGAGCTACTGTAGACAAAACCAACCGTTTCGTCCAGACCTTGGGGCTTGGCAGCTCCAATCGATAGGTGAACGTGTCCTGGACAGGTCTGTATTGCACTCCCAAAACAGACAGTAAATCTGGAGTGTTAGCATTCTCAAAAATATGAGGCTCCTGCTGGTGGTCGTCTGGCAAGTCACACAAAAGCTGAGGTGAGTTGGACATCCACTTCCTCAGTTCATAACCACCAGCCCCGAGAAGAGCAATTAATTCATCTCGCAAAATCAAGGCTTCCTCGACACTAGAGGAGCCCGTACAAATATCATCAACAAATGCATCCTCCTTGAGAACCAAGGATGCGCGAGGGTATCGTAATCGTTCACGTTCAGCGAGTTCCACAAGTGAGCGAATTGCCACAAAGGGGCTCGAACGCAAACCGTATGTATTGGTGTTCAGCTCGTAGACCAGCATGGGATCCCTGGGATCCTCCCTCCATAATATGAGCTGATATCGTCTATCGTCCGGGTGAATCACAGTCTGCCGAAACATCATCCGGATATCGGTCACAAAGACGACGGCATGGCGACGGAATTTGGTCAATACATCACCCACCTCGTGGTGCAACTTCGGTCCAGCATGCAGACATTGATTCAGCCAAACTCCGGTAGACGTAGGAGCTGACCCATCAAAAACAACGCGTATCTTCCCGGTGGAAGGTTTCAAAACCGCGTGGTGAGGAAGAAAATTATGTTCCTCGTTTCGCCAGTCCAGTCGCGAGACCGACATGTGCCCCAGTTGCTCATATTCTCGCATGAAGTCGACATACTTCTGTTTGAGGTCGGAGTTCCTACTCATACGACGCTCCATGGACAGCAGCCGCTTCTCGGCCAACGGCTGGGAGCTGCCAAGTGAGGGGCGAACTGACAAAAAGGGCAAACGAGTGATCAGCCGTCCCGAGTGAAGGCGACCTGTATTGTTCTGGTAGAACAACTCACACTCCTCGTCCAAGGGGTTCACTCGCTTCACGGTAGGTGGTTCTTCCACCTCCCAAAACCGTTGAAGGACATCCGATAAGGTGGAGCTAACAGTTATGTAACTGTCCACCGATGGAGATGGTGGGTTATGCCTAACTGGTCCCATCACTACAAACCCAAGCGATGTAGATAAGGCTACCAGCCCACCCTTCTGTAACTCTCTCCTCTTCCCACAATACACGCGGCCTAGAACATCGGCACCGAGCAATAAGTGAATCGGACCGGTTCGGTGGAAGGAAGGGTCAGCCAAGGTCAATCCTGATGTCGCATCTACGACAGCGCGCGAAACGTGCTGTTGCGGAAGCTGACCAACAACCTTCTCATAAACAATCGCGGTAGCGCCAATTTTGGGAGCTGAAGAGAAGTGGGGGGAGAAGGAGAACAAAACCTGACCGATCGGATCCGGGATCCGCAGGTCTCCGATTCCTCGTACCGATTCAAGGTATGGAGATGTGTTCAAACTCAACTGCCGGACCAGCCAGCTGGAGGCAATGCAACCCTGAGCTCCCGTATCCAAAAGGGCGCGAACTAAAACAAAGGTGCCCCTCGGGCCCCACACCTGTACGGAGGCTGTTGGTAACAGCACCTGCTCCTGTGGGGGGGTTGCAGCCGACAGTTGGTTTAATGAAAATCCTCCCGCATTCCCCGCAACGGGGGGGAAGGGCGGTTCAAGGAAAAATGCGTGCGCGGCGGAGGAATAGGGCGCTCAAGGCGCTCGAGCGGGTCCCAATCCGGCACGTACTGGCCCCGATCAAAGCGGCATCGGGGGGCCGGGCGGTGCCCATGATGGGCGAAAGTTGGGGGAGCCCGCGATAAACGAGGTCTCTCCATCAGAGGGGGAGAGAAGCGTATCGGCTCCCGGCGTGGCTCCCTAATTACCGCGGCCCAATCCCGCGGTGGCGCCTCATAAGCGGCGCGTCGATCCCCCCCGCCCGTAGGGGGGGTGGGGCGCCCAATCCTCTCACTGGATGGGGGGCGCCTGTCCAATCCCCGCGGAGGGGTGGCACGCCCCTCCGATCTCCTCGGAGATGTGGGTGACCTACGAGGGCCCCCGCCCGTGTGCGAGTCCCTCTCTCTCACCACCTCACGAGTGTCTCTATTGTTGAAGCACAAAAGGGGGTGATGGGCCCCTCCACAACAGTGGCAATCTCGTGGGTGGGGGCAAGCCGATGCCATATGTGTTTGGTATTATTTGATTCGCGCATTCAAATTTAAAACCGACACAAATGCACTGGGTTATATTCCTTTTCCTTCCCTTTCCCACATGCACACTTGTTGTCTTCTTCTAAAAAATGGCCGCCTAACTCGCTGTGCGTGCGCATCTATGCAATCGATACTCATCGCAAAAATATAAAACACCAATAATAAATATCCAAAAGGTTACCAATTGTGACGTTATAGTGTACTAGTACGGAATATATAAAAATCAGTGGAATTCTATCATAATTGCGGAGGGCCCTCCAAGTGAACTGCGTGGTCTCACAAGACAGAAGGAGAGTATTCTCGGTAAGTGTGCATGATTTCTATCCATTTTATAACAACTGTATATCTCCACTTGTTTTCCTTGCAGTTGTAATCTATCCGTCTTAACTCAGTGCATTTATAACGTAAAAATATTCAAAGATACAGTCCACTCATCGTTTCCTTAATAACCAGTATACCTGCATTTTAATAATTAATATTCCCGCACCCATGGTGTTGATCGACTTCTTATCATCGCCACCATTTCTGGTCCATACGAACCGTATAATTTGATCGCCTATCGTATATCATCATTTTATTCCATACTTATAAATAAACTAACAATTTCATCGCTAAAACTCGTAATCGCGTCGTCCTTAACGCGGGTAACCTACTACATCTTTTATAATTTTATAATAAAATACATATTTTATTAATATTAGTAAATGTTCTATCGCATATATAATTGTTTTATCGCACCTCATATCAATTCATTCACGTCTTGTTAAATAGTTAGTTGAGATTCATTGTTTTAACCGCACCGCTCAGCTACTATTTTTTATTTGTTTATATTTCTCCCGCACCGCAACCGACGTGAATGTATTGCCGATTTATATTTGCCATAAAAATACTTTGGTAAGTATATATTAGCATTATTTTATAGTCGCATTTATTAGGAAGTATTCCATTTTTCAAACGAACATTTACCTACTCGCCACTTTATGTTTCGATTACACGTTATTAATAACTGAAGAGAGGAGGTAGATAGATTTTCACTCAATAGCGTGTCGCATCATACATTTACGCGTACATTGCGTACTGTTACTTCATAGTACATTGCTCGCTTAATATAATTTATTTTTATTTCGTAATATTCGTTCAATTTAAACAAATATATATAAAAAAGGTTCTTTATCGATTCGCTGTATTGTATTGTATTCGACAAAGAGTAATTTAACGCCTCGTTTTACGAATTTTGATTAACAAAGTTAACATGACTTCTCGAAAGGCTACTTCCGATGTTGATACTTCCGAAGATGAAAATACGATTACTTTGTTGCAATCCAAACGTGATGCTTATTTTGCACGTATGCAACAAATTTATAAATTGGCTAAATCTGCTCATGAGAGTGAAAGTTTAAAAGAAAAATTTCTTAGCAATGTCGTAAATATTGACAACTTATATACAAAGTATGAGAGCATCTTAGACCAGTTTCACAGTGCTCAGTTAAAGTTAAATCCAGATTTAAAAATTAACTTTCAGTCATGGAATTCATTTGAAGAAATTTTTTGTTTCTGTAAACGCATTCAACAATTCTTAGATTTCGAGACATTAAATAAAACATCTTGTGATATTAAATCAGATGTAATTTCAAAACATCATCCTAAATTGCCTAATATCGAGTTAATGTCTTTTAATGGCGAAATTTGTAACTGGCCATTATTTTATGAGCAGTTTAAGCGTGTTATTCATAATAACCCTTCCTTGACCGATAGCGAGAGAGTTGTATATCTCGTAGGAAAATTAACTGACAGTGCAAAAAATATATGTGCAGGTTTATTTCCTACTGGTGAAAATTACCCTGTCATATGGCAAACACTTATTGATAAGTATGACGATCCGCGTTCTCTTGCTGCTGCATATTTAAACCAGCTATTAAATTTTAAACCTATAATTACGAATAATGTTGCTAACCTAGATTCATTTATTAATATTTTTAACTCATCTGTTGAGGCACTCAAACAATTAAAATTGTCCGATCTATCGGATTTTATATTATTGCATCTTGCTTTAAGAAAATTTGATAGCGAAACGATTAAATCTTTCGAAATGTTTTATGGCACTGAAAATATTCCAACATACAAAAATTTAATTGAATTTATACGAGGACAGTGTAAGGTTTTGTCACGTACAGGAATTTTAAATACCACTTGGAATTCCACTAAAAATGTCACCAAAAATATTCCTAAGCCTATTACAAAATCCTTCGTTAATACGGCTAGTTCCTCGATTAATAATAAAAATAAAAATACCTGCGTGTTGTGTAAGAGTATTGACCATGAACAACTTTATAAATGTGCAAAATTTTTAAATAAAATGTCTCCCCATGAAAGATTTAATTACATAAAGTCTAATTCTTTTTGTTCTAATTGCTTAAGTAATAAACACAAAAGTGTGTCTTGCACTTCGCAACGTAATTGTGCGACATGTTCTTCGCGACATCACACATTACTACATTTTTCTGATAAAACTTCGAATAATCTATCCATGTGCACCCGTACCGCTCATGCGCCCGCGCCGTTCGACAACCTGTCCGCCGAACTCGGCACGCACTCGGCGCGCGCCTCGCCGCCGAACGCACCCGCACCCGCGCCGCTAGTTATAGACCCTATGACTGCTGCAAATAAGAGTGATTATCAATCGCATCCGCAACCACAGCCAGGGAGCTCATTAAGAGCGCATCGAGCGTTTGAAATAGCACAGATTTAGGTATATCGGCGCGCGACTTGATTGTGTGCGTAGCGGAACTCACACAGACCGGCCGCCCGACTGGCTGGCAGCACGGCTAGGGATTTCAATGCGAAACGCTGCAAGTCATAAATACGAAAATGTGTTGTGTTATAGATAGGTTGGTTTTTATTGTAATTTTAAAAATGCGAAGTTCTGTATACATATGAAATTTATTTACTTATTAACGATGGCAGTAATGAAATAAAAATTGTACAGATACGTTTTAGCACAATATACTCGTAAGTAGCGTAAATGAATATTTAAACACCTTCAAGTTTCTGTAACCACAATATTATCGTAACCGTACTATACTATAGTAGGTATAAAACTTATAAAACACAGAGTGGTAGAAAGATGGGGTGTAGTTTATTCATGTGCCAAAATAACCAAAGTCTAATTTTTTTTATCTCCTTTACAAGCCTCAAACAACCCAGGTTACAACCAAATGGAGAGTTGTGATTGCTTATTTCTTGAAGTTGTTTAAATATATACATAAAGTCTACTATTCTATTTCCCTCTATCATGATTTCGTCTTCGTCTTCTTCTACGTTTTTATTTTCTAAAATCAACTCTGGACAATCAATTCGTAAAGTTGATTCCTAAAATAAAAGCAAGATCATCAATCATATGATTTCTTATGATTTTGATTTATGCAGAGTTAACTCACCTCGTTATTTTTAGGGGGCATATCTAGATCAATTTTGGAAGTTTTGTCCTCATAACTACTAGCTTCATTTGCAGAAGAAACCCTATAAATTCAATAATTCATTAATACCATCAAAAAGTCATAAAAAATATTTTTTTGCAATAATAAATATATAAATTGGTACCATATGGCGCAGAATATTTTTTATTTTTACTGGTTTCATAAAATTACTCGTGTTTAAGGGCCCTTATTATGTATCAGTCGCAAAAACTTTTATTAACACATTTTTTTATACTAACTTTTCATGAGTATCCTCTTTCTTCTGAAGAGTGTACTACATTTCTTTGTGTAATATTTTTCCTTTCGCTTTCCCATTGCACTACAACAGTAACAAAATTGTTAGTGTACCTTAAAATAAATAATACGAAAAAAAACCTTATAAAAACAAGCTTTTATTTAAATGCGCTAAAAAGAAAAAATAAACATTTACACTAAAACTTTTACTTATAACGTTATTTCACATTTGACGCAATTTATATGACATAAAAGCTTGTCGCGAGATTTACTTGTGTGTAGTAACTTAAAAGTACTTAAAAGAGTACTTTTAAGTACCGACTCGTATTTACTTAGTTTGAAAATTGTAATGTATAAAATTATTTAATTTACTTGTTGATCTACAAAAGTAAATTTCGCGACAAGCTTTTATGTCATATAACTTGTGTCAAATGTGAAATAACGTTATAAGTAAAAGTTTTAGTGTAAATGTTTATTTTTTCTTTTTAGCGCATTTAAATAAAAGCTTGTTTTTAAAAAGGTTTTTTACATTTAATTTAAGTATTTTTTTACTTTTTAGATATCACTGGACACGTTTCTCAGTATGTTCATCTCATTCAACGCATCATAGTTGCAGGGTCGTTTGCCGGAAAGTCTATACAGAATTTCAGCTCAATCGGTTAAAGATATCTACTTCAAAATAGATTTTTTGGCTTTAGAAGTACACCATAAAGAATTAATAGTGACACCACTTAATTTTCAAGTTATTCTTAGCAAAACCTTTTATTTGGTACCCATATTGTAGGAGTGCATTTAAAATAATTGGTCCGCCATCTTGGGTATGCCACCATCTTGGATTTAGAATGACGTCACACAGTTAACCATGCATTTTTATCCAAACTGTGTGTGTATACAGAATTTCACCTCCATCGGTTAAAGATATCTACTTCAAAATAGATTTTCAAGCTTTAGAAGTCCGCCATATTGGATTAATAGTGACGTCACATTATTTTTCGAGTTACTCCTTGCAAGACCTTTTATTTGATACCCATATGGTAGGGGTGCATTAAAAATAATTGGTCCGCCATCTTGGGTATGCCGCCATCTTGGCTTTAGAATGACGTCACATAGTCAACCATGCATTGTCATCCAAACTCAACATGTACCTATACAAAATTTCAGCTCAATCGGTTAAAGATATCTGCTTCGAAATTAAGTTGCAAGATTTCACCCGAACATACATACTTACATATTTACATACTTACATACTTACATTGCAAGTTAAATAAAAGCATGTAAAAAAAGTATAGCTACTCAAAAAAAAGTAAAAAGATACTTACATAATATTGCCACGCGGGCAGAGTACCTATACGCATATACGAGTATAAGATCGCGATCGAATAATTTGGCGCGGACGAGACGTAAAGCGGCGTGTCCTCTCCTTGAACGTTCTCGACCGACTGATTTAGCCTAGCTGCCCCGCGCGTCCATAGTAAAAACGTATGGAGAATTAGAGAAAATAAATCATTATAGTTTTACTGAGGCAAAATTAACAAATGTGAAACGGTGGAGTTGTAGTTCATACATTTAAGTTTATTTTAGTATAAGTCTACAATTAAATTATTTAGTAATGTACATAAAATCAATTTAATTCCAAACACGGTTTTCCAAATATTGCTCTCATTTGAATATTTTTTATAATTACACGTTTATGTATGTTTTAAATTTAGCTTCTCAATATTGTTCTGACACTCTCTGTGATTTCAAATATGTGTTTATTGTGTTATTTACCGGAGTATAATTGATAACTAAGGCGAAACCGTGAACATTGTTTTGCCTGATTTTGCTCGATAGCCTCTTAAATACTTTTGTGAGTAACGTTCCCAATGTTTTACCCGCGCATTACACGACACTTCTTGCAACTGCAAAAATAATTATATATGACAAATTTGATCGTCCGCATCATATTCGCTGTTTAATCGACCCTGGTTCACAGAGCGATTATATTGAACTAGATTGTTGCAAAAAACTTTCTTTGAATATCTATAATAAGGTGCGTCATACGGAAGTTCTAGGTATGGGTGGAGCTTCGCAACGAATTTTGGGCTTAACTGAGCTCAAATTTACTTCTCGTTTCAATAATGACAGTAAATATAAAATTCAACCCTTAATTGTCAATAAGATCACATCTCAACTGCCCAACACGCGCGTTGACATTTCATCCTGCGAGCACTTGCGCAACTTACCTTTAGCTGATGACACTTTTTATGAACCAGGCCCCGTTCAACTTCTCTTAGGAGTGAACACCTATTGTAATATATCGCTTTTTAATAAAATCATTCGAACTGATCGTGATGGTTTGCCTTATGCTTTAGAAACCACATTAGGTTACGTCATTATGGGAGATGCGCCTATGGCCTTCCCCGACACCGCTTCTCACTCCTTTTGTACTGTAAATACGATTGACCCCCTTCAACAATGTGTTGAACAATTTTGGAAAATAGAAGAATTGCCTTCTCAAAAATATTTAAGTCCCGCCGACGAGGAATGTGAAAATATATATTCGTCTACTACTGTTCGCAATAGTGATGGCAGTTACTCAGTTGACTTGCCTTTTAAAGAAAATCCTCAGATTTTAGGAAATTCTTATAATCAGGCAAAGAAGCGTTTATTAATGCTCGAAAAAAGATTAGCTCATTCTCCTGAATTACGCATAAAATATAACGATATTATTCGAGATTATATCGACCAAGGTATTATATCTCGCATTTCACCCGAGGAGTGTACCTCACAGGGATACTATCTTCCTCATCATCCTGTGATCCGATCCGATAAGGACACAACTAAGGTTCGCATTGTGTTAGACGCCAGCACTAAAACCGAGAACGGTTTATCATTAAATGATGTACTTCATACTGGTAGTAATTTACAAAATGAAATTTTTCATATATTAGTAAATTCTCGGCTTTATCCTATTGCATTGTTCGCTGACATAAAGCAAATGTATTTATGCATTTATCAAAATTCTCATCATCGCAAATTTCAACGTATCTTATTTCGTTTTAATGAGTCAGATCCAATCGACACTTATGAATATAACCGCGTTTGTTTTGGTCTTTGTTCTTCTCCGTTTCTTGCGTTAAGAACAATAAGACAACTCGCTAACGATGAGCGCTCTAGCTTTCCTTTGGCCGCAGACGTGTTAGAAAAAGACACATATATGGATGACCTGGGATCTTCTTCTCCTTCTATCGAAGCAGCTGTACAGATCGCGGATCAACTGATCAATCTCTGCAAAGCCGGTGGGTTTGAACTAGTTAAGTGGACTAGTAATTCCCCCGAACTTTTATCTCACATACCTGAGTCTCATCGTCACGCGGAATCCATATCTTTAGATGATACAAATACGCTCAAGATATTAGGTCTTTGTTGGTTGCCCAATTCTGATTCCTTCTATTTTTGTGTAACCCCACCTACACCTGTAGGCACAAAGCGTGCAATCCTTTCTGCCACAGCTCGTTTATACGATGTCTTGGGACTCGTAGGTCCGATCATTGTTTTTACTAAATTATTGATAAAGGAATTATGGCTATTAAAGTCTGATTGGGATGTTGAAGCACCTCCGCATGTTTCAAATTCTTGGCATCAATTTATCCATGAGCTACCATTAATTTCTAATATAAGATTTCCACGCCATCTCGGTGTTAAATCTAACTCTAAGTTAATTTTACTGGCCTTCGCCGATGCAAGTGAAAAGGCATACGGTTGCGTAATTTATGCGTATGTTTTGACAAATAACGAACCTCCAGTAGTCCGTCTTATTTGTTCAAAGTCCCGCGTCGCGCCGGTTAAGTTTGTAACTTTGGCTAGATTAGAGTTGTGCGCAATCATTCTTATGGCAAAACTACTACGCGTAGTGTATGATATGATATGATACGTATATGATACGCTGTCGAAAAGACATACTATTGAAAAGGTTTACGCTTTTTCAGATTCAGAAGTTGCACTTTGTTGGGTGCATTCTTCCCCGCATAGGTTCAATACTTTCGTTGCAAACAGAATCGCAAAGATTCAAGCTTTGTTTTCATCTGATATTTTTTATTTTATTTCCGGTTCGCAAAATCCCGCTGACTGTTTATCACGCGGACTTCTTCCTTCTCGATTAGTAGAGCATGACCTTTGGTTTCACGGTCCCACATGGGCATCTAGGCCTGTATCAGATTGGCCTGTTGTTAAGTTTAATCCGCGCTTTAATAAAATACCAGAAGAAAAAATCCTTAGTCACGTTGTCACCGACAATGTCAAAGAAAATATTATTTTGACCTTGAGTGAAAAATGTTCATCTTGGTCTAAGCTTCTACGTTGTGTAGTTTATATATATCGATTTCTTAAGATTCTACCACGAAATAAATATATTTCCGCGGAAGATCTTAATTTCGCTGAAACTAAATTATTGAAAGCTATTCAGGAATCATCGTTTTCTGAAGATATAAAAAATATTAAACAAGGCAAACGTTGCTCTGCAAATATTCAAAAACTTTACCCATTTATTTCTAATGAGAATGATTTATTGTTAGTTGGAGGCAGACTAAGGAACTCTAATTTAGAATATACACAAAAACACCCAGTTTTACTGCCTAAAAAGGGACATATAATTGACATTTTAATCGATTTTTATCATGTTAATAATTTACACGCTGGACCTCAGCTTTTACTTGGGATTTTGCGTGAAAAATTTTGGATTTTATCTGCCCGCAACGCCGTACGTAAACGCATAAATAAATGTTTAAATTGTTTTAAAATAAATCCAAAACCTAGCTACCCCGCTATGGGTGATTTACCTAGTAGCCGTTTAGAAAAATCTAAAGCCTTTTTACATACAGGAACTGATTACGCAGGTCCGTTTTACATCACTATGAGTAGGAAACGTGGCGTCCATAGCCAAAAGGCTTACTTGTGCATTTTCATTTGTCTCGTTACAAAAGCCGTTCATCTGGAACTGGCATCAGATTTGACATCTGCTTCTTTTTTGGATGCACTAAAGAGATTTTTGTCTAAACGTGGTACTTGCCAATGTCTTTATAGTGACAACGGTGGTAATTTCATATCTTCACGATCTTATCTGAATGAACTTTATGAATTCTTAAAGTCCGATAATTATTATAAATCTTTTCATTCAGAATTAGCTAAAAACCGCATTTCTTGGCATCTAAATCCTCCCACTGCCGCTCACTTTGGAGGCCTCTGGGAATCTAACATTAAAAGTGTCAAGAAACTACTGTATAGAGTTATAGGTAAGCAAATACTTTCTTATGAAGAGTTTTTTACTATAATTTCTCAGATAGAAGGCGTACTTAATAGTCGCCCGTTGTATGTTCTCAGCTCGGACCCATCGGAGCCCGCAGCTCTTACACCTTCACATTTCTTAGGAACACATTTTCATTTTTTACCCGCACCTAATATAGATAATTCTCATAAGTTGTTAACACGATACGCTTTAATGGATTCTTTGGTCCAATCTTTCTGGAAACGTTTTAGTTCGGAGTACTTACACAATTTACAAGTTCGTGAAAAGTGGAATACTCCTTCTAAACCAGTCGCTGTAGGGACTGTTGTGTTGCTTATGATGGAAAACTCGCCACCTTTACAATGGCCCTTAGGTATAATAACGCGTGTTTTTCCCGGTAAGGACGATGTGATACGTGTCGCGGAAGTTAAAACTAAAAATGCTATATATCGCCGACCCGTGGTCAAACTTTGCCCATTGCCGATTGAATAAAATTATGTTACTTTACGTATATCATGTATAGTTTAAGATTAGTTTAGTAAATGTTTCATTCGCTTGTTTACGCACAAGTTGTTAGTTATACCGTTATATTTACCTTACCGCTTAACTTATAATAATAATTTTAGTTATTTTTCTTATTTTTGAAGGCGATCCTTCAAGGGCGGGGGAATGTTTGGTATTATTTGATTCGCGCATTCAAATTTAAAACCGACACAAATGCACTGGGTTATATTCCTTTTCCTTCCCTTTCCCACATGCACACTTGTTGTCTTCTTCTAAAAAATGGCCGCCTAACTCGCTGTGCGTGCGCATCTATGCAATCGAAACTCATCGCAAAAATATAAAACACCAATAATAAATATCCAAAAGGTTACCAATTGTGACGTTATAGTGTACTAGTACGGAATATATAAAAATCAGTGGAATTCTATCATAATTGCGGAGGGCCCTCCAAGTGAACTGCGTGGTCTCACAAGACAGAAGGAGAGTATTCTCGGTAAGTGTGCATGATTTCTATCCATTTTATAACAACTGTATATCTCCACTTGTTTTCCTTGCAGTTGTAATCTATCCGTCTTAACTCAGTGCATTTATAACGTAAAAATATTCAAAGATACAGTCCACTCATCGTTTCCTTAATAACCAGTATACCTGCATTTTAATAATTAATATTCCCGCACCCATGTGTTGATCGACTTCTTATCATCGCCACCAATATGAGCCCCCAGGCAGCGGTAGCACCAATTCCGCTGCTTGGCCATATTTCTACGCCCCTCGGTGCGTAGGCCAACAAATTTGGGACAGGCCGGCAAACGATGGCCATCGCGCTTGCAACACTTACAAGGCAGCGGCCTCTTCCCTTGTGGAGAGTTCTGCCGCACGGCAGTATATTGCTTGTACGGGCGGCGCTCTCTCCGTGGCGCTGCCCGGGTTGCCTCATAGCGGCCTGTACTCGGTCCCGGTATAGGAGCCAGATCCAAGTGGTCGGTCATCCGACACTCATCCTCCAAAAATCTGAGGAGATCCGAGAAGGGGGGGGAGGTACGAGGCACTATTGCCCCCGTATCTTTGTTCAAAGCGCCCTTTCATCTCCATGGGAAGCTTATTGAGGATGAGGTGGAGCAAAATAAAGGACCACCGGTCCACCGGTAGATCAAGTCGTTTGAGCGCGTTAATAGCGCTTAGCAGCGGGTTCAAAATCTCCTTCCTCAATGAGGAGATCCGCGATACTCGTGGCAGCCATAAAATGGCAGCCACATGTGTGTCCGCTAGCAAGCGAACATTCTGATACCGGGCGGTCAACAACGCCCTTGCAATCTCATAACTGTCATCGTTGACAGGTAGATGCGGGACAAGCACACCAGCCTCTCCACGTAAGGCAGAGAGCAAATAGGCCAATTTCTAGCTAGGGAACAGATCGTCCCTCGAGTGAACCAGGCTATCAAAGAGGTTAATGAACCCCATCCAAGAAGCCAGGTTCCCATCAAAGGTTGGGATGTCTAAAGTGGGCAGTCTGCCCAGCAAGCCGGCCGGGGTAGGCTTGACCTCCCCGGGCGTGCACGACTCACCCCTCCGGGCGGATAGGATTGCCTGAGCCTTGTTTATAATCACATCCGCCTGTTCAAAACACTGATCATAATCGGCATTAAATTGGTCGACTGCCCGCAACTCAGCGGCACCCTCGGCTGGGTAGTCGAGCAGATATTGTTGATGAGCAACAAAAAGCTGCTCCAATTCCTTCAAGCGAGCAGGTACTCCCTCATGCCGAATTAACAAGGCCTGTTCTCGGTCTGGTCGGTCTACCAAAGCGACGGCACTAGCAAACCATCTCAAAATCTTTTGTGCACCCGCGCGGGCACCACTAAGCGGGCTGACTGGCGGGACCATTTTGCACCAAAATTAATAAACACTATAATAATACACGGACAAACAGACCGACAACCGCAGATAATAAAACAGATCGGGAGGAACTTCAAAGGCAGAACAAAATTTATAAACAAACCAAAATCAAGTGTAAATGCTAGAACTTAACTAGAACAACAGAGGCATTTAACAACAGAATTTTTCAAACAAATTAAATTCAAGTATTAAGTCAATAACTTAACAAACATAATATTCAAAGGCAAACAAAACAAAATCAAATGTAAATGCTAAAACTTAACACAGCAAAATAGTGTATTACAACAACAGCAAAGTCATTTAGCAGCAAAAATTTTTCAACAAATTAAATTCAAGTATAAGTTTACAACTTAACAAACAAAATATTCAAGGGCAAAACAAAGATATGAAAAAACAAACCAAAATCAAATATAGGTAAATGCTAGAACTTAACTAGAACAACAAAGGCATTTAACCCCAATTTTTCATATACAATGACAATGACAACTAGTTAGGGAGATCGGTCCACAAATGAGATTGTAGTCGGTTTAAAATCAGCAATCAAAAACCAATTAATATGTATTGCCCATTTGGACAACCAACAAGATTACAATATTAATTGTACAATACTAATCAACCACTCAAATCTAAAAACCACGCTCTGCTACCAAAAGATGGTGGTGCCCAAGGTAGACACCACCACGTCGGCGATTCACCGACTTCTGGGTTGCTGATTTTTATAACCTACTACCAGCTCATAGAAAACATTGGTGCTTACCCCTATTCCAATTGATCTCCGTATGTAGCCGGTGGACTTCCTGAGCTAGCTCGAAGGAAGTCGCGGCTCCTGAAGGGCTGCTTTCTGACCGAATTGGATGGTACACTTGCCTATTAGGCCACCAATACCCGAACTCACCGATAAAAGACACGAAAACTTGGCGGAACCTCGCACCAACAATCACTTGGTGCGCCGCGCAATACTATTTGTTAGATAACTTATATTACATTTTATTGCGGCCCGGACATAACCTCTAACAATATCATTCCGTATTCGACTCGACTGACATGTCACATGCGGCCGGCCGCCAAAAGCTCTCACTGCACAGACCACAATGCAGTGTTGCCACTCGCTCTTCCTCGAGCGTGAACATAAGTAATCTCAGTGTAAAAGTAGATTTCGTATACTAGCCTCGCCTTAAGCGATTACAGCTCGACTAGTTCGCAACTGTCGAACTTTCTCAAAGGCTTAGCGTCTCAAATGGGCGTATGGTTTATCCCGTCTCGTCTAATACCTACACCGAATGTTCTGAATGTATCAGTGACGTTTATCTATACTAGTATTATAAAAAGAGGAAAGATTTGTATTTTTGTTTGTTGGTATTGAATAGGCTCCGAAACTACTGGACCGATTTGAAAATTTTTTTTCATTAATAGAATGCTACAATGTCACTGTGTAACATAGGCTATAGAATATTTTCCTACGGGAAAATATGGAATTCCCACGTGAAAAACGAAGATAACGCGGAGGAAGCTGCGAGCAGAAAGCTAGTTTTTTATACATATATGACATTATATCCGTGAAAAACATTCGTAATTTGTCACAGTCAAAATTAATAACTGGCCAAAATCAATTTCGACAAGTGAAATAAGTTTGGTGAGGTTCTTCCTACCCAACCACGCAACTACCCTAAGCAGCCAGGAATGATTCAGGCCCAGCCAACCGACAACCAGCTAAGGAAAATACGTTTCCGACCTGCCCCCCTAGACAAGACGCATTTCGATAATCGCTAACGCAATCGCTAGATGGAAAATGTAGGCGATTTGACATAAGTCCTCGCTTAGCTTTTGAGCGCAATTGTCAAATCTCATACATTATCCATTTAGTGATTGCGTTAGCGATTATCGAAAGACATCTTGTCTAGGGGGACTGGTCGCCGACTCTGGGGGGTCACAACAGAGTTGACCTGGTGACCTCTCCCATGGCGAGTCCCAGCTCGTTTTCACCGCTGGGCCTGTCCCCAGGGCGTGCATTCGAGGAATGGCTAGTCCGATCCCAAGTGTGCCTCCACCGAGGGCGGAGAGGTTACCGGAGAGTGGTTTAGCCGGGTATGGGGTTTTTACCTGAGTCCTACGGCATATCCCAGGGACAGCCTTGTCAGACCCTTGTGAATCGTTAAGAGATTCCTACGCCCTAAAAAAGTATGTTAATACCACTTTTTGACTGACTTAACCAGTCAAAGGTGATTTTGGCAGGTTTTAACTGTAACACGTACACACATAATACATGAGAATTTTGCACACTGATCAAAATAATCCTGTATACAACAATATTGGCAAGCAAGCAGACTGCCCAGCTGATGATAAGAAGCTACGGTACCTATTGAATATTTTCTCTGCGGTTGCTTCACCAAAACCTGTTAAAGTGCAAGCCAAAACACCCTTAAAGTGCAGGCGAAGAATGCACTTAAGTGCACCCTTACACAACTTTTTAGACCCCGAAATTCCCCACGGGCTAATTGGAAGAAAAAAAAACATTGCCACAAACATATCAAAGGTAGGATGTTAGGGGTAGTAGCTAGTTAGAAGAGATTTTAAATAACAACTTCCGGAACGCAAGCCGACCTCAACTGCACATGGCATCCTACTAATCGACAGACAAATCTGTGGCGCTCCATCGTTACATGGGGGGTGCCTGTACCCAATAGTGGACGTTTTTAACTGAAATTATGACCAAATTTTAGTTAAAATCATAACCTTGTTCCGACCTGCATTATTCGAAACTGCGCCGCCAGTGATCAATTAATCACGTCATAGCGCGAGCGAGGGAGGGGGGAGGGGAGGGGGGAGTTATCTGCCGATCATTAACTGATGCCACCTGATATTGTAATTTGATGCCTGTGATAATGTAATATCCTATTATGCATCTAAACATAAGTTGAGGTACGTAGAGGGGGTGGCGATAGCAACGTTCTCTATGGAACTATTCAGGTCTGATTTGAAAGTATATACAATTTTTTTAGTTCATCGATTAAACACAAGAAATAAAAATAAACTCGCCGTGCGTTCGTAAACTATTGATGTGATGACAGTGTGATGTTGTCTGTACCTGTTCTTATATTATTTTTAACTTTTCAGTGTTTTTGAAGTCGGTTTTTATATTTTGTAAAATATTTTCTATTTTTATCTTTTTAGTTAATGAAATCTTTTTAGTGAATTTAATACATTAGAATTTTCCTCGATTTTCATGGGATCCTATCATCAGATCCTAACTTTAGTGACCTCGGGACCACCTTGGAGTATACTCTATCGAATACAAAAAGAATTTTGAAAATCGGTCCACAATTGGCGGCGTAATCGCGTAACATACACACAAAAAAAACATACGTATCGAATTGAGAACCTCCTCCTTTTTTGAAGCCGGTTAATAAGATGATGAAATGTCCGCATGCCATCAGCTTGCCCACCACGTCTCCCCGTATCAGATCAACGCCTGTAATGCCTCAGGCCCTGGAATGTTTTTTACCTGAAATTCGTAAGATAAAATGTCTGGACGTAAGAGGCTTAAAAAAGTGCTCAAACTCGGTAAAGTGAAAAAAATCCCAGACAAGGTTAAAGCAACTGTATAACCCCGGAATAAAATTAAAGATTTGTTTATTTAGACGTTAAAACTACCCACGCACCAATGTACAACCAACTATTGTGAGTCTCTGTGTTAAAAAATAAAAATAATTATTTTCTTTGGCTAAAGTCACTGATTTTTTAATCTTTTCATTTGAACGTAAAGAAATCGACCAAGAGATATGAATTAATATATACTTTACTAGCTTTCCGCTTGCGACTTGGCCCGCTATTTATTATATTTTTGTTTTCCCGTAGGAAAATTACCCTATGTCCTTCCACTGGTCTCGAACTACCCCTAGACCAACTTTCATCGAAATCGGTTCTGTAGTTTCGAAGCCTATTCAATACAAAGAAACAAATCTTTCCTCTTTATAATATTAGTGTAAATTGCACAAAGAACAACATAAAAAACAACAAACTATAGAAACATCGACACAAAACGCGGCCTTATTACTAAACAGCAATTTTTGCCAGATAACCTTAGGGCTGAGTAGAGAGTATTTATTTTAACATAAATAATGGAGCGGCAAGTGCATATAAATACAGACTTTATGTCGCATATTTTGAGGATACACGAGGGATTCAAAACCGTTAATATAGTGTACTTTTCCCGTTAAGCTAGAATCATGAAAATTCGCAAAAAAAAACAATTTCTTACAGCATAATTATGTTAAGGAAAAAATCTGAAAAACGTAAATATGTACTTATAGTTATATTCAACCCATTAGAGGCCGAAGTGAAAATATAAGCATAAATTTCAAAAAAACTTTCTTTTATTATTGTTAATAGAGTTACTGAAAGAAAAATATATCGTGAAAAAAATAATTTGCAATTATTTTTCAGGAATTCACAGGGATGTTCCCAAATTAGTACACTGGTCACTTATAGGCAGAAACACTGAGAAACAGGATTTTTTAATGCGATGCATTTTTAACATTTTGCAGCCACTTCAGTTTTTTTTTATGGGATTTGACACATCGTACATGCGTGGAAACCTTTTTTTTCGGGTGCATTTCCAGAAACCCTATAACAGTCTACAGCAAGGTCGCGACCTTTTAGATGCTTCTTATTTATATAAACTACTAAACAATATGGTGGACGCTCCTTCCATATTGGAACAAATTTATTTCCGTATTCCTCGTAAAAAGGAAAGAAATGCTTGTAGAAAACATTTGTTTGCAGTGAATCCTACTAACACCTACTACGCTAAAAATAGTTTTAACAAAAGGGCCTGCACCGTGTACAATGAGAAACATAGTGATTTGGATATTTTTAATACTAGTTTGGTTAATTTTAAAAATCAAATCTCATAATCTTTATTTTTTTTAAATGATATTGAATAGTAATATTAGTTTTTTTTAAATAGTGGAGTAAAAGCGCTTTTGAAGTACAACTTTATATGTTTTTATAATATAGGGGACTATAGGTTTTTAAAATAAGTTATTTTTAAGATGTTCTTTTGTATTTACGCAACTGTTTGTCCATGAATAAATTAAAAAAAAAATGACAGAAGATAAACAATGACAAGCTGAATGTCTTAGGTCATCTACTTCAGATATGACCTAGATATAACTACGTCGAAACAGTGATATATCCAGGCATTAGGTATGACCATATCAGTCATATACGAATAGCATCCACCACTATGTCTTGCCATGTATGCCAATTCTGTACAAGGCTATAGACTGATCCAATTCGCCCATTTCGTCCAATACATTGCTCCTCTCGGCAGCTTGTGGTGGCCTGATGTAGCAGCCTGATGGGGCCCGATGTGGCCTGTTGTGTTTTCTAGTAATTTGGAGAACACCTTCGACAAACTGGAGCGGGCAGTGTAGTTTAATTTATTTTCTATTTGTGTTGAAGAATTGGTCTCAAGTCGTGATCTTTGGCAGGTAGCGCCACATCGCCACTATTGTCCAAATCCGTAAGAGCGAATTTTCGTAATTAACAACATCTCGAACGAATACTCCAATATTTCCGGGTGCATCTTTTTGAAAATTTTATGGAGTAACATGGTGATCAAAACTCTCTTCTTCATCAATGGAACTAGATTCTTGGGGTATAATGGCTTTATCATACTCCATGCCACCACCGCCACTATCTTCAAAAATCTTATTTACGGCTTCTTATAAGGCTTTTTTTTTAAATTACTAATTTAACACTCCACAGACTCGTGGTCCGTGCTCTTTTCATGTAATCTTATCATTGTGATCTATTTATAAGCCTTGAAAGTTATTGCCTTCACTAAAACGTTGTCTGCGATTCATCTTGATAGTCAGAAAAAAATGGTTTACTTTATTCTTTAGTATGGTTGTAGCAGCTGTACCCAAATTGGCACGTACCAATATTTTAGTCTCCAAAATTGAAAGAACTTAGTAAAATAATGAGAAATACTTGTATACGTATCGAAATACACCAAACTTTAAGTGACATGAATATTTTTTAACTACCCTCATTAATTAAGTGTTCCCGTATTGGCATGGCGGCAAAGAATGGGTTAAAGTCAAATATTTGTTGTGAATAAATTGAATTAAAGGAGTTATTCTAGAATGTATGGAGTCTGGCCCATAAAACTGTACAGTCCTTAAGAAATAAGAAAATAATATAACAACATTCTTAGTGTTAAATTCATAACCATTATAGTCTAAGATCTATTATAAAATGACACTTGCAACTTACAAATGTAACACAACATAGGTACTTAGGTAATATTGTACGGAACCCTACTGCGCGCGAGTCGAAATAGGACTCGGTCGGTTTTTTAGTAATTGCAAACATTTTTTGAGTGTGTGCGGCAACAGAGACAGTGGCCCGACGCTTAAGAAAGCGCCTCGCGGCAACATTAAGACGCACGACAAAGGGCCCGCCTCAAAGCCTCGCGCCTGTAAGGGCTGACAATAGGACGCACGCCATCACGCCTCGCCGAGGAAGCGTTGCCACCCTTCAAGCGTTAAGTATCTTGGGGGCTATTCTCGTTTGTATCGGTTGTTTCGCGATGATGTTGTTATTTAGTACATTACTGCCGCGGTCTGTAATGACTACTTTGCTGGTCGCGCTGATGATGGCCGACAGCGCAACTCCAGGCCGACACAGCGCGGTCAGCGTGCAGCACTTGATGGACGAGCTGAGATAAAGGCCGAGACCGTAGGTCGAGGCCTTTACAGTGAGGACAGCAAGGGCTGCAATGATGGCCAAGCTGGAAGGCCTAGAGCGTAGCTAGGCTAGCTCGAGGCAATCATAGCGTGACCAGCGAAGCAGTCATTGTGTGTCAAGGCTTGTATAGTGCTTTACTCAAAAATGCAAGTACCTAATCTAAATAAAACCAGCAAGTAATGTAAATAAAAAATATATTAATCAACTAGAAGCAAAACCCGGTCGCTCCTTGAAACAGAACGGCAAGGTTGACTTTGCTCAAACAAGGTTGTCAAAATAATGACCACATTACATGCATTTTTGAGTAATATTTATTTATTTATTCGTATGGTAATGAGTCGTTCCACAGTTTTTACAGATTAATATCTAAGTTGTTTACCCATTGGGCTGCGTTCTCACTTAGCGCAATTAAGTCCAGAGGGTCACCAGAGTACATTGGCTTTGGGCACTCGTGAATTTAATGGTGGATAGAATTACAATACAAGACAACCTTACACATTTTATGCACATAACATGTGTAAGGTTGTCTTGTATTGTAATTATAACATGCGCTACGGGATAGGTGCCATTTACAATATATTATGCAATTTTTAATTTTTTTTAACATAGTCAATTATTATATATTGTTGTTTAATATTATGTTATTTCATACTTTTTCTTAGATTTTTAGCATGTTATATTTCACTTTTTTACGTTTGTGTACGGTATAGGAACTTGGTCGCTTTTTAGCAATTCTATGTTATGTTATATCTATTAGTGGAAACCAATTATTGGCTTTTTGTTACATATTTTAGCGTTATCTGTGTTTGTGAGCTGTTGGTTTTCCTAAGATAAAATAAATAAATAAATAAATAAATAAATAAGTGCTTCGCAATCGCATTCCGGTGAGTTTTGCTGATGGTGAGTTGATGCTGAAATTGTCCTTCATTAGGCCCTGTGCCGTTCTGTAAGGTACCCACCTTTGAGGCGGAAATTGCGGCGTTGTCTGGGAGGGTGCATGAATTCAGGATAGGCTGGTAGTTCTGGATTCTTAGAAATTTTGATGGTTTCGATGATGTTGTTCTGGATTTTTAGAATTTTTTATGGTTTTGATGATGTTGTTATGATCATGCTTGAAGGTATTTTGGGTAGATCTACAGTCGCCTTTAGTATAATACGTGGTTCCTGTAACAATTTGCAAATATAAAACCCCTGCAAGGAGGCCAATGTACGTTGCCCACTTGTGACATAAGATGTCAAGTCACCGTACCCAGTTATTTCACTGTCTGTCTCACCCTTCAAACCGGAACATAGTAATGCATGATGCTTGATGGAAGAGACAAGTATCGTTTAGCATGTGTAGGACAGGCCATGGAGAAAACGGAACAAGAGGCTAATAACATGTTTCCTCTCGCTCTCTCATATTCCAATGAAGCGAGCCTGCTGAAGGGTTTGTCACTTTCTCTTCTAGAGTCCACGCTTCGTCCAGGCCTGCTGAACATCATCATCATCACAGCTCATATACGTCCCCACCGAGGGGTTCGAGCCTACCCTATGTTAGGGTGATTAGGCCTTAGTCAACCACGCTGGCCCAGTGCGGATTGGTCAACTTCACATACACCATTGAATTTCTTCGCAGATGTATGCAGGCTGTCACCATGTTTTCCTTCACCATATAAGCGTCAGAAAAATGTACATATGGAATTCCAAAAGAAAAACACAGTACATAGCGGCCTCGAACCCCGACCTAACGATTGGAAGACGAGTGCAGAGTCCGCAGCGCCACCGAAGCTGCTGAATATATGTATGTATTTCTACGCGACAGCTAAATGTCAGCAGGTAGTTTTCGATGCTCCAATAAACCAGAGGCACATTTATGGGGAAATGTATAACTTTTTACTACAAAGTTCCACAAAGTTTTAGTGACTTGCCTTTTCATAAGTTTAAAGCGCATGTAAATAAAACTAATGTGTAAAGAATATTATAAAGTCAACGATAAGAATGATGCCAATACCTTGTGTTAATTTGAAGATAAAGAGTCATGTTGTTGTGTATAATTATTTATGTAAACAAATATTGTTGTAACGACATAGTAAGAAGGTAACTGAAAATTCTAACCTTGTATTGGAAGTTGAGCTCAAAATTTTGTTTTGAGGTCAACTTTCAATTGACGACTCTGTAACAATACAGGGAGAAAAAAATTGTCCCTCCTAGTTTTCTTGCTGATTTTTCCAATATAAGATCTCTCGTCGTAGACTCGTTAACCATTAGCGTAGCTTCTTTGACGTGCGAAAGTGATAATGTAATAATCCAATTTGAATAAAATATACTGAATTTAATACTCAAATTCGAAATCGGTTCCGAAACGTCGAACGGCAAGCAGTAGGCGCCCGACCTCGCCATACTATTGTGCTGTCTAAGTAGGTACACTTTACAACAAAAACTTGTAACACCTGAATGTTATCAGCCGAAGGGAAAACGGGAAGGATGCCTCTATCGTTATTTTGTCAACAAAACACCAAAGCAAAAGAACAACACAACACAAAAAATGGGACAGCGAAAAAATACAAAAAAAGATATACGAACAATGAACTAATAATCTATTAGAATCGACATAATTATTATTGCATACATCAAGATTAATATTCGGCATCGGAAAACATTAGAAACAATCGGTTCCTTTTTAACAAGTCCAAAAAGGAATTTCACGTGAAAGTTGTACGTAACATAAGCCCTCATTTTATTTATTTTCGCCTGTAAAAAATTAATGCTATATTCGATTCTGAGTCCGAGAAAACATTTAGGCTTTGTTCGTTAGCGAATCCACAGCTGCACCCTATTGACGGAGCAAGAGGCTCGCGTTCCACGTTTATTGGTGACCCGATATCCTGACGATCCGAATTCGCCAATTCCATGTTTTTACCGACGTCATTATTTTTTAACAGCCATAAACTTGTCTGGCGCATTTGGATTTGATATATTTTAATGGTCAAAGATGAGACGTCAAAAGATTTATTCAACTTCATTGCAAATACAATAGCAGTTTGAGATATTTTGTTTTTAATTCGAAAATAATTGAAGTTTGCTCTCTATAAAAGTTTTGTTGTTCGTACAGTTTTTAAGGGTTCCGTAGAGTGCAAGAAACCCTTATAGTTTCGTCTGTCTACGTTTAGTTCAGAGAATTGGGATGATGACTGAATTCTAATTTTTATGTCTCGTCATTAAATTTTAAAATACCGTGGAAAAAGACGCAGTCGTGTGAAATTAGAATTAAAATCGGCTAAGAAATACATTAGATACAAGCATTTTAAGTTGTTAATTTGAAGGCGATTAGACAGAGAGATCCGACATCAACCGTGACGTCATTGTTGAGTACGGCCATATAAACTCCTTGTTAATTGCCGTTTTGCTAGAAAGAGATGGAGAAAAATCTTTAATACCTTTTATCTTGGTTGTTTTTATAGTTATTCGAAAACCGATTTTTTCTTTCTGTTTATTATATGAATGAGCTTCTATTAAAGCAAAATTTTTTTTGTCATCTAGCCAATTAGACCGATCTTGAGATGTTGTTTTTGACAGATGATCCGCACATTAAATGTCAAAAGTGTATCTTAAAATTGATCTCAACTTTGAGATGCGTTTATTAATACGAGCTAGTCTATATGAGTGTGTAAACACCATTTTTCGATTCAGTGATCCATTTGAAATACATTAAGTTTCAAAGTCGTAATTTTTGTTAAAGTCGCCTTGACTCTACTTATTACTTACGTATTGTTTTATAATGAAAACTTTTTTATTTATTTTGCCGTAAAACATTTGTAAGTGTCTAAGCTATTTTCATTCGAGCAACATTGTTAAATGATTCGTTAAAAATAAACATTGCCTTTCCAACCACAACATTAACACATTATTGTAAGGTATTCAAAAGGATCTACAATATCATGTTAAACGTGTTAGGCTATAATGATTGAGTGTAAGATGACTTAGTAATTTATTCACTAGCGTCGAGATGTAATTGGAAATGCGCGCCGATGTATCGTGGTGTCGCAGTGTGCCGGCTGCGCGCGCGACGACCGGTCGCGGCGGCTGACCTCGATCCGACATGTTGCTCCTGGCCTTGTTTATCGTAGCGCTCGTCGCGCTGTACTTTTACAACACGAGAACGTTCAACTACTGGAAGGACAGAGGCGTCAAGCACGACAAACCCCTCCTACTCTTCGGCACGAACGCCAAAAACTACCTACTCCAGCGCAGCTTCTCCGAAGTCCTCGCCGACACCTACTGCAGCTACCCGGACGAGAAGGTCGTCGGCATATTCCGCTCCACGCAGCAGTGTTTGGTGCTGCGGGACCCGGAGATCATAAAGCGTATTCTGACGAACGACTTCGCGTACTTCTACGGGCGAGGGCTGAACCAGCACGATGAGGTCGTCGAGCCGCTGATGAGGAACCTGTTTTTCGCTGACGGCGATCTTTGGAGGCTACTGAGGCAGCGGATGACGCCGGCGTTCACCAGCGGGAAGCTTCGCGCGATGTTTCCGCTGGTGGTAGAGAGAGCGGAGCGACTCCGAGCGAGGACGCTACGGGCTGCGGTGGCGGGAAGGCCTTTCGACGCGCGGGACCTCATGGCGCGCTACACCACCGACTTCATCGGCGCCTGCGGCTTCGGCCTCAACACCGACTGCCTCAACGACGACCAGTCCGCGTTCAGGAAACTCGGCGCCAAAATATTCGACGTCGGCCCGCGTGAAGTGTTCATAACCTTCCTCAAGGACGTGTTCCCCGAGGTGTTCAAAAACCTCAAGCAGATGGGCAAAGTCGAGGCGGAGCTGACGGAGCTCGTGCGGGCCATTCTGAAGGAGAGGAACTATCAGCCGGCCGGGAAGAATGACTTCGTGGATTTGCTGCTTGAATGTAGAAACAAAGGGCTTTTGGAAGGGGAGTCTTTGGAGAAGACGAACGCGGATGGCACGCCGGCCATGACTTCCGTAGAGTTGGACGACCTGCTCATGACGGCTCAGATGTTCGTGTTCTTCGCTGCCGGCTTCGAGACGTCCTCCTCTGCCACCAGCTACACCTTACACGAGCTCGCATACAACCCTGAGGTGCAGAAAAAAGTCCAGAAGGACGTCGACGCGGCGTTAGCTAAGTATGGTAACAAGCTTTGTTACGACTCAGTGAAGGAGATGACCTACTTGGAGTGGACTTTCAAGGAGGGCATGAGGAAGTTCCCCTCGCTAGGGTTCCTGATAAGGAAGTGCGCGCAGAAGTACACGTTTCCGGAGTTGAATATGAGCATAGACAAAGGCATCCGGGTGTTCGTGCCGGTGCTGGCGCTTCACAATGATCCTAAGTACTTCCCCGAGCCCGAGCAGTTCCGGCCGGAGCGGTTCAGTCCCGATTTGTTCGATAGCTCGTTGAGGAACGTCTACTTGCCGTTCGGAGTGGGACCTAGAGCGTGTATTGGTAAGTTACATCACCATCTAATTTTTATCATCTTTTTTATCATCCCGGAAAATTAGTTTAGTGCAGTACTTTTTTGCTTTTTCAGTTCAGACACCACTGCATTTGACAAATATCTATTTCTGAATTCTCTCAGCCATCCTCAGTGTTTCCTCTTACCCATTGTAGGATTCCAAACAGTAGTATAGTGACGCACTTCATACATACATCGCATTAGATAGGTCAAACAATATGTTTTGAATAAAAGAAATATTTCATTATATTTATAAACTTTGCGATTGACGATTTTTTCCCTTTTTAGGATCAATATGGCTTTCATTTAAAAATGTCAATCGATTCTCTAGAAAATTCTCTAAAAATCATAGGCATCGTGTTTCGATTTCCGATGCGTTGTTTTGGAGTTATTTAATGACGCTTTTTAACGTTAACGTTTACATAACGTTAACGATATTTGTGACGCATTTTTGTCATAACATAACGTCCCATAAGGAACTTGTTCAAAAAAAAAATTTAAATTTTAATGCTGTAAACTTTTGCTGCTTTATTGGTAATAGATGTTATTCGATTCATGCGAAATGCAACTATTCGACTTTCATGTATTTGTCAATAATTTTTGTAATATTTATTAATAGTATATTTATTTATTATTATTTATTTAGTAATAGTTAGTGTATACAATTTGAATTTTAAGCTTGCGATCCCAGTGTTTTATTAGGATAAATAAAAATTACGATGTCCAATAAAAAAGGAATGACGGCAGCCTCAATAAAACTTTATATAGAAGCGTTATACTTCGAGATTCGTAATTTGCATGCATATTAATTTTTGAAAATTTACTTTGAGGTCGAATTTGTTTTGCAATCAGACTGCATGCTCGCCGCGTACAGCCGCGGTCAAAACTTGTTGGCCACTTACCGTTTCACAATTATCATAAAATGCAGTTGTCATTGATAACAATCATTCAAGATTTCTGCTGTTTTTAACCGACTTCAAAAAAAGGAGGAGGTTCTCAATCCGATGCGTATGTTTTTTTTGTGTATGTTACGCGATTACGCCGCCAATTGTGGACCGATTTTCAAAATTTTTTTTGTATTCGATAGAGTATAATACGCCAAGGGTGGTCCCATGGTCACCAAAGTTAGGATTTGATGATGGGATTTCATGAAAATCAAGGAAAACCCTTAAATTTTGAAGTGTCCAACGTGTTTTGTGTGTATGTTACGCGATTACTCCGCCAATTGTGGACCGATTTTCAAAATTCTTTTTATTTTCGAGAGAGCATACTCCTGGGATGGTCCCAAAGTCACCAAAGACAGGATCTGATGATGGGATCTCACGAAGATCGAGAGAAACGCCAATTTAATACCAGTGACAAATTTTTAAACTTTCTAGGGGATCATCACTTGGCACCGACTTCAATATAGAAGTGTGATGTTGTCTGTACCTATTCTTATATTATTTTTACCTTTTCAGTGTTTCTGAAGTCGGTTTTTATATTTTGTAAAATATTTTTTTCTGTCATAAATTTGTCAGGCAAACAATGTAACATTATCGTGGTACAAAAATTTCTCCTTATAGTTACATACCATCTCACGCCTTAACTCGTGTCTTAATAATGGAATAATAATCATCATCACAGCTCATATATCTCCCCACCGAGGGGCTCGAGCCTACCCCCTTAGTAAGGTTGTTTTCAAATAAATAATAATAAATAACGTTAATTTCCACGTTTACGAAATACATCAGCACATGTGTCTGCCCCAGAAATAAGCATAATACTTGTATTGGGGATGGCTCGCTCATTCCCATCACAATAATCAAAGACTTTTTGAAGTTACTCTTGCAGCTAGCCAGTTACATACAATACAGTCCAATAACGCCAGTCCTGCATGAGGTCACTTGAGCTCAACGTGGCCAAAACTTGTTCTTTTATATCAAAACAAATGAAAAACCAAACTTGATCAACTGGTATTTAATTCCTTATAGTTGTCAGTTGGCACTGGCATCAATAAATGTGGATGTTTGTGCTGAATGCCGAAAAGCAGATTTTTTGCCTTATTTTTTTATTATTTTGAAAGGAGATTGGAGATTGATTACAACTATATTTTTACAATAATTAATTAGTTATCAGTGTTATGTAAAAAAAAATAAGCGTGATTATATTTTTCATCCAAACCATCTTGTGTATATATTTAATTTTATTTTGATTAATATATTTAATTCATTTATAAAATACATTAAACTGGCCTTGTGAAAATATATTATCTTGCCACGCCCAAAAACCATTTAATAGCCGTAACGTGAGTAACAATCCACAGTTGTTTGACCAACGATGCATTTACACAAATTAACAGTGATATTCCTTAATTGCTTCCCCGTTGCTGTTATTATCATAAAATAATTATAATAATATATTTTATGTTCCTGCTGGGTATTTTAATCTGCAGTTGGCCAAAGAATCCAGTGAGTTGTCGGCTGTGTCATCATACAAATCAAGTCAAATTCACATTCAATTTATTTTAATAATAGTGTCGATTCATACAAATCTTTAAGGGCATAATTATTGTCTAAAAGAATATGATAATTATTTAGCAAATTAATTTCTTCATAGCATCATGTTCACTCGAAGATAAAAAGGATAATGCTCTTTGAGAAGACTGTGTTTTTTTTATTAATCACTTCAAATTGTATTGTCAGCCACAAAACATATAATATAAAAAATAAAAATTATCGGTCTGAATTATTTATAAGCACAGCCGTCTCGGCAAACAAGTCTTTCCAAGGTTGCGGCAATTACAACATCTTTGATTTTCCCGTTGATAAAATATAATTTTATTTTCTACCTTAGGCCTAAAACAGTGTGATTACTGGGATATTTTACTAAATGTATAAAAAGTTATTATACGTGTATTTTGTTCTAAGTACTATACAGGCTGAAAATTTTGAATGCCACCTGGAAGGAAAGTGTTCAAAAAATGGGGATAGCAAATTTCACTTAAAGGAAACATTCCTTTATTTAAAAAGACTATATAAAAATATACAAACAACAAAAAAAATCGAATATAAAACATTGTGTGCCTACTTTTATGGTATCAATCGATAGCACAGATCATATAATAGTTGCTACGTTAATTAGATAATCATAATAATCATAAATTTATTGATAAATATGAAATATTACAGGTCAAGTTGCTATTGTTGTATAAAGAGTGGTCACATAATGTGTGAAAAGGTACTATAGGTTAATTAATAAATTATTAAAAAATATAAAATTATGTCAAAATACAATACATTTAAATTCATGTCAACACATAATAAATAATGATTATAAATTCATATCACCGGATAAGAATTCATTTACACTATAGAAATTTTGCTCAATTAGCCAGTCTTTTAACCTTTTTTTAAGGGAGTCCAACGTGGTGCTATTTATTACATGCTCTGGGAGTCTATTGAACACTGAAGGTCCCATCACATGAGTCAACTTTTTTGATTTGCTTAACGTGTGACTTACGGGTGCTACTCTCTCCGAGTGTCTTAAATTTCGTCCATGTATATTTTATGTGACATCAATTGGCTTTTATTTAAGTATACATAAAGTGCAACTTGATAAATAATTATTGATGGCAATGTCATTATCTTTAATGATTGGAAATGAGGCCAAGCGGATATATCCTGGCGCCTCTCTCGGATAATTGCGCGGATGGCTGATAATAGTTACTACGTAACAGATACATACACCCATAGAAACTTATTTTTATTTAAATGTAGCGCTGTTTAATGTAAACAGAAGCATTGATGTTAATGAATCGTATTTATGTTTCAAAATAATTACAATGATCAAGTATTTATAACTCAAACAGCTGATTAAATTCGCATGGCTCTAATCTAAACTCTGTCGCAGATAATCGTTTAACTTTATAAAACTTATCATTAAGTTATAAGTCAATTACGTATGGCTCTTAGCTCTACAAAGATCGTTCACTTTGCTTGACATTTTTGACTAGAGATTAAGTTATAAATCGATTATGATCCCGATTGTATAAAAGCGAAGGTCATTAATAACTCAGCTAGCATATAATATTGTATGTAAGCAACGACGTGTAGCGGAAAAATTTCGGTCAAGTATTGTTGCCTTTACCGGCGTGACATCATACCTATCTAGTCAATTCAATATACGAACACGACAAACAATTTTTTGCCACCAAAAATAGCGATGCCACCGAAAATTATTTTCTTCTCTTGTTATTTTTTCATGGAACAATTTCTGTAGCCCGAAATTAAAATAGCGCAGTATCGCCTTACTGAAACGCCAAAACGTAGTCATTAAATTTGGAAGCGTTGCAACTCAATGTCAAGTTGCTTAATTGTAACAAAATCTGAGAAATGAATAAATAAATAGAAGATTTTTTTTTTTCCAAAAATACTAATCCGACTTCAAAAACACAAAAAATTCATAAATAATATAAGAATACATACAACATCACAGTTTTATATAATATTGAAGTTGTTGCCAAATTTTATAAACATATTTAATCTTGTTGTTAATTTATAAAATTCTCGTGTCACAGTGTTTGTGACCAAACTCCATCGAAACGGCTTGACCGATGTTTATGAATATTAATGGCTCACTTACGAGGTGCGTAATCTGCTTTTCTTTTAACTACATCTACATATTATTAAAATAAATAAATACTGAAGTTGAGTGTAGAAAAACTTATTTTCATACCACCTGCTCGACAATGTTCAATTAGATCCCCCTTAACTTCAACGTAAAGCAAGACATTATATCCCAAGGGATATAATTTTGTATGAAACTCCCAAGGGATTAAAGTGTTTTAAATATGGAACATAAAATTTGTATGAAAATTTAGCATAGATGCTAGCTTAGGAAGGCAAAGGTTCTACGCCCATACAGCAGTAGCGTGCATCCATTAGAGACAAAGACATTCTACCTGTGTAAATAATGTTTTTATAAACTCTAAATACATAATTTCTTTACCAAAATTATAACATATTTATCTACATAACACTGCAAGCTAAAATAAACAATTACATTTTACTTTATTGTTTATTGATAAAATACGTTTTATGCAAAAAGCGCCATCTTTTGACGGCCATCATTACCACCTTTAAGTATAGACGTCATTTTTTCATAACACTATCCTGGACGTGTAGTCTCACAGGCTCCTATATTAACTAGTATTTTTTTAAACAAAATTATTTTAAATAGCTTGAATACTATATTTAACTTACAGTATGGTTTAGTTATAGTAAAAATGCGTGAATAATATAAGCCATTTTTTTATAATAATTCTAGAAACATTCAAAATTAAAATATAATGGCACATTTTGGGTAATTTTAAGTACAACTACGTTTTCAGCCGTAAAATCAACTAGAAATTATAAAAAAATAATATTTACCATACTCCCTTTTATTTTTTTACTATTCTAACATAAATAAGTCAAAGTTTAAAAGAAAATCTAAAAAGAGAACAAAGTTGCTTACAATTGTAGATTATGCACTAAGGGATTAAAGCAGTGTCTAACGTCACGGGCGCCATATTGAACCCCAAGCGTAACGAGGGAGTTTAAATTTAACTCCTGAGCGAAGCGAGGGAGTTATGTAGAGTCCTAAGTGAAGCGAGGGGTTCAAGTCGCCTAAGACGAAGACACTGCTTTATTCCAGAGGTGAATACTCTACTTTTCATACCATCTGCGAGACAATAAAAACTCAGGGCTCCATAACCAATTACTTAGGTGGTAATTTTCATCATAAACACTGTCACATTATCATTATCACTGTAACTATGGTTAAAATTATGGTATTATCATGAAAACCATAAAAAAAAGATTTATTATTCTCAAGCACGAACACGTCACGCAATAATTATATCTTAAGTAAAGCTTAAATATTACAAAAACTTAAAACATTTAATAATAATATAACAAGTATGAACTTAGTCTACATATCGATTTACAATACGATACGATCAGCTGCTGGACCCTGTCAATGACCTTTAGTAGCACGCAGGACGAATATTAATTTGTTAACAATAAAATGGTATCAAATAAAATTCTTTTATTTTTCAACTTTGTTGTATATTTACAGCAATAGTCGACAACCTATTGACCCCAAATAAAAAAAAGCTGTAGCACCTGGACATTTACTTACGTTTTTTAACTTTATCAATAAAACACTGAATAAACTTTTAAAAAGACTGTATTATTGATGCCACAAAACACATTCCACTAAGCACTTTATTAACGTAAGCAACAAGATATTACAATTTTGAAATACGTAATGGCGTTGGCGGCAATGTTTTAGCTATGAAAACAATACAACGGAATACTGTTGGTGCAAATTATGGAACAAATTGTAGAAACATTCTTTATTTTTAAATATGCCGCGTAATTTTTCCAAATGCTGTTTATCCGCTGGCAGCGTCTTGCTTTTATTTGTTTTTATCGATAGTTAATGGTGGCCGTCAAAAGATGGCGCTTTTTGCATAAAACGTATTTTATCAATAAAAAATAAAGTTAAATGTAATTGTTTATTTTAGCTTGCAGTGTTATGAAGATAAATATTGTATAATTTTAGTAAAGAAATTATGTATTTAGATTTTATAAAAACATTATTTACACAGGTAGAATGTCTTTGTCTCTAGTGGATGCACGCTACTGCTGTATGGGCGTAGAACCTTTGCCTTCCTAAGCTAGCATCTATGCTAAATTTTCATACAAATTTTATGTTCCATATTTAAAACACTTTAATCCCTTGGGAGTTTCATACAAAATTATATCCCTTGAGATATAATGTCTTGCTTTACGTTGAAGTTAAGGGGGATCTAATTGAACATTGTCGAGCAGGTGGTATGAAAATATATTTATAACACAACTATGGACGTGTAGCCTGACAGGCTCCAAAAGATTTTTAGATAAGTATTACTCACGTATTTTTCATTGAATGACGTAATTTCCTCCTTCGCTGGTCGTTTTGATACTAAAACTGAAGCTACTGAGCTACTCAAGTGTGGGGAGCGGGGGGAAGTACACAAAACTTAGAAACTAACATTCACCCGGAGCCTGTGAGGCTACACGTCCATACTTAAAGGTTAACTATTGATAAAAACGAATAAAAGCAGAGTAAAGCAAGAACACTCGCTGCCAGCGGATAAACAGCATTTGGAAAAATTACGCGGCATATTTACAAATAAAGAATGTTTCTACAATTTGTTCCATAATTTGCACCAACAGTATTCCGTTGTATTGTTTTCAAAGCTAAACTTTGCCGCCAACGCCATTACGTATTTCAAAATTGTAATATCTTGTTGCTTACGTTAATAAAGTGTTTAGTGGAATGTGTTTTGTGGCATCAATAATACAGTCTTTTTAAAAGTTTATTCAGTGTTTTATTGATAAAGTTATAAAACGTAAGTTTTTTTATTTGGGGTCAATAGGTTGTCGACTATTTGAGATTTATTTCGACAGTTGTGTGTAAATATACAACAAAGTTGAAAAATAAAAGAATTTTATTTGATACTATTTTATTGTTAACAAATTAATATTCGTCCTGCGGGCTACTAAAGGTCATTGACAGGGTCCAGCAGCTGATCGTTCATACTTGTTATATTATTATTAAAAATGTTTTAAATTTTTGTAATGTTTTAAGCTTTACTTAAGATACTTATAATTATTGCGTGACGTGTTCGAGCTTGAGAAAAATAAATCTTTTTTTTTTGTATTTTATGGTTTTCATGATAATATCATAATTTTAACGATAGTTATAGTGATAGTGATAATGATAATGTGATAGTGTTTAACCACCTAAGTAATTGGTTATAGAGCCCAGAGTTTTTATTGTCTCGCAGATGGTATGAAAAGTAGAGTATTCACCTCTGGAATAAAGCAGTGTCTTCGTCTTAGCCGACTTGAACCCCTCGCTTCACTTAGGACTCTAGAGTCCCTCGTTACGCTCGGGGTTCAATATGGCGCCCGTGACGTTAGACACTGCTTTAATCCCTTGGTGCATAATCTACTATTATTTACTAGCTGTGCCCGCATTTCGCCACTATAATTCTAAAAAAAATTGACGGGTTGTACTCCAGGAGTGCCGGCAGAAGTGAAAACTTAAGTATTAACGTTGTGCGTTTTGGATATTTTGGAATGGTTATGGAATAATTTTGCACGAATTGCTTTAATTATCAGAATAAAAGTACTATCTTTTATGTGGTAGAATACAATATTTATTTATTGCGCTATCGTACACAAACATGACAATTTATATTACATTAAAAAGTTTATCCCTCAAAAAAATCAACTTCCTGTTGTAACGTTGTGCATACATAATTATATAACTAGTAATAATGTATCAAAATATTTACAATTAAATTAAAAATATGATCAAAACAGACATTAATATACTACTTAAAAACGTAATTTTATAATAAATAAATAATATTTAATTTATACTAACTTACCTAATTAATATTTACAACAAAATCAAATAAAAGCACAATTTAGATTTTTCCTAACAAAGTAAATAAATTGATTAAAACTGTCTCAAGTGACGTGTGACTTCCAGTACTTTTGCCAGCCGCTATTGTTCTCGGCCGGCTTACGTGGACCCCTCACCGCACCTCGACAGTTCCTGCGGCCATTTCAATTTTAATTGGTCTTACGAATTTTCGATCAGGGTCACGTGTCCTGACGGTCACGTGTCCTGACGCGAGTTTAACATTTTTTACCCATTACAAAAAAAGTGTACAACGCCGCTAAAGAAGTTCTCACTTCAAAAATCTGGGGCGGGCCACCATTATTACCTACAAATGACCAAAATAGCCCAATGACCTATTCTCAGACCTACCAAATAGACTTTTCAGTTTTATTAACCAACAAGTTCTTTCTGTCATGAATACATTCTTGCTAGAAAATTAAAACAGTCATATTAACATTATATGACATATATATTTTTGAAATGGTCTTTCCACGATCTTTCATTGGATATCCATTATGCTAAGGTAAGAAAAAAACAAACCTATCGCCCCTTTTTTCATTTCATCTGAAAACATTTATATACCCTATGTCTCTACCAGAATTCTGACGAATTCAACGACATCTCTTATGTCAAAATCCTTCCAGCCGTTTGGGCGTGCCAAAGCAATGGACATACGTACATACATACGCTCGAAAAACATTACCCTCCTTCTGACGCAGTCGGGTAAAAAGGAGCAAACGTTGATGATACCGTGAAGTTAAATGTCAACTAAGTAACTCATTAAAAATTACATTTCTACATGATTTTGTCGTCCATGCTACTATTATTCAATATAATGAGGAAATAATAATAATAATATTTATGCATTAGATGAATATAACTATTTAACACAATAAAAAAATAAAACAAACACAAACTCGATCGGTCACATGTCTCGGTGCTGACGTGCTGACGCCCCGCCGATAGAGGTATTATCCTCTGAAAATGGTTATTTATTAGTTTTTACATCTCTCATGTTCGGTAAGTAGGTCCTTATTACCCCCAAATGGGGCTTGTAGGTGACCAATTAGCGCTCTAGGGTAATAATGTAGCTAGAAAAGCCCTAGGGCTGTAAGTAATTTATTGCCAGTATGATGGTTAGATGTACGCGAACTTTTTGAAATAGTGAAGTGTTTTTTTTAATTAATAATAATAATAATAATGTTTATTCAGTAAACGTTAGTTTCACACAGAGTTTTAAGAAAAATCTTAATTATCCAATTAGGTTGACAAAGTCTTTGTTATAAAATTAGATAATAAATTATACTTAAATTAAGAACTAACTATTAACATAATTCACTTTGGCAGCGGCCACTGCACTAGACTCTAGGCCTGTGTCGCAGGAACCGGTACAATTACTTTATATGTACATATACTCGTTACTTACCGCCCTAGGGCTTTCCAAGCTATATTATTACCCTAGAGCGCTAATTGGTCACCTACAAGCCCCATTTGGGGGTAATAAGGACCTACTTACCTCACAATCGAGATGTAAAGCAGAGTAGTTAGCTCGGGTGTAAGCACCAATTGCACCCTCGAAATATAATATAATTATCTCGGCCTGCAATTGATGCCTTACAGCCCTTAGCTACTA
The DNA here is from genome assembly GCA_963935595.1 of Schoenobius gigantellus. Classification (NCBI taxonomy): domain Eukaryota; kingdom Metazoa; phylum Arthropoda; class Insecta; order Lepidoptera; family Crambidae; genus Schoenobius; species Schoenobius gigantellus. The sequence continues at coordinate 624,684 of OZ012561.1, read as the reverse complement.
ATCTACTTTTATAGTGAAACTTTTCTTTTTTTATTTCTTTTCATTGAATGTCACTAAATGAATGTAAATAAATAAATAAGGGTGATTCTTACTTATAACTTGTACTTATTTTCTCATAGAGGGTGATAATAAGTAGAGCGTTCACGTCGGAAGCAACACTATATCCCTCGCTGCGCTTAGGATTCTACTCTAGAACCCTTCGCTCCGGTCTGGATTCAAAAAACACTCTCGCCTTAAAAATAGTTCTTTGCTCCCTTCGTAATTATTTTGAGCCCCTGATAAGGGTGTTATATATTTTTAGAATATTCTTATGAAGAAAAGTAGTTCGCGGGCACATCTAGTTTATTTATAAAATTTCCACCAGGTTTATTTATTTATTAATATGGATGTATTGCTGTATAGGTTTTTTGTCATTGCCCAAAATAATAAGTTTTTTTTTTATACCTACACTAAATGTGATTGTATTGGACCTTACTGATAGTCGCGTATGACAAATAGTATTTTTTTAATAAGGTCGCGATCTATCATCTTCAGCCCTTACTTTGGTAAATAGTAACCTACTTGCAGAGTATGAGAAATGAAAAACAATTAACACCATACAACCAAAACTTAAGTTAAAAACATTGACATAAAACGCACGTTCTTCTGTTGCAGGTGAGCGACTCGGCATGATGCAGTCGCTGGCGGGCCTGGCGGCCATCTTGTCGCGGTTCACGGTGACGCCGGCGCCGAACACCGTGAGGACCCCCCGCATAGAACCCATCTCCGGCATCGTGCAGAGCATACGAGGGGGTCTACCCCTACTCTTCAACGAGAGGACAACTACGTTATAATAGCAATATACCTATACTATTCGCGGCACATAAGTAGAACTAAAATGGCTGCCGTCTGCTGTGGTGCAATTGTAAAAATAAATGTTATGTGAATATAGAAATATAAATTGCTATTGCTGAATCTGTCTCATTGCTACGATTTTTTAATCTCAAATGAAGTGCGACGACATGCGATGGCTTACAATTACTCCTGCGCAGACGGCAGCCATTTTAGTTTAACTTATGTGCCGCGATCCGTACAACTGAGTTAGCAAATAAGCCCACCTGATGGTAAGCGACTACAGTAGTGCAAACCCCACAAGTATGTCAGTAAGGGTTGCCACCAGTACTTTATTATAAAGTATTGTTCCTACGATATTTTGGGTAATTGTACTATACTTCATGCCAACGAAAAAAAGTACGCGAAAATCCTTTATTTGAGTGAACTGATTTCTCTAGGATTCACTTAACATTGAATATAAAAAAATAGTTTATTGTAAGAATGTTTGCGTAATACGGAACGACAGATTACGTAGAGGTCATTATAAAAATTTGTCTGTTTTGTTTGATTGATTGAGTGCAATAAAAATATTATAAAGTGCAATAAAGTTGCTAAAAGTAACGAAAAATATATTTTTAAGCATAATAATAAAGTGGAATAATATTTATTTATTTAGACATAATGTACTGTTATCAACCTTTAAAATCCAATGTACTTTATCTGAAAAAAGGTGGCAACCCTAATGCCAGTGTACGTTTTCAATGAATTTCAATGTCAAGTCACAGTACCCAGTAATTTCACTGCCAGCTTACCTCTCAAACTAGAAGACAGCAGTGCAAGCACTGCTGCTTGGCGGCAGAAACAGGTAAGATAAAGGTACCCATGTATGACACTGGTATAATCCCCCTTCATCATCAGCCTAATGCAGTCCACTGTTGGACATAGGCCTCTCCCAAGGTGCTCCACTTTGACCGGTCCCCAATTATGCGCACCCAGTCGCTGCCAGCCGCTCTACGCAGATCCTCGCACTATCTAGCAAAAGGGCGCCCCACACTACGTTTGCCCAAAAAAGGAATCCACTCGAAGATACGTTTACCCCACCGATTGTCAGACCTTCGACAGTTATGACCAGCCGACTGCCATACTTCAACTAGCAAATTATTTCAAATATGTCAGCCACCTTGGTTCTCTTACCGATTACTTAATTTCTGATGTTATCCCTAACACCGAGCATAGTTCGTTCCATCGTTCGCTGAGCTACTTGTGGACTTGAGCTTGTGGACCAATCTTACTGCCAGTGTCCATGCCTCGGCCCCGTAGGTCATAACGGGCAGGACGCACTGGTTAAAATCTCCCTTTGGTATGGAACAATTGTATATCATTGGCATTCATGCCATCCCCTCATTGATTTACTACCAAACGTAGATAACGCATAAACGTTCGAAAAGTGGGCCGGTGAAGAACTGCCCAATCGGGCCTCGTGCAGTTCTTTTCCATGCGTTGAAGCGACAACGCATTAAGCAATTTTGAACATTATGTTTGAGATTATAAAGTTGATATTTTCTTGTAGCAATTACTATAACGTCAAGTTTAATGTGGCTAGGTATGAAATGATGTAACTGCACACGGTTGTACTTCAAATAGTTGCCGTAATAATAAAGAATAAGGTTGAATTCGATAAATACGGTACTTTCTTTATGGTAATTTTAATTCGGGTGTGCATATTCAACTACCTATTTAACAGCGTACAAATGTATAGTCAATTAGGTGACAGATTTCAAGCGCGTTTTTGTATGAAGTGCTCTATCTACGTTTGGTAGTAAATCAATGTATCCCCTCCCCAAAAGTCACTACCGTACCAGGAAATAGCAGATATCGAAATTCGGAAAGAACATCGGCTTGTTACTTAGACCGATATCTGTCGCTCACGTTTGACGTTGACATTTAAATATTCAGAGTGTTGTAAAGACTCCAAACATCTACATTATAAAGAAGTTTTCTTGCACTTGAGTTTGGCAGTTCAGTTGACAGGAAACCATCCCAAGTAATTGTTTTAAAAACTCCTAACCATGGAAAACGTCTCCGTGTGACAGAGACAAGGCTCCACGAATCTACCTGATTACCTCTTTTGAAAACTCTATTATGTATTATTTATTGCCAGGTACTATACTATCAAGTTTCCAGTAACAGAAAATATTAAAATGTGTGGATGATGTGGGCCTATGCTTGTGAAATGATATTTTTTTGTGATATGTGAATCAAATAAAATATTCGATGTCAATCCATATCTATACTTCTATACTAATATTATAAAGAGGAAAGATTTGTATGTTTGTATTAAATAGGCACCGAAACTACTAGACCGATTTGAAAAATTCTTGCACTAATAGAATGCTACAATATCATTGAGTAACATAGGCTATAGAATTTTTTCCTACGGGAAAATATGGAATTCCTACGGGAAAAACAAAGATAACGCAGGCGTAGCTGCGAGCGGAAAGCTAGTATTTTATATTTTCTATTCTATTGAGGAGCTTGGTGGCGCATGAGCGCGTGCCATTGATTTACTACAAATCAATGGCGCGTGCGCTCAGCGAACGTTTGCAACGTTGGCTGTGGTCAGTCCTATGATGGGTGACCAAAATACGAAACATATCGAGCTTCTCCGTGTTTCGGAAGGCACGTGACCGAGTAGCGGTTAGAAGGACATTATTATTATGTTTTCTATTTAAGAAAACTCAGAATTTGCCCTGTCTACGTCTACTGGGTACCGCTCGACTGCTCGATCGCTTGTTGTTGTCATAATCACAATGTTTTGACAGTTAGAAGTAAGATTGCCAGTTCTTCTGTTGCCGTCAGGTGAATGAAAACTCAAGCTCCATCTTGAATATTTGAATAAATTCTACGTGTAGGTTTTATATTGGTGTTTAGATTTAAAATTGTTTAGTAAGCTAAGTTTCATATTTATTAATTTCATATTATATTTTTTTACACTACCTAAATTAAATGTTTAAAAAATCAATACACAATTTGTTTCATTGAAAACGAAACATATTTAATAACAATAACATTATAATATTTATGACCCTGTTTAAATGCTTAATTTATTTACAAAGCTTACTCCCGCCTGTGGAGCCAGCGAGACCAGTTATTGGGAAACTTCGCAAAATTTAAGTCCGCGCCGTTTCTGGCTTCCGACGTAATACTTGGAGCGTAGTTTTAAAATCTTTTCAGCGCGCCTGTATGAATGCTTCATGAATTTAATTCACTTCGGCTCGGGATGAAGGTCTGCGGGATTAAACTTGTTTAAAGGTCATAGCACACACTTATCACACAAATGGCAGCTTTAAATCACATTTCAGTAAATATATCCAGTGCATTATCAGCGTCGTTGGTTTTTATACACTTAACCAAATATACTTTCTGAATTTATTATAAATTAAATACCAGCAGATCCCAGACTCGCCTGTTGTCGGCTGTACTACCCGCTCATTTTGGCACTAGGATCATGCTTACCAAGAGAGTAGGTCCGTTTTACCAAATAGGCACGGTAGGCACGTGCCTAGGGCGCTGCTAGGCAATTGGCATTGGGGGGGCAAAAAAATAGAAAAAAAAAATTGCCGTGATGTCGTCAGGTAAGTTACACATGGCTACCGGTTGCCAGTCCGGGACACGGCAGGTCCATAGGTCGTGGATAATGGGAGGGCTTTTGAAAAGAATCAGGATAATTTGTAAAGGAGAGTTAAAGTACATTTTTTATTTTTTTATTTTAATTTAATGACATTAAGTCTAAAGTCCCTCCCGAAACAAAACTGGCATTTCAGACTAATCAAAATTTACGGGGTATAAGCGTTATGGTTGGGCTGGTGGGGGGGGGGGGGGGGGCGTAATCAGCTGGCCGGGGTATAAAAAGGGGCGCTACTCTTCGTTGTGCCTAGGGCGCTGGCAGAGTGTAAAACGGGCCTGCAAGAGATGACATGCCATTTCCAAGAGGTTAAGGTTGACGGGAATAGGGTACCCGAAAATGGAATATTATGAGGCCATGCCACCGAAGAACATATGCCACCGAAGAACATCACGCTCATCAGTACCTACAGTAGATCCATGGCGGGTCGAACTCCGATGGCGAGTCCGATGTGTCATGTCGGCCTATATTTGGTGAACTTGGCTTATTACCGCTACCGTCAAGTTTGTATGTTTGCTAAAAGACAAAGGAATCTATTTAACATGGCAAGTGACACATTTCCTAGAAATCGTCGAGATCCTGATAGGTTTGTTTTAGATGAACTTCCGAGACTAGCCAAATATAATAAAAGCTGTCTGGCCATGTGTATTTGCAATAAAATCCCAAAAGCTCATAAAAACTTAAATCGTAAGAAGTTCAAAAAGGAATTATATAAATGGTTATGTAAATTTAATTTTTATAGTGTTAAAGAATTTCTTAACGCGAAACATGTCAATGTGTAAGTTAGAAATTTGCATGCTATGATATTAAACATGTTGAACAGACACGGTTAGCGCAGAGGTCGAGCGATCGCCTACTGCGCAGCAGGTCGCGGGTTCGATTCCCGCACGGGACAGATGTTTTGTATGGCCTACAGAAATTTGTTCCGGTCTGGGCGTATGTGCATGTGATATTCTATGTTTGTAACTGCACCCACGACACAGGAGAAAATCCTAGTGTGGGGCGACGTTTTTAAAAAAAAATAAAATTAAAAAATTAATGTATGTTCCTTATTGTACTCGTAAGTATATGAAACAACTTTGTATACCATGTTTATGCAAATAAACGAATTTATTTATTTATTTAATTGCAAAGGCTTGTTCTGCTCGCCCAAAACAATTGGTGAACTAGTGTTGCCCAAAATTGGTCTTGCAGTCTTGCGAGACTTGCTGCAAGACCGAGACCAAGGTCGGCCTAATTGTAGCAAGACCAAGACCAAGGCTGTATGCTTACTCAGGCGAACAAAAATCAACAACCCCAACACAATCCCAATGTCGATCGATCGGAATTGGTTCAAGTGTAAGCCTACTGATCCATACAAGATTTGAGCAAGACTCTTGAGCAAGACTCTTGCTCAAATCTTGTATGGATCAGTAGGCTTACACTTGAACCAATTCCGATCGATCGACATTGGGGTTGTGTTGGGGTTGTTGATTTTTGTTCGCCTGAGTAAGCATACAGCCTTGGTCTTGGTCTTGCTACAATTAGGCCGACCTTGGTCTCGGTCTTGCAGCAAGTCTCGCAAGACTGCAAGACCAATTTTGGGCAACACTAGGTGAACCACCAACCCATACGACGCTAGTATAATTCACGGCATGCATACCTCGGTGAGTTGAACTACCTGCGACACACCACATAGTACTATCAGCAAGTAAGTTGTAATCATCCTTTGTACTGACGTGTCGCGCCACCGACGACTCTACATTTGTAGAGTTGTGCGCTCAATTGTGCGGTGACAACTTTTGCCACAGTGCGTCGAGGGCAGTGTGCTCGCTACGTAAGATGTACCGGAGGGAGACTCTGAACCAGGGTCGTGTGCTTGGGTACCTCCGTCTATTTCTGCCGCAAAGCAGCAGTGCTTGCATTGCTCTGTTCCGGTTTGAAAGATAATAAATGGGAGTGAAATTACGGGGTACCGTGACTTTACATCTTAAGTCACAAGATGGCAGCGTACACTGTGGTCCTTGTGGGCGTTGCAGTTTTGATGCGAATCTCTCAGGAACCACATGTATTATAGGTGATTGTTACCACTTATACCATTAGGTGGGCGGTTTGCTTGTTTGCCAACTTAATTGCAATAAAAAAAAGATGTATGGTCGTTCACCGAGTTGGGGGTGGGTGCACTGTCGAATATGAATATGATATGCTTTTAGTCCAGTCACTTGCAAAAATTTGCCCTCGGAATGAGAGATAATAAGATGGACACTCATATTCACCTTTATTTAGGCGTTTTAAAAGTTATGTCAAAAATGTCATAGAATCATCATAGTCATAGGTCATCTGCCGGGCCATCCATAAAAAAAAAAAAAAAAAAGAATCGCGTGTCTGCGTGGTAAGTTATCGACAGTCGGTCGGTTTCGAATCGAATCGTATCGAAATCGGTTTTTCATGACTCTCCGATTTCATATTGTAGATCGTAAATATGTATAGATACTCACTAGCGAGTATAAAACAAAGTCCAGCTCTGCCGGAGCACATGGGCAGTATCTTATCTTATCTTATAACGGGGGGCCCCAGGGGGCCCTGCACTTAGACCCTTAGGGATCCTTTGTACTTCCTCAATTTCTTCATTCATTGATTGCTATCACCATTTATGGACCAATTGAGTGCACTCATGAGTCTCACAATTGGTCCAGGGGGGATAGCCTTGAAGTCTTCGGGTTTGGGATATCCAGTCCCAAAGAGACTCATTCTCCTACGAGAAAGGGAATCACAGTCGCACAGTATGTGTTCCATGCTCTCCTCTCCCTCATTGCAGGCCCTACAGGTCCGTGTGTTGCTCAGACCCATTTTAGCTAGCATACGATTAATGCCAAAGTGGCCAGTCCAGAGCACCCAACAGGAGTTGGATTTGCATTCTGCCTGAATTCATTGAGAATTTGTTGTAGTTATTCAGGCCCATGAACCGCTTGGTGTGCGCCATTCCTTTCTGAGCGACCCATTCATTTTGGTGTCTTCTCTTTGCTTGATCTCTGATGACAGAGTTGACTGCACAGTGTGCCAGACTCACAAAAGGTTCCGGACCCACAAAGTTGGTTTCCGATCCTTGTCTTGCGAGACTGTCTGCCTTCTCGTTTCCGTGGAAACCCTCATGTCCTGGAATCCATATCAGCTGTACTGTATTTTTCTTCGCAAGCTTGTTTAGCGTATTGATGGTATTCAGAACCAGTTTAGAGTGCACTTTATGTGACATTAGTGCTTTTAGCGCAGCTTGACTATCCATTAAGATGTATATGTTGAGTCCATTGCGCCTTTTATCAATGTTTTCTTGCGCACAGGCTAGGATTGCAAACATTTCTGCTTGAAAAACTGTAGCAAGCTTGCCCATGCTAATACTAGCTTCAAAGCCTTTAGAATAAATTCCTGCACCTGTACCAGTGTCCATTTTGGAACCGTCTGTGTACCAAATCATGCTATTCCTACCAGGAGGCGCTAGTCCTTTGTTCCAGTCCTCCCTTGTTGGGATTTGTATACTAAATGACCTCCTAAAGATGTACCTGGGTATCATCCTGTCTCCGATCATTTCCAGTAGCCAATCCCCTTCTTCTTTACCAAGTGCTGTGTGTCTCGTGTGGGGCTTAGTTGCATTCCACAGATCTACAGTCTGTAATCTGAGGAGCGCTTTCTTTGCTTGACTACGTATGACAATATGCAGCGGAGTGAGATCCAAAAATCTTTCCATAGCTGCCGTTGGAGTGGTTCTGAATGCACCAGTGATTGCCATGCAGGCAAGTCTCTGAATCTTATTTAGTGCCGTTTTACATGTGGTTAGGTTTGTCCTTGGCCACCAGACAATACTTCCATATGTAATTATGGGGAATACCATGATGTTATATATCCAGTAAAGTATCCTCGGTTTAAGACCCCAGGTTCTCGCAAAGGTAGATCGACACATATTAAAGACTCTTTGTGCCTTTATTAGAGTATCTTCTAAATGCTTTCTCCACGTAAGGTCTTTATCGAGTACTACTCCCAGATATTTAACCTCCGTGGACCATGGTAGTTCTTCACCGTACAGGATGAGGTTCCTCATTTCACTCATTCATGGGCAGTAAGCAAATAGCAGAGGCAGGAGCAGGTGCTGCAGCAAGGTCGTACAGTACTTCAAGATAAATTATGGGCATCGGTTAACTTCATGTTTCCGAAGATAACCGACACATCAAGGCAGTATAATGACATAGAGGTGCTCTTGTGCTTTTAGTCAATTGTCTTTGATGTGTTAGATGATGGTTTCCGATGTTTTCCGATGCCTATTATTTTGATGTAGATAATGTTTAGGCAGTGAGGTCACACAGTGCAGCGGCACTTCTCGGCAAGATAGGCAGACTCAGGAACACCCAGGCATCAGGAGACACAAGATCCAAGTAGGCGCGAAATGAGCCGTCCTCTAGGTACTTGATTCTTTCTGACCACTACTACTTTTAGCAAGGGTTGGCAGTAGTCCAAAGGAGCTTAGCTACTCCTTGACTACTTGCGTTTGATGCTAGAGCTGGAGTAAACTGCTCGCCTATTGACCCTGGTCCGCATTTATACTGACTATGACAATAGACAACTAGTAAGTGTAGGGTAAAGATAGTTTTGATTTTGTGTTTACAATTGGGGAGTTAAATTCTATTTTCACCCCCCCATCTCGGAAAGAGTATTTTTGCTATTCGATATCTGACAGCCAAAAAGGAATATCGAAAAAACTGTTTTTATCCGCTTAAGGTTAAAGTAAATTTGAATTTAGAACATCCATGGTGCCGAATTTATCACACAACTTTTTTAAATTTGTTAAAAACTCAGACTCTGAACCTCCTTGGTGTACTTTTGTTTATTTCCTCGCTGAGGGGGGATGAAAAATTACGTGTTGAACTCGAGTGCAAAGATTTTTCACCTTGTGCTCTTTTGATTCCCTCGCTAACGCTCAGGAATTTTAGAATCCTTCGCTTGCTCGGTCATCAAAGTTGAGCACGCGGTTAAAAAGCAACTTTGCACTCATGTATAACAAAAAACCTATTGTAAGTCTCACGACCTTCCGGCAGCGCGAAGCAACCTTACAACCGTATATTGCGAGAATAACACTAACACTGACGCAAATGGAGCCTAAAAGACTAAAGAATTAATAGTTAAAGCTCTCTGTCTACAGTTCACCTACTGCATCACCACTGACTGTGTCACGCTGCAGGCAGCTAGCGTCAAACCGAGTTACAATAGAGACACAACTTCGTAATTTTCAATTTCCCAAATTGCGCTGCATTAAGCTGTTAAACTCGCTCCTGGACAGGCGCACAGTACCTACTATATAATCACCGAAGAACTCTTTTGATCGACAACCGCTCGGGGCGAACTTAATACTTAGATTAATGGAAGTGCCTATTCTCGTGAATTGTGAATTTCCTAAATTGTTAGCGCGCGGTTCGTCAAGCTTTGATTAATAGATAATTGTGGGGTTTTATCGTTATCTGTTGGGGTTAGTGAATCCATTTAGAGACTATCAAACGTTTAATCATATAATTTGAGTTCTCAATCGTAATCGCTCATGTAACATTGACAGAGTTAGTGCACAGTTGTAAAGATTACAGAGATGCTGACACCGAAAACTCATTCGAACTACTATACCCTCTAATAAAAAAGAAAAAAAATGATTTCATTTGAAAGTTTTATAGAGCTTTGCATTTTCTTTAAAAATGTTGAATAAATTGAACAATAAAAAAATTTATAAAGAACATTTTCTACGACTAGAACCCACGTCTCAGACATGCCGTGTTGATGCCTTGATCAACTAGGCTACCAACGCGGGTTCAAATCTCCTGAGACGAAATTTTTTCTTTATTAGTTTATCATTTGAACGTCATTGAACGTATTAAGCAGACATCTTGAGAAACACAAGAAAACAGAAGCCAAACAAAGTTATTTTTAGGGATCCGTACCTTAAAAGGAAAATGCGGAAACCTTGTATGATGACTTCGTTGTCCGTCTGTCTGTCTGTCAAAATCCTTTTTGTCGGGAATGCGAAAAGATATCGGACTGTAATTCATATCAAATACTTAGGTATATGGTCTGTTTCAGCCGTAAAAAAATCAAACTTGTAAGTCAACGCAATTAAAAAAATATGACCGTTTATGTCGCATATTTCGCCGATTTACGAATTTACAAGGAGACCAAAACCTATACGGCCTTATTAATAAAAATTTTACTCCATGGGTCATGCTCGGATTAGTTACTCCGTGTTTTGTCTTATTTTGACATATGACAGCCGACATGTGCGGAACAAAACAAAACACGGAGTAACTAATCCGAGGATGATCCAAGGAGTAAAATTTTTATTAATAAGGCCGATAGAGCACTTATTTCCCGTTGACTAAATCATGAAATTTAGCAAGAAGGAATGTTTAACAGCACACGTTAAGATAGTTAAGACAAAGATGGTTAGCAAACAGACTGCCTAACTGACAGTAATAGTTATGGCTGGCAAACTTATAATCTGTACGTTAAGCAAGGGACTAAGTTAATAAGACCTCCACTTGGCTATGACGCAGGACCTGCTCCACCAGCTGGAACCACCCTCTGGAACTTCTCCGGTCAGTCCTGTCATACAGTATTAGAGTAGCTCTGACGGCTTCATTCATAGAGACTTCATGCGACCCTGATGAGGCCATTGGATTGTGTGACCAGCGAATAGGTGAATTACCGATGTATTTTTCCAATTTCCACAACCTTCAGTGAATACGCGTAGTCTCGTTGGGCTCCTGACTCTGGTCTCTTATTCTCTTATTCCCACACAAATCTTTTAATCTAATAAGTTTATTAACGTTAGAATACACACACACTTTTTTCATTTTTATAATTTAGTATTGTTTTGTTTTGTATAGATTTGTATGTTGTATGTTTCGATATTATGTATTTCTTCATTTTTTTGTGTGTTTTGTGTACCTATGTTTTTCCCTAATTCTGTTTTTATTATTTTTATTGTTTATAATTTTACACCCCACTTAGGCCCGACCGGAATACCAGCGCTGCATCAGACATGTCTGATGCAGCTTATGCTGAGGTCGGGTCCTTATTGGCCATTATGTGTATCTGTTTTTTCGTGTATTTTATTGTTTGTGGTCAATAAATGTTTCTTTCTTTCTTTCTTTCTTTCTTTCTTTCATGCACTAGCTCGCGCCGCCACCGAGAGAGCAAGTAGTAAAGGCGGCCGATGCCCGTCGCCCTAGAGTCGCGGTTTCGCAGCTTACCCACATAGTGTAGAAAACCGTGCCTGAACAGTTTGCATTGAATAGGCTCCGAAACCACTGGACCGATTTATCATATTTAGAATCCTACATTGTCCCGGATGAATATAGGCTACAAATTTATTTTTTCTACCGGAAAATATTAAATTCCCACGGAAAAAGAGAAAACAAGGACGAAGCTGCAAGCGGAAAGCTATTTTCCTACAGGAAAATATAAAATTCCCACGGGAAAACATAAATAACGTGGGTGTGGCCGCGAGCGGAAAACTTGTATGATATAAAGCACATGATTATAAATTATATACTCCAACACAGGGATGCGGTCTTTAAAGGATGCGCCACGGCATATATTCCAAGGGTACAATCCCGTCCCTCTGGTTTATCCTGTGTGATTGAAGCTATTACAACTCAGCGGGTAAACGCTGTGAATACGCAAGCTGGGACCTACTTCTGCTAGCATTAATACAATGATGGTGTGTCTATAACACTCCAATAGCATTGCTTTTTGAGGCAGCTATTGTGGCTTAACCGATAACTAAAACATTTGTCACTACAGACTTACCAAGAGATTGTAGTACGAATAAATAGTAAAGCGTACAAAGGCAGTTTTATTGAAACACTATCAAGACATGATAACAATGTAAAGATTAGAAGAATTAGACCCTCGCTGAAGTGCAAACAGTCAGTTTGATTCTATCGAGCGACCAGCGGCAGTGCGATAGTGGAGCGACTAATCTACCCCGAGTAATTACTGGGCCGCTTTGTAGCCCGCCGCACTAATTAGTTTTATTTGGAGCACCTGTGTACTGGCGACGTGAAAGCGGTTATAACATATCAGAATTAGGTAAAGCTTCTACAAGGTGTTTGGTATACACTTTACCTGTTTGCACTTTACCTTGAGCCTAATTATACCGGAGGGCGACTCTGTACCAGGGTCGTCTGCTTGGGCACCTCCATCTTACCTATTTCTGCCGCAAAGCAGCAGTGCTTGCATTGCTGTATTCTGGTTTGAAGGGTAAGGATATGGCAGTGAAATTACTAGGTATCGTGACTTTACATCTTAAGTCACAAGTTGGCAACGTACACTGTGGTTCTTGTGGGGGTTGCAGTTTTGCTGCGAATCTCACAGGAGCCACATGTATATAGGTGACAATTACCACTTACCATCAGGTGGGCAGTTTGCTTGTTTGCCAACTTAGTTGCAATAAAAAAGCCTATCAAGCCGAAACCTATCCATGTTAACATAGTCATATCAAAGTTATGACGTCCTTGAAAATTCGAAATTGTAAAATCAATTTTCTAATTATCCATTAATGTTTTTCCACCAACCCAACTATTAGTATGGGGGTATTTATAATTGATTTTACAATTTCGAAATGTCAATGACGCCATAACATTTATGACTATGTTAACCTGGCTAGATATATCCTGTATACCAAACACCTTGAATACATAACTTTTTCGGTCGATGGCCAGGGCCGTCTTTCACCTATTAGAGGCCCTGGGCACATTAGGATAGTGGGCCCCCTATGACCATAATAAAGCACTATTTAACCGGCTTTAAAAAGGAGGAGGTTATTAATTCGACCCGTATGTTGTTTTGTTTGTGTGTATGTACGCGATTACACCGCCAATTGTGGACCGATTTTCAAAATTCTTTTTGTATTTGATAGAGTATACTCCTGGGGTGGTCCCAGGGTTACCAAAGTCAGGACCTGATGATGGGATCCCATAAAAATCGAGGGAAACCCTTAAATTGTATAGGTATTTCCAACGTGTTTTGTATATATCTTACTGTAAAAGCCCGAACTACGGTAAATCCTAACATTTCCGGTAAAACCTAAGATTTATCAACTCTTAATGGTTAAAAGTCCGAACTGTTCTGTGATCATTGTTTATTTCGGACTTTTACCATTATACAATACACCCGCTATGCACATGGTCCTACGTTCTCCTTTTTTTATTACATTAATTATTACAGGCGATTTAATCCTTTGACGCGATTATATGAAAAAAAGATGAAACACAGAAACATAACCAAAACCTTTCCTTAAATTTAAAAAAAAGTATTTAAATCGTTCAAGTTTTAGAGGAGAAAATAGAGGACTACGAAACGTCTATTTTGTGTATTTTTCAGTTGTCTCTATCGTACTCGTTTGTTTGGGGGCACAACGCGACAGCAATACTTGCATTTTGAAAAATCCTATTTTTAAATGCTCCTGACCTTAGTGTTTTCTCTTGAGACGCATAAAACGTGGGACTTTTTAGATTGATCAAATATTTTAATTAAGTAAGTTATAAAATACCAAATAATAAGATTAATAATGATTCCGTTACCACAGGCCAACGTAGGCATTTGTAAGAAAATAATTTTCGTTTTTGAATTGTTTTGTTTTTTTAAAGGTGTTTTAAAATTATGTTTTATAAGTTACTATAGCTTTCCGCTCGCGACTTCGCCCGCGTTATTTTTGTTTTCTCGTGGGAATTTTTTTCCCGTAGGAAAATTACCCTATGTCCTTCCCCTGGTCTCGAAATATATCCCTATACCAACTTTCAACAAAATCAGTTCAGTAGTTTCGAAACCTATTCAATACAAACACACAAACAATCAAATCTTTCCTCTTTATAATATTAGTACTTATAGATTAAAAAATTTATAAAAATAATTACAATAACAAATGTTTTATCATAACGATAATTATCAATTTTTTATTTAGTATTTTAATGTGTACAATTACAGGTCGCATGTAACTGTGTCGTTTTGTACAGTCTAGGTGGATTCGTAACTTAATTAATTTGTAAGGTGCTGACTCATAGTTAAATTGAAAAGAAAAACGACAGAAATACACATTGTTTTATTCCGAAAACCAATATTTACTAACTGTCATTGGTAAAACCTAGCATACCCCAAAGTCTAAAAGCCCGAAAATCATCTATTCTTTTTAAAATCCTAACAGTTACCAGCTCATGTAGGATTTACCGACAAAACCTAATATTTACTGACATACGGGCTTTTACAGTAACAGATACACTATAAAATCACCTTTATATTAAAATATATTTCATTTCTAGACATTATCAGGTCCAAAGTGGATAATAATGTTCTTTACTGACAAAACCTAAGATTTACCAATTTATAAGGACTTTTACAGTAACATATATCTACGAGTATTCAATAGAAAATAAGAGCCACCTATTATTTTTATTGATTTTCAATAGAATCTTATTGCTTATTTATATTTTTTTATTTTTTTTATTGCTAAAGGTGGCAGACGAGCAAGTGGCCCACCTGATGGTAAGTGGTAACCACCGCTCATGGACATCTGCAATGCCAGGGGCAAAGCTCAGTTGCTGCCTACCTGGAGAGAAGTGCTCTTTTTAAACCTCGTTTGAAGTTGGACATATCGTAGCGCTCAGGAAACACCGCAGCTGGGAGCTCGTTCCAGAGTCTGCACGTACGTGGAAGAAATGAACGCTGAAACCGGACTGTGCTAGACGAGATCGGTTCCAGGTGGTACGGATGAACTCTATTGCGGTGGCGGGTGGTGCGATGATAAAAAGGTGACGAGGGCACCATTGCAAACAGTTCCTCGGAGCACTCTCCGTTAAAGAGCCGATAGAGCACGCAAAGAGAACCAAAGTCTCTCCTTTGCTCCAGCGTCTCCATTGAGGCCGTGATATTGGGATCACCGACGATGCGGAATGCACGCCTTTGCAGGGAGTCAAGAGGGTCGAGTTGATATTTCGGAGCTCCTGCCCAGAGGTGCGAGCAGTACTCCATATGCGGCCGTATTTGTGCTTTATAAAGCATCAGCCGCTGGCTAGGAGTGAAGTACTGCTTGGCTCTGTTCAGGACGCCCAGTTTTTTGCTCGCCAATTTGGCTTTGTCCTCCAAATGACTCCCAAACTGCACTTTGGCCGAAATTTCCACACCGAGGATCCCAATACCACCGGACATACGAAGAGTAACTCCCTGGAACTGAGGCACTACGATAAATGGGTCCTTCTTCGCAGTGAATGCGCAAACTTGTGTCTTCGTGGGGTTGAACTTAACTAAGTTCTTTGCACCCCATTCGGAGACTCGCCCTAGAGAGTCCTCGACTTCAGACACAAGTTGTGACCGCCTTTCTTGCAACGAAATCCGAGGGACATTCTGGTGGTCGGTATACCGCACATCACCCGTACTATCATCTGCATAGCAATGTATGTTCTCAATGGACAACATGTCATTGATATGCAGAATGAACAGGGTTGGGGAGAGCACCGAACCTTGTGGAACGCCAGCGTTTATGGGCATGGTTTTGGAACAGCAGCCGTCGACGACGACTTTAATGCTCCTACCGTCCAAGAAGCTGGCTATCCATTTGCAGAGTCCCTCGGGGATTCCATAAGATGGTAGCTTCGTGAGAAGAGCTCTATGCCAGACCCTATCAAACGCCTTAGCAATATCTAGTCCCACGGCGAGAGCCTCACCTTTGCCCTCCAAGGTTTCCGCCCAACGGTGGGTCAGGTAAACTAAAAGATCACCAGCTGAACGGCCGTGACGGAAGCCGTATTGTCGGTCGCTAATCAGCTGGTGCTCTTCCAGGTACCGTAGGAGGCGGGAGTTGATGACCCGCTCCATAATCTTGGAGAGCAAGGACGTTATTGCTATTGGCCTGTAATTTGAAGGGTCGGATCGGTCACCCTTTTTGGGAATTGGGTGGACGTGAGCAATCTTCCACGAAGATGGAACCCTGCTGTTCTGATAGGAAAGGCGGTAAAGGCGCGTGAGTACGGGGGTCAGCTCAGGGGCGCACGTCTTCAGCACCACTGCTGGGATGCCATCCGGCCCACTCGATTTATGGACGTTCAGGAGCTTAAGCTCCCGCCTGACCGCACGTTGTGTAATGCGTATTTCAGGCAGTGAGCTTTTACACCGAGGGATGTTAGGTGGTGTGGCTCCTCCATCGTCCATTGTCGAGTTAGAGGCAAAGAGTTGGACCAAGAGATTGGCCTTCTCTTTTGCACTGTGGGCCAGGCTGCTATCAGTTACACGCAGTGGTGGGAGACTGGACTGGCAGAAATTACGTTGCGCAGCTTTGGCCAGCGACCAAAAAGCACGACTCCCACTGGGATAGCTTCCTAGTCGCTCGCCAACCCTGGCCACGTGTTCCGCCTTGGCTTCAGCAATAGCCTTCTTGTTGGATCTAGAAGCAGCGTTGTACTGTCGCTTCTTCTCCGTCACGTCAGGATCCCGACTTTTTCTGGCATTGTCCCAGGCGATGTACGCAGATTGCTTGAGGTGGGCAGTTTTCCTGCAGGTATTATTGTACCAGGGACGACTGCGACCGCCAACAGGTATTTTGGCGTTGGGTATGAAAACTTCCATTCCCATCAGCACCGTTTCAGTGACGCAATCTGCGCAGGTATCGGGATCTTCGGAGGCGAAGCAGAGCTGCTTCCAGGGGTAGGATCCGAAGAATTCTCGGAGTCCATCCCAGTCTGCTGACTCATACCGCCAAACTGCACGATTGCCAGCTGCAGACACGCGATGGGGTCGCGCAAGACTGGCAGTACTACGGACAAGGCAGTGATCCGATGATCCAAGAGGAGCATCGACCACAACCCTGTATCCGCTAGGTCGCGTAGTCAGCAGTAGATCCAACAAGGAGGCTTCATGGCTCTCTATATCTGGGATACGGGTGGGCTGTACCACCAGTTGAGAGAAGCCATAGGCCGAAGCCATGTTGAAGACAGTCCTACCCGGGAGGTCAGTGGTCCGGGACTTCAACCACTCTTTATGGTGAGCATTAAAGTCACCAAGGACCACCACCTCCGCAGAGGCCAGCGTGGTTGGCTAAGGCCTAAACACCCTAACTTAGGGTAGGCTCGAGCCCCTCGGTGGGGTCGTGTATAAGCTGTGATGGTGACATAACTTTTTCACCATCGCTAAGTGATTCATACGACCTGATTTTCATCCGGAGGTCTGGAAATTGAATGATTTGCCCTACTCAAGTATGTTAACAACACAGACGTATAAAGGGAATCAGACTTAACATAATTTTACTCACACATTTGCATAATTAATGTATCTATATCGTTTTTACATTCACTACAAAGTGACATGAAATATCGCTATTTCTGTTTTTCGTCTATGGCGATACTAACGCACACGGAAACATTTCCGAAGCCGTGGCAGACGCCACGTGGACGCCATGTTCAGCTTTGTCAAAATAAGAGACAAATGGCGTCGTGAATTTGTGTTATAATGTTTTGTTAATAACAATATTTTTGTACCACCTGCTGTGCCGTGTATTATGCCCAAAGTGACCAGTGTATAGTATTTCAATTCTTCCTCGTCTAACAAAAGATGTTTCAGCAATGAGATGTAATAAGTTAGAGTTATGATGATAAATAATAAATACACATCCATGGCCATGTAAGCCCGCCTAATTACAGAACTTAAATCAAATAAAAGTGTACAGGGCGGTTCGGCCGGTCCCACCTGGAACTTTCGCAATTAAATCCCGCCCTATTTTCATTATGGAACAATCTAATGAATATTTCGGTCCGCGGGCCATTTCATCTCGCCCCGAAAATGACAGCGCGCCGCAGACATGGGCCTTTTCGGACGAACATTATAAATTCTTAAAGACCACTGTTATGGTGATGATGAGCTTGGAGAGTACCTATATGGTTTTGGATAGGTTTTGAAATTGATTAAGTTTAACAACGTTTGTGCTAGACCTTAATGGCTGAAAAACATACCCTAGTTCCCTACTAATCCCCACTAGAAAGCTAGAAAGAAAAAAGAAAGAAATATTTATTTGTCCACACAAAGAGAAAAAGAAAAGAATGATTAACAAAAAAATTGCAGGTAAGCCAAAAAGGTCCCTACCTCAGCAAATTTTTTTGCGTCTCCGACACAAAAACGCTGATTTTCAGGCTGATTTCAGGGCCCTTCGCCGCAATACTAGAAGCAATATGCATAATGAACATAGTACATATTGCCTCCAAGACCGCGACGCACGAGACAACTTTAAAATATTTAATTATAATTATGTAGCGTAACTAGACAATAAAAAAATAGTAGGTAAAGTACAAAAAGAATCAGATGATACTCAAAAAAAATATTTTAAAACATCAAAGTATGAAACAGTCTGTCTGTAGAGCAAACACTGCTTAACACCTTTTTTTACTAGACCACATCCATGTTTTTTTTTTTTTTATGGGATAGGGGGCAAGCGAGCAGACGTATCACCTGATGGTAAGTAATTACCGTCGCCCATGGACACCCGCAACACCAGAGGAGTTACAAGTGCGTTGCCGGCCTTTGAGGTGGGAATACGCTCTTTTTTTGAAAGTTTGAAGGTCGTATCGGTCCGGAAATACCGCAGGCGACAATTCGTTCCAAAGTTTGACTGTACGAGACAGGAAACTTCGAGAGAAACGCACAGTTGTGGACTGCCAACCATCTAAGTGATGGGCATGGATTTTTTGCCGCGTGGAACGATGGCGGAAAGAGGCGGCAGGTATAAGTCCGAACAATTCCTCGGAGCATTCCTCGTAATAAATACGATAGAAGATGCATAGCGAAGCGACATCTCTACGCAGCGCCAAGGTATCAAGCCGATTTGAAATTTCCTGGCAGTCGACGATTCGAGTCGCTCTCCGTTGAATGCGGTCCAGTGGGAGAAGTTGGTATTGGGGTGCCCCAGCCCAAAGATGAGAACAGTATTCCATATGAGGCCGAACCTGCGCCTTGTAAAGCTGAAGGCGGTGCGCCGGAGTGAAATACTGTCTCGATCTATTGAGCACACCAAGCTTCTTAGAAGCTAATCGCAAACCTGTGTCTTTGAGGGGTTGAAATGGACTAAATTAAGTCGACCCCAGTTAGAGACTTTCTCTAATGAAGTTTCGATTTCAGACACAAGTTTATTCCGGCACTCAATGACGTTTTCCCGAGAAGAGTTCGCACGGCCGTTATAGAAGGTGTCTTTCGTGGCAGCTATCGTCTGCATAGCAATGAATGCTGCTGATTTGCAGCATATCATTGATATGCAGAAGGAATAGTGTAGGTGAAAGCACACATCCTTGGGGGACACCAGCATTTACAGACATTGGGTCTGAGCATTCACCGTCAATCAAGACCTTAATGCTTCTGTCTGCTAGAAAGCTAGTCACCCATCCACATAATTTCTCGGGAAGCCCATATGAAGGAAGTTTTGAGAGGAGCGCTTTGTGCCATACCCGATCGAAGGCCTTCGCGATGTCCAAACTAACTGCCAGTGCCTCCCCCTTCGCTTCAATTGCCTCTGCCCAATGATGTGTCAAGTAAACTAGAAGATCACCAGCAGAGCGACCCCTACGAAAGCCGTATTGTTGGTCACTGAGCAGTTGGTGATCCTCTAGGTACCGGAGAAGCTGGCGGTTGATTAGTGATTCCATTATCTTTGAAAACAAAGGGGTTATAGCTATC
Source organism: Schoenobius gigantellus (assembly GCA_963935595.1). Taxonomy (NCBI): domain Eukaryota; kingdom Metazoa; phylum Arthropoda; class Insecta; order Lepidoptera; family Crambidae; genus Schoenobius; species Schoenobius gigantellus. Next base: position 604,469 of record OZ012561.1, on the reverse strand, counting down.
GGCATGTAGTTGGACGGATTCGAGCGGTCACCTTTCTTAGGGATCGGATGCACTAAAGCTGTCTTCCATGAGGTTGGGACTACGCCAGATGAATAAGAGAGCCGAAATAGTCGCGTTAAAACCGGTGCCAACTCTGAAACACACGTCTTTAGCACGATAGGAGGAATACCATCAGGCCCACTCGACTTGTGGATATCTAGGGTGATTAGTGCTTGACGCACTGAGCTTTGGTGGAACCGAATATCTGGCATTAAGCTCATGCACCGTGGTATGGTCGGTGGTTCCTGTCCCCCGTAATCCAAGGTCGAGTTGGATGCAAAGAGTTTCCCTAAAAGATCGGCTTTCTCTTTAGCATCATGGGCTAACGAAGTGTTATCCTTGTGCAGTGGTGGATAAGATGGCATGCAGAAATTTCCCTGAATAGCTTTGGCGAGAGACCAGAACGCACGAGACCCCGAAGGAAGACGCTCTAGCCTCTCGCCAATTCTACTGATGTGCTCCGACTTCGCTCTTGCAATGTCCCTTTTGAAGGATCTGGAGGCATATTTATACTGCTTTTTCAAAGCGCTGGTATTTCCATCCCGAGACGTCACCGCGTTTACCCAGGCTTGGTAGGTTTCCTGCTTCCAGCGAGAAGCCTTTTTGGAGGATTGACCAAACCAAGGTTGGAATCTGCCACCAATGGGGATAACTGAGGATGGAATGAAAATTTCCATACCTTGCAACACCACATCAGCAACAGACTCAGCGGCTGAGTTGGGATCATCCGGCATAAAGCAAACCTGCCTCCAAGGGTAGGACGCAAAAAAGGACCGCATCCCATCCCAGTCTGCTGACTTGTAGTGCCACACACGGCGACTACGTGCAACTCGAGGTCGTTGCAAGCACGTGAGTGGCACCGAACTCCTAATGAGGCAGTGATCTGAGGAGCCAAGAGGGGCGCCGACAGATATGAGGTAGCCGTCGGGATGAGAAGTCAGCAGAAGATCCAACAGTGAAGGTTCATGGCACTCCACATCAGGAATTCGCGTGGGCTTAGTAACCAATTGTGTCAAGCCATATGCAAGAGCGAAGGCGTGAACAGATCTCCCCGCATGATCGGTCTTGCTTGAAAGAAAGAAAGAAAGAATCTTTATTTGCAAGAATATGGTAAATATAGGTTCTTACAGTTTGGTTCCATCATATTCTGTCGAATTCATCAACGTGCAAATGTCATGGGTATTATGTCGGCGTTAAAAATGTTATAATTATTGTTAAGCAATGTCAAAAATAAATCAATGCTATGTTACAAATGTCAAAAATATAAATTTTATGTCAGAGATAAATGTTTGTCAATTCTAAATCCAAGCAATATCAAATTAGTGTTCATAATAACATTTTAATTAAAGAATTCAAATTAACGGCAATGTCAATACAATAATAGTCAATAATGAAAAAAAAATTTAAAACTGTTCAGATAAGTACTCTCCAACACTGTAATATCCTTTAGACAACAACATGTTAAATAAAGCCTTTTTAAATTTCGAGAATGTGAGATTTGTGATATCCGTCGGTAGTTTATTGAAGATTCTGATCGCCATACAATATGAATTTTTAGAAACGATTTTTAACCTTTGATATGGTGTATATAGACTATTACCTTTTCTACCTCTGTACACGTGTAAATCGCAATTCATTTTAAATAAGTGAATGTACTTTTTCACAAATAAACACATCTCAAAAATGTATAGACTAGAAAGTGGCAAAATTCCCAATGCCTTAAATAATGGCCTGCAGCTAGTAAGAAAGTCTACATCGTATATAGCTCTTATACATTTTTTTTGGACTTTAAAAAGGATGAACCGAGCTATTCGGTGTGGTGAGCGTTAAAATCGCCAAGTATCACGATCTCTGCGAGTGGGATCTGCTGCTGCACAAAGTCTGCAGCCATTTGAACGTGCTCGATGAGTCGGTCGGTTTCGGTATCACCGCTATGGGACCTATAGAGGCACGAATAGACGCGGGGATGGTCGTCGCTGTCTACACGGAGCCATAAGGTGGAGAGGTCCCTACTTTCAAGGTCACCGAGGCGCCGAGAACATATATCGTCTCTGACGTACACGCACACACCGGCCTTAGGTGCGAAGAGGTGTTCCAGTCCTTACCCTGGGTAGGAAAGGTAAGAAGTGTCCGCCGGAGACGATATCTGTGTCTCGGTCAAAAAGAGCAAGGCCGGCTTTACTGTCTCGAGGTGGTGGTGGACAGCATTCAGGTTGGAGTGAAGTCCCCTGATGTTGCAAAAGTCCACAGTCAGTGTGGCAGGGGGTGCCGTGGGTTTGCTCTTGCCCCAGGTATGTTTGAGCGCGGTTTTGCCCCCCCAGAATACGAGGGGCGGCCTAGGCGTCCACGCCCAGTGTTCACGCTCGAGGAAGAGCGAGTGGCAACACTGCATTATAGTCTGTGGCGGCCGGCCGCATGTAAGATGTCAGTTGAGTCGAGTCGAAACGGAATGATATTGAATTAGGTTATGTCCGGGCCGCAATAAATTATCCAACAAATAGTATAGTATTGCGCGGCGCACCAAGTGATTGTTGGTGCGAGGTTCCGCAAAGCTTTAGTGTCGGGGAATAGTGTATCAAGCTTTGTGTTCGTTAATGAGTTCGGGTATTGGTGGCCTAATAGGCAAGTGTACCATCCGGTTCGGTCAGACAGCAGAACTTCAGGAGCCGCGACTTCCTTCGAGCTAGCTCAGGAAGTCCACCGGCTACATACGGAGACCAATCGGATCCAAGGTAAGTAATACCAATTTTCTAAGAGCTGGTAGTCGGTGAATAAAATTCAGCAATACAAGTCGGTGAAACGCCGACGTGGTGGAGTCTACTTTGGGCACCACCATCTTTTGGTAGCAGAGCGTGGTTTTTAGATTTGAGTGGTTGATTAGTATTGTACAATTAATATTGTAATCTTGTTGGTTGTCCAAATGGGCAATACATATTAATTGGTTTTTGATTGCTGATTTTAAACCGACTACAATCTCATTTGTGGACCGATCTCCCTAACTAGTTGTCATTGTCATTGTATATGAAAAATTGGGGTTAAATGCCTTTGTTGTTCTAGTTAAGTTCTAGCATTTACCTATATTTGATTTTGGTTTGTTTTTTCATATCTTTGTTTTGCCCTTGAATATTTTGTTTGTTAAGTTGTAAACTTATACTTGAATTTAATTTGTTGAAGAAATTTTGCTGCTAAATGACTTTGCTGTTGTTGTAAACTTGTAATACACTATTTTGCTGTGTTAAGTTTTAGCATTTACATTTGATTTTATTTTGTTTGCCTTTGAGTATTATGTTTGTTAAGTTATTGACTTAATAGTTGAATTTAATTTGTTTGAAAAATTCTATTGTTAAATGCCTTTGTTGTTCTAGTTAAGTTCTAGCATTTACACTTGATTTTGGTTTGTTTATATATTTTGTTCTGCCTTTGAAGTTCCTCCCGATCTGTTTTATTGTCTGCGGTTGTCGGTCTGTTTGTCCGTGTATTATTATAGTGTATATTAATTTTGGTGCAAAATGGTCCCGCCAGTCAGTCCGCTTAGTGGTGCCCGCGCGGGTGCACAAAAGATCTTGAGAGGGTTTGCTAGTGCCGTCGCCTTGGTAGACCGACCAGACCGAGAACAGGCCTTGTTAATTCGGCATGAGGGAGTACCTGCTCGCTTGAAGGAATTGGAGCAGCTTTTTGTTGTTCATCAACAATATTTGCTCGACCACCCAGCCGAGGGTGCCGCTGAGTTGCGAGCAGTCGAGCAATTTAATGCCGATTATGATCAATGTTTTGAACAGGCGGATGTGATCATAAACAAGGCTCAGGCTATCCTATTCGCCCGGAGGGGTGAGTCGTGCACGCCCGGGGAGGTCAAGCCTACCCCGGCCGGCTTGCTGGGCAGACTGCCCACTTTAGACATCCCAACCTTTGATGGGAACCTGGCTTCTTGGATGGGGTTCATTAACCTCTTTGATAGCCTAGTTCACTCGAGGGACGACCTGTTCCCTAGCCAGAAATTGGCCTATTTGCTCTCTGCCTTACGTGGAGAGGCTGGTGTGCTTGTCCAGCATCTACCTGTCAACGATGACAGTTATGAGATTGCAAGGGCGTTGTTGACCGCCCGGTATCAGAATGTTCGCTTGCTAGCGGACACACATGTGGCTGCCATTTTAGGGCTGCCACGAGTATCGCGGGTCTCCTCATTGAGGAAGGAGATTTTGAACCCGCTGCTAAGCGCTATTAATGCGCTCAAACGACTTGACCTACCGGTGGACCAGTGGTCCTTCATATTGCTCCACCTCATCCTCAATAAGCTTCCCATGGAGATGAAGGGGCGTTTGAACAAAGGTATGGGGGCAATAGTGCCTCGTACCTCCCCCCCTTCTCGGATCTCCTCAGATTTTTGGAGGATGAGTGTCGGATGACCGACCACTTGGATCTGGCTCCTACACCGGGACTGAGTACAGGCTGCTATGAGGCGATCCGGGCAGCGCCACGGAGAGAGCGCCGCCCGTACAAGCAGTATACTGCAGTGCGGCAGAACTCTCCACACGGGGAGAGGCCGATGCCTTGCAAGTGTTGCAAGCGGGATGCCCATCGTTTGCCGGCCTGTCCCAAATTTGTTGGCCTACGCACCGAGGGGCTTAGGAATATGGCCAAGCAGCGGAATTGGTGCTACCGCTGTCTGGGGGCTCATATGGCATCGGCTTGCCCCCACCCACGAGATTGCCACTGTTGTGGAGGGGCCCATCACCCCCTCTTGTGCTTTAATAATAGAGACACTCGTGAGGTGGTGAGAGAGAGGGACTCGCACACGGGCGGGGGCCCTCGTAGGTCACCCACATCTCCGAGGAGATCGGAGGGGCGTGCCACCCCTCCGCGGAGATTGGACAGGCGCCCCCCCTCCAGTGAGAGGATTGGGCGCCCCACCCCCCCTACGGGCGGGGGGGAGCGACGCGCCGCTTATGAGGCGCCACCCCGGGATTGGGCCGCGGTTATTAGGGAGCCACGTCGGGAGCCGATACGCTTCTCTCCCTCTCTGATGGAGAGACCCCGGTTGTCACGGGCTCCCCCAACTTTCGCCCATCATGGGCACCGCCCGGCCCCCCGATGCAGCTTTGGTCAGGGTGTGTACGTGCCGGATTGGGACCCGCTCGAGCGCCTTGAGCGCCCTATTCCTCCGCCGCGCACGCATTTTTCTTTGAACCCCCCTTCCCCCCCGTTGCGGGGAATGCGGGAGGATTTTCATTAAACCAACTGTCGGCTGCAACACCCCCACAGGAGCAGGTGTTGTTACCAACAGCCTCCGTACAGGTGTGGGGCCCGAGGGGCACCTTTGTTTTAGTTCGCGCCCTTTTGGATACGGGAGCTCAGGGTTGCATTGCCTCCAGCTGGCTGGTCCGGCAGTTGAGTTTGAACATATCTCCATACCTTGAATCGGTACGGGGAATCGGAGACCTGCGGATCCCGGATCCGATCGGTCAGGTTTTGTTCTCCTTCTCCCCCCACTTCTCTTCAGCGCCCAAAATTGGCGCTACCGCGATTTTTTATGAGAAGGTTGTTGGTCAGCTTCCGCAACAGCACGTTTCGCGCGCTGTCGTTGATGCGACATCAGGAATGACCTTGGCTGACCCTTCCTTCCACCGAACCGGTCCGATTCACTTATTGCTCGGTGCCGATGTTCTAGGCCGCGTGTATTGTGGGAAGAGGAGAGAGTTACAGACGGGTGGGCTGGTAGCCTTATCTACATCGCTTGGGTTTGTAGTGATGGGACCAGTTAGGCATAACCCACCATCTCCATCGGTGGACAGTTACATAACTGTTAGCTCCACCTTATCGGATGTCCTTCAACGGTTTTGGGAGGTGGAAGAACCACCTACCGTGAAGCGAGTGAACCCCTTGGACGAGGAGTGTGAGTTGTTCTACCAGAACAATACAGGTCGCCTTCACTCGGGACGGCTGATCACTCGTTTGCCCTTTTTGTCAGTTCGCCCCTCACTTGGCAGCTCCCGGCCGTTGGCCGAGAAGCGGCTGCTGTCCATGGAGCGTCGTATGAGTAGGAACTCCGACTTCAAACAGAAGTATGTCGACTTCATGCAAGAATATGAGCAACTGGGGCACATGTCGGTCTCGCGACTGGACTGGCGAAACGAGGAACATAATTTTCTTCCTCACCACGCGGTTTTGAAACCTTCCACCGGGAAAATACGCGTTGTTTTTGATGGGTCAGCCCCTACGTCTACCGGAGTTTCGCTGAATCAATGTCTGCATGCTGGACTGAAGTTGCACCACGAGGTGGGTGATGTATTGACCAACTTCCGTCGCCATGCCGTCGTCTTTGTGACCGATATCCGGATGATGTTTCGGCAGACTGTGATTCACCCGGACGATAGACGATATCAGCTCATATTATGGAGGGAGGATCCCAGAGATCCCATGCTAGTCTACGAACTGAACACCAATACATACGGTTTGCGTTCGAGCCCCTTTGTGGCAATTCGCTCACTTGTGGAACTCGCTGAACGTGAGCGGTTACGATACCCTCGCGCATCCTTGGTTCTCAAGGAGGATGCATTTGTTGATGATATTTGTACGGGCTCCTCTAGTGTCGAGGAAGCTTTGATTTTGCGAGATGAACTAATTGCTCTTCTCGGGGCTGGTGGTTATGAACTGAGGAAGTGGATGTCCAACTCACCTCAGCTTTTGTGTGACTTGCCAGACGACCACCAGCAGGAGCCTCATATTTTTGAGAATGCCAACACTCCAGATTTACTATCTGTTTTGGGAGTGCAATACAGACCTGTCCAGGACACGTTCACCTATCGATTGGAGCTGCCAAGCCCCAAGGTCTGGACGAAACGGTTGGTTTTGTCTACAGTAGCTCGTACCTTTGACCCAAATGGCTGGATTAGTCCCGTAGTGTTTTGGATGAAGTGCTTCCTACAGGAACTTTGGTCAGCCGAAGTGTCGTGGGATGAGCCCCTCTCGGGCCGTTTGCTGCGAGATTAGGAGTCCTTCATGTCGTCTCTCCCCGACATTAACCGTGTTAGTATCCCTAGACATATACTGCCTAAGGGTCGGTTTACGGCCAGCCTTCATGGCTTTTGTGACGCGTCTGAGAGTGGATACGCAGCCGTCGTATATATCCGGACGGTCGATGATAGAGACGGTCGATGATAGATCTTAGCAATTAGCAAGTGGAGCTTAACAGCTCCACTTGCTTTAAGTAAGGTTGCTCCACTTCGGACTCGATTAACGATTCCGAAGTTAGAATTGTCTGGAGCTACTCTTCTGGCCTCGAAGGCCACGTTGATTTGGCGCCACGTGCCAGATGAAATAAACCCTGCTGACTGTGCATCACGTGGCAGCGAAGCCCCTCAGCTTATTGACCACACTCTGTGGTGGGGTCCCGAATGGTTGTTACAGCCGTCTTGGCCTTCCACACCAGCTGTGGTGAAGGTACCAAATCCGGGCTTGCGTGTTCACGCTGTCGAGACTATGGCGGGTCCAGAGCGGGAATTTTTATTAGACCGCTACAGTTCTCTGGACAAGTTGCTCGGCGTGACCGCTTGGATAAGAAGATTTATTCGAAATTGTAGCCGGCCTCAGGACAAAGATTTGTGTCCGGTCCTCTCACCGCAGGAGCGCCAAGATGCTCTTTTGCATTGGGTGCGTATGACCCAGTCAAGAGCGTTTGAACCGGAACTTAAGATTTTCCGTACCGGGACGTCCAAATTGAAGGGACCCTTGGTGCGTTTGACTCCCTTTCTGGATGATAAGGGATTGTTGCGTGTAGGAGGCCGATTGAGGCACGCTAACTTGCCTTATAGATCACGTCATCCCCTGTTGCTCCCCAAGGACGGACCATATTGGTGCGATTGTTGATCATTGATCGCCATGTGAAGAATGCTCATGTCGGATGTAATGCATTGACCGCGCTCCTCCAACGGGAGTTTTGGATTTTGTCAGCGCGAAGAATCATCCGATCTGTTATCTTTCGATGTCTGCCCTGCTATCGTTTACGCCCCGAGACGATGCAGCCCCAAATGGGTGATTTGCCTGCTGATCGTGTGAACGAATCGATGACCTTCTTAGGAGTTGGAACTGATTTCGCGGGACCGTTCACTATAAAAACGTCGCGACTCCGTAATGCTAAGACTGAAAAGGCTTATTTGTGTGTGTTTGTTTGTTTGGCCACTAAAGCCGTTCATTTGGAGGTGGTGAGTGCACTCACCATGGACGCTTTCTTAGCAGCGTTAGGCAGATTTGTCTCCCGCCGGGGACTGCCTTCTCTAATTCGATCCGATTGTGGGACGAACTTCAAGGGCACTGATAGACATATAAGAGAAGTTTGTGAATTTTTAGATAAAAATAATATTGAGATCGGATCCACACTCTCCCGTAGGGGGGTAACATGGCGATACTCCCCGCCGTCTTGCCCTCACTGGGGAGGGATTTTTGAATCTGTTGTAAAGGCCGCCAAGACTCACCTTCGCCGCGTTATTGGGGAGACTATTCTCACGTTCGAGGAACTCGCGACGGTGTTTCATAAGATTGAGGCGGTTCTCAACTCGCGTCCGTTATGTCCGTTGTCTACCGACGCGAACGATTTGCAGGCCCTCACGCCGGGCCATTTCTTGATAGGCAGACCACTTAACGCCCTGCCCGAGTATCCTTATAGAGATATCAATCGAGGACGCCTTTCGCGGTTTGAGTTGCTCCAGCAGCTTACCCAGAGCTTCTGGCGCCGCTGGCACCTTGAATACTTACACATTTTGCAACAGCGCGTTAAGTGGTCAGATAAGACAAACCCACCGAGGGTTGGAGACCTCGTGTTAGTGAAGGACCCAAACCTGCCACCCTTACGTTGGCGTAGCGGACGCATTGTCCAACTTACTCTAGGGGCTGATGGTGTGCCCAGGTTTGCCGAGGTCCTAGTTGGGGATTCTGTTTTGAAGCGCGCGGTCGCTACTCTTTCTCGACTCCCCTAAGACTGATTTGGCGGACAGTCCGGGACTGTCCGGAGCGGGGGGATGTTTACGCTCGAGGAAGAGCGAGTGGCAACACTGCATTATAGTCTGTGCAGTGAGAGCCTTTTGGCGGCCGGCCGCATGTAACATGTCAGTTGAGTCGAATACGGAATGACATTGTTAGAGGTTATGTCCGGGCCGCAATAAATTATCCAACAAATAGTATAGTATTGCGCGGCGCACCAAGTGATTGTTGGTGCGAGGTTCCGCAAAGCTTTAGTGTCGGGGAATAGTGTATCAAGCTTTGTGTTCGTTAATGAGTTCGGGTATTGGTGGCCTAATAGGCAAGTGTACCATCCGGTTCGGTCAGACAGCAGAACTTCAGGAGCCGCGACTTCCTTCGAGCTAGCTCAGGAAGTCCACCGGCTACATACGGAGACCAATCGGATCCAAGGTAAGTAATACCAATTTTCTAAGAGCTGGTAGTCGGTGAATAAAATTCAGCAATACAAGTCGGTGAAACGCCGACGTGGTGGAGTCTACTTTGGGCACCACCACCCAGGTATATTGCGTCCTGAAAGTGGACGTCCAGAGAGGGATTCTCCAACGCTAGCGCAGTTGGTACCCTCCTGGGGTAACAATCTGTTTAACTGCGCCATCATAGGGGGGGGTAGGGGGGTTGGGCCTCCGGTACCCTCACTCACTCGACGAAACACAACGCAAGCGTTATTTCACGCCGGTCTTCTGTGAGGCCGTGGTATCACTCCGGTCGAGCCGGCCCATTCGTGCCGAAGCATGGCTCTCCCACGGGTAGGTATGTAGTAAGTTTATAAATAACTAGCTGTGCCCGCGAACTACGTTTCGCCATCGAAATGCTTAACACTGTGTTTAATTTTTTCCTCCATTTTATTCCATAACCTCCCGCACGCGCACCCCCGCCTTGGTGACCCTCACTTCGCAACGGGCCGTGCAGCAGAAATCGTAATATTTTAATTTCGCCATAACTTCAAAACCAAACGTCCAATTTTAATCATTCAAAGATCAAATATTATCTACATAAACTGTACTTAGTGACGAAATAATTTATTTTGGATAAGGATAAATAGCATGAGAAAAATAAACGCGTTTAAATGTAGTCCAAAAAAAATTCAAGATTTTTAAATAAAAAAATGGTTGTTGTGCCTCACTCGACATAGATAGGTATAGTGTGTTGCGGACTTTTTTGTAGATATTTATAAGGTCTACAATTAATTAGAATATTTTATGGTTCTATCTTTTATAGTTTAGGCAGCGTACGCAAAATAAGTTACTTTTCTGGTTGATTTTTTACACCTTGTGTCCGAAAAACCCAAATATCTTACAGATCCCTATTTTTTTCCAAAATAAAATTTAGCCTTTGTTACTCGTGGATAATGTAGCTTTCGAATGGTGAAAGAATTTTTAAAAACGGTTTAGTAGTTTTTGAGGTGTGCGTTCCCCCAGCAGGAAATTGTGTCCTAGACTAAATTGAGTTTTCATTACAACCGCAGCGTACGCAAAATAAGTTACTTTTCTGGTTGATTTTTTACACCTTATGTCCGAAAAACCCAAATACCACACGGAACCCTATATTTTTCCAAAATAAAATTTAGCCTATGTTACTCGTGGATAATGTAGCTTTCTAATGATGAAAGAATTTTTAAAAACGGTCCAGTAGTTTTTGAGCCTATTCATTACAATCAAACAAACGAAGTTTTCCTCTTTATAATATTAGTGTAGATGAGAAAAAGAAAAAAAAGAGACATAATTAATGGTCCACTAATATTATAAAGGTGAATGTCACTTTGTCTGTTATGCTTTCATGCCTAATGCGCTAAACTACTATTAGTAGGGATGTTTTGGAGATTTTGCTACCCACTCAGTCAAATATATTGATCTTAGTTATCAACACACTTTCGTTATAATAATATTAGGGTAGCTTACCTCAGACAGAAAAAATGGAACCTCGTTATTCGTCTGTTCGTCTGTCCGTCCGGAACTGGTGCTAGTCCAACTCACACATGGCTGGTTTTTTTCTACTAGCTGCAAACACCCGCTTCGCTGAGGTATTTAGTAATATAATAGCTGTGCCCGCTGGTACCTTATATAATTAGCTATCTATTGGTGAAAGTTCCATCAAAATCGGTCCAGCCGTTCCGGAGATAAGCGGGAACAAACAGACAGACAAAAAAATTTTAAATTGTGTTTTTGTTATTGGTTCCCGATATACATTCATACTCATTTAGTAAAAACTTGTTATTTTAACATTCAAACAGACACTTCAATTTTATTTATTTGTATAGATTTATTCTTTTGTATAGAAGACTGACAGAGCATCAGTGGCGCTGTGGACTCGGCACTGGCCTTCTAATCAGGAGGTCCGCGGCTCAATCCCGCCATGTACCAATGTGTTTTTCGTTTATCGAATTTCATATGTACATTTATCCGACGGTCCTACGGTGAAAGAAAACATTGTGATTGTGAGGCAACCTGCATACATCTGCGAAGAAATTCCAAGGTGTATGTCAAGTCGACCAATCCGCACTGGGCCAGCGTGATTGACTAGACTTAAACATCCTACTAACTTAGGATAGGCTCGAGCCCCTCGGTGAGGACGTATATGAGCTGTGATGATGATAGAAGAATACCATTGATGATTTTTTGAAGTGAGAACTTCTTTAGCGGCGTTGTACACTTTTTTTGTAATGGGTAAAAAATGTTAAACTCGCGTCAGGACACGTGACCGTCAGGACACGTGACCCTGATCGAAAATTCGTAAGACGGATGGAGAGTAGCCAATTAAAATTGAAATGGCCGCAGGAACTGTCGAGGTGCGGTGAGGGGTCCACGTAAGCCGGCCGAGAACAATAGCGGCTGGCAAAAGTACTGGAAGTCACACGTCACTTGAGACAGTTTTAATCAATTTATTTACTTTGTTAGGAAAAATCTAAATTGTGCTTTTATTTGATTTTGTTGTAAATATTAATTAGGTAAGTAAGTATAATAAATATTATTTATTTGTTATAAAATTACGTTTTTAAGTAGTATATTAATGTCTGTTTTGATCATATTTTTAATTTAATTGTAAATATTTTGATTCATTATTACTAGTTATATAATTATGTACGCACAACGTTACAACAGGAAGTTGATTTTTCTGAGGGATAAACTTTTTAATGTAATATAAATTGTCATGTTTGTGTACGATAGCGCAATAAATAAATATTGTATTCTACCACATAAAAGATAGTACTTTTATTTTGATAATTAAAGCAATTCGTGCAAAATTATTCCATAACCATTCCAAAATATCCAAAACGCACAACGTTAATACACTTCTGCCGGCACTCCCGGAGTGCAACCCGTCATTTTTTTTTATATTTATAAAAGACATAATATTGATATAAAAGATCAAAATTATGACAGCGTTACAGCGAAACAGAGACAAATTTGCATTTAAATTGTTGTATGGAGGGATATAGGAGATAGACAGATAGAAAAAAATTAAAGTAAAAATTGATAAACATCGTCATCATATCATACTTTTATAATACTAGTACCTATCTGTTGTTAAAAACAATTAACAAAACATTTGCTGCACAAAGAGAACGTTTTGCCTCGAAAGCCGTAAACATTTCTCGTGGCACTGACTCATTTTAATCACGTTTCCTCAAAAGGACAATGCCAGCGACTCCGGCAGCGGCCGAGCCTCCGAGCGGGGACAGTTCTGTGGGTTGCGATATTTATTTTTAATTAAGGGTGCTAAATGGCCGGGTTTGGCGCTAATTAGCTACTGGCTCGGTGTCTTCCGTCTTCCCGACGAAAGCTTCCGGGACCTGTTGATCTGAGGAGGCGATAAGGAAATGGTTACTCTTGTGACATTAAGCACTTTACATTCCGGGGCTCGGTATATGGAGGTTAACACACGATGTAAAACTAAATTATCATTGAATTAGGAGAAAATAATATTCCAGAAAAAAGGAGGAAGCTCCATGTTCGACAGAAGCTATTTTGTGTGTTCACCGATTTCGTTTAGGTTTCGGTAAGTCAATTTTGAAAGGGTTTTCAAAAATAATTTTTGTATTTAAAATGTGGTTCCTTTGTCACCAAGTCAGGACGAGACGAGATCAAAAAAAAACGGAGGAAAACCCATTAATTTCATAGGCACGTCCAACGTTTTTCTACTTTTTCTGAAGTTATGATAATTATGAGCTGATAGTTCTCATCTTATGGTTTCTTCCATCATGCTTAGCTGATATTGGAAGCATCCTTGACTTTTTATTATAGACATGTTAAATACAACGGAACCGGAACATACAATGCATACTAGCGGTACAACAACACCTAATTTAAGCAAGTCAATGAAGCGCAACATAATATATCATGGAAGGTATAATAGTACTACGATATATATGTACAGTAAGCTCCTTATCAAGTTATACTGTTTGACCTTTCGACCGTTCTTATGCCACTCGTAATAGTGGCGGTTTTCGTAGTGTAAATGTTTTTTTTTTATGTATGACCCGGCAAATGACCTCCTCCCGCCTGATGTTAAGCGGTGAAAGAGGCCCAAATGAGTTGACAGATAGAGTAGGGACGACATCCACTATCCTACCTGCCCGCCCCTTGCCGGCCCAAAAGATGCTTTTTCACGCCTCTTTTGAAGGAACCCATGTTGTAGGATGGAGGAAACACGTGCGCAGGTAGAGAATTCCAAGTGTGGGATGAACGACAGAAGAAGGAATCTTGGAATTTCTTGGTACGGTGTGAGAAGGAGGACACAGTGTACGGATGACTCCGAAGGCCCTTAAGCGTGTTTCTGATAAGAAATGGAGAGGGACGGATAAGGTTAAAGAGCTCCTCAGAGCATTCCCCATGGAACATTCGGTAAAAGGCGCTAAGAGAGGCGATGTCACGACGAAGTTGTAGAGGCTCGAGGGTGTTAGTTACCTCTACATCGCCAATAATGCGAATTGCGCGACGCTGCAATCTGTCCAGAGCATCGAGCAGGTACTGAGCGGAGCCGTCCCAAAGGTGCGAGCAATATTCCACGCAAGACCTAACCTGAGTTTTATACAACAAGCATAGTTGGTCCGGCGCAAAATACCTACGCACCTTGTTCAGGACACCGAGTTTCCGTGAGGCAGTAGTTATGACGGATTCGATGTAGTCTCTGGGGTTCAGATCGCAGCGAATGTTCATTCCGAGCAAGGTGATGTTGCTCTGTGTGTGAAGGGTTGTGCCCTGAAGAGAAGGAAGGGGGAGGAATGGTGACCTTTTCGCCGAAAACGCGCACACCTGTGTTTTCTTAGCATTGAACTCAACAAGATTGTTGGAGCCCCATTCGGAGACGAGGTCCAGCGTCCTGTTGAGCTCAATGATAAGATTCTGCCTCTCCCTACCAATATCACCACGAGCAGCCCCTGAGCTTCCGTGATATCCCCCATGCACTGTACTGTCGTCTGCATAGCAATGTATAGCTCCCAAGGAAAGCATGTCATTGATATGCAGAAGAAACAATGTTGGGGATAGAACGGAGCCTTGCGGAACTCCAGCGTTCACTGCCACGAACCGCGAAGCGCAGCCGTCAACGACAACGCGAATTCTACGCTCGTGGAGGAAGCTGGCAATCCACGCACAGAACTGCGCGGGTAATCCGTATGCCGGAAGCTTGGAAAGAAGAGCCTTGTGCCAGACTCTATCAAAAGCTTTGGCGATGTCGAGACTAATAGCCACCGATTCGCCGCGCTTATCGATAGATTCACCCCATTTGTGCAAAAGGAACGCTAGAAGGTCACCTGTTGACCGTTTAGGACAAAATCCATACTGTCGGTCATTAAGTAACGAGTGACCTTCCAGATAACGGATCAGCTGGGTATTTAGGATCCTCTCCATGATTTTGCACAAAATGGAAGTGACGGCTATAGAACGATAGTTAGCCGGGTCAGAAAGATCTCCCTTTTTGGGAACCGGCTAGACATTGGCCTCTTTCCAAGATTTCGGCACACAACCTGCAGAGAACGACAGACGGTATAGACGCGTCAGGACCGGAGTCAGCTCCGCTGCACACTTCTTAAGAACAATCGCAGGAATGCCGTCTAGTCCACTTGCTTTTCGAGTATCGATCGACTGGAGCTCCGCCCGCACATCACGCTGTCTGATACGGATATCGGGCATGGTGCTGCCACAATGGGACAGTTTCGGAGGTTGTGCACCACAGTCATCGACACGGGAATGAGCCGCGAAGAGTTTTGCCAGGAGGTCGGCTTTCTCCTGCGGCTGATGAGCAAGTGAACCATCGGCATGTCTCAGCGGTGGCAGCGAGGGTTGGCAGAAGTTTGATTGCACAGCTTTGGCCAGGCGCCAGAAAGAACGGCTACCCGTAGGGTGCGCAAGCAGTTCCTGGCCCACTTGTGCAATGCGCTGAGCATCCGCTCTAATGTAAGCCCTCTTACACAACTTGGTGGCATTATTGTAGGCTGTTTTCAGTAGGCTAGTATTGGGATCCCTAGAAGCTCGGCCTCTGATCCAAGCGCGGTAAGCCAGCTGTTTGTTTTCAACAGCAGAGGTGTATAGCTTGAATGGGAGTTTACTGTGCATATAGTAGAATGTAATACGATATAATACGAGATATGTATAGTATAAAGAATACCATAATGCAAGTAAAACTTTTTTTTCGGATCGTAGGCATTTAATTGAACATTTTCGGAAAATTATTCAATTTCGTAATAAAATCGCGTTTTTTATCAAAATTATTTAATAAATGTTTTTTCAAAAAAAAATGTATTAAAAACTAATTAATAAAAAATAGAAAACAAAATAATTAAATACCTAATCAAAAAAGCAATAAAAAAACAAAATAATAAAAAACAAATTTATGAAATAATATAACGCTCTCCACCAGGATCGAACCACTGCCACACAGATTTATTATAGTCGAAGATCTAACGCATAGACCAATCCTGACCTATGTGGAATAATGAAATTAAAGATCTCATTTTGTGTAATGCGACATGCGATAGATGAACGAGAAAATTTGAGGCGATGTAAAAAAATTTCTACTTTAAAAATGGGTGTATTAGCATTATACCACCCACCTATCACTGAGGTTACCGGTACCGCAGCTTATGGCGTTAGCCACCACATTCACTTGAGCATTCAAAAACTTAAAATATTTTAAATCTAATGAAATCGTCATAGCATTTATAGGAGTTGATATAAGGGTGTGGTCACACTGTCAGCGAAACATTGCGGCGTTTGTAAGTAACTAAGATGATGAAACGAAGTCAACACTCCGATACTCAAAGCCGCGTGTCGACTTGTCATTGAGGACAAACCAGCGTACTAACAAATTCGAGACACAAGTAAGATCTTCTTCTTCGTCCTGCCCATGTTCCCATTTTATTTGGGGTCGGGCCTCCTTGTACTCCTTGGACACAAGTAAGATATCCGAACATTTTTCATAAGCTAGTTAATAGGACGCGCAAAGAAACACAGTTCAAGATTATTAAATTAACTTTAATTTTAACTATTAATAAAAGTTAAAATAAAACACACGTTTAGAAACATCCCGCAATGATATGGATGTGTCTATTCAGATCCGGGTCCGTATAGAAGTCGATTGCTATTCAGACCCGGAGCATGCATGACTCTTGCAGTTTCTCCGCTCGCTTCACTCGATCCGCTATATGTGGTTACAATATCTAACCTAACCTACAGTCTTCAGTTTGATACCTAAGTTTTTATCGATAACAGTTCACTAGGTCCAGATAGCATTACCTTTCTATACGGACCCGGGTCCCTTTAGAAGCCGATTGCTATTAAGAGCCGGGCGAGAAAAAATGGCAACGAGGTGGATTTTACTTTATAATAGATTTTTGCGAGCGGAGCTGAGCATGAAACATGCAACTGTGTGTAACGTCTAACCTAACCTATAGTTTTCAGTTTTATCCTATTAGTTATAGTTTTCGATTACGCTTCTATCGGGTCCGAATAGCAATCGACTTCTATAGAGACCCGGGTCCGAATAGCCACTCCGCGATGTAATATAGTCACGCTCGGAAATGTGTGCCTAACACTCAGCATTTTTCATATATAATAAAAAATATGATACTTAGCAACATATCAATCCCCTTTTTTTTTCAGTTTCTGCAGGTCAGCACGGCACAATTGACTTTCGGCACATTTCGGTTGTCGGCCTGCCGATAACAGAAGTGCTGACTGAATAACGCAGTTTAAAAAAAGAATATTGCTCTTTCTTTTTGTACATGAAGTACTATACACTCACGATACGCATCTAGTTATAACATGTCGGCGCCGACAGTGCTTCGCGGTTATAACCTCTTAGGAATTAGGCTCGGGAGTTTAAAAGAATGGAAGCCTGCGTGCTCAATAATCCTTAATCAATATTCAATATTGAGAGATGATGAGCCTCCCCAATGTGCTATCAAACATGATACCTAAAATGTATAAAATGCATTGTTTTCACATTGTTTACGCTCGAGGAAGAGCGAGTGGCAACACAGCATTATAGTATGTGGCGGCCGGCCGCATGTAAGATGTCAGTCGAGTCGAGTCGAAATGTCATGACATTGAATTAGGTTATGATGACCACCGGGTTTCAATAAAATATATAAGCTGTAGTGCTTTTTCTTGCTAAATTGTAGAAATATAGGGAAATCTTAAAGTTAAAGAAAAAAAAACAAACTTATTCCTTTAGTCCGATACAAAATGAAAAGCTTTATTCTGGTAGGTACATGGTTGTAATTCACTTATGCATAATGTTACTGAAGTTAACAAAATCCCTCAATGCAAAGCACTTAACTAAATGTTTAATTAATACAGGCGAAGGGCAAGATGGTTCAGGTTTGTTTGATCAATCTCGGCAGGTAAAAATCAGGTACAAATTGGGTACAAAACTACAAAATGAGGGGCAATAAAGTACACGAACAAATAGTTATAGGTTTCATTTTTTTTTTAAATTAGTAGCTTTCCCCGGAGCGGTTGTTAGTAGAGCGTACCTTCGATGCTAAATTTCCGCGATCACGGGTCAGAGATATAAAATTCCAGTTCCTTAGATTATTCTCTCTATATATGTACAATTCCACAGAATTCCTCCTTGTGTTAGGTTATTAGGTAGGTTAGTTGCAGCGGCGCCCTACGGCCTCCGGGAACTGCCCTTAGTGTGGGCGGAGTATTATCTATCGATATAATTTATTTATTCAACTAATTCAATGAATCGCGCGCCGGCGATTATAAATATGATTGAGCTTTTACTCTTCAAGCTATGGATTTTATTCGCAGAAATGAATTTAAATACTTTATGATCTTCGAATCAATAACAAATTTCTTCGGTCGATGTCTCACCGACTAACCAGTTCGGAGATCATAACATAGACGAAAGACGCGTTCAAAGACTAGGGTGAAAAATGGGCGCGTTCTATTTACGCACATACTAGAATCGAGGTCCGTTCACCGAATGTTAAGCGTCGTATTGGCGACGGAACCTTCCCTAAAACCAAATTCATTTCACAACATGTGTGTCATGATGTGTCAAGTCAACATACGGATCTTTCGAAATTCTACAATATACAATAAGTATTTCCAGCCAAAGTTATAAGTTTGGTTGGAAAACAAAACGTAATGTAAATTAACCATAAACAAACTGTGAATGCTTTCCGAATTCTATTCGACGAAACCATAATTATATGATCTGTAGCTTTAAGTGTACTTTATTATGATATGTCTCAAAAAATGATCAAAATAAACGGTCTAAATGTCAAATTCCGAATTTTGAGAAAATCAACCCACCTAAAGGGGAGCACGGGATTTTGGGCGAAAAAAAACTATCGTTGTAAATAAGGCCAGGATAAACGCGAGATTTATTTTGTTTATGCCAAAATCGAATAATGACCAAAGATAATTGCAAATGTCAATGACGTGACGTGAAACGACGTTGACGTTGACACTTGACATTGACATTGTGAAATTCATTGACAAAGTTATTGTAATTACGATTTTAGTTGTGAAATTTGTGTTAAAACTACAGTGAAAACAAAGTGTTTTTGCAAAATTAGTGTTTTATGAAATTTTAAGAAAAAACGGTGTTACAGTATCCCCCCAACCACGATAGAATTCACGTAGGGAATTCGTCTGACGCCCCGTCAGCCTCAAAACCTCCTAACCAACCAAACAGAATTATCATAAATAGAATCAATTAGGTACATAAAAACTATTCATTCGTGATAAACTCTGTACCCAATTACGCCTAACGTTATTTTTTTTTTATAAGTTTATTTATTTGTATAAGATAAAAAATAAAGCTTTCAATATAAACGTGTGTAAATAAAGAATATTTAACATGCATGCACCTTAAATCTACGTAAATCCATTAATATGGTATGTTAAAGATTGAAATAAAAAAAACAACATTCACCAATAAGGTGACAAAATCTAGCGCGAAACTACTGCTGCTAGCACCTACATGGTTGTAAAAAAAATATTCACCCATAAGGTGGCAAAATCTAGTGAAACCACTTCTGCTAGCACCTATATGGCCGTGATAAATAGGTAAAAGGCATTATATCCTATGCCCATCAAATATAAGTAAGTAATAAAGAAAAAACTGTAGTGTCAGGACTGACGCCGAGATGGCGTTGTTAAATAAGTATATCTTGACATTAACAGAGTATAGCATGTAATGTCAACAACCACCGGTAGATGTCGTCATTACAGACATTTTGACTCTAATCGTCAAATAATAAGTAAAAAAACAATAAAAAGGGAATAATAAAAAAATGAGTTGCATGTGTCGTTGCCCCTGAATCTGATCGTCGATATTGATTTTCCTACGTTTCCAGCTAGATGCAACTTCCTCCATTATAAGAATATAGCAAAGGCTTATTTCTAGAGTTGCAAACCGCTCCTGTGAGGAATTCAAAATTAATTTTGTTGATTAGAGTAGAATACATATAAAAATAATGAACAAGACACGTTTATATTTGTGATCTTGTGCTCAATGCATCTATCTAACCACATAACAGTTATAATAAGTACATACTTGTTCTTTAATTCTGGTATCAGATACTAAAGAAGTAATATCCATTTTATATAATGGTAGTAATAATATATTTATAATGGTATGAACTAAGACACGTATAATATTTGTGTTTTAGATCTTTATGTACTTATGTAATGGTAATATCAATTTTGAAGATGTTAGGTATATGGAAACTTAAGTATCAAGGCAAATCAATAAAAAACGACAGGAACAGACACATGCAAAAACGCCGCCAGATGTTATATGGCGCGTTATCCTACACTCGGGTTCTACGAGACGCCAGGAAGAATGGCGGGGTGGGTATTCTGTGACCGCCGCACCCGCGGTGCTTAAATGTTAAATGCTTATAAAAATATGGCTATTTTCATAAGAGTATAAAAATGAAAATTAAGTAGGTATTATGTTACTAGGTATGTAATTTAGTCACTCGAAGTATTTAAATTTTTAAAATCTTTTATGTGCCACTTCCCTATGTATTTTCCGTTCTTGTCCTCGAGCTCATAGACGAGGCGGGAAAGTTTACGTATAATTTTACAACGCTCATATTTAGGGGCAAGTTTAGCAGTAAAATATTTATTAGCAGAACTCTGCTTGTACGTACGCTTCCACACAAAATCACCAACATTAAATGAGATATCTCTGCGTTTGTTGTTATAGTATTTTATATTCCTTTCATGGGCCTTACGCAACGACTCTCGGACTTTGATGAAAATGTCACCGAGGTGGCCAATATTAGACGCATGAGTATCGCGTGGTACCACAACCAACTCTTGGAGATCTACAAAATCACGGTAAATACTACCATCAGTGACAGCTTCCCTACCGTGTACTAGCATGAAAGGAGTATAAGAAGTAGACTCATTTACTGAGGTGTTCATGGCAAATTGTATTTTATGTATGTTAATATCCCACGTTCTATGATCGTTCTCAACAAACGAGGAAACTGCAGTGATTATTGTGCGGTTATAACGTTCCACCGTATTAACTTGTGGACAATATACTGGACCCAAATGTACTTGCGGAATATTGTATTTTTCATATAATGCCTGAACCTCATGACTTATAAATTGCGAGCCATTATCAGACATCACAGTCTGTGGTATTCCGTGAACCAGAAATACATGGTCTTCTAACCTTTGCGCTATAACTTTGCCCGTTGCACGCCGTAAAGGAAATAATAAACAATATTTTGTAAAACAACACACAACTACTAGTAAAAAGGTGTTTTGCTGTCGAGACATCGGCAGTGGACCAACTAGATCAATGCTGATGCACTGGAATGGTCGACAGCAGACCTTGGGTTCCCCCATAAAGCCAGCTGGCGCTAGTGAGCTATGTTTATATGAGTTGCAAGTGGCACAATTTTTAATAAATTCCTCGGTATCTTTATGCATACCGGGCCAAAAATACCGTAATTTTAATCTTTTATATGTTTTTGCAACGCCTAAGTGCGCAGCAATTGGTTCAGAATGGTTACTTTTAATAATATCCTCCCTAAGCTCCTTTGGTACAACCTCTTTCCACTGGTAGTCACCACAGAGTTTGTTAGTGCTTTTTGTAAATCTAAAAAGCCTACCATCAATAATTTGAAAATTGGGACACGCGCGCGGCCTATCCGTGCAACGTTTTAATATATTGTTATACCAAGCATCGCTGGATGTAAATGCGTCTACGGCTGCCACTGGTACAGAACGTGATAGTGCATCCGGTACGACGTTTTGAGATCCACTACGATGCTCAATAATGAAATTATAAGGCGACAATCTACACCCCCAACGCGCTAGTCGTCCTGTAGGATTCTTGAGGTTTAAAAACCACTTTAGACTAGCATGATCGGTAATAATTTTAAATTGTCGACCACCTTCAAGGTAAGGGCGGAAGTGTTCAACGACATGTACCACGGCCAATGCCTCTCGCTCTGTAGCGGAATAGTTACGTTCGGCGGGTGTTAGTGAACGGCTACAGTATGCAACAGGATGTTCTTGTCCATCTACAACCTGGGTCAAGGTCCCTCCTAACCCGAAATCAGAAGCGTCACAGTGGACAGCAAAATCTTTCGAGAAGTCAGGACATACCAGAACCGGAGAAGTAGACAGTGCGAGTTTTAGGTCGTTGAACGCCTCGTCTGCCTCGGTCGTCCATTTGAAAGGGGGCGCGCTCTTACGGGTAGAAGTAAGAGCATTAAGGGGACCAGCTCTATGACTAAAATTTTTTTATGAAACGCCTATAATAAGATGCAGTTCCCAAGAAACGTTTGACGTCTTTCCTGCAGGTGGGAATAGGAAAGTCTACTATAGCCTTAATTTTGTCAGGATCCGTGCGCAGACCATATTCGTCAACCACATGACCCAAGAATTTCAGCTGTCTCCTGAAGAACTGGCATTTACCCATGTTGACAGTAAGGTTGGCTAGTTTAAGTCTCTCCTTTACCCTAAGTAGGAGCTGGAGGTGATCCTGGAAGGCCGTTGGGCCTTCAGGGGTAAGTAAAATTAAATCATCAACATATACGAACACCTTATTGTCAAACTCGGGGCCAAAGAGGCGGTCCATCAACCGCTGCTGCGTAGCTGGAGCTGCAGTAAGTCCAAAGCACATGACCTTAAAGTGAAACAAGCCTCTGCAGGGAATAGTAAAAGCAGTTTTCTCTCTGGACTCAATAGAGTCCAAAGGAACTTGGTAATATGAAGACTTAAGGTCAATAGAAGATAAGTACTTAGCGTTTTTGAGCTGGTCCAGAATATGGCTAAGGCATAGGGTAAGCGTCATGCTTTGATATGGCGTTAAGTTTTCGGCTGTCCAAGCAGAAACGTGATGACCCATCTGATTTAACCGCCAAAGTAACGGGGTTGTTCCATGCACTTCCGCTAGGCTCCACAACATCATCCTTCAGCATTTGGTCTAGGTGTTTATTTAATTCTGCCAGTTTAGCGGGTGAGACTACATAATACCGTTGCTTAATAGGTGGGTGGTCACCGGTATCAATTTTATGACTCACTAAGTGTGTCCTACCTAGGCCTTTCTTTTCTGCGGAAATGTCATCAAATTGCTTTATGACGTCATTGACCAGCCTACGCTCAAGCTTAGATAAAGTTTCAAAATCATATAAAGCACGGCTGCCTGACATAACTGTGTACACCTGATTATTATTTTTATATAAATGTCCACTATCCTCTAACAATGATAAAATATCTGGCGCAATATTAAATTCCTTCCAGAAATTTAAGCCAAATAACAACTCTGTAGCAACTCCAGGGACGACGTAAAATTTAATAACACGAGTTTTATTCTCTATCGATACTGGTAAAAATAAATACCCAGTTACTCGTGAAGTAGAACCATTTGCAGTTTTTATAAAGTCTAAGTCCTCAGACTTATGTAAAGTAGCGAAATCTGTAAAAAAATATTTGTATACTTGCCCTCCCACAATGGAGATCTGTGATCCTGAATCTAGTAATCCTCTGAATTCCAAGCCAAAAATATTAATCTTCAGATAAGCTCTGGTATCATTATAGGTGGCGTTAGTAGTAGCGTGAACCGATGTAACCTTACCTTTATGCATATGTATGTTACTAGCTTTATTTACATTATTATAGAATTCATTGTATTTCTGCCTTGATTGTTTATTATAAAAATATACTGTTTTATGCCATCGGTTCACTGCTTGGCGTTTTTTGGAATCTCTGCGGTTGAAGGTTTTGAAGAAGTGCACTTTGGACAATTATTTGCATTGAACCCCTTTTCTCCACAACGATAACAAATAAGTACCCAAGGCGCCTTGCAATACCTCAAGCTGTGGCCATTTTTACGACAGCGGACACAAAAAAGATTATTTTGTGTATTATTCACTGGCTGAATTGAAGAGACTTTTGGTGGAGCCTTGCTACTACTATTACCACTAGTATTTTTGTAACACAAATCGGGAGCCAGAGAAGAAGTGGTGACCCTAGGAGGTTCACTGAAATGCACCGATCGCTCCTTTGCACCTTCTAATAACCTACATTTTTTCTTTAAATCAGTCCAAGATTCCACTGGGGCTAGAGCAAGCTGAGTAGTATAAAAAGGTCTTATATTAAACATGATAATGTTCAATTTATCATCATCAGAGATTGATTTTGATAATCGAGAAAAATAATTTTGCATAATGCTGAGATAATTCACAATGCTTTCATCGGGGCCCTGAGTACGACTTCTAATTTCCTGCATCAAGCGATGGTCATAATCAGATGGAAGATATTCCTCGAGAAGCAAGGTCTTCAGCTCAGACCAATTGTGAACGTCCGACTTTACTCCTCGATACCAGCACAGCGCTTCATCAGTAAAAAGTTCAGCCGCAGAACAGAAAAGCTTTGAATCTGAAAGGCCACGAGACAAGCATAATTCCTCGAGGCGTTGTAAGAAAGCTTTAATGCATGTCTTGCCATTGAAGCGTAAATTTAGTTTATGCACGGAGCAATCATTAGCTGTGTTGTGTGTAGTTGCAGTGGAGTGCTCAATAGGTTGTTCAGGTGCCAAGCTACTTTTAAAATTATGACAAATATTATCTATTTTAACAAGAATGCTATCTAATCTATTATTCAGAGAAGTAATTAAAGAAGTAAGATTATTATCATCATACTCCGATAAAGACAAGCGACCAATTCTGTGGAATAAGTGGTGTGCAAGAGTTTGAATTCTATTTAACACCTTAAGTGATGACGGTTTACTTGAAGTACTTGTGAAAAGTTTCTCAAGATCATCTAATTTCTTTTGAATTACTTTCAATTCAATATTGACATCAAGATCACAAGTCAGTATTTCATCAGAAGGCAGATCTTTATTGAGAGTACGGATCTGTGCTCTCAGAGCCATCACCGTGTCAGCTGGTTTCGAACCCCTGATTTTCACCTCATATTCTAGTTCATCTTTGTTAAGTAAATTAAAACTAATTGGTCTTTGCTCCATTTTTGTAAAAATATACTACGCTACGCTCTATTCTATATGAGAAGTTAATTTTACAATATTATTTATGTTATATACTCAAACTATGAACAAAAAATCTTAAAATATATTCACCTTATTCAAATGTAACTAAAATTTGTTTTTATTTATACCTATCTTAACCAAACCTGCATAGAATTCTTATTTATCTTATAACTAGTGAGACCGGCAGACGTTCTCCTGTCCGATTCCAGCGCCACCTACTGGGTCCAGTTGTACTTTTAAACCTTCCCTGGACCTATTCAAATACACATAACATTTCGTAAGAATCGGTCGAGCCGTTTTTGAGTTTTAGCTTAACTAACACACAACGTTAAAAAAAATAAAATTATTAAAGATACATACCGAGATGGATCAACACTATCTGAGCATTTGACCAGAATAATGGGCCATATAATGCCACAAAACCTGCTGTATATTCGGGCGCCAAATTGTAGTGCTTTTTCTTGCTAAATTGTAGAAATATAGGGAAATCTTAAAGTTAAAGAAAAAAAAACAAACTTATTCCTTTAGTCCGATACAAAATGAAAAGCTTTATTCTGGTAGGTACATGGTTGTAATTCACATAGGCATAATGTTACTGAAGTTAACAAAATCCCTCAATGCAAAGCACTTAACTAAATGTTTAATTAATACAAGCGAAGGGCAGGATGGTTCAGGTTTGTTTGATCAATCTCGGCAGGTAAAAATCAGGTACAAATTGGGTACAAAACTACAAAATGAGGGGCAATAAAGTACACGAACAAATAGTTATAGGTTTCATTTTTTTTTAAATTAGTAGCTTTCCCCGGAGCGGTTGTTAGTAGAGCGTACCTTCGATGCTAAGTTTCCGCGATCACGGGTCAGAGATATAAAATTCCAGTTCCTTAGATTATTCTCTCTATATATGTACAATTCCACAGAATTCCTCCTTGTGTTAGGTTATTAGGTAGGTTAGTTGCAGCGGAGCCCTACGGCCTCCGGGAACTGCCCTTAGTGTGGGCGGAGTATTATCTATCGATATAATTTATTTATTCAACTAATTCAATGAATCGCGCGCCGGCGATTATAAATATGATTGAGCTTTTACTCTTCAAGCTATGGATTTTATTCGCAGAAATGAATTTAAATACTTTATGATCTTCGAATCAATAACAAATTTCTTCGGTCGATGTCTCACCGACTAACCAGTTCGGAGATCATAACATAGACGAAAGACGCGTTCAAAGACTAGGGTGAAAAATGGGCGCGTTCTATTTACGCACATACTAGAATCGAGGTCCGTTCACCGAATGTTAAGCGTCGTATTGGCGACGGAACCTTCCCTAAAACCAAATTCATTTCACAACATGTGTGTCATGATGTGTCAAGTCAACATACGGATCTTTCGAAATTCTACAATATACAATAAGTATTTCCAGCCAAAGTTATAAGTTTGGTTGGAAAACAAAACGTAATGTAAATTAACCATAAACAAACTGTGAATGCTTTCCGAATTCTATTCGACGAAACCATAATTATATGATCTGTAGCTTTAAGTGTACTTTATTATGATATGTCTCAAAAAATGATCAAAATAAACGGTCTAAATGTCAAATTCCGAATTTTGAGAAAATCAACCCACCTAAAGGGGAGCACGGGATTTTGGGCGAAAAAAACTATCGTTGTAAATAAGGCCAGGATAAACGCGAGATTTATTTTGTTTATGCCAAAATCGAATAATGACCAAAGATAATTGCAAATGTCAATGACGTGACGTGAAACGACGTTGACGTTGACACTTGACATTGACATTGTGAAATTCATTGACAAAGTTATTGTAATTACGATTTTAGTTGTGAAATTTGTGTTAAAACTACAGTGAAAACAAAGTGTTTTTGCAAAATTAGTGTTTTATGAAATTTTAAGAAAAAACGGTGTTACAAAGCATCTAAAAAATAGTATAGTATTGCGCGGCGCACCAAGTGATTATTGGTGCGAGGTTCCGCAAAGCTTTAGTGTCGGGGAATAGTATATCAAGCTTTGTGTTCTTTAATGAGTTCGGGTATTGGTGGCCTAATAGGCAAGTGTACCATCCGGTTCGGTCAGACAGCAGAACTTCAGGAGCCGCGACTTCCTTCGAGCTAGCTCAGGAAGTCCACCGGCTACATACGGAGACCAATCGGATCCAAGGTAAGTAATACCAATTTTCTAAGAGCTGGTAGTCGGTGAATAAAATTCAGCAATACAAGTCGGTGAAACGCCGACGCGGCGGAGTCTACTTTGGGCATCACCATCTTTTGGTAGCAGAGCGTGGTTCTTAGATTTGAGTATTTGATTAGTATTGTACAATTAATATTGTAATCTTGTTGGTTGTCCAAACGGGCAATACATATTAATTGGTTTTGATTGCTGATTTTAAACCGACTACAATCTCATTTGTGGACCGATTTCCTAACTAATTGTCATTGTATATGAAAAATTGGGGTTAAATGTCTTTTGTTGTTCTAGTTAAGTTCTAGCATTTACCTATATTTGATTTTGGTTTGTTTTTTCATATCTTTGTTTTGCCCTTGAATATTTTGTTTGTTAAGTTGTAAACTTATACTTGAATTTAATTTGTTTAAAAAATTTTGCTGCTAAATGACTTTGCTGTTGTTGTAATAAACTATTTTGCTGTGTTAAGTTTTAGCATTTACATTTGATTTTGTTTTGTTTGCCTTTGAATATTATGTTTATTAAGTTATTGACTTAATACTTGATTTTAACTTGTTTGAAAAATTCTGTTGTTAAATGCCTTTGTTGTTCTAGTTAAGTTCTAGCATTTACACTTGATTTTGGTTTTATTATATATTTTGTTTTGCCTTTAAATTTCCTCCCGATCTGTTTTGTTGTCTGCGGTTGTCGGTCTGTTTGTCTATGTATTATTATAGTGTTATTAATTTTGGTGCAAAATGGTCCCGCCAGTCAGCCCGCTTAGTGGTGCCCGCGCGGGTGCACAAAAGATTTTGAGATGGTTTGCTAGTGCCGTCGCTTTGGTAGACCGACCAGACCGAGAACAGGCCTTGTTAATTCGGCATGAGGGAGTACCTGCTCGCTTGAAGGAATTGGAGCAGCTTTTCGTTGCTCATCAACAATATCTGCTCGACCACCCAGCCGAGGGTGCCGCTGAGTTGCGGGCAGTCGATCAATTTAATGCCGATTATGATCAATGTTTTGAACAGGCGGATGTGATTATAAACAAGGCTCAGGCAATCCTATCCGCCCGGAGGGGTGAGTCGTGCACGCCCGGGGAGGTCAAGCTTACCCCGGCCGGCTTGCTGGGCAGACTGCCCACTTTAGACATCCCAACCTTTGATGGGAACCTGGCTTCTTGGATGGGGTTCATTAACCTCTTTGATAGCCTGGTTCACTCGAGGGACGACCTGTTCCCTAGCCAGAAATTGGCCTATTTGCTCTCTGCCTTACGTGGAGAGGCTGGTGTGCTTGTCCAGTATCTACCTGTCAACGATGACAGTTATGAGATTGCAAGGGCGTTGTTGACCGCCCGGTATCAGAATGTTCGCTTGCTAGCGGACACACATGTGGCTGCCATTTTAGGGCTGCCACGAGTATCGCGGGTCTCCTCATTGAGGAAGGAGATTTTGAACCCGCTGCTAAGCGCTATTAATGCGCTCAAACGACTTGACCTACCGGTGGACCAGTGGTCCTTCTTATTGCTCCACCTCATCCTCAATAAGCTTCCCATGGAGATGAAGGGGCGCTTTGAACAAAGATACGGGGGCAATAGTGCCTCGTACCTCCCCCCCTTCTCGGATCTCCTCAGATTTTTGGAGGATGAGTGTCGGATGACCGACCACTTGGATCTGGCTCCTATACCGGGACCGAGTACAGGCCGCTATGAGGCGACCCGGGCAGCGCCACGGAGAGAGCGCCGCCCGTACAAGCAGTATACTGCAGTGCGGCAGAACTCTCCACACGGGGAGAGGCCGATGCCTTGCAAGTGTTGCAAGCGGGATGGCCATCGTTTGCCGGCCTGTCCCAAATTTGTTGGCCTACGCACCGAGGGGCGTAGGAATATGGCCAAGCAGCGGAACTGGTGCTACCGCTGCCTGGGGGCTCATATGGCATCGGCTTACCCCCACCCACGAGATTGCCACTGTTGTGGAGGGGCCCATCACCCCCTCTTGTGCTTTAATAATAAAGACACTCGTGAGGTGGTGAGAGAGAGGGACTCGCACACGGGCGGGGGCCCTCGTAGGTCACCCACATCTCCGAGGAGATCGGAGGGGCGTGCCACCCCTCTGCGGAGATTGGACAGGCGCCCCCCCTCCAGTGAGAGGATTGGGCGCTACGGGCGGGGGGGATCGACGCGCCGCTTATGAGGCGCCACCGCGGGATTGGGCCGCGGTTATTAGGGAGCCACGCCGGGAGCCGATACGCTTCTCTCGCCCTCTGATGGAGAGACCCCGTTTGTCACGGGCTCCCCCAACTTTCGCCCATCATGGGCACCGCCCGGCCCTCCGATGCCGCTTTGATCGGGGCCAGTACGTGCCGGATTGGGACCCGCTCGAGCGCTTTGAGCGCCCTATTCCTCCGCCGCGCACGCATTTTTCCTTGAACCCCCCTTCCCCCCCGTTGCGGGGAATGCGGGAGGATTTTCATTAAACCAACTGTCGGCTGCAACCCCCCCACAGGAGCAGGTGCTGTTACCAACAGCCTCCGTACAGGTGTGGGGCCCGAGGGGCACTTTTGTTTTAGTTCGCGCCCTTTTGGATACGGGAGCTCAGGGTTGCATTGCCTCCAGCTGGCTGGTCCGGCAGTTGAGTTTGAACACATCTCCATACCTTGAATCGGTACGAGGAATCGGAGACCTGCGGATCCCGGATCCGATCGGTCAGGTTTTGTTCTCCTTCTCCCCCCACTTCTCTTCAGCGCCCAAAATTGGCGCTACCGCGATTGTTTATGAGAAGGTTGTTGGTCAGCTTCCGCAACAGCACGTTTCGCGCGCTGTCGTTGATGCGACATCAGGATTGACCTTGGCTGACCCTTCCTTCCACCGAACCGGTCCGATTCACTTATTGCTCGGTGCCGATGTTCTAGGCCGCGTGTATTGTGGGAAGAGGAGAGAGTTACAGAAGGGTGGGCTGGTAGCCTTATCTACATCGCTTGGGTTTGTAGTGATGGGACCAGTTAGGCATAACCCACCATCTCCATCGGTGGACAGTTACATAACTGTTAGCTCCACCTTATCGGATGTCCTTCAACGGTTTTGGGAGGTGGAAGAGCCACCTACCGTGAAGCGAGTGAACCCCTTAGACGAGGAGTGTGAGTTGTTCTACCAGAACAATACAGGTCGCCTTCACTCGGGACGGCTGATCACTCGTTTGCCCTTTTTGTCAGTTCGCCCCTCACTTGGCAGCTCCCGGCCGTTGGCCGAGAAGCGGCTGCTGTCCATGGAGCGTCGTATGAGTAGAGACTCCGACTTCAAACAGAAGTATGTCGACTTCATGCGAGAATATGAGCAACTGGGGCACATGTCGGTCTCGCGACTGGACTGGCGAATCGAGGAACATAATTTTCTTCCTCACCACGCGGTTTTGAAACCTTCCACTGGGAAGATACGCGTTGTTTTTGATGGGTCAGCTCCTACGTCTACCGGAGTTTCGCTGAATCAATGTCTGCATGCTAGACCGAAGTTGCACCACGAGGTGGGTGATGTATTGACCAACTTTCGTCGCCATGCCGTCGTCTTTGTGACCGATATCCGGATGATGTTTCGGCAGACTGTGATTCACCCGGACGATAGACGATATCAGCTCATATTATGGAGGGAGGATCCCAGGGATCCCATGCTGGTCTACGAGCTGAACACCAATACATACGGTTTGCGTTCGAGCCCCTTTGTGGCAATTCGCTCACTTGTGGAACTCGCTGAACGTGAGCGGTTACGATACCCTCGCGCATCCTTGGTTCTCAAGGAGGATGCATTTGTGGATGATATTTGTACGGGCTCCTCTAGTGTCGAGGAAGCCTTGATTTTGCGAGATGAACTAATTGCTCTTCTCAGGGCTGGTGGTTATGAACTGAGGAAGTGGATGTCCAACTCACCTCAGCTTTTGTGTGACTTGCCAGACGACCACCAGCAGGAGCCTCATATTTTTGAGAATGCCAACACTCCAGATTTACTGTCTGTTTTGGGAGTGCAATACAGACCTGTCCAGGACACGTTCACCTATCGATTGGAGCTGCCAAGCCCCAGGGTCTGGACGAAACGGTTGGTTTTGTCTACAGTAGCTCATACCTTTGACCCAAATGGCTGGATTAGCCCCGTAGTGTTTTGGATGAAGTGCTTCCTACAGGAACTTTGGTCAGCCGAAGTGTCGTGGGATGAGCCCCTCTCGGGCCGTTTGCTGCGAGATTGGGAGTCCTTCATGTCGTCTCTCCCCGACATTAACCGTGTTAGTATCCCTAGACATATACTGCCTAAGGGACGGTTTACGGCCAGCCTTCATGGCTTTTGTGACGCGTCTGAGAGTGGATACGCAGCCGTCGTATATATCCGGACGGTCGATGATAGAGCTGTTAAGCTCCACTTGCTAATTGCTAAGAGTAAGGTTGCTCCACTTCGGACTCGATTAACGATTCCGAAGTTAGAATTGTCTGGAGCTACTCTTCTGGTTCGTTTGATGAACCACGTTGTTGACACCCTGGGACGTAGTGTGGACTTTGAGTCGCTATTTGCTTGGTCCGACAGTCAGGTTGTCCTGTGTTGGATTAAGAACTCCGTCCACTCCCTGGAAGTATTTGTGGCCAATCGGGTATCCCAAATACAGGCCTCGAAGGCCACGTTGATTTGGCGCCACGTGCCAGGTGAAATAAACCCTGCTGACTGTGCATCACGTGGCAGCGAAGCCCCTCAGCTTATTGACCACACTCTGTGGTGGGGTCCCGAATGGTTGTTACAGCCGTCTTGGCCTTCCACACCAGCTGTGGTGAAGGTACCAAATCCGGGCTTGCGTGTTCACGCTGTCGAGACTATGGCGGCTCCAGAGCGGGAATTTTTATTAGACCGCTACAGTTCTCTGGACAAGCTGCTCGGCGTGACCGCTTGGATAAGAAGATTTATTCGAAATTGTCGACGGCCTCAGGACAAAGATTTGTGTCCGGTCCTCTCTCCGCAGGAGCGCCAAGATGCTCTTTTGCATTGGGTGCGTATGACCCAGTCTAGAGCGTTTGAACCGGAACTTAAGATTTTCCGTACCGGGACGTCCAAATTGAAGGGACCCTTGGTACGTTTGACTCCCTTTCTGGATGATAAGGGATTGTTACGTGTAGGAGGCCGATTGAGGCACGCTAACTTGCCTTATAGATCACGTCATCCCCTGTTGCTCCCCAAGGACGGACCATTGGTGCGATTGTTGATCATTGATCGCCATGTGAAGAATGCTCATGCCGGATGTAATGCATTGACCGCGCTCCTCCAACGGGAGTTTTGGATTTTGTCAGCGCGAAGAATAAACCGATCTGTTATCTTTCGATGTCTGCCCTGCTATCGTTTACGTCCCGAGACGATGCAGCCCCAAATGGGTGATTTGCCTGCTGATCGTGTGAACGAATCGATGACCTTCTTAGGAGTTGGAACTGATTTCGCGGGACCGTTCACTATAAAAACGTCGCGACTCCGTAATGCTAAGACTGAATAAGGCTTACTTGTGTGTGTTTGTTTGTTTGGCCACTAAAGCCGTTCATTTGGAGGTGGTGAGTGCACTCACCATGGACGCTTTCTTAGCAGCGTTAGGCAGATTTGTCTCCCGCCGGGGACTGCCTTCTCTAATTCGGTCCGATTGTGGGACGAACTTCAAGGGCACTGATAGACATATAAGAGAAGTTTGTGAATTTTTAGATAAAAATAATATTGAGATCGGATCCACACTCTCCCGTAGGGGGGTAACATGGCGATACTCCCCGCCGTCTTGCCCTCACTGGGGAGGGATTTTTGAATCTGTTCTAAAGGCCGCCAAGACTCACCTTCGCCGCGTTATTGGGGAGACTATTCTCACGTTCGAGGAACTCGCGACGGTGTTTCATAAGATTAAGGCGGTTCTCAACTCGCGTCCGTTATGTCCATTGTCTACCGACGCGAACGATTTGCAGGCCCTCACGCCGGGCCATTTCTTGATAGGCAGACCACTTAACCCTAGAAAGATAATCTGCGCCTCGGAGGCGCAAGCAAAATACATATATCGTTGTCTTTTTTTAAGGAGCGCGCTCTCTAACCTGTCACTATAGGTAATCTCAGTCTTCGCCAAGTGCAACAGCGGGGCGGACGCGGGCACTTGGTAAGTACTTTGGATTGGCTGCTTTTGCTAGGTGTTGCGCTCGTGGAGCACATGATTATCTTTTGTGTAACTTTCAGCGGAACCTATCAAGTTTTATTTAGCAGTTATTTATATTGTTTTATAGTTTTCTTATATGTTTTAGGGTCTGAAAATCATGGCACAAAAACAAAAGCCATTGAATCGTAAACAATTTATGAAAAAGTTGAACACTCAACTCACGGAACCCTGGATGAACAGCAGATTGCTTATGCCGACTCTGAAGCGATCAGCCCGAGCCGCTATAGAAGCTGCATTACCAAAACCTGGTGAAAATGAAGCTGTAGATGGACAAGGTGAACTCGAGCTAAAAAAATGGCGATATTGTGACCTATGCACATCAAAAAAAAAAGCGGATGTCAAAAATGACTTACGTTAAATGCAAAAAATGCATCTGTGGCGAACACAAGAAAGATGTGTGTGTGTCGACTGTACTTAACATGCCATTTCTGGAACCAAGGATACTTTTTTTTATTTTTCTAGTTCATATTAAGTAAATATTAGGAATTAATAGCGATAATGATCTCTCAAAGAGAAGTTATGTCCTAATAAAATAAGACTGGTATTTTTTGTTACTTTTTCTAAGAGCTTTAGAACATTGTGTTAGATTTTTCATAAAATAAATAATTTTAACAAAATTTTGACTTTAATTTCTTTTATTAGGTATAAACTTTATACCAAAGTAGGCTAGACCTGATTTAAAAGCTTTACAGGCCCCAGACAGACTAATATTTTGTGCGCTCGAGAGGCGCATGATTATCTTTTACGTGACTTCCAACATGATTATCTTTCTAGGGTTAACGCCCTGCCCGAGTATCCTTATAGAGATGTCAATCCAGGACGCCTTTCGCGGTTTGAGTTGCTCCAGCAGCTTACCCAGAGCTTCTGGCGCCGCTGGCACCTTGAATATTTACACATTTTGCAACAGCGCGTTAAGTGGTCAGATAAGACAAACCCACCGAGGGTTGGAGACCTCGTGTTAGTGAAGGACCCAAACCTGCCACCCTTACGTTGGCGTCGCGGACGCATTGTCCAACTTACTCTAGGGGCTGATGGTGTGCCCAGGTTTGCCGAGGTCCTAGTTGGGGATTCTGTTTTGAAGCGCGCGGTCGCTACTCTTTCTCGCCTCCCCTTAGACTGATTTGGCGGACAGTCCGGGACTGTCCGGAGCGGGGGGATGTTTACGCTCGAGGAAGAGCGAGTGGCAACACAGCATTATAGTCTGTGGCGGCCGGCCGAATGTAAGATGTCAGTCGAGTCGAGTCGAAATGTCATGACATTGAATTAGGTTATGATGACCACCGGGTTTCAATAAAATATATAAGCATCTAAAAAATAGTATAGTATTGCGCGGCGCACCAAGTGATTGTTGGTGCGAGGTTCCGCAAAGCTTTAGTGTCGGGGAATAGTGTATCAAGCTTTGTGTTCGTTAATGAGTTCGGGTATTGGTGGCCTAATAGGCAAGTGTACCATCCGGTTCGGTCAGACAGCAGAACTTCAGGAGCCGCGACTTCCTTCGAGCTAGCTCAGGAAGTCCACCGGCTACATACGTAGACCAATCGGATCCAAGGTAAGTAATACCAATTTTCTAAGAGCTGGTAATCGGTGAATAAAATTCAGCAATACAAGTCGGTGAAACGCCGACGTGGTGGAGTCTACTTTGGGCATCACCACACATCTTTTAATTTAATTTCGTTAGATGTTTGAAATGTCGACCATTTTTTTCAATGCAATATTCAACTTGTTTAGGTAATGATACGTTCACTACTGCGTTTTGTATCCTGAGGTGGTGAATTTGCATAATTTTTTTATTATTTTAATTAATTTAATACCTTATTCGTTTTGAAAATTATCCATTCAATAAAATAAATATTAATTTTGGATATCATGTTTCACAGTAACATATTGCTTATGATCTACAGAGTCGATATCCCAATAGAAATAATGTAAGTTTTATTTTCAATACGACCGGGTTCGATTTACGAACTGAGTACAAGGTTTTTTTTTAATTTATGTATGCAGTTTTTCTTGTCACTAAAATCGATGACATGGTTCCTAAGAACAGATTTTTGTATATCTTATAGTTACTGACTTGCCCATACTGACCGATCTAAATTTCTCCTTTGTATACTTAGACAAATTTATACAGAAGCCTCGGTGCACGGGTCTAGCTCAGACTTGGCCGGTCTTTATTTTAGTCTCTCCGCCAGTGAGGCCAAACCTCGAAGCATTTTAATATGACCGCAGCGACGCCGGAGCCGTGACTTCCCGCAAATATTTTTCCACGCTCCCTTTTGTCTCGGATTCAATTCCGACTGCGGACGCACCGCCATCTTGAATGTTGTCGTTTAATTCGCCAATGACAACATCGTTTCCATTCTATTCCCGATACAGTATCTCTGTATCGGGATCGCTTCTGATTCGATCATTATTATGCATCCACGCTGGTTGCTTTGTGAAGAGGCAGTCCTTTAAGTGAATCGTACTAACGACGCAATGATTTTCAAATTGTAGGCGATCGAAAGAAATGCTGATTTCAAAGAACAAAGTGGGAAGAAAGGCACTTTTCAAAGATTCGAAGATAAATCTTATTAATATTGGCGTCATACAGTGATACAAGCCATTCTTTCAAAACCTAAATCTGTTACAGCTCCTTAGCTTTTTAGATATAGTATATTGTCCATTTTCTAAAGACCTGATTAGTTATGTGAAATTCTAGTAAGTTTAGAAGATACAATGAGGCTGACATTGCCATGTGGTTAAAAGTCTCAAAATAAATGAAAGATTTTTAAAAATGCTTATTATAGGGGGTTCGGTCTTGTGGAGATAAAGAAAACAAACACTTGGTTGTAGGTACTATTGGTCCGCGAGCGTGCGTATAAAGCAGGGACCGGACCCGGTTACCGTTATAGCCGGTAACCTTAGGGTTTTGATGGGGTATTTTATAATGCTGGGTTTTTAAACCCTTTGCCTTACGGTAAGCTTTCAAACGGCTTACCGGTTTACACATTAATCGCTTCGATTGAATTAATTCGGGTTACCGCTAACCGATATCAAAAACCCCCAAATGGGTTACCGTTCTAAACGCTGATTAATTTGTAAAAAATATTTTAGACCTTAGGTATATCGCGTGTAGATTGCTTTTGCACCGCATATTTGCCGAAGGTCGCAAGCGAACTCTGGCGTTATTGCGCCCGCAGTGCTATTTCAATCGCTCGGTGTGCGTGAGGGAAAGGGTTACCCTAACCCGAACAGTAAGCGGTTAAGCGCATAAACACTAAAAACCTTTAAGATTGGGTAAGCGGTAAATTATTGTTGTGGGTGGTAACCCCTATTTTACGGGTTATCGTTATTGTTGGGAAACCTGTTGAACGGCTTACCGAGCCCACTGGGTTACCATACGAATGGGTTACCCTTTCGAACGGCTTAAGCAAATGAACGGGGTTTCCGGTCCCTGGTATAAAGGTAGAAACAAACTATTGTGTCGTGGTGTGTTGTGACGCGTCAGAAGCGTATCGATTGCATACATTTAATATGGCTAGAAACACATTATTACAATGTGTTGTGTCGTGGCGCTAATGTGTTTCTAGCCATATAAAATGTATGAAGCCGATATGCTTCTGACGCGTCACAACACAACACGACACAATAGTTTGTTTCAAGCTTAAATTCTTTTTTCGCGGCGCGTACGTCCTTGCTCTCTCGCGGTCTCGGTCGTCTCTTTAAAAATCCAGCGCACTAAGTAAACATCGCGCGCGTCGCCAGTGTGGCGCGAAAACAGAGGTTGGCGCGAACTAATATCGCGGCTTTGGATAAGCGTGGATTAGCCGCTAGGCATAGCCATGATATCTAGCGGGTAATCTTCCGCGAGATGCGCGTACAGGATGTCGATTCTGTAAAATTCGAACAATAGCTCGCATCTCACTTCGATATTCACGCTCACTTCGCATAAGATACAAGATACCCTTACATAGTCATTATCACGAGTTAGTAGCGATAAAATTCGAATAAATACCTCAGAACTAGTTTTTATCACCTTCAGAAATAATTTTAAATGTATTTTTCAACTATGATAATAAATTTTGCCTGTTTTCACTCACAAAATAGCAACGTTTTATTTGACACTTTGTTTCGAGTTCGTGTACGAAGTGAGCTTCGAAGTGATAAAGGAATTCCCTTTACGGAATGCCACTTCAGACGTCATCCCATACTTATAATGTCAAAATCTCACGGTCACTCTAGTTCCACTCGCTGCCACGCTCGCAAGTGTAGCGCTGTAGCACAGATTAACTTCGAATCTACATTCGAATTTTGAGAATGCCAATCTAAGAACTCACTGCGGAATCAGATTCGAAGTTTAAAGTGAGGTTTTACAGAATCACACTACAGGTCGGTTTACCATATTATTTTTATTAGTAAGGGGTCTTTGATTTCATTCAATCGCTGCTCCTGTCGGGGCTGATTTTACAGTATTCAACGTGATAATTTCATTATAAAGAGACAATACCTCAGTTAACGACTCCCATAAAGCACTGGTCGACTTTGAAATAACAGGAAATGTTTCGCGTGGTGCATTAAAAAGAAAGAAAGGAAAAAATAAATGTGAGAAAAACGAAGGTGATGATATTTTAAACTGTTAGCTTGTACGAATGTTTGCGTCAAATGAAAAAGTTTGTGTATAAAAGAGTTTTTTTACCGACAAAAAAAAGGAAGAGGTACTCAGTTGTTTCAGAGGCCTTATGCTCGTACAAATGTCCGCGTGCACTCCACGTTGTATCGTCTGCCAGATACTTACAATAAATGGTCAAGAGAAGCCGATCTCGACATATGTTCTCTTTCCCTTTGCCAGTTCCGGAGTAGACTTGGTCAAGTCTTTAAGGGATGTTTAAGGATACCTAAATGTTTTTGTTTTGTGCTTTGTTTGCTATTACGAAATTTTTGCGATTAGTGCGAAATTTTTGTTTGGGCTCCTCGCGCCATCATATAAGCCATAAAGTCAATTTTAGATTTTTATTCACATAATAATTTTGTGTTGTCTGTACACGATGTGGCTGCCTTAAAAAAATTGTTACATTTACTAGGTTAAGGATTTTTGTTAGAATTAAGTATCAGTGTAATAATTCCTGGTGGTCCAAATAAATAAATAAATTCGACGTGTATATTTTTTTTCAATGTATGATCACGCATAACTTTTTACTGAGAACTCCGATTTTGATGATTCTTTTTTATTGGAAAGGGTATACCCCGAGGGTGGTCCCATTTAAATTTGAAAAAATAATTCCTACCCTAAGGGTAGGAAAACTGGAAATTATTGTTGATTTACTCACTAATTGTGATCAATGACCACGCATTACTTCGTAAAAAGTGATCCGATTTTGATGATTCTTTTTTTATTGGAAAGGGTATACCCAGAGCGTGGTCCCATATAAATTTGAAAAAACAATTCCAACCCTATAGGTACAAAAACGGGGGATGATTGATAATTCACTCACTGATTGTAAAATTAAGACAAAAAAATATAAAATAAAAACTTTTTAACAAAAAATTGAACCGCCGAAAAAACTAAAAAGCAAATCACTGAAAAGTTAAAAATAATACAAGAATAGGTACAGACAACATCACACTTATATATTGAAGTCGGTGACAAATTTTAACACTTTCCAGGAGATCATCGTTTGGCACCGACTTCAATATAGAAGTGTGATGTTGTCTGTACCTATTCTTATATTATTTTTAACTTTTCAGTGTTTTTGCTTTTTAGTTTTTTCGGCGGTTCAATTTTGTACCTAATGCTTATGCAGATAGTTAATTCAAATAACTTTCTAGTAAGAGCAAGCAACTCCTATTTATAGAATTTAATCCAACAATAAAGCACAAGACAAACATCTGAAAACATGTTGAAATCATAAAACAAAGAACGCATGGAGACTAGAGCTGTGCAAATATTCGTGCAAGCTGGGAGAGGCGACACTCGAGACGTTAGGAATCGATGTGACAATGAATCGGTAATGTTCTTGTTTGTGCACCACTCAATGCTGGCAACCCTCAGACGACGACACGTCAAGGTTTGAGGCACCCTGGCAATATACCTTTAGGTATAAGAAAGGGTTGGATATATCGAAACTGATAAAACATAACTGGGTCCATGAACAAACAGTACGGAACGGGTACCTCAGACACCTTTTGTCCTGTAGTTCAGGCGGCAAAACTGGATTCGTTGAATAGGATATCAGCTGATCTATAAGCAATAGTACGAGAATAGTTTGATGAGGTACATGCTATTAATAGCTGACAATGGACAGCAGGATAGCGCACCGCACACAGCATACCGCACTTGCACCGGAGCTCAGAGATCGCGGACGATCAATTAAGGGGTGCGGTCCATAATCAGACAACAGTGCAAACGTTTGCATGTATGCAAACAACCCGTTCAAATTGTTTACACTGCTCACGGGCGTAAGCACTCAGATCAATTTTGGACCGAGCTTTCGATCTGTGAGTCTGTCAAGTTGACCGTCAATGTCATTAAAAAAACAAAATTGTAGGGAGGGATGTATTGTGCCTCCAAAATCTTTACATAGCACATCTTATTTATTGTATATAATCTAATGAAAAAGTAAATCAACCAAAAAAACTTCGCGAGTTCTCTACCTCTTTCCTGTTAGCACTGTCAGCATTAATCGGTGATGTCATCGATTATGTCATACCGCTTACAAATGCAAGCAATTTTGGACCGCCTGTTTGCGTGCAAATAGCACATTTGCACTGATATTAAATTTTGCACCGCATTCAAGATTTTGCCTCTTAAAAATACGGCTTATCACACGCTACATCTGATGTATCGCGTGTAAATATATAACAACATACCTAACAAACTACAAGACATAAAGGCTTAGTTAGTGGTAGGGCTTCTGAGCCCTCCTGGCTGACTACCACCGACTTAGCTAAGTTTGTCGCTATAATAACAATGTTAATAGCATTGTTGTGTTCCGACAATTAGAGGTAAGATAGCCAGTTCCTCAGTTGTTGAGGAGTCCAGGTAAAGCTCGTTTCCACCTTCGGCCTTATCGTCTCTTACCATCAGGCGAGATGAAGGCCAGGAGCTTTCCTGTTATAAAAGGAATCCAATAAATTCCTAAAATTATTAAAAACATATCTCATTCAAAAAACTTACTATAGTCTAGAAGAATTCTTTGCAGATAATACAATAAATAAAACAACATAACGGAATAGAATAATTATTTACTGCTATTAGCATCACTTACATAAATATCTTAGAATAATAACACATAGAAGGATAGCCCGGTACAGAGCGCGATGATTAAAGTGAAGCAAAAATGACACCGCTGTGTGAAGTGGCTTACGCGTAAAACACGCACACTACGATAAAAACAGTACGGAGCTGCCGGCGTAGTGAGCCATATATGGCTCACATTTGGTTGCAGCAAATTGTGCGCACCGGTTCTGTGTTATTATTCTAAGATAATAGGCTAGATGACAAAATTTTTTTTTGCTTTAATAGAAGCTCATTCATATAATAAACAGAAAGAAAAAATCGGTTGTCGAATAACTATAAAAACAACCAAGATATAAGGTATTAAAGATTTTTCTCCATCCCTCTCTAGCAAAACGGCAATTTACAAGGAGTTTATATGGCCGTACTCAACAATGACGTCACGGCTGATGTCGGATCTCTCTGTCTAATCGCCTTCAAATTAACAACTTAATATGCTTGTATCTAATGTATTTCTAAGCCGATTTCAATTCTGATTTCACAGGACTGCATCTTTTTCCACGGTATTTTAATATTTAATGACGAGACGTAAAAATTAGATTTCAGTCATCATCCCAATTATGTTTGGACAATATTCTAGATAGAACGTCAATGGCGTTGTGGTCTCGGCACTGGTCTGTGCCCTCAGTAGAATCGGGAGGCCCG
This sequence comes from Schoenobius gigantellus, assembly GCA_963935595.1. Taxonomy (NCBI): domain Eukaryota; kingdom Metazoa; phylum Arthropoda; class Insecta; order Lepidoptera; family Crambidae; genus Schoenobius; species Schoenobius gigantellus. Next base: position 563,150 of record OZ012561.1, on the reverse strand, counting down.
CGATCGATCCTGCCATGTACCAATGTGTTTTTCGTTTCACGAATTTCATATGTACATTTATCTGACGCTCCTACAGTGAAGGAAATACATCGTGATGAAACCTGCATACACCTGCGAAGTAATTCAATTCAAAGGTGTATGTGAAGTGAACCAATCCGCACTGGGCCAGCGTGGTTTAACTAAGGCTTAATCGCCCTGGGCCTTAGTTAAACCACGCTGTAAAGTGGGGACGTATATGAGCTGTGATGATGATAATGATGATTTGTCTGACGCTCCTGAAAGGAAAACATCGTGAGGCGACATGCATACATCTGCGAAGAAATTCAAAGGTGTATGTGAAGTCAACCAACCCGCTCGAGTGCCTCGGTGCAAACATATATTAGCTGTGAAAATAATGACACACACAGTAGTTAACACTAACATTAACGGAGACGCAGCTATAGCATTATAACAAAAGCTTTTAATAGCGAATTGTACCAGTGCATGCATTGTGGTTGGCTTCGAGCAAAAGAATGGCAGGGATACAAATTGCGCCAGAGATTGGGCTAATCTGAGCGTTTAATCCAAAGCCATATTAATTCACCGGACGCCGCCCGCCCTGGAAGTTGGCGTTCAGTCGCGCGACGTATTTATTTACAAGATTTACATTCTTCTATTAAAACTTTGCTAGCGCTACTAGTGTTTTCAAGTTTACGACGTTATCTTAAAATGAAGAGTTTTAGTTTTCCAAGTTTAAACGTGCAAGCTTGTAAATACCTCAAGAAATATTTCTTTTCTTTAAATGGTGATTAAAATTATAAATTAAAAAATCCGGCCAAGCGCGAGTCGTACTCGGTAGGATTTATGACGTATTAAAAAAACTACCTACTAGATCTCGTTCAAACCAATTTTCGGTAATAATAATAATAATAATAACCTTTATTTGTGGGTCATAGGTAGGTCATCAATTAAGAGATGGAAGCATGCAAAAACAGTTCAGCTATGACTTACTGCGAAGTATACAAATTAAGAAAATAATTTACAATTAATTGATTAATATATCCGTTCATTATATAAAATTATAGTCATATTATTACAGAAAAATGTCATAAATTATTAATCCATATACATTCTAATCCAACAATATTCTATTCTTATAATTATGGTCAATGAAATAATAAATGGTCAATGAAATATTAAATGTTAAATGCAATTAATGTCAACGTTATACAATTAAAAAAATATGTCGTCATAATTGAAGAATTCAAGGGCAGCAGTAATAACATTTTAAATAAATGTACATTTCAATTTGGTTAACTATACTACAGTATCTATGCAATAAAACGGGTCACTATTTTTTTTTGTCATCAAGAAATTCTGTTAAAGATAAAGATAAAGATAAAGATATTTTTATTCACTAAACATGTGTAAAACATATTACATTAGGTCATATGTATAGATATTATTTTTAGTAGCTAGTATCACCATGTTTTGCCAGCACTGGCGTGTAAAATAAATGAAAAGTAATGTCTATTTAAAGTGAACCAAGTATAACATGTCAATTGTTGCAATAATTTAAATTTAAAATAAAAATAGCCAAAATTTTAAACAATACAAAGTCAAATCAATATTATGTCAATCAAATAAAATTATAAACAATAACAATACATTAAATTATTAAAAATTTGTCACTCAAAAAATCTTTAACGCTGTAGTAGCATTTGTCAAGTAACAACCTTTTAAATTTAATTTTGAACATATTGGTGTTCAGCTTCTTGTAGCTCTGAGGAACTTTGTTAAATATTTTTGGTGCCATGCAAACTACGCTATTACTCAATAATCTTGTTTTGGCTGAGTGCAAACAGAGTCTATCTTCATCACGTCGGTTTCTAGTAACTATATCTGATAATTTTGGAAATAAGTGCGGATTACATTTCACAAACAAAGCTACCTCGTATACATATAGTGACGGAAGTGTTAAAATTTTATGCTTCATGAATAGGGGTTTACAACTGTCAGTAATCTGAAGCCCAAACATAGCCCGTATGCATCTTTTTTGGGCTTTAAATGCTAAATCTTTGTTGGTAGAGTTCCCCCAAAAGATTATACCATATCGTAGCACTGATTCAGCCAACCCATGATAAGCTGTGAGTAGGGCGTCAATGTTGATAATTGTTGAGAGCTTGTGTAAAGCAAACGCAGTACTACAAATTTTTTTATTTATTTCGTCAATATGATTTTTCCAATTTAATCTTTTATCTATATGTAAGCCAAGAAATTTTGCGTTATCGACTGCTTCTACAGTATTACCTTGGTATGAAACTTCTATATCCGGATTCTCTGATCTTTGGCTAAAGTGCATAACGTGAGTTTTATTAATGTTAATTTTCAAATTATTGTTGTTAAGATATAAAATTATTGATGTCAGTGATTCGATTATGTCAGATCTATAATTATGAATGTCATTGCATTTTAGCGTTATAGTGCTATCGTCAGCAAATAATGTCATGGGATGATTAATAGTATTCGGCAAATCATTAATGTACACGATAAATAAAAGGGGGCCTAAAACACTACCTTGAGGAACACCAAACTCGATATTGCGCTCGTTAGACGAGTAAGTTTCCTCAATTTTCTTTTTTATGTCTAACCTAGTTAGTATGGTTTTTTGTCGACGATTACTTAGATATGACTGAATTAAATCCGACACGTTTCCTCTTATTCCATAAGCGTCAAGTTTCTTGATTAAAATTTTATGGTCTACGTAGTCAAAGGCTTGTGTCATGTCACAGTATATAGCACATATAGGTGTTCTTTGATCAACATGAGTTATTATATTTTTATAAAAGTTATAAATAGCCATATTTATTGTTTGATTTTGGCGAAAACCTTTTTGCTCCTTACAGAAGATATAATTTTTTTCTAAGTAGGCATTTATTTCACTGTAATAGTATTTTTCAAAAATTTTTGAAAATATAGAGATCAACGCTATGGGCCTATAGTTTTCCATTGATTCTTTATTGCCTTTTTTAAATATTGGTTTAACAATAGTCATTTTAAGTTGTTCTGGGAAGATACCTTCTTGAATACTGAGGTTTATAATGTGACTTAAGTGATGGCAAATGTACTCATTTACGGCTTTAACTATTTTTGTTGAAATGTCATCATATCCGACACTACTTGTGTTTTTTAAACTTTTTATTATTTTATAGACATCTTGTGGAAGACTCGGAGCCATGAACATGGATTTTTGTCTGTAAAGAAAATTACCTTTTTTACCATAATCTTCTAATGGTTTTACTTTGTCTATGAAATAGTTATTAAAAGAGTCTGCTATTTGTGAGGGACTATAGACGTAATTATTATTTAATTTTATTTTAGAGATAGGTTCCTTTGGTACATTCAGTCTATTATTATTGATCATTTGCCACGTAGTTTTAGATTTATTACTAGAGATTTTAATTTTATAGTCATTTTGAGCTTTTTTTGTAAGTCTTACTAGCTTTTTAAAAAGTTTTGAGTAGTTAGTATAATTTAATTTATTAGCTTTAGTGGGTTTCAACCTAAATTTCCATAACAGATCCCGTTTCCTTTTGCTACATATTTTTAGCCCCCGTGATATCCATTTCGGCTTGTTAATAGTATTTATTTTGATTATTTTCTTTGGAAAGCAGAGATCATAGAAAAGTTTGAAGTTCTCCCAGAAATGATGGTATGCCATAGTAGGATCATTAGAATTGTATACTTCTGCAAAACTGAGGTTTTCAATACAATTTTTAAATTTTTGTATATTTTCTGAGCTATAATCGCAAATTTTTTTGCGCCAGAATTTTAACTTCAATATTTTTTTGACAGGAAGCTTTATTAATTGAGCTGTGTGGTCAGATAGACCAAATTCTAACACTTCCGTTTTACAGTTTCTATTATAATTGTGTGCAAAATTGTCAATACAAGTCATACTAGCTATTCTGGTTGCTTGTTTTAATGATAATCTTAAGTTATAATTTAATAATAAGCATTCTAGGTCCGTAGTAGTCTTATTATTTTTTAACATGTCAATATTGAAGTCACCGGTTATTAATACATTATTACATTTAATTCTATTCACATGCATTAAGACTTTCTCGAGCTTATCAAAAAATAAATTTAAATTACTTTTGTTAGGAATACGATATAAACACACTATGATAATTTTATAATTAATTAATTCAATTGCACAGCATTCGAATACATTTGCAACGGATATATTTTTAACTTCCGAAAGCTCTCTCCATTGATGTTCTTTCTTCACAAGAATACACACTCCTCCCCGTTTACTATTTTTTCTGCAAAAGCAATCTGCAAGTGTGTAGTTGGGTAAGTTCAAGTGGATTTCATGTCCTGCCATCATGAAATGCTCTGAGATACATAGAACATCTACACTTATATGTTTTTCTAATAGTTCCTCCAGATTAATCTGGAGAGCGTCAGATTTACTAATCAATCCAGCAATGTTTTGATGTAGGACATGGAGGTATCTATTCTCGAAAAAACAACGGTTCCAACGTCGGTGTGGAGTCTAGGGTTGCTGTTCTTGATGAGCTTCCAAGAGTTTCCTGCTGTATAGTTTGTATTTCAATTGATAAATTTTCCATTACATTTTTTATTCCTTTATTATTTATCTTTCCTGTCTTAAAAGATAACATGTCATAGGTTAGGCTTCTATTAGAGTCAAATATGTAAGCATATTTATGTGTGAATGCATCCATACTTAGCATTGTATTGAAGTTTTCTATTCTGCAGTTGTAAATATTGGCTCCACATATGTATGTCGGCACGGCAATTATTATATTTGTATGTTGTAATTCTTGTAAATTATTATGAATCTCATGTATTAATGTAGTGAGTTTTTGAGAATATTTAAAATCTGATTCACCAATAAAAATTATACAAAAATCGCATTTTGTGAAACCATTTAGTTTAGACGTTAGTCCAGCCAATATTTGTTTTATACCTGCATCTGGCATTATGTAGTGACAGAATGAGTGGTTTTTGCCTAAGTCGGTATCTTCAAGCCATCTTAAGAGATTTTGTTTATTATTGCTGCTAATAAAACAGAGCTTGCTGGTATTCTTGCTTAGTGTAGTTCCTTCCTTTACTGTCGTACGATGTGAATTCATTGATCTATCCATATTTGTTTTGAGTTTCTTATTTTGCTCCTTCTGGCCGTTAAAACATGTATGCGACGTACTATGAAGCTTAGATTGCAAAGTTTCTATTTCTTTCGTCAATAGGTTTATTTCCATTTTAGCATTGACTAATTCTTTCTGTAGTTGTCTAATTTTTTCATGTAAATATACAAAGTTATTATTACTTTCTATTGATGAATTGAAACTATCATTCGACAAATAGGGTTTGCTAGGTATTGGTGTTGACTGGTTGGTATGCCCAGAGTGTTTTCTATTTTTCTTGTGAGATAGTTTAGGAGTATTCCTTGAACTTATTGAACTTTGGCAAAAGCCCTTTAAAGTAGTTATTTCATTTGTTAATTTACATACCGATCTCTTCAGTTCATTATTTTCAATTATCGTGTTCTCCAACTCGTTCTGTGTGCTCGAAAGTTCTGACATAAGTCGTTCATTATTCTCTTGTAGCTCAATCATATCATTGTTCAGTCCTGTTATGCATTCAGCACTCCTGGATAATCTTTCTGAGGGCGATAATGTTAGAAAAGACTCATTAGAGCTGTCGTTTCGCGTGAGTATTTGTTGCGATTCATAATTAAAGGAATCAAGGACTGTATTAATCGGAGATATATTTTTTGTAGTTTTAGGGGATAGTGGTTTTTTTCGCATCGTTATGTTAGAAGTGCTATCATTATCTTTCTTTATGTTTGACTTGAAATCACATAATGTACATCTCCAATTCTTCTTTGAATCGGTTCCCATTAGGCGATATAATTTTTCTGACAGGCCAATGCAATCAAATTCATACCTGTGTTTACATTTCTCACAACACACAGTAGTCTTTAAGTCGACTTGTTTTTTACATTTCTTACATTGCACTGAACTCAATGATTTATGGTCACTTCTGTTGTTATTATTAATTTTCATTTTACTGCTACCAGCCTTTGAAGCCATATTAAAAGCTGATTATTTGATAATTCAGTGATTGTAAACATTTACTGTCGTTCTGTACGTTGTAGTCTATTTTGTTATTGAGTTTGTAAACATACTTTTACTGCTATAGATAGTAGGCTGATACGAAAAGTTGCGTTACTCGTACTTAGATGGCGCTAGCTGCGCTCTATTTGTAAACGGACAGAATGATTCGCAATTTCGAGGTTATGCTTTTGCAAATTAGTGTAAAAGTTAGCAAAAATATTTTTTCACTGCTTTTTATTTTATTTGACTAACTTTAAAAACTTGGACTAACCTTCTTATTGCTCTGTTATATCTTTCAGCATCGTAGTTGGGATGTAGGACGACTTTTCTTATGTCATCCGTTAGATGTTATTTTCCAAAAATTTCGCTTGCAGTTTGAATGTTATGAGAGCGACAATATATCACTTTGTTTTTTGCACTTTTCTTCACAAAATTATGCAGTTTTTAGAACATAAAAGCTATTATTTATATTTTTAATTGGTCAAGTTGTACGGAGCCGATGTAAACAGTTGCACGGCAGCGCCCTCTCCATAGCGGACTTGTTACGCTATAATATGCTTTCTTTAACAGAAAGTTTTTAAGTTTATATTTAAAATTATCACTCTCTTTAATATCAGTGGGTAAAGCATTAAATATTCTAGGTGCCATATTGATGACATTATTATTAAATGTAGCGGTCTTTGCTGGAAACAAGCGTAGCCTATGATATCTTTTGTTGTTTGTGCAATTTTCATATAGATGCATATTTTCTTTCGGTGGAAGTTTGCATGGTAATGTACATCATATATTTTTTTAGTTTTATCATTCTCTTATTTTAGAAGTTACAGGGGGGCACCCATTTTACCACTTTGGACGTGTCTCTCGCGCAAACTATTCAGTTTAGAAAAAAAATGATATTAGGAACCTCAATATGATTTTTGAAGACCTATCCATAGATACCCCACACGTATGGGTTTGATGAAAAAAAATTGAGTTTCAGTTCTATGTGTAGGGAACCTGAAATGAAATGAAATGAAACCTCCAAAATTTATTGCTTTTTTCTATTTTTGTATGAAAATCTTAATGCGGTTCACAGAATACATCTACGGGTCGGGGGAGGCTTTTGGGATCAGGACCGCGGTCCCAAAAGCCCCCTTGGAATTTATTATTTAAATTGAGACGTCATTTGGGACCACGACAGTGGTCCCGATGGCCACCTTCAAAAATAATATTTATTTTAGGTGGTTCAGTGGGACCACAGTTTCAATTTGTATTTCTGTCGGGAAAGTACAGTCAAAGAAAAATAATTGCTTACCAAGTTTCAACAGTGTAGTTATTATAGTTTCGGAGAAAAGTGACTGTGACATACGGACGGACAGGCAGACAGACAGACATGACGAATCTATAAGTGTTCCGTTTTTTGCCATTTGGCTACGGAACCCTAAAAACAGCCAAACGCGTGTTGGATTCACGTACCGAAGGTCCTGTTAAAAACTTATCTAAGTAAGTTTCAACTATGTACATATTTACGGTTTTATGGTTCCGAGCATGTGCTACAAGACCTTGCTTCGGGTCAAATTTCATGATTCTAGGTAAACGGGATATTAAAGATTGTGATTCTCTTGTCAAATAGCAAATTATGATAAATGTGCGACATAAACGGTCATGGATATCTGTAATTACATGCATACGTATGATTTTACAGTATATTAGTATATTATTAGTATGTTTTTAGTAGTTTACTGGCATACGTATGATTTTTTAATGACTGAAAGAGAGCGTAGACCCGAGTATTTGATATAAATTTCAGCCTGATTCAGTCTTCTCGTCCCCGCTCCACTCCGACCCGCTAATGTGACGTGTTTTGTGCACATACCTCCTCCGCTCTGCAGGCTAATCCTGACAATGAGCGACCACTAAATCGAAACTAAATCTGCATACGACCAATTTTAACGCCACATGTCATTATCATGCCATAGAATAGCTGAAACGCAATATTAACGCGCTCTGATTGGTCGAACACAACAGTTTGGTTTACATATGTTCGGCTATAACTTAGCAGAATTGGGCCTCTGCTCAACCATTTCCACTAAAGCTGACCGGAGACAAGACGTGAAAATAACGAAATTCATTTGATGATAAAACTATTTGGACATGATGTCAACTCTACACTTTCTTTTGATTGATATGTTAATGAAGTCTTTATGTTAATAATGTGAACTGACACATCTAATCTTGTAATCGAACTTGAGCTCAAACTTTTGCTTTGAGTCAGCTTCCAATTGACAACTCTGAAACAAAACAGGGTAAAAATATCCTTTGCTGGTTTTCTTGCTGGCTATTTCCAGTATACAAGGTCTTCCGTCGTAGACTTGTGAACCAACCAATGCCGTAATTTCTTTGATGTGCAAAAGTGATTGTTATAATCCTATTTGAATAAAAGATATTGAATTGAATTGAATTAGGTCCGGTAGGCCGTTTGCTTATTTCTTTTGCTTGGATACAAAAGGTGCTCATAATCTACGCGGAGCTCGGAGGTTAACTACAGCTAGTACCGTCGGTTTCGGGCAATAATCCTACAATTGCGCGACAGAGCGGTACAATAAACAGCTTTCGCCGCCACCGGCGCCGGGACAGCGGCGCGGCGATGAAAGGTCACTTTAATTACAGAGGGCTCGTCAGCAGGAATTCTTTAACAAAATTTCACTAGGCTGATTGTGTGGCGGGACGGAACACGGACATAGAATTAAGTAGATCTATTATTTATTCTAGTCAGTCACGTTATGTTTTACTTTTATACTGTTCTCATTTTAGAATAAGGCTTAATCTCGCGTGATGAAAGTTGACAAGAACGTTGAGTTTGGAACGAGCTTTACAGCAAACAAAGAAGAATTAGCTATTTCAACAAGGTAATCTGTTGAAAAACAACAATCATATTAAAATTATACTCGAAACCTGTTACGATCTGAATACTGTCAAATAGTAAGTCTGTTACTATTTGACAGTATTCAGATCAAATATGGATCAAATATAGTTTTCATTCCTCATGCTCGGAAAGGAGCGTTTCCTTGATCTGAGTATTGGGAGGAAAACGCTAGTTCCCACCAGCGGGCGGGAAATTCTCATACTATTTACTTCCCTCCTTAGGGCGGAAAGTAAAATTTTAAAAATAGAACTGAATTAGGTTACGTACATACAATCTTTGGTACAATGATAATAAAAGTATTTGGCTGAATGGCCAGTAACAGGTAACGCGATGTGTTCCAAATTTAAAAATACCTGTGAAAAAGATAATTTTGGCGGGAGGGGAATCTGTTACGCTGTACCGAAATCTTGATTGTGTGATTTAGGTATTTAAGAAAAACAATGAATTCAAGCGATTCTGAAATTTCGGCTCCAGATTCAGTCACGAACGAAACAAATACAATACTCGAAAATCTTTTGCCAAAAATTTCAAAGGAAAGATATTTAAATACATATTCCGACTTTATGAAGTGGCGAGATGCAAGGAATATAAAATCATTTTCTGAAAATGTATTTCTTATATACTTTAATGAACTATCTCATAAAGTGCAGGCGTCTACGCTATGGAGCAGATATTCAATGCTTAAAAGTACACTAAGTGTAAAACACGATGTCGATATGACAAAATTCCATAAAATAACATCCTTCCTAAAAAGACAGTCTCAAGGATTCAAGAGTAAAAAATCTAAAGCTTTTACTTCTAACGAAGTGGAAAAAATTTTAAATGAAGCCCCTGACGAAATATATTTGGCAGTGAAGGTAATAATATATAAACTATAGCTATTTTAATATAAAAATGAGTGTCGTTCCGTTTCGTCTTTTCTCTGATAATCATGTACCTATTCTAGATATATATATTGACAAAATGGCAATAATACTGTATGGCTTATCTCTTAACCTGTTTATTATTTGAAGATAAATATGTACCTACTAACTATTATGTTTTTGACAGGTGGTATTGATAATCGGTATAAGCGGCGCGTGTAGAAGCTGTGAGCTCACAAATATAACAATTAACGACATCGAAGATCAAGGCCAGTTGTTACTTATAAAATTAACTAAAACAAAAACAAATATTGAGCGTACATTTGTAGTACGAGAACAGTTTACACATATAATAAAGAAATATCAAAAATTAAGACCTAATGGCATAAAAACTGATCGCTTTTTTCTTAACTACCAAAAGGGAAAATGCTATAAACAAGTGATCGGTAAAAATAAAATCTCAGGTATGCCGAAGCAGATAGCAACATATTTGAATTTACCTAATTGTGAACAGTACACTGGGCATTGTTATAGAAGAACGTCAGCAACACTGTTAGCCGATTCCGGAGCAAACATGACAATGTTAAAAAGACTTGGAGGATGGAAATCCAGTACAGTCGCAGAAGCCTATATTGAAGATTCTATACAAAATAAAACAAAAATTTCTCAGAAATTAACTGAAAGTATAAATTTACGCCCCAACTCGCCTCAACCAGACCGTACATCAAGGGACTCTCTGCCATGGATTTCTCCTTCTTTTCAATCACAACGGTCTCCTACTTTTACAGAAAACCAGCAAAGCCAAATTTCACATACAATATGTGACAACCTAAATATTCCACACAAAAATTTAAACATACAGTTCTCGAATTGTACTAACGTTACAATTAATTTTAAATAGGTTCTACTCATGTTAGGAGTATTTTTATTAATAAATTTTATAAGAAAAGCTATTTTTTATTTTCCTTGCATTCGAAATGAAAAGTAGAGTGCTACACACGGGTAAAAGGAATCAAACCCTACTCGGACTATAGCCGCCCTCGCTGCGCTCGGGCGTCTAACAACCTCGTAGGGATTGATTCCTTTCCACCCTTATAAAGCAATCTACTATTTCAATACAGTTGTCAAATATGGCGCACTTTCAGAGGTTATAAGTAGTTATGATTCGAAAATTGAATATTTTGCACAGAGATCTTTCTTTTAAGCGGTTATGACTTACTTTCAAGAGCTCGATCATTACTTTTGCAATTTCAGTTTTTAATCTATAAATCAATTTAAAAGGTTTAGAAGCAAGGTGTTTTTATACATAGAATAAAATTTGACTGGATTTTATATGAGGAAAAATGAATGACTCTGTACAAATAAATATCAATTTATCACACAACAAATGGAAAATTTCATAAAATGGCGAGTTTTTACAAGTGGACATAATTAAATTTATTAATTTTACATTTGTTTTTTTTTGTTTTTACTGTTTTTATTTGGTTTTTAACTATTATTCATAACTATGTTTAAAACGTCCTGTGACACACGGGTGTAAACTCGTAATATTAAAAACCCCCGCCTTCGGCTCAGGCTTGTTAATGACAGCTCGTTTGCAATAACCTACTTTCCACCCTTGTGTCACACTGTACTATTAATCTATACCGGTTATAAAAAGACGCCGCAATACTTAACGCGCATTCGGAAACGCGGTGAAGTCTACATTTTTGGTCACCCATCAAGGTCTTGACCTCGGTGAACGTTGCTTTACTTTAACTAACACTGAACGCATACGCTACTACTGGTGGAAGCTCCAACTACAAACAGGTGGGTTATAGTCTAAGAAAAAATCACAATCGTCTTCAAATTGACAACCATTGGACAGTTAACACAAGAATCTGCGCCGACATCCTTTCATAAAGAAGCGATGGATGGACGGCCACTGTCAAATTGTAAGCGATCGCTAACACATTTTTTCTTAGACAATAGCCCCCCTGACACACGCAATCAAATGCGGGCGCATGCATACGCTGCTACTGGTGGAAGCTCCAACAGCACTACTGCAGACATACGCAATCAGAGGGCCTATTACCGATCTCATGGTTTTGCAAATGATATCATATGATATCATAGTGCAGACCGTAAAATACGATTTCCGGTCAGATTTTTGATCATTTGTTCATTATTTAATGATGACATCATTGAAATTATGCCATAGTGATGATATCATTGGAGATCGGTAATACGAAATGCAGCATTTCATGACTTCTTTTTAACCGACTTCAAAAAAGGAGGAGGTTCTCAATTCGATGCGTATGTTTTTTTTTGTGTATGTTACGCGATTACGCCGCCAGTTGTGGACCGATTTTCTAAGTCAGGAACTGATGATGGGATCCCATGAAAATTGAGGGAAACACTAATTAAATACCAGCTCACCGAAGGTAAGCTGGTATTTAATTAGGGTTTCTTTCACTATAAAGATTTCATTCACAAAAAAGTTTAAAATAAAAAATATTTTACATAAAATAAAAACCGACTTCAAAAACATTGAATAGTTAAAAATAATATAAGAATAGGTACAGACAACATCACACTTCTATATTGAAGTCGGTGCCAAATTTTAAGATTTTCTAGGAGATCATCGTTTGGCACCGACTCAATATAGAAGTGTGATGTTGTCTGTACCTATTCTTATATTATTTTTAACTTTTCAGTGTTTTTGAGTCGGTTTTTATTTTTCTTAAATTTATACCATGTCATACGATGAAAGATCCATATTTGGCCTGCAGAGGCGGATCGCTTGCGTCTTCTATACCATCTATATCCGCGAGCAGGAGCTAACGAGCCTTCGTTAGGCGACAGGCGCCTGCAAAAAACGCCGCCCTAATTGTTCATTATCGTAGTAATGAGCGTGTCCGCTAATTGGCGCCGCCCCTGACGCCGTGTGACGTTTTGGATACATTCGGAATTGCCAGTCAATGGTCACATCAAAGGACACACAATTACGAAGATAACATCATTTCTGGTGCAGGATGTCGTTGGGTTTTGGAGCTGTTGATTAGGACCGCCTGTAATCATAAAGTAATGAATGTTAACATGGTATCAAAATAATATTACACAAACCAATCTTAAAATAATACTAAGGTACTTTATAATTTGTTCTTGCTTTTATTTTTTTTGTTGCCATAAATATTTCTATAAAATGTAGAAATTAAAATGCACATGCGGGTTTTCTTGTACTAACCAGAGTGCGGAGGCGCGCTAGTTTCGCGAGCGAATATCTTTTTTTACATACGACAAGGAAACTCTTGGTCTCCCCTGCCTGATAATAATATTTATTTATTTTTCAATTAACTTAGCATTTTTAAAGAAAATGCACCATGCGTAAAAATTGACAACTTTGCACACTAGCCTTTTTTTGCGGGGAAATGCGTAACCGCACGGTACCCGCCGTTGGCTAGACGGCGAGCGTGTGTGGGGCTCTCCCGGCAGAGTACCAGGCCTACCCACTGAAACCCCCCGGTGTTCTCCCTGCCCTTATGGGCGCGCTAGCACAGAATAGATAATAGTACTACGTACAGAACGGCCACTCACCTCCCCGCACTCATTTCAAATACCTCGTCCTACCCGGCACTTTGCTGTAGACACATTGATTTACTACCAAACGTAGATACAAAAACGCGCTTGAAATCTGTCACCTAATCGACTATACATTTGTACGCTGTTAAATAGGTAGTTGAATATGCACACCCGAAATAAAATTACCATAAAGAAAGTACCGTATTTATCGAATTCAGCCTTATTCTTTATTATTACGGCAACTATTTAAGTACAACCGTGTGCAGTTACATCATTTCATACCTAGCCACATTAAACTTGACGTTTTATTAATGCTACAAGAAAATATCAACTTTATACTTTCATACATAATGCTCAAAAATGCTTATCGCGTTGTCGCTCCAACGCATGGAAAAGAACTGCACGAGGCCCGATTGGGCAGTTCTTCACCGGCCCACTTTTCGAACGTTCATGCATTATCTACGTTTGGTAGTAAATCAATGTGTAGACATCACTGACACATAAACAAGGCGCGCGCGATTGTTCGGACGAGTAGACGCGAGCGCCCGGCGATAACAGAGACAGCGCTATGCGGGTGAAAGAGAAAGCAGTCGCTGCACTTCCCGCGTCATTTCGATTGATAACCGCGCACTCAGCCCTACCAGATTCCACGCACACATTTGCACGTGTACGAACGTCATTTGTTTATGTAGTAGTAATGGGTAATTGATTTGCGAACGTTGTATGGAGTGTCCGGGGTGTGGCGCTAGGTAAGGTCCACACTGCGACTCCACTACCCACGCGCCCGGGCAAGGGGGGATTGCCCGAGAACACCAGGGCAATCCCTGCATAACACTTGACCTATGTAAATTGGGAAAGTCAGTGTCGATTAGTGAATTGTGTTTCCAGGTCAGTTTTATTGTTTTTTTTTACATAAATAAAAGAGCTTCATTTTTTTTTAAATCAAGAGGCAAATTCAAATTCTTTATTTACTGTAAATAGGGTTACATTTCACAATTTTGTGGGTGTTAATTAAAGTTAGCGAGCTTACTGCCTATTTAGCTATTAGTTTATAGCATGCAAATGTCAATATTTTATTTTATGTACAATTTTAATCAATTAAAGTTATACATGTCTACGATTCATTACAATTCTATGTCAGGTATTATTTATTTTCAATCATTCATCAATAATATTCAATATATTCTACAGGAAATATTATATTTAAATATACACATAATGTTAAGCCTTATGTTTGAAAAAATCTTTAATTGAATAAAAACTCTGTTCAATTAGCCATTTCCTCAAAACAATTTTAAACCTGCTGAAGGGTAGCAGCTTTATTGCTTCCGGTATTTTATTATAGATTTTGATGGCCATTGCATAACCATTCTTATTGAATCGTCTAGTTTTTGGAATTATATTTAAAACAAGCTAAGCGATTCACTCGGAAATATTCCCTCTTTACTGTGAAAGGTGATCAGTATCCAGCGCTTATGTCATAACATCCCCAGAGGCCTGCACAGTGCACATCCAGCGCCCACACAATTAAACAAGCCGCGCCAAATGAGCTGGCGTTTAAACACGGTCGCGCGGTCGGTCCGTGTGAAATTACTGCCGATGCAATTTGTACTCATTCATTCACAGCGACATTGCGGCTGGTCCTCACACCATATCTATACTTACTAATATTATAAAGCTGAAGAGTTTGTTTGTTTGTTTGTTTGGTTGAACGCGCTAATCTCTGAAACTACTTGTCCGAATTGAAAAAATATTTTTGTATTGGACAGTCCATTTATCGAGGAAGTCTTTAGGCTATGTAATATCACGCTACGACCAATAGGAGAGGAGCATCAATGAAAAATGTTGCTTATACGGGAAAAATATAGAAGATATAAGTAACTAAGAACGAGTTGAAGTCTTTTATAAGGCGAAACATAGTTCGCGGGCACAGCCAGTTATACCTGGTTATTTTTCCAGCAGGAGCCAAATTTTGTGTGCTTGTTCAGACAAGCAAAATGAATATCTTTTACTATGGGACCAATCTCGGAATCGCGAAAAAAATCAGCTGTTCCATACAAATGTTCAACATCCACTGAACCTAAATGTATGGAACAGCTGATTTTTTTTCGTGATTTCGAGTTAGCGAAGAGGTCGAGTGATCGCCTACTGCGCAACGGGTCGCGGCCGCGGGTTCGATTCCCGTACGGGACAAATATTTTGTATGACCTACAGAAATTTGTTCCGCTCTGGGCGTATGTGCATGTGAGATTCTATGGTTGTAACTGCACCCACGACACAGGAGAAAAATCCTAGTGTGGAGCGACGTTTTTCAAAAAAAAAAGGAAAATCAGATGAAATCAATGTAGTAAAACAACATGGCGGGCATAAAATACTTAAATGAAAATTAGAGATTACACTTAGACTGTGTCTATTTTTTATGTATTATCATAACAGCTAATATACGTCCCCACCGGGGCTCGAGCCTACCTTAAGTTAGGGTGTTTAGGTCTTCCTCGCTGACCCAGTGTGGATTGGTCGACTTCACATACACCTTTGAATTACTTCGCAAATGTATGCAGGTTACCTCACGAAGTTTTCCTTCACCGTAGGAGCGTCAGACAAATGTATACATATGAAATGCGAAAAACGAAAAACACATTAGTACCTGGTGATCTCGAATCCCGGACCACCCGTTTAGAAGGCAAGTGCCGAGTCTACAGCACCACCGACGCTCGAGAAACGAATAGTCTAGCTAAATTGAAAAACATACACCAACCTCCCGCGACATATACACTTTGAAAAGTAGGTAATAATTCTTATATGCATTTTATCCATTGCGCCAGGGAACCGCTAAAAAAAACTTAAATGACAGGTATTTAAAATACAAAATGCAGTATCCAAAATAATGTATTGTAAATACAAAATATATTTAGTTAACTTTTTTAAACCTATGGAACAATACTTTATATAGGTTTATTATGAATTGAAGCAGAAATTTCCTTTAACAAAATTAATTCCTAATTATTGTAATAGTATGTAAATACTTACACGGTATTTCAAGAACACGAAACGCCTTACAGGTAAATTAATGTATATAGCAAAACTCGACAATTCGATTAATCGAACTGATAAAGAAGACAAATCTCTCAGTATCAAATCTCAAAGTATAAGTACTGGGGATGCTTCAGAGAAACAACTCACTTAAAATTATTAAAATCACAAACAGAAAGAAGTAGGCAGGTACTCACAACCTACGTCTGAACAGAACTCGCACAATTTCCAGCAAATATCTTGTTAGAGGAAATAGAAAATACTTGGTCATTTCTGCGGAGCCCGGACGCGGGGGTCGCTGCAGCGAAACTATGTCGGCTTTGACGACAAACTTCGTTCTGTTCTCATCTAAGTCTCACGTAATGAAGCTATTTATTGCTTACTAGTGACCATCGCATTCTTCAGATGCGGTTGATTAAAATCTATATTACCAGACTGACGGGAAAATTCTCAAATTTCGCAAGCTATCAGCTTTTCAGCCATTTCCTTAATGAACTTTGATCCGTCAGCGCTCTGGCACGGTGTCACGTGACCTGATAAAATTTCAACAGGAGCCTCCTCAGAGATAGGGCTGGAGACGCATTTTTGAATCATTAGAAGTGACAAGAATCATCATCATCACAGCTCATATACGTCCCCACCGAAGGGCACGAGCCTACCCTAACTAGTTAGGGCGATTAGGCCTTAGTCAAACCACGCTGGCCCAGTGCGGATTGGTTGACTTCACATACACTTTTGAATTACTTCGCAGGTGTATGCAAGTTTCATCACGATGTTTTCCTTCGCCGTAGGAGCGTCAGATAAATGTAAGTACATATAAAATCCGTGAAACGGAAAACACATTGGTACATGGCAGGATCGATCGCGGGCCTCCCGATTCTACTCGGGGCACAGTCCTGTGCCGAGGCTACAGCGCCACCATAGCTTCACTTCGAACAATTCGAGCACGAATACAAATCATGTGCGAAATTACATTCTACTGTCCCCAATTTTAAAGATTTTTGAATCACTCGAATTCAGTGTTGTAGTTATTACCAATTCTACACTAAATTTCGTTTCACGCAAAAAAAATAAAAACCCGGTACCTATTAAGAGGATTGTGAAGCTGTAAATTTTCATACAAAAAGCGATAACGCTTTTCTCCCTCTTGATATAGTCCAATTTTCATAATTTTTGTAAATGTTGTAGATATAATGAAGATCTAGGTTTGTACGTTTTGATTTTGAAGAAATATTACTCAGAATATAAATTATTTGCATCTAAATATCTATATTTTAGACTTAAAAGCTACCTCGAGAATTTTTATCTTTATTGACTAAATTATACTGAATTAGAAAAAAAGTAAAACGTACAAACATAGATTAAGGTATACTGAATGTTATGAGACAAAAAGTGTCTAATTTCGTAAAGGTTTAGGGGGGTAAAACAGTTATCACCCGAAACAATATTTCAGCAAGAAATGTAGGCACTTGCCTCGGACTTTCAACTCTAAGCGGTGTGCAACAAGCTGCATTTTTGAAAGTGCATACTCGAGCCATGAATTGGCACTTCACAGTCCTCTTCGTCACTCGTTAATTCCAGAAACCGGCGATGAATTGCATGTAAAATGCAATGTATATACGTTGCGTATATTCTACTAGTAATAATTAAAGACGAATGGGTTCCACTCGCTGCAGAATTGACCGAAATATTTTTTTGTTATACAACTAATTTAACAGGAAGCATACTGCCCACCTATAGTATAATCTTGTGAGATTCGCAGCAAATCTGCAAAAGGTAGGACGGAGGTACCCAAGCAGTCGAACCTGGTACAGAGTCCCTCAGCAGGCGTAGCACGGGCTGCCAGGACTCGAGTCACGCATTATCTCGAAATTTCAGTGACATAATCTGTATGTCTTAAAGAGTAGCACGGTGGCGTGTATTTAGTGTGACTGACGTGATAAACTTTATTCCGAACAAACTACATATATTCACCCCTTGATTGTGTAACAATAATCTATCGCGATTGCTTTCGATTTTGACAGTCAAAATGCATCCATCACTTTTTTTATCAAACAGTCGACACAGAGTCTTATAAATACTGACGCCGCAATGATTGGCAATTCAAAACAATCGTGATTCGATCGAGATCCAGATTTTTCTTAGACAATAACCCCCCTGGTTATTTAATTTAATTAAGGGCCGATTTTTCAATAGTCAGATAACTCTTAACTGTTGAATAAATATGGCGATCTGACAGATTTTCTATACAATAGCTGTCAAACCATCATATTTATTCCACAGATAAAAGTTAACTGACGATTGAAAAATCGGCCCTAATACGTCTGTCTTCCTCCATAAAATTAAAGTTCGGGATAACTCCCTTTGTGAATGTGGTCTAGCGGAAGGCACCTTAGACCATATTTTCTTTGAATGTATTAGATATAAAAGTAAATTAGATGTTTATAAATCACTGACTAATGTAAAAATTCCCCTCCCTATTAACTTTGCATATTTATTAACTTTGGGTTCATGTGATGTCCTATATGTACTTATTAAATTTATTAAATCTAATAATATCCAACTGTGACGTCATCTTTGTTTGTATTTCAGGTTGCGGTTGTATGCTAACTTGGGTTAACTTATTTATCACACAAGTGGATTATCTCTGTCGGTTTGAACATATTTTTCTCCAAACACATGCTAAGTTAAGTCGCTGGCAGAATTGTTGTCAAAAAGATAACACATTGCCATAATTAAAAGAAGAAGAATAATAATAGTGATGTGGTCATCGCGCTGATCAGACAGTGTGGTGCGGTCATCTCCCTTAGTCGTCTATTAGGCGATTAACACATTGCCGCCGCATCCCGCTGCGGTGTACGGAGGAACGAAATCCGCATGCGGCTGCGGCGGCACGGAACCGTGCCACCGTACGGTTTGCTCCGTATCACCGTCCGGAGCTGGGGTCACGACGCACCGCGTCACCGCATTATCTATGTCGAGATCTTTACGCGTATGCACGTCCATTCTACGTAAAAATCCGTACGACACTGCGGCACAGTGTGACATACCCCGCGAACCGCACCGCGTCACCGCCCGGGAGTGCGGTACTGCCGCGCGCGCCGCACACTCGCACGGAGATGCGGTGTGAGTGTTACACCCTGCGGTTTTTGTATACAAATTAAGATTCTTCAGTCAAAATTAAAAACCGCAGCACCGCACACCGGAGTGGTGTCCGGTGCAATGTGTTATGCGCCTTACATACACCAGAAGAAGCGGCGACACACGTATTCCGAATTCGTCACCGCACGGAACCGGAACGGAGCGTAGGTAACAACCAATATTTTCCAATGGGCTCCGAATGCTGACTAAATTATCGTATCTTCAATATTCCGTTCGCCATTTTTCTTCCCTCCCTCGAGCGCCGTAAATAAACAGAGCAATATTGTTTTACAGAAATATCGGGTGAATATTTTTACGTCACGTGCTCGATGGCACGTGCTATTTGCGGCCATGATCATTTGAGACGTGGATGTGGCTTTCGATGCAAAGGTTCTAGAGCATTAAATTACTCTCTGTTTCTGGAAATGGTGTCGTTATTATTTGATACAAGATCAAATGATCGCTGGCTTGAAATAAAAATAATTCTACTAAAGTAATATAGAGTTACAAATTGATTCCGAGGGATGGAATGAGATAGCTAAATGTCAATTTTGCTGTAAAAACCAGCCTTGTTTTTGTATACAAATAAGTTGGCAAACAATCATACTGCCCACCTGATGGTAAGTGGTAACAGTCACCTATATTACATGTGGTTCCTGTGAAATTCGCAACAAATCTGTAACCCCCACAAGAACCACAGTGTACGTTGCCAACTTGTGACATAAGATTTAAAGTTACACTCATGATAATAATGAGTAAAACATATTCGGTGTTACTACAAAAAAAGTTTAAACACTGTCTAAAGTTAGACACTGTTTAAACATGATGCTGTTTCAGTTTTTCGTTATATAGCGATAGCATCAAGTTTAAACAGTGTCTAACTTAAGACAGTGCTTAAACATTTTTTCTAGTAACACCGAGTGTTTCCGGTACTGGTGCTTTGTTTCGAATAATATTTTGAACATAAGCTTCAAAATATAAACAGTTTGACATATTTTTTTATATAAGGAGCTTTTATTGAAAAGAGGTCACACACAACACAAGTTGTAGTTAAATTCAGTTGTAATATATTAGATTTAAGTGGTGTGAATTATTTAAAAAAAAACACAATAGTCATGGTACCCAGTAATTTTACTGCCATATCTCACCCTTCAAACCGCAACACGGCAATGCAAACTGCTGATTTGCGGCAGAAATAGGTAAGTGCGACTTGGGCTTGTGCACGGTGCACAAGTCCGAGTTGCGAAAGTACAAACTTATCTATATTTTTTATACAGCCTCCGTGGTCTAGTGGTTGAGACCACCGGGTATTGATTGGGGGTACGGGGGTTCGATTCCTCATGGGGACAGAAGTTTTTCTGCTCGGTTTGGTTGGTGGTAGGGCTCCTGTACCCGTCTGGCTAGCCACCACTGTCTCACTTAAGTTTGCCGCCATAATAGCAATATTAATAGCGTTGTTGTGTTCCGACAAAAGAGGTAAGATAGGCGCATAACACATTGCACCGGACACCGCTGCGGTGTACGGAGGGACGAAAACCGCATGCGGCTGCGGCGGCACGGAACCGTGCCACCGTACGGTTTGCTCCGTATCACCGTCCGGAGCTGCGGTGCACGACGACGCCCCGCATCACCGCATTATCTATGTTGAGATCTATTACGCGTATGCACGTCCTTTCTACGCAAAAATCCGTACGATACTGCGGCACAGTGTAGCATACCCCGCGGACCGCACCGCATCACCGTCCGGGAGTGCGGTGCCGTCGCGCGCGCCGCACAACCGCACGGTGATGCGGTGCGAGTGTGTTATACCCTGCGGTTTTTGTATACAAATTAAGATTCTCCAGTCAAAATTAAAAACCGCAGCACCGCACACCGGAGCGGTGTCCGGTGCAATGTGTTATGCGCCATAGCCAGCTCCTCAGTTGTTGAGGAGTCCAGGTGAAGCTCGCTTCCACCTCCGGCCTTATCGTCACTTACCATCAGGTGAGATGAAGGCCACAAGCTTTACTGTCGTATGTGAAAAAATCGGTTTCCAGATTTTTACCTTAAGAGAAAATAGTACAAGTCGTTTTTCCATGCAAACGTAGTCCCCTGTTTCCTTCCTGTATAATGGCACTAGTTGCTCTATTTTTTCCAAAAATCAATGGCCACTATAAGCATGATCCTATGTCTTCCTTTTTTTTATTAAGTTTATTTTAAACCTTCAAAAACCTAAAAATAGATCTAATTTTCTAATGTGTTCAAACGTCCAGCCAACAAATTGAAGAATATTATATGCAAAAAGCAAAACATAGAAATACAGAAAAAGCCTTGCTTTAATTTTTAACGCAAAAAGTAATTAAATCGGTCAATTTTTGCGGAGACAACAGGGGACTACAAAACATATTTTTTGTGTTCTTTTTATACGTATTTTCGGTCCCAGCTGCAGAAAGTTGTCCCTATCGCGCTCAGTTCAGTTGTTCGGACACAGAGCGACAGCAATATTCAAATTCAAATTCAAAAATCGTTATTCAACATAGGCCTTTACAGCCACTTATTGACGTCAAAACAAAGCAAAACAATCTAATTTAAAGAAATCATATTAAACTTGTATGTGCATACATCCTGAATATTTTTTTTTCTTTTTTTTATGGGATACCCCTATCCCGAGCAAACGAGCAAACGTATCACCTGATGGTAAGTGATTAAGTGATTACGTCGCCCATGGACACCTGCAACCCCAGAGGAGTTATAAGTGCGTTGCCAGCCTTTAAGGTATATAGGAATACGCTCTTTGCTTGAAAGTTTGAAGGTCGTATCGGTCCGGAAATACCGAAGGCGACAATTCATTCCAAAGTTTGACTGTACGAGGCAGGAAACTGCGAGAAAAACGCACAGTTGTGGACTGCCAACCATCTAAGTGATAGGCATGGATTTTTTGTCGCGTGGAACGATGGCGGAAAGAGGCGGCAGGTATGAGACCGAACAATTCCTCGGAGCATTCCCCGTAATATATACGATAGAAGATGCATAGTGAGGCGACATCTCTACGCAGCGCCAAGGTATCAAGCCGATTAGAAATTTCCTGGCAGTAGATGATTCCAGTCGCTATACTCAAGATATACTCAATATGTCTGCAAATACAAGTAGAAATGAAAAAAAAAGTTGACTTGTTCGGAAATTGGGAGAGCCTTCTAGAGAAGAACAGGTAAGAAACTCGAAAGGTAAACATTTTACAAATACCTATTTTTGAATCCCCTCGAGCTTGGTGTTTCTTCTTAACATCTGCTTGCACCTTGCATCTTGCCAAATTTTATGGTTCCAGGTCAACGGGCCCATATGTTTTGATTCCCCAGTACCCTATAGGTTTTGATTCCCTTGTGAAATCTCAAATCATCTGTTCATATGCGTCATGAACGGCCACGTCACGAAGAAGAAGAAGAAGATCTGTAGGCATTCCTGAGAAAGATGTCTTGAACTTAGACCATTTAGTACTGGTCTAAGATCTTGAACGACAGACGGAGAGAATGACAACGAAACTATTCTAGGTTCCGTTTTTTAACCCCCGACGCAATAACGACGGGTTGTTATAAGTTTGACGTGTCTGTCTATTTCTGTGTGTATGTGTGTGTGTGTGTGTGTGTGTCTGTCTGTGGCATCATAGCTCCCGATCAGATGAACCAATTTTGATTTAGTTTTTTGTTTGAAAGGTGAATTAGTCGGAAGTGTTCTTAGCTATGTTTGATGACTATCGGTCCAAGATGGCCGCCGTCACAAAATGGCGGATTACATATTTTTTTATAACTCCCTCAATATTTCCATTTGCGGTACTGAACCCTAAAAACAAAGAGAAGCGATTAATTTTGCTGCAGCTTTAGGTCATTCACCTTTATATCGCCTTGGCCAGGTTTATTTCTTTGACACAGTTCGAAACGCATCTTTAAGTTCTTACGAGTTTTCAAGAGTGTTTGATATTTTAAGAGCAGTAATTTATTGAAATTTTAGTGTCTTCTTTAATGTATGAATAATGGTGAGCTGTAGTATCTTCGACTGCAAAAGCCATAATAAGCGGGAAAATATTAAAATTGCATTTTCATACGTACTCGGTACTCGTGTGTTTATTGGATTGAAATATAAAGATTTATTTGTTTCACAAATAACGCAGTAATTATATAAAAATTCAAATCAAATAATTTTACCATGAAGAACATCTGACATATCAAAAAAATACAACGTGTGTCCATACTTATGTTTGTTTGAACGCGCTAATCTTAGGAACTACTGATTCAATTGAAAAATTATTTTTGTGTTGGATAGTCCATTTATCAAAGAAGGCTATAGGCTATAAAGCATTACGCTACAATCAATATATCTACGCAAACAAAGTAGCGGGTACAGCTAGTTCTTGATATGCCTCAAATGTCTTGAATGAAAAAAAGCGTCAAACTCGCACATACCAAAAAAATGAATTAGCTAGTTTTCCAGGGTGGGGCAGCGGTGTTTACTAGTGTTAATATGCTATTAAGTTGGTAGGGCTTTATATACAGAACCAGTTTACTAGCACTAGCTTTTCCAGCTTAAAAAACTGGCTTCGTATATCCAGAGATTCCCGGGCATAATGAATAAAAATAAATAGAAAATTCTCATCTAAGAATCTTAAAAGTTTCAAAGGTTATCTGATAGAAATCTCAAAATCATCATAATTATTACCTAGCAGATGACATCGATTAAGTGTTATCATTAATATATCTTTGACTTTATTTTTATACCTGAGTAAGAGATAAGTATTGAATACCCAATGGCTTGAGCAATTTCCACTTTGAAGTTTAGAGATGCTGTAAGCTTTGAAGCGACAGCCATCTTGGAATTAATTTAAGTTTGGAATATTTCATATTATTGTGTAGCATTTTAATTGAACTAAAGCAATTGCATTTAAGCTTAATACGACACAAGATGGTGGTTTAAGTTCAGCTTGTAAAATTCGATCATCATTTAAAGTCAAATGAAAGCTTGTAAAAATAGCAACAAGACTGACAGGTTTTCAGCTGACCGCCTATCAGTGAATACGTAATCAGGGCCTTTGACTGCAATTAACTCTTTAAAGTAATTAGTCCTCATATCTTGGACACTTTCGGTATCATGATCTGTGGAGTAATGAGATTTGTATCTGAAAGGCTAATTTTGCTTGTTGTAATATTTTTATGCTTAGCAACACTGGCAACATTAACATATGCTTAGCAACAAGTTGTTCTCTTATATTAGCATTCATCATCATCATCATCACGGGTCATATATATCCCCACCGAGGGGCTCCAGCCTACCCTAGGTTAAGGTGTTTAAGCCTTAGTCAACCACGCTCAGTGCGGATTGGTCGACTTCACATACAGCTTTGAATTTCTTCGCAGATGTATGCAGGATGCCTCACGATATTTTCCTTCATCGTAGGAGCGTCGAATAAATGTTCATATGAAATTCGCAAACGAAAAATACATTGGTACATGGCAGAATCGAACCCTGCACCTCCCGATTCGAAGGCCAGTGCCAAGTCCACAGCGCGACCGACGCTTTCCATTTTTACGCTCTACTACATTTTTCAAATTCAAATTCAAAAATCTTTATTCAACTTAGGCGTTTACATGCACTTATTGACGTCAAAACAAAGCAAAACATTCTAATTTAAAGGAAACATATTTAACCTTGTATGTGCATACATCCTGAATATACCTACGCAAGATGTCTGCAAATACAAGTAGCAATGAAAAAAAAAAGTTGAATCTACATTACTCTACAACATCCACAAAAAGAAGTATACTCATTTATAACATATCTACATACTTCGAAGATCACCTCTATAGTGGCAGTAGTTCGGTTGTTAGTCCGGTTAACCGAACTAATACAACCTTTTAGTGGCAGTAGTTCGGTTCTTTCTTTTATTTTACTTTTTTTATTCCATAAGCTTCCTGGTAGAGATTACCGCTCTGGCAATATGGCCAACTTTCTTAACTTTTTGAATGTTTAGGTCACCTTTAAGCGTCTTTTCGTTAATAATAGTTGTAAATAATCTACAAATAAAATTGATTTTCTCTTCGATAGTTTGTTTATTAATACATTTTCTTTTGTTCTCTGACATAATCCGTCAAAACCTATTATACGCATAAAACTTCCAACTTAAAAGTAACATTGTGACATAGCATAAAGAAAAAGGAGTTTCCTACATTCTCCCGCCACCATTTAAAAAATAATAATAAATATCCAAAAAAAATACAAATTAACACTAAGAAGTTATCAGAGGTACGAGTTTAGTCAATGGTCTTTTAAGGATGCCACCAACCGTGCGGATATCCGCTACTCGAGCAACCCCATCGCGACCGGGATAAAGTTTTACGACTACTCCTTTAGGCCATATATTACGCGGCAGTGCTGGATCCACAAGAATAACTAAAGAACCCTCTTTAAGGTTCGCATCCTTACCTCGACAGCCTCTCGGCAACAAAGTGGGAAGAAACTCACGTAACCATCTCTTCCAAAACGCATCTGCAAGTTTCTGAGCGTTTCGCCAACTTTTCCTAGACACCGTATCACATGAACCAAGCCACGGTACTTCTGAGCTACCTCCAAGCAAAATATGGTGTGGTGTCAATGCTTCGGGATCATCTGGGGAAACAGAAACGTGTGTTAGAGGACGAGAATTAATAGTGTTTTCGATCTCAGCCAATACAGTAACCAAAGTTTCCTCGCTGGGTGTTTGCTCTTTTAAAACCACTTTAAGGGCAGTTTTAACCGATCGCACCAACCTTTCCCAACATCCTCCCATGTGTGGGGCGAGCGGTGGGTTGAATCGCCATTCTATTTGTCGGTTTGTCAAAAAGGTAGAGACCTCTTCATTGTCAATCTCACGAATCACTCTCCGCAGTTCTGTATTTGCACCATGAAAATTCGTGCCGTTGTCGGAGTACATGACTGCGGGGCATCCTCTACGGCTCATCATTCTTCTCATCGCCATGATTGTAGAATCAGTTGTCAAACTACCAGCCAACTCAATGTGAATTGCTCTTGTTGTCATACACGTGAACAAAGCACCGTATCGCTTCTCGTGGCGACGACCAATCCTAACTACCATCGGACCAAAATAGTCCAAGCCACAATGCGTAAACGGGCGTGCATGATGTGCAAGTCTTGCAAATGGCAAATTCCCGGTGGGTGGCACTAAGGGCTGTGACTTACGTATTTTACAAAATTGACAATCATGCTCTACTGATCTTACTGTCTGCCGTAAGTGAATAATCCAATACTTCTGTCTCAAGGTATTAACGACAGTCTCCGTGCTACCGTGATACATCCTCTCATGGTAGTGTTGAATTAAAAGTTTAGTATACTTATGTCTACCATCTAATATAACAGGATCTAATATGCTTCTATCAATATCATGTAAAATACTAGCTCTTCCTTTTAGACGCAATATGTCATTATCCATAAATGGGTTTAGTTTTATCAAACGGCTGTTATTTGAAAGTGACAGATTAGACAATAATTTTGAGATATCCTTTGAAAAATGATCATGTTGACTCTGTACAATCCACAGTTGCTCAGCTCGTTTCATAAAGCTAGAATCTAATTTAACAGGCCTCTTTGACTTTAACCTCTCAATAAATACTAAGACATAAGCTGTAGATCTTATTAGCTTTAACCACTTTGAGAATCGATTGATATCAGGAAGAGAATAATCAGTCCAAACTTCTGTTACTAACACAATTTCTTCAATAGGGGCAGGTGGTAATATTCGGGGCCAATCTTGCTTATTACATTGAAGAAATTTAGGACCAAATATCCAATTGGACTTATTATGCCCTTTAATCCGAGTAGCTTCATCTGCTACATTTAAAGAACCGGGTAACCAACGCCATTCCTTAGGGCTAGTCAAGTCACGAATTTCTGACAGCCGATTATTTAAATATGAATTACTCTTTTGCAAACTATTTTGAATCCAATGCCAAACTGCGCGTGAGTCAGTCCAAAAAAATCGTCGAACAATTTGGAGGTCGTGTTCTTTCTCGATCGTAGTACCAAGACGAGCACCCATCAGCGCTGCCTGTAATTCGAGTCGTGGTACAGTAGTTGGTTTTAACGGCGCTACTCGACATTTCCCCATTACAAAGGAAGTTTCACCGTTGTCACGACGTAAATACGCCACAGCAGCATACGCCTGCTCTGACGCGTCAACAAACACATGGAGCTGAAAACAATTTAATTGAGTAAAGCTATAACACCGAGGAATGCTAAACTGCTGACACGTCTTTAAGTCTCGTAGCCAATCGAACCAACTTTTAGAAAACGCGTCACCTATTTCTTCGTCCCACTGTACACCACTCCGCCATACTTCCTGTAACAAAATTTTACCACGAACTAAAATTGGACATAAAAAACCTAAAGGGTCGAAAATCGACATTGTCACCTTAAGCATATCCCTTTTAGTAGGTTTCTTAACTCCATTGGCCACATCGGAACTTACTTTTTTCAGACTTAAGTCAAATCCTAGTACATCAGCTTTTGGACGCCATATCATACCCAAAGTACGTGTAGTATCATTTTGGAGTAGAGTTACCGTTTCATTTTGCGACTCCTCAGGTAAGCAACTAGGCTTGTTCGATATAAATCCACGAATCTCGAACCCTCCACTACGATGAATCATACAAACATCCTTAACTAACTGCTGCATTTCCTCCTCAGTATCCACAGAATCCAGATAATCGTCCACGTAATGTCGCTCTTTTATCGCCTTCACCGCTCGCGGATGGGTCTGTGAAAACATGTCTGCATTTCTTCGCAAAATATATGTAGCAGTACAAGGTGAACATTTCGCTCCAAAGGTCATGGACGTCATTTTATATGTTCGAGGGGGTTTATCTCTATCTAAACCACGCCATAAAAATAATTGGGAGTACTGGTCTTCATTAATCATCTTAATCCTTAAAAACATTTCTCTAATGTCACCAGTTACAACTACTGTACGTTCTCGAAAACGCATCAGAATACCTACTAGCGAATTTAATAAATCAGGCCCTGCTAATAATTCTGTGTTCAAAGAGATGCCCTTAGTTTCCGCTTTCGCATCAAAAACGAGACGTAACTTACCTGGTTTGTTGGGATTCCGAACACCGAAGTGCGGTAGGTACCAGACTCTTTCACCAGCAATAATACCTTCAACCGCCTCTGCATAGCAACGTTCAAGCATGGTAAGTACCTGTTTACTGTAGTCGGTAGCAAAACTAGCATCCTTATCCATCATTTTCTCAATAATCTTCAATCGTTGCATAGCACTTACTTTATTATCAGGCATCTGTAGGTTGTCCGACCTCCACAACAATCCAGTTTCCCAGCAATCATCAAGCTTATTTGACTTAGTATCCAGAATATTTAAAGCGCGTTCATCATCCAAGGTAAGTTCATTTTTGTTTTTATCCCCATATTTTATACCAATACTGTCAATCTGAAAGTAATTTTTAACCAATTCATGTAAATCTTCATCCAACTTATTTTGACGTAAATGGTAGCTAAATTCGGGTATAATATCACTTGTAATCGACGAAATGAAACCATGTATTACCCAGCCTAACATCGTTCTTGATGCAACAGGCTCATTCTTACGACCTTGTCTTATCTCTCTGGTCACAATCAAATGCCAATAATCTTGACCGATGAGCAAAGTCGGTTGTCCATCATACGTATGTAACGGTATATTCTGTAAATGTGAATACTGGTTTAATAAAAGCGTATCAAGTTTTTGAATAGGCAAAGACAAATTATTAATAGTACGTACTCTATCGAGGGTGTGAACACCGCATGAGGTACGTAATGTAAGTGAGACAATTCGACTGCTCATTTTATTTTTGCTTCCAACTGCTCCTTGAAGGTTAAGTTCGACCGACGGACCATCAACACCAACTTCATCAACAATACGATTGTCAACCAAACTGACAGTTGAACCTTCATCTAATAAAGCGTAAGTATTGACAGACCCTAATGGCCCTTCAATTGTAACAGGTAAGACTTTCAAAAATACGCGATTACATTTTGCAGCTTTAGCCCACACATTAGCAGTAGTCTCAGGTACGTACTCATCACTCTTTTTTTCATCATCTTTCACCCAATCGTATCTATGTAATAATAAATGATGACCTCTATTACATACCTTACATAGTTTTTTTGCTCTGCACCGTTCACGTCTATGTTTCGGACTCAAACATTTAAAACATAATTTATTTTCGCATACCCAGGTCCAACGCTTACTGACATCTTCTTTACTGAAAGTCGCACAATTATCTAGCGTATGTTCATCCTTATTACAAAATAAACAATGCGTATTTTGTGTGGTATTCTTTTGCGCTGAAACAATGTTAATGGCATTATTTTCGATATTATTAGTAGTTGTTAAAACACTTCTTTTACCTGAAAATTGGAAATGTTTATTAGTTTTTTGAGGCAGCTCAACCACCCCGGCCCTACATACAAGTTCGGCCTCCCGCATCAAATAGTCAGAGAGAGCGGATAATCGAGGGTGGTGGGCATCCATATCAACAATAAAATCTATCCACCGGTAAACAAGATTCTCGGTAAATTTGCTAACAATTTCAGACACAAGATCATTATTATACAAATAATTTACATCGGTAGCTCTAATAGCCGCTACGCAATTCGCGACCTTAGTAGAAAGCAAAACTAAATCTGCCCTAGAACCACTTAACGTAGGAATTTTTCTGATGTCGTTTATTAATCTATTCAGGACTAATTCGGGCCTACCAAATCTTAACTCTAAAGTCTTTATTATTTCCGTGGATGACGTAACTGTGATTAATCGCGCAGCCACGGCCTCCCAGGCTTCTCCTTGCAAACATCGTTGTAGACGGGCCACATTTTCTTCATCTGAGTATTGTCCTACTCTGGTCGTCATTTCAAACGCGTGCTTGAATCTCAGCCAGTCCAGCGGATCTCCCGAAAAGGGTGGTAAATCTCTAGCTGACAGTCGGCCTAACATCTTATCTCCCGAAGACACATTCACAGGTACACTCGACATCTTTATGGCATCTGTGATGGCGTGAGTCAATTTCGAAATATCATTCCTACTATCATGTTCGATCGGAGCTTGATCTTGAATGACGTGCACATTACCAGCAACGTTGTTGTCAACCCAGTGTTGCACTACGGACTGCGTGCTTATCGACGCGTCGTAGTCGTCATCGTCCACTGCGGCATCCAACCTCGCCGTCTCCTCAGCCAGCCGAGCCTGTATCAATGCGCGTTCAGCTGCCTGTCGTTCTTGCTCAATTTGGCGCTCCTGCTCTAGTTGTTGCTTACGTTCAACGACACGTTGTTTCTCCAACTCAGCTAACTCTCTCGCAGCGCGTGCTTCTGCTATTCGTTTCAGAGATGCTGCACTTAATCGAGAATTATTACTACGAGCTGACCTTAGTGACGATGGAGCCTTCGCAGATTTTTCCGGTACATCGTTTTTTGTGTTCATTTGAACATCTTGCTTTTTCTGTAGTCTTTCACTTCTTCGCAAGATATCCTGATCCATTTCTCAGCTCGAAGGACCACACATGTAAATAATCTACAAATAAAATTGATTTTCTCTTCGATAGTTTGTTTATTAATACATTTTCTTTTGTTCTCTGACATAATCCGTCAAAACCTATTATACGCATAAAACTTCCAACTTAAAAGTAACATTGTGACATAGCATAAAGAAAAAGGAGTTTCCTACAATAGTGTATTCATAGGTACAGTAAGTGCCACGTCAACTTTCACATTTGCACTAGGAAAACCGGCCCTATTAAGAACGACATAGAGGTCCAAAGATCAATCAGCATAGCTTGACGCGACGCTTACTATACATGCATTCAAATCTTTGGTTTTTGTTATCACCGTAGGCTATTATTGTCCTGGCCTTATTCTACTAATCTTGGCGTTTTTATCGTGTCTGATATCGTTTCAATAAAACTGCACTTATTACTTTTATACGCTTTTCGTAGTGCAATGTATTCTTACTACAAATGTTTTAGCTAGTTATCAACGTTTTTAATAACTGTTTAAAAAAGCAATGCTATTGAAGCGTTATTAACACGCCATAAATGCACTAACGCGAGCAGAATAAGGCTCCCGCTTTAGAACTATAGTAGGATGCTGGCAACCAGAGTCATATGGATGGTGCCGACTCAAGCCCCACGCTCCCACACAGGGAGACTCTATACCAGGGTCGACTGCTTAGGTACCTCCATCTTACCTATTTCAGTCGCAAAGCAGCAGTGCTTGCATTGCTTTGTTCCCGTTTGAAGGGTAAGATATGGCAGTGAAATTACTGGGTACCGTGACTTTACATCTGATGTCACAAGTTGGCAACGTACACCGTGGTTCTTGTGGAGGTTGTATAGAGGTCACTGTTACCACTTGTTTTGTACACGGCCGATTCGTTTGGGGGAAGGAAAACTCTTCGCCCTTAACCGTAACCAAACTCCAGGTTGTACTTACGACCGTGATACACAGAGCCTGAATAGCCCGTTACAATTACCTTAACCTAAGTAATAGACAAACAAACTTACTGTAGCTAGTGTCCTATACAGATCCTGAACAGCGGCGGAGAGAGGAGCGCTCCTCTGTGGTGAAAGCCCACTCATGGACTCTGCTTGTCTTTCAGAAACACTTGCTCACAACACAGTAGACGTGACAAATATACACACCAAGCCACCAAGACACCTGATTACTTAAATAAGGTGACAATACAATTCGCGAGTCGGACGCCGACCCGACCCGACCTATCAATAGGCCAACTCGCCCGAACGCAACTTAGCATCAGAGGGGCAGTGTGCTTGCTTGTTTGTCAACTTAGTTGCATATAAAAAACACATGACCACGGTAGCATGCAATGAACCCTGACGTCACTCACGCGGGAACACAACATGACGTCATACTTACTGCTTTAGTCAACGGAGTTGGACGTCCATAGTCTGTCTGCTCACTGAAATGATAAACGGGTGCACTATTAAAACTTTCGTATAATGGAAACAGGTCTCACAAAAAGCGTCCTTGGCGGAGTTCGGCGCTGCCATTGAAGTTTGAAATCCTATTAAAGCCAGATCTGCTCCACGAGGAGACAAAGGAGGTGCATAATGCGTTTAAGAACGCGGACGCGAGAACAACTTTTAAGTCTGCAGAGTTAGCGCTGAATAAAGGAGCTGGTGGATACAGTGTTTCTCAAAGCGGTCGACGGCGACCCCTTGTGTAAGAGGTAATTTCTAACCCTCTTTTACAAAGGAGGTGTAAAAACGCGTGATACTGCGCAAAATTCAATTGTTTCTTTGTGGGTGAAAAAAAATTGTTTCAAAGTCACAACGGGAAAACTAGGTGACGATAAGGCCAAAGATGAAAGGGAGCTGGACTCCTCAAGAACTGAGGAACTCGCTATCTTACCTCCAATTATAGTAACTGTAGCAATGAAAATACCAATAAGAACACTTCACTATATTTAATATTTACAATATAATCACACACACACACGTACACTAATAATAATCACAATATTTCAATTAACCACTTTACGCCTCGACGGCTAACGTGCGACTGTCATCTCTGCCTCTATGGCCGCTGTTTTATAGCCGAGCTCTAGTAGGAGGGAGGAAGTTACACGAACACCTTACGTACTACAAGTATCGTTACATTACTTTATTCATAGAATGTTATACAATATTAGGATATGAACATATGATAAATATAACAAATTATTTAATAGATAATGTAATATGCTACAGTAACAACTACTTTTATTAACATTGTCATTATTATCTTAGGAAAGCCAGTGGTAGCTAACGAGGCAAGCTCGGAAGGCCCACCACCAACTAAACCAGACAGATAGCTTCTGTATATGTAAAACTTCATATCAAAATCTACTATATTCCGGAAGCGATTTAAAGGTGGTCATTGGTCACAACACATCATGTTCTTTATATTGACAGTCCTATGTTTGAAGTTAGAAGCATCAAAGCTGTGTCAATAAGTTAAATTAATAAACATTATTCAAGTCCGACTGAATATGTAGTTACTCAAAAAAT
This sequence comes from Schoenobius gigantellus, assembly GCA_963935595.1. Taxonomy (NCBI): domain Eukaryota; kingdom Metazoa; phylum Arthropoda; class Insecta; order Lepidoptera; family Crambidae; genus Schoenobius; species Schoenobius gigantellus. The sequence continues at coordinate 529,444 of OZ012561.1, read as the reverse complement.
TTAATAAAAAATTTAAAAAACCCCCGACAAAAAACCTCCAAAAAGTATGAAATAAAATATGTTGATTGGCCCTTTAGTCGTCACGTCGGGGGACCGTTATTAATATATCTATTACTGACCGAATACGTAGAGCGTTACTGGATATATTAATTGCGGTTCCGCGACGTGACTACTAAAGGGCCAATCAACATATTTTATCTTTTACTTTTTGGAGGTTTTCTGTCGGGGGTTTTTTACATTTTTAATTTAATGTTTATTTCATACTTTTTAAACGGTCTAGCATATTATTTTATAATGTGCACGTGATCCGCTTTGATTTGAGACCCCACTCGAGTATATTTGGAGACATTCAGTTATTCTTCCCCACTTTCACCCCCATAACTTATAAACGGCTCAACCGATTTTCATCAAACATGTCTAAGAACACTCGCCCGTAAGTCATCTTTAATACAAAAAAAAAACTAAATTGAAATCGCTTCATCCGTTCGGGAGCTATGATGCCACAGACAGACTGACAGACACACACACAGACACATTGACAGACAGACACGTCAAAGTTATAACACCCCTCTTTTTGCGTCGGGGGTTAATAAAACGGAACGAATGGAATTCAAGCAACCTGCTTGCAGTGAACGCTGCCATAGTACTCGTATAAGCTGAAAGTAGATTATATGGCATCGAGCCTTGCACGTGTGCGTGGCTCGTCGCCTCAAGCGTATAGTGACAACGTTTATATGTAGATAAAAAACCAGAACGAACCGTATATAGAATTAGGGGTTAGTGGCCAAGAGCATTAAATCACAAAAATACGAAATACCTACAAGTATTTTAACAATACCTACTGAATACACTGAACAGAAACCAGATGAGTTGTTCACTGCTTATGCAGTAATCAGCTTACTAATAATATTAAAGAACATAATAACATAAGAACATTGAAAGTTTAAATTTTAAAGAACATAATTCCAAATTCAAATTAGGAAAATGTGTGATTTTCATTTGTTTTTCGTACCGCCAAGATGAGTGAATCTAATGAAGAAATTCGATACATTTTAAAATTTTACTACAAAAAAGGTAAAAATGCAACGCAAGCCGCGAAAAAAATTTGCGATGTTTATGGACCTAGTGCAATGTCTGTGAGAGTAGCACAAATTTGGTTTAAGCGTTTTCAATCCGGAAATTTTGATGTCAAAGATGCACGTCGCTCTGGTCGCCCTATTACAGATAAAATGGATGCCATTTTTGAAAAAGCGGAGCAAGATCGGCATGTCAGTAGTTACGACGTAGCTGAAGAACTGGGAATTGACCACAAAACAGTTTTGGCGCATTTGAAAAAAACTGAGTACACAAAAAAGCTCGACATTTGGGTACCTCACGAGCTCACTGAAAGAAACCTAATGAACCGTGTACTCATTTGTGATTCTTTATTACGACGTAATGAAACCGAACCATTTTTGAAGAAGCTGATAACTGGTGATGAAAAGTGGATCACGTACGACAAGAACGTGCGAAAAAGGTCGTGGTCAAAGGCCGGTCAGGCTTCACAGACTGTGGCGAAACCCGGGTTAACTCGCAACAAGGTGATGCTGTGTGTGTGGTGGGATTGGAAGGGCATTATTCATTATGAGCTGTTACCACCAGGCAGGACCATCGATTCTGAACTCTACTGTGAACAACTGATGAGATTAAAGCAAGAAGTTGAGAGAAAGCGGCCGGAATTAATCAACAGAAGGGGTGTGGTTTTTCATCATAACGCTAGACCTCACACATCTTTAGCCACTCAGCAAAAATTAAGAGAGTTTGGCTGGGAGGTGTTAATGCATCCGCCGTATAGTCCTGACCTTGCACCTTCAGATTTCCACCTGTTTCGGTCTCTTCAGAATTCTTTAGGCAGTGTCAGGTTAACATCACGAGAGGACTGCCAAAACCACTTGTCGCGGTATTTTGACCAGAAGTCCCAAAATTTCTATAGCAATGGGATCATGTCCCTACCTACAAGATGGCAAAAAGTTATCGAACAAAATGGTACCTACATACTTTAGTTAAATGTAAATAAACTATATTAAAAAATGTTTTGAATTTTCTTAAAAAATGCGAAGAAACTTTTTCCCCAACCTATTATAACGCGCAAAATTACCGCATAAGCCCTTACAAGTTTAACTTAGCTACAACCCTTTAGTGAGTAGAATATTATCGCACGCACGAGACTTGAGTTTACCTACTTATTTGCTTGTACTACGATATAGCCAATTAGCCGCTGGCGATTCACATCAGGTTACTGGTAGCGAATCGCCAGTATCCTGGCGTACTACCAGTTTGAGAGCCTCTGGACTCTGGTCACATTGAAGAGCGAGACAGGCTTGGATGAAAGTCTAGAAGAACAATAGCTGTTGTTATTGAAATTAGCGCGGTTTGTCTAAGACGGCTTGCTAACACCGATTTCAGCAGGCTGCAGTTTGTTATGTAAATCTAGTTTTAACTCGTGACTTCGTTTGTGCAGATCAGGATTACGCCTCTTCTCCGGCAAAAGTAATCCAGGCTTAGGTTAACTTTTAGATAGATAAGTTAACCTGTAGAGATATAGAAGCACTATATTTTCCACAATATTTTTTGCAACAAGGTCACAAATCACAATACGTATACAATCAACTAAATGGACGGCCATAACACCGTAGGCGATTTCTGCTAGGCAACCGTTAGGTAGGAGAAAGAAAGGGTCTTTGTCCTTGGCGATAGCTCGACCAGTTTGGTCGGACTTGCCCGGGCGCGCAGATAGTGGTGTCGCAGTGTGGACCTTACCATGTGCGTCCATAAGGGCAGGGAGAACACCTCACATACGCTCACCGTCTAGCCAACGGCAGAGTCAGAACAATTTGTACAAAGACTACTATATTCCTAAACATGATGTAAAATAGAGCGGTACAATAAATTCCCTTATTAAAGATTATTAAGATTATTATAGTAGACAGTGTTAAGCACTTAAGATTTAGGGTTTTTTTTTAATTAAGGGAACCTTTATCCAAAGATATCAACTGCTTTGTTTTAGAGATTTCAGTGTATTGACGGCAGATTTTGACAAGTGGGTTAAAAAAAGAGAATAAAAAAAAATTACGGGTTGCACTCCGGGAGTGCCGGCAGAAGTGAAAACTTAAGTATTAACGTTGTGCGCTTTGGATATTTTGGAATGATTATGGAATAATTTTGCACGAATTGCTTTAATTATCAGAATAAAAGTACTATCTTTTATGTGGTAGAATACAATATTTATTTATTGCGCTATCGTACACAAACATGACAATTTATATTACATTAAAAAGTTTATCCCTCAGAAAAATCAACTTCCTGTTGTAACGTTGTGCGTACATAATTATATAACTAGTAATAATGAATCAAAATATTTACAATTAATTTAAAAATATAATCAAAACAGACATTAATATACTACTTAAAAACGTAATTTTATAACAAATAAATAATATTTAATTTATACTAACTTACCTAATTAATATTTACAACAAAATCAAATAAAAGCACAATTTAGATTTTTCCTAACAAAGTAAATAAATTGATTAAAACTGTCTCAAGTGACGTGTGACTTCCAGTACTTTTGACAGCCGCTATTGTTCTCGGCCGGCTTACGTGGACCCCTCACCGCACCTCGACAGTTCCTGCGGCCATTTCAATTTTAATTGGTCTTACGAATTTTCGATCAGTGTCACGTGTCCTGACGCGAGTTTATCATTTTTTACCCATTACAAAAAAAGTGTACAACGCCGCTAAAGAAGTTCTCACTTCAAAATTCTCTTTTTTTGGCTTTAAAAGACAGTCCAAACTTTGAAATTTAATCCCCATGTTTAGTCTAGGGACGGTGTCCATAATATATTTTTAACATGTTCTTGGTAGACTAATTATTCATACCCACAGACATGCTTATTACAGATCTCAACCACCTGTATTCTTTTAGTAAAACATCTTTTTTATTCGAAAACACCGCCTAATGAAATCACGCCACTAATTTCTCAGATAGTTAGGAAAGAGAGGCGAAATTTCACCTGAAATCCTCATGTACAAAGAAACTCTTTAAAAACGTCGCCCCACACTAGGATTTTCTCCTGTGTCGTGAGTGCAGTTACAAACATAGAATATCACATGCACATACGCCCAGATCGGAACAAATTTCTGTAGGTCATACAAAATATTTGTCCCATACGGGAATCGAACCCGCGACCCGTTGCGCAGTAGGCGATCACTCGACCTCTGCGCTAACTGTGTCATTCAAACTTCATTCCAAGATTCCTTCTATCCTTTGTAGTGCGGAACCCTGAAACATTTAGCAGAGACCATTGCCGTTGTAATACGATAGCGCACGCCGTTTTCCGTCACACTACTCTAATACGACTGTAATACATATGTCAGGGGTAAACAAATTGTCGCGATAAGAAACGCGCTCCGTAACGCGCTGACATGCAGTGTTACATTACCTCGCTCGCACGTCGTAGTATAAACAAAGCAGTAGGTTATTCCCATTACGGAGAAAATACACTTAAAGTGCGATACGACTTTATTATTATTGGGACTGCTGTCGGGAAACATTCATACAAAAAACTAATACAATATTCCGCCACTAAGGGCTGTTGTACACTTTTACAGTGAAACTTTTATTGCATCGCCTCAAATTTATCAGAGGTCGAGTGATCGCCTACTGCGCAACGAGTCGCGGGTTCGATTCCCGTGCGGGACAAATATTTTGTATGGCCTACAGAAATTTGTTCCGGTCTGGGCGTATGTGCCTGTGATTATCTATGTTTGTAACTGCACCCACGACACATGAGAGAATCCTTGTGTGGGGCGACGTTTTTCTTTTAAAAAAGTGAAAGGCACTCGGCAGAGCAGCCCAGCCAATATGGCGCCCATGGCTCGTATCAGCTGACCGTGTAGCATTTATAATCTCGCTCTTTCGTGCAAGTGCTCCGCGGTATTTGTGTGTTTTGATCAATGTATTGATGTAAATGTTATTGTTCACTTGATCGTGATGGATAGCAATACAGCTGCGATCCGACAAAAAGTTTCACCAGCATCGTGGTTTCACAAAGCCACGCAATGGTTTTTAACCGACTTCAAAAAAGGAGGAGGTACTCAATTCGATGCGTATGTTTTTTGTGTGTGTATGTTACGCGATTACGCCGCCAATTGTGGACCGATTTTCAAAATTCTTTTTGTATTCGATAGAGTATACTCCAAGGGTGGTCCCATAGTCACCAAAATTAGGATCCGATGATGCGATCCCATAAAAATCGAGGAAAACCCCTAAGCTTTTCGATGTGTCCAACGTGTTTTGTGTGTATGTTACGCGATTACTCCGCCAATTCTGGACCGATTTTCAAAATTATTTTTGTATTCGATAGAGTATAGTTCTGGGGTCGTCCCAAGGTCCAAACCAAAATCAGGATCTGATGATGGGATCCTATGAAAATCGAGCAAAAAATCGAGGTATTAAATTAGGGTTTCTCAATTCGCAAATATATCATTCACTAAAAAGATAACAAAAAAAATATTTTACAAAAAATAAAAACCGACTTGAAAAACACTGAAAAGTTAAAAATAATATAAAATAGGTACAAACAACATCACACTTCTATATTGAAGTCGGTGCCAAACGATGATCTCCTAAAAGTCTTTAAATTTGGCACCGACTTCAATATAGAAGTGTGATGTTGTTTGTACCTATTCTTATATTATTTTTAACTTTTCAGTATTTTTCAAGTCGGTTTTTGTTTTTTTTAAAATATTTTTTTTGTTATTGTGTTAGTAAAAACTAGCCTAAATGAAACACGAATGTACAGTCAGTAACACATTGATATTACCGTTGACTGGTGTTATTGACTATCAAATCAAGCGATTATAATTCCTGACAAATGTTGAGTTACAAGACAACCTCTCAAAGACCTTAATTTGATGTCGCGTAAATATGACGCTTATATAGCTAAAACGCTGCATAAGGACAAGAAAGATTACATTATTAATGTTAAATCGTTGGTTTGGTTGAAGTTATGCAGCATTTTATGTAAGATATTTAATATCTTCATAATAATATTAAGTGAAAATCAATTTAATAGTTCTTCTTATCGAACTACGATAAAACCGGGCGAGGTTTTTCTTGGCTTCTGGCCAAACGCATGCACTGGCATTAGCGTCACTCTAAACTATCGATTAGACACGACTAGCTACCGGTTATATTCAGGTTTTAATAACATCTCGCAAAACATAGAATTCAAGACATTTCGACATAACTACGGTAGCACAAAAAATTGTACCATAAATTACTATTTCTCTTTATAGAGCATAAAATCTTGTCTTTAAAAATGGCTTTTACTTTATTTTTTTTTGTATATTGCTTATGACAATATTTTTTATTATTTATTTATAGTACTTTCCTTATTCTATACCTACTTCGAGTTTGTTTAGTTGTACATCGCACCATAGTTTCACTAGGTACCATTGATGGTACTATCAATACAACAATATTCATGTAGGGATACACCAAAATTAATGATGGTAGCACTGATCCTAAACTAGTGTCATTAGTACTATTGATGGTACTCAGGATGTATCCTTGTACCATCAATGGTACTAGTCAATGGTACTACCTACTGACATAAAGGACAATATTTATCTGGCCTAAGCCACCTACAGTGAAAAGGCTAGGTAAGATCAGGGTAATACATTGTAAATTTATTAATGCAAAAGTATGTATGTTGAGCTTATGGCTACACCGTGATTCGATAACATTTGACATTTTTCCACCACGACCGGCAATATTGTTCAATGAGAGTGCTTGTGCTTGTGTTTTGAAATTTCAAATTTCTTTATTTACACATAATGAATATGCCATATAAACTACACAAATTTTTAATTTGACACATTTTGTAAGGCACAGTACACCCGAAAAAGAATACCAAATCTATAACTAATAATAAACTTCAGTTCATTACTTAATATCGTAAACTTCAACCAGTTTTAAGTAGTTTTCAAGAAATGTATAAACTTTTTAGTTCTAAATCTATTGTTAGAAAGGGAGATGGAAATATTGAAATTTTTAAGTTAGGAACTGGTTACGTCTTTTTTAAAATAGGTAATTATTCACAAGTCCTTTACAGCTCGCGATGCTCTTTTTATGGAATGCACTTTTATAATATGCTAGCTTTTACTCGCGACTTTGTCCGCGTGGAAAGCCTATTTTATTGATTCCCATTACAAAGCCCCCCCCCCCCCCCTTCACACCCTTAAGGAAGATTTCGGAGATAAAAACTATTATTTATCCTTCCCCACAACTTAAACTATCTCCATACCAAAATTTCATCTAAATCGGTTCAGCGGTGTCCCTAAACAAACTTCCACCCCCTTTTCTCCCCCTTAAGGGGTGATTTCTGCTATAAAAGCTATAATATGTCCTTTCCTGGAACTCAAACTATCTCTATACCAAATTCATCCAAATCGGTTCAGTAGTTTTGGCGTGAAAACGCGACAGACACAGAGTTACTTTCGCATTTAGAATAATTATTAGTATGGATTTTTGTGTATGTTTATAAATATACATTTAAATGTTCTTCTTATACAAGTGAAACTATGAGAGAGTGAAATCTGTTCTTAAGAACCATGGCATCGATTTAAGATTTTATAATAATAACATTCAATTTTATTTTTAATCTCATACATAACCGGGAATCCAACATGGTCAAAGCCTCTGTAAACAATGTTATAAATTGTGCAAGTTTTGTCGTTGTTATTGCTGATGGTGTAAATCAGAAGTACAAAGTACACATTTTTAATGGAATCTTATTTAAATAATTAATAGAAAAAACGCAATTTGTAATGGAAAAAATCCATGCAGATAAAATATGCATAAGTGGTCTCTTCAGATAAATGATTCATATTGATGAACTAATGACAACATTTTGCAAATTTTGGGTATTTCAGTCTAATGTTCACACCAGATTTCATAGCAAAATTTGATCCTCATTCTCACTGGATCAACTGTACATTACAAATACTACATGCGTTTACTTACAGAATTTTGACCAGGTTCTATTCCCGGTTATTTCAGAGAGTTAAACAAATTTGAATGATTATTCAATTTAAAATCGACGCCATGATTCCTAAGAACATATGTATTTCACTAACTCTAATAGTTCCTGACTTCTCCCTACTGCCCATTTGGATTGATCACCCGGTATATCTTCTACTAGGTACTGAATTATCTACTTCTTCTAGGGTTTAATGGAGATCTGTTAAAGAGATAAGCTCGCACTTGTATAAATGTCCGGCTAAAATTACGTCTCATATTTAAATTGTGTACAATAAAAAATTATTCGTTACAAACTATTATGGAGTAAATAGCTAAAAGCAATCTCTGTACTCAAAAGCTTCCGATATTGAGAATAGTTTTTGTTGCGGCTTAGAGGGCCTACTCTCTCCATCCGGAAGCAAAGGTCATACTCGTCCTTTGCTGTACATTGCTGATTGTTTTTCTCCCGCGTTACTAAATAACCGGTTACAGAAGCATTGTACATCGAACGGAGAGTCGGTAACTCAAGCTGCAGAGTTGGAGTGTAGCTCGCGTCCCGGCCAACATCTGCGGCGCGGATTATTGGACATTCCCCCGACAAAAAGTCAAATGATTCCAGACATAATATGGGTCTATGCGAATATTTTACGCGATCTCGAGTTTCTTATTCATGGTGTTGAAATTATTGGGATTTCTTCTCTATAGAAGATATTTGAATAAAAATTGAAAAATAATTTATCTATTACAATATGGCCTAAGTTTTTACCTCCTTTTCATATATTTTTAGAGAGCTATTGAATAGCATGCTAAAAAGCAGCTAATGTGAATGAATGTGCTATATTTTTCAAGCATGCTACCTATCTTATCTTAAGTAGAGGCGGTCCAAACAGTTAGCCTTTGCACTCCGACCCGTCACGGACCTTTTGTGCTTCCCCAGATTTCAGTTCGTAAAGCCATCGGTTACATATAAAATACTCTACATTACGCACTACCTGCGAGAAAATCAACACAAATACAGCATTTATTCAAAATCATAATAATTTAGTAGTCATTCATTATTATTATATTGTATAAAAAGTGACAAAGCTTTTATATTGAAAAACTACACAAAGATGTGGCTGTATGTGTTTGAATCCCCTTCCTTTTTCAGCTTGGAAAACTAAAACCTTTGTATCCTCGCGGATTTTTGGGCATATGTTGTCAATTCAAAATTCTTTTTTTTCGCCTAACAACACATATTAAGATGGTTTTCTATCAAAATAAATGTAATTTTTGTGTTCCTTATACAAATTAATTGAATTCAGTACAATATTCAATCCCTTTTTTTGAGGATTTAACTTACTTACTCAGGTTAATTAGGTTTATGGAGACACAGAATCTGCAGTTTTTGAGCAGGGTGAATTTTTATTTCAGATTTTAAAATTTAGAATAACAGCTATTATACGAAGCCATATCACAGCTTGGTCCTTCGCCCCTGGACCCAAACTGCGGTCAACATTTGCATAGTGGCAGGTGTCTCAGCCGCTCGTATCTACTGGAACTGCCGGATAGTTTGTACGTTTAATCAAAGGCTTTCCGGGACTCTTTATCGCCGGCCGCGCATTCTAATGGCGGTTGCGGCTACCCGTAATTGCGATTAGGATATAGAATACATATGACCCCGTGCGTGGATGGAATAATTGTTTGTCGCTTTCACTGCGAGTTCGACTAAAGGTAGAAAGAAACTGGTAGGTACAAAAAGTGTTTTTTTAACACAACAGGAAAACTCTTTGCCTTCATCGCATCTCCGTGGTCTAGTGGTTGAGATAACCGGGTGTTGATCGGGAGGTCCGGGATTCGATTCCCACTGGGGGCAGAATTTTTTCCGCTCGGTTTAGTTGGTGGTAAGGCTTCTGAGCCCGCCTGGCTAGCTACCACCGTCTTACCTTAGTTTGTCGCCATAATAACAATGTTTATAGCATTGTTGTGTTCCGACAATAGGCTAGATGATTAAAAAAAAATGTTTGCTTTAATAGAAGTTCATTCATATAATAAACAGAAAGAAAAAATCGGTTTTCGAATAACTATAAAAACAACCAAGATATAAGGTATTAAAGATTTTTCTCCATCTCTTTCTAGCAAAACGGAAATTTACAAGGAGTTTATATGGCCGTACTCAACAATGACGTCACGGTTGATGTCGGATCTCTCTGTCTAATCGCCTTTAAATTAACAACTTAAAATGCTTGTATCTAATGTATTTCTAAGTCGATTTTAATTCTAATTTCACAGGACTGCATCCTTTTCCACAGCATTTTAATATTTAATGACGAGACGTAAAAATTTGAATTCAGTTATCATCCCAATTAGAGGTAAGATAGCCAGCTCCTCAGTTGTTGAGGAGTCCAGGTGAAGCTTGCTTCCACCTTTGGCCTTATTGTCGCTTACCATCAGGTGAGAAGGTGAGATGAAGGCCAAAAGTGTTCCCTGTCGTATGTAAAAAAAAAATTGCCGTAAAAAGTTGTGTAATCGAATGTAAGCCAGGTCGGTTAATATAGAACCTACCTACCTATCTATGGGAGCAACTATCCAACCACTTTGTCATAAATGGATACCTGGTTACTTATCTAGCAACATTTTATAGTAACCATCAACATTACATTATTTATTTTATTAATAAATAGAGACTTAAGCAAATGCACACGGTAAAAGAATTCTATTTATACACGTTACATAAAACAAAATGTAGGATCTAATATTAGTGGTGCATGCTTTTATTTGAAAGTACCTCGGGAGGCCTATTTAAATTACTCCGTAGATTATGTTGCTATGTGCGTTTGCCAAGTCACTATTTCCAGATAGGGCACTCACCTATGTTAATATGCGTAGGATACCATTACACGGACACGGCGCATCATGGAATCCGTTTTTTACTTATGACTGCATAAAAGCAATCAGTTGTCCGAGTGTCGGTGGCGCTGTGGACTTCGCACTGGCCTTCCAATCGGAAGGTCCGGGGCTCGATCCTGCCATGCACCAATATGTTTTTCGTTTGAAAGTTTCATATGTACATTTGTCCGACGCTCCTACGGTGAAGGAAAACATCGTGAGGCAACCTGCATACATCGAAAGAAATTTAAAGGTATATGTGAAGTAGATCAATCCACACTGAGCCAGCGTGGTCTACTAACCCTAACTAAGAGCGGTTTCGCACTACGTCCGATCGGAATCCGATCCGAACCCGTGACATTATGGTCCGTAGTAGCCGTAGAAATATTTATATGTTAACTAGCTTTTGCCCGCGGCTTCGCTCGCGTTAAATTCGGGGTAACACCGAAGATTAAAAAAAAAGGCAGGTATTTTTCGTTGGTAACAAAGAGTCTGTGTACCGATTTTTAGCTTCCTACCTTGAAAACTGCAAAAAGTCCCATATAAAATTTCACCCCCTCTTTTAAGGGGTTGGGGGCAGATTTCTAAAAAAAATGATGCACGATTTTTTTGTTAGTCACAAATAGTTCGCATACCAATTTTTAGCTTTCTACCTTGAAAATTGCGGAATGCTCCATACAAACTTCCACCTACTTAGAAAGAGACAAAAAGTATCCTATGTCACTCTCCGTCCGTTCAACTATCTCCAATTAAAAAATCACTTCAATCCGTCGCTCCGTTTTGCCGTGAAAGACGGACAAACAAACAGACACACACACTTTCCCATTTATAATATTAGTATGGATTTACGCACTAGATCCGATCTCCGTCATCCGATTTCTTTCCGTCATTCTAGAATCTCCATTCCGAAGAAGTTTTCGACGGACCGAAGTAGCCATAGTATTATTTGTATGAACGCTCGCGCACTGCGAGCGTCCGAGTTGAAGCCGAGCTGCATACGAGCGGAGTGGCAGCGGGGTGTGCGGGCTATTCGGCTGGATATTCGTACGTACAATAGTATTGCCAGAAGTTGACGTCGATTGAAAGGACTCATGATCAACGACGTGAACACTCTGCTGTGGCTCCGCGTAAAATCACGTATTCCAAAAGATGGCTCCTGAATTGCTTGGATTTATATCGGAGATCGGAGTAGTGCGTAAGCAATATCCGAATTCGGTCCGAGTTTTCTAGACCAATATTTTCACGGGTACAGATTGGATTCGGATCGGACGTAGTGCGAAACCGCTCTTAGAGTAGGCTCGAGCCTCTTGGTGGGGACGTATACACGGTGTTTCATAATAACCAATAAATAATTAATGCGTTATCTAAAACGAATTATTAAAATGTGTTTACACGCAATGTCATTCAACCCAAAATTTTCATGTAAATCATAGTATCATCATCATGTCTATGATTTACATTTTGGGTTGTTGACATTACGGGTAAACACAATTTAATAATTAGTTTTCGATAAAGAATTGATTATTTATTTATTGGTTATTATGAAACACCGTGTATATGAGCTGTTATGATGATGATGATGCACTGCTCCAATACATATACATGGACGCAATCATTTTGTCTTTCTTATTTGTTAAAGAGTCTGTCAATTATGTTTTAACCGATATTTGAGAGATGCGCAATGAACACCAAAATCAGAATATAAAAAAAGTCTTAACTTTTAATTCTAAATAATTTTATACATATTAAATATTTTTAACACAACCATCACCTCGCAATCAAATTATTCAGCGAATAACCTTCAACCAGCCAAGTGTGCGGAACAATCGATCTTTTCACTCGCGCCGGGAACAATCGGTAACTCACGACGGATGCTATCTACACTGAAAAAAATGATCAACCTAACTTGTTGTGTTATTTGTAAGTTTTGTTAAAAGGAAATAAACTTTAGTTAAATTTAAACAGACTTTTCAGTAATCAGTCCACAACTAGTTTTGTAGATTTATATTTGGTATGTAGTAACTTAATTTTTTGTTACTGTTTACTGATTTTACATAGACTAACTAGCGCAGTTGCAGCAACAACACCAGTTTCTGCACATATCTAAACTTTGTGCTTAATATCAATCAACGTGTCTGATTATTTTTAACAAATTCGTAAATTTAATAGTAATTAATCAACACGTATCAACCAAGTACAAAACTTATGTTAAATATTCAATAACCAGTTTTGTTCACAACAACTAATTGATTTTATCTATTAATAACAATTGTTTTGTTCCTAATTGCCCTCAAGTTTAGCGAAAAAGAACTATGCGAACAGTTTTGCTAAATTAACTAAATTTTCTTTATACGTAACGTAATGATTTTTACAATAGTAACATTTTTTTGCTGTCACCAACAAAAACAGATTGTTTATATTATGCTTTGACCATTTAATATTATGTAACCAAACGTCAGGCGGTGCGGGGGAAGGGGAAAGCAAAGCAAACAAGTTCATTTCTGCGCCGGTGTTATTCGTGTGACAGATGGGTATTCGCTATAATATAAACGGTGTCCTTTTTATTTATTTGTTAAATGGATCGTGTTCGTTAAAAAAAATTACTTCGCCAAGGTGGTCAAATGTGTGGAAATGAGGTATGAAATCGGAATTTTTATCAGTTGATAGAAGAGCCCTTCCAAGTATATAGGGGTATGAGGCAGGCAGGTATTGTTCGTCGGATCAACCATCTAGACGGGAATTGGCAACCATAACGGGTTGTACTCCTGAAAGGCTTGTATGTCAAAGGATAAAAGTCCCTATAGCATACCTTATGAGAGACTAAAAAATAGTGTTCTCCCAAGCTACGCAAAGGCACCCCCAGATAAGAACATGCGGTTCTAAGAATTTAAGCTGAGTCCACTAAATATTGTTACACCGATGGTATAAGAAACTTCCGGCGTGGGGGCTGACAGAGATAGAACACGCTGACAGAGACAGAACATAATCGGGAATACGATGGAAGTTTCGAGAAGGAAAGACAAACAATCGATGGGGTACGGAATGTTCTAGAATAGAACATTCTCGAATGCCTCGAATGTTCACCAGTGCCACTATATAAGCACGAGGGCGAATGCGGATGGATAGTAATTCTTTTCAAAAGAGCAAACCGAGCGGATCAAGCGATACAAAGCGACTTGGAAGCGTTTTATAGTGAAGAATTCTGTATGCATATTGTTCAGTGATTAGTAAAGCGGTTTACAGTGACTTTATTAGTGCTTAATTAAATCTTATCTCATAATTGTCAGTGTTTCGCGATTTCCTATACAACACCCACCCCCGCAAACGTAACAATATTAAACTTTTTGGAAGTCTTTATAAATCGTTAATAAAACCGTAATCCATATTTCTCCACGTTCTTTATTATTTCACCTTTTCGTTACACTCTGTATTATACTGCTTATACAGGTATAAGCAGTATAATACAGAGTGTAAGAAATGGCTTGGCAAAAACTTAACAGACGTGATTAGGCCATGAAACTGAACTACTTTCGAAAGCTGTTCAGTTTTATGGCCTAATCGCGTCTGTTAAGTTTTTGCCAAGCCATTTCATACATCCTGTATTTTTGTTACTAATTACTTAACTGAGATTGGCTACTAATAACAAAACGGTTTTGTTATACATCGACAAACGGAACCTGTAACATGTAAGCAAACGTAAAGTAAAATTGAATTAACAGTTTGTTTGCCAGCAAGGAAATAGTACAGATATCGATAACTAAACACTTTGATTAGTTACAGCAAAATCATTTATTTACTTTTTTACAAATAGCATTGTAATTTTTAGATTAATAGTTAGATTAAAAATGTCAAATTGATAGATTAATTTAAACGAAAAATGTTAGGCTACTGGTTACATAACCCAGTTAAACAAACCTAATTTTGTTACTGTTAACAAGTAGTTCGCAAGTCCGTAGATTAGGGCCTACTAGTAACCAAATTTTAGTTACTGTTAACCAATCATTTTTTTCAGTGTATCCGCCGAATTAATTGTCCCGTTTGCACCATCTCCAACTATCGGGTCGACTTATAATCGGCCCGATCTCCCGCAATTAAATCGAGAACTCGCCGCTCCGAGATAAGTTTTGTTTGAACTCGCACTCAGATTGATACCGTCTATTGCTCTTAGGATTGGGACCGTGTATTGATCTAATGGTTGATACTATTGATTTAAAGATTGGGGAACTAAATTTTGAAGACAAAACCCAAGAACGCAGAAAACTTGAGTAGGTATTACTAGAGTCGTCTGTCTTACCTACTGCTGTAAGCAGAGGCGCTTGCAGCTGCGGTTTGAAGGGTAAGGCAGACAGAGAAATTATCGGATACTGTCACTTGACATCTTATGTCACATCTGGCTAAAATACGCATTCGAGATCATTCCATATGTGAATGTGGCTTAGACGAAGGCACCGTGGATCATATTTTCTTTAATTGCCCGAGACAACAAACATCACTATACCACCTACTTCCTGATTTCATTCCACGTCCTGTAAATATGAATTTCCTGCTTACTCAAATGAACACCCCATTTTTAAACATACTTTTTAAATTTATTGAAAGAAATCAAATTAAATTATAAAATAGTAGACCCTACAACTAACTTATTCCACATTTTTTCTTAACTCATTTTATTCTCCAACATAATTCACCTACAATTTTACAAAATAATTTCTAACCATAACTTCAAGCCGCTACTAACAATTTAATGTTCGCTCTGCTTTGCCCACAGGTAGCCCAACCGACCCAGCATTATAGTATTACCGCTAAATCTTATGAATTTAAAACGTGTTTTCGCTACTCGACATTGGCAAAATTGTCACATCTGACAGAGGCCATACAACCTAAAAATTGAATTGAATTGAACGCTCTTCGATCCTTTGTAGATGTTTCAAATTTGCTAACCTTATAGGAACCACACGTACTATACGGTGAATGCAGCCACTTACCACTAAGAAGCTAGTCAGCGTGCGTGGTACCAGAGGGACAATCGCACTATTAACGATCGTTTTAACTAAAATCAAATCGATACCGTTCCCATATAATTTGACATCTGACAGCTGTCAAGGTGTTGTCAAAATGTACGGGAACGGAAACGTTTCTGATTTGGTTCAAACGTTGTACATAGTGCGATTATCCCTCGAATCTGATGAAAAAAGTGCTACGCGAAGTTTTTTTTTTCCTGCTACATCTCTGTCATGATCAGATTGATCAGCTTTTGTTCTTGCTTGCTTCTTTTATACCAGTTCACGAATTGCACTCCTCTCTAACTTTTATTTCACATACTTGTTCTTTCTCTCGTCCATCGTCTTACTTTCCAATGCTACGTGAAGGTGGATCTTAGCAGGGTGATAACGTTACAACAACATTAACATATGAATGCTCAGAGCATTAGACCTAAATTACCTTCCTTTGTTGAATTGTTACGTCAAGAAAAAATCCATATTGCTGCCCTAAGTGAAAGATGGCTTCAACCCGAAAGTAAATTTAAGATAAGTGGCTATAATGTTTCGAGCTGACAGAGACGATTCGTACGGCGGCACAGCAATAATATTACACCGATCTATTAAGGCGCAGCAACAACAAGTGCAGGTAAATAATTCTGACATTGAAGTAGTTAGTGTTCAGTTATTTAACTGTGAAAACATTGAGTACATCGTCGCAATTTACTGTCCGTCTAGGGTTGTCACAAATCAGTGCCGGCGACTGTATCATGGGGTAATACGGTCAATGGCACTCTACGGAGCCCCGGTATGGGCAGAGTGCCTCTCCCCCCGGACGGTGGCCCTCTTGCGACGTCCGCAGAGGGTCATAGCAACCCGGGCCGTGCGAGCTTATCGCACGGTCAGCCACGGCGCGGCCTGCGTACTTGCGGGCCAAACGCCGTGGGATGTCGATGCACGCGTCCAGTCGGAGGTGTATCGGCATCGGGTTGCCGTCCGAGAACGGGGGGGACGATCTGCCCCACAGGAGGTGGAGGTGGTTCGTACCCAGGCGCAGAGGGAGGCTCTGCGCCGGTGGGGTGAGGCACTCGTCTTCCCAGCTGCCGGCCACCGGACGATCGAAGCGATCCGTCCGGTGTTGGAGGAGTGGGTTGGGCGCCGGCAAGGCAGCCTCTCATTCCGCATGGTGCAGGTACTGACCGGACATGGTTGTTTCGGTCACTACCTGCACCGAGTTGCACGTCGGGAGGAAACGCCGCAGTGTCATCACTGCGACGCTCCCGACGACACGGCCGAGCACACCCTGTTGGTGTGCCCGGCCTGGCGACGCCAGCGCAGCGAATTAAACGTTGCGCTGGGAGGCGGCGACCTTTCGCTGCCGAGCATGGTCGTGGCCATGCTCCGCGGCGAAGCGGAATGGGGGGGCTGTCGCCTCCTTCTGCGAAAATGTCATCTCGCAGAAGGAGGCTGCGGAGAGGGAGCGGGAGGTAGATCCTCAGGCCGCTCCCATCCGCCGCAGACGGATAGGCAGGAGAAGGCGGGCATTCGCTCAAGCAATGCCTGTCCGATGACCCTGCCGTGTGGCCTGCGTGCACGGTTGGCCCCGTGCACGCCGCCGTAAGGCCCTCCGTCTGGGGATTGCCCTGGTGTTCTCGGGCAATCCCCCCTTGGCGAGAGCCCGACCGGGTGGTCGGGCTTGCCCGGGCGCGTAGGTAGTGGAGTCGCAGTGTGGACCTTACCTAGCGCGCCCATAAGGGCAGGAAGAACACCGAGGGGTTTTAGTGGGTAGGCCTGGCACTCTGCCAGGTGAGCCCCACACACGCTCACCGTTTAGCCAACGGTGGGTACGGTGCGGTTGCGCATTTCCCCGCGATAAAAAAAAAAAAAAAAAAAAAAAAAAGGGTTGTCACAAATCAAACAGATTGGGATAATTTACTTTCGTTATGGCCATCTAAAACTTTAATTTTGGGAGATTTTAACGCGCACCATGTTAGTTGGTCGTATAAAACGGATCGTAGAGGCGGTTTCATCCATGATGCAATTGTTGACAGTAATTTTGTTTATTTGAATGACGGGTCACACACACGTATACGTCTAGTTAATGACAATCTTCAACAATCGTCTCCGGATATTTCATTAGCTTCTGTAGACATCGCACTCAGATTACATTGGGTAGCGATCATTTAATGATAAAAATTTCGCTTTTATCATCTTGTCAACTTCCACCAGTCATCAAGAGAAACTTTTCCCGTGCAGATTGGCCTTCATATACCACGTATTTAGAAAATAAATTCTGTGAATTGAATAATATTCCAAGTGACCTCCAAGAAGCTTATGATTTATTTTTGAGTATCATTAATGAAGCCGCCGATAAATATATTCCCCTATATAAATTTAATCAAAACCCCACTTCAACCTTTTCCCCTAAGCCCTATTGGTCGTCCACACTCTCTTGTGCTGTAGCTCGCCGTAGACTGGCTTTGGGACATATAAGACGCAATCCTACTTCTGAAAATTTAGACCGTTTCAAAAATTGTGTTTATTTTGCGCAGAAACTAATTTGTCAGACCAAAAGTGAGCACTGGCAAGACGTGTGCACCTCAGTTGACTCGTTGACAACATCCAAAGTGTTGTGGCAGAAAATGAGATGGTTGAAAGGTTATAGTTCTCCCCGACTCCATGTCGAGGCACAAACTGCTGAAAGCTTGTTAACATCCCTTACACCTGACTACGTTTCACCTGCCCTTCTTTTGCTCTTTTCTGCTAATGCTACCTTAGAATTCGAAATCTCTATCCCGGAGCTTGTTAAATGTATTAAGACTAAGGATACATCTCCTGGATTTGATGATATATCGTATTCCATGATAAAACATTTACCCGACGTAGGCAAACGTTTTCTTCTATCCCTATATAATTCTTTCCTTGCTAATAGTTTCGTCCCTTCTCAGTGGCATGACATTTGTATAATTCCGATCCTAAAACCTGGGCGTAACCCTAGAGATGTTTCCTCTCTCCGCCCTATTTCGTTAATATCTTGTTTATGCAAAATCTTTCATTATATCATTTACAGAAGACTGGAATGGTTTCTAGAAAAAAACGAGAAGTTCTCCGCAAATACAGTAGGTTTTCGTAGGTCTAGATCATGTTTAGATAGCTTAAGTTGTCTGGTGTCCAACATTCAAGTCAGTTTTTTGAAGGAAATTCTACTTTATGTTGCTTTCTGGACATTGACAGCGCTTATAATAATGTAGACTTAAAATTTACCAGTTTGGGTCTCTTATTTGCAAATATTCGTGGAATTACCTTCAAAATAGAGTGCCTAAAATTAAAATAGGCAGTCATGTTTTAAGTAGACACACAGGCCGTGGCCTTGCCCAGGGGGATCCACTCTCACCACTCTTATTTAACGTTATAACTATTATTAGTAATAAAAGGAAATTGTCAATGGCAACTCCAGTCTAAGACCGTTTTACCGACCAGTGTTTGTGACCTGTCGGTGGAGCAGTCTGCGGGAGACGAGTTCACGTTTCCTTAGGACATTTTCACTTTTTGGCTCGACAAGCGGTGCGGACGGATCTTACTTGGTGCTAGTAAAATTAGAATTCGTGTATATAAGATTCGGTACATAACATCTTTGTGCTCCTGTTGAGTTTTTGATTTATTTAAGAGATTCATTTTTCCCTATTTCTAACACTATGAATATTTGTAAACGCCTAGAAAATATTGTTCATATCTCCCAGTACGCTGATGATTTCGCTATATACTCGTACGTTCAATGTTCTACGGTTAAGGAAGGTGAGTTTAAGATCCAGGCTGCTTTAAATCTTATTAATGGCATGCTTACAGAAGTAGGTCTAGTTTCTTCAATAGAGGTTTCCGTAAATACACCACGGATATACGTCTGAACGGGGCATCATTGCAACTAGTAGATAATGTCAAATATCTTGGAATGTGGTTGGATAGGAATCTTAGATGGAAAAACACTATTTTGGAAGCTTTGTCCTATATCGAATCCCTACATGGTGATAGATTCGTTATTGTCACGGATTTAAAAAGTGCACTACTACATTTAATACGCTGCACGACACCTTTTAGAGGGTTTCCATTGGCTTATCATATATTAAAATGTATAAGAAATATTTTATATAAACAAAGAAAGAAAATTGTTTTACAATGGATTCCTTCACATGTTGGACTGCGTGGAAATGAGGAGGTGGATCGATTGGCAAACCAAGCTAATTCTGACGGAGACGTTTATAGTTGTTTACCTTGGCACTCCGAATTGTTGTCAATAGTCAAAGAGGCTTGTATAGACATATGGTCCGAGTACTTTGACAAGCGATCCTTAAAGTAAGGGCATTTGGTACAAGGTGATTTAGCCCTCCCTTCCTCGTTCCTTGTGGTTTATTGCAAGTGATATATGTAGACAAGAGCTTGTAATTGCATTAAGACTTCGATCCGGCCATGTTCCACTCAACTGTTTTGCTTTTATGATGCGCAAATCTGATACTCCTAACTGCAGTTTTTGTGGCGTAGTTGAGGACGCATATCACATACCGGCGGAATGCAGCCGTATTTAGGTCCAAAGACGTGCGTTTGGAAACCTTAATTATAAAACTGGTTTTTATAATAGTATATTGACCTAATTAAGTTTATTTTTATTATGTACACAATAATAGGGGTGACATTTTCATATTGAAAAAACCCCTTTACAAATAATAGAGGTAAAAAAAACTCTCGATGGTAAGATGAGACATTGATGATTTACTAGCACCAAAAATTTCACTTTTTATAGATAATTTACCGGACGATTCAGTGTATTTAGCAGATCCGATCATTATATCCAATGAAGAACCTAATTCTTAGCTGACCGCACACAAATGCGGAAGAAAAGTCAATAAAATGTATGGGTAGGGCGATATCTTTTTGGCGTTGTATTAAGCTAAGCGCTTTTTGAAATGCCTCATCGACTTCAACGAATGAAAACCTGTTTGGGCCGAGCCCTTTGAGTGGCTAATTTCGACCACGACCTCCCGAAGGACACTCGAGCCGAGCCGCAAAGCCGCGGGCGCAATTAACCCGGACTATCAAAAGTTTTGCGCGATATTAAAAAGTACGACTACCACTTCCCGCGGCCACTTCGCGTAATGCCGAAATATTAAACTGCTCAAATGTCAAATAATCGCGGATCCTAATTTAGTGAAGCGACTCGATTTTTTCCATTCGACAATGGAGCTGTTGTAATCGAGTGGAATATTCTATTTGATTTGTTGAATCAGTCGGTAAACACTATATGCACTCTAACACTATGTGCACTCTGGCATAAAAAGAGCCCTTTTACTGTGTTATCCGACATGGGTTACAATGACTTATAATAATTTAACATTTATTGAGATGTGAAAACAATACTCTGTGATGTGTTTCGATAAAACAATTATAAAGCGATTACACAGTTTAGGGGCTCACTCATTTCGAACGACAACAAAAAGTGTTTAATCAAACCTAACTCGATTTGCATTTGACTCGAGTGATTCGAAAACTCGGGTGACGTAATAAAATTACTCGAATGACTCGTCAGAAAATCCTACGAGCCGCATCATCGGGCTAATTTGCATTTTCTTTTTCAACGTTTACGGTGGGTACTTGGCTTTAATAACCATTGGCCAATGGGCGAGCGGCGGCGCAGCCTTTGATCTCGTGCATATCATTTCTTCGGCTTTACCTTCAATTTGCGAATTTTCGAGGACAAGAAAATTGTAAAGGCACAACAGCCTTTATAATTTTCTTACAAACGTTCCTGTTATAATGGCTTGGGAAATGGAGCTTAATGAAAGCTTTCAAATATTATATTTCAGATTCGAATTGAGTTTAATGTAATTAATTTGGAGAAACAAGTTTCTTTTGCTGTAGATTGTGTGGATTTAATTTCTGAGCTATAAATGTTACTCCCAAGAATACAACATAATACAGACTTCATTTCTTAGTTACATGATCTTCGGGCCTTTTCTCACTGATTTCCTGCTCAAAATTATTACTCGATTTAAGTTTAAACTGTCCCATTCCCATCACACCAACGTTTGACCTGCTTTTAAAAAGAATCACGATACGCTCGAAAAGATTGCAAATTAGATTTTTGAGATTATTGGCTAACACTAAAGTTAAAAATGAATGTAGAAAAAACTATGAGAAACTTTTCGATGACTGTAATTTGTCACCTATAGAGGTAGCTATGAACAATTTAAATGTTGAAAGAAATTAATATTAAAAATAAGTTTTTATTTAAAGGCTCTACAAAGAGGAACACAAACTTTAATTTATTAAATGACACATTTTTTATGATAATTTAAAAGCTAGATTTACCTATGTAGATAAACAATGGCACACAATACCTATTAAACTTGTTCTTGATGTGTGTTTTCATAAAGTAAAAAAAAACTAAATTTAAATTAGCAGATTAACGATCAGATTAAACTTAATGCTCGATCTCATTAACAACAATACAGACATCCTTATCTTCTTAAAGAGTAACTTATGGATAATAAATAAATAACCAATGTCGTAAATTAAGATATCACTGTTCCTTTCTGTATTTAATTTGTATCAAATTTTGCTTAATTTCGTTTGCACGCTAT
Organism: Schoenobius gigantellus; assembly: GCA_963935595.1. Taxonomy (NCBI): domain Eukaryota; kingdom Metazoa; phylum Arthropoda; class Insecta; order Lepidoptera; family Crambidae; genus Schoenobius; species Schoenobius gigantellus. Next base: position 506,900 of record OZ012561.1, on the reverse strand, counting down.
TAAAATTGCATTGGTGGAGCTATGGATTCGGCACTGACCTTCTAATCGGAAGGTCCGGGGTTCGAACCTCCCATGTACCAATGTGTTTTTCGAATTTCATATCTACATTTGTCTGATGCTCCTACGGTGAAGGAAAACATCATGCAACCTGCATACAATAGCAAAGCAATTCATGGCTCAGTGCGGATTGGTCGACTTCACATACGAAGTCGACCAATCCGCACTGGGCCAGCGTAATTGACAAAGGCCTAACCACACTAAGTAGTAACTAGGGTAGGCTCGAGCCCCTCGGTGGGGACGTATATGAGCTATGATGATAAAGTGAGAGTGCCATCTGCCAACAACCTGTCAAATAGTTTATCGGAGTTCTTCAAGTGTTAATTATATTATGTTTTATGATTCTTTTGAAAATAAAATTTACATAGATCTAAAAATAATTCACTGAACATCATCGCCCCGAGTCGTCAATGGCGGTAACTCAATATTTGCCGCGCGGAACTCCGAGTCCATTACTCTCACGTACTGGGCCGGAATTAAATTCGGCCGAAGAATATCCACAATTGAATGAAATTGGATAAAGTGCCCTCTAACGTTGCGGCGCTAACCGCGTTAGCTGACGGGGACGCTGCGTCCTCCACTGGCGGATATACGGGGCTGTACTTTGCGCTGCCTCGACAGTATTTCTCGGGACTATGTACTACGAGCACATGGCCTTTAAGGCGCATAGTAAGGTCAATCATAAAAAAATCACTGCAGAAAAAACCGGTTCTCTTCATAAATATTGAATGAAAAAATATTTAAAAAAGATATGTTATTATTCAACGCATTCTTTAGAGGATGGTTTTTTTGATAAATTGATAAACTTGATAAATTAATTGAAACTTAATTGGTTAAAATGTGACTCAAACATGCCTCGATTTTAAAACATTAAACCTAATCGCGTCGTAAATATTAGGTTAAATCATATACTTTCGATTTCAATAAATAAAGTGAACAATATTCTAGCGGATGGTCTTTTTAGATTTTTCTTATTCGCCTTTATTAATTTTTAATTGAAATAATTCATCTTACGCGTAAAGGTTTGCTTAAATATTCCCCTCACTCTCACTCACTCATTCCTATGTAATCAGTGCGGCACGATCGACGCAAGGTCATTGGGAGCACTATATGCTCCTTAAGGTGGCTTTAACAGTGACGTATATGACACGCTGTCCGGTACTGAGAAATTTACTAACCATCCCCGTGGTCCAAATTGAGCTATTCAGCACTGTTGGTACCGACAGCGTGCAAACAACCCGAGGGGCTACCGCCTAACTCATAGCGATCACTCGCTATCGAACTATTGTTCTAATGTCTCTAGGAGAGGCCTATGTCCAACAGTGGGTGTCTCTAGACTGAAATTATGGAAAAACTTTCTGCCCCCATAGAGAATCGAGCCCCGGACTTCCCGACCAACACTTCGTGATCTCAGCCACGGAGGCGATGAAAAGGGTGTAACGGTGTGCTTTTTAATTTATAATTATTTGCTTACTTTCTTTTGAAAAATGAAATCTAACTATTAATAAATTAAACTAATTCAAAATACAATGCTATAAATTACCTGAATCTATCTAATCGAATAATAAAGCTAACCTTTTAATAAATTAAATACATAATATGAAATAATTGCGCGCGCGCCGTTTGTTTACAAAACTAGGATAACCAGTCGATCGCTGAGCTCTCGGTGACGTCACGCGCCTATTGTTTCCATACGCCAACCGACCTGCCACTGGGCAATGGCTCCACTTTACTCGATTTTCTTCTTTAGTGCCTGAACGCTAAGGACGGTTATTGGTTGCGCTCCCGTAATGAACGGCTAGCTTAGAAACGAAATCGTGAACGTATGAGCGGAATGATGAATTGAGAGACAATATTCTCACTCGCGAGCCATACGCGATATATATTCAAGTACGGCATACGCCGGGTCCTTTTCTCATTATTTGCTTGCTGGAGCGAGAACTTCTACTCGAAAAGTCTACAGAACATTAATAATCTAAAGTTGAAAACTAATAAGTAATTCACTGATATTGTGAGTTTTCTATTCCAAGTACTGTGTTTACCCCGATTGGGTGAGTGTTGCATATTTTTTATATCATGCTTAGCTGTAGTTTGTTGTAGAAACATAGATATCAGTGCTTTATCATTAGAATATTAAAGAAAATAGTTCATTTATATATTGTATTGTATTAGATCTATATCAATTTACTGTAACTAGTCGAATTAGCCAAATCATCCCATGCGGTCTGGTTTTATTTCATATCTACCTCCGCAATTCATTAATGTTTTCACTATCGATCTAATTTTAGAAATCGTATAACTTTCCTCTCGTTTTTGTTCACAATAACAATTAGGATAATTACACTAATGTAGTTATCATGATTGGGATTGTTCTTATGCTGCCCTTTTATTAATTTCAATGTCTAACTATTTGTCATGATCACTACTGTATGGTTTCCATGTCTATTTCTTTTTCAATTGTTAATTTTGTTATGAACTGTAAATTTTGCCTGTGAATGCAACATCATCGATCACCGAATTATAAAGTACCTACTTACACTGCTTACCGCTTCGCACCTTCTTCGCGTCATGATGTTGCAGTCACGTTTTGGAAATTCGGACAAACGCTAAAGTGTCCAATATAATAAATTCCAGGGTTCCCTTACTGGAGTAGAGGATTCCTGACGTTTGATTCCAATACTGGAGTTACCGCTCGTTGGAGCTGGTGCCGTACGAGCTGACGTACGACGACCGCATTTACACCGCCACGAATACCCGTTACCGAAGTCAACCACCCGACGCCGACGCCCTGCACCTTCAACGTCGCGGCCAGTTAAGTGGTACCCCCAGGCGGTTACTAGTGTCCACAGCCCAAAAATCAACTCACGACCCTCTCTAAATTGCTACCTACAGTTTTCAATAGTAATTCCTTTTTCTGACGATTTTTTTGTAAATATTATTTAAATTAAATACTTAATTTGTAACTTTTCACCTTTTTATTTTCTACCCAACTAAGAAGGTTACAAGGGTCAAAATAATTAGCGAATGAACCCCGACTCGACACAAGAGTATATTTCCCAACCAACAGACACCCCTTTACTCATTTCGCGTACCGCAGAACAAATAGCGACAGAGCCGGGGTCGCCCTTTGTGAGCGGCCATGTTTAATGTTAAATTTTTTGTTGTCACCAGAATAAACGAGGTACGTATGATGCGTGCGGCGGACGCGGCTTTTTGCCGATTCATGCGAACATTTTAATTTCCTCCAGAGACGGGAATAGCCTTTCACTGTGTCGCCTCGCACAAAGGTAGGTTTGGGCCTGACCTCAAATATTCAAGTGGGTGTTGAATGTGGATTGTTTATTTCTGGATTGCTTTTCTCTGCCGGTCGAAGAGCATCGGAATTTTGACAAAGAAGCACATTATATGGTACTTAGTATTAGTTACATCAATCGTAAATTATCATGCCCTTCATGATATTATACTTTAAAGAAGACATGGGCGCCGCCAGGGTTATTTTCAGGGAGGTGCATTTGCATCTACACATACTATCTTTTTCTAATATATAAAATTCCCGTGTCACAGTGTTTGTAACCGAACTCCTCCGAAACGGCTTCATCATCATCATCATCACAGCTCATATACGTCTCCACCGAGGGGCACGAGCCTACCCTAACCAGTTAGGGCACTTAGGCCTTAGTCAAACCACGCTGACCCAGTGCGGATTGGTTGACTTCACATACACCTTTGAATTACTTCGCAGGTGTATGCAGGTTTCCTCACGATGTTTTCCTTTACCGTAGGAGCATCAGATAAATGTACATCTTCGCAGAGCCTTGTGTTAACGGCGCAATGGTTATCAAATTGATGGCGATTGTGGTGGATTTTTTTCTTAGACAGTGACCCACCTGGCATGGCGCCATCGATGGCGCGCCCCCTTGTCTGTTGTCCGAAAAATCCCTCATTAAATTTATATACAGTTTTATATTATAGTATAAATGTACGTATTTATGATAACTGGTATGTATGTGTGTAATGTGCGGTCGGCGGCGCGTAGAGCCCATTATATTGCACTAAGAAAACCTGCACTATTACGAGCGGTATAAGATCTGTCTCATGGTCGATATGTGGGCTCTGAAGCGTTGCCGTTTGTACGTTTGTTTATCATAATAGTTATATTGTAAAATATATTTTAATTTATAAGCTGATACTTGTACTTTTAATTTATAAGTTACTAAGTGATAATTATTATTTATAAGGAGTTTAAAAAGAAATTTTGTAAAAAAATAATAATTTGAACAAGGGCATGGACTAAGAGTCTGTGGAGTAAACATTATAATAATAAAAAAAATGTACATATGAAATTCGTGAAACGAAAAACACATTGATACATGGCAGGATCGATCGCGGGCCTCCTGATTCTACTCGGGGCACAGTCCATGCCGAGGCCACAGCGCCACCGACGCTCCACTTTTTATATTCGGTTGCATTATACAAAGTGCTCATTCCCCCATACTAACTTACACAGGTATATCTGAAGTCAACCAATCCGCACTGGGCCAGCGTGGTTTAACTAAGGTAGGCTCGTGCCCCTCGGTGGGGACATATATGAGCTGTGATGACGATGATGATAAAAAGTGATGATATAACACTTTATCGTGAGAGCGATAAAGACATTTTTATTAATAAAAATATTGTGATTGAACTAATTGTAATTTTCAGATCAAGTAGTTCAACTTGTTCAATTAGTTGTAATAATTGGAATAAAGTGTCCAGTATGTACAACTGATACGTGTAGAACATATCATCATCATAGCTCATATACGTATACCTTTCGAGTTACCGATCGATTGAGTTCGGTTCGAACCTACCCTATGTTAGGGTGATTAGGCCTTAGTCAACCACGCTGGCCCAGTGCGGATTGGTCGACTTCACATACATCATTGAATTTCTTCGCAGATGTATGCAGGTTGCCTCACGATGTTTTCCTTCACCGTAGGAGCGTCAGACAAATGTACATATGAAATTCGAAACGAAAAACACATTGGTACATGGCGGGTCTCAAACCCCGACCAATTGGAAGGCAAGTGTCGAGTCCACAGCGCCACTGACGCTCCGTAGAACATATAGTTCAACATATTGGAATAGAGATACTGTTAGTGATTGTCTTTAAGACACCACCAACATAAAGTGTTGTTTCGAAATAGTAGGGTGTACGGCCTTCGAAGTGGACTGTAAAACACTTGCTGTAGATTTTGTAATCAGGAACCGGAGTACTGGATGGATCAATGAAACACTGGTATCACTACTGGAGCGCTTGCTGAGAGAGGTCGGAGGCACTTCTTGTTTGTGGTTGAGGTTGTTGCTTCCTCGAGTGGTCGGAGCGGACTGGGTGCGGTGGCTCGCCCGCGCCGCCTTTTATTCTATTTTTTGTTATATAGGTCGTCGTTTATATATGGTTCCTCCCGCGCCCCGCAAGAGTGGCCTCCCACCTTTTCGCGCATGCGCACTTTATTTGCGTAATCCAACTAGCGTTTATTCTAAGACTTATTCTAATATGTACAATGAAATATTTCTTAATTCTATTCTATTCTACCTGTTTAATTTTCCTTATTTCTAAGTAAAAGACAACGAAAATAACCATTTATTGTACATATAAACTTATCGCTAAAAAACCAAATTATAAAAAAGACTAACTAAAACTATACATTGTTTTTCGGTTATTTGTGAATAATTTCGTCGTGAACATTATCTCCCGCCGTCGCCTCGCGAATTCCCGGTAACACGACGATCTTCTTGGTAGGTCTCCGGAGTACGTGTCCTCGGCTCGTTGTGACGTCGACCACTCGAACCACGCCGTCTGCGCCCGGGTAGACTGCGGTGACTCTGCCTCTCGGCCATGTGTTGCGGGGTAGGTTGGAGTCGCAGACGATGACCAGGTCGCCAGTGGTTGGGCTAGTCCCGGTGCTATAGGGCTCCCGCCGCTGCTGGAGTACAGGCAGGTACTCGCGCACCCAGCGTTTCCAAAAGAGGTCAGCGAGGTACTGGGCGCGTCGCGGATGCGGCGTGCTCCGGCGCTGTTCTTGATCGCGCCGGACAGCTCACGGTCGGCGCCGCGGAAGGCGGTGGCGTTGTCGCTCCACAGCTCGGCGGGGCACCCGCGCCGTGCGATGAAACGGCGCAGTGCGTTGATGGCTGCGTCGGTGTTTAGGGTCGTAAGTACGTGGTGGATGTACGTATCAGTAGGTGTAAATAAATTGTCCGATTTACTTACGTACAAATGTCCTTTAATAAATCCACACACAATTACACCCAGAATAGACAGAAGGAGAACAGTACGTAACACAAGCACAGCACAGTTTATACAGTGAGAAGCGAGAAGGAACACAAATTAATAGGCAAGAAAACAGTAAACAATAGCAAGCGTTAGCGGATCGTAAGTCGCGACAAGGCAAGGCGGATAGGTGAGAAGCAAGCGCTCCGCGTCGTGGTATGGTCTCGACTGGTTTGACAGCTGCTATGCGCGCGCGCACCGGACCCCGCGGAGGGGACGGCGGCGGTAACCGAACAATAGGCTGCTACAAGAGTGCGCGTTTCCTCGACACAACTCATCGTGTGAATGCATGTTGATGTTATATGGAATTAATATTATTTTTATGTAAATATTTTGGAATATAAAATATAACATTATATATGTATATAACATTTGTAAATATTAATATATATGTGTAAAATAGAATATAATAAATTAATAATATTATGTATTGTATTTGTGTGTGTGTAAGTATTTATGTATTGTGTTAATATACAATATTTATAGTGACTGCCCACATCACTCCCCTCCAGAGACCGTCACTACGGGCGATAGTAGTCGGGGAATCTGACGCGTCTTCCCGAACGGGTAGTTCTTACGTCAACATTTGCGGGATTTGACTTACTATTGTCACTCGATGTAGTTTGTTTATTATTGGGAACGGGTTCGGTAAGAATATACGCCGGCTTAAGGCGATCTATTGATACCGAAACTGTTTTCCCTTTAACTGAAATTTTAAATACTTTGTCCCCTCGGTCTATTACTTCATAGGGACCGGAATAGACTGGACTTAGTGCAGCTCTGAGTGAGTCTTCCCTAAGGAATACATGACTAGAACTACTAAGGTCCTTAAAAATGAAAATTTTATTATTGCAGTGGCGAGACGCGGGAGATGGTCGTAGTTTTGCAGCGAACGATCGGATACGCGCGGTGAAATCCGTAACATCCGTGGTCGTTGCTACCTCACTCTCAAAAAATTCTCCGGGTAGGCGCAAAGGTTCGCCATAAAGCAACTCCGCCGAAGAGGCTTGTAGGTCTTTTTTGAACGCTGAACGTATACCAAGCAAAACTAGAGGTAAGGATTCGGTCCAGCAATTATCCGCGTGGCATACGATGGCGGCTTTGAGCTGGCGATGATACCGCTCGACTAAGCCATTGCACGCGGGATGATAAGCTGTGGTTTTGCGATGTTTGAAACCTGCTAGTTTTGCTAAGAATGCGAACAGACTGGATTCAAATTGACGTCCGCGGTCAGTTACGATGTCTGTTGGACAACCGAAACGTGCAATCCAACCTGACAATAGCGCGCGACCTACTGTTTCCGCCGTCATATCCATAATTGGGATGACCTCAGGCCATCGCGAAAAGCGATCGATGGCTGTGAGGCAGTAGCGGTATCCTTGCGATGGCGGTAAGGGACCTATGAGGTCAATGTGCACAACCGAGAATCTAGCGCGGGGTAAATTGAATGTGCCCAAAGGTGCAGACACATGGCGATTCACTTTAGCGCGTTGGCAAGGTAGGCACGATTGTGACCATACGCGGCAATCTTTACGAATGCCGGGCCACACGTATCGCTCTGCTACCAATTGGGCTGTTGCGTTTGGACCTAGGTGACTGAGACTGTGTAGGCAATCAAAAACTTGTTTCCTCAGCGGCTTGGGTATGAAAGGTCTTGGAGTTGATCTGCTCACGTCACAGAATATATCGTGACGACTGCCGTCCAGCGCGATCTTTTTCAGTCGCAAAGAGGAACCCTCGTTGAGAAGATTGGCAAGCTCAGAGTCCGCAGTTTGAGACTTTGCCAATACTTCGTAATCGATGGCTGGTTGAATTTCCTCGATGCGAGATAACGTATCAGCAACCACGTTGTCTCGACCAGATATATGGCGAATGTCAGTTGTGAATTGCGATATGTAATCGAGGTGACGGTACTGGCGAGGCGAGCAGTTATTTTTACGGTCGCTGAACGCAAAGCTAAGGGGCTTATGATCGGTGAACACCGTGAAGTGCCTAGCTTCCAGCATATGGCGGAAGTATTTTATGCCTTCGTAGATAGCCAGGAGTTCGCGGTCATAAGGCGAATATTTACGCTGAGCTGGGCTTAGCTTGCGTGAAAAGAACGCCAAAGGCTGCCATACGCTATCTTTTAGCTGCTGCAAAGCTGCTCCCAATGCAATGTCAGATGCATCCGTTACTAAGGCTAGCTGGGCGTCGCAATCAGGGTGTGACAGCAGTGCAGCGTTACAGAGATCCTGCTTACACTGCTCGAATGCTGCCAGAGCTGGGCCCGTGATGTCTACGGGATGTGACGCCTTGACCGAACCAGCAAGAAGGGCGTTGAGAGAACTTGGCTTTGCGCGGCGTTGGGGAGAAATCGCCGGTAAAAATTGATCATCCCCAAGAATCTCCTGAGTTCCCTAACTGTTTTGGGGGGAGGACAGTCTTTGATTGCCTGCACTTTATTCTCCAGGGGCTTGGTGCCTTCCGCAGAAATTTGATACCCCAGGAAAGATACTTCACTAGCACCAAATACACACTTTGACGTGTTTACAAGGATACCGTACTTCCTCATCCGCTCGAATAACTGCCGCAGGTGATCCTCGTGCTGGACCTGATCCTGGGAGAACACCAGGTAGTCATCAAGATAGGAATAACAGAAATCTAGCCCTCTAGTCATCTCATCCACAAACCTTTGGAACGTTTGACCTGCGTTCCTCAACCCAAAGGTCATGTAAGGGAATTCAAACAGGCCAAAGGGGGTGGTGATGGCGGTCTTCTGTATATCCTCCTCGAAGACTGGGATCTGGTTGTAAGCTTTCACCAGATCTATTGTGGAGAACACCTTGCAACCTGCGATACTGTGAGCAAAATCATGGATATGACGGATCGGGTACCTGTCTGGTATGGTGCGTGCGTTCAATGCACGGTAATCGCCGCAGGGTCGCCAGCTGTTGTCCTTTTTGGGCGCTAAGTGAAGAGCTGATGCCCAAGGACTCTCTGAAGGACGTGCGGTACCGCTGTCCAACATCAGCTGGAACTCACTACGCGCGATCTTCAACTTGTCGGGAGCTAACCTGCGGGGAGAACAAAACACAGGCGGACCTGGAGTGGTGCGGATGTGATGCACTGTGTTATGGCGTGTGATGCGTGGTGTGCCAGATGGACGAGTTATGTCGGGATATTCATTAAGAATCGAATGGTACCGCGTATCACCAGTCAAAACCTTAACCGGCAACACAGTTTTTAAAGCTCTATCTAAACTAGCTACAGTACACAATGAAGTAGTGTTGTCAATTAAGCGATGGTTGCGTATATCTACAATTAAATTATAAAATCTCAGAAAATCTACTCCAACTATGGCTTTAGTTACATTCGCAACAACAAAGTTCCAAGCAAAGCAACGTCTAAGTCCTAAATCTAAATTCAATTGTAGGAAACCATACGTATCGATGATACTTCCATTGGCTGCTGACAGTTGGTACGTGGTCTTCGTTCGTCGCTCGCGTAGTGCAGATATGGGGAATACGCACAAGTCACTCCCTGTGTCGACGAGGAATTGAGTCTTCGTCTTGCGATCGGTGACGAAAAGGCGACCACTGGATGAAGGGCAATCGTTCGTGGCCATCACCGACTGCCTTGGGCGTTTCCCGTCTTCGCGTGGTCGCAGGGCTTCACACATTTGGTCGCTTTAGATCCAAACTTATAGTGGTACCAACATATAGGGAACTTGCGGTAGCTGGAGCTGGATCTGGATGTCGAGCGACTACGCCGCTGCTCTCTCGAACGATGACGTGGACGATGTTCCCGGTCGCGACGATTGAGCTGTAGGGTCAGGTTCTTGACGGCTTGCTTTAGCTCCGCTATCTCTAAGGCCATAGTCTCCATAGAGCTCGACGACGTTACAGGCGCAGATGAAGCGGCGACATGTTGCATCGGGGAGACAATATCTTGCACTCTATCAGCCAGGTCTGCGAGCGCTTCCAACGAAGTAGTAGGCTGTGATGCCAACAACGTTTGGATGTTGCTGGGAAGACGGCTGCTCCATATGGTACGGATGAAGTCTTCAGGCACTCCGGAACCAGCTAAACTCTGCAGGTGTCTCAGGAACTGTGATGGTTTCCTGTCTCCCAGCTCCTCATGTGTGAGGAGTTGATGTACCTTCTTCTCCTTGGATGCCGATAGACGCTTGACTAGCTCATATTTCAGCTTCTCGTATTTATTATCCGCGGGAGGTGCCACTATAATATCTTTCACCTCCTTTGAATATTGTGGATCCAGGTGACTGATGATGTAATTGAATTTCGTCACGTCTGATGTTATTCCGGAAATGGCAAATTGTCCCTCCACTTGCGCAAACCATATTTCTGGCTCTTCGGACCAAAACGGTGGTATTCGGACACCGACACGGCAAATGTCGGATGGTGCCGTGGACACGCGCTTTCTGCGATGACGTCTGTCGGAGCGCGGGGGGTCTTGCGAAGCTGCGGTTTTTGCCGATTCACTGCTGGTGCTCATTTTGTGTTACCTCCTTTTTAGAATGTTCGTTAGGGGTCACCAGTTTAGGGTCGTAAGTACGTGGTGGATGTACGTATCAGTAGGTGTAAATAAATTGTAAATCGGACAATTTATTTACACCTACTGATACGTACACGTACAAATGTCCTTTAATAAATCCACACACAATTACACCCAGAATAGACAGAAGGAGAACAGTACGTAACACAAGCACAGCACAGTTTATACAGTGAGAAGCGAGAAGGAACACAAATTAATAGGCAAGAAAACAGTAAACAATAGCAAGCGTTAGCGGATCGTAAGTCGCGACAAGGCAAGGCGGATAGGTGAGAAGCAAGCGCTCCGCGTCGTGGTATGGTCTCGACTGGTTTGACAGCTGCTATGCGCGCGCGCACCGGACCCCGCGGAGGGGACGGCGGCGGTAACCGAACAATAGGCTGCTACAAGAGTGCGCGTTTCCTCGACACAACTCATCGTGTGAATGCATGTTGATGTTATATGGAATTAATATTATTTTTATGTAAATATTTTGGAATATAAAATATAACATTATATATGTATATAACATTTGTAAATATTAATATATATGTGTAAAATAGAATATAATAAATTAATAATATTATGTATTGTATTTGTGTGTGTGTAAGTATTTATGTATTGTGTTAATATACAATATTTATAGTGACTGCCCACAGGTGCTAAGTGACGGTACGATCTCCAGGTGTAGCGCCCGCGACATCAAGCAGGTGAACAGCGCGACCCATCTTTTTTCTCGGTGACGGCCAACGGTGACTTCTATGGGCCCATAATAGTCTAGGCCCGTGTATGAGTATGGCCTGACGTGGTGGGCCAGTCGCGCGGCGGGTAGGTCTCCGGTTGACGGGGCGGCCGGTTTCGCCTTGCGTATCCGGCACGCGAGGCAGTGGGCGATCGCTTCCTTCACCGCTGGCCTTATTTTTGCGATGTGCACGCGTTGCCGTAGCTCGTTGACGACAATCTCGGTGCCTCCGTGATGTAACTGCTCGTGTACGTGCGAAATGTACAACTTCGTGTAGTGATGCTTTCTATGTAGTATCACGGGGTGTGCGTTTGCCTCTTCTGTGCCGCTAGCCGCCTCTATTCGCCCGCGTAGTCGCACGATGTCGTCTTTGTCTATATACACGCTGAGTTTGGCGAGCCGGTCATCCTTGTCTGGTGCGCGATCGCTTGATATGCGCTCTCTCTCTCTTGTAGCTGTCTTCTTGACTGGCGCGCATCCATAATTTCTCAGCCTTGATTATGTAGTCTGCATCTAGCGCGACGTATTTTTCTTTTTTCTCGCTCCTGCCGATGGGGACCGTAGTGCCGTCTTGCTTCTCGCTAGTGCTGCTGATTGCTTCGACGTCGTTCGACGCCCAGCCGCGTAGTAGAAATTTCGCTTGTTTATGCACGTAGTCGACTTCTGACGTTATTTTTCTTGCTTCTTCTAGTGTCGCGAAGCTGTGTAGGTAATCATCCATGTAGTGATTACGCTCGATGGCCCATGCCGCTTCCGGGAATCTTGACGCGTGTTCTCTTGCGTTGCGATTTTTGATGTACAGTGCGGTGCACGGCGATGACGATCGATGCACCGAATACCACGGAGCTCATTCTGTATTCGTCGGGCGCGCACTCCCGCCGGTCGCCTCTCCATAAAAAACGTAGCGCGTCTCGATCTTCTTCTCGAATCTTGATCTGCATGAACATTTCTTTTATGTCTGCTGACACGCCGTAGGCATACTGGCGGAAGCGCATGATGACTCCGGGTAGGCTCTGTAGTAAGTCGGGCCCCGGCAGCAGCATATCGTTGAAGCTGAGGCCGGAGGATCGAGCGGCGGCGTCATGGACCACTCGAATCTTTTTCTTCTCCGGGTGAGTGACGGCGAAGTGCGGCAAGTACCACAGGCGGCCGCGGGGCGGTGCGACGACTCTCTCGGCGTAGTTGGACTTCAGCAAGTTTTCGATGCGCTCGTTATATTCTTTCTTCAAATTCTCGTTGCGGTCGAGCTTGCGTTCCAGTGTGTATAGTCGCTTAAGTGCGTCAGCGCGATTGTTAGGTGTCGCGGCGGCTTCTTCTCTCCACAGTAGCCCCGTCTCGAAGCGGCCGTCTGGCAGGCGTCGGCTTCTTTCTTCTAGTGTCTTGAGTGCTTGCAGCTCGGGATCGCTTCGCTGTCTTCTTGGCTCGATCGACAGTGATTCCAGCGCGAAATAGTCCTTCATCATTTTCTCCATATTCTCAGCCGGCTCACTTTGAGTAAGGTGAGCGCACCAATAGGCAACGGGCTCCGCTTGCGATGTTCGACACCCGTGAAGCACCCAGCCGACGGCCGTGCGTGAGGCCACCGGTTGGTCGCGACGTCCTCTTCTTATTTCGCGCGAGACGATCAACTCCCAGTTGTCTTGACCGATGAGAAGTCTCGGCGTGGCGTTGCTGTATATTAACTCTTGCTTCACTTCTTCTAGGTGCGGGCAGTCTTCTATTTCTTCTTTGCTCACGGACTGTGTTGCGAAGGCGAGGCTGTCGACTGTACGAGCGTTATAAATTTGCTGTTTGTCGTTGCTGTGGCGGCCTCTTATTGCGACGTTCGTTCACCCTCTTGCTCTTCTTGTGTTCCATTTCTTCGCCGTCGACGCCTTGCACCCACATGGTTTCTGTAGGCCCGTCGAAACCAAGGGTGTCGGCGAGCGACGCGTCGATGATCGTGACGGTGCTTCCCTCGTCCAATAGCGCGAACGTGTCAACCGCGGCGTTCGGGCCGCTTACAGTCACGGGCGCAATCTTTAGGTAGGCGCGGCTCTTGTTCGCCGCAGCGCTTGCGACTGGTTGTGTTGCTGACGCTATCACCTCTTCTTTTTTCTGGGGCGCGGGGGACTCGGTGGCGCGGACGCCGGTGAGTAAAGGCGTCGTCTTCTCGTGGTGCAGCAGGCGGTGGTGTCGCATGAGGCAGCCGTTGAAACCGCACGGCTTGGCACGGCATGAGAGGCGGCGATGCGTGCTAGCTAAGCAGCGATAGCACACGTGATTCTTCTTGGCTACCTCCCATCTCTCGTTCGTGTCAATCTTCAGGAATTTCGGGCACGCTGTCAGTTGGTGGCTCTGCTTGCACATCGGGCACGACGTAATCTTGTCGCAGGAGCTCTTCTTATATGGCTCGCTAGTGGCGGTGAAGGCGCGTTCGATCCTCTTCTTGGTCGCCCTGTGTTCCCTGTTGTCATTCGTAGGCTCAGGCGGGGCGTAGGGGGCGCACTTGTCCGCCTCATGGTTCAAGAATTCGGCGATTCTCTTCAACTCTGGTATTTCTTCTCTGGTGGCGGCGTAGTCGTACCACTTGTTGCGTAGTATTGGCGTCAGCTTGTCCACGATGAGTCGTAGCACCTCCGGGTTGTACAGGTACTGCGGTTTCTTCAGTATTTCGATGGTAGCCTTGCTTAGCGTTAGCGATGCGGCCGGCGAATGTGCATAGGTCGCGCGGACCGTCGGTCAGTCTGGGCAGCGTCTTGAGTTTCTCCATTTCGTTGATGAGCAGTGCGTCGGGCCTCCCGTATCTTCTTTCCAGTGCGCCGATGAGATCTTCAGGTTGCGGCTGACTAATGAGGAGGGAACTGACGGCCTCCAGCGCGACTCCCTTCAGACTCTTCCTTATTCTTGCGACGTTCTCGCTGGGTGAGAAGCTCGACGATGACTCGGTGTATGCTGCCTTGAATTGCAGCCATTCACTGCACTGCCCGCTGAACACTGGTAGTTCGGTGATGTATTTCCTCGTGGATTTGCTTGACTGGATTGCTTCTGTCAGCGCGGCGGCTAGCGACGTGACATCTATTTGCGGCGGTCGAGGCTGTTCTTGGCCCGTCTGATGTTGCGCGTGTTTATTGAAACGCGCGGGCGCCCCCGACTTCATCCCGTAATCTTGATGTCCCTCTATCGCTGCTGCTTCTTGCTGCGGGCGCCGATTGAACCAGTCTTCTACTCGACGCGGTGCTAGGTCCTCCTCCTCTTCTTCATGTTCCGTTGATGACTCGGCGACTATTTTTTCTAGGCGAATCTTCTCTAGCGTGGCTTCGGCTTGAATTCGTTGCACTTCTAGCGCGGCGAGCCTCTCCTTAGCTTCTAATTCTGCGCGAATCCTCTTGCTCGACGCCTTGGACTGACGTGTTCGCGCAGGCGGAGGTACTCTTGCGGCGGGCGGCGGCGGTGGCATTAGTTTGGTGCTGTGACGCTCGACGATCGTGTGGATACTGCTTGCGGCCGGCGTAGCTTGAATACCCGACGTGTCGGCAGGTGCGCCGTGCGTGGTTCTCGTTTCGCCGGTTGCCGGTGTTTCGCCGCTGTCTGAAGACTCTCTTGCCGTGTCGTCGTTCTTTTCCTTCTCGTGGCAGCTCCTTGTGAGAACCATGGTGATTCTTCAGTCTTCACGTTCTTGATGCACTAGTCCAGAAGATCCGGCTCCGAAAGGACCATACAATGTTAGTGATTTTCTTTAAGACACCACCAACATAAAGTGTTGTTTCGAAATAGTAGGGTGTACGGCCTTCGAAGTGGACTGTAAAACACTTGCTGTAGATTTTGTAATCAGGAACCGGAGTACTGGATGGATCAATGAAACACTGGTATCACTACTGGAGCGCTTGCTGAGAGAGGTCGGAGGCACTTCTTGTTTGTGGTTGAGGTTGTTGCTTCCTCGAGTGGTCGGAGCGGACTGGGTGCGGTGGCTCGCCCGCGCCGCCTTTTATTCTATTTTTTGTTATATAGGTCGTCGTTTATATATGGTTCCTCCCGCGCCCCGCAAGAGTGGCCTCCCACCTTTTCGCGCATGCGCACTTTATTTGCGTAATCCAACTAGCGTTTATTCTAAGACTTATTCTAATATGTACAATGAAATATTTCTTAATTCTATTCTATTCTACCTGTTTAATTTTCCTTATTTCTAAGTAAAAGACAACGAAAATAACCATTTATTGTACATATAAACTTATCGCTAAAAAACCAAATTATAAAAAAGACTAACTAAAACTATACATTGTTTTTCGGTTATTTGTGAATAATTTCGTCGTGAACAGATACATTGAGTGACGTATGCTTATATTTCAATCTCATGGAAATCTTCTCAACTGATGGTATAATTATGATGTTGAGGTCAGAAAATATTAAAACTGAGTTTTAAGGCCAAATATTTTTTTTATTATTTAATTTTTAACCGACTTCAAAAAAGGGGGAGGTTCTATGTTCGACTGTATCTTTTATTTTATGTATGTTCACCGATTACTCCGCCATTTGTAGACCGATTTTCAAAATCCTTTTGTAATCGAAAGAGTATACTTCCGAGGTGGTCCCATTGTCACCATGTCAGGATCTGATGATGGGATCCCATGAAAATCGAGGGAAACCCTTGAATTTCATAGGCACGTTCAACGTGTTTCATGTTTTTTGCTGAAGATGTTCAGGTATTTGCATCTGATAGTCATCAATCATGTTACTGAGCTGATGATGGAAGGTTTCTGGTAGGTTAGGAGTTCGGAAATAATTATTTCAGTACTGTTTAGAACGAAAGACGTTTTATTTTAAGTTGTTCTGGTGTTTGCTTTAGCTCAAATTCTAAAATGCATGTATTATAAACTAAAAAGATTGAAAAAATTTTTTTTTACATAAAATAAAACCGACTTCAAAAACACCAAAAAGTCATAAATAATTTTAGAATACACCAAAAAGTCATAAATAGTTTTATATTGTAGTCCGTGCCAAGCAATGATCACCTGGAGTGGGGTATCTATGGATAGGTCTTCAAAAATCATATTGTGGTTTCTAATATCATTTTTTTTCTTAACTGAATAGTTTGCGCGAGAGACACGTCCAATATGGCAAAATGTGTGTGCCCCCCCCCCCCCCCCCTGTAACTTCTAAAATAAGAGAATGATAAAACTAAAAAAAAGTATATGATGTACATTACCATGCAAACTTCCACCGAAAATTGGTTTGAACGAGATCTAGTAAGTAGTTTTTTTAATACGTCATAAATCCTACGGAACCCTTCATGGGCGAGTCCGACTCGCGCTTGGCCGGTTTTTTTGTTGTTTTATTTATTCATTATTTTTCATATTTCCTTGTTTTCCTAACTCTTTCACTTAATCCGGGATAGCTCCTTAAATAGTGCGGTGTGATTTAAATGAATTTGAATTTATTTAAAATTATCAGTTCAACCCATATATGGTGTAATTTTTATTATTTTTGGACCGGACAAAGCGCGGGACGTCTGTTGACTGAAACGATGATGATGATGATGACTCAAGATCGCGCGGAACCAATTTCAAGAAAGTGATTCCAAACTATGTTCGCGAGTGTAAATACCTCAACAAACAAAGGAAGGAGTGTTTTTATTTCTCGATGTTCGCGGCGCCGATGTATCGGAAAATTCAATCACGTATGTTCGAGCCGATTGCCTTAATGGTGTTTCTGTCTCGCCCTCGATGACAATCTCCTCACTTCCATTCGAGAGTAACGTGCTTACAATACGCTTTTGTGTCCATTTAAATGTAATTTTCTGTATTATTATGTGACAACTCTGTACTTTGTTCGGAGTGCTTTCGCTTGCAATGAAATTGCAATTTTCTTTGTGATATTGTTTTACTTACGTGCGATGGCATCGTGTTTCCGCGCTTAAAAGAGAGAAGAATAAATAAAGTCTAGTACAATTTCTGAAAAAACAATGGCAGTTTTGGCCTTGGTTGCGGACAGAAATGACACCTATAATGTAAAATAAGAAGATTTTTATGCGAATATAACTGCAGTGTTTAAAAATTTTTACAAGCCGGGAGAATAAAAATATTTATTTATTTTGTTAATGATCATACCCATAATGTTCGCTCCCATTTTTGCATTATTTTGGTAGATCTCTAGGGGGGATTGAATTAAGATTATTTTTTCATCTCCATCAACCCTTTTTTACCATTTTATTTCATTTCCTTCCTGAAAGGTGCCAGCGGTACTGATATCGCACAATATCATTAATAATAAATATTGATCCATAAGACATAGATTAAATCCCTTTGTCTTGCAAAAACAAACAATTGTATCGACTACAAAAAAATTAACATAACCTTTAGATTACATAGTAAATAATATTTAATCTGTGATCACAGTACTAAAGTAGATACCTTTTATTGGTGAATTTAATGCATTTTCAAGATTCTCCCAGCTTTTTGTGAATAAATAATTACTAAATCTTTAATGATTTCATATAACGATAGTAATAAATAATAGTATGTTGGTGTTCGTGAGAAAATAATTCCAGGACCACCAATGTATGGAGCCGTGCCATTGTTCTGTAAAAACTAACCAATTTATATTATGAGTCTGAACTTGGCAGCCAAATAGATATCAATTCTCTTGTCGGCGAAGTCAACAACAACGCATATTCTGATCATTTATGTTTTTAATTGGATTATATTATACTAGATGGATTATATTTTACTGGCAAAACGTAGTTTGCGGGTGTACGCGGCTTTGTTGGGCTGATTGGCGCTGGTTAGATGAAGAAGGCAAACTCAAGAGTACTGTTAACAATTTATTTGCACAGAACAATATAAAGTCGTGTCCGTTCCGTACAGCAATGGAGGCAAAACAGAAAGAAGACAATGTTGCCTTATTAAAAAACACAGCTAATACTAAAATTGAATCTAGCGGATTCCGACAGCGGGTGAACTACGTTTCGCCCGTAAACATACTAATATATCGCTATAAAAATTGGATTGGTAGTAAAAGGGTGAAAATTTAGGATTATAAGTATTTTTTGGTACCAAATCATATTTTTTTTTATAATAAGTACGTTGATGTTGACTCAGGCCCACGCCAACAGCCGAAGTTTGCAGCTCAACAAACAGATCTAACAATGAATAGCTTTTTAATTACGGCCTCAGGAGTCGTTAATTAAATCGTGCAAATACCTACAGTGAAAGATTAAAAGATAAATTCTAGTACCTAATTGATAATCCCACGGCCGGCCGACCGAGGCCTAGAGCTTCACTAATTAAGCATGAGTCAATAATTGGCTCTTTAATTGGGTTATGTTTAGCTTTCAGTGGGTACACTACACAAATGTGAAAAACGTTATTCTGATAGACTCGATCACGAAGTCCCAAATGCATCCACCAACGCCCGATGGTCTGATCCACCACTGAACACTGAAGTGGTTAAACTCGCTAAATGAAAAGCATCTTGGGTGTTAAGTAAATAAGCTATCGAAGACAATTGCAATAGTGAGCTGTAATGCCGGCGCTGACGAAAAAAGTTTTGCTACTAACATACTAGTACGTTTCATCATCATCATTTCAGCCAAGAGACGCCCACTGTTGGACATAGACCTCCGCTACGGTTCGCTTCTTTCTAATTCTTATCCCACGCCTACACGCTTGTTTTCTTGGAAATTATATATTATTATATTACATGATAGTCACGAAATTTCTGTATAGAAAAAACTACACGACGTTTATGGTTTTTTAACTTAGAAAATAAAAACTATAAAATGTAAAGAACATGGCAAGAATAATTTTTTGTTTTAATTTTATTATATTTGTTTTGTTATATTATTTTGTTTAATACTCGTATCTTCACGGATATTGTGCCTATGTTGTCAATTCAGAATATTTTTGTTTTGCCTCACAATTTAAGATGGGTTTTTGTCAAAATGTAAGTACTTGTGGTGTTCCAAATACAAGTTAATTCAACCGCTAGAGAGAGAAGGAAAGTCAGTACAAAAATCAATTCTTGTTTTTAGAGACATTAAATGACTTACCTTATGTTAGGTTTACATGACGCAGAATATATCAATTTTGAGCCGGGGCGGCGAGAAACAGCTACATTCGTCAGCTGTCAGGCGAACAGTGATGTAAAGTCACAAACAAACAGTCCGTCCGTGTGTAGCACACAACATGCGTTTGGGTTGCGGGCCTGTTTTGATTAAATAAGTTTTTCCATAAATATTTATCGAGGGCCGCGCGGCCTTCTTTTGTTGTCGGCACAGTACAGTTATTATTTGCCAGATTTTTTGACAGACGCAGACTATATAAGACGTGAGCTTAGAGCTAGTTCGCACGAGTGCTTGCTGAGTCTTTGTCATTCGGGTCGATATATTCAATATATATATATTGTATAAAAGAGAAGTCCCATCTATAGACGCATGCACGTAGCACAGCTGTAACCGCTAATGGTAGAAACGTCAAATTTGGACAGTTGTTTTAATTCAAAATGCAGACGCACACTAAGAAGGGATTTAAAAAAATTTAAAAAATAGAAGGGATGAAATAGGGGTTGCAAGTATGTATGAAAAAATTTTTTTTTTAAAATTAGCAACGATTTTGATAAAACTTGAGATTCATGCTCTTAAAAACATTTCATTGAATACGTATTTCATGGTTTATTCGAATTCATCCCCTTAGGGTACAAAATAGGGGTTGAAAGTTTCTGTAGGGTGCTTACCTACATTTATAATTTTATTTATTTAATCTACATTTATACGAAATATATTTATTACACATAAACAAATATAAAATATCTATTTACATATTTATTTTGCACATATCACCTTAGTTACCAGCACGTCGCTATCGATAAATTTAGCACGCCATCGATAGCGCGTATCGACAGAGCCCCAGCACTAGCCGCGGTATAGAAAAAACTGGCTATTGTTCCCGCGAGTGAGTTACCTGCGCGCGCGCGGCCACGTTCGCACCGCGCACCATTCAGTCAGTCGAAATCTACTCACGACGCGAAGCGCATGCTATCTCTTGCCATCCCTTCGTTATTGTTATTGCTTTCGTTACTCCTAATTTCATTAGTATTGTGTTCTATTTCTCTTGTGCCGCGTCCCTTTCTGAACTGTGCTCGTGATACCTATCATAGTTTTACATTGACTGTTTCTTCTGTCCGTCCTTATATAAAAATTGTGTATTGTGTGTGTTACGCATTGGACATTCATTACAACTCTTTAACAACTGTAAGTTGGACTATTTATTATTATCACCAAAATAGTAACCCGCAATACCAAATTGGTGACCCCGTATTGAAACAAGATGGACTCGGAACGAAATCCACGCGGCAACACCTCGGGCACTAGTGATGGGAAAGTGTCGATAGAAAATGTCGATGTTTGTAAGGTCGGCGTAAGAGTACCACCATTCTGGCCGGAAGAACCTGAGATCTGGTTCGCTCAAGTCGAGGGGCAATTCGCCATATCCGGCATTACTAGTGACGCCACGAAGTTCAACTACGTCATCGGCCAGCTAGACAATCAGTACTCTAGAGAGGTGAAGGATATAATCATCTGTCCTCCCTCAACCGACAAGTACGAGAAGCTCAAGGCAGAGTTAATAAAGCGTTTATCAGCGTCAAATGAGAAGAAACTCAAACAGCTACTCATGCACGAAGAGCTCGGGGACAGAAAACCTTCCCAATTTCTTCGCCACCTGAAGAGTCTCGCCGGTGTCAATGTTCCTGACGATTTTCTGAAGACGATATGGATAAGTCGTCTTCCTCACGGGATCCAGACCGTCCTTGCAGGGCAACCTTCTTCAGCACAGCTTGAGGACATGGCAGATTTGGCTGATCGCATCAACGAACTCGCCACTACGTCACCGTCAGTATCCAGCGTGAACCAGCCCGGACCAAGCTCGGTGATTAATGACCTGGTCAAGGAAGTTGCTGAGCTCAGAAGGCAGTTTGAGAGACTAGCATCGGAGAGGAATAGCCGATCTCACAACCGTTCGAGTGGCCGATCATCCAGCTCCAATAGATCTACGTCGAAGCACAAACGGTCACAGTCGAATCACCGCAAATACCCAGTATGCTGGTATCACAGCAAGTTTGGTTCCGACGCCCGGAAATGCATTTTACCGTGTGACTACAAGGCGGGAAACGAGAAGGGCAGTCGGTAATGGCGACGGACGATTGCCCCACATCTACCACTGGTCGCCTGTTCGTCGTGGATCGAGCATCGAAGACGCAATTTCTGGTCGACACTGGTAGCGACCTCTGTGTCTTCCCCCGCTCCGTGCTCCGCGATCGTCGTGCGCGTACAGACTATAACTTGTGTGCTGCAAACGGTTCTTGCATTAACACATATGGCTTTGTGCATTTTAATTTAGATTTAGGCTTGCGCAGAATTTTTAGCTGGCGCTTCGTTGTTGCCGATGTCACTAAACCAATCATAGGTGTAGATTTTTTAAATTATTATAACCTTATAGTTGACATCCGCAACAAACGCCTGCTCGATAATACTACATCTGTGTCTGCTATTGCTATGCTAGCTAATTGTAATGTTGCGTCCGTGAAGGTTTCGACTGGTGAATCTTATTTCCACAAAATTTTAAACGATTTTCCAGATATCGTTCGACCTGCTGGTACCCACCGTACAGTCACACACCACACTGTACATCACATCCGCACCATCCCAGGCCCGCCAGTTTCCTGTACACCTCGACGGTTGGCTCCGGACAAACTTAAGGTTGCACAGCAGGAGTTCCAGGCCATGATCGCCGCTGGTACAGCCCGACCGTCCGAAAGTCCTTGGTCGTCCCCGTTACACCTGGCGCCGAAGAAGGACAACGGCTGGCGTCCCTGCGGTGACTACCGTATGCTTAACGCCCGTACTGTGCCTGACAGGTATCCGATTAAACACATACACGATTTCGCGCATAATCTTGTCGGCTGCAAAATTTTTAGCACGTTAGATCTTTTAAAAGCGTACAATCAGATACCTGTCAGCCCAGACGACATTCCGAAGACCGCCATAACAACGCCATTTGGCTTATATGAATTTCCATTCATGACTTTTGGACTTCGGAATGCAGGTCAAACCTTTCAGAGGTTCATGGATGAGGTCTTGAGAGGCCTCGATTTCATATTTTGCTATTTGGACGACATTTTAGTCTTCTCCCGCAGCAAACTCCAGCACGAACACCACCTTCGCCAAGTCTTCACCAAGCTGCAGGAGTATGGCATGTCGCTCAATACATCCAAGTGCGTCTTCGGAGTGAAGGAAGTAACATTTTTGGGATATTCCATCTCCGAAAACGGTTCACGACCTCTCGAATCCAAGGTGCAGGTGATTAAGGAGTTCCCTATACCTAACACTGTTCGTCAACTCAAAGCGTTTCTCGGCATGCTTAATTTTTATAGGCGTTTTCTGCCTAAAGCAGCCGAGATTCAAGCTCCTCTACACGCTCTTTTATCAGGCTCCGTCAAAGGTTCACAGCCCATCAAGTTGACAGGCGATTCCCTGGAAGCCTTTCAAGCGTGTAAAGAGAGTCTAGCTAATGCTGCCCTACTTGCCCATCCCGATTGTTCCGCCAAACTTGCCCTGGTGACTGATGCCTCCGATAGGGCTATTGGCGCAGTCCTACAACAGTATAAAACTGACGCATGGCAGCCCTTAGCATTCTTTTCCAGGAAGCTTAGCCCATCCCAGGCCAAATATTCACCATACGACCGGGAACTTCTGGCTATATATGAGGGAATCAAATACTTTCGGCACATGCTCGAGGCTAGGCACTTTATTGTCTATACTGACCACAAGCCGATCAGTTTCGCTTTCCACGAAAGGAAAAGAAACTGTTCGCCTAGGCAGTATAGACATCTCGACTTCATCTCCCAGTTCACAACAGACATCCGACACATTTCCGGCAAGGACAATGTTGTTGCCGACACTCTGTCTCGGATTGAAGAACTGGGAGCGCCTATCAGCCTCGAGACTATAGCCGAAGGCCAGTCATCTGACCAAGAACTTTTAAACCTCGTTTCCGAAGGTTCTTCTCTCCGCTTGGAGAAACTACAAATCCCTGGAAGTCGTTTGCCACTGTACTGTGACGTAAGTACACCGACTCCCAGGCCATTCGTACCCAAATTTTTTCGCAAGCGGGTTTTTGACAGCCTGCACTCCCTCAGTCATCCTGGAACCAGCGCGTCTGCAAAACTCATTGCAGAGAGATTTGTCTGGCCTGGGATACGGAAAGATTGCCGAGAATGGGCTCGTGCCTGTATCCAATGCCAGCGAGCTAAGGTCAGTCGCCACGTCAGCACCCCTCTGGGTACATTCAACCTGCCCCGTGTTCGTTTCAAACACATCCATATCGACCTCATCGGTCCACTTCCTATTTCTGAAGGCTATCGGTATTGTCTGACGGCCGTAGACCGATTTACTCGGTGGCCGGAAGCAGTACCGATAGAGGACATAACGGCAGAAACTGTCGCTAAGGCTCTGCTGTCGTCCTGGATTGCTCGGTTCGGCTGTCCCATTGACATCACCACAGACCGAGGCCGTCAATTTGAATCGGCCTTGTTTCAGTGTTTGTCGAGGATAGCCGGCTTTGAGCACAAACGGACGACAGCCTACCATCCAGCCTGCAACGGTTTGGTGGAACGTTTCCACCGGCAGCTCAAAGCTGCAATAGTGTGTCACGCCAACGATCGATGGACCGAGTCACTTCCTCTGGTGTTACTCGGCATTAGAACGGCCTTTAAGGAAGACCTTCAATCATCTTCCGCAGAGTTGGTGTATGGGGAACCACTTCGGCTCCCTGGTGAGTTTTTTGAGCATTCGTCGGGCGGTACTACAACAGATATCTCTGATTTTTCTGCCCGTCTTAAAAATATTGCCGAAAGACTGCGCCCTTCGCCTGCATCAAGACATTGCAGCTCAAAAGTGTTTATTTTTAAAGAGCTTGCCACCAGTGATCACGTCTTCCTGCGTGAAGACGCATCACGGGGCTCACTCCAAGCTGCTTATTCTGGGCCACATAAGGTCATAGCAAGAGGGAACAAGACCTTCAAGATACTTCTGAAGGGTAAGGAAGCTACGGTGTCACTAGATCGCATAAAACCTGCCTTCATATTGGCCAACCATGACATTGACATGGACCCTTTATCACCTATTCAAGAACGCGTTACTCGATCCGGCCGCCGTGTAAAATTTCCTGATTTTTATCGCCCTTGACGGTCTCTGGAGGGGGGTGATGTAGGGTGCTTACCTACATTTATAATTTTATTTATTTAATCTACATTTATACGAAATATATTTATTACACATAAACAAATATAAAATATCTATTTACATATTTATTTTGCACATATCACCTTAGTTACCAGCACGTCGCTATCGATAAATTTAGCACGCCATCGATAGCGCGTATCGACAGAGCCCCAGCACTAGCCGCGGTATAGAAAAAACTGGCTATTGTTCCCGCGAGTGAGTTACCTGCGCGCGCGCGGCCACGTTCGCGCCGCGCACCATTCAGTCAGTCGAAATCTACTCACGACGCGAAGCGCATGCTATCTCTTGCCATCCCTTCGTTATTGTTATTGCTTTCGTTACTCCTAATTTCATTAGTATTGTGTTCTATTTCTCTTGTGCCGCGTCCCTTTCTGAACTGTGCTCGTGATACCTATCATAGTTTTACATTGACTGTTTCTTCTGTCCGTCCTTATATAAAAATTGTGTATTGTGTGTGTTACGCATTGGACATTCATTACAACTCTTTAACAACTGTAAGTTGGACTATTTATTATTATCACCAAAATAGTAACCCGCAATACCAAATTTCTATTGAAAATATCTAAATTCTGCTCCAATTTCTATGAAATTTATTATTCGAGCTCCTAAATATAAATAACAGTCTTCTATATAATAGGATACAAAATTATTTTACGGGAAAATATAAAATTCCCACGGGAAAACAATAATAACGCGGGCGAAGCCGCGAGCGGGAAGCTGGTTCAATATAAAATATGCGAATGTCTTTGTATCTATTCACATTCCCGCGAAATACAACAATAAGTGACAAACAGTCGACGGTGGGTTAGACAGAGATTGTACCCGCGCCGACGGTCCAAGTACAGTTCTCCTCAGATTGTGCTGGTGATGATGTGCATTTGGTCGGCGTATATGAAATTTAAACAAGAATAAATGAAGCTCAAACAATAATATATCCCGTGTCCATTGCGTCAGTTAATGAACTACACTCAGGGACAAATTTAGAGGAACACTACACTTTTTACATAGTTTCTAGCTACTTTTACAACATCATATCGATGTGTGATTGACCTTTGATGCGTTTCCAGGATTCATGACCAAGGCCATAACGGATAATGACAAAATTTCCCTATTTGTGACCTGAAGAAGAACGGTAACTTTTAATGGTGGTCTTTTTATCACAATCATGCAACTGGTTTCCGCGGTGAATGTTTTTTTTGTAGAGAATCCGATGGATGGAGAAAGCTGATAAAACTAAATATGGTTTCGTATGCTGAAATACACAGCGTTATCAAAACTAGAAGTGAATTTTTATCGTTCCTCTATATTTGTCCCTGAGTGTATTTTCATAATCCGCGCTGTGCATATAGACATATTACTGGCGCTTGCATAATTAATTATCAGCTAAAATTGCTCCCAGGTATTAGTGAGCCCGAGCTGGCGCAAACATCGAACGCAGCCGATGCGGAGGCTTTAATGTTGCTGCAGTTTGAGCCAGCTTACGCCCGAATAGATTGAAATTATTTGTACATTCAGTAATTCACTATCGTCGGTGGCGCTGTAGACTCGGCACTTGCCTTCCAATCGGGAGGTCCGGGGTTCGAGACCGCCATGTACCAATGTGTTTTTCGTTTCGAATTTCATATGCACATTTGTCTGACGCTCCTACGGTGAAGAAAAACATCGTGAGGCAACCTGCATACATCTGCGAAGAAATTCAATGGTGTATGTGAAGTCGACCAATCCGCACTGGGCCAGGCGTGGTTGACTAAGGCCTAAACACCTAACTTAGGGTAGGCTCAAGCCCCTCGGTGGGATGGTGTATGAACTGTTATAATGATGATGAATTCACTGCCAGAGGGAGACTCTGTACCAGAGTCATCTGCATGGATACCTCTATCTTACCTATTTCTGCCGGCAAGCAGCGATGCTTGCATTGCTGTGTTGTCACAGGCAATGAAATTACTGGCTGAAAGTTGCAGATTCGACCGTCGTCTGGGGTAATTTGTTTATGGTATTGATGTTGTAATTTTTCAATTTATTGAACACTTGCTGACTAGGCGAACTCCGTACCGCCTAACAGTGAATGTATATACATAGTTTTATCAAATTGTGTATGTAATTTTATCTAATTTTGGATGAGGATTTAGGTGTTGATCGGGAGGTTCGGGGTTCAATTCCCCATGGGGACAGAAGTTCTTCTGCTCGGTTTGGTTGGTGGTAGGGCTTTAGACCCCCCCCCCCCCACGGGTAGCTACTACCGTCTTACCTGAGTTTGTCGCCATAGTAATAATGTTGAATAGATTTGTTGTGTTCCGACAATTAGAGGTAATATAGCCAGTTCCTCAGTTGTTGAGGAGTCCAGGTGAAGCTCGCTTCCACCTTTCGGCCTTATCGTCACTTACCATCAGGTGACATAAAGGCCAAGAGCTTCCCTGTCGTATTTTAAAAAAAGATTTTATTCACGTAATGAAATCAGTACAAAATTAAGTTATATACGAATAGTTTACTATCTGTGCCCACGAAATAAGTTTCGCCATAATAATTGTCCAAAAAAAATTGGAAATCTCTTGGAGAACTCAGAAACTCTTATCACCTAGGGGTATAAAAATAGTCTACGAGCTATTCTCAGACCTACCAAATGTACACAAAAATGTCATAAAAATCGGTCAAGCCGTTTCGCAGCAGTTCGATAACAAACACTGTGACATGAGATTTTTATATTAATACTAGCTGTGGCGAACTACGTTTTGCCGTAATAAAAAAACCCTTTTCACCTACGGTATAAAATGTAATTTACGATCTATTCTCACCTACCGAATATACACAGAAAAATTCATAAAAGTCGGTCAAACCGTTTTGCAGCAGTTCGTTTCGGAGGAGTTCGGTTATACACTCTAGCACTGTGACACAAGAATTTTATATATTACACTAGCATTGCGCTCGCAGCTTCGCCCGCGTTATTTTTGTTTTCCCGTGGGAATTTTATATTTTCCCGTAGGAAAAATAATTTTATAGTCTATTTTCATCATGAAATATGAAAGAATTTTTCAAATCGGTCCAGTAGTTTCGGAGCCTATTCATTACAAACAAACAAACAATCAAATCTTTCCTCTTTATAATATTATAGATAGAAGATAATATTATATACAGATTTCTAAAGAGAACGCAAAGTTAAAAATTTGAAAAAAACACTCAAAATCGAGTCAAGGTTGGCTCGGAGAAATCCAAATATATTCACTTATACAGTTAGAAGTTTTTGAATAAAACACAATTGAAGTAAAAAGCTGGCCCAGAGCCCCTATATATCCTCACGCTAATTGCCGATGTCTGACGAGGGTCGGCAGCCAGCGGCGCGCTTCGCCGCCCGAGATAACGAATTGATCAAGGCAAGATAATTTTACTATACATCGCACCAACCCATATACGTCCAGCTGCTGGGTAGGGGGAGAGTAGAGGGGCTTACGATGTCACGTTAACCAGATGGAGCGCTGTAGGATTCTGTTTCGAATTCAACCCGCTTCCGTGGTGAAGAGGTTAAAACTACCCAGTATTGATCAAACCCTTCACCACCCATGGCCCTACTCAACCAATCCTGGTTATAGGGGCCGAATCATCGGGAGATGCGCGCGGAACCTGCGAATCGCACTCTGCCGCGCTGCACTTCTCGACTCCCTACAAATTATTTATTCCTTCCTACCTTCCTTTGTCCCCTGTGTCCCTCTCCCCTGTTAGGGTCGGACCCAGTATTGATCAGTAGGCCTAGCATGACCTGACCCTCTCGCCGCACCGCTCCGGCTCAGGCGGTTGCATAGGAGGAGGCGCGCGTTCCTGGACGCGCGCCACCAACTCCCTTAAGCAAGCTGGGGATGAAATGGCCCGGCCGGCCGACAACCGATTGGGAGACATTTTTCAACCCCTGGCCTGCCCGTCTGTGAGGTCGAATTATTGCACTTGTCGACCCCTCCGTAGTGATAAGACCTGGCGCTTGGGTCAGCTACGCTGGCTCACCGTCGGGCCTATTCTCCAGGGGGCGCACTCGAGGAGTACCGTTCCGGAGGTGACAGAGTACACCCGTGTCCACTCCTGTACGGTGCGCCTGAATTTTGGTATAGCAATCTGCGCTAAAATTCTCCTTTGATTTCGCTGTATTTTCGTTGGTTTTTCATTTTCGTTTTTCGTTGTTTACTTAAAATATAGTGCTCGTTTCGGGCTATTTTGTGGTTCTCCTTTTGTATTTTTAGATATATATTTGGTATTTTTAGTTAGGGTTTTTGTTGTTTTTTTTCGTTCCCTGAAAGCCGAAATAGCAATCTTGCTATTTTTTCGGTTTTCACTTAATAACTTTATAGTTATTACGTTTTTTCTGTTTTTCTTTTTCTTTAAAAATATTAGCTTGTAAGGCCTTTTGTTTAGTTAGGGTGGCATTAGGCCAGATTTTTGTTATATATTTTTAATTTTGCTTGTTTAGTTTTCAAATCTCGCGTAACTGCGTAATTTTTGTGTTTCACTTTTTAGTTTTTGTTTTTTCCATTTTTCCTGAGATCTATAATTTGTAGGACTTTCGGGTCTCTTGCAGCTTATAGATCTCCCCTAGGCGCGTCTTTTGACACTACTTGCAAAGTCCTAGTAACTCTGCAAGTGGGTCAAATTTCGTACTCGGTAATTTTTGGGCTGAAAATTGGGCTTCCCTATATCACCTCGGTGCTGTAGGTGGCACTCTTTTGGGCCCAAGAATCCACACTTAGAGTAGGTTTTTCCGTGTTTTTGTTTTTTGATTGTTATTTTTTGGGTATTTTTAGGTGTACATGTAGGTTTAGGTTAACGTAAGTTTAATATTTCTTGTTGTGTTTTTCAAAATTTTATCACGACGATCGCGTCATTTGTCTTGGTAATCGTATCAAAGAAAAGTCGTCGAGATAAAATTTTGTAAGTAAGGTTAGGTTAGGTTTTGTCCTTTTTTCTCCCGTTTTTGTTTGTTGTTTGTGGCGAAGGTGGTTTTAAGGCTGTTTTCGCCAACAAGCTCCCTGCTGGGCTGGGCCCACAACTGGGATATGTCCGAATCGGACATTATGTCCGAGACGGACGGTGCCAATGAGGGGGGGCCCGTTAGGGCCGTCACTCACAAACTCCCGGCGGAACCCGCAAGGGCGAAGAGCCGCTCGCCGATTGACGGTGCGGACAAGGGAATGACTGGGGTAGTATCTCCAGTGCTCTCGCTCAAGAGCGTCGGCGGGGCTGCACCCCGTCGAAGCTGTAATGAGACTCTTCCCGTGTATAGGGGAATCGTCAAGGATGGGGTGCAGGCAGATCTCCCGCCGCTCCCAAAAAAGATTGCGAAGAAGCGGCCGGTATTAAGTCGCTTCTTCAAGGACCCCCTTGCCACGGACCTCGAAACCGAGGCGGAGGAGGTAACGGCGCCGTATGCCCCGAAAGTCCCCCGAACACGAAAGGGCAGGGGAGGCCTGTCGCACGGCGTTGGGCTCTCGCAAGCTAGGCGGGAGCTACAACAGCCTGGTGAGGACACCGACTCGGAGTCGGAGTCTGAGATGGAGCTGGTGGAGGTAGCGGCCTCCTCCAAAAAGAGCAAGGGGAAGCGCTCCCCTGAGCCCACTACCGAGCTGCTATGCGGCAGAGCGGAGGCGAGCGCAAAGGCGTTGACGGAGGTTACACGCAAATCCCGGAATCTTAAGGGGACTTGCGTGAAACAGATAACGGAAGCCTCCGACTCTCTAGTGGAGATAGTACGCACATTGGCGACAAGGAATACCTCGGAGGAGGTACGTCGGCTTAAAGCCGACAACAAACGCCTCCGGGGTCAACTTGACGGTATCATGGGGGAACTGAAGGCCCTTCGTCGGGCCTTCTCTGAACGGGGGGCGGAATGCCCGAGTGGCCGTAATGTCGCGACCCCTCACTCCGAAATTGTGATGACTGTCGAGTCGGAGGCTGTTGCCTCCGATGACGAAATAGAGGAGGAATTGCCGAAGGTGCAGCTCCCGACGGCTCAACCGACTGTGACCGCCTCCGCTGAAGTACTCTCCAGAGCAGAGTTTTTGGAGAGCATGGAGTTCCTCCAGCGGGAGTTATTAGCCCAGGTGGGCTTTATGGTTTCGGCCCGCCTCGAGGGCCTTGAAGTGGACGGGCGCCTAATGCCGGCTCAGACTCGTAGACCGCTGCTTGCGTCGGACCGTGTGGTTCAGCCGCAGCCGCAGCCCTCGCAGCCCCAACAGCAGCAGCCAGTGAGTTCCATGGTGGTCAACACCACCCTTGCCCCGCCGGCTAATATGCCAAAAGCGGCAAGAGTGGTCAAAAGGAGGGCTGCGCTCACAACACCTGCGGCGGTCCCCTCCTCGTCGGGGATCACGGCACCAGCCGAGGACTCTTGGACCATGGTCGTGCGGCGCGGCCGCAAGAAGCAGACAGCAGGTGAAGTGGCGCCCAAGAGGGCTCCCGAGGCGCAAAAGGCGCCAAAGTTACCGAAAGCACCACGTTCCCTGGCGGTGGTTGTGGCGCTCAAGCCAGAAGCGGTGGCAAAAGGCCTCACCTATGGTGAGGCCATCGCCAAGGCCAAGGCTTCTGTAAGCCTTAGCGCATTGGGAATTGGGCCCGCCAAATTTCGGACGGGAATTACCGGAGCTCGAATTATCGAGCTCCCTAAAGAAACATCCCCGTCTCAGGCGGACTCACTGGCTGAGAAACTAGGGGAGGCCCTGGGGGACGCGGCGAAGGTGTCGCGTCCCGTAAAGACAGCGGACATCCGGGTCATCGGGATCGACGATTCGGTGTCCGCTGAAGAGCTGTGCCAGGTTCTGGCACAGGCCGGTGGTTGCCCGGTCCACCACATAAAGGTGGGCCGCGTGCATACGGGGGTGAGGGGTGTCGGGGCGGCCTTCGCCTCGGTGCCTGTGGAGGCTGCGAGACGCCTGGCTGATACTGGTCGACTCGAAGTTGGATGGAGTTCTGCCTCCATCCAACTTCTGGAGCAAAAGCCCATGCGGTGTTTCCGCTGCATGGGCATGGGGCACCCTATACAGCGGTGCCCCTCTGCCAAGGACCGCAGCGGATTGTGTTTCCGCTGCGGATCCGAAGGGCATAAGGCGGTAGACTGCATGGCGGCACTAAATTGCGCCGTTTGTACAGACGCCAAAAGGCCGGCCAGCCATCGCATGGGGGGTATGAACTGCAACCCCCCGCCGATAAGGGGGCGTTTGGCCCCGGTAAAGGTGATCGTAGCCCCCCGGAGCCCGGTAACATTGGCACCGCAGTCAGCACCAGCCGCCGCAGTGGCCCAAGAGGAGCCCATGGAGACCACCAATGCCTAGTGGTCCCATAAAGCTCCTCCAGGCGAATATTAACCACTGCGCCGCGGCACAGGACCTCTTGTGTCAGACCGCGGTGCAGTGGGGTGTGGGGTTGGCGATTGTGTCGGAGCCGTATTACGTTCCGCCGCAGTCGCCCAACTGGCTGGTGGCGGCGGACGGTACCGCCGCCTTAATGCGGGTGGCGCGTGGCACAGCCCCCTCTCTCATTTTAAGAGAGAGAGGTACTGGCTACGTGGCCGCCATGTGGGGGGGAATGTTGGTCGTATCGACCTACTTCTCCCCCAATCGCAGCCGGGCGGACTTCGCCGTTTTCCTGGCTGCGTTGGAAGGGGTCGTCCGGAGGACGGCCCCGGTACCGGTGCTGATCGCGGGGGACCTCAACGCGTGGTCTACAGCGTGGGGGTCCTGCAGAACCAGTCCGAGGGGTGGAGATTTGGAGTCCTGGGTTCTGTCCCTGGGGCTCCAGATCTTGAATAGGGGCTCCACCCCTACCTGCGTCCGGGTGCAAGGCACGTCCATAGTGGACGTGACCTTCGCTACCCCCTCACTAGCCCGTCGAATTAACGACTGGCGTGTAGAGGAAGAAGTGGAGACCCTGTCGGACCATCTATATGTCCGATATGAGGTCTCCGCGGCATCCCAAGGAGCCCTGAGCCGCAGGGGCTCTGCGGTGAGCGCCTTTCCAAGGTGGGCGCTCACCAAGCTCCGCCCGGATGTGGCGGAGGAGGCAGCGATGGTGCGGGCGTGGGCAGAAGTACCGCCCCACCTTGCCGGGGATGTCGACGGCATGGTGGAGCTCTTCGCAGACGATATGAAGGTCGTCTGCCAAGCCGCCATGCCAAGGGCGCAGGCCTGCCCCGAAAGGGGGCAGGTATACTGGTGGACGCAGGAGATTGCGGACCTGCGGACCACCAGTATGAGGGCCAGGCGCGCCTACGTGCGCTGTCGTAGGCGTGCCAGAACTACACCTGACGAGGAAGCTGAACTTCGTCGGGTGTATGCGGCAGCCAAGAAGGCCCTGCGGAACGAAATCTGCAGGGCCAAGGAGGAGTCCAGGGAGCAGTTTATACGGCTCCTGGACGACGATCCGTGGGGGCGTCCGTACCGGTTGGTGAGGGGGAAATTTAAAGCTTCCGCTCCCTCTACCTCCGCTATGGACAGCGGGCTGCTGGACCGGGTGCTGAGGACTCTGTTTCCCGATCCCGGTCCGTTCCAGCCCCCCAGAATGGTCCCCCCGGATGCTCCTCCGGAGGAAGTGGCTGTCGCTATCCCTCCCGTGTCGAACGTGGAATTTGACACGGTGAGGGAACGGCTCCGGCGCAAAAAGAAGGCGCCGGGACCGGACGGTGTCCCAAGCAGGGTTCTGGCCCTCGCCCTGGGACACCTCGAGGAGCGGTTCCGAGGGGTGCTTGACCTATGCATCGCCTCGGGCCGCTTCCCCAGTCGATGGAAAGTGGGTAGGCTCTGCCTGTTAAGGAAGGAGAGCCGCCCCGCAGATTCCCCGACTGGGTATCGGCCGGTGGTGCTGCTCGACGAGGCCGGGAAGTTTTTCGAGAAGATTCTCGCTTCCCGCATCGTCGAGCACCTAGAGGACCGGGGGCCGGATTTGGCTAACAACCAGTTCGGCTTCCGCACCGGCCGGTCCACGATGGATGCGGTGGCCCTCCTTAAGGGGTGGACGGAGGAGGCCACAGCTCGTGGGGAGACTGTTGTTGCGGTGTCTCTTGACATCCGCAATGCTTTCAACAGCCTGCCCCACGAGTGCATAAAGGAGGCACTCCGCTTCCACCGGGTGCCTCCGTACCTCCGCGCCCTCGTGGAGGACTATCTGCAAGGCAGGTCCATCCTCTACGAGGGGCCGGACGGGTGCGTCCATACGTGGGCAATGGCGGCAGGTGTGCCCCAGGGTTCCGTACTAGGTCCTCTACTATGGAACCTGGGGTACAACTGGGTCCTGCGAGGCGACCTCCTTCCACGAATGGAGGTCGTCTGCTTCGCCGACGACACGCTTGTCGCGGCGAGAGCAAAAACGTAGGAGGAGGCGGCCCACCTTGTGTCGGTCGGCGCATCACTCGTCGTTCGACGCATCCGCCTCCTAGGCCTGGACGTCGCCCTTGATAAAACGAGGGCCATGATGTTCCACGCCTCTCGTCGCAGGATCCCACCGGGGCTCCGAGTCCGAATGGAGGGGGTCCGCATACCGGTCGAGGCACACCTTAAGTACCTCGGCCTGGTTTTGGATCCCCGATGGAGCTTTGAGGAGCACTTCAAGCTCCTCACTCCACGGCTATGTGCCGCCGCAGCCGCACTCCGACGGGTCCTCCCTAATGTAGGAGGACCAGGATCGGCGTGCCGTCGACTGTATCACGGGGTGATACGGTCGATGGCACTCTACGGAGCCCCGGTATGGGCGGAGTGCCTCTCCCCCCGAACGATGGCCCTCTTGCGACGGCCGCAGAGGGTCATAGCAACCCGGGCCGTGCGAGCTTATCGCACGGTCAGCCACGGCGCAGCCTGCGTTCTTGCGGGCCAAACGCCGTGGGATGTCGATGCACGCGTACATGCAGAGGTGTATCGACATCGGGTTAGAGAACGGGGGGGACGATCCGCTCCCGAGGAAGTGGAGCGGGTTCGTACCCAAGCGCAGAGGGAGGCTCTGCGTCAATGGGGTGAGGCACTCGCCTTCCCAGCTGCTGGCCACCGGACGATCGAAGCGATACGTCCGGTGTTGGAGGAGTGGGTAGGGCGCCGGCAGGGCAGTCTCTCGTTCCGCATGGTGCAGGTATTGACCGGACATGGCTGTTTCGGTCACTACTTGCACCGGGTCGCGCGTCGGGAGGAAACGCCGCAGTGTCATCACTGCGACGCTCCCGACGATACTGCCGAGCACACTCTGTTGGTGTGCCCGGCCTGGCGACGCCAGCGCAGCGAACTCAACGCTGCGCTGGGAGGCGGAGACCTCTCGCTGCCGAGCATGGTCGTGGCCATGCTCCGCGGCGAGGTGGAATGGGGGGCTGTCGCCTCCTTCTGCGAGGACGTCATCTCGCAGAAGGAGGCCACGGAGAGGGAGCGGGAGAATGATCCTCAAGCCGCTCCCATCCGCCGCAGACGGACAGGCAGGCGAAGGCGGGCATTCGCGCAAGCAATGCCCGTCTAATGACCCTGCCGTGGGGGCCTGCGTGCACGGTTGGCCCCGTGTACGCCGCCGTAAGGCTCTCCGTCTGGGGATTGCCCTGGTGTTCTCGGGCAATCCCCCCTTGGCGATAGCCCGACCAGCTAGGTCGGGCTAGCCCGGACGCGTTGGTAGTGGTAGTCGCAGTGTGGACCCTACCACGCGCGTCCAAAAGGGCAGGAAGAACACCGAGGGGTTTAGTGGGTAGGCCTGGCACTCTGCCGGGAGA
Organism: Schoenobius gigantellus; assembly: GCA_963935595.1. Taxonomy (NCBI): domain Eukaryota; kingdom Metazoa; phylum Arthropoda; class Insecta; order Lepidoptera; family Crambidae; genus Schoenobius; species Schoenobius gigantellus. The sequence goes on along the minus strand of OZ012561.1, from coordinate 471,274 downwards.
GCCCCACACACGCTCGTCGTCTAGCCAACGGCGAGTACGGTGCGGTCACGCATTCCCCTCGAAAAAAAAAAAAAAAAAAAAAAAAAAAGGGGGCGCACTCGAAGAATGGCTAACGCCGATCCAGATTGTGAAGTTGCTTGGAGGGTGGTTTAGCCAGGTATGGGGTTAATACCTAAGTGAAATGGCATATCCTTAGGGCGGCCTTGTCAGCTTTCAGCCCCTTGTCGCATAGTAAAGAGATTCCCCCGCCTTAAAAAAAGGCCTAGCATAGCGCGTGGACTATAGAAGAAAAATTGACTAGCCCCCGTCCCGTCTCATCATCATCACTACAGCTCTTATACGTCCCCGCTCGAGCCTACCCAGGATTAGGGTGTTTAGGCCTTAGTCAACCACGCTGGCCCAGTGCGGATTGCTCGACTTCACATACACCTGTAAACTCTTCTCAGATGTATCAGGTTGCCTCGCGATGTTTTCCTTCGCCGTAGGTGCGCCCGACAAATGTATAAATGAAATTCAAAAACGGAAAACACATTGTTACATGGCAGGATCGATACGCCTCCCGAATGTCGAGTCCACAGCACCACCGCTGCTCCGTCCCGTCTCGCTTCATTGTAATATGAGAGAGCGAGAAGAAACATGTTATTTGCTTGTTGTTCTGTTGTGTCCACGGTCCATGCTCGACCCGCTAGAGGTCCAGGGTTCGAATCCCTATGGGGCAGAAGACTTTCTGTTGGTGGTAGAGCTTATGAGCCCATCTTACTATATACCACCGCCTTACTTAAGTTTGTTACCATAATAACAATGTTAATAACATTGCTGTCTGAAGACTGTGAAATGTGTAAGATAGCCAGTTCTTCAGTAGTTGAGGAGTTCAGATGAAACTCGCTTCCACTTTAAGCCTTATTGTCACTTATCATCAGGTGAGATTAAAGCTAAGACATTCCCTGTTGTGTGTAAAAGAGAGTTTTACATCTCTTCGCAGAAATACAATTACGGCTAACTCCCTTAGTCAACTCTATAAGATTATCATCATCGTCTATTGCAAGAAAGGGAGCACGACACATGCATTTATTCTCAGTCCAACACCACAGGCAAAGCTATGTTTCGATTAGACAGTTAGGCGCTTTGCACACGGGTCAATTTCGCCGCGGGTGATACTACGTCTGCCCGCCAATGTCCACGGCTGCCCGCGCTACGGTATTTTTGCTTAGTAGTATAGGATTCCCTTTGCGCTATCGTTTGCGGCGACATTGACCGGCCCAGCCCGGCCCTGCCCGCCCCGTTTGTCTGCAAAGCGCCTTAGAGACAGGTAATAGACAACTTGTTAAAATTCTTATACCTGCACGGATAAATCTTTAGAAAAAATGAGAAATTATTTAGGTACAAAACATATACGATAAATAAACAAAACATAATTTCCGAACAGGTGTAGTCTACTTTTATTTCTCATCCTTGTATTTACAGACCTCTTGATTATATTCAGGATGTATGTACATATATACAAGGTGAATATGTTTCCTTTAAATTAGAATGTTTTGCTCTGTTTTGACGTCAATAATTGCCTGTAAAGGCCTATGTTGAATAACGATTTTTGAATTGAATTGAATTATAGATTTCCTTGCAGATCAGGATTTGTATCAGCTGACGATAATTGTACTGTAGTAATATGTTTAGGCCAAATGGAATCCAGAATCTTTAATTTGGAATTGAAGACATTCATTGTAGAGATACATCCAAAGTTTCCAACAATTTGCTGTGAAAAAAATGCGGTAAATTGTATTACGTATAATAAATAAATAATTTTAAAGCTGTAGTATTAGGTGAATTGATAGTAAGGAACTAACCTTAAAAAGCCCTATTGACAAATCGACCTAAAAATGTTTAGTTTGAAAAGACCTTCAATAGAATCACCTTTCTAAACCATATTTATTTATTATACCTTTGGACAATAAAACAGATTACAATCGGAAATACGTAAAAACGTGTTTCTTACAATCCTTACTTTTTTTTAAATATTATAAATGCGAAAGTAAAACTGTATGTCTGTGTGTTACGCAATCACACCTAAACTACTGAAGTTATTTAAATGAAATTTGGTATAGAGATAGTCTTACTAGAGCCTGAGAAGGGATATAGGATACTTTTTAATGCGAAAAAAGGTCTTTAAGTGGTTGAAATAGGGGATGAAAGTTTGTATTGGGGTGGGGGAATATTCCTAAGTGTGTCTACCCGAACGGGCAGACACGTGAGGGCCGACGATTGTGCGAGACGTATGCGAATATTAATTTTTTCCCCTGCAAATTGATTACAATTTAAGTAAATCATTTTGTTTTACTTAATTAATGTTCTTTGTGAAATAGAAAAAAAGGCTTAGGTTATTAAATATTTCTTCTTTAATTTTTGTTTAGAATTAGATTAGAATGCTCAATGACAGATGAACTAGATGTTTAGAATTAGATTAGAATGCTCAATGACAGACGCTTAAATTTGCAGAAATTTAAGCGTCTGTCATTGAGCATTCTAATCTAATTCTAAACATCTAGTTCATTAGAAAAAAAATGTTGTTCCCATGAGCAACTCTATGTGGCATGCTCACGTGTGTCAAACCCGCAAAATCTTTATGTTTTGGCAAAAGATGGAAAAAGTAAAAACGTCATGTATAAAAATGTACTTAAATAAGCTATTTGCAGTAAAATACTGTAAATAGTTTATTTCAATGCATGTCTGTGTTTTATTCGCAAAATATGCAATTAGCATACAAAAATAAAAGTGCTGCCGAAAGTCACTATTCCACGCGGACAAAGTCACGGGCACAGCTAGTTAATAGATAGGTAACCCTTTTTTTTTTTTTTTCTCAGGGGGAAATGCGTAACCGCACCGTACCCGCCGTTGGCTAGACGGCGAGCGTGTGTGGGGCTCTCCCGGCGGAGTGCCAGGCCTACCCACTAAAACCCCCCGGTGTTCTCCCTGCCCTTATGAGCGCGCTAGGTAAGGTCCACACTGCGACTCCACTACCCACAAGATAGGTAACCCTAACTTTGTCGACATATCATTCAACTAAGTAAGTAACTAACTTAAAAGTATAAAGCAAGAAAGACCTACTCCTCAAAAACAAACAGATTTAGTGACTAATTATAATAAATTACCTAAAAATTAATTACAATATATTTAAGTACGTTCTTACGTAATACAGCGAGCGATATGGACATGTGTTAAGATAGAGTTAGTTGCTTAACTGACTTTGTAAAAATCCTATATCTTGGATTAAAAATATCCAGGCACAAATCCTTGACAGATACGAGTATATCTTGTTATAAAGCCAACACATTTTTACAAGAGGATTATAAAAAGAAGTGTTGTTTTTTATATCAGTTAAATATTGATTACAACTACACTCCCTGGTAGCGTTTAGTTCGGCGTCCGCATAAATCACGAAAAACGGGTCACGCCTAAACAAAAATAAATATTTGTACGGATATAACTACATAAATACATCACTCGAGCGATAAAAATCTGAGTCCGTAGCAGAGCTGTAGCGAGCGCATCCGCCGTAGCGGCCGTAGCGATAGATCAACGCACGTAGCGTTGGAAGTGCCCCCTTACTGTGTAACTCAAATCTATTTCGATTGCATTCAATTTACAGTATACGTGCGAATTTATTTTGATATACAACAAAATTTGCAATCAAGCAAGTACAAGTACAAGTGGCTACAGTTGCCCACACGCCCAAAGTACCATTCACACCCGTCGACTAGCCATCGGCAGATACGGTGAGCAAAACAGTACTTCACCTCGTCAAAAAACCACGATGCAAGTGAAACTTTTTTTCTGATCGTAGGCATTTAACTGAAAATTTTCCGAAAATTATTCGATTTAGAATATTAAAATCGCGTTTTTAATCTTAACTTAAATAAGCTTAATTCTTTTTCTTCTGAAAAGAAAATTATAAACAAAACTAATTATTTAAAAAACAAAAAGTAATAATAAAAAATAAAATAAACAAAAAAGCAATAAGAAAACAAAGAATAACAAATTTATTAAAAAATAACGTTCTTCAGGATCGAACCACTGCCACACAGATTTCAAGTCGAAGATCTATCACAGACCAATCCTGACCTATACGATGCAGTAGTAGAATTAAAGATCTCATGTTTTTATGTAATGCGATATGCGATAGATGGACGAAAAAAATTGAATAATAATAAATTGAATTAATACAATTGCAATAGGTTTTTTACACCAGTCCACATTACATTATAAAATACATGTCAACATAATAACATTATATTAAATTGAAAAAAAAATACAATTTAGTCATAAAAAAAATGAAAATACAAACCGACCGAATATCATTTAGGACTTTTTTTTTTTTTTTTATAATCTTTATTTGGAATCTTAAACTAGGTACACATTACAAATAATGAACGATGACAACCGCGAAAGTTTAAAACTGCGTTGCAGTTGTCAACGCCCACCTCCGGAAAGTGAGCTATTCCAATTACAATTCCGTAATCACAAAATGGAAGAAAAACATTATAACTTAGAGCAGGGTAAATGTTCTAAGCATTAAAAACTATTATAAATTTACATTAATTAAATTTCTACTACTAGTTAGTGTGCGTTTGCGAGAGTGAACGAATAATGATTATAATTAATGTATACATGTGCCTGCGTGTGTGAGGTGTGTGACTGTGTGTGTCTGTGTGTATGTGTGTGTGTATGTGTGTGTGTTTGTGCGTGTGTGTATGTGTGACTATTTGTTTGTTTTATTGATGGCTTGGGGATGTCTGTGAAGTATATATGATATTGAAGTACTTATGAATTATATCTTAATCTTAATTTATGTGCAAAGAGAAGAATAATATTAATTGCATGACCTAATGAGTTCTTCTGTTCCTTCGTATGTTAGTGATAATAACCACTGTAAGCATTTTTGTTTGCACTTAAATGAAGTTAAAGGGTAGAGGTTCAAGTTTTTGTTAACCTTGTTATATAGCTTAGAGCTTATAAAGTAATATTGACGACCAGCTAGAGCAGTCCGTCGCGGTTCAATTTTACAGACCTCATCTGAGCGGCGACGTTGTAATTTTAGGCTAGGATCATAATATAGATTGGAATGCCTCCTTAACAGGGTATGAAGAATGAAGAGTTGACGAACAGTTGGGACCCTAAAAAGAGAATATAATTCGGAAGTGGGATAGCGTACTGGTTTTCTCGCAATAACTTTGAGCACAGCCCTTTGAGCCCTCTCCAATTTCAACATATAAGTTTTCAAAGTGCGACCCCAGGAAGTAATACAATATGCTAATATAGATTGTACTAGGGCGTAATATACGGTCTTCATGCACTGGAAATTGGCAACTGCACGTAGCTTAGTGAAAACAAACATCAGTTTCCTGGTACGTGATACAAGAGACTCTATGTGCGGTTTCCAAGTCATAGCCTCATCCACTATTACTCCAAGATATTTGATGGAAGAAGAACGTTCAATTAGAGTGCAATTACAGTGAAGATCGTTATTTATTTGACAGCAGTGAGCAAAAATATTAAAACCAAAAGGTGGTTTAGAAGCCGAATGAGGGGCAAAAGCCAAAAATTTCGTTTTTGATATATTTAATGTCAAAAGATTTAAATTTAACCACCTCATTACTATGGCTACAGCATTTTCCGAAAAGCCACGAACCTCCTGCCAGTTGCGGCCATGTACAAGAAGAACAGTATCATCTGCATAGGTAATTACCCTACAATTTGGAAGAGAAGCGTTGCACAACTCGTTTATATAGATCAAGAATAGGGTAGGTCCAAGAACACTACCCTGAGGAACGCCACAGAAAATTTGTTCCTCTCGACTCTTAAATCCATCTATAAGAACACGCTGCATCCGCTCATGAAGGTAACTGCGAAAAATATCCAGAACAATCCCCCGAACACCTATACGCTCAAGCTTAGAAAGAAGAATGGGAACAGAGACAGTGTCAAACGCTTTACACAGATCAAGAAAAATGCCAACAGTTTTTAATTTGTTATCAAAATTCCCTGCTATCGTATTTGATAATTGCAAGACGGCGTCTTCAGCGGACTTGCCAGCACGAAAACCGAATTGATTAGGAGAAAGTACATTATTATCTCTTAGAAAAGTAACTAATCTAGAATTAAGAATTTTTTCGAAAATTTTGGAAATAACTGTTAGAACTGAGATAGGTCTATAGTTGGACACATTGTCTCTGTCACCGCCCTTAAATATAGGATGCACGATAGCTATTTTTAATGAGCGTGGGAATACGCCAGAGGATATGGCGAGATTGAAAACATGTTTGAGGGGAGGAATTAGGACTTCACTAGCAGACTTTACTACCAACGTAGGAATACCATCCCAACCTACAGCACAATTGTTTTTGAGATTGCTTATTATACGTTTAATCTCACTGTCATCAACACTCAGAAGGCCCATTGAGTTTATCGCACTTTGACCGGAACAGGGTAAGGAGGACTCATAGATGTTAGGTACAACAGGAGGGGGAATTTGGGCAGCAAGATTTTTTCCGATGTTAGAAAAGAATCTATTAACTTCATTGACAGAAGCAAATGAGTCATCACACGTTTTAAGTAAGTTACTTGCATGATTAGCCTTCCTTGGAATATTAGCTACCCTTTTAATGACATTCCAAGTTGCCTTGGGGTTATTTTTGGCATTTTGAAGTTCATTTTGTTCATATTCGCATTTAACTTTTTTTAATAAATTATTACAGAAGTTTCTGTATCGACAAAAAACGATTTTAGCTACTGAGTCATTTAGATTTTTTCTGAAAGTGCGATAAAGTTTATCCCGCTGGCGCATGCATCGTAAAAGCCCTGGAGTTATCCAGGGTTTGAGTATGCGCTTCCTGTTTGGAACAATAACAGTATGCGTGTGTTTTTGTATAGTGTGCGATATAAGGTTAATCAAAGTATCTGTAGCTATGTTAGGATCCGATGTGCAGAGTACTGGAGAGAAGTCAGTATTAAGTAATTCTGTTTTAATTTCTGAATAGTTCATACGCAGAGTGGAGCGGTTTGATGCAGAGTGAACATTAATTTTATTATTCAAGCTAAATAAGATTGGATAATGATCAGTTATGTTAGAATCTAAGACCAATGTAGTAGCAGAGTTAGATGTACGAACTATAGCGTGGTCGAGGCAATTTTCTTCTCTCGTGGGATAAAGGTGACCCGGAAGCATGCCATGAGATGTAACTAAATTAAGATAATCATCAGCAGATTGATTTGTTTTACTAGGGGTTATATTGATGTTAATGTCACCAATAATGAGAGCTGATTTGCAATCTTTAACAGAGAGAAGGGTTTCATCTAAACTATAAAAAAATTTTGTAAGATCTTTGTATGAGGGAGAGCGATACAATGCAACAATAGCAAGATTGTTTGAGAATTTAATAGTGATGCAATTTGCTTCTTCAAAGTTAGGAAAGGAGGTGACATGATCCAGATTTTCTCTAATATAAGCAACCACGCCCTCGTTCTGGTTTCTAAATTCTGACTGATAGGAAACAAATCCAGAAAGCGGTGGAATAGATGGAGATTTGCTTAGCCAGCATTCAGATAAGATAACCACATCAATGTTATATTTCAGGCGATGGAGTAAGACAAGAACCTTATCAAAGTTGCAACCAATACTTCTAACATAAAGATGGAGCGTTCTGAAAGATCCTACATCCAGCCGTTTAGCGCTTTCCTCCGGAGTACAAAAGGCAGAGTCCGAAACAGAGACTTGCTCAATATCATCAGAAACCTTATTAAGATCATCCATGATTAAGTAGATAATATAACAAGGTGATACACTGGATTGCCCCGCAGAAAAACCGTATGAATGATTTAATATGTAATGAGATCAAAGTGTAATTACGAACGTCAATAAAACCACATCTAAGGGTGCAGCACCAAAACTGAGGCAAACATAAATAGAGGACAAAGGAATTATAGTATGACTTCAGTATATTGTATGTTTGTGTATGTGTAGTGTGAAAATTATAAATGTCTGTATATGTAGTGTGTAAAAATGTATCAATTAATTCAAAAAAGCAATCCAAAACATGCGTTCGAAACTCATAAGAAACAAACAATAATATCTCGCAAACGAAAGTACGAAATACAACAAATAATAATAATAATAATAAGTAACTATAATGAGAGACAGCTTTGGTATAAGAGATATTTCCATCATTCTCGGTTCTTAAGCTTATCAAGGTCCAGCTCACTTGTAATGCGAAATAATAGTCCGTTCTCTCTCTTTCGGACGAAAATCTTTCCATGAGACACCCAGCAAAATTTAAAATCGTTAACTTTGGCAAAGTCTCTGGCTAAAAAATGCAGTTTCTTCATTCTTGAAGTGAGATTTTCGGAAATGTAAATTTTTGTTGGTGTGCCAGTGATATGTAAGTGTTCCGTGGAAAGTCTCGAAGTGCCTTTATTATAGGAGCGGAACATAGCGATAACCTTTTCTTTTAGAAGAGCGCTGGTAAGGTCCACAATTATTGTACTCTTCTCAGAAGTTTTAGAGTGGGTACGGAAAATATCTTTCACGTCATTTTGTTGAATGGGCACATTGAGCACGCTGGACATTTTCAAGAAGGTTTCTAACAAACTAGATTTATTTTCTCCTGTCGATGTCGGAATGTTTCTAACTTCCAAACAAGTGGACCTAGTGACACGCTCAAGTCCCTCTAACTTCTCCTCCAATGTTCTAATATATTTAATATCAGTTTGTCGATTAGATTCCAGTTCTTCAACTTTAGTCTGGAGTGACTCATATTTTTGGGCCAAGAACTCAACCGAAGAACAAATCTCTTCAACTGCGCTATACATTTTTTCAGCCCTCTTTGTCTGGTCAACTTTAAAATCCTCGAACATAGCCCTCATTTCTGCCATAAAATTTTGTAGGTTTTCACCATTCGACTCCGATCGCTTACGTTTCCTGCTCTCTTTGGTAATCAAAGTAGGTTCTGAGGAAGGTATATATTAGGTTTACATAGGAAAACTTTAGGTACAATAGGTTCACAATAACATCTCTTTTAGTAATTTGTTGTCATAATATAAGGGGCACGTATTTGAATATCGAAAATTGAAATATCGACACTTAAAATATCGGCGGTTAAAATATCGAAAATCACAATATCGAACGATCATAAGGTCGAAATTCAAAATGTCGAAAGTACACATTATCGAATGGTATATTTATCGAATGCTTAAATGTCGAAAATCTGAATATCGACAGACAAAATATCGAAAACTGTAGACGGGTCAGAAATAGGTAGCGAGGAGCGAAGCAACGAGCGTAGGTTTGAACATGAACCAAGCGCGCGAGCCGAGCGAGCGAAGCGAGCGTGCCGCGGCAGCGGCCGGCGAAGCGCCAGAAACGACTTTATGTGTATTCTCGAACATTATTTACACGTATCGATTATTCGATATTAGATGTTTCGAATTTTCGATATTTTAACAGATCGGTATTTGAGTTTTAGCGATTCCAGACGTCGATATAATGATAGTAGGTATTTAAGTCATTCGATATTTTAATTTTCGATATTTTGAACGTCGACATTTTAACTTTAGTTATATTAACTTTCGATATTCAAATACATGCCCAATGTATTGCGAACGTAGTTCGGTGTCTCCATGAGCCGAGTCACGCGCATTTTACGCAGCTCATATTCCGTCTCATAATATTTGTATCGATACTGCCAACCGAAGATAAGCGGCGTATATTGCGCTTAGATGTGGCCGAGCCCGGCCCAACTTCGCTCCATTATAATTAAAAGCTTTTAATATAAAATTTCTTAATCGCCGCCGCCGCCCGCGAGCATTGTGCGCCAGCTTCGCCCGTCATCCTTTTCCGCAATTAATTCTCCATTTTGTTGAAGGTCGATAAAATTTAATTACGATTTCGCAAATTTTTTACACCCATTATAAAGTTTTTATTAATCTTATTTGGTTTAACTTTGTTAACTGGTTCGTTTTGAGTCAGAGGCGCCATAACATGTGTGATATGTAATCGAACGCTTAGAGAGATGAAAATGGATTAGGTAATCACTTGACGGTACGGTGACAGATTTAGGGTTCCTTTAGATGTGATCAATGAAAATAAATCAAATGAATCCCCGAAATGTATGTATGTACCTACGCGCATAACTTCAGAACGACTGCACCAAATTCGATAATTTCAACGATTATAATGTTAATAAAAGCCCAAAAGCTATACGGACTGATGGTATGTCCCTATCATATACTTGATCACGTCGAAAATGTGGGCAGATAATTTCGGTGATAAAACCCATAGCCATTTACGAAACCTTTAGCCACGTCAATATTCGATCTCAACATAATTTTAGCGCCCACAAAACTTTTCAATATCTTAGGAAGACCTCCTGTCTTATCATTAGGTAAAACAGAGTCCAAATTTAGGTCCTTCAAATCGAACCCCGTTAAAATTCATTTTAATCAAAATTATATATGGCAGACATCTTGTAAAATGGCAAAACTAAAAAAAATTCCAGTATTGCAAACTATGCCGAGGCCAGATATCAATTTTTATCCCAATTGGAGAACATAAACATTAGGGGGATGTGGTGGGGGTCAATCAAAGGTAAAGGAGTTAAATTTTTGTATTGTCATCAGTCTTTAATACGTGTGCAAATTTTCAAATCAATTAGACGTCGTGAAGTGGGTGAAAATTGCGTTGAAAGATTCCGTTACATAGATACATACATACAGGTCAAGCTAATAAAAAGCGTGTTATAAAAATATGTATCTATCACTAGCTGTGTCCGCGAACTACGTTTCGCACTAATAAAAAATAGTTTACGACCTATTCTCAGACCTACTGAATATACACAAAAAATTTCATAGAGATCGGTCAAGCCGTTTCGGAGGAGTTCGGTAACAAACACTGTGACACGAGAATTTTATATATTAGATATTAGATTACACGATATATTCATAAAAATGCTTATAAAGACAATAAAATACCTACATTACTAATATCTACTATACATACTTAGTTGTTGAAAAAATCCCATGCGATAACTGTCGAATGGCTTGAAATAGCCCCCCTGGCCGCCTGACTTCCGCCGCAGGGCTGCCAACTGCTTCCTTCCTCCGGGAACACGCCGCTTCGGACCTTTTCTGTTGCATTTTACATAAGAAACAGTGGTTATTTACCGCAGAAGTGTAGCTGCACAAAGTGTATGTCCGTTTGTGCGCGTTACATAAAATACGGCGACCGTAAATTTTAAAGTTCCTTTCTTCGATGAAACAGTGGTTTCGTATGCAGAAATAGTCATTAAAATGTATTTGAAGGCGTCGGTGGCGCTGTGGACTCGGCACTGGCCTTCATTGGGTGGTCCGGGGTTCGACCTGCCATGTACCGATGTGTTTTTCGTTTTTACAGTGAGGGAAAACATCGTGAGGTGACGCAACCTGCATACGTCTGCAAAGAAGTCGACCAATCCGCACTGGGCCAGCGTGACTGACTAAGGCCTAAACATCCTAACTTAAGGTAGGCTCGAGCCCCTCGGTGGGGGCATATATGAGCTGTCATAATCACGAAGATGTGTTTGAGTGTATTGCTGAATTTTAAATATAAATGGTATTCTAAATATACAAAACTAACGAATTTTTCGTTTTGGTGGCCAGTCTCAACAAAGGCTAGGCATACGCGAGAAGTGCTAACCCATACCACCGGAGGGAAATGTCGCTCTTTTAACGAGAGTTCGTGCACTATTGCGAGCGCCTCCGTGGTCTAGAGGTTGAGACCACGGGCTGTGGCTCGGGAGGTCCAGGGTTCGATTCGCCATTTCGATTCTATTCGAAGATTTTTGCGTTCATCTCACCTGATGGTATGTGAAGGCCGAACGTGGAAGTTAGCTTCACCTGGACTCCTCAACAACTGAGAAACTGGCTATCTTATTACCTCTAATTGTCGGAACACAACAATGCTATTAACATTATTATTGTCGAGTATCTAACCAGGCGAACTCAGAAACCCCACCACCAACCAAACCGAGCGGATAGCTTCTGTTCACATAGATTTTATTTTACTATTTTTATATTGTAATTACTATTTTTGAATGTATTGTTGTTATTTTTGCTTTTACATCTCAATTGTATTTTAAACTAGCTGTCCCGACAGACGTCGTTCTGTCAAAAGAACTCGAACTGTCAAACGCGCGAATTCAGTCAATTTCATATTAGGAGATTAAAAAATATCTGTTCTTTTTTTATTTTGTTTCATACAAAACTTGTCTTGAAAATAACGAATACAAAAAAAGAATTATCCAATTTGGTGCAGACGTTCAGAAGTTATGCGCGTACATACCTGCATATCGGCGATTAATTTTTATTTATATAGATTTAACTGACATCTAAATTTAAATTAATTGCATTTTTTTAATATTATTATTTTATGGTTTTATTATTGTTTTTATAATTTTATTATCTAGAATTTCAATGGCTTTGGTGTTTTTTTTTCCTTTAATTTTTAATTTTATTATTCTCTGAATTTTATTTAATTGAGACTTTATGGGTGTCTTTATCTACCTGAAATAAATTAATTTAATTTTAATGAAAAGTCAAACCGGAGACCTGCAGATCAAAATCTAGTTTTCTCTCCGCTATATCCTGGAAGCGATTTGAAGGTGGAGTTTCACCATATAAGAGCTCACTGTCATGAAACATCATGTTCTTTGCGTTGACAGCCCTATCTCTGAAGTAGCCCTATCTCTGATAGCTTCTGTCATTAATTAAATAAACATTTATTCAACCTCGACCATGAATATGTAGTTACTCTTAAGCGCCGGCGAACGGAAACTATCCTGACAATCAGTACCAGTACAAAGATGGCGCTATTTTAAAACAATTTGAGGGTAAGACGCTGACAGCTCTTAGGCTTTCAGTAGACGATAGGTTCTGTCGTCAGTTATGCCACAATCTTTGCTGTGACGACGAACATCTAATGAGATAGTGTAGTGCTTTTTCTTGCTAAATTGTAGTAATATAGGGAAATCTTAAAGTTGAAGGAAAAAAAACAAACTTATTCCTTTAGTCCGATACAAAATGAAAAGTTTTATTGTTGTAGGTACATAACTATAATTCACTTATGCATAATGTTACCGAAGTAAACAAAATCCCTCAATGCAAAGCACTTAACTTAATGTTTAATTAATACAAGCCAAGGGCAGGATGGTTCAGGTTTGTTTGATCAATCTCGGCAGGTAAAAATCAGGTGCAAATTGGGTACAAAACTACAAAATGAGGGGCTATAAAGTACACGAACAAATAGTTATAGGTTTCCTTTTTTTTATAAAAGAAATTAGTAGCCTTCCCCGGAGCGGTTGTTAGTAGAGCGTACCTTCTGCTTGATGCTAGGTTTCCGCGATCACGGGTCAGAGATATAATATTCCAATTCCTTAGATTATTTTTTTCTCTCTATATATGTACAATTCCACAGAATTCCTCCTTGTGTTAGGTTAGTTTGTTATGGTTTCTAGCTATAAGGTCAAGCAGCGGAGCCCTACGGCCTCCGGTAACTGCCCTGGAGATTCATAGCACAGTGTTAGGTTAAAAATATAATTAAATATGCCTATGAACTTAGGGTCAGTGGGTCTAACACTGAGTTCTGAAGGAATCCCAGTCAATACATTTGAACTTCATGTAATAAACATAGCAAATGAATTCTAAAACATAATTTTTAATAAATTGACAAATTGTCTTATTGGTTAGTGAATAAAAAGGACATATGGAGGGGAGAGCACCTATTTTGTGTATAATCACTGCTATTAATAAAAAGAAAACAGCTTAATTTGTGAGTTATTTGCCAAAGAAGGATGTGAAACTTAATATTGTAAAAATTTAGAATTTAACAGGAAATTCGCAAGTGTTACTCAATATATGCATTAATCCCACTAAGACGCCGCTTACTATCAGGTTTTTTTAATGAAATAGGGGATGAAAAAGGCGAATTTTGGAAATGTAACATGTTTGATTTAATAATCAATTTACCCACAAATAAAAATAAAATTAACAAAATCTGCTTTAAATCATGAAATATAATAAGTTAATTAGATACCTTATTGATTTTTTGCACTTATTGATACAATAAATCCATTTAATTTAATGAATCGCGTGACGGCGAGTAAATATAGTATTTTTCCCCTTAGCTTTACTCTTCAAGCTATATAAATATATAAAAACTTTATGATCTTCAAATCAATAACAAATTACTTCGATCGATGTCTCACAGACTAATCATAACCTAGACGATAGACTAAACCAACGCTCCACTTGCGCGCAGATTTGCGTTTATGTGGAAGCGACGGAGCCGAGGTCCGTTTGCTGAATGTTAAGCGCCGTATTGGCGACGGAACCTCTCCTAAAACCAAATTCATTTCATGACACTCGTAAGACTCTTAACTTGCTTCAAGATGTGTCAAGTCAACATACGGATCTTTCGAAATTCTACAATATGCAATAAGTATTTCCAGCTAAAGTTATAAGTTTGGTTGAAAAACAAAACGTAATGAAAAATTAACCATAAACAAATTGTGAATGCTTTCCAAATTCTATTCGACGAAACTATAATTATATGATCTATAAGTTTAAGCGTATTTTATTAAAATATGTCTATAGAAATGATCAAAACAAACGGTCTAAATGTCAAATTCCGAATTTTGAGAAAATCAACCCACCTAAATGGAAGCACGGGATTTTGGGCGAAAAAAAACTATCTTTGTAAATAAGGCCAGGATAAACGCGAGATTTATTTTGTTTATGCAAAAATTGAATAATGACCAAAGATAATTGCAAATGTCACTGACGTGACGTGAAACGACGTTGACGTTGACACTTGACATTGATATTGTGCAATTAATTGACAAAGTTATTGTAATTATGATTTTAGTTGTGAAATTTGTGTTAAAACTACAGTGAAACCAAAGTGTTTTTGCAAAATTTGTGTTTTATGAAATTTTAAGAAAAAACGGTGTTACAGTATCCCCCCAACCACGATAGAATTCACGTAGGGAATTCGTCTGACGCCCCGTCAGCCTCAAAACCCCCTAACCAACCAAACAGAATTATCATAAATGGAATCAATTAGGTACTTAAAAACTATTCATTCGTGATAAACTCTGTACCCAATTACGCCTAACGTTATCATTTTTTTTATAAGTTTATTTATTTGTATAAGATAAAACATAAAGCTTTAAATATAAACGTGTGTAAATAAAGAATATTTAACATGCATGCACCTTAAATCTACGTAAATCCATTAATATGGTATGTTAAAGATTGTAATAAAAAACAACATTCACCAATAAGGTGACAAAATCTAGCGCGAAACTACTGCTGCTAGCACCTACATGGTTTTAAAAAAAATATTCACCCATAAGGTGGCAAAATCTAGCGAAACCACTTCTGCTAGCACCTATATGGCTGTGATAAATAGGTAAAAGGCATTATATCCTATGCCCATCAAATATAAGTAAGTAATAAAGAAAAACTGTAGTGTCAGGACTGACGCCGAGATGGCGTTGTTAAATAAGTATATCTTGACACTAACAGAGTATAGCAAGTAATGTCAACAACCACCGGTAGATGTCGTTATTACAGACATTTTGACTCTAATCGTCAAATAATAAGTAAAAAAACAATAAAAAGGAAATAATAAAAAAATGAGTTGCATGTGTCGTTGCCCCTGATCGTCGATATTGATTTTCCTACGTTTCCAGCTAGATGTAACTTCCTCCATTATAAGAATATAGCAAAGGCTTATTTCTAGAGTTGCAAACCGCTCCTGTGAGGAATTCAAAATTAATTTTGTTGATTAGAGTAGAATACATATAAAAATAATGACCAAGACACGTTTATATTTGTGATCTTGTGCTAAATGCATCTCTCTAACCATATAACAGTTATAATAAGTACATACTTGTTCCTTAATTCTGGTATCAGATACTAAAGAAGTAATATCCATTTTATATAATGGTAGTAATAATATATTTATAATGGTATGAACTAAGACACGTATAATATTTGTGTTTTAGATCTTTATGTACTTATGTAATGGTAATATCAATTTTGAAGATGTTAGGTATATGGAAACTTAAGTATCAAGGCAAATCAATAAAAAACGACAGGGACAGACACATGCAAAAACGCCGCCAGATGTTATATGGCGCGTTATCCTACACTCGGGTTCTACGAGACGCCAGGAAGAATGGCGGGGTGGGTATTCTGTGACCGCCGCACCCGCGGTGCTTAACTGTTAAATGCTTATAAAAATATGGCTATTTTCATAAGAGTATAAAAATGAAAATTAAGTAGGTATGATGTTACTAGGTATGTAATTTAGTCACACGAAGTATCTAAATTTTTAAAATCTTTTATGTGCCACTTCCCTATGTATTTTCCGTTCTCGTCCTCGAGCTCATAGACGAGGCGGGAAAGTTTACGTATAATTTTACAACGCTCATATTTAGGGGCAAGTTTAGCAGTAAAATATTTATTAGCAGAACTCTGCTTGTACGTACGCTTCCACACAAAATCACCAACATTAAATGAGATATCTCTGCGTTTGTTGTTATAGTATTTTATATTCCTTTCATGGGCCTTACGCAACGACTCTCGGACTTTGATGAAAATGTCACCGAGGTGGCCAATATTAGACGCATGAGTATCGCGTGGTACCACAACCAACTCTTGGAGATCTACAAAATCACGGTAAATACCACCATCAGTGACAGCTTCCCTACCGTGTACTAGCATGAAAGGAGTATAAGAAGTAGACTCATTTACTGAGGTGTTCATGGCAAATTGTATTTTATGTATGTTAATATCCCACGTTCTATGATCGTTCTCAACAAACGAGGAAACTGCAGTGATTATTGTGCGGTTATAACGTTCCACCGTATTAACTTGTGGACAATATACTGGACCCAAATGTACTTGCGGAATATTGTATTTTTCATATAATGCCTGAACCTCATGACTTATAAACTGCGAGCCATTATCAGACATCACAGTCTGTGGTATTCCGTGAACCAGAAATACATGGTCTTCTAACCTTTGCGCTATAACTTTGCCCGTTGCACGCCGTATAGGAAATAATAAGCAATATTTTGTAAAACAACACACAACTACTAGTAAAAAGGTGTTTTGCTGTCGAGACATCGGCAGTGGACCAACGAGATCAATGCTGATGCACTGGAATGGTCGACAGCAGACCTTGGGTTCCCCCATAAAGCCAGGTGGCGCTAGTGAGCTATGTTTATATGAGTTACAAGTGGCACAATTTTTAATAAATTCCTCGGTATCTTTATGCATACCGGGCCAAAAATACCGTAATTTTAATCTTTTATATGTTTTTGCGACGCCTAAGTGCGCAGCAATTGGTTCAGAATGGTTACTTGTAATAATATCCTCCCTAAGCTCCTTTGGTACAACTTCCTTCCACTGGTAGTCACCACAGAGTTTGTTAGTGCTTTTTGT
This sequence comes from Schoenobius gigantellus, assembly GCA_963935595.1. Taxonomy (NCBI): domain Eukaryota; kingdom Metazoa; phylum Arthropoda; class Insecta; order Lepidoptera; family Crambidae; genus Schoenobius; species Schoenobius gigantellus. The sequence goes on along the minus strand of OZ012561.1, from coordinate 453,742 downwards.
AAATCTAAAAAGCCTACCATCAATAATTTGAAAATTGGGACACGCGCGCGGCCTATCCGTGCAACGTTTTAATATATTGTTATACCAAGCATCGCTGGAAGTAAATGCGTCTACGGCTGCCACTGGTACAGAACGTGATAGTGCATCCGGTACGACGTTTTGAGATCCACTACGATGCTCAATAATGAAATTATAAGGCGATAGCCTACACCCCCAACGCGCTAGTCGACCTGTCGGATTCTTAAGGTTTAAAAACCACTTTAGACTAGCATGATCGGTAATAATTTTAAATTGTCGACCACCTTCAAGGTAAGGGCGGAAGTGTTCAACGACATGTACCACGGCCAATGCCTCTCGCTCTGTAGCGGAATAGTTACGTTCAGCGGGTGTTAGTGAACGGCTACAGTACGCAACAGGATGTTCTTGTCCATCTACAACCTGGGTTAAGTTACCTCCTAACCCGAAATCAGAAGCGTCACAGTGGACAGCAAAATCTTTCGAGAAGTCAGGACATACCAGAACCGGAGAAGTAGACAGTGCGAGTTTTAGGTCGTTGAACGCCTCGTCTGCCTCGGTCGTCCATTTGAAAGGGGGCGCGCTCTTACGGGTAGAAGTAAGAGCATTAAGGGGACCAGCTCTATGACTAAAATTTTTTATGAAACGCCTATAATAAGATGCAGTTCCCAAGAAACGTTTGACGTCTTTCCTGCAGGTGGGAATAGGAAAGTCTACTATAGCCTTAATTTTGTCAGGATCCGTGCGCAGACCATATTCGTCAACCACATGACCCAAGAATTTCAGCTGTCTCCTGAAGAACTGGCATTTACCCATGTTGACAGTAAGGTTGGCTAGTTTAAGTCTCTCCTTTACCCTACGTAGGAGCTGGAGGTGATCCTGGAAGGCCGTTGGGCCTTCAGGAGTAAGTAAAATTAAATCATCAACATATACGAACACCTTATTGTCAAACTCGGGCCCAAAGAGGCGGTCCATCAACCGCTGCTGCGTAGCTGGAGCTGCAGTAAGTCCAAAGCACATGACCTTAAAGTGAAACAAGCCTCTGCAGGGAATAGTAAAAGCAGTTTTCTCTCTGGACTCAATAGAGTCCAAAGGAACTTGGTAATATGAAGACTTAAGGTCAATAGAAGATAAGTACTTAGCGTTTTTGAGCTGGTCCAGAATATGGCTAATATAAGGCATAGGGTAAGCGTCATGCTTTGATATGGCGTTAAGTTTTCGGCTGTCCAAGCAGAAACGTGATGACCCATCTGATTTAACCGCTAAAGTAACGGGGTTGTTCCATGCACTTCCGCTAGGCTCCACAACATCATCCTTCAGCATTTGGTCTAGGTGTTTATTTAATTCTGCCAGTTTTGCGGGTGAGACTACATAATACCGTTGTTTAATAGGTGGATGGTCACCGGTATCAATTTTATGACTCACTAAGTGTGTCCTACCTAGGCCTTTCTTTTCTGCGGAAATGTCATCAAATTGCTTTATGACGTCATTGACCAGCCTACGCTCAAGCTTAGATAAAGTTTCAAAATCGTGTAAAGCACGGCTGCCTGACATAACTGTGTACACCTGATTATTATTTTTATATAAATGTCCGCTATCTTCTAACAATGATAAAATATCTGGCGCAATATTAAATTCCTTCCAGAAATTTAAGCCAAATAACAACTCTGTAGCAACTCCAGGGACGACGTAAAATTTAATAACACGAGTTTTATTCTCTATCGATACTGGTAAAAATAAATACCCAGTTACTCGTGAAGTAGAACCATTTGCAGTTTTTATAAAGTCTAAGTCCTCAGACTTATGTAAAGTAGCGAAATCTTTAAAATATTTGTATGCTTGCCCTCCCACAATGGAGATCTGTGATCCTGAATCCAGTAATCCTCTGAATTCCAAGCCAAAAATATTAATCTTCAGATAAGCTCTGGTATCATTATAGGTGGCGTTAGTAGTAGCGTGAACCGATGTAACCTTACCTTTATGCATATGTATGTTACTAGCTTTATTTACATTATTATAGAATTTATTGTATTTCTGCCTTGATTGTTCAGAATTACAATGTTTATTATAAAAATATACTGTTTTATGCCATCGGTTCACTGCTTGGCGTTTTTTGGAATCTCTGCGGTTGAAGGTTTTGAAGAAGTGCACTTTGGACAATTATTTGCATTGAAGCCCTTTTCTCCACAACGATAACAAATAAGTACCCAAGGCGCCTTGCAATACCTCAGGCTGTGGCCATTTTTCCGACAGCGGACACAAAAAAGATTATTTTGTGTATTATTCACTGGCTGTATTGAAGAGACTTTTGGTGACGTCTTGCTAGTGCTGCTACTACTATTACTACTTTTATAACACAAATCGGGAGCCAGAGAAGATGTGGTGACCCTAGGAGGTTCACTGAAATGCACCGATCGCTCCTTTGCACCTTCTAACAACCTACATTTTTTCTTTAAATCAGTCCAAGATTCCACTGGGGCTAGAGCAAGCTGAGCAGTATAAAATGGTCTAATATTAAACATGACTATGTTCAATTTATCATCATCAGAGATTGGTTTTGATAATCGAGTAAAATAATTTTGCATAATGCTGAGGTAATTCACAATGCTTTCGTCGGGGCCCTGAGTACGACTTCTAATTTCTTGCATCAAGCGATGGTCATAATCAGATGGTAAATATTCATCGAGAAGCAAGGTCTTCAGCTCAGTCCAATTGTGAACGTCTGACTTTACTCCTCGATACCAGCATAGCGCTTCATCAGTGAAAAGTTCAGCCGCAGAACAGAAAAGCTTTGAATCTGCAAGGCCACGAGACAAGCATAACTCTTCGAGGCGTTGTAAGAAGGCTTTAATGCATGTCTTGCCATTGAAGCGTAAATTTAGTTTATGCACGGAGCAATCATTAGCTGTATTGTGTGTAGTTGCAGTGGAGTGCTCAATCGGTTGTTCAGGTGCCAAGCTACTTTTAAAATTATGACAAATATTATCTATTTTTACAAGAATGCTATCTAATCTATTATTCAGAGAAGTAATTAAAGAAGTAAGATTATTATCATCATACTCCGATAAAGACAAGCGACCAATTCTGTGGAATAAGTGGTGTGCAAGAGTTTGAATTCTATTTATCATCTTAAGTGATGACAGCTTACTTGAAGTACTTGTGATGAGTTTCTCAAGATCATCTAATTTCTTTTGAATTACTTTTAATTCAATATTGACATCAAGATCACAAGTCAGTATTTCATCAGAAGGCAGATCTTTATTGAGAGTACGGATCTGTGCTCTCAGAGCCATCACCGTGTCAGCTGGTTTCGAACCCCTGATTTTCACCTCATATTCTAGTTCATCTTTGTTAAGTAAATTAAAACTAATTGGTCTTTGTTCCATTTTTGTAAAAATATACTACGCTCTATTCTATATGATAAGTTAATTTTACAATATTATTTATGTTATATACTCAAACTATGAACAAAAAATCTTAAAATATATTCACCTTTGCAAATGTAACTAAAATTTGTTTTTATTTATACCTATCTGAACCAAACCTGCATAGAATTCTTGTTATTTATCTTATAACTAAAGTGTAGTTAACTAGTGAGACCGGCAGACGTTCTCCTGTCCGATTACAGCGCCACCTACTGGGTCCAGTTGTACTTTTAAACCTTCCCTGGACCTATTCAAATACACATAACATTTCGTAAGAATCGGTCGAGCTGTTTTCGAGTTTTAGCTTAACTAACACACAACGTTAAAAAAAGAAAATTATTAAAGATACATACCGAGATGGATCAACATTATCTGAGCATTTGACCAGAATAATGGGCCATATAATGCCACAAAACCTGCTGTCCCTGTTCGGGCGCCAAATTGTAGTGCTTTTTCTTGCTAAATTGTAGTAATATAGGGAAATCTTAAAGTTGAAGGAAAAAAAACAAACTTATTCCTTTAGTCCGATACAAAATGAAAAGTTTTATTGTTGTAGGTACATAACTATAATTCACTTATGCATAATGTTACCGAAGTAAACAAAATCCCTCAATGCAAAGCACTTAACTTAATGTTTAATTAATACAAGCCAAGGGCAGGATGGTTCAGGTTTGTTTGATCAATCTCGGCAGGTAAAAATCAGGTGCAAATTGGGTACAAAACTACAAAATGAGGGGCAATAAAGTACACGAACAAATAGTTATAGGTTTCCTTTTTTTTATAAAAGAAATTAGTAGCCTTCCCCGGAGCGGTTGTTAGTAGAGCGTACCTTCTGCTTGATGCTAGGTTTCCGCGATCACGGGTCAGAGATATAATATTCCAATTCCTTAGATTATTTTTTTCTCTCTATATATGTACAATTCCACAGAATTCCTCCTTGTGTTAGGTTAGTTTGTTATGGTTTCTAGCTATAAGGTCAAGCAGCGGAGCCCTACGGCCTCCGGTAACTGCCCTGGAGATTCATAGCACAGTGTTAGGTTAAAAATATAATTAAATATGCCTATGATCTTAGGGTCAGTGGGTCTAACACTGAGTTCTGAAGGAATCCCAGTCAATACATTTGAACTTCATGTAATAAACATAGCAAATGAATTCTAAAACATAATTTTTAATAAATTGACAAATTGTCTTATTGGTTAGTGAATAAAAAGGACATATGGAGGGGAGAGCACCTATTTTGTGTATAATCACTGCTATTAATAAAAAGAAAACAGCTTAATTTGTGAGTTATTTGCCAAAGAAGGATGTGAAACTTAATATTGTAAAAATTTAGAATTTAACAGGAAATTCGCAAGTGTTACTCAATATATGCATTAATCCCACTAAGACGCCGCTTACTATCAGGTTTTTTTAATGAAATAGGGGATGAAAAAGGCGAATTTTGGAAATGTAACATGTTTGATTTAATAATCAATTTACCCACAAATAAAAATAAAATTAACAAAATCTGCTTTAAATCATGAAATATAATAAGTTAATTAGATACCTTATTGATTTTTTGCACTTATTGATACAATAAATCCATTTAATTTAATGAATCGCGTGACGGCGAGTAAATATAGTATTTTTCCCCTTAGCTTTACTCTTCAAGCTATATAAATATATAAAAACTTTATGATCTTCAAATCAATAACAAATTACTTCGATCGATGTCTCACAGACTAATCATAACCTAGACGATAGACTAAACCAACGCTCCACTTGCGCGCAGATTTGCGTTTATGTGGAAGCGACGGAGCCGAGGTCCGTTTGCTGAATGTTAAGCGCCGTATTGGCGACGGAACCTCTCCTAAAACCAAATTCATTTCATGACACTCGTAAGACTCTTAACTTGCTTCAAGATGTGTCAAGTCAACATACGGATCTTTCGAAATTCTACAATATGCAATAAGTATTTCCAGCTAAAGTTATAAGTTTGGTTGAAAAACAAAACGTAATGAAAAATTAACCATAAACAAATTGTGAATGCTTTCCAAATTCTATTCGACGAAACTATAATTATATGATCTATAAGTTTAAGCGTATTTTATTAAAATATGTCTATAGAAATGATCAAAACAAACGGTCTAAATGTCAAATTCCGAATTTTGAGAAAATCAACCCACCTAAATGGAAGCACGGGATTTTGGGCGAAAAAAAACTATCTTTGTAAATAAGGCCAGGATAAACGCGAGATTTATTTTGTTTATGCAAAAATTGAATAATGACCAAAGATAATTGCAAATGTCACTGACGTGACGTGAAACGACGTTGACGTTGACACTTGACATTGATATTGTGCAATTAATTGACAAAGTTATTGTAATTATGATTTTAGTTGTGAAATTTGTGTTAAAACTACAGTGAAACCAAAGTGTTTTTGCAAAATTTGTGTTTTATGAAATTTTAAGAAAAAACGGTGTTACAATAGCTAATGCTCACATGAAGTATGTAGCGGCTACATAAGTGCACGTATGTAGATAAAGCAGACCTTTAGATAAATTAAGATGATAAGTTAAGGCAGCAATCTGCACGCGCCATATTAGTATATAAGCGCTAGTTTTACTTAAATAAATCAGACTATAACAACACCTGAGTCTCATTATATCCGTTGCCAAATATATTGGCAAAGTGGTGACCCACGACGACTACGCTACGACGCTCGCGCCACAGTTGACTTCGCAACAAGAAAATAAACAACATTAACCATCCAACTTGCAAATCGAGCTGCGGCCAACAAGAAACACTGGAAGTAGCGGCTGGCACCACAATTTTATCCCGCATTCCGGAATTTTGGAGGGATCAACCTAGAATTTGGTTTACACAACTGGAAGCCATATTAGCACCACAAAAACAAGGCGACGATTATAAGTATTTTGCGGTTATAGCGAAGCTATCTAAGGAAGAAATACTACAGGTTAGTGACCTTATTAGCTCCCCACCATCCACAGAAAAGTATAAGGCCATCAGGGAACGCTTGATAAATTGCTGAGGAATCAGAACAGCGTCAATTTCAAAAATTATTGTCTGAAATGGACCTCGGCGATCAAAAGCCATCTCAACTTCTACGCAAGATGCAAGTTCTCGGAAAAGGAAAAATTGGTGACGAAACTATCAAACTTCTATGGTTGAGACTTTTACCACCATCAGTTACCACAGTCCTAGCTGTCACAAAAGACATAGATATCGACAAGATGAGCCAGATCGCCGACAAAATTATAACAAATTCAAAACTTACCGAGGTATCAGTTGTAAACGAAAATATAAACAAAACCGACGAAGGCGCAATGACATGCGTATTAGCACAGTTAGCAAAAATACAATTGGAACTAAGTGCAATTCAGCGCGATCGCAGAGACTATCAACGCAGCACTCAGAGTTATTATAATCGTCAGCATTTCCCATCCCAGCAGGTCAAATTCAAGAGCAAGCAGTCGGGAAAGAAAATACTATTGTTTCTATCACGATAAATTCGGAAACTATGCAAGAAAATGTATCAAACCATGTGATTTTAAACAAAAATTTAAATCAAGGGACCAGGGAAACTAATTAAAGCACAGACTACGGCGGGTCTCTGTGCTATTCACCCGTCCAACCGCCTCACTCTTACCGACCGAAAAAGTGGTATGAGATTTTTGATTGACACGGGCGCAAACGTCTCAGTCATTGGCAAACCACAGAGACATTCTTTTATACAAAATGAACAATACACGCTCTATGCCGCTAATGGCACAAAAATCAAGACTTATGGTGAAAAAACACTTACCTTAAACTTGGGATTACGGAGACGTTTTTCATGGAATTTCATTATTGCCGATGTGACGCAACCAATTATTGGAGCAGATTTTTTAGAGCATTATAAGCTATTAGTCGACATAGCGGGTTGGAAACTTATTGACAGGGTAACTGAGCTGACAACGCCTGCAACCCTGATCAAATCGACGCAGCAAACAATTCGTACTATTGACGTCGGTATGAACCCACGCATTACTCAACTCTTAAAAAAATATGAGCATATTACGAAACTTTCCTCCATGCGCACTCCTCCAAAACACAAGATTGAGCATCATATTATTACTAAAGGACCGCCTGTATCAGCACGTGCAAGACCATTGCCTCCGGATAAATATCATATTGCTAAAAGAGAATTTCAAAATATGATGGAACTGGGCATTTGTCGCCCATCAGATAGCCCGTGGGCTAGCCCTTTACACATGGTTAAGAAAAAGAATGGTGAATGGAGACCATGTGGAGACTATCGGATGCTCAACAACGCGACTGTACCCGATAAATATCCACTTCCACGATTAACCGATTTTACTTATATATTAGAGAAAAAAAATATACTCAGCAAAATTGATATCCGGAAGGCCTATCATTGTATTCCAGTCAAGGATGTGGAAAAAACTGCTATTATTACTCCTTTTGGACTTTTTGAATGTTTAAGAATGCCCTTTGGTCTACGCAATGCAGCGCAAACGTTCCAACGGTTCATGGACTCTCTATTCAGAGACTTAGACTTCGTTTTCGTGTTTGTCGACGATTGCTTGATTGCTTCGGAAAACGAGATTTTGCATTATCAGCACTTGGATACAGTTTTCAAACGCTTACAGGAGAATGGAATAACTATTAACCTCGAAAAATGCGACTTTATCAAAAGCGAAATAGATTTCTTAGGTTATCATATAACGAGCCAAGGAATACGCCCGACTGAGGAAAATTACAAAGCAATTATAGAATTTCCTAAACCAAAGACAATTAAAGAATTAAGGAGATTCTTAGGCATGATTAATTTTTATAGAAATAACCTGCCACACGCCGCCAACTATCAAATTATTTTAAACGATTATCTGCGCGACTCGAAAAAGAACGATAACTCTCCTATTCCTTGGTCAACAGAGGCTGAAAAAGCTTTCGATAAATGCAAGGAAAGCATAATAAATGCAGTATTAACAGCGCATCCCTCACGCACCGCCCCGCTAGCACTTATGACAGATGCCAGTTCTACCTGTGTTGGCGCGGTTCTACAACAAAAATCCGGACCTAACTGGGAACCATTAGGGTTTTTCTCAAAAAAATTAAGTGAAACTCAACAAAAATACTCAACATTCGATAGAGAATTGCTTGGAGTATATATGGCAGTCAAGCATTTTCAAAGGTTAATTGAAGGAAGAGAATTCACAATTTTCACAGATCATCGACCTTTGACTTACGCATTTTCCCAAAAACCATCATCAAACGATACGCCACGGCGAATACGTCAATTGGATTTTATTTCACAATATTGCACTAATATTCAACATATAAGTGGACGTGATAATATTGCTGCAGATACACTATCACGTATTGAACAAATTGATATGCCATCACCGATTAACTATGCTGATTTAGCAAGATGCCAATCTAATGACCAAGAATTGATACGACTCCGTGACAATAAGAGTTTAAAATTTAAAAACATAATGCTTCCGGGTTCTACAAAAAGCATCAGCTGCGACACGTCAACTGGGAAGAATCGTCCTTATTTGCCAGAGAAATTTCGAAGACAAGTTTATGACGTCATTCATGGACTGAGTCACCCTGGGAAGAAAACTACCAGAAAAATGATAACTCAAAGATATTTATGGTCTTGTATGAACAAAGATATTAATAACTGGTGTAAAACATGCATAGCTTGCCAAAAATCAAAAGTGCAACGCCACACAATATCACCTGTCGGCAATTTCATGCCATCGCAATGTTTTGAACATTTACACATCGATATAGTTGGTCCATTACCGGTCTCTCAAGGAAAGCGATATTTAATTACGATCATAGATCGTTGTACTTCATGGCCAGAAGTATATCCTGTGGAAGATATCACTGCCGAAACGGTAGCTAGAACACTATATGAAGGATGGATATCACGATTCGGATGCCCGTTACGCATTACTACGGATCAAGGTCGACAATTCGAATCAAGAATTTTTGAATCACTTTCACAATTTTTAGGAATACACAAAATTAGAACAACGCCCTATCATCCACAATCAAATGGAATGATAGAGCGATTTCATAGAACCTTAAAAGCAGCTCTAATGACAAGGGAATCTAACGCTAATTGGATGAAAGAAATTCCTTCAGTTCTACTTGGTTTGCGAAGTTGTTTGCGCGAGGACACGGGATTTAGCGCAGCAGAAATGACATATGGCGCATCTATACGTCTCCCTGGAGAATTTTTCGAACCATCACATCAACTTTCTACATACGAGGAATTTGTTAAGAAGATTCAAAAGGAAATCACTCAGATGACATCAATACCAAAACGCCAGAAGCATAACAAAGCAGTTTTCTTACACCCCGAACTAAAGGAATGCTCACACGTATTTGTGCGATGCGATAGAATCAGAAAAAGTCTTACACCACCCTACGAAGGACCATTCCCAGTAATAAAAAGAAGGGACAAGGCATATATTATTAGGATCAAAGATAAGGAAACATTGATATCAATAGATAGATTAAAGCCAGCGTTTGTCATCCACAATGAAGCTATGAACGTGCCAAATTCGAAAAACAGCCACAGCTATTCAAACACGTACACCACAAGGTCAGGACGGACAGTTAAGCCCATAGTACGGTTCTGTATTCGCTGACGCAAGAAATAGTCAGCACCAATGCAGTGGATAACATAGCGCATTAACCTACACTATAACCCAAGCAGCGTACCGTCACAACAACCGTCAGCAACATTTATATTCTACTGAATTAGCAAGGTTAAGGTTACTAATGTTTATTGTATTATTGTGGCTTACGATTGAGTATAGGGTTATTTATAAGAATTGTTGTAATTTTTTGTAAAGGGGGGTGTATATGTAGCGACTACATAAGTGCACGTATGTAGATAAAGCAGACCTTTAGATAAATTAAGATGATAAGTTAAGGCAGCAATCTGCACGCGCCATATTAGTATATAAGCGCTAGTTTTACTTAAATAAATCAGACTATAACAACACCTGAGTCTCATTATATCCGTTGCCAAATACATTGGCAAAAAGTACATTCCATCAGTCACAATCTATCATGACTGGCGGAATCGATACTTGCATGAGCATATCATCATCATCAACAGCTCTATACGTCCCCACCGAGGGGCTCGAGCCTACCCTAAACTAGGGCGATTAGGCCTTAGTCAACCACGCTGGCCAAGTGCGGGTTGGTCGACTTCACACACATCCTGTAAAGAAATTCTTTGTTCACAGGTGTGTGCAAGTTTCCTCGCGATGTTTTCCTTCACCGTAAAAGCGTCGAATAAACGTACATATGAATTCAAAATTTGAAAACACATTGGTATGTGGCGGGATTCGAACCGCTACCTCCCGATTGGAAGGCGACAGCCTTACGCACTACGCCATGGACGCTTCATGGATTGCATGAGCATATAATGGATGTTTATTACCAACTTGACTAGGGAAGTACAGTACGACCACTTTTATAAGTCGCATCGTCAAAATTCGGCTGCACAGAGGATAGCAACCTAAAGCCGGCTGAATACGAATGCCGACGCCGTTAAACTATAGACATTAATGTGTACGTTACGATTACAAGTCACCAAAATCAGAATCGCAATCTATCTTTTTTTTATTGCAATTAAGTTGGCGAACAAGCAAACTGCCCACCTGATGGTAAGTGGTGACAGTCACCTATAATACATGTGGCTCCTGTGAGATTCGCAGCAAAACTGCAACCCCCATAAGAACCACAGTGTACGTTGCCAACTTGTGACTTAAGATGTAAAATCACGGTACCCAGTAATTTCAATGCCTTATCTTACCCTTCAAACCGGAGCACAGCAATGCAAGCACTGCTGCTTTGCGGCAGAAATAGGTAAGACGGAGGTACTCATGCACACGACCCTGGTACAGAGTCTCCCTGCGGTCCGGTCTGGTACAGAGTCGCCCAGAATCAGAAAATTTATTTTATTTATTTATTTATTTATTTATTTATTTACTAAAATGAGACTTCTGCGCAGGTACATCGATGTAACTTATAAATGTGGTACTACTAAACCTTTATAAATCGTCTTTATCATAACACTATAGCTTTCCGCTCGCGACTTCGCCCGCGTTATTTTTGTTTTCCGCTGGGAATTTTTTTCCCGTAGGAAAATTACTCTATTTCCTTCCCCTGCTCTCGAACTGTCCCTATACCAACTTTCACAAAATCGGTCCAGTAGCTTCGGAGCCTATTCAATACAAACAAACAAACAAACAATCAAATCTTTCCTCTCATAATATTAGTATAGATTATCCAACTCACGGACGACCGCAACCAATTAATGACGTCATGTTGTGTTCCTACGTGAGTGACGTCAGAGACTGTCAATGTGCTATAAAGTGGATCAAACCTTGTCGATGTGCGTATGTACGGCGTGCCGATTACTAATGTTAAGCAACGTTTGCCGTGGTCAAAATCATGATGGGTGACCATAAATTTAAAGCACCATGAGCTCTACCTTTTTCCATTCAAAGGGTCTCGAATGCAATTACTTGCACGAATCAGCGAGTCAATTATGCAAAATCATCTGCGGCTGACAGCTCGCCGCTAACGCCGACGTCCCTGCTGACGTCATCGTATTAAATGATTGCGTCCGCTTACTGATCGCCGTACAAGAGAGAGAGGCTAGGCTAGGCTCTGAGTCAAAGTTCAACAGCGCAGAATGAGATCTTTCGTACTCGAAACGTTAATTACGGACTTAGGGTCACTTTTTCGATCGTTAGTAATAGCAAAGTATTAGCAATAGGTAAGTAAAACCGACCCTAAGTCTATGAGCCGTAAAGGTCCTTAATGAGGTATACCTACAATACTTTGCTATTACTAACGATCTGTTAGGAGGCCGACCCTGTTGGTCTTTTTTTAAAAAAACAATTTTTTTAAACACACACTTTATTTTACACATACTTAACGTAAACTGCCTTTATGAGGTGTTAACTACCGCTTTCTACAAGTGCCCAAATCTAATTGACTGTGGAGCTCTCTAAGTAGCTACCAAGTAACATGAAATGCAGAGTTGCGGAATGGCTTGAGATAGAAATGTAGAATAATCATAATGGACCCACCAACTAGGGATGTAACAGATCGAAAAACCGACCCAAGCTTCGTAACATTTGTTTAGTAACAAAGTTGAATCAACGTGTTGCAGAGTTGCTGTCAACGCTGCTGTTGCTGGCATCGCTGTGTGTTGCAGAGTTGACAACGGCATGTTGACAAGAGGCAGAACCCTGAAAATAAATTCCCAAACTGTTTCAACAGTCCCACAACGTCAAGCGCGTTAAGAGCTTTCGACAGAACTACTTCTGTCGGGACAATGAACATTTTTAAGCAACTCAACATGAAGCAATAAAATTAACACATCGCCACTTAAGCAAGAACTACAAACAGATCACGTAGTCAATACTCCCTGAATAACGCGTTTGCCTTTGCTACGCAGCGGAGCTTTCAACTTTATAATATTAGTAAATATAAGTATAGACTCTTCAGCTTTATAATATTAGTAAGTATAGGTAGTATACTCGTAGATATAATAACTTCTTTTCAGGGAGAAATGCGTAACCGCACTGTACCCGCCTTTGGCTAGACGGCGAGCGTGTGTGGGGCTCTCCCGGCAAAGTACCAGGCCTACCCACTAAAACTTGCCCTGTCTGCCCTAAAACCGGTATTCTCCCTGCCCTGCCCGGAGCCCGCCTGGCTAGATACCATCATCTTACCTAAGTATTATCGACAGAATAAAATAACGAAGGCAGAACGAAGGGTTTTGTTATGAGAGGTACATAAGTTCTGAAAATGTGTCTTGAGGTAGGAGGGTGTGTTAGGGTTATGAAGTAAGGAGTATAAAGTCATTAAGGCTCTCATCTGTCTAAGCTGCCGAATAGGTAACCATTCTAAGCGCATTCGGAACGCCAAAACATGATCATATTTTCTTAAATTAAAGACGAATCGAATGCAGTTATTTAGATGTCGGTCAAGTTTGTTGAGTAGATCTGCATTCAGGTCGAAATAGCACGTATCACCATAGTCTATTATAGGAAAAATTAAAGACTGTACAAGCATTTTTTTGATGTCAATAGGCGGAAAGTTTTTCAGTCGGTAGAGAGATCTCAGAGTTCCAGTAACCCTCTGACAAACGTTAGTTACCTGAAGTTGCTAGTTGAGCGTTGAATCTATATGCAACCCCAAATCCTTGACACTGTTGCTCAAAGGGATAACTTCACCATAAAAAATTACGGAATGAAGGTTCTGATGCTCCACTCTAGATATGAACCTGGAACTGCCCACCATTATCGCCTGGCATTTATTTTGGTTAACGCGGACTCCAAATCGCGCGGACCAATCCTTAATACTTTCGAGATTTTGATTGATTATAGCAATGGCATCATTTATACTATCAACATCTGCTTGAGTATAAAGTTGCAATTCGTCAGCATACAGGTGATACGCACAGCGAATGTGATGGGTGATAAAGTTTATAAAAACTGAAAAAAGAAGTGGAGATAGAATGCCACCTTGAGGAACGCCAGCGTCAAGATTACGCCATGAGGAAGACAACTCTTCCCAAATGACCGACTGCTGTCATCCCCGAAGATATGAAGAGAACCACTCAATTACCTTGGATGAGACTTTTAGATGAGATAACATTGATAACAAAATATCATGGCGAACAGTGTTAAACGCATTCATGAAATCAACAAGAATGAGTAAGGTAATCTTTCTGTCTTCAATTCTAGCCCTAATGTCCCCGGTCACCTTGAGGAGAGCAGAAGAAGTAATGTGACCAGGTTTAAGCCGGACTGAAAATTACTCAAAAGTAGGTTTCTGTGGATAAATGAGGAAAATTGCTTATGCACACAAGCCTCGAGCACTTTGGATAGATAAGAAAGGATAGAAATGGGGCGAAATTGATTGAGGGGATTAAAAATATAATTTATCTCTCTAGGTTATTTATATCAAAAATGCAACAATTAATTCCACATTAAATAGAAACATTAAAATCAGTCCAGTAAAATATAATAATTATTTATAATTCTGATAAAATCTTTGTTTAATTACTTATGTATTTATTTGAGTCGTGAATCGGAACTTATACTTTACACAAATATTTTATTTGTAAACTTTAAAGAAATATTTTTTCACAAATTATAATTTTATTTAACTAGACTGATATTCTTATTTGTATTTAATGTGGAATTAATTATAGCATTTTTGATAAAAATAACTTAAAGGGATAAATTATATTTTTAAAACATAATATTTTTAATCACGGAAACTAGTATGCATGAAACAGAAAAATTCGAACTGTCAAGGGAACTTTCTTATCTTGAATGTACTATAGTTAGGGTGATTAGGCCTTAGTCAAACCACGCTATGGCCCAGTGCGGATTGGTTAACTTCACATACACTTTGCATTACTTCGCAGGTGTATGCAGGTTTAAAACGTCGTAAATAGTGCGATTGCCGCTCTGGTTAATACTAATGCGTAACGCGACGAGATGACGTACGACATAAGACGGTGTAATGACGTCACGACACGGAACATGGCTTGTCCCGGAAGCATTCCGTAGATATAGCGTAACACAATTTGCTCATTAGCGGAACGTTTGAATAATGTCAGTTGAAACCGGCGGCGGCGTCTACATACATACTGGTACACCTTGACTTCATTTGTGGGCGCTTTGAGTTCTACGATTTACGGGAAAGAATATGAAACATAAATTGATAGCCTACACTTTTTGACGTAGTAAGTGACAAACTATTCCTCTTTTTAATCGACTTCAAAAACGAATTCGAAGCATATGTTTTTTTGTGTGTGTATGTTACAAGATTACGCCGTCAATTGCGGACTGATTTTCAAAATTCTTATTGTATTCGATAGAGTATACTTCAAGGGTGGTCGCATGATCACCAAAGTTAGGATCTGATGATGGGATCCTATAAAAATCGAGGGAAACCCTAATTTAAATGTACACATCGCGCTCCCTCGACTTAACACAACTGAATAAAATTGCATGTTAAATATAAATTGTGTACTTTTTAGATCCTTCCCACACCTGAAGTCTGCTTGCATCTGTATGGAGGCGCCCATCTTCAACATATCCACCAGGGACGTAGCTTACCCTTGATGGGCTCTGTATCAAACTTTGTTAGGGGGCCCTTCATTGTTGGTCGCTGCGATACAAGCAAAGCTTAGTGCAGTGACCGCTAGAAATAAGCATACTGGTGTAATACGCTTTCTTTTAAATAAATTATTATTATTATTATCCATTTATTTTAAAATATTCTTAAATTTAAATTGTTTACAATAATTATATCTATATAAAACAAAATATTATAAAAAACTTAAACCTAGTATGCCGCCAGCAGCGAGGCAAGACTCACGCTGCCGGTGGTTAGGGCTGCAGAGAGAGGAATCTCCGAACAATACGTGCCGTGTCGAGAATCACTGCTTTCTGTATCTGACCCTTGATCCATTCCTCAAGCGAGAGCCTCTTAAGATGTCGGTCGAGACTCTTCGCTATCAAGCCATTCGCCGATACAACTATCGGAACAATGATCGTCGAATCAACATCCCACATGGCGGTTACCTCGTGAGCCAAGTCACGGTACTTGCTGACTTTGTCCTTCTCAGCTTTCACGAGATTCTCGTCATGAGGAATAGTGATATCGACGAGCACTGCTCGGCGTTGGGACCAGTCGACCACCACGATATCAGGCAAACAATAGTCCTGTCCGTGATGATAGAGCGGTCCCAATAGAGCAACGCACGACCATTTTCAAGGACTGATACTGGTACGTACTTATAGTACGGCGTCTCAGACTCGACAAGGCCGTATCGAATAGCAAGTTGCTGGTAGATGATCCTGGCCACTAGATTGTGCCTGTGCAAATACTCGCCGTTAGCAAGATGAGAACAACCAGAGATAATATGCCTGAGTGACTCTCCGGGACGGCGGCATGCCCGACAGATGTCGACTGTACCGTCCTTCAGGATATATTTTCTATAGTTGTTCATCATCATTACTTCGTCTGCAATTGCACAGGCAAAACCCTCGATTTCCCCGAAAAGGTCACCGAAGCGCAGCCAGTTTACCGAGGCGGTTAGGTCTACATCAGGCCCAGTCAAGGCCCAATAAAACCTCCCATGTAGCTCCTTGCCCCTCCATACTTCCTTGCGGTCTTCGACGGTGAGTACCGATGGTTTGCGCCAGTTCTCGATTGCCATGGAGAGAGGGGTAAGTCCTTTGTCAACTGCCACAACATCACGATGCATCCCGCATTCGTTGTTAAGGAAGTAATTCCAGAGGCTGCACACTTCACGGTTGTGGAGGTTCTTAGCATTTAGAAAGCCACGACCACCCCATTTCCGTCCAATGTACAGTCTCATAACAGACGAG
Organism: Schoenobius gigantellus; assembly: GCA_963935595.1. Classification (NCBI taxonomy): domain Eukaryota; kingdom Metazoa; phylum Arthropoda; class Insecta; order Lepidoptera; family Crambidae; genus Schoenobius; species Schoenobius gigantellus. Next base: position 436,839 of record OZ012561.1, on the reverse strand, counting down.
TGCGGGTGGAGCATGCGATGTGTTGTGAGTAGTTGGCGGACTCTCCTATCCAAAGCGTCCAGCTCAGTCTGAGTCCATCTCAGTATGCCAAAGGAGTATATCAATAGAGGCATCACCCAACCGTTGAAGGCACGCACCTTATTGCCGCCAGACAAGAGACTATTATTCTTCCTAACTGCGGCGAAGCCCTAATGGAAGTAAAAAATTATATGATGAAACAAGAGCACTCATATTGAATAAAATAAAGACAGTGTAATAAAAACTTGAGAATTGATTTTTGTTCAATTTATTAAGTTATCTTTAAACCCGTAAAACAAAAGTTGTAGTTAATGATGTAAGCTATCTAATCCTGCATGGTTGCAGGTGTTTTACAATTAACCCTGTATACTATTATTATTAACTGTATTATTATTAACACGCACGACACACATACATACATACGATTGACAGTCAGTTAATAAGTGCTCATTCAGCTTATGCTTGAAAATACTAACTGACGTGCGAACATTCATTCATAAATATCTTTGTCATCTTTTCCTTGAACACTAGTACCTCATTATGCCTTTGATAATGTATAATTTGCTCGCTCAAAAAGGTACCGCATTTCGTAATAGTAGCATTAATCACGCGCAAGTGGCTCTTAGCGTCAAACGACCCCGCCGCGGTTAGGCGAGCGGCAAGCTCACGGAACGACATAATATACCGTCCTTTCTAAGTTTGTCGCCCTAACAACAATGTTGATACTATTCAACAAAGAAAATTATTGCGTTAAAATTATTGTTATGTATAATAATTTTCGGATTTAATTTAAAAGAAGAGACAAAACTGTTCTTCTCCAGAAGACTTTCCCAATTTCCAAATAGGTGGTATTGTTGACTTCTTGTATTTGCTGTCAAACAGTTCCTGTATTTTTTGATTTTCTGAATTCAAATTTGGGTTGCCAATCCACTTAAGTGTCAACTTTGTGGTTTAAAAAAATCTTTGTGTGGTTCTATGAAACAACGATGCAAGTAAAACATTTTTTCGGATCGTAGGCATTTACCTGAAAATTTTCAGAAAATTATTCGACTTAGAAAGATTCTTCTGAAAGAAAATTATAATTAAAACATTTTATTAATTTTTTAATCTAGTAAAAATAATCGAAAAAATATAAAAGAAATGACACTACACCAGGATCGATTCACTGCCACACAAATTCAAAGTCGGAGATCTAACGCATACACCAATATGAAGTTGTGAAATTATGATCTCAGATTTTTGTGTAATGCGACATGCGATAGATGCACGAAAAAATTTGAGGCGATGTAAGAGTTTCACTTTAAAGACTCCTTAGTTAAAATGCACTTAAGTCTGCGCCAGCTCTTAACAAGTTCCAGTACACATCTAATTAAGATTCAAAACAAACAGCTGCAGCCCGCATAATCGGCCCATAGCCGCCGGACGCCGCCTCATTACCATAATCACGCTGTCCGGCGACTTACAGCTCGCACCCACGTCCCACGGTACACGGGCGTCCCATCGCTCGCTAGTTACCTACCAACACTTTGGCATCGGCTGCGGTGTTAGTGGGACCTCTGAAATTCTGAAACTTCCAGTTTGAACAGTCTTTCAGTCCCTACTTTGTTTGATCTCATTTGCATTATTTTCGTGTTGTTAACGTACGACAAAACTGATTCTGTAATAGTGTTCCTGATGACAAGGAAATGAAACTGAAAGGTCAAATGATGTGACTAAAATATTAATGTTATTATTACTGAAGTAGCAAGTGTTTATCTTTAACATAGAAAAACAATTATAAATCTCGCAATTTATGACATCAAATTAGATGCACACTAATAAACGAGTGCTACAAGATGGTCGTAGCAGAGATGGAGAGCACTACGGCGCCACGTAGCCGCTACGGAGGGGCTCCGTCACGTAGCTAACTACGGCACTTGTGTAGCAAATTAGGGGCGCGGCGAAATGGCTTAAAAATACTAGCTTTTACTACTTTTGCGTTTATTTGATTGTTGGTGGAAAATTGAGTTAAGCAGTATAAGTAAGATTGCTGCATCTTCAATAATCTTTCATTCTATTTTCAAAATCATTCTTATGTTCAAAGTTTACCAATATTTTTTATTGGAGACTGTGAAGATAATCTTGGGTTTCAGCTGACCAAGTAGGAAAAGATTAATGAAAGCTGCGCGAAGGAGATAAGGCAGAAAAATGTAATAATAATTTATTGTACTATTTTTGACCGACTTCGAAAAAGTAGGTTCCATGATCGACTGTATCTATTTCCTTTTTTTTATGTATCATCATCACAGCTCATATACGTCCCCACTGAGGGGCTCGAGCCTACCCTATGTTAGGGTGATTAGGCCTTAGTCAACCACGCTGGCCCAATGCGGATTGGTCGACTTCACATACACCTTTGAATTTTTTTCGCAGATGTATGCAGGTTGCCTCACGATGTTTTCCTTCACCGTAGGAGCGTCAGACAAATGTACATATGAAATTCGAAACGAAAAACACAGTGGTACATGGCGGTCTCGAACCCGGACCTCCCGATTGGAAGACAAGTACCGAGTCCACAGCGCCACCGACGCTGCTTTTTATGTATATTCACCGATTATTTCGCCATTTGTGGACCGACTTTCAAAACTTTTTTTTGTTATCGAAAGAGTATACTCCCGAGGTAGTCCCATTGTCATCATGTTTTTTTTTATTGCTTTAGAAGGCAGACGAGCAAACGGCCCACCTGATGGTAAGTGGTAACCGCCGCCCATGGACTTTGCCAATATCAGGGACATAGCCAAGCCGCTGCCTACTTTGAATACAATACTCTTCTTAAACCTCGCTTGAAAATAAACATGTAATAGCGCTCGGTAACAGCAGCAGGAAGTTCATTCCAGAGCCGGACCGTACGTGGTAAAAAAGAGCGCTGAAAGCGAACCGTGCTAGACTATATTGCTTCCAGGTAGTAAGGATGAACTGTACTGCGGTGCCGAATGGTACGGCGATAAAAAGGTGACGTTGGTACCAAGTCGAACAGTTCCTCGGAGCACTCACCGTTGAAAATTCGATAGAAGACACAGAGAGATCCGAAGTCCCTCCGTGACTCCAGCGACTCCAACGAGTCCAGCAGATCAGAATCACCGATGATTCGAGCCGCCCGTCTTTGTAGGGAGTCAAATGGTTCAAGTTGGTATTTTGGGGCTCCTGCCCAGAGATGTGAACAGTACTCCACGTGCGGACGAACTTGAGCTTTGTAAAGCACAAGACGTTGATGTGGCGTGAAGTACCGCTTTGCTCTGTTCAGGGCGCCCAGCTTTTTGTTAGCTAGTTTAGCCTTGCTTTTCAAATGACTCCCGAACTGGACTTTGCTCGATATATCAACACCGAGGATCCCGATACTGTTTGAGATTTGAAGGGGTACTCCTTGGAACTGAGGCGCTATAGAAAAAGGGACCTTCTTGGCAGTGAAAGCGCAGACTTGTGTCTTTGTGGGGTTGAACTGAACTAAATTCAACCCCCCCTATTCTGAGGCCCGCCCTAAAAAATCCTCAACTTCGGACACAAGTTCTGATCGTCTCTAAAATACAGAGCTCCGGGAGACCTTTTGATAGCTGGTATATCGCATCACCCATGCTGTCATCCGCATAGCAATGAATGTTTCTCTATATCATGATCTGATGGTGGAATCTCGGGCTTATCGAGGGAAACCCTTAAATTTCATAGGCATTAGGCACGTCCAACGTGTTTCGTGTCTTTTCTTAAGATATTTAAGTATGCGCGTCATCATGTCATATTACTGAGCTAATTATGGAAGGTTTCTGGTAGATTAGAAGTTCGGGAATAATTCTGTCAAAGCTGTTTAGAGAGAAAAAGGTTTTAGTTAAAGTTATTAAGATGTTTGCAATATGCATATTTAACTAAAAGCACCAACTTCAACAAAAACTGTGATGTTGTATATATTCTTATATTATTTATGACTTTTTGGTGTTTTTGAAGTCGGTTTTATTTTTTCGTAAAAAAATTTTTGTTCTCAATTATAATTGTCTGAGATAAACTTCGAGCAAACAAACTTGTGACAGATTGCAAGGTTAAGAGCTCAAATGACTAGCTGCTACATAGCTTCCAGAGTTTCGTCACCGAACTCCACGGAAACGGAGTGTTGCTTTCTAAGGGTCTATGCACCCCAGTGGGGCATTTTATGACTATTATGTTGATATAGCCTGTATGTTATTTTTCCCATTTGCCAGTTCTTGCATGACAACACAAATAGGGGAACCCGAGGAAAAATGAGTAAGGAAAACACGGAGTAAGCAAAAAGCCTCCACTCGTTACCGGCCATTGAGAGTGTTTGAGAGCCACATGTCGAGTGTCCGCTCTCAGAAAGTGAACCCGACTACTCATTACGAGGCGGCTCAAGGAACTACTCCAATTATTTACATCTCTCCTATCGTTTTCATTTTCGAGGAAACGGCTAAATCAAACAAACAGCGGCTTAACCTTTCTTCGTAGATTTTTCAATTTCAATGCATTGAGGTCTGCAGGTCGCCAGGGCTTTGCTTTGGGTAAGCCAAGATCCATCCCCGTGCCAATTAAAAACATAATAAATTACCAGAACATTTAAAAGCTGAAATGAGATATAATAAGTTCATGAAGTCACTAAAACAATTATTACATTTACAAACTTTTAATTCAGTTTTTCTATGATAGGCTATAAAAAGTCCTTTGCTCCCCGCTCCACCCTTTTTACCAGTACGTGACTAGGTATTTTATTTGACATGATTGTAATTTTATCTTGATTTTATTAGATTTTTCATTGCTTAATTTTTAACATATTCAAAATTAAAATGTTTGTAATGTAATTTTTAATGTAAGCGTCGGTAGCGCTGTCCGGTCCTGCGATGTGCCAATGTGTTTTTCGTTTTTCGAATTTCATATCTACATTTTCCGATACTTCTACGGTGAAGAAAAATATCGTGAAGTAACCTGAATACACCTGCAAAAAATTAAAAGGTGTATGTGAAGTCGATCAATCTGCCCTGGGCCAGCTTGGGTGACTAAGCACCCTAACATAGGGTAGGCTCGAGCCGCTCGGTGGAGACGTATGAGCTGTGATGATGAATGTAATTTTTAATTAAATTTAGTAATTTTGCTGTGCCCTTGCAGGCTTCTTGATTAAGTCAATAATAAAAATGTAAAACATTAAAAATGTTCAACATGTTAGCAAAAATAAATATAATTAGCCACGAGCAAGCGCAAGCTGGGGGTAACCAAAGCTTTGCGTAAGCTACGTTATTTCTGAGTGACAGACTCGTATGCTATATTTAATTGTGATGAATAACATTTTTTAACAAGCGACCCGTCTGGGCTTAGCTCGGGCAGTAGATAATTAACCCTTAATTGGGCGCGTGGGGTGTCATTCACCCCAAAGCAAATTTCCAGGTTTATAACTTTTTAAAATAAGAAATTATGGTGCTGCTCTTCTAGGTAACTTCATAAACAAGTTAAATAATAAATTCTAAACGTAACGTTTAGAATTTAGTCGTGATAATCGTTCAGTTGTGAACGGTTTGGGCACCAAAGGCAGAAAAACCAATACTGAATGCTCTAAGTACCGCGATAATGTACATACTGCCCATTTATGATTGTAGTCTGTTAAAATTATGTCGCAGATAACAAATATTTACATTTATTTGGTTTCTTGTTTAAAGTTTATTATAATGATTATTTTAAAAACAACTTTAAAAGTTGAATAATATTCATGTTCAAATGTGGTCGGCAAAAAATTTAAGATTGAGTTTATTTTATATTTTATTTAACTAACCGACTGTGGGGTGCTACACACCCCGAGCGACCATAATATATGCGAGTTTTTAGGCGCGCCCAATAAGGGTTAACGAGTGCCCGCTGGCGAAGCCACGGGAAACCTTCAAACTATGTACAAGACAATACCTACCTACAAAAACCACAAAGCCTTATTATCAATACGAAAGAAAGAGAAACATCGCCTTACTAATTAAACAGCTGTTGCCGGAAGGGCTCACAATGGCTGCGGTGGACTGATCTTCTGTAGCGTACTGTTCTTACCCTTCCCCCCAACAAACACATTAACACACCCGTCCTAGTCTTATTACCAGACGATAAGAGCCATTTTGGCGCGATCCATTGCAAATTGTAAATTCACACCCAAAATATTTTCGTTCGCTCACGCAACTTAATGATAACAACTTAGTCCGGCCGTGTTCCGCGCAGATAAGTGTTTGAATTTAAATATAAGTTAGATATTGCGTGCTTAATTGGCTCAGGAAGGGCTGACTTAAGCGGATAATGGCGTTATTGAAAACGAAATACATACTTATCATGAAATACTAGATCAGCAAGGAGATATAATTATTGGCGTACAGGTAAAAGAACATCAAACAAATCCCCATAGTACCTGATCCTGATATAAAATAACTATGGGCATCATTACTTTTGTACTCATTATAGACCTCACATTATTTGAATTAGTCTCATAGCTCATTAATTTATTTAAAACTTCAGTAATGGGAGATATTCGCTTTTTTCATTTTTAGGTTGGCTGTGTCTATTCGGACCCGGGACCCTATAGAAGTCGATTGCTATTCAATTACGATTGCTCATTCGAGATAATTGATTATACGAATTAATTATTTTCTCTGAAACATTAAATTCTTGAGGTTTGATAGTTATATTTTTAAAAGTAACCCATAAAACCATACCTTTTAACATACGTTAGATTATGCCGATAGTCAGGTCCGATTTGGCCATTGTTCTTCATAATAACACTTAATTCGGTATAATATACTTTTGTCATAATGTTTTTATATCCTTTTTAGGGTTCCGTAGTAAACAAGGAAGCCGTCTTTTTTGTCCGTCTGTCCGACTGTCTGTCTGTCCGCGATTTTACTCAGAGACTATTAGTACTAGAAAGCTGTAATTTTCTATAGGTATGTATATTATTCATGCCAAAAAAGTGGTAGAAAAAAATAAACAAGTAAAGTGAGAGAATTTTTTTTTTCTCGACTAATCCATCGTGTGGGGTATTGTTGAATAGGTCTTTAATATAAGGTTTAAAACACCATTTTTCAATTTAGGGATCCGTTTCTGAGATATTTGATTTTAAAGCAAATTTTTGTTAGAGGTAAGTTTCTCCCCCCTCTATCTGCTTAACGGTTATATAATTATGGACACGTGAAAAAAATTACAACAGTAGTATATATAACGAAGTTTAAAGGAAAACTATCAGAGTTGAGTACTAATTATAAACTAAAAAGTTATAGACGGCCAACTTATAAAATGTACTCGGAAAAGTAAAATTTCATTGAAAATTAGTACTGTAGCAACAGACACTCAATACTGTAAGTTGATGGTCTGAACGTGCTGACAGAGATGGCGCCACTGTATACAATTGTATTGGTGCGTATGTGACCACAGAGATGGCGCTGTTGTAAATTATAACGCGATTGCGTTATGTGTTAATCAGATGCATATAATGCTCGAAGGCCATTGTTTGAATATTCGTCCTTAGAGCTTATCCTGTGCTGACGGCTTCCCGGGTTACTTAATAAACTACCTGCGATTAGGCATGGGTAATATCGGATTTTCGCTGTATTGTATCGTATCTATATATCGGTTTTGAATATCAGATATTGAAACTATATATTTCAATATCTATATATTGGTCGGAATCTACGGTACTCTGAAACCTAGATATACCACACAATGTCACATCGTACACATATTTTTAAATATTTCGGTTTTGTGAATAAATTTTGAATGATATCTATTAAATTCGACCGTCGACACTGACAATTTACGTTGCAAAACATAAGGTCTAAAACTAATTTGACATTCATTGAAAGATTATAGGTAATAAATAAATAGTTTCAGAACACTTGAGTCAAAGTAATACCATACTTTTTAACTTTAGATTAAACCTTATTTTGTTGCTAATAACGTTCAAACTAAAAAGATACGCTCATTCGTTCTGCCAACATAACAATATTTCTCGCTCGCTCATGTATATATTGTTAAACTGTGGCTCAGTCGTATCTATGTTTTTAGTCAGATTTCCGAGTATCATAGATTTTTTGGGTATATGCGTATTGTTTATTACTTGGTTATGGCCGGTCGGTGAAGTCGTGCGATATCCAATATATAGTTTGTTCGCCGAGCGATATATAGATATTGGATATTGTGCCGGTACATAGATATTGTATCTGTATACGATTTGTATCGCCCACTCCTACCTGCGATAGATATCTGGCTGATGCAAATGGTTCCCTCCCGGTCCATCAGCAGCGTGTTGTAGCTAGAGATGGTCGTTATTACGATAGCAGATAATATAATGCATTATATGAACGTAACGAATAACACATTATTGAGCAACGGATTATCCTGCTATCATTATAAACTGCTGTTGATGTTGTAGCGTTGTAGCGCAATGACTGACGTTCCACCCACCGCGCTGTTGCCGATAACGTAACGCGAGAGTGAAGCAAAGAGCGAGTGCGCAATATATGTGTACGGGAGATAGCAATATAAACTGCACAAGTCACACGATAATCGCAAACCACTAATTTTTGTGCTTTCTCACATTAACGTAAAGTTCACTCAAATGTTTGATGATCGCGACGATTTGAAATAACAGGTGAATAATAATTATTCGTTATACTGCTGTTTTGAATGAGATTGCTGTTTACAATTTTATTGTTCGTTCAATTCTGTTCTGTTCAGTTCAGCAACAGATACAATTAGAGAAATTGTGATTATTTTTTGTTACGATTTAATTATTTCAGTGTGTAAGTGCGTAATTAAAAGTTAGCGTAAGTGTAAATAATAATTGTTTTATAGTTAGTGTTAAGTATTTTTAAATATTAAAAATGCCGAGAATAAGAGCCCCGATCGCTCCTATTTGGAACTATTTCGATGTTGGTAACAGTGTGAATACACTTTTGTTCATTGTGCAAAACAGCAGTATAACAGGATAACGAACAGCAGTTTACAATAACAGCTATATGGAAATAACACAGCACTGTTATTCGTTATTTGGAAACAGTCGTTACTCTCATCTCTAGTTGTAGCGGTGGGTGGGTCGTCGTCAAATTCGTCGACGGTCCAAGAATTTGACGACGACCCACCCACCGCTACAACACGCTGCTGATGGACCGGGAGGGAAGTTCTTGAAAAAACGAAAACTAGTACTTTATTAGTATTATTACTTAATTAGTACTTTTCAAGAACGAAAACTAGTCCTCGAAACGGTTCTCGTTCGCAACTGGTTTGAGTGGTGGCGGACGCGGGCGACGGACGGCGCGGCGACGAACGCCCGAACGTTCGAACTACTTCGAACAAACGAAACGTAGGTAATCGAAGTCTCGTCGACGTTTGTTTCGACAAGTGAAGTGGTTGCGGGTTTGCTATTAAATAAATAATTTTGTATATTATTTATTATTACATTTTTATTGCAAAACAACCTTGCACTCTATACACGGTTATTTTTTATCACCCTGGAAAATTTCAGGGACGCTTACCGACATGGTATTAGAATGATGTAAATATGCAAAAAAAAATAACTCACTTAATTTTATATTAATGTTCCATAAAATCCAAAAAATGCTGCACTAGTTGAGAGCATCATTTTTAGGGATTTTTTATTTTATAATTTTTTATTTAATGTTTACTTTTTATATAATAATGGATGTGTCCTGAAGCGTCCCTAAAATTTTCCAGGGTGATAAAAAAGTAACCTTGTATAAATCATGATAAGTGAGATACACAGCATAACCACCAACTCGTTGCGAACGAGACGAAAAAGCGACTATAATAGTTCAATAATAAGGATTATTTTATTAATATCATAGATCCAGAGCAAACGGCATGAACGACAACGTCGCAATGGTCACATTGCGTTCTAGACTGTATTTACATAGTCTGTTTACGCTCGAGGAAGAGCGAGTGGCAACACTGCATATAGATAGTCTGTGCATGTGAGAGCCTGTGGCGGCCGGCCGTATGTGACATGTCAGTCGAGTCGAATGTCATGACATTGAAATAGGTTACCGGGCGGCGCGTTTTCGGCGCGGCGCCGGCGCACCAAATAATTTTAGGTGCGAGGGTCCGCCAAGTTTTAGTGTCGGTGAATAGAGTGTGTGAGTCGTGGCGGCCTAATAGGCCTATGTGTTCCACCCGTGGTTCGGTGGCTTGACAGCAGCCCTTCAGGAGCCGCGACTTCCTTCGAGCTAGCTCGGGAAGTCCACCGGCTACATACGGAGACCGGACCATCTTAAAGGTAATCCTTGTATTCGTTTTTAAATTCAGCATCAAACCGTCGGCGAAACGCCGACGTGCTGGCATTTACTTTAGGCGCCATCATAGTCGTTAAGTTCAAATTCGCGTCAGACAATCAGAGGACTGGTTGTGCGACGAAGACTGCTTTGAAACGAAACATGAAACGGTTCCATCGTCGCGGAACACAAAACGGTCTTTAAAAACAGTTCGTCTTTGCAACGACCACCTCTAACGTGTGTGTGAACTCAAAGTTGGCATTTGCAACTACGGAACCTTACACTGCGCGTGGCCCGACACGCACTTGGCCGGTTTTTTCTACATAATGGAATGTATACATATATTTCAAATAACCTAAGTTGTTTTTCAAACAAGTAAAAACTTCGTCAAAGTAATTGTTTCTTTGTTTTTGTACGTTTTCCAAATTTGCACTTTTTACAGGTTTTGTGACTTACAACAGAGCTTGCTTTTCTGTCCTGTATCTTGAGTATATCAAATCTTGCGGAATGCTATTATAAGAATTGAAATCTTTACCAGGGGGTATATTATAACGTCTTAATTCCAGGCAGTTTTCTGAATTGTTATAATGCCATTTCTTTCTCTTTGTATAATGAGTAAAAGAAAGGCACTGATAGCTATTCAGAAAACTGTCTGGAATTAAGATGTCATAATACACGCCCGGTGTTTGTACATATAAGAGTTGTTTTAGTCTTGACAGTCCTGTAATTTTTATTATAGGACTTTTTGCTTGTTGTTTTTGACATACACAAATGCGGATTGTTCGACTTGAAATACACCTTTGAATTTCTTCGCAGATGTATTGCCTCACGATGTTTTCCTTCACCGTAAGAGCGTCAGATAAATGTACATGTGAAATTGGAGAAACGATAAACACATTGGTACACGGCGGTCTCGAACCCCGGACCTCCCGATTGGAAGGCAAGAGCCAAATGCCCGATTGGTGTCTGCAAACATCAGAGGGCGGGCGGACAAAGCCGCCGCGCCGCACGCTCTGCATACCAATTTTGATGGACCAATTTGTTTTGGTGCATCCGACATTTAGCCGGGACTCGGACACTAATTCTGTTTGTCCGGAAACGTACGCGGCCGTCAATGACGGGTACGAATATTGCGCGGCGTGTTTGCGGTGCGCTGTTCGCTGTAATATTTGGTTTGATAATATACACATGTTTTCCTTAACATGTGTATCTTGCTATTTTTCCTGGTTCCAGGTCAACGAGAAATATCTTATAAATTTTGATTCCTTGGGAAATCGCAAAATATGCGCAACAAGTAAGATAGGGGTACCAGGCAGAGGTCCTAGACAAATATGCCACAAGCTAACTTTTCCGCAGTCGTTCCGCCGAAAAATGTATGAAAATTACATTAGATTATGACAACCTCACGTCGTTTTTTCCGCAGCTAATGTCATCTCCATGCATTTTTTCTGAGGAACGACTGCGGAAAAGTTAGCGTGTGGTATTTGTCTAGGGGAGCTATGCAGACGACGGAGTACTGTCTCCCTCTCACTACGTTTGTCCATGAAGCAATGAGACTTTAACTGGTATTTATTTAGAATTGAGTTATATCGATATACATGACGGAAGAGGTTCCTAACACTGAAACACACTCATACTCTGAAACATGGCGTCTGAACCGGAAACACGTGCGCACGCTAGACAGGTTCCATCTAAGATGCTTCCGTGACATAGAATATCAATGTCAAGTTCCTCCGACGAGAATGTCTGTGCTCCACGAGCACATCTGTATGGTACGGAGTCAGCTGTGTTGGTGATAAAGAGACGCATTTCTATAAGAATCGAATTCGAAATCGTAAAATTCTAAAATGCATTTCTAAATGCACTATTTTTGAATATTCATTCCGTTAATTCTGCGGTCCAATACACTCGTTTTTGCTTTCTACTAGTATATACTAGAATATACGCAACGTACTCGTATATACGTTCCGCTTTACGTGCCATACATCGCCTGTTTTTTTTTTAATAATGAGTTATTACGTAGCAGGTTTTATTCTTTTCTGCGTGAAATGGAATCTAATATTGAATTACTTTTTAATAACACTGAATTTGAGTGATTAGAAAAACTTTGAAATTGGGAACAGTAGAACATAGGGCATATTATAAAATCCGGCCAACTGCGAGATGGACTTGTCCACCAAGGGTTTTGTACAAACTTATCTAAGTATATAAGTTACTAACTAAATATTTACGGTAATAATTTTGTTGTTTAATATGTCCCGTAAGACATTGCTCCTTGCCAAACTTCACGATTCAAGGGTTTTGATTTCCTTGTGAAATTGTAAGACATACTTAAACGGTCGTATCTTTGATTGCGTTAATTTAGAAGTCTGATTTTGCCAGTATTTGATATTAATTTCAGTATAATAACCGAACGCGTTCCTGAGGAAAAGAGTCTTAAAATATACAAACAATACACAAATATTTCAAGTTATACATATAAAACCAATTATTAAGTTTTGGATTGTTCATACATAATAAAACTGTTTAATACTTTTATTTATCTTTTTATTTGTAATTTTCACAACTGTTCACAACGGACAACGTTAATAATAGGGTGTAGCAAAAAAACACAGATTACCGAGATGGACACGGATACAGACTATTATCAAATATTACCATAGAAATAAAATATAAAAGTATACCATACTTAACACGCCTCCTTACTTTTACTATTTTATTTCGTTTCACTGAATTACTATATTACTTCACATCGACATAATTTCTTAAAGTATTTTCATTTAACAATATGTACTATTACATCTATTATACTTATGTATTTCTGTTTATTTACTTAGGAACATATAATTTACTTTTATGGAAATTTAACATACATGTAATTTACTTATAACAATTCCAGCTTTTTTTCTTGAAACATCAAAATTTTATATTACTTTTAACATTTTTCTAAATTTTACAAATTTTTCAGTTCCTAATGATTTTGTAAGTATGTCAGCAAAATTTTCTTCTGAAGTTATTTTAAGGATATCTATTTTTCCATTTATATAATTTTCATGTACAAAATGATAGTGTGTTTCTATATGTTTAGAGTTTTTTGTAAAATTACCATATTTAGCAATACATAAGGCTCCTGAGTTATCTTCGTACACTTTAATTGGATAATCAACGTTAACAAACACATCATTTACTATATTCAACAAAAATAGTATTTCAGTAACCGATTCTGATAAAGCTACATATTCAGAAAAGGTAGATGACTTAGTTACACTTAATTGTTTCTTTGTTTTCCAAAAGATAACATTTCCATAAAATCTAATAACAAAACCTGAGGTTGATTTTCGATCTATTATGTCTCCTGCCCAATCAGCATCAACAAAACAATCCATGATATCATGTTTATTTTTAAAGTAAGTTAATTTAAGTTCTTTTGTAGCATACAAATACTTTAAAATTCTAAGGGCGTATTTATAATGTGTTTCAGTGTAACAGTTTTGAAAACGGCTTAAATAATTTACACTAAAAGATATGTCAGGCCTAGTGCCACAACTTATGTACAAAAGTGCTCCTATTAAGTTTCTATATTTTACATTTTCATTTATATTATCTTTACTTAATTTTAGGTTCATTTCCATAGGTGTTTTGTATAGTTTAGACTGTAATATACTATATTTACTTGCTAATGACTCTATGTATGCCTTTTGACTTAAGGTCATGATATTTTTATCGTTACAATTATTGTAATCATATTCAATTTCTATACCTACATATTTATTTACTTTGCCTAAATCTTTCATTTTGAATTTGTTACATAACTGACTTTTTATTTCTTTTAATATATTTATATTTTTACAACATAACAATAAATCATCCACAAACAATAGTATATATACATCAACATTATTATGTGATTTAACATAAAGACAAAAATCGTATTTGCATCTACGAAAACCTAGTGTCTTTACATAGTTATTGAAACATTCATACCAAGCTCTCGGGCTTTCCTTTAGTCCATATAGAGCTTTATTCAATTTATAAACTTTATCAGTACCATCGTCATATCCTAATGGCTGATGAACATAAACTTCAGAAATTACCTTACCATTTAGGAATGCTGTTTCCACATCCATTTGATGTATGTGTAATGAATTTTGACAACAAAAAGAAAGTAATAATTTTAATGTTTGCATATTCGCAACAGGTGAATATGTGTCTTCCACACAATCTAATTGTTGAAAGCCTCTTACTACTAACCTTGCCTTAAATAGTCCTTGTTTTCTTTTTGTAAATCCACTTGACATCTAATATTCTTTTATTTATAGGTTTGTTAACTTTTTGCCATGTATTGTTCTTTATAAGACTGTCAATTTCTCGATCCATTGCTTCTTTCCAACTCTGTGCCTCGTTACACATAATTGCATCCTGAAATGTATCTGGAATAAAAATATCACAATAGTTTGCAGTTATGCAATTATAGCCAAATTCATCATCAAATCGTGATGGAGCTTTTATCTGTCTCTTAGGTCTTGTATTTGTATTATTTACATCTTCCACAATGCTAGAAATGCTTTCATTTTTCTCCTCTTCCATTGTTTCACTTTCAATTTGTATATTCTCTTTATTTTTATTTGAAACATTATCTTCCTTCGACTCTTCAAATCCAATACACTTTATATCTTCCTCAATTATGTATACATGTCGAGCGGTAACTATTTTATGATTAATTAAAATTTTATACCCCATATCTGAATAGCCAAGTAATATTCCTAATTCTGCTTTCTTGTCCCATTTGGATACTCTTTTCTCTTCAGGTATTCTTACAAAGACTTTACTTCCATAAATTTTTAAATTTTGTATTGAAGGCTTTCTATTAAAAAATATTTCATAAGGGGTCTTATTTTCCATAGTATTCGTTATAATTCTATTTTTTAAATATGCTGCTGCTTTTATAACTTCCGGCCAATAATATCTATCTATCTTTCCTTCTGCCAACAGACACCTAGCCATATCCATAATAGTTCTATTGAATCGTTCTGCAGTTCCATTCAACTCATGTACGTATGCTGGGCATGGTTTCAATATTATTCCTTTTTCTCTAGCAAAGTTAAACATACTTGTATTTAAATATTCTGTCCCATTATCACATCGGAGCTCTTTTATGACTTTACCAGTTAAATTTTGAACTTCATTCACATACTCAACAAAACATTCATAAACTTGCTGTTTAGATTTGATACAATAAACCTTTGCTAATTTTGAATAATCGTCTATGAAGCTTAAGAAATACTTTTCACCATGACATCCTGTCGTTCTGTGAGGTCCATTGAGATCTGTATGAACAATCTCAAGTATACTTTCAGCTCTTCTTCTATTGTTTTTGAAAGGTAAATTATGCATTTTATTTTCTATGCATATAGCACATTTTAGGTATTCTTTTTCTAATTCCTTAGGTATTCCTTCCAGTAATTCGTGTTTACACATAATATCTAGATAATTAAAATTTACATGTCCAAGAGTTCTATGTAATTTTTCTTTTTCAGTTAGTACATTTTGAGACATATTTATTTTAATATTTTCTTCTGTAGTAAAACTAGTCATTTTCAATAATCCTTCTTCTTGCTTAGCTATTGCTATTAATTCTCCCGTCATTTTATATATTTTTGTATATTGACCTCTTGATGTAATTTTATGAGAATTTGTTATCTTCGTGTAACTTAACAAATTCGCTTTCATTTCTTTTACAAAGTAAACATTTTTTAAATTGACTCTCGATATTTTATTGTATACTTGAAAATAAATATTTATGTTGCCAACTTTTGTAGCTTTTAGTACTCTTCCATCTCCTACTTTGACATTGACTGGTTTGTCTAATATTATTGCTTCATTATAATATTGATCTGAATTTATTATATGATTGGTGCATCCGCTATCCAATAACCATATTATTTCTTTTTCATTTCCTGTATGTTTAGTCATTGACATATTACTTTGTATTGTAGTGTAAAAACTACTACTTGGGTTTTCTCGAGCTTGACCTCTTCCTCTATAGCTTCCACGGTTGTTTCCACGCCTGTTATTCATAAAGCGACCTCTAAAATTTGTATTTCCTCTGCCTCTGCCATGATGCATGTTATTGTTATTGAACCAACAATTGGTTTTATTATGGCCACGCTTTCCACATATAAAACATGTTTGAGGTGTAGTACTACAACTAGTTGTTTTAAAAGATTCTGTATTTGCTTTGAAAACATTTGATTTTTCACTATAAGGTTCAGATCCGTTACCTGTTTTGGACTCAATATTTTTCATCTTTATTTTGTTTTTCAGATATTCCACTGTCCGATCTTTTTCTGGTAAAATATCAATCAAATCACCAATATGACTATAACTTGGTGGCAAGGCTTTTAGCATATAATTTAATTTTTCCGATTCTGTCACAATGGCGCCGGCTTGCTTGAGTTCATTTACCGCCTTTTCGAAGTCGTCAAAGAAACTGTTAACATCACTATAGTTTTTCAATTTGATATTTTCAATATTATTTCGACACACTATTTGTAGCGACGTAGATTTATTTAGATACATCTCATCGAATTTCGACATTATTTTGAAAGCCGAATCTAAGTGACACACATATTCCAATTGTCTATTTGTAATGGCCGAATAAATGTAGTTCGTGGCTTGTATGTCTAATTCATCCCAATCATTTATTTCTTCTTTAGTTTTCTTTTCTCTCTTTACAACCTCTTCACATTTTTTAAATTGCAAAAATTTTAATAACCTGATTTTCCAGTTTTTGTATTCGGTTCCATCGAAAATAGGAATTACAATATCATTTTGTTTGAACGCCATTTTGGTGTGCGTAAACTGCATAAATTCTTTTTCAACAATGTTGTGTACTTACAATATTGTTTTTCAATTGGGCGTTTCTTGCAACCACGGACTGCTACCATATTAAGTTTTGGATTGTTCATACATAATAAAACTGTTTAATACTTTTATTTATCTTTTTATTTGTAATTTTCACAACTGTTCACAACGGACAACGTTAATAATAGGGTGTAGCAAAAAAACACAGATTACCGAGATGGACACGGATACAGACTATTATCAAATATTACCATAGAAATAAAATATAAAAGTATACCATACTTAACACCAATTAACCGTTTAAGACAAGGGTCACTTGTATGAAAAAAATGTGCAAAAACTTTCGAATTAAAAGCGGCCGTGATCAGCGTTGTGCAACATTTTAAGCTGGCTGGTTATACTATAGAAAATAATTGGTGAACCATTCAGCGTGATAAACGAAGCGGGACTATAAGCGGGCAGCAAGCGAAGCTGCCATAATCCTGCTAAACTGAGGTGCAACAAATGGTAATCCGTCCGTTTTGCAGCGCGCAGTCCGTCAGGCGCTCGAATAAATCACGCGCGTTGACAAACGAGCCATCTCGCCACGCAGTCCTCGCGGCGCCGCAACGCTACTACGGTTACATTTTTATGAACTCCTGTTCAGAATTCTAGGACACGCCCTAGATTCCCCCCCCCCCTCCCCCCCCCTGAAGTTAGTCGCATACTATCTCGCGTATTGATAGGTTGGTGACAGTGTGTACGTGAAATGCGCCCGACTCACGAATTTAATTATTACCTTATTTAAGTAATCAGGTGTCTTGGTTTACCGGAGGGAGACTTTGTACCAGGGTCGTGTGCATGGGTACCTCCGTCTTACATATTAATGGGCACCAGATTTTTTATAGGAGGTCGAATAGGTCCTATCGTGTAGGTAAGGTCCAATTATGAAGGTCCAGTGGGTACAAGACCAAAGCAGCAGTGCTTGCATTGCTGTGTTCCGGTTTGAAGGGTAAGATATGGCACTGAAATTATCGAGTACCGTGACTTTACATCTTAAGTCACAAGTTGACAACGTACACTGTGGTTCTTGTGGGGGTTGCAGTTTTGCTGCGAATCTCACAGGAACCACATTATATTATAGGTGACTGTTACCACTTACCATCAAGTGGGCAGATTGCTTGTTTGCCAACTTAATTGCAATTAAAAAAACCAATTTAGGGCCCCTGTGTATGTGTAGTTGTTTGTCTGTGTGTCGTCCACTGTGTTGTGAGCAAGTGTTCCTAGAGGATATTCAGGGTCCATGGCTGGGCTTTGACCACAGAGGAGCGCTCCTCTCTCCGCTGCTGTTCAGGTGCTGTGGGACACTTGCTATAGTGAGTTTGTTTGTTTATTACTTAGGTTAAGGTAGTTCTAACGTGCGATTCTGGCTCCGTGTATCACGGACGTAAGTACAACCCGGAGTTTGGTTACGGTTAAGCGTAAAGTTTTCCGCCCCCCAAACGAACCGGCCGTGTACAAAACAACTCCTGTTATACATTTTTTGAATATACCAGGTATAGACATGTAACTGGTCGCTTAACCCCACCCTCCACTTCACGGCGAACTTAAGCACGGAGCCTTAGAAGCGCGCTTATGTTGCAACTGCTCCCGGACCCGGTTAGAACCGCCTGATTACTTTACTCGAAAAGTGGGACACCCTTTAGGTAGAAATCCACCAGGTGAGGTTTGCCAGCAAGGCTTACGAAATAATTTTACTTCTCGCCTTCTTAAAAGTAATCAAGTCAACCATCTGCAGCTAACAGCATAGGTCCCTAATTTTTTTTATGGGCGTTAATTTTGAATCGTATTTCCTGTCATCAAACTTTGGCCTTCATCTGACAGTACGACTAATCTTCAGTCTTGAGCCGAAAGGTTTGATTTTTTTTAACAAACGTCGCCCAACACTAGGATTTTCTCCTGTGTCGTGGGTGCAGTTACAAACATAGAATATCACATGCACACTTTGTATTTGCTTCATGCATGCACATACGCCCAGACCGGAACAAATTTCTGTAGGCCATACAAAACATCTGTCCCGTGCGGGAATCGAACCCGCGACCCGTTGCGCAGTAGGCGATCACTCGACCTCTGCGCTAACCGTGTCGTCAATTGCAATATTCTTACTCCAGAGGGAGAATCAATACTAGAGTCGTCTTCATGGGAAGGTACCTCTATTTTACCTATTTCTGCCGGCAAGCAGTGTGCCAAGGTGCTTGCATCGCTGTCTTCCTGTTTGAAGGATTTGGAGACAAGCAGTAAAGTTACTGGGTACTGGGTACAAGTCGACAACGTACATTTACAATGGCGTTCTTGTATCCAACTTCAAAAATCTTTATTCAACATAGGCACTTATTAAGTAAAAACAAAGCAAAATATTCTAAGTTAAAGGCAGAAAACATATTTAACCATGTATGTGCATAGATCCAGAATATAATCAAATATCCGTAAATACGGAGTACGAAAGAAAAAAAATTGACGCTACACCTGTTCGGAAATTGGGAGAGCCTTCTCGAGAAGCACGACACGGACGTCGGTAACAGCTGACTAGCTTGCTATACCTACGAGTGTTAAAATATAAATTCAATGATATTTTCTATATATATACTATCACATTTATAAATTACCACAGAATACCTACAACTATTTAAAAGTATTGATTTCATTTTACCTTCGTCCGTGTGTCACTGCGGGGTGCCAACTGAAAACCAGCGCTGGGTGTCTAACGCCCAGCAAATGCTGAGTTGGCAACCCTTTCGGTGCGGGCACGCTCAGCGCAATTATGCTTTTTTTTATATACCTGTAATTTGATGTGTACCTATGTGTACATTCTGTATGTTGCTGTTGTATTGTGTCTGTACTGAATAAATGTTTTTCTATTCTATTCTATTCACAGGCAAGAAACTCGGAAGGTCAATTTTTTTACATAGTTCCTCTTCATGTTAGATACTTATTATAATTATTGCAAGAGAAATACAATCGGCATGCTTAGATGCATTTAAATGTGAAATAAATGTTATAACTATACAGGGTGTAACTGAACACCCCAATAACATTTAAGGGTATGTATCCATCAGAAGTAGAGATTCTGTAGGAAAAATATTAGAGCTAACAAACCTACTTTTTTTCCCAAACAAACTAAATAAATTATTTTTTAGTATTAAGTGCTGACAGCCCTACGTAAGCGTACGAGGGATAATAGAGTCTGTCACGTGTCATTTTGTGTTTAAATTTCGTTTGGGTCAAGAGCTGATTATGGTTGTCACTTGAAATTTTTTGCTTTCAGTTTAAAATCAAATAACTCTGAAAGTATTGGGGTTCCAGCAGGCTGATTATGTAACTTTGATAGAAATTGTTGCAATCAAAGTTTTGTTGCTAACAGAGAAAAATTTCAATCGATGAAGTGCGATCACGTAAGGGTATTCCGAAAGTTTTGTTGCAATTGCTATCGATAAAACACTGACGTGAAGTTGCCGCGAAATGTGGATAGTCCGACTGATTTAAAAAGTCACATACAGTCGGTTGTTTATAGTTTGTGGTGCGTACTTTGTCATATAATATAGGGGAAACATGTATCTCTAATTAGTCTGTGAAGAGAAATATTAAATTTAGCAGTGTTTTAGTACTCATTATTGTTTTGAAATTGCATCTGTCATTAAATTACTTGATTTGAACCTTTATTTTTTACATTTTTATTAAAATCTACTACAGCAGCAATACAGTAAAAGTAAGTGTACTATTTTGTACATTTTTTGTTGTGTCAACTAATCATTCACATCTCAAAGATTAACTTGCATTGTTTGTAGGCTCGCCATGTCTGGCACCGGCAGCTTGAAATGCTGATAGTTTGCCGAAGCAAACAGGCCAAAACCCTAAGACAATATTGGCAAGGGACCCCTTGCTCAGCAAAAAACCAAGAAGACTTGGGAGGAGCTGGCCCACCGACTCAATGCCATTGGTGGGAGTGTTGTTAAAACTCCAGTAAATTGGAAACGAGTAAGTAGTTTCTGCTTCTTTCATCTATGAAACTGCTAGGAAAATTGTGTTGTGTGTGTCTGAGCTATTGTCCATTTGGTTTTGCTTCTCAAATATGTATGGTACCTATGTATTGTTGTTGTTATTCAATTCAGTGAATTTTCAGGGTGAATGAATCCTACTTTTAACCTAATTTCCAACATTCTAACATGTTTTAGGTTAATGTTTTAAACTCATGTGTGTGTAATGATTTATTGTGTAGTGGGCTTGTGGTTCACATTATATTGACACATATAAAAGTGAAAAACAACAAACATTTGATTGTAGATTGATATATTTATCAAAAAATTCCCATGTATGAATTGTGAATCTTAAAAAACATGGTAATTTTAAGATTATTTTTTTTTATTTAAATCAATATTCAAATTATTTCATGTTTCTGTCATTATGCACCTAAACCTGAAACTGAGAAACTACAATCTAGCCACAGCTCCAGTCTACAGCTCATGCTTCATGTTTTCATTGTATGCATTTGATGTTTATTGTAATAAATATTTATAGAAACTAACTGGTTGTTCCAGTTTAAATATAAATTGATGTCGATTCAGACACACAACTAAACTAATTTGACAGGATTAAAACTATTGCCATCTTTTTTTTTCTCCAAAGGATTAAAAGTGACGGCTTTGTTTTTAGACCTGTCAAATTAGTTTAGTTTAATTGTGTGTCGACAATGGTGTGTCGACACCATTGTTGAGTTTTAATATTATTAGTATATAAATGTATATAACTCTATTGGCAAATAAACTATATTTTTGTATTTCTAATGTTATTTTAATCTTTTTAATAGGAATGGAGATTGGGCTGGATTATTTGAATGTGGATACTTTGTTGGAGAGTGAGGAAATGTAATGTCAGGAGTTTGTTGAATGGAATATCAGCAGATGTTTTCTTGCCAAGACAGCATCTTCTGCTGCACAAGGTTGGTACACTGACAATTTTTTATAAAACTCATTGCCTCATGTCAAGTATACCTAACCAATGTAATTAAACTTTTTGGAATTATTCCAAAAAGTTTAATTACATAGTTTTAAGTTTTTTTTATTCTGAACTAGCTGTGCCCGCGACTTCGTCCGCGTGGAATAGTAACTTTTGTTGAAGTTGATAAAAAGTAGCCTATGTTATACCTTATATAATTAGCTATCTATTAGTGAAAATCCCGTCAAAATCGGTCCAGCCGTTCGGAAGATTAGTGGGAACAAACAGACAGACAGACAAAATTTTTTTAAATTGTGTTTTTGTTATTGGTATCCGATATACATTCATACCCATTTAGTAAAAACTTGTTATTTTAACATTACATTTTATTTATTTGTATAGATGTATAGATAAAATCTATAGACACTGACCCCTATTTTACAATAAAAAATGTGTGTTATACTTTCCAGAGCCACCCAGAATTTACTTTGTTTCCAAATAACCCCCACAATATGTATTTTGATTTTGAAAGTAAATTATTAAGTTTTATGCGCAGGCGTCTACAAGTGCCGTCTTCTATTTCGCACTCTTACATTAAAAAATTAATGTTTTTTTTCTCCTGATCTAGGCGACCCCCTGGCTTTCGCCGGTTGCACCCAAACTATCAAAGTGGCGTATCGTGGTCAAAGAACGACTGGTTGAAGAGATTGCTGGTTTGGGAGCAATAGACCAAGCCATATTAGGATGTCTGCAACAGCTTGTGCAGCTTGAATAAGAAATTTTTGGGAGCTTGACGTTTTAGAAAATATTCTTGTCAAATTTTCACTCAACAATTTTAACAAATACATTTATTGTTATATCAACATTCCATAAATTCAATTTATAAAAATATTTGCATTTTATTTGTGATTTTTATACATATAGATGTTATATTATTGATGGTAATAGTAACAATTAAATTTGATTTAAATGTTTGCTTCTCTTTTAATTAAAGACCTTTGTCATCTATTTATTTTTACAGCCAACAACAAACGGTCCAAAGGTGAAACTGTAGTCACAGGCTTTGAGCAAAACTGGAATCATCTAAAACAAACAATAACATCAGTCACTTATTGCCGTCTCACTATCACTTCTGTCTTCATTTGTCACATTTACATACCCAATAGCCAGCATCTCTCTCTGTTCTGACACAGTTGTTTCATGAATGTTTTCTCCTTGCTTTCCCAAATAAAACTTTCATGAGCTTCTCCCCATATGAAGCAACTTTGTGCATTATATTTTAAAACATATTACATATCTGAAACAAATGTACTGTATTAATGTTGATGTTACTGGATAGGTTACAACCCCTAAGAAATTGAATAAATGTGATGAAACTATTTTGGTGTTTTTTTTTCTTCTTCAATTTATTACCTTAATCTTTTATGAAAGCTTACCAAATTGTAAAAAAAATCTTTTGATGAGGAATAATTTATTATGCCTTCTTGTGGACCGCTGCTGGCTGAATAATTGCAATATGGGTCCCTTATGCACCCAATTGTTTCAGACATTTCCATCATGTTCATAAAACTAGAAGAAAAGGATAAAAACATGTATTTACATGGTTGGTACTTAAGTAGGTACCTATATAATTCAAATAAAAAATCATTTTTGAAACTAATCCTGTTTCTAGTTTATCTATCCTTTTATTTAGTTATTTATGTAGGTAAATACATATTTTTTGGTGGCAATTGTATACCTATACATATAGGTACATTAAATTTATATGTAGGTAGGTACCTACTATGAACAGTAGTTAACTGACTCTGTCATTATTGTCTCCTTTCTTTGCCTTTGTGACTCTCAATCTATTTCCTTAAAATTGATGCTGAGTTTAAGGCGTTTGTTTGTAACATCTTCTATATAGTGAATTAGTACATAACTCTGTCTATGACTTGTTGTGGAAAAAGATATGAATCACGTCTTAGATGTGATTCATATCAACTCAAGGCTGCAAGGACCTACACAAAAATGAAACAAAACAAATTATCTCGGTTTTTTAAGTAGGTAGGTACCTAGAGATGGATAAAGACGACTCTAACTAACTAACGACGAAGCTTATCACGAATTATAGTGCTTCTTTTGGGAACTCTCAGAAGTGGCATTATTTCGCGATATAGCTCACCAAATCACCAAAAGATTCTTTAGTGAAATGGAACTTCGCCACAACTCCCTCTGCGGTAGTACTAGAGGATTGCTGCCGTCCTACGTGGGACGCCAACCAACTGATTTTCAGTCAGCTACTCAGCTCTCTTTTACGCCTTTCCTCCTCCATGTATCTCCACAAAATTGCGCCAGCCTTTGTT
The DNA here is from genome assembly GCA_963935595.1 of Schoenobius gigantellus. Classification (NCBI taxonomy): domain Eukaryota; kingdom Metazoa; phylum Arthropoda; class Insecta; order Lepidoptera; family Crambidae; genus Schoenobius; species Schoenobius gigantellus. The sequence goes on along the minus strand of OZ012561.1, from coordinate 412,358 downwards.
GCTGCAATTGAGTTGTATTTATTTACATAGAAGTTTGTTCTTAATATACAAATATAGAAAATAACGTTATATTTATTTCCGATACTTACATTTTAAGGTTTTGATCACAGAATAATAATATAATACTTTTTATTGCACAAAACAGTAGAAGGAAAAGTATAGAAGGTAGGAGAATAAGAAATAACAAAGGTTTAATACAATTTATCACAATTCAACCACGTTTTTGATAATTAGAAACTGCATAGAAGTCAATAGAAACAGCTTTCTAATTGTTTCAATTGCAATGAGAATTGTTGCTAATGGGAGCTGTCACTTTGATTGCAACAACCTTACATAATCGGTGTTTCATACGAAAAATTTCTATCGATAGGACAAATTTCGGTTTCAATTGCAATCGCACAATGTTAGCAACTGAACCTGTCAAATCATCCATAGATGATCGCAAAAGTCACTTGAAAGAAACAATTTCATTGATTTCAATCGAGAATTGTTAGCAACAGAGTTACGTGATCAGCCTGCAGGTCTCAGACAAGCACCGAAGGTCCATTTAGTATCTAACTTATATGTCCCTTAAATATTATTGGGGTGTTCAGTTACACCCGGTATATGTAGAGGTTTTTTATTTGCAAATGGTAGTGGTGGCGCCTAAAGTCGACGCAACCATTCGGCGTTTCGCCGATTTTATGCTGATTTTAAGGATTGACTACAATCTAATGAAATACAATATCTCTTACCTCTAAGCCGATCCGGTCTCCGTATGTAGCCGGTGGACTTCCTGAGCTAGCTCGAAGGAAGTCGCGGCTCCTGAAGGACTGCTGTCAATCCACCGAACCACGACCGGATGGTACACTTGCCTATTAGGCCACCACCACTCACTAGCTCACTTAATAAGCGGACATTCGCGACAATAACTATTTCGGAGAACAATGATAAGCGGACTTTCGCCACCACAATAATTAGGTCATCATCATCATCATCATCATCACACCCATATACGTCCCCACCGAGGGGTTCGAGCCTACCCTATGTTAGGGTGATTAGGCCTTAGTCAACCACGCTGGCCCAGTGCGGATTGGTCGACTTCACATACATCATTGAATTTCTTCGCAGATGTATGCAGGTTGCCTCACGATGTTTTCCTTCACCGTAGGAGCGTCAGACAAATGTACATATGAAATTCGAAAATGAAAAACACATTGGTACATGGCGGGTCTCCGACCCGCCCGACCTCCCGATTGGAAGGCAAGTGCCGAGTCCACAGCGCCACCGACGCTATAATAATTAGGTGCGCCGCGCAAAACAAATCAATGGTAATTTTTCTCGAGATAACGCGCCGCGTGGTAACTAGTTCAATGTCATTACAAATTCGACTCGACTGTCATGTCACAGCGGCCGGCCGCCACAGACCATGTGCACAGACTATTAACAGTGTTGCCACTCGCTCTTCCTCGAGCGTAAGCAGGTAGCCACTTCCATCTGGTGGGCAATGTTTGCGAACTTAGTTGTATAGAAAAACGTATTTTTTTCTCATTACATCAGTATCTATAATGATCAAATAAGTAAGCAAAAAATAAAAATGTTTGACTACTTCAAAAATTGTTTCCAGCCCTTGTTAAAGTAACTGGCGAGTCGGCTTGGCCAAGCTCGTTAATTATTGTTTGGTTTCTAGTGTATGTTACGTTGTTTAAATTCTGCAGGTGAGGCGTCCCTGCCTTACAAAGCGACCGCGGGTCGCCTTTGCTGCATTACTGAGCGGCATCATTCAAATTGCTAGTTTGTTTCGCCAACAATAGGTGATGTTTGCAAAGCTTGTTAAAACGTGAAACCGGCGTCCACCGTAAATAAAACTTTATGCTTACATTTCGCTTTAAACATTTTGCTGTTTCATCATTGAATAAAATTTTATTTTGCAAAATATCTCCGCATAGAATGATTAATTTTGTTTATTATTATAGCTTAGTTGGCAAGCAAGCACCAAGCAAGTTTGTAAGTGGTAACAGTCGCCTATAATAGAAGTGGCTCCTCTGAGATTCGCAGTAAAACTGCAACCCCCACAAGAACTTTTTTTTCCAATTCGTACACCGTCAACAAAGACTTTCTCGCATTTTACGGGTTGACTGGTAGAGAATGCCTTAGGCATTAAGTCCGCCCCTGTATACTTGATTTATGCTGTACGAAAGTTTAAATAAATAAATAAACCACAGTGTATGTTGTGTTTTGATAGAATCCACTACACTATTAATCAGCAATCTGGAACATATTGATATAAACGGTGATTTGTTGAGATGGTTTAAGTCATATATTTCGAACAGATCCCAGGCTGTTGTTATTAACAATTATATTTCTAGCTGGGTTGTTGTACCTAGCGGAGTGCCCCAAGGTTCCCTTCTTGGTCCACTTTTGTTTTTAATCTTTATAAATGACATCGGCTCTTGTTTCCATCACTCCAAGTTGCATTGTTTCGCAGACGATATGAAATTTTTTAAATCCATTTCATATGCATCTGATATAATAGATCTTCAGTCTGATTTGACGCGTCTAGACAGGTATTGCGAAGCAAATAAATTAGATCTTAATCCATCCAAATGTTCCGTTGTAACTTTCAGTCGCAAAACAGTCAATATTTTGTCTCATTACAAACTGAAAGGCACAAAGTTACAAAGGTTATCTGAAATGCGAGACCTTGGAATTCACCATGACTCTAAACTTCTTTTTGACGGGCACGTTGATAGAATTATTAAAAGGTCTTCTCAGGCACTGGGATTTGTTATGAGATCTTCGGCTAGCTTTAATGACATCAAAACAATCAAAATATTATACTGCACCTTTGTAAGAAGCGTCCTAGAGTATGGGTCAGAGATCTGGAATCCACGCTATAATAAATATATTGATCGCATTGAGCAATTGCAGAAAAAATTTGTTAAATTTTTATGTTACCGACTCAAGATTTTGAATTGAATTGAATTGAAGTTGCCTTACAATTCTAGAAACTATCTTAAACTCTATTCGAGGTTTCACCTTCTTCCTTTGCAAAAGCGAATAGAAATGTCAGATATTGTATTTTTGCTAAAGATAATTACTAACAAAATTGATTCACCTGAGCTTCTTTCCAAAATTTACTTTGATATTCCATCAAGATCAATAAGATACTACATTCCAATTCATCTGCCGGCAGTTTCAACAAATTACTGTCAAAACGCATTTCTGTGGCGAGCAAGCAAAAGCTTAAACGAGTTTTGCAAAACATATTATGACTTTGATATATTTCTGTGGTGTTAAGGATGAGTCAGAAATTTTGAAAAATGAGTTAATTACACAGTTGGGTAAAATATATTACTAAGTATTATGGTAAAAAGGAGATGACTCAAAATAATGTATTTTTATTTCGTGAATCTCAAATAACAAATACGAGTGTAGTCATAAATGGCAGAACCTAAAAAGTAAAATTCAAATTCAATATCTTTTATTCAAATTGGATTGTTACAATCTCTTTTGAACGTCAAAGCAGCTACGCCATTGCTTCACAAGTCTACGGCGGGAGACCTTGTACTGGAAAGAACCAGCAAGAAAACCAGCAAGGGCTATTTTTTTCTCCCTGTATTGTTACAGAGTCGTCAATTGGAAGCTGACCTCACAGCAGAAGTTTGAGCTCAACTTCCATTACAAGATTAGATGTGTCAGTTCTTTTCTTACTACTTCTTACCAAAAATAATATTTGTTTAAACAAATGGTTATACATAACAACACGATTCATTATCTGAAAAATTAACACCAGGCATTGGCATCATTCAAATAATCGTTGACTTTATAATATCCTTTACTCATAAGAGTCTTTTTTACATGCGCTTTAAACTTATGAAAAGGCAAGTCGGTAACACTTTGTGGAAGCTTATTATAAAAGGTTATACATTTCCCCATAAACGAGCCTCTGGTTTTTTGAAGCCTGAATGTTGGAACGGCAAGTTTATTTTTGTATCTTGTGTTTAGATGATGAATTTTCGACGGATGGAAGCGGCTTGAGGATCTGCCTCCCGCTCCCTCTCTGCAGCCTCCTTCTGCGAGATGACGTACTTGCAGAAGGAGGCGACAGCCTCCCATTCCGCCTCGATGCGTAGCATGGCCACGACCATGCTCGGCAGCGAGAGGTCTCCACCTCCCAGCGCAGCGTTGAGTTCGCTGCGCTGGCGTCGCCAAGCCAGGCACACCAATAGTGTGTGCTCGGCAGTGTCGTCAGGAGCGTTGCAGTGATGACACTGCGGCGTTTCCTCCCGACGGCGACCCGGTCAGTACCTGCACCATGCGGAAAGTGAGGCTGCCTTGCCGGCGCCCAACCCACTCCTCCAACACCGGACGAATCGCCTCGATAGTCCGGTGGCCGGCAGCTGGGGAGGCGAGTGCCTCACCCCACTGGCGCAGAGCCTCCCTCTGCGGCAGGGTACGAAACCACTGCACCTCCTGTGAAGCGTATCGTCCCCCCCCATTCACGAACAGCAACCCGATTCCGATACACCTCCGAATGGACGCGTGCATCGACATCCCACGGCGTTTGGCCCGCAAGAACGCAGGCGGCGCCGTGGCTGACCGTGCGATAAGCTCGCACGGCCCGGGTTGCTATGACCCTCTGCGGACGTCGCAGCAGGGCCACCGTACGGAGGATGAGGCACTCCGCCCATAGCGGGGCTCCTTATAGTGCCATCGACCTTATCACCCCGTGATAGACGGGATTATTTAGGGAGGACCCGCCCAAGTGCGGCTGCGGCGGCACACAGCCGAGGAGCGAGGAGCTTAAAATGCTCCTCGAAACTCCATCGGGGGTCCAGAACCAGGCCGAGGTATATGAGATGCGCCTCGACCGGTATACGAACCCCCTCCACTCTGCGACGGGGGGCGTGGAAACTCATGGCCCTCGTTTTTTCAAGGGCCACATCCAAACCCAGGAGGTGGATGCGTCGGACAACCAAAGAGGTGCCGACCGACGCAAGGTGGTGCCTCCTCCCCCGTTTTAGCTCTCTTAATTGTATGTTTTATGTGCTGTTGGTCTTCCAAATAACAAATAAATAAATTTGTGACATAAAATGTAAAGTCACGGTACCCAGTAACTTCAGTGCCATATCTTTCCCTTCAAACCGGAACACAGCAATATAAGCACTGCTGCTTTGCGGCAGAAATAAGCAAGATAGAGGTACAGTAAGCTCGTTATTATGTCACTCGTCATTGTGTGAATCGTATTCGGTTTTCTTAGTGTAAATGTATAGCTTGAATGGGAGCTTACTGTACCCAAGCTGACGACTATGGCACTCAGCCGCTCACTGGTAAATAAAAATAAAATTGACTTTTACTCATACACGTATTTTAATGCAAACGTCGAAATAGTCTTTTCCATTCTCTCAAATTTTAATCGACTTCAAAGAAGATTTACGGCGAAGAAAAACATCGTGAGGCAATCTGCATACATCTGCGAAGAAATTCAATGGTGTATGTGAAGTCGACCAATCCGCACTGGGCCAGCGTGGTTGACTAAGGCCGTATCACCCTAACATAGGGTAGGGTCGAACTCCTCGGTGGGGACGTACGAGTATATGAGCTGTGACGACGAAAGAAGATTATTCCAAATTTAATTTTCCATTGGCACAGCTTTAACAAGCCGCCCCTTTAATTGTCGCAGCCAACCGGAAACCGTTTCCGATGCCACAATCAATGCGTGTGACATACAACACAATAATATCGGCGCCCGCCCCGGCTGTAACTGTATTCGGGACACGGAGCTATTTGCATCGGCGCAGTCGACAAATATTTCCGAATCGCGTCATTTGTCTGTCCGTTCACTGACAGTGACGGGGACATTCAATTCTTGATGCACGGATTGAATATTCAACCAAATCACAGAGTTACCGTCGTCTGTCGGTACATTTGAATGTTTTTATTATGTAAAAAAGTGTAAGTCATGCAATTTCTGAGTAGAGATTTTTATGAGTAGTTCTTTAGTTATTTATGTTGTTTTTGTGTGAGAGAATTGGACTATTTAAATAATGCTGTATTACAGCATTTGATTACTTAATACCGAAAGCGGACTAAATATGATTTTGTATGGGTACTTTTAGTGATGAAGATATTATTTTTTCATTCCTCATATTCGGAAAGTAGTGTTGTTTTGATCTGATTATTGTGTGAAAAATGCTGCTTCCCTCCATAGGGAGGGAAAAACTCATACAAATTACTTCCCACCTAAGGGCCGGAATGAACTTTAAAAATAGAACTGCTGTCAGCTGTGAAGAGTTTTATGTAAAAAAAACTAATTTAAAAAAATGCTGCGGCCATGTGAGTTTCTAAACAGCCAGTGTGAACTTAGCGCAAACTTCTTTGAGCGGAATAAGCCGCAACAATTACGTGGTGAGTTCCATATTTAAAATTTAAAAAGTCGACATAAATTGGCGGGATACTAATCTGTTATGTATCTGTGACGGAATTCAAAAAAATAGGTAATAATCTTATAACCTAAGATTTTAATATTAAAAATGAGTTTAAGCAATTCTGAAATGTTGGCACCAGATTCGATTAAAGACGTGGCAAATTGTGTTATCGAAAATCTTTTGCCAGAAATCTCAAAAGAAAGATATATTAAATATTATCAATAAATAGTTTAGATAAACAACTAGTTTTATTTTCCTCCTATTCGAAATGAAAAGTAGAGTGTTTAACATGGGTAAAAGAATCAATTCCTACTCGGAGTATAGCCACCCTCGCTGCGCTTGGCGTCTAAATACCTCGGGAATTCATTCTTTCGACCCTCGGTTAACAATCTACTATACAGCGATATTTTTAGCCCTTGGAAAATTGACTATCTCCTTTGTATTCAGCTACTCTGGGTCTGGATATAGAGTCTTTTTTCTTGCTATCTAAGGCATTTTATTGCGAAAGCAACAGCGGCGAATGACACGCTGAGCACCCTCTTCAAACCTAAAATCTTAAGACTATTGTGGCTGAGATAAATTATACTCGTATAATTAGAATCGAACTTCACAAGGTTAGTTCGTTTAATTCTTATGTATGCAGTCATTCATGTTTGGTCTTGACAGGTTGAGATCACGTGAAACGTAAGCGCCTACAACTTCGCTGTGACGTAAAGATTATGACAAATCCACTTTTCTACACTAATATTATAAAGAGTAAAACTTTGTTTGTTTGTTTGGTTGTAATGAATAGGCTCAAAAACTACTGGACCGTTTTTAAAAATAAATAAATATCTAAAAAAAGTCCGCGACACACTATACCTATCTATGTCGAGTGAGGCACAACAACCATTTTTTTTTTATCTTGAATTGAATTTTTTTTGGACTACATTTAAACGCATTTAATTTTCTCATGCTATTAATCCTTATCAAAATAAATTATTTCATCACTAAGTACAGTTTATGTAGATAATATTTGGTCTTTGAATGAATAAAATTGGACGTTTGGTTTTGAAGTTATGGCGAAATTAAAATATTACGATTTCTGCTGCACGGCCCGTTGCAAAGTGAGCGTCACCAAGGCGGGGGTGTGCGTGCGGGAGGTTATGGAATAAAATGGAGGAAAAATTAAACACAGTGTTAAGCATTTCGATGGCGAAACGTAGTTCGCGGGCACAGCTACTTTAGAACAAAATTCAAAAACTATTAAAATATTATTATTGTAAGAAACATATTTCGCCTTGTATGTGCGAACATTTCAAACACAATCCAGTTGTGTGCAAATACAAGTACGAAAGACATAAAAATGACTACACGACTGTTTGGGAATTGGGAGAGCCTTTACGTTACGAGAACAACAGGGAAGAAGCTCGGAGCGCATTGATGCATTTACTTGTGCAGTCAAAGAATTTAAATGTTAAACAAGTTGGCGATTATTTGTATTTAGTCGTTTAATACCAATACAAGTCACTTGCCTGTTCTTCTCGAGAAGGCTCTCCCAATTTCCGAACAGGTGTAGAGTCAACTTTTTTTTCAATTGGCATGTATTTGCACACATCTTAATAATGGTTGGGGTGTGTGTACATACAAGGTGTATATAAACATGTAAGCGTATTTTCCCATCTATTAGTAGATCCCAAAACAAATCCGCGCCAATTAATAAATCGATATCATGAGATTCACAGTAGTAGGGATCAGCCAGCATAATATTTTTGGGAATGTCAAACAGCTTATGGGGTAATGAGACCGGAGGCAACTTCGACGTAATCTGCTGAAGAACTAAACATTGAACGCGTGAAACAAAATGGCCATCTAGACGTCGGTCGACGTCTACGGTCACCGTAGAGTTAGATACATCACTCGTCAACTGTAGAGCGGCCGTGCCTGCGCATATCTGATCATTAATGTTTTTAAAATCACAAAGTAAAGAATTATGTTTTTTATTGCATTTTCTGCATGGGCCATATCTGCACTCGACGGATGAGTGTCCTGAACGAAAACAATTTCCGCACAATTTCTTGTCATTTATAAATTTTTGCCTATTATTCACAGTATAATTAAGAAATTTATAACATGAGTATAACGGATGTGGTGCGGAACACAATATGCATAACCTTTTGCGCGCGTATTTATACTGTGACTTATCTTTGGATTGAGTGTTGCTTTCTGTGGCAATGTTGCAATGAACTCGTTGCGTTATTGAATGCCTTTTTTCGCTATATGTGTTAGGCTTGTGTGAAACGGACAGTGTTTCTAACATGTCTGCCTTGTCGCGTAAAAAATTTAATAATTCCTCTACCTTTACAGTATTTACAGAATTACTTTTATTTGCAGACATATTTTTAAATTGCTCCCACTCGCGTTCGGTAGCTTGATCTAACTTTGATACGATTATAAAGATAATCAACGTATCCCAGTATTCCGTGGGTTCTCCTAACAACTTGAGAGCGCGTAAATTTTTTAAAGTAATGTCTATAAGTTTTCTTATTTGAACAGAAGATTCTTTTGTCACTGTAGGCATAGAAAATAAAGCCTTTACATGATTGTGGATTAACATTTTACTGTTATTATAGCGATTAGTCAATAACTCCCATGCCACAATATAATTATCTGCCGAAAACTCCAGGGCATCGATCACCATGTGAGCATCTTTTTTCAGCGACGACTTAAGATAGTGAAATTTTTGAATTTTTGTAATATATTTTGAGGAATGTACTAATGATATAAATGTGTCGCGAAACTCTAACCACTGTTCATAGGAACCATCGAATTCGGGTATCGTAATAGTTGGTAATTTTACGGATTGAGTCAAGTTACTCTCGTTCGAAAAACTTGACTCATCATCGATCATACATTTAGCTTTAGCCAATATTGTATAGTATTCTATTTCAAAACTATGGCGAGCTTCTATTTGTTCTTGCAAATTGCTATCAGAAATCAACTCATCAATGCTAGTCTGAATCTCATTGAACTCACTAAACAATATATTTACACCTTGAATACGCAATTTCAACTGAGTCCGCTGTTCAACTGTTAGGCCCTGTCCTAATTGGCCATCGCTCGTGCGATGATGCGTTGCGATTTCATCGTGCGATGAAACTGCTCGCGCGATAAGAAAACGTATGTCCTAATTGGCCATCGCTCGTACGATGATGCGTTGCGATTTCATCGTGCGATGAAACTGTCGCGATGCGATCACTCTCGAAATGGCTCTTGACAGAGATGCACAGTTTTTGCTTTCGAGTAATATTCCTCTAATTATAAATAGTATTAAAAAAAGAAAACGTAGACCACATAATATACTCTATAAATACAGAAATAAGCGCGGTGAATTTCGCAATCAGTACTTCGACGTACGAAATAACGAAGAAGATTTTTACGAATATTTGTCAATGACAACAGAAACCTTTGATTACATCTGTAATGGAATACGCAGCTATTGTAATCATAAGGTTACAAACTTTAAAAGACCCATAAGTGTGGAAGAAAGATTGGTGTTAACATTGAGGTAAGTTTCTTTTATGTATTTATTTTTATTATTTTCATTTACAACGCTATATGTATTTAAAATAAATGTTAAACTAGAAAAAGGTATTTTTTTTGTCTCGGCTCTTTCCCGGACTGGATTCGAATCTGCATCCTCGAGTAACCGGCTCGATGCTCTTAGACAATATTACAATAAATTTTATTAATTGGTTGGTAATACAATTTATTGGTTTTAGACTCAGAGTTAGACGAAAATTGACTTTTATCTAGTTTAAACATTAATTAGAAGTTTGTTTTATACTTGCCTATAGTTTAATAAATGTTTTGTATAGATCAGTGAGTACCTATTATAATATACATATCAAATCTTGTGTTTGTGCCTAGGTTACCTAGAGAATTAATGTACCAACTTGTTATATTAAAATAATATTTTTATTATACACGGTTATTTTTTTATCACCCTGGAAAATTTAAGGGACGCTTCACGACATGGTATTATAATGATTTAAATATAAATAAAAAAAATAACTCACTTACTTAATTTTTTTTATACATTCAGGTACTTCTGAATGTCTGTATCTGAAACTGTGCATATGCTCAACCACTTCAAAAGAGAATTTGAAATCTGGGAAATGAAATAAATCATTTGCGATAAAAGGGCAAATTATTTAAAGACCTAAGACCATTAAAGGCTAATGCAGAGAAAATTTCGAAAAATGTTGCATTTCAACAAAGTCAAGTATATGACCACACCAGCTCAACTGTTCATGCATATGCAACATGCAACAACAAGCAAGTAAGAAACTGAAAGGAAGACATTTCACTATTGAAGAGAAAATATGCTATCCAGTTGTTACGTAAATATTTTTCACTTCCTTCAAATAAATCAATGAACGATCGAAGATCCTTCAAAACATTTGTGTAGCCTTATATTCAACGAGATGTCAATCACACCACAAATTTCTTCGGAAACATTAGGAGTTATGGTGCTAGGAATATTGCAGCTAACACAATGTTTATAAGAATTTTGCCAGAATACCTCTCGCGCCTACTTCTACCGCATATAAGTGAACATAACCATTTTTTGTGAGATAGTAAGATCGTAGTATCTATTCAATTTAAATGTGTGGTATTGAGAATGTTATTTTCCCACGGCACGGTGAGTTCGATGAGTAGTAAGCGCTTTATTACCGGGAGTAAAGTAAAATGTCTGACCTGGATGCAGTAATCGCTACGTCAGACGGAAACTTGTATTGTTTATCATACGTATCCATCACAAGGGTTCAATCCGGTGCCGAGCCTATGATCAAATAGGTTTTATTTATTTGTTTTGATTTAGAGCCCTCTTTGCCTTTTTGATCACAATGCCTACGCCGCAAAACTACTTTGAAGGATTACTCCTAAACAGCTATAAGACTAAGTGGCAAAATTACTAACATTTAAAACGCCTACAAAGCAAAATGCCTTAAATAAATATCTCTAAAGCGGTTTGCCTAATTTGCAATACGTCTGCATTCTTTCTTGTCTAGGCAGCATAACGTCTCAAAAATTAAAATGACTTTAAAGGATAATACATAACATGCCATACGACTAAGAAGCATACGACAATCGCTATCAAAAACGGCTATAAATCAAACTGCCTCAAATTAATAATATCCAACTAATATAAATGTGAAAGGAAGTGACATAGAAAACTCTATGCCATTTTGCAGTTGAGTTGCAGTTCAAACTCTGTCCTTCTGTACCGGCCCTAGATGACCTGTTTTACAAAATACCAATTTCATAGGTAATGACCTAATACTAAACAATTCGTGACGGACCATTAACTATGCTTGTATTAATACCTCGTTTTTGTTTGATTTCCTGTAATTTGGAGCATTTTGGTGTTCAGGTCATAAAACTACTGAGTTGTTTTGCATATGAGGTATTTTGCATCCCTAGGCATCTTCATATCCAGGCATTTTACAACAGAGATGTTTTGCATTTGAGCCTTATTAAGTTCATAGTCATTGTAATGTTTAGAAATTTTACTACTAAAGTCCTTTTGCATTAGAGGTAAAGTAATGATAGATTGTTTTAATTTGAGGCATTTTGCTTTATAGCCGTTTTACATGTTAGTTATTTTGCTTCATAGTCATATAGCTGTTTAGGAGTAATCCTTAAAAGTTGTTTTGCGGCATAGGCATTGTGATCAAAAAGGCCTCTTTGGTGAATTTGATGAGGCTTGTGGTTGTTGTCATCCCTTTCTGGGCTCTTGCGACCGCTTCACTGACAGCTTCCCGTATGATTCCCAAAACCTTATCATGACGTCGCGAGTAATTACCCTTTTCTAAAAGAACTCTGCATCCCACCAGTATGTGCCTAGCTGTTCCAGGTGCTTCGCCACACGTATAGCATGTTTTTTCTGTTGCTATTCCCCAATGTTGTTGGATTACATTGTTCTGGGAAAGTCATCTGGAAGGCGTTAAGATAGAATTTCAGACTTGCAGGCGATCAATCATAAAGTAGAGTTTTCCACTTCAGAGCTGGCGGAATGCAGAATTCACCGATAGTTATCCAGTCATTTCCATCTCCAAGTTCATTGCAAATAAAGGCTCCTAGTGATTCCGAAGAAATGGATATTCATTTTAATAACCGAATTTGCTTTGACCAGCCCCATCAAAATGATGCTGGTCAATGTAATAATGTTTACGGTTGTGTTATATAATGATGTGTAAAAGAAATTGTAAAAGGGTGTAAAGACTATAAAAAAATTTTACTAGACATAATAACAATGATTTTAAATGCGCAAAATATGTAAAATAAAAAGTGGTTGTGTGTGCGGATAGAAATATTTTTCAAATATATGCAAAATATGACTATTACTTTCCTTAAGAATGATGTGCCAAAGAAATTAAACAAACTATCATATCATTCGCAGAGACTATAATTGACATAATGACCCATTTGAATGTTGCATTCATAAAATAAAATTAAACAATGTTTTTGTCAACACAATGTTTAATGTTCTAATTTATTTGGTGTGTAGTTGGCGTCGATAGATTAATCGGATTTTATTGGGAAAACTTACATACAATGGAGATGATGTAACTAAAATAGCAGCACAAAATTATTAAACTTAAAAATTGAAAATAAAAGGCAAGTATTTGATTTGTTTTATTTCAAACATATTACATATTTTGTGTTTATTATCTAAAGATTTTTTCTTATCTGGAACTAGTTTACTAAAAAGAAATTGAAAAAAGCATTACAAACAAGTTGAAATTAGATAACTCTATAAAACAGTCTTTTCGAGGTGCAAAACCTCAAAAAACCCCTGCCTTTATATTAACGGTTTTAAAAATGCGGTCTTATTACAAAACTTGGCCTAAATTTAGTCTTGGTTTAAACTAGATGCTCTTTCACTTGTTTTAAAGTAGATAAAGACAGCATCAGGTTTAAACCAAGTCTAAACTTAGGTCATGTTTTGTAATAAGGCGGCAATTTAAGCCACCATATTTTAACTATATATGTAGGTATGTATATGTACGAAGTACCAGTTAAGAAATGCAGATGGCGCTAGTTGACGTATCAAATGTAGCATGCATAAAAATGCCACGAGAGGGCTCTATTCCCGTAGTATTACTATTCTCTTTGAGCTCAAGTATGTTCGCAGGAAGTTCGCACGAACGTCCGATTTAACAATGCGTCGATGGTCGTGCGATGAAAACTAGACAATTTGGTCGTAAGGTAGAAGGCCCAGTACTCGTCAGGTTTTGAACTTTGCTGACTTTGGAGCTATGTTACAGTAAACCTTGTAGACTTAATAATCTAAAACTTCGATAGCTTGCTAAAATATTTATTGTAGTTTTCAGAGGTATACGTGGTTTTTAAATAAACTAAATAAATAATTTATTGTAATATAAAAAAGTAAAAAGGAGCCAATTGTACCAGTAGTCGGCAGGTTTGTCCTAGTAACCGTCATGTTGACCCAAAATTCGTCAATATTTCACGCAACCTTGAACTTTATTGCTATACGTTAAAGCTTCCATTATAATCATTACGAAAAGAATATATATGTTCATTTCATTAAGAACATATGATAACATAATAATATGATGAAACATGATAAGAATATATATGTACATGTTATTGTTATAAAGTACGTTATAGTAAAATAATGCAATATTTATTTGTTTATTTATACATATTATAAATGTAGTCTTACGTATTATAAAGATTGCAGATCCCAGACTAATATTTTATTATAAATAAATTGCGAAAACCAAAGAGTATATTCAATGTAAAAGTATTAATAGACATTTTCTTTTTTGAGTTTGACAAACTGATTATTGTTTCGAAAATCATATGTCGACCAATCCGCGCTGGACCAGCGTGGTTGAGTAAGGCCTACACACCCTAACTTTGGGTAGGCTCGAGCCCCTCGGCGGGAACGTATATGAGCTGTTATGACGAATCATATAATCATAGTCTTCCATATTTGTTTTAAAGGCCGAAAAACTTCCACATCCAACCGTTGTAGTATTTGCAGCGGAACGGGCGCGGGAGGAGGACTCTCAAGCCACCCCGCTACGTAGTTGGCGGTTGGGTAGGAGGAGGCGCGCCTTCTTAGGTGCGCACCTACTACCCTAAGCGGCCAGAAAGCATTTAGGCCCAACCGACTGCCAATCGGCTGGGAGATATTACGTTTCCTACCTGGTCGTCCGTCTGGGGGTTCACAACCGAGCAACCTGGTCACCCCTTCCTTGGCGAGTCCCAGCTCGTTTATACTGCTGGGCCTGTTCCTAAGGGGTGTATTCGGGGAATGACCAGTTTAATCTCGAGCGTACCTCCACCGGAGGTGGAAAGGTACCGGAGGCCTGTTTAGCCGGGCATGGGGTTATTACCCGAGTCCTACGGCATATCCAAGGGACAGCCTTGACAGCTACAGTCCCTTGTAAATTATGAAGAGATTCCCCCGCCCCAAAAAATTTGAAAAACGAAACATTAGTACATGGTAGGATCGAACCACGGACCTCCCGAACATTGTACTAATCGAGTTGGATTCATCATTTACCTCTCTCTGGAAGTTGAGCTTACCGAGCTGGACTATTTGCCCTAGGTAAAGATATTTGTTAACAACTTCCGATGTCGAGTATCCATCCTTCACAGGAGTGGGCACCTACTAGATGGGAATTCGACACGTTTTAAATCTCGTTCACATTCATTTTAAGTCCCACTTGATGGAAATCTACAGAGGTCTTAATGACTACGAAATCATCAACTAAACGAATATGAGTCATGATCTCGCCGTTTATTTTGGTTCCGAATCTTCTCCAGTCCAAAAGCTTGAATTCATACTCCCATGCATCTGTGAATAGTTTAGACGATATAACGTTGCCCTGTCTATAACCTCGCTAAAGTAGCATTGGTTTCAAGTTTTGGTCTTGAAGACAGACTGACATAGTGATGTTTTCGTTTCAATGACTGCAGGACTTGGGTGTACAGATCAGTTCATTTCGACACTTCCGGAGTAACCTAAGCGCGGCCCAAGTCTCGACAGAATTGAAGGCTTTCGCATAGTCCACAAACGCTAAGCATAGAGGCAGATCATACTCCTCGGTCTTCTGTATAACCTGCAGCAGCGAATGAATGTGGTCTATGGTACTATTGCCTTTGCGGAATCCGGCTTGTTCGGGAGGCTTGTTGTTCATGAACTGCTTGAGAGCCAAACAATCTTGTACAGACAGGTTCAATAAAAACTATTAGTTTGATATATAATATATCATATCATAGACTCCACTGGAATTAGTAGTGAATCTTACCAAACTTCCTGAGTGCTACTTGCACCCCACCAGCCCGTACTGGGCCAGCGTGGCGGGAGAAGGCCCAAAGTCTCCCCAAAAATGGATCGAACTACCCAAAGGCCCCAAGTGCCTGGCGGTCCCGGAGGCCGTGTCGACAGTGACGGTCGTCGACCTGGTGCTAGGACCTGAGGTGCAGACCTGGGGTGAAGAATCCCCGGGCGGCGAAAACCTCCCGTCAAACGACTTTGGCCCTGGCAACATATAACGCGCGTACACTGCGGACCGAGGAGAAGCTGCTGGAACTAGAGGAGGAATTGAGCAGGATTCATTGGAGTATTCTGGGACTATCCGTAGTTCGAGTAGAGGATGAGAACATGATGGTCCTTAAATCCAGCAACCTGCTCTATTTTCGGGAGGCCGAAGACCTGTCCCAAGGTGGTGTCGGGTTTATTCTCCATAAGTCTCTAGTGAACAACGAGGTACAGATCGGAAGTGTGTCGAATAGGGTGGCATACCTTATACTCAGAATCACCAAACGGTATTCGCTAAAGGTCATACACGTCTATGACCCGACCTTGACCCACCCCGACGAGGAAGTGAAAGCTATTTATGTCGTTGTCGACATTTCTCTGACAATACACCCTTCCAAGACTCACTACACCGTTGTCATGGGAGACTTCAACGCAAGGCTAGGCAAGCGGGGCGATAATGAGTTGAAAGTGGGGCAATTTGGAGACGGAATCCGGAATTATCGAGGTCAAATGCTAGCCGATTACATGGAGAGAAAAGGACTCTATAATAATGAACTCTTTCTTCAAAAAGCGGCTGCATCGAAAATTTACCTAGAAAAGTCAGGATTAACAAAAAATGAGATTGACTTCATCATGTTGACTAAGACCCAATATTTAATGACGTCTCAATGATCAATTCGTTTAACACAGAGAGGTAAGAGACGCATTGAATTTTAACATAAAAGCGGAACGGTATCGCCTGGTGAAGTCTACGCTCCGTCCCTAAGCAATCCAGATCCAAAACCCCGAGCGCTTTCAACTCGAATTGCAAAATCGCTTTGATTGCCTGGAGGACTGCACGGATGTAGACATTTATAATGACAGGGTTCTGGAAGCTGTCCTTACGGTAGGTGCAAAGTTTTGCAAACCCAGCCGTACTAAGCAAAGAAGTAACGGAGCCGACAGATAAGCTGACGGAGGAATGGCGTGGAATGGGTCTGCAGTCTTCTGAAGGTTCTCGTCGGCAACTTAACAAACAGTTCTCTAAGTGTCTGACTCGCGACATACGCTGTTTTAATACGGAACGTATTAAAGAGGCCATCGAGCAGAACAATGGCTCCAATGTGTTCACAAGTGCCGTGCTTAGATCACTCCAGAGGTGCCAAAAAGACTATCGGTACATCCAAGTGTTGCGGTCATTATACGAAAACACCACCATGTCAGTCCGCCTTCAGGACCAAAACTCGAAACCAGTACCACTTTAGCGCAGTGTGAGACAGGGTGACGTTATGTCGCCGAAACTGTTCACGCTGCATTGGAGGCTGTATTTAAGATTTTGAACTGGAGAGGACTCGGCATCAACATAAACGACTCAAGTACAAGACTCAATTTCGTTTAGCTGATGATATCGTAGTCATGGCTGAGACCGTGGAGGATCTAGGCACAATGGTCGAAGACCCCTGTAGAGTTTCCCAACAAGTGGGTCTTAAAATGAACACGGACAAGACTAAAATAATGTCGAATTCCCGTGTAGTACCCACTCCTGTGCATGTTGGAGACTCTACGCTGGAAGCTGTTGACGAATATGTTTACCTGGGCCAAATAGTCCAGCTCGGTAAGTCTAACTTCCGGAAAGAGGTAAGTCGTCCAACTCGGCTGGGCAGCGTTCGGGAAACTAAGCAGCATATTCTCGGTTCATCTGCCGTAGTTTCTCAAGACGAAAGTCTTCAATTCGTGCGTGTTGCCAGTGATGACGTACGGAAATGAGAAGTGGCTGCTTACAGTGGGTCCCATACGAAGGCTCAAAGTAACTCAAAGGGCAATGGAGAAATCTATGCTCGGGTTTTCTCTACGTGATCACATCAGAAATAATGAAATCCGTAGAAGAACTAGAGTTACCTAAATTATCCAAAGAATTGCAAACCTTAAATGGCAGTGGCGGGATACATTGCTCGCAGGACTGACGGCCGTTAGGGCAGAAACCGGACGGTACCGGATGTATAAGGATCTCCATAGCAATCGGTATGGAGATCTTTGGAGAAGGCCTATGTACAACAGTGGGCGTCTCATGGCTAAAATGATGATGATGATGAACCAAAATGCTTATCTCACGAGTCATGGATCTTTAATTTAAGTAAGTTTGAATTCTAATATTTATATATACTGGAATTTTAATACGATCTAGCATTTATAGATTGCTTTTCAATATGAGACCAACCTCGAAATGAAGAAAAAATCATCTGTTTCATAGAAAAGTTCAATACTTCCTCGATCAAAATGTATGAAACAGTTAATTATTTTTTGTAATTTAAAAGTAGGTCCCATAAAAAAGGAAGTCTATAAATGTTACTCAACCATATAAAAATGTAATAATAATAATGAAACTGTTATACTAATATAACTAATACAAAATTTCAAGAAATTATTGGAATTTAAAAAATGCTGTACATATAGAGATACCTACTTTTTATCTAATAATAAAACAAATTGATTCAAACGAATATCGTACATAATTTAAGGTAATAAGAGCGCTATGATGGCTTAGGTACAATTGTAAGGAACGTCCCCTTATCCGTCGTTATCTAAGTATAAGATTTTCTATAATGCCAATGGAAAATAAAACTTAATACCGAGAATTAAGGTAACGATGACGGGTCAAGGTACTTTTGGTAATGCTCGCTCCAGTATCCGTCAAAACTACATAAATTTTGACGAGTATTGGGCAAAACAGGAATAAGCGAGCACCAATTAATGTCACATGCAATAAAAAAATAAATTCTCACGACATAGCACAGATTAATAGGTATAGTATTAGAAAATGTATTGTACTATCTTTAAAAAATAAACACACTTGCCGTATAAATATCCCAAGCGAAATATTATGTAAAAAATAGGAGCCGGTTGTTGCTCAGTTTAGTTGCCGAACTATACCTTTTCCACATTTTTTTCTGAGTTCACACTTTTAGCACCTCCAAATTTTATACGCAATTACAATTTTAATGCTGCAGTGTTGCAAATATAATAGAACATTATATTACTGTGATTGTATTTCAATAACAATTCTTTCATTTACGGTTGGTAGAAACATTATAAGCCCCTTTTAAAATGTAGGTATAGGTACCTGACGAGTATTGGGACACTGACGAGTAAACCAGCGTTTACCTTATCGCATGATCGCGCGACCGCCAATTAGGACATTCAGTAGAATCAGTATGTTTGATTGCACGATCGCGCGAGCAGTTTCATCGCACGATGAAATCGCAACGCATCATCGCACGAGCGATGGCCAATTAGGACAGGGCCTTATTAATATTGTTCCTTGTAACGAAGTAACATATTTTTTGAAATTAGTAAGCCTACTCTTGACTATCCCTCGTTTTTTATTAAGATCTTTAATTGTTAGGTTAACATCAGTAATCTCACTAGAAGTCATTTTGGATATGTATAGGAAATACTCACAGTTAACTCGATCGAAGCTGATCTGCCGCTCTCTGCGTGAAATGAATAAGCACACTCAACCCTGAGCAGTATGCCACTGAAATTGACACAAGAACGAAATTACACACGAAATTATATGGAGAGGGGAAATAGGTTGGCTCGTCTCACCAAAAGGCGCTGCGATGCTGCTGTGGCTGACGACGAGATGTTTTGCGTGAAGATTTCAATAAATATACGAAGATTTCAGTTGCGCGATTTTCATAAAATTCTTCGCTATACTTGTTTTCTCCTTCTCCTTGTAATATGTTATTCTTGTAGTACAGAAAATATCCGGCTCGTTGGATCAATTACATGTATATAAACATGTGATAGGATTAATTTGATTTCGTTAGATAAAAGTAAAACTGCAATTCGTTCAAGAATTTGAAAGCTCTATATTGACAAGACATATTTACAAGACATAAGTATTTTGACATATCGATAACAAAAGAGTAAAGCGTCTCCGATGACTGATGGTTGACGCGCTGTAGCGCGATGAGGTTGAATAGCGTTCCGTGCGCTAACACAAGGATTAAGTAATTTAGTTACTTAGATTCTTGGTTGAAGATTTTCATGTTTTTTTTGACGTCAATAAGTGCATGTAAAGGTCTATATTGAATAAAGATTTTTGGGTTTGGGTTTGGGGGGTCTTGTCAGTTAGAGCTAACATGTTGGCGCACAGATTTGCATGTTACTCAGTAGCGGTGAAAATGGCCCGGTTAAAGAGCATACTTTGTCGCTGAACGACGATGTGCAAATGTTTTACAATAGTAGATTAGTAGCTAAGGGCTGTAAGGCATCAATTGCAGCCCGAGATAATTAGGCGCACGAGAGCAGCGAGGGCGCCTATATTTCGAGGGTGCAATTGGTGCTTACACCCGAGCTAACTACTCCGCTTTACATCTCGATTGTGAGGTAAGTAGGTCCTTATTACCCCCAAGTAGGGCTTGTAGGTGACCAATAAGCGCTCTAGGGTAATAATGTAGCTTGGAAAGCCCTAGGGCGGTAAGTAATTTTAAAAAAACACTTCACTATTTCAAAAAGTTCGCGTACATCTAACCATCATACTAGCAATAAATTACTTACAGCCGTACTAGGGCTTTTCTAGCTACATTATTACCCTAGAGCGCTAATTGGTCACCTACAAGCCCCATTTGGGGGTAATAAGGAATTTTGGGGGTAAATTAATTTTAATGACAATTATCAAATACAGCGACCTCCGTGTCCTGTATAATAATGCCTTCGGGATGTTGTTGGGGTTGCCTCGGCACTGCAGCGCGGAGTGCGGATCAGCCCCAATCGAATTCTGAAAATGATCGGATCTCGGTTTGACCGCCCTTATCTTCGGCATTGTGGTGAGGGACATCTCTCTGCGCCCATGCCGAAGAGAAGGTACTTCGAATTTATTTAATTATTTTTGTGTATTTTGTTTATATTGTATTATTTTTATGGAACGCATATGAACATCCCGAAGTATATTACAATCTAGCCTATTTTGCGACTAATAAGTCGTTTAATTCGATCTTAATTTGCTAAAGATTTTCTCTAAGTGTCCATTTACAAGTTTCTTATTGTCTTTATTAAGGCGACGCTACTAATTCACTGTTATAGTTGCAGCACTGATTCTACACATTATACTAAATTTAAACATTTTTTATCACTCTACTTCATTACGTCATTCATTATTCTTGTTTTTTTATTTGTGTTATCCAGAAGCTGAACAGCCTCCAAGTTCACTATTTGGTGAGCTTCGGCATATTCTTTTATTATTTTTTCTATGAACTCTATTTTTTTATGATGGAGGTCGACATTTACATACCAGGGGGCATTAGCAATGTCCATCAGCACCTTAATCTGAAATTTTTGGATATACACCTAATGGTCTGAGCGGTACAGCCCCAAAGCTGTATTCCATAAGTCCGCACTGTCATAAGGACTTGCCGATATAACAATAGCTTGTTAGCTCTCCTATTAGTCTCTTCCTATTAGCCAATACATGTCTCTGTATCGTAGTCTTGTCGTGTCTTGTATATTTAAAGATTTATTTTGATTATTATGTGTTTAACATTCTTTATTTAATTTTATTCTAATCTAATCTAATTGTATAATTCTATTAATGTATTTGCAATAATTGTAATACACTTGTAATAGTTGAAGAGTGAATAATAATTATTAATTTGTGCGATGATATAGGCTTGAAATAAACAAATTTTATTTCTTCAATACGCGAATTACCGATATTTTGTCAGTTTGTTGTATTCCATAGCACTCATTTGTATTTATAATACGACAAAATCAAAAAATCTTTAACCTACTAAAGGTTCAAATTCCGTGACTGTACAATTCATCATTATTTACTTTATTTTAATTCAGTTTTGTTTCTATCATTAGTTTTAGTATTTAATTAGGTTTAATTTAATAATATTTAAGTTTACTTTTTAATTTAATAAGTCAAATTGATTTAACTTATAATGATTTAAACCATAATACATCATACAGGTCTCAATTGATAATGAGCGCGTTAGACACAATCAGGCTTAATTTGTCAGTATTAGAAAGTCGGATTTGCATCATAAGATCCTTTAAAAATACAAGGTAGCGCAAATCATCCATTATTGAGGATCTCTGGCGTCTTGTGAGATTCAAAGAATTACTTTAGTCAGATAAATCGAGTGAACTAGTTACATTACATCAAGCTGAGAGCTCCCAGCTCGAGGCCGAGACCGAACCGAACCGAGATTAAAATTGAAACATTTTTTTAAAGAAAAACAACTATACATTTTTTTCCGGCTTCTTAATTTGACTATATTGGTTTAAATTATTATGTTACTGTTTTATTTGGGGTTGGCCTTAGATGTTCTTTCTTTTCGTCCGAAAGAAGATCTTTTCCGTTCTGCATGATTGAATGCAACTTGCAAAGTCGGCATTTAAGTTTAGTGTCTTCCGATCACGTTAAACCATCATCTGCCAGGTAAAAAGTTCACGAGTAATTATTGGAATCTTGAGCGCGTTAACCATGTCATAGTCTAATCGCTTCAGTACATCACTGTACCATCTCTAACTTTTTTCGGTCATCATATCAACTACCAGAGACAGACTCAGTACTATCGTCTGCACAAGTACCTACCTGTCTATTTAGAATAGAATAGAATAGAATAGAAATCTTTATTTGCCAGAATATGGTTCTAAAGGTGTTACAGTTTCATTGAGCCGACATAATTATCCTGTTGACTTAGTCAACGTGCAAATTTTCCGTCCTTTATTTCTACTGCAAAACAGCGGTTTTTGTACTGCTGTTGTCTACTTCTAAGGGTAAAGTCGGCTCCCCACAGCTGTGTTTTGTACAACTTGTTTTCTGTGGAGAGCCAACTTTAGGCAGTAAAATAATAAAATATAAAGGTACCTAGTAGGTACTGTGATTTTACATCTTATGTCAGAAGCCCTGAACACTGGTCCTTGTGGAGATCGGATATTTGCGAAACTTATAGGAACCACATGTACGGTGGCTGCAGCATTTAGACAACTCAGTTGTATAAATAAAAAAATTACAGGTTGCACTCCGGGAGTGCCTCCAGAAGTGAAAATTCAAATTCAAATTCAATATCTTTTATTCAAATTGGATTGTTACAATCTCTTTTGAACGTCAAAGCAGCTACGCCATTGGTTCACAAGTCTACGGCGGGAGACCTTGTACTGGAAAGAACCAGCAAGAAAACCAGCAAGGGCTATTTTTTTCTCCCTGTATTGTTACAGAGTCGTCAATTGGAAGCTGACCTCACAGCAGAAGTTTGAGCTCAACTTCCATTACAAGATTAGATGTGTCAGTTCTCTTCTTACTACTTATTACCAAAAATAATATTTGTTTAAACAAATGGTTATACATAAGACGATTCATTATCTGAAAAATTAACACCAGGCATTGGCATCATTCAAATAATCGTTGACTTTATAATATCCTTTACTCATAAGAGTCTTTTTTACATGCGCTTTAAACTTATGAAAAGGCAAGTCGGTAACACTTTGTGGAAGCTTATTATAAAAGGTTATACATTTCCCCATAAACGAGCCGCTAGTTTTTTGAAGCCTGAATGTTGGAACGGCAAGTTTATTTTTGTATCTTGTGTTTAGATGATGAATTTGGAAATTGGTTTCAAATGTATTATAATTCTTATAGACATAAATCAAATTTTCATAAATGTACTGTCCTGCTAAAGTCAATATATTAATTTCTCTAAATAAGTCCCTCTTTTTTGAAGTACAAAAATACTTTCAATACTAGCAGCCGATCCCCACAGTAGTATTCCATATGACATGACACTATGAAAATAACTAAAGTAAATCAATCTTGCCGTTTCAACATCAGTAAGTTGTCTTATTTTTTTAACTGCATATGCTGCAGAACTAAGTTTGTTAGCCAAGGACTCAATATGTGGATCCCACTGCAATCTAGAATCTAGTGTTATACCCAAAAATTTAGTAAAGTCGATGAATTCAACAATTTCATTATTCATTTCCACTATGGTATCCACTTTTCTTACATTTGGCAATGAGAATTTAATACATTTAGTTTTACGTGAATTTAAAGATAAATTATTTATAGTGAACCAATGCAATACTTTAGAGAGAGTACTATTTACAACGTCAGTATTGCCATTTCCTCTGTCAACCTTAAATATTAAAGAAGTATCATCTGCAAATAGTACTGTATCGCACAGATTCTTAGTGAAGTGTGGGAGGTCATTAATATAAATTAAGAAAAGCAAGGGTCCCAATATCGATCCTTGTGGCACGCCCATAACTATAGGTGCACCAACAGACTCAGTTTTGTTAATAACAACTTTCTGAACCCTATTGGATAAATAAGACTCAATAAGTCTCATTGCTTCTTCAGAGACACCATAATGTTTGAGTTTATTTAAAAGAGTTTGGTGACCAACGCAATCAAAAGCTTTTGATAGGTCACAAAATATACCAATTACATCTTGTTTACACTCCCAAGCAGCAAAAATGTGTTTCAGAAGTGCAACACCGGCATCAGTAGTGCAACGACCTTTGGTAAAACCAAATTGGTTCATATGTAAAATGTTGTTACTTGAGAAATGATCAGTTAACTGATTAGATATAATTTTTTCAAATATTTTACTAAGAGCTGGTAGAATCGAAATTGGTCGATAATTTGAAGGGTCATTTTTATTCCCAGACTTAAATAGAGGTATCAACTTGCTATTTTTCATGAGGTCGGGGAAGACACCTTCATCGACACATTTATTGAATATCAACGCAAGTTGCGGTGCATGTTCTTTAATTACAGATTTAATTATATGGGTCGAAATACCCCAAAGATCTTCAGTTTTTTTGGTACTGATCATACGAAATGTTTTCAAAACAGTGTTAGCATCAATGTGACAAAAGTTGAACACCTTGTTGCACCTCTCCACACTCCGTCCCAAAAGAGCTACAGCCTCATTGGGACATGAGTTGAGACTACTTGTAGTTTCTATGGGTATATGAGAGAAGAAGTCTTCAAATGCTTTAGCAACCGCATTGTCGGATTTAATAGTTTGGTTATTGATTTCTAAAGAGAAAGAATTCACAGTACTTTTGGGTTTACCAGTTTCCTGGTTAATGATATTCCAGGTGGTTTTTATTTTATTTTTAGATGAACAGATTTTGTTACTTATGTACATAGCTTTTGCGCACATGCACACTTTCTTGAATGTTTTAGAGTAATTTCTGACATAATTTATGAAAGCGGGGTCATTGGATGTTCCTTTTAAAGCATATAGTTCATATAGTTTTCTGCGACTTTTATATATACCAGGCGTAGCCCAATCACTAAATTTCTTTCTCCCATTTTTGATTTTAATTACTTTTTCTTTGAATATATCATTGCACTCATTTTTAACTACATGAAATAAGTTATTATACAAATTACTGGCGTTAGTCCCCTCGATCGGTAAATTTGCAGTTTGACTAATAACATTTCTTGTAAATTTCTCTAGACCACGTTTTGTTATAGGTCTACAAGTAGTCTCACGTATAGAACAAACATGATGGTGCTCAAACGAGGCTAATTGTCCGCTATGGTCAGAGTTAATACA
Source organism: Schoenobius gigantellus (assembly GCA_963935595.1). Taxonomy (NCBI): domain Eukaryota; kingdom Metazoa; phylum Arthropoda; class Insecta; order Lepidoptera; family Crambidae; genus Schoenobius; species Schoenobius gigantellus. The sequence continues at coordinate 386,829 of OZ012561.1, read as the reverse complement.
ATTTATAATCAACTTATCTTGTACATTACAATTACAGAAGATGTTATCTATGCAAGTAGCAGATGTTGCTGTTATTCGGGTTGGTTCTTTAAATACATTATTCATGTTAAATGATTTGAATAAGTTAATAAATCTACTAGATATTTGGGATTGTTCTAAAATATTTACATTAAAATCCCCACAGACAACAATTTTTTTACTTTTTCTGCATACTATTCTTAAGGCATCTTCCATAGCAGACTCGAATTCTGAAAAATTTCCAGAGGGGGGTCTGTATACACAAATTATAATGAAATTGTCAAGTTCCACACAAGACAACTCAATGGTTCGTTCAACAGAGAGTGAAACTATGTCCTGTCTTTCCTTAAATTGGATGTCATTATGCAAAATTATTAAGGATCCACCTCTGATTGCAGATTTTCTAGTGAACGAACTTACAATCTTGTAATTATCTAAACTTATTAACAATTCATGATTTTTTAGCCAATGCTCTGTGATACAGAGTACATCTATGTTTTCAAAATCTAAAAATAAATTTATTTCTAAGTCTTTACCAGAAAAGCCTTGAATATTTTGATGGACAAGCCGTAAATATCGAGGCTTATCTTTGGTCAATACCTGGCCAGAGGCTACCTCTATTGTCGGATTATCTAATTTAAATTACTTGGAACTTGTTCCAAAACATCATGTTGCTCAATAAAAGCATTGTCAACATGAGAATTAATAGCCAAGTTCTTGGCTAAACAAGAATTTATAGCCATTTTTTTGGCTAAAGTTAATAAACGAAAACTTAAGTATTAACGTTGTGCGTTTTGGATATTTTGGAATGATTATGGAATAATTTTGCACGAGTTGCTTTAATTATCAGAATAAAAGTACTATCTTTTATGTGGTAAAATACAATATTTATTTATTGCGCTATCGTACACAAACATGACAATTTATATTACATTAAAAAGTTTATCCCTCAGAAAAATCAACTTCCTGTTGTAACGTTGTGCGTACATAATTATTTAACTAGTAATAATGAATCAAAATATTTAAAATTAAATTAAAAATATGATCAAAACAGACATTAATATACTACTTAAAAACGTAATTTTATAACAAATAAATAATATTTAATTTATACTATCTTAACTAATTAATATTTACAACAAAATCAAATAAAAGCACAATTTAGATTTTTCCTAACAAAGTAAATAAATTGGTTAAAACTGTCTCAAGTGACGTGTGACTTCCAGTACTTTTGACAGCCGCTATTGTTCTCGGCCGGCTTACGTGGACCCCTCACCGCACCTCGACAGTTGCTGCGGCCATTTCAATTTTAATTGGTCTTACGAATTTTCGATCAGTGTCACGTCTCCTGACGCGAGTTTATAATTTTTTACCCATTACAAAAAAAGTGTACAAAGCCGCTAAAGAAGTTCTCACTTCAAAAAACCTTCATCATCACAGCTCATATACGTCCCCACCAAGGGGCATGAGCCTACCCTAACTAGTTATGTTAGGGCGATTAGGCCTTAGTCAAACCACGCTGGCCCAGTGCGGATTGGTTGACTTCACATACACCTTTGAGTTACTTCGTAGGTGTATGCAGGTTTCCTCACGATGTTTTCCTTCATTACGATGAAGAGCGTTAGATAAATGTACATATGAAATTCGTGAAACGAAAACACATTGGTACATGGCAGGATCGATCGCGGGCCTCCCGATTCTACTCGCGGGACACAATCCAGTGCCGAGGCCACAGCACCACCGACGCTCTTAATAAAAAACCTTAATTTTTTTATACAGTTTCATAGTTAATATAATCAATCAATCATTTTTTTATTGCCAAACCATAAAGTAAATAGGATGTTACATAAAATATGAGACCAATATTATGGACCCTGTCGGGTACGCAAAATAAGGGCTAGGAGAGAGGAAACATAATGTATGATTCATTAAAAATACTCGCAGCTAAATTTAATTTATGAATCTAAATTTTCGTATTAAATTTTGTATAAACAACATTAGTATTTTACAGTATTTTACAATACATTATGATTACGCTCGCTGACCAGAGTAACATTCGAGTCTGTGTGGTGTGGAGCTTGTGTCGGTTCCTTTTACATAGCTGGGCCTCTCAATATGTAGAATTCATTAACTCAAAAAACTCTAACTAAATAAAACTAAAAATGTTTCGAGCTTATGAGAGGTAGCGTCGGTTCGGACAGCGCCTCGAGAACTGCTTGCTGAATACTAATTCTACCGGATGCCTCCGCCGCGCCAAAAGAGACAAGAATTAGGGGACAGCGCTAAAAAAACCTTGTCTCAAATTAATATCCTTACGGCGCTCCGAGTGTTCCATTGCCAAATTTATTTAAATCAAATATTGTTTTTAGAGTTCCTTCGAATTCGAAGTTAAAACTTTACCTTGATAATTTTTTAATATATTTGTTTGCTTGCTTAAAAGTAGACTTTTCCATGTATGTTTAGCGTGCGGAAAATTATTCTTTTCTGCACTAGTGCTTTTTGTTTTAGTTCTGCATATAGCCTCCAGATGCATAAAGGAGGTTTTTAATTAAATTTATTTTTTTTGGAGCCGGACCGGACCGGACCCGTAGCTTCGGCTTGGGTCAAAGAACCAGATTGGTGAAGAAATTACATACTTTCCGCACTCGTATCGAAGTGTACTATTACATACATACAACAGGAACTCTTGGTCTTCATTTTAACTGATTATAAGTGATGATAAGGCCAAAGATAATGTGAGCTTCTCCTGGTCTCCCCAACTACTGAGGAACTGGCTATCACACCCCTAATTATTGGAACAACAATGTTTTTAGCATTATTATGGTGACAAACTTAGATAATACAGTGGTAATAGCCAGGTGGGCTTAAAGGCCTATTACGAGTAATTGATGATTATACTAAGAATGCAATTTCCGCCACAAAGCAGCAGTGCTTGCATTGCAGTGTTCTGGTTTGAAGGGTAAGATATGGCAGTGAAATTACTGGGTATTGTGACTTTGCATCTGATGTCACAAGTTGGCAACGTATGTACACTGTGGTTCTTGTGGTAGTTGCAGATTTGCTGCGAATCTGACAAGACCCACATGTATTATAGGTGACTGTTACTACTTACCATCAGGGAGACAGTATGCTTGTTTGCCAACTTAGCAAATACTTACCTTCAGAATATTAAAATAGTTTAGCTCGTCTCCTGAGCTATGTATGTAGAGCACATGCTGCCTCAGGACGCTGACAGCAGCCTCTGAATATTATTAGGCTGAGTGAATCGTTGTGCAAAAAACGCTCTAGCCCTCAGGTCGCCGCCAGAGGCGTTCTAACAATGATTTTACAGTCCGGAGACCACAGCCTCATGGTTTCAACCGCAAGCGCCGCACATTCGTAATCCTCGAGATTGCAACATATCTGTGACCTTTGGTAATTTGTTAATTAAGGAGCTCGGTGGCGTAGTGATTCCAACTCATTGGCTTCGATATTGAAAACGAAGCAACCCTCGCCATGGTTGGACCCTGGATGGGTGACCGAAACTTTGTGATCTTGAGTTCCTCCGTGCTTCAGAAGGCACATTAAACCGTTGGTCGTGGTGTTATGGGTCAAACTATTCATGTATTACTTCCATGTATGAAGGCCTGTGTCCAGCAGTGGGACGTATAGGTTGTGATGATGATGATGATTGACCGACAGCGAAATTGCTGAACCCCTAATCATCACTTATGCATTTACCCAGTCTATCACTACTCGGCGCCTGCTTGTTGTTCCAGCCAACGCGCTCGCTTCGATTACAAACGCCATTCTGAAAAATTCAATTTCCACAGAGGAAATTGATACGCATCGAATATTGGAGCATCGCGTCACACGCGAGTTTTTTCCTGATATGTCACGCGTACCTCATCCGACCATACATGATTTGTTTTCGAAGAGTATACTAAAGTGAAACATTATTTTCAAAATCGTGTATGTGAAGGCGTCCTTTGAGCGTCCTATGAGCGTCAGTGGCGCTGTGCACGGCACTTGCCTTCCATTCGGGAGGTCCGGGGTTCGAGACCGCCATGTGCCAATGTGTTTTTAGTTTTGAATTTCATATGTACATTTGTCTGACGCTCCTACGGTGAAGGAAAACATTGTGAGGCAACCTGCATACATCTGAGAAGGAATCAAAGGTGTATGTGAAGTCGACTTATCCGCACTGGGCCAACGTGGTTGTCTAAGGCCTAAACACCATAACTTAGGGTAGGCTCGAGCCCCTGGGTGGGGACGTATAATATGAGCTGTTATGATGATGATGAAGGCGTCCTTTTAGGAGCTGTAGATTTGCAAGTGTTACAGGAACCACGTGTACTATAGGCGACTGTAGCAACTTGCCACCAGGTGGGCAATTCATCGATTTTAAACTGAAAGCAAAAACTTTTAAGTGACACCCATAGTCCAGCTAACTACGGAATTAACACAGAAGAAATATAAACACTGAATGAAGAAACAAGGTACGCTGATGTAGGGCTGTCGACACTTAGGTTCAAAAAAATATTTATTTAGTTTGTATGGAAAGAAATTACTTGATTAGCCCCAATATTTTTTCTACAGAATCTCGACTTTTGGTGGACACATACCCTTCAATATTTATTTGGCGTTCCGTTTTACCCTGTATATATTAGTTAACACGACAAATGCATAGATCCTAGGTCACATGCTGTGAAATCTTATATAAACAGTACTGCAATGTATAAAATTCAATAATTACGAAGTATAACTTAACAGTAGAACTTTACTAAACGTATAACTAATCTCTGAAAAGACGACCTTTGACGGCTTAGAGCTACCAGCAGCTGAGCGTCGGGATATCTCTTCCTTCACCCGACATGACTGTAAACAGATTTACATTTACAAAATCTACGTGAACTCGTGAAAATAATACGCGAGAAACGAAAAAGTGTATTTGCCGAAGTTATATTATTTTACGAGTAAATATTTTATATCTGACAATATCTACTCATAAGTAATTTAAATCATAATGACGATCTAGATGTTATCATAATTGTCATTCATAAATGTCGACTTCAGAAACAAAAGAATGATAATAATAATCCGGTAATGACCTTTACCGAATTCATTGATTACGTATCATAAATATAATTATACACAGATTAAAGAATGAGTTTGTAGAGTCGGCTCTATAGAAATCTGTCACGCCGTAATGCACTTATTAGAAGTGATGTACGAGCCTCCTTACACAACAAGCCCGAGCCCCATGACGCGTTGTACTATCGAATTTACTAATTGAGATTTTTTAAAATTAACCTATATTGTCCTACAGACGTCCGCACAGACGTATAAAGGAACGCAGACTTAACAGAATTTTACTCACACATTTGCCATAAGTAATGTATATCGTTTTTACTTTCACTCCAAAGTGACATGATATATCGCTATTTCTGTTTTTCGTCTATGGCGATACTAACGCACACGTAAACATTTCTGAAGCCGTGGCAGACGCCACGTGGACGCCATGTTTAGCTTTGTCAAAATAAGAGACAAATGGCGTCGTGATATTGTGTTATAATGTTTTATTTTGTGATTATAAATAAAAATTACTGCTAATCGGACAAGAACACTGGTAAAGTGCTGTGCCTCGAAGTGTTCTAACGTATCTATACTATATCAAGCTGGATTACCACTGACTAATTAATATTGTTTGTGTGTGAGTAATGTTTACATGTGGTAAAGTTGCCACGCTTTCTGAACGATACGTTTAGTCTGCTTCCCTTTATACGTCTGTGCGTAAACGCAAAAGTAACTTATGGTATGATCACTAACGAAAACGATACCGTCTGCGTAAACACGTTAGTGACTGTAGTGAACTACTTAGTACAATCGATGGCAACTCATAGTAGAGGTACTGCTGACGCTGCACCTGGTTATCTTTATTACCTGAGTAGATACCATTGACCACAATGTAGGTACACATAGAGGCGATGGCTGCTGCGTTTCGTTGATTGCAGTGGGTGCGATTTGGTTTGATTAAACGTTCGCCATTTTTACTTTTTCGATTTTAAAGTTGTTATGTTTCGTACCGTGTGGTTCATCATAACAGCTCATATACGTCCCCACTGAAGGGCTCGAGCCTACCCTAACTTAGGGTGTTTAGGCCTTAGTCAACCACGCTGGCCCAGTGCGGATTGGTCGACTTCACATACACCTTTGAATTTCTTCGCAGATGTATGCAGGTTGCCTCCCGATGTTTTTCTTCAACGTAGGAGAGTCAGACAAGTGTGAATGTGAAATTCGAAAACGAAAATTTTCATGTGAAATACATGGTGGTGGAGGTGGTCTCGAAACCCGGATCTTCCGAATGGAAGGCGAGTGCCAAGTCCACAGCGCCACCGACGCTCACCGTGTGATTGCAACCTATGTAATGTAACCTATTAATTAAGTTTACACTCGTAATGTAACCTATTAATGTAAGTCTGCATTGTGTTCTAGTGTAAATATTTTTCGGATCTTTTTTAGGATCAATATGCCCTTCATTTAAAAATCTTAATCGATACTCTAGCTAAAATATTCTCTATATATCATACGCATCGTGTCTCGATCTCCGATGTGGTATTTTCGCGTTATTTAATAACGCTTTAAACGTTAACGTTTCGTTTTTCGTAACGTACAGTTTTTGCCGGCCAGCCCCGTCTCCACAATGTCCGATAAGGAAATACGTTCCAAAAAAATTAAGAGGGTGTTTTACTATGTTTACAATTCATTAAAAATGATAAAGATATTGATAAAGTGGTAATTTAGTTTCCACAGCAAACTAAAATACTACGTGAAAGTTGATTGATGATTCGATAGAGCTTCGAAACGTAGTCAATGATTAGTTGAACGGAACGAAAATCTTATTTGAGATAAATTTGAAAGTGTAAAACACCGAACAAACGGTCGCTCTTTGATCCCGCCGCCTGCGACTGGCGACGGTATGCTAATCCCAGCATAATGTTACAAGATCCGCCCGTTATTGGACCGCGCCGCAAGCGGCCAACTGTTTGCGTCGCTCCAATTTTCCGATAACACCAAAAAGTTAATCGTCCGCTTTAAGTTCTGCTTGGATTTAATTTTGATTTGTTTTCGTGTTTTGGAGATGAATGTTTTCCTTCTATTTTTCATTAATAATAATAATTTATTTCAGTAACATACAGCCACAGGTAACATTCTATAGCATTAAACTCGAGACAAGAATAAATATAGGAAAATATAACCGATAGCTTGAACTAGGATTAACCTGTGCTTCAGGCAAAAAAAATGAACTAAAATACCGCGAATCAAATTCAAAATAAATAATATAAGGATTATAGTTTATAATTGATATGACACACATAAACAAACCAAAAATTAAACAATACAATTTAGTTATCTACTATAAATATTTTTTCTGTATCTTCATAACATATATTTTGGAGAGCCTCTAGGAGAAGTTTCTTAGTTTTATAATAGGTGCAACTGTATATACTCAGTTTAGCGTTGAATCTGTCGTCTAGCAATGGGCCCAAAAGTACGTAAAATCTGTTCAGAAAAGTATGTTTAGTTCCTATATTTTGCGAGCAAACAATATCTTTACGTCTTTTGTTAGCTTAGAGCATAGGCTAAATGCTCTAAATTCATTTATTTATTATTCATGGAAAACAAACAGCATTTAAATTAATAATATAGTAACAGTGAATTAGAATACATAATGCCTTTGACAGTTTTCGCTGATAGAACAAATTATACATACCAATCTAACATTATGAAATTAAATAAGAAAGCATATTAACAAACACAAAACTTAATTTGATATGACTATCTTATTTATATGTAGGTATATATGTATATACTTATATTATTTACACAGGGGAAACAAGCCACATTAATACCTTATAAATTGTTTTAATTAATTGATATCTATTATTACTGTTAAAGAACTATACTAAACACTTGGTAAAGAAAGCTGTATAGATTTTCTTTTTGAAATAGTTCTGTTGCGCCATAAACAAGTCAGCATCTTCGGAGTTATTGCGATTAAAATTTAAGAATACTCTGTTAAAGTAAGAGTTTAGTCTGTAGTTAGGAGCAAATGCATTAAAAAAGAGCCTAAGATAATTCCTTCTAGTGTTTGTGCGGGTGGGTAACTGTATGTTTATCATGGATAGCAAATCACTGCTCTCAATTTCACCCCTGATAAGATTGTGAAGGAACGTTAGATCAGATGCTGTTCTTCTGAATTTGTTAGTAAATTCAGTGCTAAAGGTAAGTGAATTGTGCTGATTATAAATAACTGTCTTACAGTTAACACTTCACAATCCTTACTAATCTTTATTAATCCTTACTTCCTTACTAATATTATAAATGCTAAAGTAACAAATCACGCACATACTACTGAACCGATTTTGATGAAATTTGGTAGGTATATACAAAGTTTGAGTCCCAGGAAAGAACATAGGATAGCGTTTATTGCAGAAGTCACCCCTTTAGGGGGAGAAAAGGGGGGTCGAAGTTTGTATGGGGAGACAATAACCGCTGAACCGATTTAGATGAAATTTGGTATGGAGATAGTGCCACATATCGCCAGGGACGATGGCAAGCATCCTGATGGAATGTCACAAATACTGTGGAGGATGGGCCGTGCGTTAGTCAGGCAGACAATCTAACAGCGTCCTACCTCCCGGTGACTTGCAAGCGGGCGGTGCGGGTTGTCAAGGTATCCCTCGTTAGTTTCATAGTCAGTGTTTTTTGGTAAGCTTTTAGTTTTTATTAATATAGTCGCTCGTAGGACTGACGGCCGTTGGGGCGGAAAGGTCCTCAAGTGGCGGCCGCGTACCGGGAGACGCAGTGTTGGTAGGCCCCCCACAAGGTGGACCGACGATCTGGTGAATGTCGCGGGAAGCCGCTGGATGCGGGAGGCGCAGAACCGATCGGTATAGAGATCCTTGGGGGAGGCCTATGTCCAACAGTGGGCGTCACTTAACTGAAATGATGAAATTGTTTTTTTGAGAGTTTGAATTCATAAATGTAAATATCCTAAGAGAAAGATAATGATGATATTAATTTTAATGACCTAGTCTAGCTGAAACGTGGTATTTCAATAAATGAAGACTAGGCTTAGCTGAAACCGTCAACCAGGCATTCTATCGAGGTCCGCCCTTTAATTACGAGTTGTCTAGACGAGTAGAAAACTTTGGGAGCCACCAGACGGGAAAGACGGGACGCTCCTGATCGCCGGGAATTGATGACGCGTCAATTACAACGTTTTCAACGGCACAACTTTATATTAAATGCCTAAATTGGGTTGACATCAAATGGACGTTTCAGTAACTTCATTAATTAAATATTTGAAAGATCTTGTAGATAGTTATGGCAACTTCATTTAAGTAATAGCGTGTAGAAGCTATATCCAACGATCCTCTGGTGCGAACTGTAGGGTATGTGATCAAGTGTTCCGACATGAGCCAAAAAGCACTAAAGTTGAAGCCAAAGTTTTCTAATTCTAATTTTTTTTTATTGCAGAAGGTTGGAAAACATGCAAACTCTTACCTGATGGTAAGTGGTAACAGTCACCTATAATACATGTGGCTCTTGTGAGATTCGCAGCAAAACTGCAACCCCCACAAGAAACACAGTGTACGTTGCCAAATTGTGACACAAGATGTAAAGTCACAGTACCCAGTAATTTCACTGCCATATCTTACCCTTCAAACCGGAACACAGCAATGCAAGCACTGCTGCTTTGCGGCAGAAACAGGTAAGACTTCTGAATTATAGAATACAATTCTTAAAGAACTATTTTTGAGGTACTACGGGAGACAATTCTACTTATCGCTGTGAATGGAACACGTGAGATTTTTCATACAAGGTTGAATAATCTCACACTACCTCTCGACAAATTGTCATTAAAGGAGGGCCTATTTCTAAACCCCTAACATAACTACATAGTAGGTAGGTACAAGGTAGGCTGAACCGTAGGTGGTGATGGTTTTAGGGACAAACACATGGGGAAGCACAATAGATCCAGAGTGGGTCGAAGTGCGAAGGCTTACTACTAGGCCACCCCACTTCTAAGATAAGATAAAATAGGGTAGGCTCGTGCCCCTCGGTGGGGACGTATATCAGCTGTAATGATGATATTTCTAAACACAGGAAAGGGTTTGAAGCTTTCATATCATGCGGAATCATTGGTTCTAATTCGCCCAGTCTCTTTTTGAGCTGAACTTAGCGAACTTAGCTTATATTGTTATTGACAAAAATACTGTAATATATTTGTGATGCGTAGCACTATAGACATAGAGTGTACATTTCTGGTTGAATGTGTGTGAATCATAAAGTAATTCGATTGTTTATTATTGTTTTTTTAATAGCTAATCACAGCTAATGACCTATATCGATTGATTATACGATATTAATATATTATTTTAACGTTCAGTTCCACCTTCTTAATCATTTGAAATGAAAGAGGAAGACCATCCTTTAATAGATCTCTAGCTAATTTTAAAATATCTGCTTACATAATAGATGAGAGGTACAAGTTGTCTAATCCATCTGCGTGGCCGTCACAATTACGTTATGACGAGCAATTACTGTCGCAGCATGTGAGGCGCGTGTAGCCGGGCTGGGGTGGCCGCAGCCTGATTAATGAGACACGTTGCGCTTCGCGGAATCGCGGCTGATTTACACCGCAGCCCAATCATTCTGGAGAGGTTAGTACAAGCCTAATGCGTTTAGTCCGGTGTATTGACTCACCTTAACTCACCCCTGATTTCTAATTTCATACATTTACACATTCACATATATTTTGTGTTTCTATATGTTTACAAAAACATAGTGCTGTATCACTGGTTGTTGTGAGTACATGGACGAAAGAAATAAAGCGTCAAAAAACATCCCTTCTTTGTTTTTCCTGAATTATTACTAAAACTTTTACTTATAACGTCATTTCACATTTGACACAATTTATATGACATACTCGTAAAAGCTTGTCGCGAGATTTACTTTTGTAGATAAACAAGTAAATTAAATAATTTGATGTAAATAATTTTATCTATTACAATTTTCAAACTAAGTAAATACAAGTACTTTAAGTTACTACACACAAATAAATCTCGCGACAAGCTTTTATGTCATATAAATTGTGTCAAATGTGAAATGACGTTATAAGTAAAAGGTTTATTTTTTCTTTTTAGCCCATTTAAATAAAAGCTTGTTTTTAAAAAGGTTTTTTTACATTTAATTTTTTATCATCCCGGATAATTTAAGAATGGCTTCAGGACACGGTGGAAGAATGATTTAAGAATTAATAAAAACAATAACTAACCTATTTGATTTTATATTAATTTCTAAAATACTCTTTTAAGTTATTTTTTTATTATTTCATTTTTTATCAATGCTTAAATCACTCTACCATCGTGTCCTGAAGTGATCCTTAAATTATCCGGGGTGAAAAAAAATTACCGTGTATATTGAATTTGTATATGAAAATCAGGGCTTTAGGCCCAGGTGGCATACCCGAAAAAGAGGTAAACTTAGGGGATGTTGCCCTATTAATTAAGTGAAAACTCAAAGTCTCTAGATGGCCCACGGATCAATATATTGATGGAACGGATGGACGGATTTACAGATGGACTAATGAACGGATGGACTGACAGACGGCAACATGAGCACACAAGCGTTACCAAACAATATTTGAGTCACGCTGAAAACACTGCGAACGTGGGGCATTCTTTTCTCTACCATCCTATATAACCTCGCTAGGGCCAAGAAATTCCGAAATTACTTTTTTTAGGGTTTCGTACCTCGAAAGGAAAAAACGGAACCCTTATAGGTTGTCCGTCCGTCTGTCTGTCTGTCTGTCAAGACCCTTTTTCTCAGGAACGCGTGAAGGTATCAAGCTGAAATTTATATCAAATACGCAGGTCTACTGTCTCTTCGAGCTGTGAAAAAATCAAACTTCTAAGCCAACGCAATCAAAAGATACAGCCGTTTATGCCGCAAAGGACAATGTCGAAAATCGCCCCATGACCAACAAAGATTTGATTTACGTCATAATTATATGTATATTTTATAACACTCATAACAAATATGTGTATTCGACGGACAAATCAAAAATATATAAAAGTACTTTCAGAAAAAACCAAATGAAGTAAATATACAAATGGTAATTATTACCTTTGCTCGACTGAATAGTATTGAGTCGATTTTATGTAGGTATGGACATTAATTTATTTGTATAATAACTTCTTTCACAATTTACAGCGTAAATTAAATTAAAACATACGTCAACTGACGACTTACGCGCCGTCGCTTGTTAGTTAATTGTGTTTTTGACTTGCTTTATAATTTCGAGATTTCTTGTTCTTTACTACGTGGCTATAATAGCGTTCTGTGATTGATTGCAATAATTATTATTTTAATATTGTATAGGTATGGACTATGTATAAGTATGCTCTAACGAAATAAAGTGTTACTTCAACTAACCTCCAAAACTGATTCAGTTTTTTTTTTATATATATAATTCGATTTGTAAGCTTGTCCGTAGTAATTGACGTGGACGTGCAGTATTTACTAATGTCTAATTATACGAAAATCATTTTTTCTCTGCTGTTGGTATTGGGGCGAACAAGGACGCAGAGCAATGTCCTTCAGAATCAAAACCTATAGGGTACTTCACGTGAACTCAGAATCTTGAAATTTGGTACGAAGTAACGTCTTATAGCACAGATAAAGGAAAAATTGCGAAACCCGTACATTTTTAGTTACATCATATAATAATAAAAATATATGGGTGAACTTTTACTTATATACCTACAGGTTTGTACGGAACCCTCGGTGCGCAAGTCCGACTCGCACTTGGCCGGTTTTTTTGTAAATACCTAACATTTTTTCCAGACGAGAAAAAATAAATCTAAATACGGTAGCCACGCTTGCTCTTTTCATCAGTTATTGAAGGATATGAAATTGAATTTCAATTTATTTTCTCACTCTTCTGTATGTATAGATTGTCTTAACTAGCACTTGACATACACAGAACAAGGGATTCAGTAAGCTTTTCGTTCAATGTTGTCGGATCAGATAAAATGTCACGCAGAGTCGTCTCTATATTTGTGTAGAGTCAAGTGCAGAATTGTCAAGGCAAGCCTCGCCCCCGGGGACGATATCTTTTATGAATATTGCTCTGATACTCGGCTCCAGGCTCTACGCCTGAAATGTGCACTTCGGACGCGGTTTCATATGCAGTAAAAGTGCAGCAGGCTTCACATTCAGGTTGTTTTGCTCAGATAGCGGATGTAAGCTTGTGAATTTACTTGCGGCGTAAGAATGAATATTTGAATTCTTTTCGTTTGCAAAGAAACTTTTACATAGGTATTATTGCTATGTTTTAAGTTGTTTAAATTTTAAATTCTGTAACTCTGACACATTTTCGAATTGATTTCAATATGGACTCCTAGCGAAGTTCGATATCATCTTTGGTCTTATCGGCGGCTATTTGTTTGGTGATTATTAATTGTAGATATAAACTATGTTTTGACCTCAACCTTTCATTTATTAGTCAATCTATTTACCAACTCACAACCAAACAACACAGATAAACTTCACACCCAAAATGTTATAAATCATCATAGGTGTTAGCTTATATAATATATTTATTAAAAGAAACAAAATTTTCAACATTTATAACGTTTATAATGTACACAAAAAGTAAAAACATTTTTTAAAACAACTAAATTGACAAACAAGCAAGCCCCCTGATAGGTGGTTACCGTCACCTATATAGTACAATAAGCGCCACGGTAAGCTATACTGTTTACTGTTAACCTTTGGACCAGAGTTATGTCGTTCGCAATTGAGACGGTTTTCGTAGTGCAAATGTAAAACTTGACGTGACTCTTACTGTACATGCGGTTCTGCAAAATTTGCGATTCACAATGATGCGAGCTGGTCGTGCGTGAATGGGATTGTTGTTATCCGAAGTTCCTAATTTTTATTTGTTTGTATAGTAAAATAAAATATTAATATTAATTAATTTTTAATTTATTTATAATTAATTTAAAAAATATATAATTAGTTCATTTTGAAAAGTAAGAATGTATACAAAGTTATTATTTAATTCCAAAAAAAAATTGTGTGCTTGTTCAGACAAGCAAACTGAACAATTTTAACTATGGGACCAACTTCGAAATCGCAAAAAAAAATCAGCTGTTCCATACATCTATGTTCAGCATGTGAAGTTGGTAACATATTGAAAATTGATCAGTTTGCTTGTCTGAACAAGCCCACAAAATTTTTTTGGTAATTAAAAAATAAACTTGTAGAAGAGATTTATGGTCCACCAAGTTAACCACATTATGTATTCCTACCAGATGGGCACTACCTATCTTACATTTGGCAAAGAGAATTTATTTCGTTTTCTTAGAATTCAATGACACATAATTAATTGAAGACAAGAAATGAACTTTTCTACTTACATTGTCAAAACATTGTTTCCATCTATAAGCTCTATAAACCTATCGTCTGCAAAAAATACAGTCTCACATAAGTTTTTAATGCAGGATGGAAGGTTTAAAAGTGTAAAGGACCCAAAATTGTTCCTTGAGGCACCCCTTTAAAATAGGTGCACAAGCACACTCAGGGATAGTTAACAGCTAAAATCTTCTGTAGATAATCTGTCAGATAGATACAATTTTATAAGACAAGCTGCTTTACTTGAAACATATTAATTATGTTTATGTAGGAGCGTTTTATGATATACATATTCAAATGCTTTGGAAAGGTGGCGATAGAAATTCAAGAATTAAGAAGTGCAGGTCCAGCGTAATCAGTAGATTTACCTTTGGTGTTAAATGGTCATAAATGGTGTTTTCAAAATTTTCACAGACAGTTGGTAATACATATTCAAATAAGTCTAAAGTATAAAGAACTTTTCACAACGATATCAAAGACCAGGGCCATTTCAAAGGAAAAGGACGTGTTTTAATCGTAAGTCCAATAATGTAAGACAACTATATAAATTCACATCCAAAGTGCGACCGTCAAAATAAAACAACAATATTTGTTAGTTGGAATCGGAACATTTCTTTTAACCACACAAAATGGGTGACCAGTAGGTTGGGAGAGCCTACGCGCCTTGTTCGATGAGCCTTGCGATGAGTTGTTCGACGCGCGCGCGGTGCAGCTTGCCGGAGTGCGTCCGCGGCAGCTCGTGGTCCGCCACCACGAACACTCCCCCTCGCAGCCGCTTGTGCTCGCTCAGCGTGCCTGCAATGGTCCACGAAACCATGACTGGATCTGGGGTCTGGGTCTGCGCCGTTCCTCTGTACGAGCGCGGCGTATGGCGAGTGGTCTGGTCACAGTGTGTACTCACTGTCTACAGCGGCGTGTATGTCTCGCCGCACTCGGTCTGGGTCTGCGCCGTTCCTCAGTACGAGTGCGGCGTATGGCGAGTGGTCTGGTCACAGTGTGTACTCACTGTCTACGGCGGGGTGTATGTCTCGCCGCACTCGGTCTGGGTCTGCGCCGTTCCTCAGTACGAGCGCGGCGTATGGCGAGTGGTCTGGTCACAGTGTGTACTCACTGTCTACGGCGGGGTGTATGTCTCGCCGCACTCGGTCTGGGTCTGCGCCGTTCCTCAGTACGAGCGCGGCGTATGGCGAGTGGTCTGGTCACAGTGTGTACTCACTGTCTACGGCGGCGTGTATGTCTCGCCGCACTCGGTCTGGGTCTGCGCCGTTCCTCAGTACGAGCGCGGCGTATGGCGAGTGGTCTGGTCACAGTGTGTACTCACTGTCTACGGCGGCGTGTATGTCTCGCCGCACTCAGTCTGGGTCTGCGCCGTTCCTCAGTATGAGCGCGGCGTATGGCGAGTGGCTGGTCACAGTGTGTACTCACTGTCTACGGCGGCGTGTATGTCTCGCCGCACTCGGTCTGGGTCTGCGCCGTTCCTCAGTACGAGCGCGGCGGCGGGCCCGCGGCGGCTGCAGCACACCACGAGCTGCGCCACGCCGCTCACTCCTGACGCCACGCGCTCCACCTCCTCCGGGGACACCTGCCACCGGGGAAGTACTTTTACTGGAGGGAGACTCTGTACCAGGGTCGTCTGCTTAGGTACCTCCGTCTTACCTATTTCTGCCGCAAAGCAGCAGTGCTTGCATTGCTGTATTCCGGTTTGAAGGGTAAGATATGGCAGTGAAATTACTGGGTACTGTGACTTTACATCTTGTGTCACAAGTTGGCAACGTACACTGTGGTTCTTGTGGGGGTTGCAGTTTTGCTGCGAATCTCACAAGAGCCACATGTATTATAGGTGACTGTTACCACTTACCATCAGGTGGGCAGTTTGCTTGTTTGCCAACTTTCTGCAATAAAAAAAAGTATATATTCTATCCCTTCTGTAGAGATTAATGCTTTTCCTGTGCTGATGTATATAAATTGGTTACGATGTATTTAAAAAATAACGGAAGCACTGGAGGAACAATATATTTAAAGAAGAAGTAATTAAAGTCAAACATGAGTTTAGTGATTGGGAGACGCCAAGCATATACAAAAGTCGTAGGAAATTATTTGAACTTTAAGCTTTAAAAGTAACCTGCAGTGATCCTGCTTTCATAGATTATGAAATTATTCTAAAACATTTAAAAAAGTGTGCATGTCTGCAAAATCGATGTACATAACCAATAAAATTAGCATATCTAAAAACAAAGTAAAGACAAAGGAATATTATTAACCAGGAAACAAGGAAACCCAAAAGCTGTGTAAATTCTTTCTTACTAATAAAGCAACAAAATCGGATATTGCAGTTGCCAATGCGTTTGAAGACTTCTTCTACCACATACCCTAGACACTACAAAGTAGTCTCAACTCGTGCCCCAATGCGGTTGTAGCCCTATCAGGACAAAGTGTAGAGAAGTGCAGCATAGGCGTCAATTTTGGTCACATTGACGCCGACACTATTGTAAAAACATTCCACATGATCAGTACAAAAAAAACTGAAGATCTTTGGGGTATTTCAACATACTTAATCAAATCTGTAATAAAAGATCTTGCTCCGCAACTAGCATTCATTTTAAATAAATGTATTGATGAAGGTATCTTTCCTGATCTCAAGAATAGCAAGTGAACACCTTTATTTAAATCTGGAAATAAAAATGATCCTGCAAACTATAGACCGATTTCGATTCTACTAGCACTAGCACAAATATTTCTAATCAGCTATCAGATCACTTCACAATTAATAAAATCCTAAATATCAACCAATTTGGCTATACTAAGGGTCACTACAGAGGCTGGAGTTGCACTTCTCAAACACATTTTTGCCGCCTGGGAGTGTAAACAGGATGTGATCGGTATATTTTGTGACCTGTCAAAGGCTTTCGATTGCGTTGATCATCAGACTCTTCTAAATGAACTCAATCATTATGGTGTGTCTGAAGAGGCAATCAAGCTTATTGAGTCTTATTTCTCCAGTAGGGTTCAAAAAGTTGTAATTAACAGAACTGAGTCTTCTGGTACACTTATTATAATGGGCGTGCCTCAAGGATCAATACTGGGACCTCTGCTCTTCTTAATTTATATTAGTGACCTCCCACACTTCACCAATAATCTGTGCAATACATTACTATTTGCAGATAAAACTTCTTTAATATTTAAGGTTGTCAGAGGAAACGGAAATATTGTATTGCATTGGTTCACTGTGAATTTTATTATTAAACTCGAGTAAAACTAAATGTAATAAGTTTTCATTGCCAAATGTTAGGAAAGTGGATAATATTGTGGAAATGAATAATTCGTCGATTTTACAACATTTTTGGGTATAGCACTAGATTCGAGTTTGCAATGGGATCCACATATTAAGTCCTTAGCAAACCGACTCAGTTCTGCGCCATATGCAGTAAAAAAACTCATCAAGTCATGTCATATGGGCTACTACTATATGGATCAGCCTCTAGTATAGAAAGCATTTTTGTACTTCATAAAAGAGCCGTGCGGGCTATTTATAATTTACGAACAAGGGATTCACTACGTGATTTATGTAAAGAAATTAATATATTGAGTTTAACCGGACAATATATTTATGACAATTTGATTTACGTTTATAAAAATTATAACACATTTGATACCAATTTTAAAATGCATAATTTAACAACAAGAACTAAAAATAAACTTGGCATTCAAACTTATAGGCTCCAAAAAACTCCCTCCGTAGACTTGTGAACCAATGGCGTAGCTTCTCTGACGTTCAAAAGCGAATGTGAAATTTTAATTAAATAAAGGATATTGAATTTTAATTTGGAAACAGTCCGGTAATAAGGAGCTATGATAATATAAGCAGTTTCTTTTTTTTTGTAAAGTAAGTGCAGGGAGTAAACTTTATGAGTACTGTGATACTAAAAAGCTAATAACACAAGAGGGTGACGTACTTTGTCTTTGTAAGGATTGTAAATTTTCAAATCTTATTACTACTGCTTGTTTCTTGTTTTTAACTTTGTTGTATAAAAAAACCGCAATGGTGCCGGAGACATGCAGTTTTAAAACGGAGACAAGTGCAACTCGTTGCCACGTAGTGCATTGATAAAAATAACATACTTACTTCTTCAAACATACTGATTCGAATAATTAAAGCAATTATCAGTTTGCATCGATTTTGTCAGTGCGTTGGATACAATCTTTGACGTATATGTTACATATATTTATATCAATGGATACAATAGACGCACCATTTTAATTCTTAAATACTTATGCTCCAAGCTTTATTATCCACGTGTTGCAAACATAATTAGACACGAGGATAATAATTATGTGATTGCAGGCAGTAAATAGGGGGTCGAAATATTTGGGTCGAAGATCGGACTTGCTTGCTTTTAGATCCTATCTTCTTGTCTTTCTATAACATTTTAATTTACGTAGCGATCGTCCATTGCTTTAATCTTTTTCTTAATTCTGAAAAATTTTAATATTAGATAAATTAACAAATAAAACTCACCAATTGATTCATATATTTGAAGCTGAACTTAATGCGGCGACGATAGTACAAGTTCCCGTCTTTGTCTTGATCGAAGGTGTCACCAGTCGGTAACCATCCGTCTGCTGTTAAATTTTTCTGAAACTCGTCATTCTTCAAGTAACCCTGCAACCAAAAAATATATACTACAATTCAAATATGTATATACTTAAATATTATAGATAGTATAGATAATGTTATACCGTAAAACAGTGTCTCCTAAGGCCGCACAAGGAACACAAAAACAAATTTTAGAATTTTGGGCAGTGGAAATAAATGTTTTATCAAATTATAATTTATCTTTGTTATTACAATAGCCACTGGTATTTTATTTATACAAGTAGCCTTATGATCCAGATATGAGTAGAAAAATTATCAATATTTCCTTTTTTTAGACAATCTAAAGGTTTGTACCTTCACCAAAGCTATAGACTTTATGTATAGTTCACCCTCGTCATCAAATCCGGCTACTTCGCCTTTTTCATTGATTAGCTGAAAAACAAATTGAAAATTTGTGAGACATCTTGTGCAAGCATAGCTATAAATAGGAATTATTATTTAGTGTCATTAGCAGTTAACCTTGTAATCGAATATATTTACGACTTGTCCTGTTGCGCGAGACGGCCCTTTTGGATCTGCCATAATGACGTAGCCTTGTACCTCCGTCATACCATAACCATCACAAATATTGCAGGTGGGAGGAAACGTTTCCTGGAAAAAAATAATATCAGGCAAATCTACTTTTATGTAAATGTAAATCTATATACCAATCAAATCTTATTTATTAAGGTATGATAATAAAAAAATAAATAGAAAATACGTTGTGTGGTTTTATGAAACCACGATGCAAGTGAAACTTTTTTGACTAGTATTACCTTCACTGCTCCGTAGACCTCCGAAGTGATTTGAGAGCCGATCAAATGGACGGTCTCTATGGACGACAAATGCTCTGGTTCGCATATCTCCATCAACCCTTCTACAAATGATGGCGTTATCAAGGCAAATGTTGGCTTAAAGAGAAAAAAAAAGCATATTAGTTTAGAGAATCATACAAGTATTTGGAATGAAAGCATTTTGGTAGATGAGGTAGTATGTCTCCTTGAGGATCTGTACACCTACATCCTACGCTGACCGCATCCAGAGACCTTCCCGCTTACCTTACCATAGCTGGTGCACCTCGAAGGAACATGCAGTCAAATTTGTCAAGATCAAGAGTGAGGTATACAGGATGACAGGAAAAGTCGACGTATTCCTTAAAAGGGGTTATAGTACAGGCAATAAAAAAGCCCAATTAACCAGGGGTTAAAAACAGTTGGTTATCGAGCTACGACGGTTTTCAAATTTTTGAGAATTTTTCTAACTTCTTGCCAAAAAATAATAAAAAAAACTACACCATTTACAATGACAAATTGATTAATTGCGGAAAGCTGAAAAATGGGCAGTTAATTTAAATTAAAATTGTTGTCAAAAACTTACATAATTTTGGAAATAAGAGGTCTTTATTGACAATTAAGTCGATGAAATTTTTATCTTTCTGGAAATCGACGTCAATTAATGAAAAAAAATGTATGACAGTTGGCGTAAAAACTACTAAAATAACTTGCTGGTTTCATAAGCTTTTAAAAAAGGTAAAAATATTATTTACCTTTATTAGTAGTTTTTACAGAAATTAGCAAAAAGTTGCGCTGTAGGTCAAAATTCATAATTTCATCTTTGAATAAAAATTGTCTGGAAAAGGCAAAAGTACGAAGTAGAAATAAAGGAAATTGCATTTTAATATACAAAAGACTGAAAAATACTAAACAACAAACCAACATAAATAAAAAAATGTATAAGTCCTGTTCAAATTGACTGCCATTGTTAC
Organism: Schoenobius gigantellus; assembly: GCA_963935595.1. Lineage (NCBI taxonomy): Eukaryota > Metazoa > Arthropoda > Insecta > Lepidoptera > Crambidae > Schoenobius > Schoenobius gigantellus. Next base: position 365,947 of record OZ012561.1, on the reverse strand, counting down.
GTATGCACGCACGCAGCCTACGGCGTACCTCACACACGCGTTAAAAATGATGTCTTAATGACTTCAGCAGCTGATACGATCCTCGCCCTCAAATCTTCAATGGAAGTCGCAGTAGACTAGATCTTTCATGTGACCCCAAAGATGATAGTCACTGTTCACGCTCGAGGAAGAGCGAGTGGCAACACTGCATTGTGGTCTGTGCAGTGAGAGCCTTTTTGGCGCCCGGCCGCATGTGACATGTCAGTCAGTCGAGGCGAAATGTCATCACATTGTTAGAGGTTATGTGCGGGCCGGAATAAAATGTAATTTAAGTTAAATAACAAATTGTGTTTTGCGCGGCGCACCTAATATCGGGGTGCGAAAGCCCGCTTGGTGTTGTGCAAAAGTATTATCGTCGCGTGTGTGAGCCGTGGTGGCCTAATAGGCATTTGTAGTGCTCCGGTCTCCACCGGTGGATCCACCGCAGAACTTCAGGAGCCGCGACTTCCTTCGAGCTAGCTCAGGAAGTCCACCGGCTACATACGCAGACTGAACTGAGACAAGGTAAACATTATCTGTATCGGTTTTTGGATTCCGCAATCAAAGCATCAAGTCGGTGAATCGCCGACGTGGTGGTGTCTACCTTGGGCACCATCAGTCACAGGGTGTCAAATTAGGACTTCTCGCCTTCTTCTTAGTGGATAATTTTCATCCAGCCACTGTCGTACACCACGGTAAAAGAGAGCTGGGCACCCATCATGCTGGTATACCATGTTTCTTCTTGTAGCTAGCGGAACATCTTCCAAAAGCGTGTTCACTTCCTCTCTTAAAAAGTTTCGTATGATGTGCCATTCAGGTTTTGGGGCAGGAAGAAAGGTCCAATTAAATTATCGTGTACAATCCACATCCACACATTTAGTGAGAATCTTCTCTGGTGAGCCCTTTCTTTACTTTTTCTTGGGTTTTGACCTTTAGGGGCCCAAAAGTGAATATTGTGGTAGTTTGTGATGCCATCGCGATCGAACGTAGATTCGTCGGTCCACAGGATTTTCTTTAGATAATCTGGATCTTTATACTCGTATAAAGCTCGCAAGTGGCAAATTAAAGTAAAACTCTTAGATTTTCAAATATACGTATTTATTGGGCGTCGGTGGCGCTGTGGACTCGAACGCATATTCTGTATATTGAACCTGGCTTTCATTTCACATTTATGTTTTTGATGGGATATGGTTATATAGAGTTATTCTTTTCCAACAGACTGTTCAAATCAAATCAAATCAAAATATTTTATTCAACTTGGATTTTACAATCTCTTTTTAAAGTCAAGGAAGCTACGCCAATGGTTCACAAGTCTACGACGAGAGACCTTGTACTGGAAAGAACCAGCAAGAAAACCAGCAAGGGCTATTTTTTTCTCCCTGTATTGTTACAGAGTCGTCAATTGGAAGCTGACCTCAAGGCAAAAATTTGAGCTAAACTTCCATAACAAATTTAGATTTGTTAGTTCTCTTCTTAGTACAACGTTGCCAATACTACTTAATGAATAGTTATACACAACAACACGATTATTTACATTATTATAATTAATAATTTCTTCGTATTAACACCAGGCATTGGCATCTTGTAAATAATCGTTGACTTTATAATATCCTTTACTCATCAGAGTCTTTTCTAATAATAATAATAATAATCATTTATTCTCAGGCCACACAAACCCATAGTACATAACACGAAAACATAATCAAACATAAACATCATCAATATTGAAATTATAATTGATACATAAAATATTTATACATAATTAAATACTATTAAAATCAATACATTATATTAAATTAAAATATTACCCACTACAATTATTATCGTCATTAGGTATTATTATTAAAATTGTCACAGCACTTATTCATTATAAATAATGAAAATAAAATAAAAGCTAAATTAAAAAAAAATCAAATCTAATAAAATAAAAAAAAATAACAGTACTAAATTAAAAATAGAAATTAATACATCAGATTTAAAATTTGTCAATAAATATCACGATTAGTTACAAACAATAATAATAGTGCCTATAAAATGACGTTTAAAACAACGTTTATTGCCTCTTAGTCCCCAGCCACAGGAACATGTCCGTTACAGCAGTTACGGATATAGAAGCAATACATCAGATTTAAAATTTGTCAATAAATATCACGATTAGTTACAAATAATAATAATAGTGCCTATAAAATGACGTTTAAAACAACGTTTATTGCCTCTTAGTCCCCAGCCACAGGAACATGTCCGTTACAGCAGTTACGGATATAGAAGCAATCGATTCTTCCCGCGATCATTCTCAAGACGGTGTTGGGGCTGGCCCAAACCCTGCGCACCAACGACGCGCGCCTCTTACGCATTGTCGCATGGAAACAATCAGTACGCGCCATCGCGAACATGCCTGAGGCGCTGCAGTAGCGGGGCAGCCCCAGCACCGCCCTGAAAGCGTTGTTAAACTGGACACGAAGGGCATTGTAAACTCTTTGCGTGTAGTCGGCCCACAGGGCACACGTGTACAGCGCGATGCAGTATGCACAAAATAGGGTAATTTTTACCCCTTCCGAACATCGCGCAAACCTGCGCGCCAGCATATTCGCCCTACGCGAGAAAGCCCTTCGTTCCCTTTCATATCTGATGAGTCTTTTTTACATGCGCTTTAAGCTTATCGAAAGGCAAGTCAGTTACACTTTGTGGGACTTTGTTGTAAAAAGTTATACATTTCCCCATAAATGAGCCACTAGTTTTTTGGAGAATGTACGTTGGAACGGCAAGTTTATTTTTATTTCTTGTGTTTAAATGGTGAAGTTGAAAATTGGTTTCAAATGTATTATAATTTTTATAGACATAAATCAAATTTTCATAAATGTACTGTTATTGTTATGTTAATTTCTCTAAATAAATCTCTAAGAGAGTCTCTTGCTCGTAAATTATAAATAGCGCGAACCGCTCTTTTTTGAAGTACAAGAATACTTTCTATACTAGCATCCGATCCCCACAGAAGTATTCCATATGACATGACACTATGAAAATAACTAAAGTAAATTAATCTTGCCGTTTCAACATCAGTAAGTTGTCTTATTTTTTTTACTGCATATGCTGCAGAACTAAGTCTGTCTGAATAGAAAGAAACAGCATGTTCTTATGGAGCATGCTGTTTTTTTGGAACAATCTCTTCTTTCAGAACAGGTTGCTTTTGGAATGGGCTATTATTATGGCACACACTATTCTTTTGTGACTGTATGTGGAAACTGTTATGTATGGCAACTCTTGTGTTATTGTAACAGGAAAAGGTTCTTTAAATTCTGTCTTTTGAAAAATTCTGTTCGTTTAGAACAGGTTGTTTTTTGGAACGGGCTGTTCTTTTGGCACAGTCTGTTCCTTTAGAGCTGGATGTGGAAACTGTAATGTGTGGAAACTGTTTTGTGATTATAACAGGAACAGGTTCTGTATTTTGCCTGTTCCACAGTACCCATAGTGGAAATAGTGTTACCTTGTAAGCGTGTATCATGTGCCGCACGTGGTTGTGAGTGATGAGGCGCGGCGACATGAGCAGCGCGTGGCCGAATGCGATGGCGCCCGTCACCATCATCGTAAACGTTCCCCACTGCGGCGTTGTCAGCACTAGAACCAACGACGTCGGACGAGGGAAATGCGCATGGTAAGTCCTGAAAGTCATGATGATTTTTAAATAAGTTATTCAGACCATCAAATAAACTAAACAGTTGTCACTATGGAACACTGATATCCGGAAAATCCCTGCACCTTGGCAAAATAAGGTGAGTAGACTTGCACTCTACTCTTAGAGGTCTTACCTAAGTTTGTCGTGTATGCCGTATGTAAAGCATTTAAATTGATCAACACATGACGATTTGTCCATTCTCTTATAAACTTATTCGACGCTTTTACGGTGAAGAGAAAAATCGCGAGAAAACCTACACACACCTGTGAAGAAAGAATTTCTTTACAAGTTGTGTGTGAAATCGACCAACCCGCACTTGGCCAACATGGTTAAAGGTCTAATCGCGCTTGTTTAGGGTAGACTCGAACCTCTCGATGGGAACGTGTATGAGCTGGTAAAAGAAAAAAAGAAAGAAAATATTTATTTGTTTGAACATGTGTTACAGGTTGTGGTCTTATACAACTTCTAGTATCAACATGTCTTACCGGAATAGGTGTACAAATTATATAAATTTATACGTAAACTTTGTGTCAAATATGTTAACTTTTCTGCTTTCGAATTTGCAAAACCTATTTTGTTAACAATAACACTCTTCACTGTAGTTTCTTTCAACAAAGTCATATTTAGTTTTTAACCGACTTCAAAAAAGGAGGAGGTTATCAATTTGGTTGTATTTTTTTTATGTTTGTTACCTCATAACTCCGTCATTTTTAAACCGATTTCCAAAATTCTTTTTGTATTTGATAGAGTATACTGCAAGAGTGGTCCCATGGTCACCCAAGTAAGGATCGAATGATGGGATCCCATAGAAAATCGAGGAAAACACTAATTTAATACCAGCTCACAGGTTTCTTTCACTAAAAAGTTAAAAATAAAAAAAAATTACAAAAAATAGAACCGACTTCAAAAACACTGAAAACTTAAAAATAATCTTCTTCTATATTGGTCGGTGACAAATTTTAACACTTTCTAGGAGATCATCGTTTAGCGCCGACTTCAATATAGAAGAAGATTATTTTTAAGTTTTCAGTGTTTTTGAAGTCGGTTCTATTTTTTGTAAAAAAAAAATTATAGAATAATATCAAATATAAAATAACTGTCGCCACAATTTGTTAGTTAGAATGTGTCGTCATTCAGGAATTTATTTACATTATAATAACACTTGTTGATCAATAAATTTTTTAACTTTGTTTGAATAAGTTGTAATTTAATTTTTAATTACCATTGGCAATTTGTTAAGAAGTCTAGGAGCCATACACAGAATACACTTCCCCATCAGTGCTGTATTATGATTTGGCAGACATAAACGGCTATTATCACGTCTTATTGCGTACTACAATATCTTCAATTCTCGTGAATAATTGAAGGATGGCTTTAACAAATAGCAATACAAACATTATATTGGTGGGAGTGTGAGAAGTCTATTTGGTAAAATATGGTCCACAGTTTTCCATTGTTTTGAGTCCAAACATAAATCTGATGCATCTTTTCTGCATTTTAAAAGCAGTCCTTTTGTTAGTGGAGTTTCCCTAGGAGAGAATTCCATATCTGAGAAGAGACACGACTAGGCCAAATATGCAGTTAATAGCGCATTAGTGCTCAATAATGGTGCTCACTTATATAGTGCAAAGGCAGAACTGCAGATTTTCTTACTTACTTATTCTATATGTGCTTTCCAGTCTAGTTTGCTATAAATTATAATACTCAGAAATTTTGCGCAGCCCACTGCAGAGATTATTGTTTTTCCATATTTTATTTCTAGATTTAGTACAGATTTATTTCTCTGAGAGAAGGTCATTAATTGAGTTTTACTTAAGTTGATTTTTAGGTTATTATAATTAAGTCATTCGTGAGCCATTCCATTACAGATGTCAGGGAAGAATTAATGTCATGTTCATATAGCAAAATGTCATTGTATGGTATTGTCATTGTGCTGTCATCAGCGAATAAGATCATAGGATAATGATGATAATACAAAATATAATTTATTGTTAATCTGTTCAATGTAATGTTTAATAATTTAATGTATTTTTTTGTAATAATTTTTTTTATGAATTGATAATTAATGATTATGTAATTAATTTATGAATATGACTATGTGATTAATGTATTATTATTATTTAAGTTTTTAAATTGTTACTTAACAATGTTGTGTCACCTACAAAGGTGTATGCATCAGACCAAAATCTGTAATTGCGTCTATTTCTTGTATTAATGCATGCACTGCTGGTGTCCTAATAAATAAATAAATAAATAAATAAATAATGAATATGAGAAACAGCAACGGTGCCATTATCCTTCCCTGGGAAACTCCATATTTTACTCATTATTTCTTAGGAAAATAATTCATTTCAATTTTATTTTTGAAGTCGATTAGTATGATAACAGTACTGTTCCCTATTGCTCAGGCAACTTTTCAACAATCTTAAAACATTCCTTTTATGCAATATACCTCCATTTTATTTAATAGAATGTTGTGATCAACATAGTCAAATGCTTAAGTCATATCACAAAAGAAAGATCAAACTGGATAATTTCTATCTACACTAGTTGTCACATTCTTTGAAAATTCGAAAATTGCTTGGTTATTGTTTTCATTTTGTCTAAATCCATATTATTCATTACATAGAATATTATTTTTGTCAAAATATTTATTTAGTTCCTTGTAGATATATTTTTCAAAAAAATTTGCCATTACCGATATTCAAGCGATTGGCATATAATTTGATAACGCTTCGCTGCTGTCTTTTTTAAAGATGGGCTTTATGATGGATATTTTAAGTTCGTCAGGAAAAACTGCTGAGCTTATCGCAAGATTAATAATATGACTTAAATGTTTACAAATGAGATCTCCCACCAGTATTATTACTTCTGTAGTTATATATTCATTGCTATTCCTTTTCGTATTTTTTTTTATTTTTAATGATGATCTAGGTAGACTTGAGGCTAAAAACATAGAATATTGTCTACTGTCATTATTATTTATATTTTATTTGGCGTTTCAACAATGAGTACACACTTACAAACTAAAAAAACAATCAATGAGAATTACAGTCTAAGTGCCTCATCACTTATAGAAAAGCACTGCATGTGCCGCAGATGTGTACATAATGCGAATTTAATATACGTGTTAGTTTAACATTGACTTTATACTATTAATAATTCTTCATGTTGTTTTGGTTTTGTTATCCGACTTTTTGATGCAATAATTGTTTTGGGCTAAACTGAATGTTTACAAACATTCAAAAATTAATTAATGCGTATTTTGTTACACCTTTATTTATTTTGGCTATAGTAATAGCAGTTAAATAGATAGCTAATCAGTGATAAGCCGCCGCAGCAGCGTGAACAGTGCGCATAGAAAAATGTGTTTGAAATGATCAAGTGTCCGTGACCCCGACCGTGCGTTGCCAGCCTGTGACGTAAGATGTAATTTTACCGATTTGAAGGCAGGCGTCTTCAAATCGGAACACAATAATGGACGCGGCAGCACTTATGTTTATTAATTTATTATAATAATATGTAGGATATAACAAATTAATAAATACAAGTATTAACTTACCACCGAGCGGCAGTTTAAGTCTGATGTGTGATGAAGCTGAGATGTGTTGCCACTGAATATGTTACCTCGACCATAATCGAGATGATTACAAAATGATGAATTTTTGTACCTGTGTAGATGAGTTGAGCCAATACCTGAGCACAGCCGATGATGATAAAATGTTTTAAGTTACGATTAATTTCCTTATACTCTCGTGCTCATACCTCTCGTTCCTGCTTTGAACGCTGCAAAATATACGTCTCGTTCCTGCTTTGAACGCTGCAAAATTAATAGAGTTCTTCTTAAGGGTACTCTTTTCTGTTTTCAAAGCTTACCACGGAACCGGTATCTGCGCCAGCGTGCCGCGGTTGGTGAACATGGCGGACTTGGGCAGCCCCGTGGAGCCGCTGGTGGGCAGCAGAAGGATCTCGTCGTCGGGGCCCATCTGCGGTAGCCTACAGTATTTTAAAAAATTAAATCAATTTAGAGCTTGATTTTGAAGCCACAAATTTTCTCAATTTTATCATTTTAGGTTGTGGAACTTCTTTCTCTGTATTGACAAAGGATTGAACAAAAATAGAGTTTTTCAGTAAATAAACTATGATTATTGTGACAATAGTTATTTGTTATACATGAGTGCAAAGTTGCTTTTTAACCGCGTGCCCAACTTTGATGACCGAGCAAGCGAAGGATTCAAAAATTAGAATCCTGAGCGTTAGCGAGGGAATCAAAAGAGCACAAGGTGAAAAATCTTTGCACTCGAGTGCAACACGTAACTTTTCATCCTCCCTCAGCGAGGAAATAACTAAATGCAAAATAAAACATTGACAATCACAAGATACTTTCATTTCAGTTTAGGTACCTACATATTTACTACAACATTAAAATAAACTTCTTCGTCACTGGAATCACTCATTTTCGTTTTTTTTTACTTGTTTTCAAGTTTCTTAGTTATAACAATACGACGTCAAAACAAAATGGCGCGCGCAAAGCGAATTAAAAACAAAAGTACACCAAGGAGGTTCAGATAGTCTGAGTGTTTAACAAATTTAAAAAAAGTTGTATGATAAATTCGGCACCATGGAGATGGAAGTAAATAGGTTTAATGATGTTTTGAAATCACATACCTAGTGCACGCGATGTTCTAAATTCAAATTTACTTTAACCTCAAGATATCGAATAGCAAAAATACTCTTTCCGAGATGGGGGGATGAAAATAAACATTTGTTTGTCATCCACAGCGCGTTTTAAAATGGCATATGTAACCGAAGAACAAGGTTGTGCTAAAGATGTACAAATATTTGTCATAGTTTACTCGGGTGTAACATCAGAAACAATCATTTAACATAGTTCACCAGTGAGTAAACTTGTGAAAAGAGCAACTTATTGTCTGAATGTCTGCCTTACGCGAAGGAATCGACGTCGTCGCTGTGTCCGGCGATGAAGCGGTCGAAGTCGTCGCCGTCCACGGCGATGACAGGCGGCGAGGCCGTCGCCAGCGCCTGCCGCAGCGTCTCCTTCAGCGCCGCGTCGCAGAACACCACCGCGGGCTCGGCCGCTCTCAGGTATTGGCTCAACTCATCTGCACAGGTGCAGAGATTCTTCATTTGTAATCATTTCGATTGTGGTCGAGGTAACATTCAGTGGTAATATCACACATCTAGGCTTCATAACACATCAGACTTAAATTGCCGCCCGTCGGTAAGTTAACACTTTTATTTATTAATTTGTTATATCCTACATATAATAAATTAATAAACACAAGTGCTGCGCTCGCATTGACGTGTTCCGATTTGAAGGCAGGCAGTAAAATTACATCTTATGTCACAGGCAGGCAAAGCTCCGTGTGCAGTTGCGGATAGGGGAACGCCCCCCAGATATGGGGGGTACCGGCTTGCCGGCGCGGACAAAAACTGGTAACCGCTTGTTTTGCGGTTTGGCGGGAGCGTTTCGCTCAGTGTGCGTTTGCACTTTTGTTGTCAACGGCCCTTCTCAGGGCCAGCGGCCGTTCATCGGCGTAGCATGGCAGATCTCCAAGATCTGCGGAGCGTCGAGTGCTTCCACACTCTTTTGCGCCAATTTTGGCGCTTGCCTTAATTGGCTGGCTCCGAAGGGGCTGGCATTTGTTTGTCAGCCCAGTGGCCGCCCTCGGGCGGCGTGGGTTGGCGGACTTTCAAAGTCCGCGGCGCGGCGGGCCTTCGGTCGCGGTTAAACGTGACCTTTGGGCACGACATTTTATGTCACCGCCGGGCAACCTGTGTCGTGGGTGGATGTCGTGGATCACGTCTCGCGATTCACTCATAGCGTAGGGGCTTTTGCCTTTACCGGCTGGAGCCAAGAGGATGCAACCTCGTTAAAAAACACTGAAAGGGGGTTTGTTAGGGTGTGCCTTTGCACCTTGCGCGGCAAATCTCCGCCTCCATTGGAGGTGGCAGGCCAGTATGTCTGCCCGCTAGCGGCCAACTTCACCAGAACGCCCGACCTGGTGTCGTATTAGGGTAGCTGGGGTATCGGGTTCTCTGCCCCAGTGGTCTTTTTAGTTCACCCGTACTCGTGGGATCAGTATAGCTAGTGTTAATAATTCTTTGGATGTTAGTGGGAGTTCTATTATTAATAAGGTAGGAAGAAGCCTACCCGGTGATGAGGGCGCGAAGCCCAAGGACGTAGGCGATAGGGCTGCAGATGCAGCCTCGCCAAGATGGGAGATTGAAATTGAATCGGACACAGACTCTGTCTGTTCAAACCAAACGGTTACATCCGTTTCCGGTAGAAAGAGGACTCGGTCCACCAAAAAGAAGGAGAAAGGCTCGAATGAGTCTGAGGGTGCCTCCAGCTCGGAGGAGACCCATGCGTCTAAAAAACCGGCGCGTCGAGGACGTGGTCGCCCCCCCACTACTGGCCAGTATGTTGGTCTGGCGGCGGCCAAACAAAAATATAACGCTGAACTCCAGAAACAAATGGAGTTGGAAGCCGAAAAGGAGTTTGCGGCGGAGTTGGCGCAGAGGCAAACGCGCTCTAGCTCTGCCATGTCTGTGGCCTCTGGCGATTCCTCCGGAATTGAGGCCGTAATCGGCAACGAGAGCAGGGAGCAAGGTGCTGCCGAAATTTACAAGTCGGTCGAACAGGAGCTCCAAACTATCCTGAAGGTGGCTCAAAAGTCGAGCAGACTAAAGGGCACCTATCAAAAGGCCCTTAAATGCTCGGCTGCAGCCATAAAGGAGCATACCGTGGAGCTCCTAAAGAAGTCGGTGAATGAAGAGGTCGTCAGGCTGGAGCGCCAGAATCAGTGTCTCCAGAAAAATATTGACGACCTACAGAAGCAGCTGGAAGAGCTGCGAGCCCAGATCAATGGGCAACCGAAGGCGAGCGCTGCGACAGAGTCGCAACCTGCAGGAATTGCAGGCATAGATGAGATCATCCGCGCAGTATCCACCGTGGTGGATGGGAAGGTCCGGGAGGCAATGGTGTCAGCCCGGAACATGATCGACGCTCGCGTCGAAGGGCTCAAGACAGCGGACCGGCCACGACCACCTCTGGCCGCGAACGCCAAGAAGCAGGCTTCAAAGCCGCAAGTTTCTGCGGCCAAAAAGGCTACACCGAAAGCCGCGTTAAAGGCCACGCCAAAGGCTGCGCCAAAGGCCGCGCCAAAGACCGTGCCAAAAGCTGCACCTACGGCTGCGCATACGACTGCGCCTACCACTGCGCCTACCACTGCGCCGAAGACCGCCCCAGCTCCTGTCGCTTCTTCCCAGAAGGGGAAGGGGAAAGGCAAAGGGAAGAAAACGGTCACCCCTGAGGCGCCGCTCGATCAGCGGCCGTCTGACACAACCGCGTCCACATCCAATGATCCGGAGTGGACGACGGTAGCCAAAAGGGGAAAGAAAAAGGCGGCCCCAAAAACAACGGCTTCTCAGCCTAAGCCCCAAGCCCAGCCAGTCCAAGGCAAAGGCAAAGCTAAAGCTAAGACCAAGAAGCCGAAATTGAGAGTGCCTCGTTCTGCCGCGGTCGTAATAACCGTCAGCCCCGAGGCTGAAAAACGTGGCATTTCTTATGCCAGTGTCTTGAGGAAGGCGCGCGCATCCATCCCACTCCCGGATCTCGGGATCGATGCGCCAATGAAGATAAAGACCACGGTCACCGGGGCCAAGGCTTTTGAAGTCTCTGGCGATGAGCGAGACGCCAAAGCCAATCGCCTGGCGTCTGAGCTGACGTCCCTGTTTGAGGCTGAGGCAGATATTCGAGTCCATATGCCCACAAAATGCGCGGAGTTCGTTGTGAGTGGACTTGATGACTCCGTGGAGAGGGAGGAGGTTGTGTCGGTGGTGGCCACGAAAGGCAACTGCCCGCACAACCTCATAAAGACGGGCGAGATTCGGTCCGGTCCGGGCGGGCTTGGATCCATCTGGGTCTCGGCGCCGATTACGGCGGTCAAAACCATCCTTGACGCCGGCCGTCTTTTGATTGGATGGAGTTCGGCGCGAGTTCGGGCAGTGGAGGCACGACCCATGAAATGCTTCCGCTGCCTGCAGCGGGGTCATACGCGGCCCCAGTGTTGCGGTGAAGACCGAGCAGCCCTATGCTTCCGCTGCGGAAAGCCCGGGCACAAGGTGGCCACCTGTTCCTCAGAGCCGCACTGTGTCGCCTGCGAGGCGGCAAAGAAGCCAGCGGGACATGTCCTTGGGGGCAAGAGCTGCAAAGCTCCAGACGCCCCCAAGAAGAAGAAGAAGGCGCCGGCGGCCAGGACCCAGACCGCCACGCAGGCTGCGGAGGAGCCGCAGCCCATGGACACATCTCCGACCGCTGATGGACCCACGCTCAGCTAAGTTCATTCAGACGAACTTGAACCACTCCTCTGGCGCTCAGGACCTCTTGATCCAAGCCATGAGAGAGTGGTCTGTTCATGTGGCTGTGGCTGCCGAGCCATATTACGTCCCGCCCGGTGCTGATTGGGCCGCGGATCTGGACTCTATGGTGGCTATCACCTTGTCGGGCGTTGAGCCGTCGCCGCCCCTATCGGTCATCCAGAGGGGCAACGGGTTCGTCGTCGTCTCATGGGGGAGCACCTATATCATAGGTGTTTATTTCTCCCCCAACAGACAGTTCGCCGAGTTCGAGCTCTTCCTCGGCGAGCTGGGTGCTGCGGTGCGACGACTCCCGTCTTCGTCTCATGTTTTGGTGCTAGGGGACTTCAATGCCAAATCCTCGGCTTGGGGTTCCCCCATCACCGACCAACGTGGCACTGCGGTAGAGGCATGGGCAGTCATGCTCGGCCTCGTCTGTGCCAACCAGGGCTCGGAATTTACCTGCGTGCGGCAGCAGGGAGGGTCAGTGGTGGACTTAACGTTTGCCACCCCTGCACTAGCCGCGCGCATCCGAGACTGGTGTGTCACAGACGCCGAGACATTGTCAGACCACGTCTTTATCAGGTTTGACATTGTCTCGGCAACCGCGATCGATAGGCCTGCACAAAATCAGATGGTCAGCCCCTTCCCGAAATGGGCGCTGACCAAACTTAGCAAGGATCTGCTGGAGGAGGCGGTCCTGGTTGAGGACTGGTGCACTCCCCCCAGCATCGGGGATGTCGAGGAGGAGGCTTCCTTATTCAGGACGTCGCTGCAGCGTATCAGTGATGCAGCTATGCCCCGGGTTCGTCGCTGTCCGCCGAAAAAGGCGGTCTATTGGTGGACGGAGGACGTCGCCCGACTTAGGGGGAATTGTAACTCCAGACGCAGGGAGCTGGCCAGGTATCGCTGCCGCACACGCAATGGACAGCGAGACGAGGGCGTCGAATCCCTGCTGCATGACCGTTACACGGAAGCGCGCAGGGAAATGAGGGCCGCCATTTTCAGGGCAAAGGCCGAGGCACGAGAGGAGTTGCTCGAGAGCCTTGACCGGGATCCGTGGGGCAGACCCTACCGCGCGGCGCGTTGTAAGCTGCGCGGCCAGGGTCCACCGGTTGTTGAAACTCTGCGGCCGGAACTGCTCGAGTCAATTGTAGAGGCTCTCTTTCCGGCGAGGCAGGAGCACACTCCTCCGCCGATGGCCCCACCCCGTGGGATGACGCCGGACGCTGCAGAACCGGAGGCACCGCCACCGCCTGTCACGGAGGCGGAATTCGATGCCGCAGCCCTCAAGCTGCGTGCAAAGAAGACAGCACCGGGTCCGGACGGAGTGCACGGTCGTGTCCTGGCCCTCTCTTTGGCGGAGCTCGCGCCACGTCTCAAGCGGCTTTTTGACGCGTGCTTGGCTGCTGGAAAGTTCCCCGCGGTCTGGAAGTTGGGTCGACTTGTCCTCCTCAGAAAGGAAGGCCGTCCAGCAGAGTCGCCGTCCGGCTACCGGCCAATTGTCCTCCTGGACGAGGCCGGTAAGCTTTTCGAGCGAGTGATCGCCGCTCGGATTACGGACCACCTGTCGTCGGTGGGTCCAGACCTCGCTGAGGTCCAGTACGGGTTCCGGGAGGGTCGTTCGACGATCGACGCGATCCTGCACGTCAAGGCCCTCTCGGAGGAGGCGGTGTCTCATGGTGGGGTTTTGCTGGCGGTGTCTCTCGACATCGCCAACGCGTTCAATTCCCTGCCATTTGAGTGCATCGCCGAGGCGCTCCAATATCATGGAGTGCCCCCGTACCTCAGGCGGACGGTGGCAGATTACCTGGCAAATCGGTCAGTGGTCTGTCAGACGAGCGACGGCGCTCTGCTGGAGCGACGTATGTCGTGCGGGGTTCCACAGGGGTCGGTTTTGGGGCCGCTCCTGTGGAACATAGGATATGATTGGGCGCTGAGAGGCGCATTGCTGCCGGGCGTCGGCGTCACATGTTACGCCGACGACACTCTTGTCACGGCGCGCGCCGGTACGTACGCTGAAGCGGCGCGCCTGGGCAAAGTTGGCACGATTCAGGTGGTCCACCGCATACAACGGCTGGGACTAAGGGTGGCTCTGAACAAAACAGAGGCCATCCTGTTCCACGGCCCGCGGAGAGGACCGCCTGCCGATGCTGCCATGGAGATAGAGGGCTGTCGAGTCCCCGTCGGCTCGTCATTAAAATATTTGGGGCTTGTGTTGGACCCAGGGTGGAAATTCACACCCCATTTCCGCCACATGAGCCCCAAACTCTTGAGGGCGTCTGCGTCGCTGAGTCGGCTGCTGCCGAATCTGGCCGGTCCGGGGGATCGATGTCGCCGCCTCTTTACGGGGGTCGTGCCCTCCATGGCCCTCTACGGGGCACCCGTATGGGCTGACGCTCTGACGGCCGCTAACAAGGCTCTTCTGCGAGCTCCGCAGCGAGCCATGGCCGTCAGAGTAATACGCGGGTACCGCACGGTCTCCTTCGAGGCGGCGTGCGTCTTAGCGGGCACTCCGCCCTGGGACCTAGATGCCACGGTCCTGGCGGAAGTGCATCGGCGGAGGGAGGCCTTCCGAGAGGCGGAGGGCTTCCGGCGCGTACCCCCGGCGGTGGTGGAGCGGTGGCGGAAGTCCGCGCAGCTCCACACCCTAGACAGGTGGCTCGACCGTCTAGAAGAGCCCACCGCCGGGGTCCGGACCATAGAGGCGGTCCGGCCCGTCTTGCGCCAATGGGTGGCACGGCAGCACGGGGTGCTGTCCTTCCGGCTCACGGAGGTACTGTCGGGGCACGGATGCTTCGGCAGGTACCTCCACCACATTGCCGGGAGGGAAAGCACCCCGAGGTGTCATGAATGTGGGGCGGACGAGGACACCGCGCAGCACACGCTGGAATCCTGCCCAGCGTGGGCAACTTAGCGCGCTGTCCTCGTCGCCAGTGTCGGCGGAGAGCTCTCGCTGCCGGCCTTTGTTAAGGCTATGGTCGGCAGCGAAGCAGCGAAGGAGGCCGCCGAGCGGGTCCGCGAGGATGATCCCGACGCGGACCCGTCCCGCCGATGGCGGCTGGGAAGGAGGAGGCGAAACTACGCCCTCCACCAGCCGCCAGATGGGTCGCGGGCGACGGAGTCGGGCTCCCGTCGCTCGCAACAAGGACCCTAAAGCTGAGGGGGTGTCTGTAGTGTTCCGCAGGTACTCCCTACCCTAGAGAGGGGCCCGGCATGGCCGGGCAGCATCGCCCTTGGCACGCACAGCGCCTGCGAAGAGTTCCCTGTGCGTGTCGAGAATGGCGAAGGACGGAACGCCCCGGTGCTTTTTAGTGGGTATGCCCAGTAGGGGCGAGTCCCACATAACCGCAGGCGGGCCCCACCCTGCCTGCGGTAGATATAAAATCTTTTTACACAAGGATCAAAAAAAAAAAAAAAAAAGGCAGGCAAAGCACGGTCGGGGTCGCGGACGCTTGATCACTTCAAAAACATTTTTCTACGCGCACTGTTCAATAAAGGTGTAACAAAATACGCATTAATGAATTTTTTAATGTTTGTAAATAGTCTGCTTTTGCATTGCGCTAGTTGCCGACGTGCTTATTCTTATGAAAATTTGTGCAAGTGATTTTGGCCCTAAGGTTGATCACGCGTCCTTGTCCGCGATAGTACATCGACGTCCATGTGGACGTTGTAGATTTGCTAAATTGGTTGTTTATTATAGGTCGTATAACAGGAACCACGCGTACTACAGGCGACTGCTGCCACTTACCATCAGATGAAGAGCGCGTTCGTTTGCGAACTTAGTTGTATAAAATACTCTCAAGTGGTTTTATGAAACCGCGATGCGAGTGAAACTTTTTCGGATCGTGGGCATTTAACCGAACATTTATTGAGGCCGTATTGGCCTCGGCCACTTCGCCGAGCGCTTTTCACTTTCTTTGTGAAATTAAAGATATCATGTTTTTGTGCAATGCGACATGCGATAGATGGGCGTAAAAATTTGAGGCGATGTAAAAAAAGTTTCACTTTAAAAAATAATTGTACGTGCTCGTATAATAAAAGAAATACTAGTGAGGAGGACGTCTGACATGCGGTGGAGGCGGGGTCGACCATGACGAGCGGCACGCCGGCCAGCAGCGCGGCGAGGTACGCGGCCACGGCGCGCGGGTGGCTCCTCACCGCGGCCAGCGCGCGTGTGGCGCCCACACTGCCACTGCCGGCGTCACGGCCCCCCTCACCCCCGGCCGCCCCATCCACCCCGCCGCCGCCGCCGCAGCTATGTCGCAGCGCGCGCGCTGCCCGCAGCGCCAGCGCCAGCATCGCCGCCTTGCTGAACCGCTCACCCGTCGCGCCGTTTATCTGTCGCACGAGACGCAACCGCTGACTAGGTACCTACTCAAAGTAGTGAGAACTGCGAGGGTTTTATTTATTATTGCGTACATTAACGTGCAAAGATTTTAATTATATTAATAGACTAGATGTGCCCGCGAACTACGCTTCGCTATTAAAATGCTTAACGCGGTGTATAGTTTTCTTCTCCATTTTATTTCATAAAGTGTTAGAACGTGGTTCAACATTGCCCAATCGAAAATACCTAGGCGGCATCCGCAACGTCTGCATCAGCACCGACGTGACGCACGACCCAGTTAAGAAATCTGCAAGATTTTGCAGTTAGGCGCGATACATGGACTGTACATAAAGTTTCAACTTTATTCTCCCTTTTTTCAGCGGCCATTTCGAATTTAGGGGGATTTTCTAAAGTTCATACTACTCTACTTTTGAAGGCCTTTCATGTGATACCCTAGGTTTGGAAACGAATTTTTATCCACCTTTTTTGTGCGGCGGTCGTGTTGAATTTATGTCAGTGTTGCTAGGTTCATAGTGCTCTACTCATCAAGGCCTTTCATTTGATACCCATATTGCTGAATTTGGAGCCCTAAGCAGTACCCAGGACTTACTACCCAGGTAGCACTGGTACTTTACGATCCATCAACACTCACCTCGACTACCCTGGCTCTCTTTGCCGAACCGTAGATGAATCGTTTTATAGAGTGATTTAGTAGTGAACTTACGGAAATTCTCCGAAAGCCTCGATCTTTTTAGCAAAAATTAGCAATTATCACATCTTTTATAAAAGGTTTAGAAAAATTACTCGTAGAAAGTAAAGTATTGCGCCAGCCGCATAATTCCTGCCCGACAGCATCGAACTCACGATTTGACAATTAAAACCGAAGGTGAGGTGGGGTTTTTGGTAACTTTGAGTGGTAGAATGTTTTCAAGCTATCAGCAGTGAAGACTGACCATAAACAGTGAATCGGGCGCCTGCCGCATGCAGTGCAGCAGCAGCGCCGCCACGCTGACGGCGGCCGTGGCTGCTCCTGTGTCTGTGTCTGTGGCTGTGGCTGTGGCTGTGGCTGTGGCTGTGGCTGTGGCCGAGGCTGCGGTCGCCGCGGACAGAATGTCGTCCAGGTAGCGCTGCGCCGCCGTCGGCTCGCCGCGCACCACCGCCCACGACATCTTCACGATCCGCTGATAACATAACGCACCACAATGTCGCGATTTGCTTAACTCACTTATAACATTGAATTAATCTAAATGAAATGAAATTTATTCATACGAAAAGCTCACTCGCTCACTCCGCTGGCTCGGCGACCCAAAGTGGATCTTGGCCTCCGATACGAGATGACGCCATTTCACCCGATCTTGCACAATGTTTCGCCAATCACTGGCTTGCAGCTCCCTGAGATCGGATTCCACGGCGTCGCTCCGGCGGTACCTAGGGCGTCCGATGGGACGACGGCCGGTCGGCCGACCCAGGTGTGCCCTTTTCGCAGCACGATCTTCATCCATTCTTTCCAAATGACCAAGCCAGCGGAGTCTATGCGCTTTTGTCTCTCCTATAACATTTGGGCAGGCCATCAGATCTTCCAGTTCGGCATTCTTAAGGACTCTCGAGCTGCCATCCGGTCTTTGGCGTGGCCAAAATTTTGCGCTCCGCAACCAGGAGCTTGTTTTCTTCCTTAAGGATCAGCGTCCAGGCTTCGCATCCGTACATTAATATAGGCCGTATGACCGTTTTGTATATGCAGATTTTGGTGTTCCTGCTTAGAAGTCTGGACGCTAGCACCTTATGCAGAGCAGCACTGCAGCGCAGAGAGTTTTGGACGCGGATGTCGATTTCCTCTTCCCGGGTGTTGTTGTCTATGATGGTGCAGCCAAGATATTTAAATTTTGCAACCCTTTTATAAGTAATATCTCCAACATGTAGGTGATCTCGCGAAATTCGTTGTAGCGCTTCATGTGGAGATATTCTGTCTTCTCGTGGTTTATTCTTAAGCCGACCGTTAGAGCATCTGTTTCAAGAGTTTTGGCCGCCTCTTTGACCTCACAACTAGTTCGCCCAAGTAAAGCCAAGTCATCTGCGTATCCTATTATCTTATGCTCCCCATTCAGTTGCAATCCATAGTCCAGAAAAGCTTACCTATACATTAATTAAACAATCCCCCATACAAGGCTGTGCCTGTCCTATGAGGGAAATACACGATTTGCAAATGACATTTCTAGCGGCTAGTAGGCTTACATGAAGTGAAAAATTATTAAGATACCACATTTTAAATCCAATCCATTACAAATTAGGCATTGCAAAGTAATACAAAATTGATTTTATTGTGTGTGTGTATTTATGTGTGTGTACATATGTGTGTGTGTGTGTGTGTGTGTGTGTGGGTGTGTAGATGCGCGTGTGTATGTGTGTCTCAGCCAAGCATCTCGTTTCCCGATAGCAAAGTAACGGGTGAACGGTTTTAGACGTTTGGCTTACGATTCGCTTGCATTTTTTTTGGGGCAGACATTGATCCAACTGTGAACTCCGTGCAGACGAAATGGATTTCAGCAACTTATAGATCATCATAGAAATGGTAATAGTCGATAGACCAAACGGGACTTGGCATCCGGTAATATTTGGAATTTTTCGTCAAAATGAATATGTTGTTACCTTATCTTCAACGTAATCATATATGGGCCTGCCACACACTCGACGAGTGGTATGAGAAGTAGCGAGGAAAGGAGGCAGAGACGTAGTGTGGCAACATTACTCGTCATGCCGGAACGTCATGCTCCTCGTCATGCCCACCGCTCCCTATTTTGTCGGTTTTTCGACGCAAGTCAGAGGACCGGCAATATGAACGCAAGTGTCTGGAAAAGTAATCTCTCGAACACAGTTCGCATTGAGCGCGAAAAATTAAATGACGGATTATGCAACAGATTTTTAAACCTTCATGTCATTACTCGTACAGTTTGTACTTCATCTCTCTATTGCGATTAATATATTATGTCATCCAACCATCTCCGTTGGCGTGGATGACGACGACGATTTATATGTCTTTGTATGGCACTGCACGATCAGTTATTCCAATTTTAGACGTTTATTGTAAAGCAAAGGCAAATAACCAAGTGCGGAGCGTCTCGATAAATTGCGCGAGCAAAGCAGTGTGTGGGCGGAGAGGGCAACATCGCGGCAGTGCGAGGAGCAAAGTAATGAGCAGCGCGAGGATCATAGTGTGGCGGGCCAAATAGGTCGATATAATAGTATCTAAGCTTTTCCAAAAGTAATATGATATATGTCCTTTATTTATTTATTTACGATGAAGGAAAACATCGTGAGGCAACCTGCATACATCTGCGTAGAAATTCAATGATGTATGTGAAGTTGATCAATCCGCACTGGGCACTCCTGGGAACCCCTCGGTGGGGGACGTATATGAGCTGTGATGATGATTTATTTATTTAATCTTTTTTGCACAATTAAAATACAATGTACAAATGGCGGACTTAATGCCATATGGTATTATCTGCCAGTCAACCATTGAGTTCAACAGAGTCTACATGGCGGTGCAATCTTATTAATTAATTTATCCCATGTTTAAATATAAGTACTATAACATACTCGTATATACATTACACTAATTTAAATAAATAGATAAAAATAACATAGGTACTATAGATATACTTTAACTAATTAATATAAATAAAAAAAATGCATGATGAAGAGCCTTTGTCTTAATATTTACGATTTAAAAGTTCTGTGCGAACAGATTTTTTAAAACTAAATAAACTTCCAGACTGTTGAATGTTCAGAGGTAGTTTGTTCCACAGTCTTATTGCGGTGACCCTTTTTTTCGGTGGGAAATGCATTACGCATACCCCGCGCTTGGGAAGGCGCGGGGTTATGTCGGACTCTCCGCGGCCCCTGGGGGCAGAGTGCCAGCCAGGAACCGCGGCCTATCGACTAAAACCCACCGATACCCTCACACACGCCTTGGCGCGAGCACGTCCATCATCGCCGTGTCCTCCTCATCAGAAGAGGACACGCCGAGGAATGCCGCGTCGCTGCCAGACAAGGTCATGGGAACTCGAATGAGCACATCCACAACCTCGTCGGCGTCTGCTTGCCTATGGCGAGCCCGTCTCACCCCCCTAAAAGGGCGAGGCCGGTGGTCCCCGGGGCATCCAGGGGATCAGCGACTGGCGGCAACCGATGCAACGCAGGCCCGGGCTTCCCAACCCAGGGCCCCGCTGGTTGACGTCAGGAGGAAGAAGGCAGGCGTAATTCCGCCTCCTCCGCCCCGTCCTTCTACGGCTATTGCGGTGACCATGAAAGAACTAGACAGAAACTTAAAGCTATGGAGAGGCATCCGGAGGTGAAGGTTTCCCTTGGATCGAAGCTTATTAATATAAGGCCTGTCGACACCACTATATATGAAGTAAGATTTTAGGTAAGAAGGCGCATTGGGTCCTTTGAGAATATTGAATAAAGTACAGAGAATACGTAATTCCCTGCGCTTCCGGATGGGTAGCCACTTAAGCTGAGAACGGTAGGGAGATACATGGTCGTATTTACGTAACCCGAAAATAAAACGTATGCAATTATTTATCAGACGGCCGAGTCTATCGAGAGAAGCTTGAGTTAAATTTGTGCAACACACATCAGCGTAATCAATATGCGGAAGTACTAGGGACTGATCTAAAAGAACCTTGGTAGCCGATGGCAGAAAGAATTTAAAACGGTACAGACTGCGCAAAATTGATGTCACTCGTCTGCTAACCACAACAAGATGATTATTCCAGCTAAGTTTGTTATTATCTATATATAGACCCAAATTCTTTACGACAGTGGACAGTGGAATAACTTTATTATTATATTTAATGGCATCATTCCGATAGTTATTTAGACCTTGCAGCTGATACGAGCTACCCACTACAATAGCCTGACACTTATCAGGGTTAACTGCAATTCCAAACTTACTGGCCCATTCGAACACATGATCGAGATCGCGATTCAGGCAATGGATAGTTTGGTTGAAGTTCGGTATTTCCGCATGTCTATAAATCTGAAGATCGTCAGCATAAAGGTGGTAAGAGCTTTGAATATTGTGAATGATGAAGTTAATGAATAACGAAAAGAGAAGAGGATAAAGAATTTCGCCTTGTGGAACGCCAGCGCTGAGTTCGCACCAATCAGAAAGCTCGTCTCCAATGCGTACAGCTTGCTGACGACAACGAAGATATGAAGTAAACCATTCCAATGCTGAAGACGAGATTCGCAAATGACGACGAAGAAAGACCAACAGAAAATCGTGGTCCACAGCATTAAATGCATTAGAGAAGTCAATGAGTACTAAAATTGATACTTGTGATTTTTCCATGCCCTCCCTAATGTCATCTGCTACTTTCAATAATGCAGTTGTTGTACTGTAACCAGCACGAAAACCGGACTGAAAAGGGCTGAGGAGATTATTACTGGTACCGAATGATGAGAGTTGTTTATCGACAACAGCTTCGATGATTTTTGATAAAAAGGGTAATATTGAGATAGGACGAAAATGTTTCAGTAGATTGGGGTTTGGGATTTTCGGAAGAGGGATGATAGTGGCTTTACGCCAGATTGGTGGAAACTCCCCAGAATCTAGAGAGAAATTAATGATATGAGTAAGTATGGGGGGGGGGGGTAATATCATCGATAATGAGAGATAGCATAGTACGGGCAATTTTATCACAGCCTACGGCTTTGGATCTTAAAGTAACAAAAACTTTATGGATCTCGTCCCCATTCATAAAATTCCTTTGTCTGCATTGTTTTGTATTTTTACTTGTTTTATTTTGCATCGATGTCTCTGTTGTATGTTTCGATCTTATGTATTTCTTATGATTATTATATGTGTTCGTATGATTTTCTATTAATTGTTTACTTACAAGCTTTCACCCCACTAAGGCCCGGCCAGAATACCAGCGCTGCATCAGACTAGTCTGTTGCAGCTGATGCTGAGGTTGGGTTTTTATTGGCCATTATATTGTGTATCTGTATTTTTCTTGTAGAGTTTCTTTATTTCGTTCAAAAGTAGAAAGTGTTCCAAAAAGTTGTGTTAATATTTATAGAGTTGGTTCAGACTATTATACTACTTTTCTGAGGAACTAAAAATATGGTACTCGGGAGTAATAAAAACGACATGTGTTGACTATATAACGAATGTATTGCAACTCAACTGAACAGACACATATCAAACCTTTATAATATTTTTCTTAACAAATAGTTTGCGGGACCTACATTACACCTCCCCATTTAATTTTATACATACATTAACAGTGTATTTATACAGTCATTTATATAGTCATTATTTTCCTGAGCAACAGTTCCTTTTACCCATTTTTCTTTACCCCTATATTCACGCGCCCACACAGATTCGCCGTCTTGAACCTCACGCACAATTCCACCTGCCGCTTCAGTTTGTCGAAGCTGCGCCCTCGCCACTCTGTCTCGCACAGTATACTCTAGTCTTAGAATATCCAACCTACTATATACGCAAGGAGCGCCGCTGCAGTAACAAAGCTGGCGTTTTCCCCAGTTGTGCTGTGTATACGAGTAGTATTACGGTAAGCCAATAAAAACGTTTGTAATGCGCTATCCACATCAACTCGGCCCCTGAGAGCCTTTTTAATTGCCCGTTTGCATATTTCTACAGCATTTTCAGCTGCACCATTTGACGACGGATGGTAAGTAGGAGAAAAAAAATTGACGTATTGTATTGTATAGCACCATTGTATAGCAAAAAACTTTTAAATTCTCTACTAGTAAACGGAGGACCCTGGTCGGACACCAGTTCCTCGGGTAACCCAAATCTTGCGAACGTAGCTCTAAGAACTTTTATGACATTCGCAGCATTAGTACGATTCATTTCGCAAATTTCTAACCATTTCGACGACGAATCAATTAAAATTAAAAATGTTTTGCCCTCTATAGGTCCTTAAAAAATCTATATGGAGTCTCGCCCAAGGGCGAGACACATAGAGATACAGGCTTCACAGTTGTTCGAGGTGGTGCATCTGCCTCTGCCATACATGCTTCACAACTCCTACAAAATTGTTCTACATCGTTGTCTATGTTGGGCCACCAAACGTAACTTCAAGCTAGCCCCTTTGTCGTGACTATAATAATAATAATGTCCTCCTAACCGATATTCGGTCACGGCAGCCAATCTCCACAGAGATTAGCCATCTGCGCAGAAGATATTATAGTGCACAAGTGACTGCGCAAACGCGCAAGTGCACTCTCTGTTCCTTCACTCGCCTAGTCCGATGGGACGGTTAGCCGACACGACCGGGGCGAGATCAGGCGCGGGACCACAGAACACATATACCCAAGGGAAGAATGACAACTACATAGAAAAACACGTTGGACAAATTTTGACTGTACTGCCATCTTACTGTGGCCCCACGCACTATCTACGCGGTAAAATTCAAAAGCAGTGTAATATTAATTTTTTATTGTAATCGTAATTTATGGAAACTAGATAATATGCAATGATTTTAATTATAAATCATTGCATGTTATTTTCTAGTTTCCATAAATCACGTCAGAATTCGCAGAATAGTAAAGGTAAAAATTAAATAAAAATATGATAGTTTTATTTATGTTTTATTGTGTTCATCTTCTTTTTTATTGCTAGTTTTGAAGCAGATTCTACATATTCTCGGTTGTTTAATGTACAATACCTTTTAATAGTTATGTGAAAAACACTATTTATAATAATTTTTACATTTATTGAGACATATTTCTCACACTGTTTCTAAAAGGTGAAATTTATATCCTCACAGAGGTTTTTTAATAACAATGTTTTTAAATCCAATATTGATGATGACATTAAAGAGAAATTATCGCATAGAGTAGCACAATCTTCAACACATTTAATTAAATTTCTTGATGCATAAATTAATTTCTTCTTAATGTCGACATACTCTTTACATTCTATGAATGAATGTACATTTTCTGTCAACTTTAATATCTTCTCAAACACACCACAAGTCACATTCAGTTTTTTTTTTATAATAAACCCACATAATAAGCACAAGCTTGCATTTCAGCTGAGTCAGTCATGCTTGCTTCAAAAGTGTGGTCCACTGAAGCTAGCATATTGATCACAATATCAGGGGCTTCTAGGGGTTTTACTTGTTGGCTTGTGTGTGGTGTAGAAAACATGTCCTTGAAATTATTTATTATTGTATAATAAATGTCTGTTTCACAGTTTCCTGACTCTATGTGGGTTAGAAATTATAGATGTTTTCAATCCACCTATAAAATTGTGAGGCAGTAGGATTGCAATCCAGGCAATTTGCACAATTTGCCTGGATTGAGCCAAATAAATTTTTCACTGCATCCTGCTATACCCGACGGGTTGACAGATATTTAATCCTGTTTTTCTTTAAGATTTTTAAATATTTGCAAAATACCTCTTAAAGTCCAGACCCACCCATCTTACTCAAAAAAATTTTCATTAGTTCAAAATGTTTGAAATGCGAGTTCATGGTTATGTTTGTTGAGTGTGGTTTGCCTCTCCTCATAAACTAGGAATTCAGGCAATATTTTCCTAGGAGCCATCCGACAGTCCAACACTACAACTCAATCGACTTATTTCTTCTAGCTGTTTTCCTTATTTTGCATTGTTATTCACCCTCACAATGACAAATCTTACATTCCAACATCTCTGGATGAAATATTTTTATAAATAATACTTTCAGTTAAAATCAGCTACTGTTTGTTAATTTTTTATGAACTTTGTAGGAAATGTTTAAGTATGTCAAGTTATTAAACTTAACTAGAAAAAATTAATGAGGCCTGCCCCATAGCATGATCAACAAAACACACTATGATCAAACAGTTTAGTGCTTTATCATTCATATTGATTTATTGTTTTATCATAATTATTGTTTCAGTGTTCATGCTATGGGGGCTGGGGTGGGAATCGAACTTACGGCTTTTCTTAATCAGAACTCTGCTCTGAGCTATAAATTTTAGTTTAGACATTTTTCGGTATTCATATCAAATCTTTATAAATTTTCAGGTTTAGATTAATTGATATAACAATATAAATTATTACGTAGGTAAGTTTACCTTGGGATATTTTTGCAAACATGCCTGCAGCCACCGAATGACTCAAAACCTGAGCTGCCTGAACTGACTAACTTTCATCTTTTCTTTGCAATTAGGGTTAAGGTGATCCTTCCTCAGTGATGAAGCAAACACGAAATTTGGATTTACATTATCTCAGTCATAAAAGTCTTGAATGTGACTCCACTTGGCATGCCTGTAAAGAAATAGAACTATTTTTAGAAACCAAGGATTTTTTTCTTATATTATTTATTTATTTAACAATTTTTGTACACATAAAACTAGACAGCACAAACAACACATAAGACACAATGTACAAAGGATCTGCTTATTTCATAAATGAAATTTCTTCCAGTAGACCCGCAATTTTCTATTAATTGATATCTTCTAGACAAGTTATATTGTTTAAATAATATCTAACTGGCTTATTCATATCTAACTGGAGTTCCAAATTTTTAATTTATAGTACAGTAAGGAGTAGAGTATGGATGCATTGGTGGTGCTGTGGGCTCGGCACTGTCCTTCTTATCGGGAGGTCCGTAGTTCGATCCTGCCGTGTACCAATGTGTCTTTCGTTTTTCGAATTTTATATGTACATTTGTCGATGCTCCTATGGTGAAGGAAAACATCATGAGGCAACCTGCATTCATCTATAAAGAAATTGAAAGGTGTATATGAAGTCAACCAATCCGCACGAGGCCGGCATGGCTGACTTAGGCCTTACTACCCTAACCCTTGGGTAGCCTCGAGCCCCTCAGTGGGGACATATATTATGAGCTGTGATGATGATGATGATTGTAAGGAGTTGTAGTTTATGGTACAGCTTGCATAGCAATTGAAATTGATAATACAGACTTTATCCATAGTGCTCAGACTCGGACATTTGGATGAAGTGCAAGCACTATCGATAAAGTATGCTGTCTCAATTTGAAATGTAAAAAATTTGGCATTATCAATCAATAAATGAACCACAGTCACACCACTGAACTGTCTAAATAATCATTATTAATCTTAGACAAAAAAAAACTAATGGACTCGCTGTGTCTTAGCTATGGTACGAATAAACTTGCGTCCAGTCCGCCATTACTAAGCACCCGTGTTGTTGTTGTAGAATCTGTCAGTGAGCGTTGTTTGTGAGTGAATTGAAAAAAACAGTGATGTGACATTTCTTATTCATGTATCGATAATTATCTCATATATATCTAATACTATATTTATTCTTGAAGTTATTAACTATACTTATTTAAGTAGTCATTTGGTGTTTTCAACAGACTTCAAAAAAGGAGGTTATTAAAATACCAATCTGTGGGTACAGAGCACACACATCCTATTTATACAACACAATGATACTTAGGTATACGTCTATTTGTTTGTAGATTACCTACAGTAGAAGAAAGGCGAAATTCTTGGCTTGAAGCTATTGGTGTTGAAAATATTCATACAGCAAGGAAACATATTTTTGTTTGCTCTCTTCATTTTGAAGAATCTTGTTTTAACCGAACAATGAATGTAATGAAACTACGTGAAGATTCTTTGCCATCACGTAGGTTACTGGTGAGTTCTTAATATTAATTTTGTCGTAAATAACAACCAGCATTTCTTTATTGTTTTACTTATTTCCACCGAGGTTGGTCTCTGGTGATATACTAATAAAATTCCTTTTCTATCATGTTATAGCCACCAGCCAGACAGAAGTCCAATTTCCAGAAAGATCGTTTGGCGAATCCAACTGGACTAGATAGCGCTTGGGAAGCTACACAACATATTCTCGACCCATTCTACCGCAGTGTCTCAAGACTCTTGAGACACTGCGGTAGAATGACTCAAGACGATAATCGATTCGTGCATGTTGCCAGTGATGTTCGGAAGCGTTCGGAACTAAGACGTGGCCGCTTACAATGTAGCTCTTAAGAAGGCTAGAGGGTACTCAAAGGGCAATAGAGAGGGCTATGGTTGGAGTTTTTCTATGTGATCGAATTAGAAATGACGAGATCCTTAGAATAACTAAAGTAACCGAAATACCCCAAGGAATTACGAATCTCAAGTGGCAGTGGGCAGGGCACATAGCTCGCACGACTGACGACAGCTGGGGCGGAAAGGTATTCGAGTGGCGCCTACTTACCTGGAAACGCAGCTTCGGTAAGTTCCCTACAAAGTGTAACGAAGATCTGTGGGAAGCCGCTGGATACGGAAAGCGCAAGACCGATTGGTTTGGAGATTTTTAGGGGAGGTCTAATGATTTTGGAAAAAAAAAACAACAATTCTTTACAATTTTGTTTCTCAAATGTTGAATTTGCCTGGTTTATTTGTCTCTTATAATCACCGACTGCACTTTCTTTAATATTGAATAGAGAAGTCAATATGAATAGTATTTCCATAAAAGACATGGCCCGTTTCTGCCCCAGACCGTTACACAGATGAGACATATCCGAAAATTCCTTATATGATTAATAAATATTTTTGAGATATAATAAACAACTGTAAAAGCCCCGGAAGAAAAGTAAACAAAAAATAATAACCAGTTTTTTGGGACATTCGTCCATCTTCTTTCCGTCTTTAGGGACGGCGTTCCGATACTCACGAGGTATCGATATCTACTCTATCGATCGATACTACTCATTGAAGTTTTAAAAACCAATAACATGATTTATTAAAGCATTATTCGGTAGAAAATGTAAATATTTAGTAAAGTTTTAACAGCCTTACTAATAAAGATTGTATAGCGGATGAGTGTGTCACACTATTGCAGTTTGACATAAGCATGAAATGGACAAAACACTATGCAACACTGTGCAACCAAACAAGCGTTAAACAACATTAATTAGTAATTAGGGGTTAGTTGTTTTTACGAAATGTTTTGTTATTCGATACCTAGCGCATATCGCCAGACTGTTCCGGTCTAAAGATACAGAGATATGAGATAAGTAGGTACCCGGTTGGCCGAGCAGTAGGCTTAACATAGGCCAACAGTCCAACCCACGAAGCAAAAACAACGTGGTCCAACCTTGACAGCGTGACTGAAAAACAACCCTTTTATCACGTAAGCTCATAAATCACAAGCCGAAATCAAAATATTCTTGTCCCTATTATCGCACTTGTTTATAGTAGTTTATGTGCAAATAAGATTTCTTATAGATATCGCACACAGACAGGCCATATCAATCCGTAATAATTCTACAAATTCTCACACGCAGTGTTGCGGCACATTGATGCGCGGCCCAACTTTTATGAATATTCTTATTCAGTAAGTACTGAATAATAATATTCATTGGTAGGTTGATTTGGATTCGGTTTTTTTTCAATATTAGATTTGTATATCCTAAAGAGTTCTTAAAGAGAGCAGTTTCTGCACCTCTACTATAACTTATTCTGTAGTATTGATAGACTAGCTGTGCCCGTGACTTCGTTCGCGTGGAGGTCAGAAAATAATGTTATATCTTAAATAACCTTTTGGACTATTCAACACAAAAAGAAAGAAAGAAGAATTTGTAATTTGACTCAGTACCTAGTTCCTGAGATTAGCGCGTTCAACTAAACAAACAAACTCATCAACTTTATACTATTAGTAGGTATAGATTGATTTGATTGATATCGCAACAAAAAGATCGATGTAACTTCCAGGTATCGAACGTAACGAGTACCGTGGAACAGCTTCATGCGGATGCGGCAGTGCGGCTCGTTGTCTGTCACGTGACTCGCTATGTTTTGCTTGTGGTTTTAGTTTTGTTCGACTGCTTTCTTTCTTCATAATTCTGATTCCAGCTTGAGTTTTAAGATTTGGAACTTAAGCATATTTCAATGTGCTAATTGTGGAATATGCGTACAACGCATCCAAAGATATGAAGTTTTTAACCTCCCACAACAAAATGTGGAGTGGCTAGCAATCCAAGTGAGTACTTACCAACTTAGTTACATTTATCGAGACACAGTAAATCCTCTAAAATCACAAAATATCTAAAGGAAGCGATACCAACACCATTGGTCCTCCAGTAACTTGGTTTAGCATTGGGTGATCTAGTCTAGTGCCTCTTTAGGCAGACAAGTGCTATTATTTTACAACTACTGTATTAAATAAGGAATAATTAGGTACCAATTAGCGTCGCCCCTTTGGCCATACTGTCAATGCAAGTCAGTGTACAGATCATTATACTTCTTACATAAAATATAATCAAAGGTTTCATTACTAGGTACAGTCAGCGTCAAAATGATCTAAGCATTCAAACCTACCAAAAGTATCTAAGGATTTGGCAAAAATCACTCTTAGCACAAATACTTTAAGGTGTACTATCTTTTGTTGTCATTTGTTCTCAAACAACAAATGGAAAAGCATCTCTACGTTTTGAGATAAGGTTGATTTTTGTCAAATCTCTAGATACTTTTGAAAGGTTTGAACGCTTAGATCATTTTGACGCTGACTGTACATACAAAGAGGGTTTTGTTATACTTAAAAACCAAATATACTTATAAAAAAATATATTTTCAGGAGCTCTCTGACAATTAACTACGCAGAGCATGCTACATATAGTGCTGTCTCCAGCTTATAGAAATATGCCCAGAAGATTCGACCATGCTCATATTTGTGCAGGCTGGGGACGGTCTGTCGTCAGAGATTAGGAGCCACAACACAATCTAAATAAAAACGACTCATCATTACTTTCCATGGACTAGACCAACACAGGTATGTATTATACAATGCTTAAAAATATGATGTTTTCCTTTTACTGGTTGTTTAGTTCAACTTTTCATTTATTTATGAACTTCTTCTCTTGTTAATGGCAATGTGTTATCTTGTGACAAGAATTCTGCCAGCGCTGTATTTATGAACTTTTTACATTTACTCATACATCATCATCATTGACATATGCGTCAATGGTCTACTAAAAACATGTTTGATACTGTATTTAGTGTACCTGAATATTACCATAAAATATATTTTATGTTGATATTATAACTATGGTTTTGTTTTTGATTATCATAATGATGATAGTGTATTTGTTAAGTGTAGAGATCTATTAATTAACTTAAACATTATTTTATACCAGGGCACTATCCGCATTTTATGGTTCTTATATATGTTTATTTTGTTTCAGAATCAACAGAATGTCTATGAAATATTATGCCATAATTGTTAGATTAAAGCAAATCGAAGACATGAAGAAGATATTCGAAGGGGTATTTCTGGACAAGATAACAACAATATCCCAGCAGCACCTATTGTTGTTGAAAATGCTTCAACTGCTTTCTGTTGTCTGTGGGTAGTGCCACAGATAATTTTGCTGTTCCTAACCAAATTCCTAAACCATCAGTCAATATGCCATTATATAGACGAGCTACAAATACATCACACCATTCCATCTTCAAAATTGTAATCAGTCTCCTTGGTTTTTAAGCGAGTAACTTTATCTTTTGAGTTTACTACAATTATACTAATTAGAGAACATAATTTTTATGTTCCTCGTGGTTAATGATTATGCAGGCAATCTTTGTTTGTAAATGATTGGCATGAGTGAAGAAATGCCTTACCACACTGTCATTTTTGGAAAGGCTTTGATACAGTCGAGATATGTTCAGAACTGGGGCCGTACCATGATCTCTTATAGCAAGGTTAAAACAATAATGAAACAGAGACACCGCTCTTGCTGCGTATAGCGTCTTCCCGCTCTCAGTGCGGTTTTAATATTGTTTTGAGTTATCATGGTTAGGGGCCTGGAGTCTCCTGCAGGTGTTGCAGAAGCTGTAGAAAGCAACATGCTATATTTGAGCATACATGAAGTGTAGACATGTTAGCCGTAGCATATATTTTCATTATGTGCTTGTCGAAACCAGGTCCACTGCACACAATTATCATGATTGTATATTATTATGATATTATTGATTTTGTTTTGTGGGCAACCATACAGAAGGTTGTTGCTGTCATGTTATGGTGTTAGTATGGAACCTGGGCTGGGCGAAACATCAAGAAAATATCACTCCCCCAGCGTCATTTCTCAACAATATTTTAGTCACAATAAACATATGAAAAAAAATCTATTGTTTCATTTTTCACAACTTTTAGCTATATGACTGTTCAAAAATCCATATTTTAACGTTTCTATTAAGTTAGTACTTGTCATTCACTATAGCAGAAGTCTGATGAATAGAACCTTATTCCTCATTACTAACGATTCATTATGATTATATCCTAGTTTTGGTAATGATTCTTCATAGAAACAGATCAAAAGTGTAAGCACAAACTATATAGAGATACTACGTATAGTGTAAGTAGAATGTGGCCTATCTTGGGACTAATTAATTCTATAAAAAAATCTCACTAGCAACAGGGATAGGTAGGTATTATTAAGGAGCTTGGTGGGTACTAAGTTAATCTAACTTAGACCGGAGATTACAAAGTTGTCAAATCACAATATATTTTGATAACTGACAGTGTTGAGATTACAAAGTTGTCAAATCACATAGGTACATATTTTGATAACTGACACTGTTTATATCGACAGTAAGTTCCCAAAAAAGTTAGTCCGTGCAACTCACGCTTTTTGGGTTTTTGAGGTTATGCCAATAATTGCTTTATAACTTTTAAACCGCTGCTTTATATGTAAAATGGCACATATATTTTGAAATGACATATTTTTAGCTTTCATTTGACACATAAATGATCGCTGTAACGTGTTGGGGCACAGCCCCATACTAAAACGGGCCATGTCCTTTGCCCTTACAATCAAGAAAATGAAATAACAAACAAGAAAAATTTGTTTGTAACAGTGTTGTTTTATTTAATACCATGGACTTGATAGCCTTAAAGCATCCAAGGACCCCTTGATTGAATTTGCTACAAGCCCCTAGCTGGCATAATCCGGCACTGTATTCGATAGACATCGATATCGATCAAATTCAAGTCTACGTATAGTAGCGTCCCTAGTTCTTTCCGCCATCTTAGAGCACCACCAAGTTTAGGTATGCACGTTTTTTTTGTAGGTATTTCACGTCTATTGGTTTCCTTTGTCTAAGTTATTAATATGCAACAAGAGCACTCTACAGGCGGCATATAACTATCACAAGTCTTAGGATGGAGTCCACTCTCAGGACTCAGCATCCACACATTGAATGCATAAAATGCTAGAAATATTTATTTTAACACAGATATAAACAGGTAGGATATATACAAAAGCTATTTTTATTCACCTTGTCAAAACCAATCATATCTGGAACAGCATGTTTGGATAATCTCTTCTCTTCAACATTAATAAAGTCAATAGTATATATAATCTTATAATCCTTTGCTCAGCATATAATTTACGTTGGAAGTCCACAGATGACCAACTGTCATTTGGAAAACAATACTTGGCCCACATTTCACATCTGAAAAAGAAAATATTATGAGCGAAAGTTCATTTATCATTATGATATTTAATCTACGGAATTTAGAGACTATTATAATTTTATTTTCTTGCAGTAACGCTAATAGAACTCAAAGAATCTTTTTTATTGTGAACATAACCGCTACCGCTTTAACAGGGGTCTTTTCTGTCTTTTTTTTTTATTGTAGCATTTAGTCGTTAGAGAGGATAACAACCATTACTGCTAGTGTCAAGTGCCAGGATAGACAGTTTCATAAAATAATTTCGCGAATAGTTAAGAGAAGTTTTCAACGTCGTTGTTTGACAACTGCGATGAAGGCTTGTTGAATAACAAAAAAAGGACGTGGCAATGTCAGAAGTATTTAAACTGTCAATTTCAACACTTACCGTCGAATATTTGTTGTTCCTGGAAAGCGATATAGTATAATGTTTGCAATTGCATCATCTTGTGGTGAGATTCCACACTTGAGACATTTTCTCTTCAGGTTATCAGGCATGTTCCCTGACAAACTATTGTTCAAATTGACACGTTTTAGAGTCACCGTCTCAGGAAAAGCAATTAAATCTAAGTAACAACACGAAAAAGAACTCAAGTTTAACACAAAAATCAAAACAAGTCACTGTCTCCAAACGAGTCTATTTCTCACGTAAAAACACAAAAAGACACTATCAAGAAAAGTCGTTATCTCAAATGCAAGCACACTTCAATATTATTGCGTAAATTCGCAATGGAGAAACAAAAGGAAAATAATTAATGCGCCAGAAATATAAATTCGGCCATATTTTTTGTGAATGTATGTTGCCAGTTCTAACATTGACTTTACATCCATTATCCATTTAATAAATAATCTTCAAACTCGTCTTTCTGGATAATTTTAAACAAAATATACTTTAAAATATTAACTTTAGTTAAATAACGCAAATTTATGTTTTAAAAGATGTTTATCATCAGAAAATATGGTTAACATCTATGAATCTTTTGTTATTATTTACTACCATTTTAGGATTTTTAGAAACATGATTTTTGAGGTAACACTCGATGTATCCCTAGTAGGTATGTCTCATTGCGCCAATAGAAAAGTCGACCGCCCCTGCGCGGGACCCACTGTTTAACGTGCCTTCCGAAGCACGGAGGAGCTTGAGATGTTTCTTATATTGTCACCCATCCTAGGACTGATCACAGCGAACGTTGCTTAACCTTAGCAAAAGTTCGCTGAGCGCACTCGCCAATGCGCCACCAAGCTCCTCAATGTCGTGACTATACCCGAGTGTCCGCTATGTAACTGTAACAAGATACGGTCTCACAGCGAGTTCCGTATAATCATCCGGCAACCCCACATCACACACCCTCCCTCTATTTAAATTGCATGTATCCTTATAAAATAGGGTTGAAATCTCTCATCTGGACTACCGGAGGGCCAACCACTCTACTAAGAATTGGAACCGCGATTGTCGCTTTTTCATACACCCTAGTCAAAGGTAAAAAAAATTAAACAAAATTCAAATAGGTTATATCTTTATTGCATTCTGATTTGGCCGGGACAAACCATCTGCACAGTTTCTACTCGATGATACGTATTCAATATCATAATCGTAGCCGGACAGCAATATAGCCCACCTATGCAGCCGTGACACTGCCATCACCGGTATGCCGACCTTTTTTTTTTTTTTTCTCGGTGGGAAATGCGTAACCGCACTGTACCCGCCGTTGGCTAGACGGCGAGCGGGCGAGCGTGTCGTGTGTGGGGCTCTCCCGGCAGAGTGCCAGGCCTACCCACTCAAACCCCCCGGTGTTCTTCCTGCCCTCTTGGGCGCGTTAGGTATAAGGTCCACACTGCGACTCCACTACCCACGCGCTCGGGCAAGCCCGACCCACCGGTCGGGCTATCGCCGAGGGGGGATTGCCCGAGAACACCAGGGCAATCCCCAGACGGAGGGCCTTACGGCGGCGTGCACGGGGCCAACCGTGCACGCAGGCCTCCACGGCAGGGTCACTAGACGGGCATCGCCCGATATGCCGACCTTACTTCCAAAAATTAAAAGTAAAAAAACTTTTTTTAAAAAAAACAAGCTTTTATTTAAATGCCCTAAAAGGAATAAAATAAATTTTTCGTTTGAAACTTTTACTATCAACTTATAACGTTATTACACAATATATCTGATAAGAAGGCTTGTCGCGAGATTTAAGGACCTACTCGTAAGTATTTAGTTTACTTGTTTATCTAGGTGCTCAGGTAAAACTCGCGACAAGCTTTTTTATCAGATATATTGTGTAATAACATTATAAGTTGATAGTAAAAGTTTCAAACGAAAAATTTATTTTATTCTTTGTAGGGCATTTAAATAAAAGCTTGTTTTTTTAAAAAAGTTTTTTACTTTTAATTTATTTTTTACTTTTTAGTCTGTCTTCAGACTTTTGTTATTCGGCAGGATACACCACGAGCAGGTAAGGTTGGCGTGGTTACTAAAAGATGTTGATTTAGAACCCTTATATCCCAATGCAACCTGATCTAAAATACAGATTTCAAGTCCGTATTGTTAACTATTGAGGAGTTCTTTCGTTGGGAGCCGATCCTGGGTGCACCATCGAGTCATGCTGAACATAATAATGTATTGTCACGTGAATCAAACGCATATACAAAATTTCAAGTCAATAGAATATCAGGAAGTTGTTTAAAATTGGTTAGCAAGATTTGAAAAATTGAGTTACTTACATACATATGGCAAGGTAAATAAAAGCTTGTAAAAATATACGTCAAAGGCTTATGATCTGTTCGTAACACAAATTTACGGCCATATAGGTATTAGTGAAAATTAACGTATACCGAAAACTATTGCGAGAGCCTCCCGATCAATCTGCGAATAGGTTAAATCGGCATAGCGATATTATTTAGTTATTTTGAAAATTACGCGCATTACCTGACTGTAATATATTATTGAATGTTTCTTGATTACGTTGTATAGCTAGTTTCATTACTGACATTTCCGATTGAGGAAGGGTACATGATCTTGATCCACTTACACAGTGAGTAGACTACGTGAGCATTACGACGTTTAGACTGCATTTTTAGTTTTTTACTTCGTTTGTGTCCATGTTCAACCAATGTGTTTTTCGTTTCACGATTTTTAATATGTACATTTATCTGACGCTCCTACGGTGAAGGAAAACATCGCGAGGAAACCTGCATACACCTGCTAAGTAATTCAAAGGTGTATACATGTGAAGTCAACCAATCCGCACTCGGCCAGCAAGCTCTAATCGCCCTAACATAACTTGTTAGGGTAGGCTCGTGCCCCTAGGTGAAGACGTATATGAGCTGTGATGATGATGATGATGAAAAACAACTAAAAACAATTACCTAGATTATAGAAGCTATACCCATACCCTTAAAAAAAAGATTGATAATTTAACGAATAATTAAGTGGCCTCGTGCGTAGCGATGGCAAAAGACCGGACGGAATGACTTTGATTCCTTGGAAGATGGGTCGGCCCTTAGTCTGGGATGCAACGTGTGTTGACACTCTGGCACCGTCACATCTTCCCAGGACACAAAACAAGGCTGGAGCGGCGGCTGAATCTGCCGAGGACCTCAAAAGACGCAAATATAACACCTTAGATAGCGGGTACATATTTGAGCCTTTTGGGGTCGAGACCTTGGGCCCGTGGGGACCAGGTGCTAAAATAGTTTTCAAAGAACTTTCAAAACGGCTGGTCGATTCATCCCGTGACCAAAATGCTGGCCTTTATTTTGCTCAAAGAATTAGTGTAGCAATTCAACGTGGCAATGGGGCCAGCGTTTTGGGTACGATGCCTACTGGCAACGATTTTTTGGTTTAAATATTTATGTTTAGTTTTATTATTAATTAGTTTTAGTTAGTTATTATCAATTTTAA
The DNA here is from genome assembly GCA_963935595.1 of Schoenobius gigantellus. Taxonomy (NCBI): domain Eukaryota; kingdom Metazoa; phylum Arthropoda; class Insecta; order Lepidoptera; family Crambidae; genus Schoenobius; species Schoenobius gigantellus. Next base: position 329,202 of record OZ012561.1, on the reverse strand, counting down.
TCAATGTTATAAATTACACTATTCACATAAGGCATAATTAAGGCATATTAAAATACGAATAATTGAGATTGATATTTAATTTATGCAAGAAATACCCACGCCTTAATAATATCAAATGACCTTTATAACTAGTCTTTGTAACAGCAATATTTATCTAACGCTTTGATTTTCGAAGTCACATTCACTACGCAACGACACACTAAAAAACTGCACTTACTGTTGTGGCTCAAAAAGAAAAACAGTTCCACCGGCAACAGTTACTTTAAAATTCAATTTCACTCGCGGGTTTTGCAGTCAGTTTTCACGTTGATCGTTCTTATCCCACTTCTGAATTAAAGAGAAAAGGGGCCTAGAGGGATGTATAAGCCTCTTCGCAATACTTTATTACACCACACACAGTACTTATTTTAAATAAATTCCCAAATACAATCGAGCTTCGAATGCGATACAAATACCGTCTGCTTTCGACACGTGCAACGTGCGACTGACTGTTCGTTCGTTCGTTCGTGAACGGAACAACTACTTGACCTTTCGAAACATATCAAATTGAATATAGTCTCATGCTAGAACGGGTACAGAATAAATTTATAAGATACTTATACATGAGACAATACGGAGTATACCCTTTCTACCCATTGATGTACCCTAACTTATTCATTTTGGGAATGGTAGGGTACAATGAGCTGCAGGTGCGTAGAAATCTAGCTTTAGCATTATATATATTTAAATTGATCCGTGGTAAGTTACACAATCCGGTAATATTGGGGGAGGTAAATTTTTGGGTTATTGCCCGTGGTTCACCTGCTTAGTCCACCTATGTGTACCACGGGGAAAAAAAACTTCCCTTGGTTCACCCAGTTGTACCACAGGAAGAAATTTTTTCCCGTGGTCCACTTAGGTGGACCATCGGAAGTCAATTTTTCCCGTGGTCCACCACTCGTATTTATCTCAATTATTTTCAATAAAGAGGTTGTTGCTCTTGCTCGCATCAATTTATATTTTTCTTTATTTTCAACGTGACTTCAAATTAAAAACAAATTTTTTAGAAGGATGTCAATGATTGTCATTGTAAGTTTCATCGTATTGTACAATTATTATCATATCTATTTAATATACATACCTACTAGTAAAGGCAATTTGTAATAATCTGCAAACACCATGTCTGCCTCCGAAGAGCTCGATTTCATTCGGAGAAAAGGAGGCATAGTCCTATTGTTTGCCGGGCGTCAAAATTATAAAGTAAAAAATTATAAATCTGTTAATTTCGACAATCATTCGGAGTTGTGGAGATGCTCCTCTTACAAAAAAACGAAATGTACAGGAAATATTGTACGGAACATAACTGTCGAAATAAATCTCAAATAGTCGACGACCTATTGAGCCCAAATAAAAAAAAACATTTACTTACGTTTTTAACTTTAATCAATAATACACTGAATAGACTTCTAAAAAGACTATTGATGCCACAAAACAACACATTTCACTAAGCACTTAACGTAAGCAACAAGATATTATTACATTTTTTAAATACAATATAATGGCTTTGGCGGCAAAGTTTTAGCTATGAAAATAATATACAACGGAGTACCGTTGGTGGATCATTATGGAACAAATTGTAGAAACATTCTTTATTTTTAAATATGCCGTGTAATTTTTCCAAATGTAAGCATTTAGTTCGGCATGTATTTAAATCGATATCTGTATATTCCCTTTATTCGAACAAAATATATCAAAGTTCCACCAAAAATACTGAATTGCACACTAAATTAAATCAGATTTAGTATACTGTTTAATAGTATTTGCAGAACTTTTTTAAGGAAAACCATCACCTAATTTACTTTTAGGAACATCGTTTATTAGAAATAAAACACAATTTGGGGTTGCGTTAGTATAGCGCATCCTAATATAAGCTCACTACCACTAGTCACAAAAACTAACCTCAAAATTTGCAGTTTCCACAAGCAATAAGTATGCTTAAAGTCGAGAATACACAAAGTCGTTTCTGGCGCTTCGCTGGCCGCTGCCGCGGCACGCTCGCTTCGCTCGCTCGGCTCGCGCGCTTGGTTCATATTCAAACCTACGCTCGTCGCTTCGCTCCTCGCTACCTATTTTTGACCCGCCTACAGTTTCTACATACGCTTTGACGTTTCTAAACAGTATACTAAATCTGATTTAATTTAGTGTGCAATTCAGTATTTTTGGTATGCATTCAGTTAATTAGTGGAGTTACCTAGTGTGCTGAAAAATTATACAGATGTGCATTTAAAAATATCCCATTTAGATCGTGTTCTTGCTTTACTCTGCTTTTATTCGTTTTTATCGATAATTAATAATGGCCGTCAAAAGATTTTAGCATTAATAGTATTTTATCAACAAAAAATAAAGTGAAGTGTTATTGTTTATTTTAGCTTGCAGTATTATGTAGGTAAATATTTATTAATTTTAGTAAAGAAATTATGTATTTAGATTTTCCAAAAACATTATTTACACAGGTAGAATGTTTATTTGTCTCTAGTGGATGTACGCTACTGCTGTATGGGCGTAGAACCTTTGCCTTCCTAAGCTAGCATCTATGCTAAAATTTAATACGAATTTTATGTTCCAAATTTAAAACACTTTAATCCCTTGGGAGTTTCATACAACATTATATCCCCGGGGATATAATGTCTTGCTTTACGTTCAAGTCAAGGGGGTTATAATTGAACAAAAAAAACATTGTCGAGCAGGTGGTATGAAAAATTATTTTGGGGGGTCTTAGTCGAGCTTTCTTGAGCCCCCTACACATTCAGTTTCCTTAAATTCAGGCGACTCGTTTCTAAATCCGACCGATTATTTATACCAACTTTGATTATATCTTAGTTTTAAGAGGAAACACCAATGTCGAGAGAATTCAAAAATAGGTATTTGTATATATATGTATTGCTGTCGCGCTGTATGTCCGAACTTAGCGCCATAGGGACAACTGCAGCTCGGACCGAAAATACCTATGAAAAGTACACAAAATATGAATTCATAGTCCCTTGTTTTCTTCGCAAAAAATTGACCAATTTAATTACTTTTTGCGTTAAAAATTTAAGCAAGACTTTTTCTGTGTTCCTATATTTTGCTTTTTCATATTGTTCAATTTGTTTGCTGGACGTTTGAATACAAAAGAAAATTAGGGCCATTTTGCAGATTTTTGAAGGTTTAAAATCTCCTTTATTAATTAACTTAATAAAAAAAGGAAAACATAGAAACATCCTTATAGTGGCGATTAATTTTATTGGAAAAAAATAGAGCAACTAGTGCCATTATCCAGGAAGGAAACAGGGGACTACGTTTGTATGGGAAAACGGCCTGTACGATTGCCTCTTAACACACAGCAGTCATTTGATGAAATGTTATAATGCCAATCCTCAATTTTCTTTCGTACTTTATAATTAAATGCTTATGGACATACTGGTGAACCAAGGGAAGTTTTTTTTCCCCGTGGTACACATAGGTGGACTACGCAGGTGAACCACGGGCAATAACCCAAATTTTTGTGTCCCCGATAGATACGTAGAACGTCGCCGTCGCCCGCAATTGTTTGCCGTGCCGCACGGCAGGACAGCGCGCCCTTAATAAAGTTAATGACAGGATTGATCTTTTCCATTGTTCTCTGGGTGAATTCACGAAGGTTGCTCCTTTTATTTTAAGTTATGGTAATTAAGTTGCTTCTCTATTGTATTGGGTATACCTGTAAAAATAGTTATAAGCTTTGTAAAATAAATAAATAAATATTTATTTATAAAATAATGTCTTGTTCTGATATTAATTTTGTTATTTAATTTGATTATTTTGCTTTATTTTGTTATATGATTTGCTCCATAGTAAAACTGATTTATTTGACCTTTTTATATCACCGCTGTCGAGGTCATTATCAGTACCTACATTGATAATGGTCGCTATTGAGAAAGGTCACGAGCACTATGTTGTCTAATTCGTCATCTTTATCAATTTTAACCGACTTCAAAAAGGGGAGGTTCTCAATTCGGTTGGTATTTTTTATGTATGTACAACGATTACGCCGAGATTTCTGAACCGATTTACGTTATTCTTTTTTGTTCGATGCGGAATTGTTGCCATTTGGTCCCATAAAAATTTAATTTAGTTTTTATTTTAGTTATTTTGGTGTTTGGCTTAAAGATTGCAATAAAAAATTATCACCGCTCATACACGTCCCCACCGAGGGGCACGAGCCTACCCTAACTAGTTATGTTAGGGCCTCTTCACTAAGGGCAATTAGGCCTTAGTGAAACCACGCTGGCCCAGTGCGGATTGGTTGACTTCACATACACCTTTAAATTACTTCGCAGGTGAATGCAGGTTTCCTCACGATGTTTTCCTTCACCGTAGGAGCGTCAAAAATGTACATATGAAATTCATGAAACGAAAAACACGACAAACCCATGGCAGGATCGATCGCGGGCCCACAGTCCAGTGCCGAGGCCACAGCGCCACCGACGCTCATTAAAAAAATATTTTCCAAAAAATAAAACTGACTTCAAAAACACTCAAAAGTCATAAATAATATAAGAATACATTCAACATCACAGGTTTATATTGAAGTCGGTGTCAAGCAATGATCACAGTCTTAAAAAAATATAAGAACAAATAATGTAGTTGGTTAAAACTTGGCACCGACTTCAGTATAAAACTTTGATGTTGTATGTATTTTTATATTTATGACCCTTTAGTATTTTTGAAGTCGGTTTTATTTTTTGTAAAAAAAAATTATACATATATATTGACGTCCACTGCTGGGCTGAATGCTCTAAGACTGCTGGGCACATATCTGCTCTTAAAAAGACAGGCGTAGTAAACGTTATCCGCATACAGTGGCATACACCTAGTATAATTTTAAGCTATAACTCAGGAATGTATCCTTCATCTGCTATCTGGCATTCAACAGAAATCAGGTAATGGGTTTTTAAGCATTATGATAGTTTATACTATTTATACTATTATTAGTTCATACTATTATGGTTTCATTGTACAACTGCAATGCCACATCTAGTCATAATTAAACTAAATCCTTACATATTATAAAACAAAGTCCCCCGCCGCGTCTGTCCGTCTGTTAAACTCAAAAACTATTGCACCGATTTTTAAGCGGTTTTCACCAGTCGATAGCGTGATTCTCGAGGAAGGTTTATGTACATAATTTGCTAAGTTTTTGTTTTTTTTTTATGGAGGGCCCGGCAAATGACCTCCTCCCGCCTGATGTTAAGCGGTGAAAGAGGCCCAAATGAGTTGACAGATAGAGGAGGGACGACATCCACTATCCTACCTGCCCGCCCCTTGGCGGCCCAATAGATACATTTTCACACCTCTTTTGAAGGAACCTGTTGACAACAGGCCGATATCTGTACTAAATAGAATATAAAAATATCACTTTTGAAAATATTGACAAGTTTGTAAACAGCTCTGTTTTTCCAGCTAACTTGATGTATTTCTTGTCAGATTTTGTCTGTTGACGTATTTCATTTCTATCAGAACCCATGTTGTAGGATGGAGGAAAGACGTGCGCAGGTAGAGAATTCCAAGTCTAGGATGAACGACAGAAGAATTTTGGAATTTCTTGGTACGGTGTGAAAAGGAGGATACAGTGTAAGGATGACTTGGAAGGCCCTTACGCGTGTTTCTGTTAAGGAATGGAGAGGGAGGGATAAGGTTAACGAGCTCCTTAGAGCATTCCCCATGAAACATTCCGTAAAAGGGCACTAAGAGAGGCGATGTCACGACGAAGTTTTAGAGGCTCGATGGTGTTAGTTGCCTCTACATCGCCAATTATTCGAATAGCGCGACGCTGCAACCTGTCCAGAGCATCGAGGAGGTACTGAGCGGAGCCGTCCCAAAGGTGCGAGCAATATTCCACACAAGACCTAACCTGAGTTTTATACAACAGGCATAGTTGGCCCGGCGCAAAATACCTACGCACCTTGTTCAGGACACCGAGTTTCCGTGAGGCAGCAGTTATAACGGATACGATGTAGTCTCTGGGGTTCAGATCGCAGCGAATGTTCATTCAGAGCAAGGTGATGTTGCTCTGCGTGTGCCCTGAAGAGAAGGAAGGGGGAGGAAAGGTGACCTTTTTTTATTTATTGCTAACGGTGGCAGACGAGCCAGTGGCCCACCTGATGTTAAGTGGTAACCACCGCTCATGGACATCTGCAATGTCAAGGGCAAAGTTCTGTCACTGCCTACCTGGAGAGAAATGCTCTTCTTAAGCCTCGTTTGAAGAAGGACATATCGTAGCGCTCAGGAAACACCGCAGCTGGGAGTTCGTTCCAGAACCTACACGTACGTGGAAGGAATGAACGCTGAAACCGTACTGTACTAGACGAGATTGGTTCCAGGTAATATGGATGAACTCTACTGCGATGGCGGGTGGATCGATGATAAAAATGTGAAGAGGGCACCATTGCAAACAGTTCCTCAGAGCACTCTCCGTTAAAGAGCCGATAGAGCACGCAGAGAGAACCAAAGTCTCTCCTTTGCTCCAGAGTCTCCATTGAGGCCGTGATATTGGGATCACCAACGATGCGGAATGCACGCCTTTGCAGGGAGTCAAGAGGGTCGAGCTGATATTTGGGAGCTCCCGCCCAGAGGTGCGAACAGTACTCCATATGCGGCCGAATTTGTGCTTTATAGAGCATTAGCCGCTGGCTTGGAGTGAAGTACCGCTTGGCTCTGTTCAGGACGCCCAGCTTTTTGCTCGCCAATTTGGCTTTGTCCTCCAAATGACTCCCAAACTGCACTTAGCAGAAATTTCCACACCGAGGATCCCAATACCATCGGACATACGAAGAGTAACCCCCTGGAACTGAGGCACTACGATAAATGGGTCCTTCTTCGCAGTGAATGCGCACACTTGTGTCTTCGTGGGGTTGAACTTAACCAAGTTCTTTGCACCCCATTCGGAGACTCGCCCTAGAGAGTCTTCGACTTCAGACACAAGTTGTAACCGCCTTTCTAGCAACGAACTCTGAGGGACATTCTGGTGGTCGGTTTACCGCGCATCACCCGTACTGTCATCTACATAGCAATGCATGTTCTCAATGGACAACATGTCATTAATATGCAGAATGAACAGGGTTGGGGAGAGCACCGAACCTTGTGGAACACCAGCGTTTATGGGCATGGTTTCGGAGCAGCAGCCGTCGACGACGACCTTAATGCTCCTACCATCCAGGAAGCTGGCTATCTATTTGCAGAGTCCCTTGGGGATTCTATATGATGGTAACTTCGTGAGAAGAGCTCTATGCCAGAATCTATCAAACGCCTTAGCGATATTGAGTCCAACGGCGAGAGCCTCACCTTTGCCCTCCAAGGTTTCCGCCTAACGATGGGTCAGATAATTTATCTGTGTCTTCCACGCACTTAGAAACCCACGTATTGGTAAGTGTTGAACAAGTTTTGTTTTGAGTAGCGTCGTAATTGCTAAGATTAATTTGAATCATTCAGTTCGTTGTAACCGTTTCCATTTTGAAATTTTGATCTTGTTCTTTTAGTTAATATTTGCATATTGTGTCACTAATTGTTATCAATTTTCTTTGTGTTAGCTAGCCCTTAACAAAGCTTTTAATTGTTTTTTTTTGTAATTATTATTTTTGGTTGTAACTCCGATCTGATTGTGACAAACACTCAACACGGCATATTACTTGGGTACTTCTTCTACCTAATTCACCTTCCCGTCGTGATCACAATCAGAGGAGGCAACGAGGATGCGTTATAACGAAAGCAATATGACCTAATTACAGGGTCCGAGGTTACTGGTGCATTACCGTGACTGTTGGAGCGTAAGACATTGACGGATAGGCAAATACCTATTGGTGCCTGCCGATCTTCGCAGCTGGAAGCTGGAACCTCATTCTTCACCTCCTCCACCTTCTGACTACCGGACATCACTTCGGAGGATTAATCAGGAGAGTACCTACCTACTACTGGCCAAAGGAACGCGACGTCACGATTTTTTTTTGAATACCGGGCTTAACGGACCACGCCCAAATAAATCTGTTTACACCAAGGCAGTTTATTATTTTTAATTGAAACCCTTGGGACGTAACACAGTACCAAAAAAACCGAAGATCTTTGGGGTATTTCGACCCACTTAATCAAATCTATAATAAAAAAAAAAACTTGCTCCGCAACTAGCGTTCATTTTCAACAAATGTATTGATTGATGAAGGTATCTTTCCTGATCTCATGAAATATAGCAAGTTAATACCTTTATTTAAATCTGGAAATAAAAATGATCCTGCAAATTATAGACCAATTTCGATTCTACCAGCACTTAGCAAAACATTTGAAAAAATTATTTTTAATCAGCTGTCAGATTATTTCACAATCAATAAAATCCTACATATGAACCAATTTGGCTTTACTAAGGGTCATTGCACTACAGAGGCTGGAGTTGCACTTCTCAAAGACATTTTTGCCGCCTGGGAGTGTAAACAGGATGTGATCGGTATATTTTGTGACCTGTCAAAGGCTTTTGACTGCGTTGATCATCAGACTCTTCTAAATAAGCTCAAGCATTATGGTGTGTCTGAAGAGGCAATTAAGCTTATTGAGTCTTATTTATCCAATAGGGTCCAAAAAGTTGTAATTAACAGAACTGAGTCTTCTGGTGCACCTATCATTATGGGCGTGCCTCAAGGATCAATACTGGGACCTCTGCTCTTCTTAATTTATATTAATGACCTCCCACACTTTACCAATAATCTGTGCGATACAGTACTATTTGCAGATGACACTTCTTTAATATTTAAGATTGACAGAGGAAACGGAAATACTGACGTTGTAAATAGTACTCTTTCTAAAGTATTGCATTGTTTCACTGTGAATAATTTATCATTAAACTCGAGTAAAACTAAATGTATTAAGTTTTCATTGCCAAATGTTAGGAAAGTGGATAATATTGTGGAAATTAATAATCATACTGTTGAATTCGTCGATTTTACTAAATTTTTGGGTATAACACTAGATTCGAATTTGCAGTGGGATCCACACATTGCGTCCTTAGCAAACAGACACAGTTCTGCGGCATATGCTTAAAAAAAATGAGACAACTTACTGATGTTGAAACGGCAAGACTGATTTACTTTAGTTATTTTCACAGTGTCATGTCATATGGGCTATTACTGTGGGGATCAGCCGCTAGTATAGAAAGTATTTTTGTACTTAAAAAAAGAGCCGTGCGGGCTATTTATAATTTACGAACAAGGGATTCTCTACGTGATTTATTTAAAGAAATTAATATATTGACTTTAGCAGGACAGTATATTTATGAAAATTTGATTTACGTTTATAAAAATTATAACACAGAGTTCCACAGAGTGTTACTGACTTACCTTTTCATAAGTTTAAAGCGCATGTAAAAAAGACTCTAATGGGTAAAGGATATTATAAAGTCAATGATTATCTGAATGATGTCAATGCTTGGTCTTAATTGTAGACTTAATTTATAGATTTAAATGTATAATGTACACTGACACATCTAATCTTGTAATGGAAGTTGAACACAATCTTTACTTTTGAGTTCTCCTTCTAATTGACGACTCTGTAACAATACAGGGAGAAAAAAATAGCCCTTGCTGGTTTTCTTGCTGGTTCTTTCCAGTACAAGGTCTCCCGCCGTAGACTTGTGAACCAATGGCGTAGCTTCTTTGACGTTCAAAAGTGATTGTAAAATCCCAATTGAATAAAGGATATTGAATTTGAATTTGAATTTGGTCACCCTTTTTGGGAATTGGGTGGACGTGAGCAATCTTCCACGAAGATGGAACTCTATTGTTCTGATAGGAAAGGCGGTAAAGGCGCGTTAGTACGGGGGTCAGCTCAGGGGCGCACGTCTTCAGCACCACTGCTGGGATGCCATCTGGCCCACTCGACTTATGGACGTTCAGGAGATTTAGCTCCCGCCTGACCGCACGTTGTGTAATACGGATTTCAGGCAGAGAACTTTCACACCGAGGGATGGTGGGTAGTGTGGCTCCCCCATCGTCCATTGTCGAGTTAGAGGCAAAGAGTTGGACCAGGAGATTGGCCTTCTCTTTTGCGCTGTGGGCCAGGGTGCTATCAGCTCTACGCAGTGGTGGGAGATTGGACTGGCAGAAATTACGTTGCGCAGCTTTGGCCAGTGACCAAAAAGCACGACTCCCACTGGGATAACTTCCTAGTCGCTCGCCAACCCTGGCCACGTTTTCCGCCTTGGCTTCAGCAATAGCCTTCCTGTTGCATCTGGAAGCAGCGTTGTACTGACGCTTCTTCTCCGTCACACCAGGATCCCGATTTTCCTGGCGTTTTACCTGGCCCATACCCCCGTGTCAGCCAATTTTGATATGACGCTTAATACAAGTGTTAAGGAACCATCTGTACCTAAAACAGCCCCAGAATATTTATTAACTTTACAAAACATTCAACGTTTTGATAACCCTGAATGGAGTAGCATTCGTTATGCGGAAGCTCAAAAGCTTTTTTCGAGCTCTTTGTTGAGTTAGAATGCAATGATGAAGTTAAAACGCTTGAAACTTGCCGCCACCTTTAATTGTCTGAAAGGACTTACGCTGCACTTACCATGGCTCTACTTAAGCAGCGAGAATCATTACAAACTGGAGTGAATGATTTTTTAGGTTGGATTCGAAGCTCAGTCGATGATAATATCACTTTTGAGGCTATTAAAAATAAAATTAATGAGATGCTACTTGGTGGGTCTTTCCACAAAGTTTCTACTGATGCATGACAATTGGTTTGCGGTAGAAGAGCTGATACTATAGAACAACGACGTGACAATATTCTTGCTACAGCAAGAGATTCACTTTTGAAAAGTGCTCTACGAAAAATACCGCCAACGTGTTCTTACTTGTTTGAACCAACAGCATTCTGTTCTGCAATAGAAAAAGCGGGGGGCATAAAAAAGGCCTTCTGGTCTCAACCAAAGGCGTTTATTTACAAATCTGGTGCGCAACCGGGTACAAGTGGAGTCTCAAAGTATCCCGCGCAGGGAACCCAATCATTTGCACCTGCGCAAGGTAGTATTAAAAATAAAATTCGCCTGCCTGCGCAAGGCGGAAATTGTTGTGCCGTTGCGACGCACTGTAATTGCAACCGTGGGACCAACCTTCACGGTGAGCCTAGTTATTGCCAGGACTCATTCCGAAATTTTGCTAACCGAGATACTACTTTTCGTGGCCGTTCAAGAGGTCAAACTAGAAGAGGATAAAAATACGCATCCCGCGTTGGTAACAAACGATCTGGCTCTCCATTCAGAGACAAGGCAATCAATAAACATCGCAAATATTGACAATATGGCCTTCACAGCGAGGCAGCTTTCGCAGTACCATTATCAATGGAAAAAGATGGGCGCTCCAACAATGTTAAAAATTTTACAAGGATATCGAATACCGTTCAGGCGGAAACCACCGCTATTACAACCAAATCTCGAAAATTGCCCCTTTCAAACACCAGTATCGAAAAAAATGACCAATATAATTCGAAGACTCGAGAACGAAAAGGATATAGTGAAAGTCGAGACAAGTCCAAGCTTTCTATCTACCCTCTTCCTAAGACCGAAGAGCGATGGCAGTTTTCGTGCAATCTTCAATCTCAAAGCCCTGAACGAGTGCATAGATACGACCCCTTTCAAGCTAATAAACATGTACCAAATTCCGAACTTTCTACAACCGAACGACTGGCTGTGCAAGGTGGACTTGTCGCAAGCGTACTACCACGTACCGATTGCAAAATCTCAAAGGTGCTTCCTAAGGTTCGTTTACAGAAACAAACTCTTCGAAATGAGATGTCTTCCTTTGGCCTCAACACAGCACCCAAAACCTTTGCTATCCTATCAAATTGGATCGCTCAAACGCTCAGGGATCAGGGCATCAGAATAATCGTATATCTCGACGATTTCTTGATTGCCAGTCAAGATTTGATGGTTTTAAACAGTCACATGACGATAGTGATGGAAAATCTTCTCAAGTTAGGCTAGCAATTAAACTGGCACAAGTCCCTAATCGTCCCACAAAAATCTTTGGAGTATCTCGGGGTGATGTGGTTTCCAAGGCAAAACCAAATGGCACTTCCAGAAACGAAATATCAAAAGATAATATCGTTAGTGTCCGAAATTCTACTAAAAAGAACTGTTTCAAGGAAACAGTTGGAAAGCTTGCTAGGCTTGTTGAAACTTGCAAGTTTCGTTGTACAGAGAGGCAGACTAAATTACCGAGGACTTCAAAAACAATTAAGCAACATGCCGGAAAATCAACCTCTGAAGTACCTGCCCTTAACTGTTTTGGCGATCAAAGACTTGAAATGGTGGAAGAAAAACTGTCGAGGCCGAACTCAACTACACACTCCATGTCCAGAGCATTATTTGACTACGGATACGTCAGACGTTGCTTGGGGTGCGACACTGGACGATCATTGCATTTCAGGGACTTGGAGCACAATAGAACAAAATCTTCACTCGAACTCAAAAAGAAATGCTAGTAATTTTAAAGTGCTTACAAGATCATTGTCAAATCCTGAGGAACAGCGCAATTTTAATTCAAACAGACAACAAAACAGTAGTTGCTTATTTGCGAAACGAAGGAGGAACGAGGTCCCTTGCCCTGATGCAATTAGCGTACAGAGTATTCGAAGTCGCAGATGCATACCACAATTATTTTACCATTCATCACCTACCCGGAATTTACAATACCGTAGCCGACGGGCTTTCTCGGCTGAGACTACCACCAGAATGGCATTTACTTCCGGAAGCGACACAGAAGGTATTTCGGAAATTTGGTACCCCTGAAATAGATTTGTTTGCGTCCAGAAACGCTCATGTCGTGCCCACGTACGGAACATTCGACAGAAACGACAAAAATGCCGCAATTTTCAACGCCCTCGCGAAACCGTGGCATTATCGTCTGGCGTGGGTGTTCCCGCCACCTTATCTGATCCCAAGAGTGCGGACCCACTTGAATCTGGCCACAGGAGTATTCCTGCTCGTGGTTCCTCGGTGGGAACGAGTTTTTTGGAGAGCAGACCTCCGGAACCGCGCCATTGCAGCCCCATACACAGTAATGAATCTCGAAAGAGTCCTTCTAGATATTTCGACATATCGACCACCTCCGAGGGTCAGGGAAATGACATTAGAGATATGGAAATGTGGGGGTGGTCTAAAACCCTAAGTGCATGGACACCTTCACAGAAAGAGTTACTTAAATCTGCATGGCGGCCTTCAACTTTAACAACTTATAAGCCTGTATGGGCCCGTTGGGTAAGCTGGGCACAAACGAATAGGGTAAAGGCAACAAACCCATCAGGAGGAGATCTGGCAAGGTATCTCGCAGACTTACATAATAAAGAGGGATTGTCTTATAGCACCATACTGGTACACAAATCCGTTGTATAGACATTCTGCAGTATAAATAGTTCTAATATCTTGAGCTCTCATATTCTGGTAAGGCAAGTGTTAAAAGCTATTGCTCTCCAGAAACCTATAGACCTAAAACCTCCTATTTGGGATATAAATCAATTAATGAATCACCTCGCTAAACGAAATATGGATTGTAATCTTTACGACACCTCCAGACATACAGCGACTTTGCTGTTACTATGTTCAGGGAGAAGGGTCCATGACCTAACACTTTTACAGTGTGACCCAGAGCATATGTCGATTGATTCGAGAGGTGATATATTATTTTGGCCGTCATTTGGGTTTAAAACGGATACATCAAATCACAGACAATCCGGCTGGAGACTATGCCGTAATGATAGTGATAAGTCTTTAGATCCAATTTTTTGGGTTAACAGACTCTTAACCCTCTCGAGTGAACGCAGGTCAATCGCTAAAAGTAACAATTTATTTATCCGAATTAACGGACCAGCAAAGACAGCAACGCGTACTGTAATCGGAGGATGGGTAAAATCAGTTTTACGAGATGCTGGTATTGGTGCGACACCAGGTAGCATTAGAGCTGCAGTAGCGTCTAAAAATTGGTCGAAAAATATGCCAGTTGACGATATTCTAGCCAGGGGAAATTGGCGTTCTTTTCATACATTCAAAAAATTTTACCGGAGAGAGATTGCAGATCCAACAACATCCAACAACAGTGGATTTATACATTTATTCGCACCAATTGAATACATTTTGTATTTTATTATCAAGGATAGATATATAAAAATAGTTTGATCTGTTTTTTTTTGTAACTACAAATACTTTCAATATATGTTAAGAGTAATTTTGAATATTAATTTGTCTTTAGGTTCTGTTGTTGTTTTCATTTGTATCTTGATTAATAAATGTTAAAAAATAAAAAACTATGTAGTTAAGAACAGGTATTTGATTTATTCGTAAATACGTCATTATTGTAGTATTGACATTATTGTGCACAGCACACCTTTTTTGTATAAATTGTCATTGTTTGAAATAAGCTTACTTATATGATTTCTTTTTCTGACATATTAATTGTAACTTGACATTTCATTACTAAATTATTTTTGTATCAGTTTTTCTTTGTTGTTAATAAATTATTATATTCTATCCTAAAAACCCTGTTTTCATTGCTCCTCATCATCATACCAGCATAAATACAGTCCACATTCACAATTATTATTTAGTAACTGCACATCTCCCACAGATAATTTATTATTTTATAATATCATCATCACAGCTCATATACGTCCCCACCGAGGGGTTCGAGCCTACCCTATGTTAGGGTGATTAGGCCTTAGTCAACCACGCTGGCCCAGTGCGGATTGGTCGACTTCACATACATCATTGAATTTCTTCGCAGATGTATGCAGATTGCCTCACGATGTTTTCCTTCACCGTAGGAGCGTCAGACAAATGTACATATGAAATTCGAAACGAAAAACACATTGGTACATGGCGGGTCTCGAACCCCGACCCCCCGATTGGAAGGCAAGTGCCGAAACCACAGCGCCACCGACGCTCATTTTATGATAAGGGACATAAAATATAAACTTATTATAAAATATAACAATAAGATCACATTGGCATCCACCACCAGCAAGCGATAACAAACAAATCTCATATATTTTATTGTGATTTGAATAACGGTACATAACTTAATAGAAGCATTTTACCTACCATTAAAACGCTTATTCAGTTCTTACCTAATTCAAATCCCAATAATATAAGTCCTGCATGCTGGACTATAATATGAATTACAATGAGGAACGTCGAACGGTACTAAGTTCGACACTGCTTGGTGGTGGTGGGGAGATGTGCAAGCAAGACAGCACTAGGTCTCTGACGAATAGGAAAGAAAGAGAAGGAAAACCAGTGTTGCCCTCTCATATATTTTATTGGGATTTGAATTAGGTAAGAACTTAATAAGCGTTTTAATGGTAAGTAAAACGCTTCTATTATGCGGCATATTTAAAAATAAGCAATCTTTCTACAATTTGTTCCCAAAATGTTTGTATTTAATTGTTTACAGTACTTAGTGAAATGTGTTTTGTGATATTAATACAGTCTTTAAGAAGACTATACAGTGTATTAATTGGTAAACTTAATAAATGTAAGTAAGTAAATGTCTACTTCAGCTTAAATTATATTAGGGTTCATAGGATCGACTGTTTATGAGATTTATTCGGACAGTTGCGCAAAGTTAGTAATTGGTGTTAAACAATAAATATTAAGGATTAATTTGATAATATTTTATTATAAATAATCCAACATTCTTCTGGGACCAGCACCTGGTCGTATCGTGTCGTTTAATGATATTATTATCCTTACTTACGTATGTGTTTTACTATTATATTTTTGCAGTCTAGTCTGGCTAAACCTCGTAGTTAGACACTCAACTTTGATAGATCGTCACTTTCAAGAATCAAACTGCACACTAAAACTGCAAATGCAACACGTTCCCTTTATATTGGTGTACCTATCTTATTTACTTATTACTGTGATAATTTTTATAATTCTATATAAACGAATGATATGATAACTTTAATTTGACTTTAGTTTATCAGACTAACTTTTAACCGCACGTAACTCCTAGGCCTAGACCGGCGGCTACTATCGTAAAGTGTTCAATAATTTCGATCACGCGTTTTATCATCCATACGTCATTATGGAGCTAGAATAGCCGCGACGGCGATGACGGCCACACGCGATCGTAATCGCAAACGTCACGCAACCTCGACCACGCGAAACCACACCAAAATCGTGTTATTAATTAGCGATACTATTAGTTGTTAATAATGTTACTAAGCTAAAAAGCTAATTAAAGTTTTGTTATTTCTAGTAAAGTCGGACAAGCAAAAGTCGCTTACGACAAAGATTTTGGAATCTTTCAATGGTATGATTTTAGTCCATTATTTTAATGTAAAACTAGTAAAGAGTTTAAAAGAAATCTGAAAGTAAATGCAAACGTTCTCTAAAATAGAATAGCTTTATTTCAGACGTATCAGAGAAAGCGTATCACACTCATGCTGTGCAGGATGCACAAAATGTTGATACATTTTTGTACTTTTTTGATACCCTTATGGTCCATTGTCATTTTGATACTTTATATTATTTTTGTATTCTATTCTATTTATATACACTAAAGAGATGTTTGCGGAAATTTTCCAATATACGAGTATTGCCATTGAGATAATGCTGAAGAGCCTGTACCGAAGAAATGTACTAACTGAACATATTGCCCCTCTAAAATAAGGTCTTGCAAAGGGAAATGTGTCGTGCAATAAATGCAAAATGTGTCAAGGCTGCATCTGACTGATTTTCAAAGTTATACGTTCCTATTGTATGTAAAGTTCCTTTTTTTAAAAAATATAAGTCGAAATAACGGATTATGAGTAGAAATAAGTGATAATCTGGGGGGGGGGGGGGGGGGATCTGGGTGTGATAAATGACTCCAAGTTGCTTTTTAACGACCATATCAACAGTATAGTTTCTAAAGCAACCAGAGCCCTTGGTTTTCTTATGCGGAACTCTCAAGATTCTAATAATGCCAAAACTCTGAAGGTTTTATACTGTACGCTTGTACGAAGCAACTTGGAATACGCTTCACAAGTTTGGAATCCCAGATACGCAACCTATATTAATAGGATAGAGAATGTCCAAAAGAAATTCCTTCGTTACTTGTGTTACAGAACCTTTTCTGTATATAATAGTGAACATTACGAAAACATTTGTAGAAAACACCATTTCAACAGCCTAGAGAACCGACGCGCTATTGCGGATTTCATATATTATATGAAAATTGTCAATGGCACTTTAGATAGTCCCGAGCTATTGCAGCTGGTCAACTTTAACGTCCCCAACAGAGTGTTTCGCAATTATAAACCAATTTCATTGCCGCGGTGCAGAACCAATTTTTTACAAAATTCGTTTTTTATACGCGCAGGCAAGTGTGTTAACAATTTCTACGAGAAACTTGACATAGATCTCTTCAACTCAAATGTCGACTCGGTGAGGCGGCAGCTTAATAATTTATTCTTTTACTGCTAAATCATTGTCACAATAAAAGCAAAGTCACTGTTATGTTTCATAAGTCCTAACTTGAAATGAGTGTGGTTAACTCATCGCTGTTATATTTAGTAATTTTGTTGCATATCGGTGTGCATCTGTAATTGGTTTTACGGTCTATATTGTTGTTGTTTATTATTGTTTTTGTAACTGTTGATTCACCAATAAAATAAAATAAAATAAATAAATAAATAATTATTCAAAGAAGTAAGAATCCTAAGTTTTGTTGAATATTGAAGAAGTTTATATGTTTTTTATTTTTGTGTAATAACTGAATATAAATATAATTTAAACTGTGGTATTTTTTATTTCCTTAGGATATTAGAATTGGTTTAGATTAATTAATGAATGGGTGGGTAATTAAGGAATGGGTGGCGCTAGTGTCACGGTTAATATTACTTCGTATTAAAAGTTATTTTAAAAATATTTTAAGTGGTTATATGTCTAGTTTTAGATTGACAGTGAATAAAAGTCTGTATTATCCAAGTGAAATACGGCCTAGTGACAAAAATATTACGAAGTGATTGGTAGTCGGCACTAAAACAGTTTATAATTCCATTAAGTGATAATAAACGATAAAGTGGAAAAAAAACAACACTAAAGCCTTCTTAATACAAGACCAAACAACAGAAAAGCCTTCTTTCTAATCGTAAGTAAGGTTAAACAGCATATTATAAATGATTGGATCGGTTATTTTCACTGAAATTCAAACATAAACCAGCTGACATACTCAACAGTCAAAACAAATTGAGGGATCTTCGAAAGTTCATCAACTCGTAACTAGAGGGAGCTACTTTTTTTAAATTATATCCAGTATTTTACGCAATTTCAAGAAAAAATGTCACCAAATTGTGCAAAATGCAAAACAACAATAAAAAATAAACAAATGTTAATATGCTCACTCTGCAAACACAGCTATCATTTAGGTTACACCAAGGTCTCCTTCCAGCGATTTCGCATAATGACCGCTGATAATAAAAAATCCTTTAAATGTGGCAACTGCTTGCAAGGATCGGATGCTTGTAACTCAACACCAAATACAAGTGAATCAATTACACACACTGCAAGCACCTTAACAAGTGACTACGACAATATTACTATACGAAGTAAACAAACAACAAGTGCAGCGATCGACAGCTCTTCCGAATGCTTATCAAATGAAGACACTGACTTTGCTTCAATCACATCAACTCCGTCTAGAGAGATACATAGAAGCTTCTCAGAACTACACTCGACTGATATTTATACGCGGGAGGAATTAAAAGAAAAAAAACAAAATTATAAAAACACCAAGAAAAATTAGATATTGCCAAAAATGAAATAGAAAAATTTGATACTAGAAAATAATGAATTAAAACGACTGAAAGGTGAATTAAAAGTAAACCAACTTTCAGTTATATTCAAGTCAACGTCAAAAACCTCAAGTACACGTAAAACTACACCAATAGCACAAAGGGTCAGCCTGGCAACTTCTATATCAAAAACAACGTCATCACATAAATTAATAGAACAGCCGGTATTATTACATACACCTGAACGAAGTAAAACGCCACCGCCAAACAAAGAAAAACACCAACCGAATAAGCCGAAGAATATTTTCAACGCAAGAAAAAAATCATAACACAGAATGCATCTCACCGCTAGATGGAGCGACTGGTTCCAATTCAAAACGTATCATCATAATTAGCGATGAAACACTACGCAATCTTGCCGCCTCTCTTTCAACTACAAGGTCAGGCAAATGGAATGATATTTATAAGCCTTGTGCATTTATTATGTCGGGAGCCTCAAGTGCTATAATATTGGAACAATGTTGTAAAATTTTACCTCAGCTCAACTATAATGATGTTGTTATTCTAGGTTGCGGTAGTAATGATAGCGATATTAATAAATTATATTCCAATCTATGTATAGCTGTCAATATGTTAAGTATCAAAGCACACGTTTTTATTGCCCCTATCATACGAAATCGTTATTTAAACGAAAAAATGTTAAATTATAGTATAAGGTTATGGACGAAACATTTTGTGAATTGTACAAGTATTGACATTAATAATTTCTTTAGTAATACTCATAAGATGAATTACATTAGATACTTATGTTTGAAGATTAATACATTGTTAGACTACAGACAGTATGAAAATGATTTTTTATCAATTGACCAAATAAAAAAATATTTAAGAAATGGATTACAAACGCAAACACAGTTTATCAATAAAAAAGCTGCTACAGTAGTAAACCTAACTTCTGGTCCCTTGATAACTATTGATTGTACAACATTAGATGAGACATTGCATAACCATCAAGCAGAATCCCCCCAGGAAATTCAAGAGCGGAATAAGTTATTTCGGAAATAATGACGTTTTCACAATTCTTCATCAAAACATACAGGGTTTATGTTCAAAAAAAGAACTGATAGAAGTTACAAAGTCGGAAATAAGTAAGAAAATTAAACCAGATGTTTTATAAAATAAAAAAAATAAAATCACTTTATTTCAGACATAGTCCATATTAATAATTACCTAACTGACAGTTTATTTTTACATTTCATTATTATTAATAAATTTACAAATTTAAATTAATCAGTCTTCCAATCCCAATCATCAAAATTAATATTAATCCAGTTAAATAAAATAACAGTAAAATAACAACATAAAATGAATTAAAATAATTTAAAAATAAATAAAATAATGTCAACTTCCTAAATCAAATATAATAAAATAAAATATAATAAAATCAATTTAAATATCGGCCACCTGCTGGCACACCGGCCACCTGCATGTGTGCTAGTGTCCAGTATCTCCGCAGCGGGCAGTCCGGCTTGTCACTGAGCACCTTCAGGATGGTGTTGGCAGTCCCGCGCACCCGCCGCTCGAGGGAGGCGATGCGCAGCCGCACCACTGCGTGAAACCCGTTCGTATGCGCGTGCGCAAACATCGCTGATGCGCTGCAGTAGCGCGGGAGCCCCAACATCATCCTGAAGGCGTTATTGTACTGAACTCGGAGAGCATTGATGGCCCGCTGGGTATAGTTGACCCACAGATTGCACGTGTACAGGGTCTGGCAAAAGGCTTTAAAAAGGGTAATTTTTACGTCTGCACTACATCGTGCGAATCTACGTGCCAACATATTGCAGCGGACCGTCACGGCTCTCCTTTCCCTTTCAATGTCACGATCATCTTTTAAATTCTCAGTGACGATGTGACCGAGGTATTTGAACTCTGTCACTCTGATCAGAACCTCACCATTAAATAGCACAGGAGCCACGTTCTTGACCTTACGGCCCTTTGCCTGAAAGATCAGCAGCTCACTCTTTTTGACATTATACAGGAGGCCGTGAGCGGTCGCGTACTCCTCACATACTCTCAGCAACCTCCTAAGCCCCGCCATTGATGGGCTGAGCAGCACCATGTCATCGGCGTAACTTATACTGTTGATAATATGACCATCAATAGAACATCCGACACCGGTGCCGCTCAACCCAACAATCAGCTGGTTGACGTACAAGTTGAAGAGTGAGGGAGACGTCAACCCCCCCCTGTCTCACCCCACACTCCAGCCCGTACTCGTCAGAGAACTTGCCAAGCCACCTGACCTGGTTAGTTTGGTGGCCATACCAATAACGAAAAATATTGATAAATTCGCCCGGCGTACCTGTATCTTTCAATTTGCGCCAAAGAATATCATACCTAACCAGGTCAAATGCCTTAGAGAGATCCAGAAAGGCTGCGTACACTGGCGTGTGCCTATCGGTGTAGTACCTGACGGTCTGCTTGAGCGACATAATAGCGCTTTCAGTAGACAGTCCCGGCCTGAAGCCAAACTAAGCGTCATGAAAATTAAGGTGTTGTTTTAGCTGTCGCTCAAGCAGCCCGTCAAACACTTTCGCTGTAATAGTAGCTAATGAAATCGGGCGGTAGTTGCTTTTATCAGAGATGTCTCCTGTTTTGTTCTTAATTATAGGCACTACCACCGTCTTCATCAACTCGTTAGGTAAATAGCAATGTCTAATACACAACGTGAAGAGCAGTCCCAACAGCCCCGAAAGGTGCGGCCCCGCATATTGGAAATGTTCAATGCTGAGACTGTCGTGTCCGGGGGACCTGCCTCGGGTCATGTTTTTAATTACTTGGGCAACTTGCTTTGCCGTGACTCGAGCAGGTACCCCCGACACCACGGCCTCCACGTCACTAGTCTTATCCCCTTTCATTGGAGACTCAACCTGAAAGTGGCATTTGAACATATTCGCTATACTTCTCGGGTCACTAACGCCATCGACACTCACCGGGACGCTAGGCTTAGCGTTTAACTTTTTGGTATCCTTCCAAAATCCCCGAAAGTCTTTATTTTTATGTTTTGTGGCCAAATTATTCATTTTAATTGATTCTTGGTTATTTTGACAGAATTTTAATTTTGATTTGAATATTTTTCTCGATTCACGCATTTCATTGTATATGTTGCCGCTTTTGGGCCGACCGTAGCACACCCAAGTCATAAATTTTTGCCTAGCGTCCCGATGTGCATCCCGGACGAACCTGTTCCACCCCACGACAGGGCGACCACCTTTAGGTTTGCGAACTCCCCCCCTAGGACCAGCGTGGCTGCTGACAGCGGCCTCCTGCAATGTCGTTACAATGGTAGTGTAAAGAGCGTCAATGGCAGCTAAGTGATCCGGACTGCTATTACTGCACATACAATCACAGCATTCACGAAATTCAGAAGAAAATTCAACATTTTTAAGTCTTCCGTTACAAAATTCAGTAAAACTGTCAATTTCATTTACATCCCTGTCACCCCAAAGAACCTTATTATTTATTGTGCATGGCAGTTTGACAGCTGGACAAAGTGACTGTATATTACACTGAATCTCAAGCGGATAATGATCAGACCAGTAAATATCATAATTAACTTTTACCGTCAAAACAGACTTTAAAGCCGCTTCAGTGACCAAGCAGTGATCCAGCCATCTGTGGCTGCCGTGCGCATCGCTAACAAACGTATAACTACTAGAATTTATACCTAACATTTTAATATCTACACAAGTCCAATTTTGATCATTGCAAAAATTATTTAATTCTTCACCAAACAGTTCCCCCGGATGGGCATTAAAATCCCCCATAATGTAAACAGATTCTATGTTACTATTTTCTATTATCGACGCTATTTCACCTAAACACTGAACAAATTCCACTAAGTTGTCAGTAGAATCTGTAGGCATGTACACAGAGAACACAAGAAATGAACGGGCTGACACACACACCTCGATCGCTACGATTCGATCACTCGTACAAGGTAGCACGGAAACGCTATTAAACTTACTATTGTTCCATAGAAGCGCGACTCCGCCATACGGCCGCCCACGCAGTATTTCACTCGAAGTATCAACAGATGACTTACCGCAAAAACTAAATTCGCTGCTGACTTTACTCAACTCGGATATCTCGTTCGGTAAAAGCCAGGTTTCTTGCAGTGCAATAATGTCAGCTTTGCAACTGAGCCTTCGAATACAGTCTAGCGATCTTTTATATGACTTACAGTTATAACTGAATAAACTTACTGTTGTAAAATCCATTTTTTTTTTAGCTATCAGAACTAAATTTCTTACTGTCTATTTCTCGTTTGCGAAATTCAATAAAACGGCGGAACGTTATACCATCGGGCCACAAATTGCAATCCAGAAATAAGCTCAGTTTGTCCTTAGGTACATACATCTTGTAGGAGTTGTACTCTCTTTGTTGTTTAGGTTTTATTAGATGCAACGTTACCTCAACGCCCGTTTTACTCTTCACATACGTTACTATATCTTTTTCGTCAGTCTCCTTATGCACGTTATTTATAAATAGTGATATTGTACTCGAGCTCGCCGCTTTGAATCTCCCGTTAGTTAGTGTACATGTACCTCTTTCACCCTCGAATCGATTCCTGTACCTTTTTCTTTGCACAATTTGCCATTCTTCATTCTTACTTAACTGCATATTCGGCGATTTTTGAGGTGTACGCACTGTAAACAGCCGATCACTCCCTGCTATTTCTTGTGTCACTGCATTAGTCACCTTATTGTGTGAAGCGTAATGCACCGGTGGGGAATCTGTACTTGTCGGAAACACACACTGGGTCTCCACGCGCACGTCTGTTGCTCTCTGTCGAACAGGACGCTCCGGCTGCGCGTGCGAAAGGGATGTCGTTCTCTGCGCTTGCACATGTTCCGTTTCTACCTGATTATCAAATGCGGAATTAACAAAATTTTGATTTTGAACGCTAACATTCTCTGGAATTCGCGATAATTGTAATAATCCAATAGGACCACTATCACGGTTGTATTCAAAACTGGTCACTATGTTTTTTGTGCCTCTCTTCTTGTTAACAAAGTTATCACACTCAAAATCATTTACTATCGATGATTTTTGTAGGTTAACAACTACATTTTTTAGCTCTAAATGCTGGTCCATAGGCACATATGTATCTTTAATGGCCTCAATCTCGTACCTGAGTGCAATAAGGTCTCTCAACAGCCTGGTCGCGTCAAGGTGATCGAATGTCACCGGGGGTAATTTTTGAAGGTCACGGGCAACAAATATCGGCATCTCTTCAGGGGGTGTCTCTTTAATGAGGGAGAGTTTTATGTTTTACCGAAACTTTTATTAAATGTAACGAAGAAAAATACATAGACATATGCAACTTTGAGTTAGCATCACATTACTCAAGACAAAACAAAAGAGGAGGGTCATGTATATTGGTGAAGAAAGGATTAGAGCACAAACAAATCACAAGTTTTAAAGGTTTTTTCTATGGTTTTTCACTTTGAATGCTGCGCAGTAAATATAGTTTCTAACAATATTATAATTATTTGTATTTACAGAATACCAACGAAATTGAAGAGACACATTAGAATTTTTCTGGAAAGATTTGATTTAATGTTACATATCTGCATAAAAAAATACTGCAATAAAAAATCATCATAACTGGTGACATGAACATTAATATTATTGATGAGAAATGTAAACAGGCTAAACAGTTTAAAGAAATATTAAACAAATATAATTTAAATACACATATAAATGAGCCTACGCGTAAAAATTCTTGTATTGACCTTATAATTAGTAACATTAATGACGCACTAGGTTCAGTTCAGCCATTATGACTGTCTGATCATGACACAGCTCAATTACTCGAATTTCCATTATTAAATAAAATACAAAGACACACAGTTGTTGTTTTCAAAAGGAAAAACTACTCAGAGAAATATTTAAAATTATTCAAGCATCATCTTGAGTGTATGCCATTCAGAGATATCCACGAACTCTCAGAGATCAATGCAGCTTTCAATGAATTCCACGATAGATTTTGTTTACTATATAAGCTTTGCTTTCCGGAAATAAAAATAAGGAAATCTTTAACTAATAAGCCTCAATGGATCACAAGAGGATTAAAAAAAAGTTGTGCAACAAAGAGATTGTTAAGTTACTTCAATAGAGACAGATATCTTAAATACGACAAACTACTTAAAAAATGCATTAATGATGCGAAAAGAAACACCAATAAAATGTACATTACAAATAGCAAGAATATAGGCAAAGCAACATGGACAATAATTAAAAAAGAGACAACCGGTTCAAAAACAAGAAAATATATTAACAGTATACGAACTGACGGAAAAGTTTCTCAGTCGCCGGTAGATATAGCTTCGACTTTTAATAGCTATTAAATTTTAATAACTTTAAAAACTCTCTTCCGAATATCGACATTATCGGACAACATTTTCAGTGGTCTCCGAAGGCCGAATTCTTAGGTAGGGTTATAGACACGAAATTCTCCTGGAAAGACCAAATTGAAAAAGTAGTTGATAAAATAAAGAGATTTGTGTTTGCTTTATACAGACTTACTAAAATAGCAAACAAACAGACGGCTATTACAGCCTATTTTGCATATATCGAATCTGTCCTTGGATATGGGCTTATAATATGGGGTAATGGTACAGATAATCATAGAGTATTTATTGCACAAAAAAGGTGCATTAAAGCCATCTGTAATTTATCGCCAGATGTTTCATGTAAGCCTTTCTTCAAGTCACTGAATATTTTAACATTTCCGTGCTTGTATATTTTTGAAATAGGTAAGTTTGTGAAACAGAACAGTCACCTCTATCAGATAGCAAAAGATACTACCAGCAGAAATTTGAGAAGCTTGGACAGGCTTATTTTAAATATAATTCCAAAAACTAGACGATTCAATAAGAATGGTTATGCAATGGCCATCAAAATCTATAATAAAATACCGGAAGCAATAAAGCTGCTACCCTTCAGCAGGTTTAAAATTGTTTTGAGGAAATGGCTAATTGAACAGAGTTTTTATTCAATTGAAGATTTTTTCAAACATAAGGCTTAACATTATGTGTATATTTAAATATAATATTTCCTGTAGAATATATTGAATATTATTGATGAATGATTGAAAATAAATAATACCTGACATAGAATTGTAATGAATCGTAGACATGTATAACTTTATTTGATAAAAATTGTATATAAAATAAAATATTGACATTTGCATGCTATAAACTAATAGCTAAATAGGCAGTAAGCTCGCTAACTTTAATTAACACCCACAAAATTGTGAAATGTAACCCTATTTACAGTAAATAAAGAATTTGAATTAATGTCATATTTTTAAATAAAATATCAAAATATAGCCGGTTGCATCATAATTATATTTCATATTAATTTGACGCATGATTATCTTTTACGTATTACAAAATATGATTATCTTACCCAGTATTTTGACTATATTTTAATCTCGTTATACACGGATTTGAACACTATAACACTAGATCCAAGTACTTTTAATTTTCATAAATACTGAACATTAACTAAAAACCGATTTTTTTTAAACATTACTTCGTACGCAGGGCTGATCGCACTTTGGATGTATTTTACTTTCACACACAATACAAATTAGACATCGTACAAATACGCATGAACCAGTCCGAGCCTCGCACATTAGATACAAGCTGGTCGTGCATGATTGTAGATTGTGGGATTGTAGTCCGAAATTTGTCAGAACTTTTCCTGATTTTTATTTGTTTGTATAGTAAAATAAAATAATTAAAAAATATATGATAAATTCGTTTAAGAAAGAATGTACATAACATACTTATGGTCAACCACATTCGTATTCCTACTGGATGGGCACAACCCATCTTACATTTACCAAAGAGAATTTATTTCGTTTTCTTAGAATTCAATGACAAATTATTAATTGTCGACAAGAAAAGAACTTTTCTATTTACATCGTCAGAGTATTCTTTTCCTCTATGAACACCTATCATCTGCAAGTAATACATTCTCACATAAGTTTTAGTGCAGTAAGGAAGGTTTTTAATGTACATTTCAAAGTGTAAAGGACCTAAAGTTGTTCCTTGAGGCACCCCACTGAAATAGGTGCACAAGCACACTCAAGAGATATTTAATAGCTAAAATCTTCAGATTGATAATCTGTGAGATAGATATGATTTAATAAGACTAACTGCTTTATTTGAAACACCATATTAAGTATGTTTATGTAGGAGCCTTTTATGATATACACATTCAAATGCTTTGGAACGGTGGCCATAGAAAATCAAGAATTAAGAAGTGCAGGTCCAGCTTAATCAGTAGATTTACCTTTGGTGAACCCAAACTGATTGTCAACTGTTAATTTTCGCCTTTTCAAAATATTCATTGACAGCTGGTAATACATATTCAAATAAGTCTAACTAAAGTATAAAGAACTTTTTACAATGATATCAAAGACCAGAGCAATTTCAAAGGAAAAGGACGTAACTGGTGTTTAAATCGTAAGTCCAATAATGTATGATAACTATATAAATTCACGTCAAAAGTGCGACCGTTAAAATAAAACAACAATATTTGTTAGTTGGAATGGGAACATTTATTTTAACCACACAAAATGGGTGACCAGTAGGTTGGGAGAGCCTATGCCCCTTGTTCGATGAGCCTTGCGATGAGTTGTTCGACGCGCGCGCGGTGCAGCTTGCCGGAGTGCGTCCGCGGCAGCTCGTGGTCCGCCACCACGAACACTCCCCCTCGCAGCCGCTTGTGCTCGCTCAGCGTGCCTGCAATGGTCGACGAAACCATAACAATATACCAAATGTAAGTGGTCTGGTCACTGTGTGTACTCACTGTCTACGGCGGCGTGTATGTCTCGCCGCACTCGGTCTGGGTCTGCGCCGTTCCTCAGTACGAGCGCGGCGTATGGCGAGTGGTCTGGTCACAGTGTGTACTCACTGTCTACGGCGGCGTGTATGTCTCGCCGCACTCGGTCTGGGTCTGCGCCGTTCCTCAGTACGAGCGCGGCGTATGGCGAGTGGTCTGGTCACAGTGTGTACTCACTGTCTACGGCGGCGTGTATGTCTCGCCGCACCCGGTCTGGGTCTGCGCCGTTCCTCAGTACGAGCGCGGCGGCGGGCCCGCGGCGGCTGCAGCACACCACGAGCTGCGCCACGCCGCTCACTCCTGACGCCACGCGCTCCACCTCCTCCGGGGACACCTGCCGCCGGGAAAGTTAATATCATATTCGTGCTCCACCTTCTGTAGAGATTAATGCTTTTCCCAATGGAAACTGTGCTGATGTATATAAATGGTTACGATGTATGTAATAAATAACGGAAGCACTGTAGATACATACTTTTTATCGTAGCTCCCTTACTACAGGTTATCCAGTAATAAGGCAGCTACGATAATTTTTCTTTTTTTATAAGGTAAGTGGGGGCAGTAAAATTTATGAGTACTGTGACACTAAAAAGCTAATAACACAAGTTGGCAACGTTCTTTGTTGTCTTTGTAAGGGTTGTAGATTCGTAAATATTATTACTAAGGAGTAGTTATTGCTTCTTTTTCAACTTTGTCGAATAAAAAAATCAGCATTGGCGCCGGAGATATATAGCTTTGGAACAAATGCAACTCGTTGCTATGTAGTGCATTCATAAAAATAACATGCTTAAACTTCTTCAAACATACTGGTTCAAATATTGAAAGCAATTATCTGTTTGCGTCGATTTTGTCAGTGCATTGCATACAGTAGACTCACCATTTTAATTCTTAACTACTTATGCTCCAAGCTTTATCATTCACGTGTTCCAAACATAATTAAACACGAGGATATAATAATTATGTGATTGCAGGCAGTAAATGGCTGGTATCTGAGTCGAAGTTCGGACTTGCTTGCTTTTAGATCCTATCTTCTTGTCTTTCTATAACATTTTAATTGACTTAGCGATCGTCCATCAGTGCTTTAATCTTTTTCTTTAATCTGAAAGGTTATTACATTAGATAAATTAAACTTACCAATTGATTCATATATTTGAAGCTAAACTTAATGCGTCGGCGATAGTACAAGTTCCCGTCTTTGTCTTGATCGAAGGTGTCACCAGTAGGTAACCATCCGTCTTCTGTTAAATTTTTCTGAAGCTCATCATTCTTCAAGTAACCCTACAATCAAAAAAATATATACATAAAACAGATTTAAGAGTTTTGGGCAGTGAAAATAAATATTTTATCAAATAATAATTCTTCTACGGTATTGCATAGAAGAATTATTATTCTTATTATATAGCCATTCGTATTTTATTTGTACAAGTAGCCTTATTATCCAGATATGAGTAGGAAAATACTCAATATTTCCTTTTATTAGACAATCTTAAAGTTTGTACCTTCACTAAAGCTATAGACTTTATGTATAGTTCCGCCTCGTCATCAACTCCGGCTACTTCGCCCTTTTCATTGACTAGCTGAAAAACAAATTGAAAATTAGTGAGATATCTTGTGCAAGCATAGCTATAAATAGGAATATCGTCTCATTAGCTGTTAACCTTGTAATCGAATATATTTACGACTTGTCCTGTTGCGCGAGGCGGCCCTTTTGGATCTGCCATAATGACGTAGCCCTGTACTTCCGTCATACCGAAACCATCACAAATGGTACAGGTAGGAGGAAACTTTTCCTGGAAAAAAAATTATGCCAATCTACTTTTATGTAAATGTTAATCCATATACCAACGAAATCTTATTTGCGTATGGTAATAAACAATATAAATGGAATATATGACTAGTATTTACCCTTATGTTTTAGTATATACCTTCACTGCTGCGTAAACCTCCGAAGTGATTTGAGAGCCTATCAAATGGACTGTCTCCATGGATGATAAATGCTCCGGTTCGCAAATCTCCATCAGCCCTTTCACAAATGTTGGCGTTATCAAGGCAAACGTTGGCTTAAAGAGAAAAAATAGCATATTATTATAAAGGTGAGGTAATATGACTCCTCCTACATCCTACGCTAATCGCATCCAGAGGCTCCCGCTACCTTACCTTACCATAAGTGCACCTCAAATGTACATGAAGCCTTTGTCAAGATCAGGAGGGTATATAACAACAGTGGTGTAATGGTGTGACGAAAAGGAATATAGCCGGTTGCTTAGTTACGTTTGTTGTATTTTGACAATCTAAAATAATATTTTTTAAATTCATCGTATTTTAATAATATTTTATGTAATCCTTCAATATACTAGTGCTATCGCATTAGAATCAGTTTTATTTCGCAACATTAGTGGCGACCGTCACCAATCGTAACTACCTGACAATAACATATTAATTCAGCGAATAGTACAAGATCGTCATAGAATATTGCAACATGCTGGAACTTAAACTTTAATGGCCAACATTAGAGAGACCTTTTGGATTGTTGGTATAAAGAAACTTGTAAAATGTGTTGTAAGAGACTGTGTTGTTTGCAGAAGGTATAAAACTAAAGCGCCTCAGACTCACAGAGCAAGTTTACCACACGGATGAGTCGATGTAAGTTAGGCTTTCGCAGTAAACGAGGTCTATCTAGCTGGACCACTCATCTTGAGAAATAATAATAAATGTTTGATCGTTTTATTTACATGCGCAACTTAAGCGGATTTTTATACCTGCCAGTGCTCCGAGCGAATGGTCGATGTCATGAAGGAGACTTTAAGGAAAGTTCTGAGTAGAGCATCACTAACATTGGTAGAGTTACAAACAGTTTTATGCGACTCTGAAGCTATTATCAACAATAAACCTCTGACATATATAACAAAAAGTCAAGGTGATTTAAAACCACTTACACTGCAATGTTCATTCAACCCTTAGTAGAGCACGAAGTTCCTGACTTAGATGTCATTGATACAAAAGCGTTAAATATTAAGAATGCTTATTGTCAGAAGATTTGCGAAGATCTTCGAAGGCGTTTTAGGAGCGAATATGTCAGCAACCTCATTCACAAGAGTAAGCAGCAGCGTACCTATGAGGTTAAGGTAGGAGATGTAGTTCTGCTAGAAATAGGAAACGAAAAAGGGCTTCGGGGGCCTCTAGCTATGATAACGGAGGTTTATAAAGAAAGTGACGGTTACGTTAGGGCTGCTAAGGTTCGAACGGCATCTGGTGAAGGAGTTCGACCTTTGCAATGACTATACTCCTTGGTGATACATTCTGAACGACATAACTTTACTGAAAGACCTGGTACGACTATAACAAGGTCCGGTAAGACTGTGAATCAGGGATGTTGCGGATGCCGATTTTTTCACATCCGCGGATGTGAATGCGGATGCGGATTTTTGAAGGCTCACATCCGCGGATGCGAATGCGGATGCGGATGTTTAAGATGTTATAGAAAAAAGTATATGAATTAAGAATTAAAATAATAATAGAGTAATTAATAAACATTTTATTAATTACTAGCTTGCCGCTCGCAGCTTCGCCCGCGTTATTTTTGTTTTTCCGTGGGAATTTTATATTTTCCCGTAGGAAAAATAATTTTATAGCCTATGTTCATCAGGGATAACGTAGAATTTTCAATGTGAAAGAATTTTTCTAATCGGTCCAGTAGTTTCCGAGCCTATTCAATACAAACAGACAAACAATCAAATCTTTCCTCTTTCTAATATTAGTAAGTAGTTAGTTTGGCTGGGCTCTGTCGCACGTAGTCTCATGATTGGGCCATTGTGCGTTCTGACTTTACGTCAGCCTCTATCCTACTCCATCCATCCCAGGTCCTCCCAAAATGCCAGCAGCCTTTGTGGGCTACTAGATGCATCCGGCATGGATGCCGGAGAGTGGAGAAGTTTCGCCCGTTGATCGGCCACGCTTGTGCATTCTATAAGGACGTGCTGTGGCGTTTCCTCCGCCTCCATGCATCCTCTGCATAGAGGGCTGTCTGTCACCCCTATTGTGAATAGGTGTTTGTTTAGGAGACAGTGTCCGGTTATAGTGGCTATAACTTTTCGGATTTCGTCTCTCTTTAGTCTGATGAGGGAACAGGCAAGCTTTTTGGATGGTACCGGGATTGCATCTTTTGTTTGCTTGCATTCCCGATGGGCTCTCCATTCTGTTAGATGTTGTTCCTCGGTTTTCTCACGCAGCCAGGTTTTTATTTGGGCCTGTGGAATTGGCAGTAAGGGCTCTGGTCCATACACTTTTGTGTTTGAACCTCTCTTAGCCAATTCATCTGCTGCGTCGTTGCCAAGTGAGTCGCTGTGTCCTTTTATCCATTGCAGAGTTACCCGGTTTGTATCTGCTAAGTCTTGGAGCATGTTATGGCATTCCAGTATAAGGACAGAGTTAATAATATTGTTTTGGAGGGCCTGCAGGACAGATGCGCTATCTGAGATAATCTTTATGTTAAGATTACTAATACCTCTAGCTGCAACTGCCTGTGCCGCTCTGGTGATGCCAATGCATTCTGCTTGGAAGATGGTCTTCCACTTATCTAGGGTTATTGATAATTTGATATTAAGGTCGTTTGAGAAGACACCGGCCCCAGTTCCATAAGTGGTCTTGGAGTCATCTGTATATATCCTAACTTCTTTAATATCAGAGCAATCTTTTGATTCTGCTGTTAGTTGGATATGGTATCTTCATAAAGACATGGTGGCATGGTATTCTATCGATTGGTGCATCGAGAAGAGGTATTTCTTTCGTAGTCCAATCTAGGATTATCGTATGTGTTTTTCCTATGTTACGTTTCCATAGTCCCTGCGATCTTAGTCCTAAGGCTGCTGCTTTCGTCTCCTCTTCTATGACTAGATCTAGGGGTCTCAGTTGT
The DNA here is from genome assembly GCA_963935595.1 of Schoenobius gigantellus. Lineage (NCBI taxonomy): Eukaryota > Metazoa > Arthropoda > Insecta > Lepidoptera > Crambidae > Schoenobius > Schoenobius gigantellus. Next base: position 296,567 of record OZ012561.1, on the reverse strand, counting down.
AAGAGGTATTCTAGTGAGGCTGATCGAGTGGTTCTCATACATCCGCAGGTTGATGTTGTTGCTAAGCGTTGCAAACTTTGGAGCTTAGCTTTTGCTGTGGTCAGTTGGGTTCTGGGCCACCAAACGACTGATCCGTAGGTTATAGAAGGTCTTATAACTGCAGTGTATAACCAAAGTGTGATTTTTGGGTTTAGATCTGTCATCCGTACACTGTGTCCTCCTTTTCACACCGTACCAAGAAATTCCAAGATTCCTTCTTCTGTCGTTCATCCCACACTTGGAATTCTCTACCTGCGCACGTGTTTCCTCCATCCTACAACATGGGTTCCTTCAAAAGAGGCGTGAAAAAGCATCTTTTGGGCCGGCAAGGGGCGGGCAGGTAGAATAGTGGATGTCGTCCCTACTCTACCTGTCAACTCATTTGGGCCTCTTTCACCGCTTAACATCAGGCGGGAGGAGGTCATTTGCCGGGTCATACATATAAAAAAAAAGACCCCATTTTTGGATGGATGTGTTGGAGTGCGGGGTGAGACAGGGGGGTATATCCTCACCTTTGCTGTTCAATCTTTATGTAAACGGACTCATCGATGCACTCAGCGGCACCAAGATAGGCTGTTCAGTTGATGGACAAATGATCAATAGTATAAGTTATGCTGATGACATGGTGTTGCTGAGTCCATCGGTGGGTGCGTTGCGTAGGCTTTTGGCTGTTTGTGAGGCATACGCCGCTGAGCATGGTCTTCTTTATAACACCAAAAAGAGCGAGTTGGTGGTGTTCCGTGTCAACAATAAAAAACCCTCTGTGGTACCGCCTGTGAATCTCCTCGGTCAGCCGTTAAGTAGAGTGTCTGAATTTAAATATTTAGGACACATTGTAAATGAAGATCTCACAGATAATGGTGATATTGAGAGAGAGCGGAGGTCATTGGCGGTCCGATGCAATATGATTGCACGCAGGTTTGCTAGGTGTACGAGTGACGTCAAAATCACCTTATTTAAGGCCTACTGTCAAACTTTCTACACCTGCAGCTTGTGGAGTGATTATATGCAGAAGGCCTATAATGCACTCCGCGTACAATATAATAATGCCTTCAGGATGCTGATGGGCCTTCCCAGATACTGCAGCGCATCAGCTATGTTTGCTAAAGCTGGTGTTGATGGTTTTCACAGCATCATAAGAAAACGGATAGCTTCTATAATGCGCAGATCTCGGGAGAGCTCAAACGGAGTCCTGGAGGTATGGAAAGACAAACTTGATTGTCCCCTTCGTATGCATTGGACTACGATGCATATGGGAGGAACACTCAAGTTTTTGAATTAATTATTATTTTATTTTATTTTGTGCAACCCTCTATTTACTAACATAGGATTAAGGAACTTACTAACAAATTTATATGGATTTTGTGAAAGTCTGAAATAAATTTTATTATTATTATTATTATTATTATTTACCAACGAGTCTCCTGCATTGGTTAAACGCTAGGCATGCCTTCTTTGTTACTGTTTCCATGTGACTCGCCTAGTTTAATTTATTATCGAAGATAATGCCCAGATATTTTACTTGTGTTGAGAGGGAGAGTTTGGTGTTAAATAATTTTGGTAGCTGTAGTTCTGGTAACTTCCTATTGTTGGTGAAAAGTATAAGTTCTGTTTTATTTGGATTTACTGACAATTGATGTTCGTCACACCATTGTTGAGTTGAGTTGAGCGTCGGTGGCGCAGTGGACTCGGCACTTGCCTTCCAATCGGGGGGTCGGGGTTCGAGACCCGCCATGTACCAATGTGTTTTTCGTTTCGAATTTCATATGTACATTTGTCTGACGCTCCTACGGTGAAGGAAAACATCGTGAGGCAACCTGCATACATCTGCGAAGAAATTTAATGATGTATGTGAAGTCGACCAATCCGCACTGGGCCAGCGTGGTTGACTAAGGCCTTACATAATATGTTTTCTGCAGTCCCATTCAGTATTGCCAGGTCATCTGCATAACCAATAGTAGTGTATAACCTCTTTCGTTTAGTTTCCTTAGGAGGCTGTCTACTACTATGTTCCACAGTAGTGGGCATAGGACTCCCCCTTGGGGGCATTCTTTGACCACTTTAGCTCTAATGGTGTTGTTCCCCACTATCCGAACCGCCCTCTTGCTTACCAGCTCGGTGATCCATTTTGTTACTGCTGGTTCTATATTGTACTTTTGAAGGACGTGGTTAATGCTTATGTGCATTATTTTGTCGAAAGCTCCTTCTATGTCTGTGAAGGCGCCTAGGGTGGAGGTTTTGTTATGTATGGCCGACTCTATTTTACGGACCACCATATGTAGTGCCGACTCTGTGGACCTGCCTTTTCTATAGGCGTGTTGTTGGGGGATGTAAGGAGTGACTTTCTTGGAGTGCTCCATCCCTAAGGTGTCTGTCTACTAATCTTTCCAGTGTATTGAGCAGGATGGATATTAGTAAGTATAGACAATTAGTAAATGACGTTAAAAAATAGGAGCATTATACTTAACAAAAAGTAATATTGCCACCTTCTTTGATTCAAGCCGGTTACGCAGAAATTCATAATTAATAATTGTTCGCTAGGAACACGCGGAGTGGATAAATGATAAGTCTTAGTATTCCACAGCGCAAACAAACATGTAATGATTTATTTACAAGAAACAAATGATGCACCACAACAAACGCGTCGGATCTCGTCACCAATTTTTTCGTTCCCAAACGGCACGCGCCATTCACCGGCCCCACCCAATTTCTTTCTTGTCGCAACTTGTCTTACATCCGCATCCGCATGATAATCCGCATTGATTATTGCGGATGCGGATGCGGATGCAGATGTCCAAATCCATGCGGAAGCTCCGCATTTGCGGATGCGGATGCGAATATTCGCGACATCCCTGCTGTGAATCTACCAAGGCGTATTGCCGATTGTTTTTAGTTGTTTAACCTTCCGGTTCTTCCTCCCCTGGAGGATGTCACGGAAAGAATATAGTTGCTTTGTTACGTTTGTTATATTTTGACAATAATAAATAATATGTTTTAATTTCATCGTATTTTAATAATATTTTATGTAATCCTTGAAAATACTAGTGCTATCGTATTGGAATCAGTTTTATTTCGCTACAAGTTGTAACGTTGTGCGTACATAATTATATAACAAGTAATAATTAATCAAAATATTTACAATTAAATTAAAAATATGAACAAAACAGACATTATATACTATTTAAAAGCGTAATTTTATAACAAATAAATAATATTTAACTTATACTAACTTACCTAATTAATATTTACAACAAAATCAAATAAAAACACAATTTGGATTTTTCCTAACAAAATAAATAAATTGATTGAAACTGTCTCAAGTGATGTGTGACTTCCAGTACTTTTGCTAGCCGCTATTGTTCGGGGCCGGCTTACGTGGACCTCTCTCCGCACCTCGACAGTTCCGGCCGCCATTTCAATTTTATTTGGCTCCGAGTGAGGACGCTCGCAAATAATCCGCGACTTTATGCGTTGCTCATTCAATGTAATATATTAGTTTAAGTATTGTTTTACGTGGTAAACTCTTCGAATACTTAAATAGATAACAATAAGTGATTCCGATTCCCCGATTGGGTAAGTGTTGAACAGAATACCTAAATGCTTGCTTGTGCTTTGATTCTAGATAATTGTGTCATTACGTGATTAATGTCTGCAAATTCGTGAACAAAACTTATTCCTATTAGTTGTTATTGAGAATTACAATAGAATATAGTAAAGTAATAAGTTATTAGATTACTTCTTTTCAATGATTTGAATGAATAACGTTTTGATTTGAAAATTACCAACCTACCTTCCATTATTGATAAATTTATTTTTTTGTAATTATTTTGTGAAATAACATTAAATTAACTGATTTAAAAGTGTAGAATCTTAAATAATTTTATAAATTCCTTTCTGCTTCTTCAAAGCCGCAACACTACCTACTAAAATGGTATGGCAAAAGGTTGCCGCTCGGCTCGCACGCTGGCCGCGTTGCACGTAATAATTTAGATGTTTCTCGGTAATTTCTGTAACGATAACTGCATATCAGTGAGTGGAAACCCTGCGCACTTATCGCTAAATCAGTATCGGGTCATCAACGCGTAACGGATTTGGAACACTTGTGTTATGCAATAAATTTCAATTTCCCGTGCAGTCGGATGAAGGTCGTAAGAGTAGGTAAATTTTCATACCTAAACTTGGCTTTTCTTCGAGAGTGATCCTTCTGTGCTTGAGTACAGTAAGCTCCTTATCAAGCTATACTGTTTGACCTTTGGACCGTTCTTATGTCACTCGTAATAGTGGTGGTTTTCGTAGTGTAAATGTATAGCTTGAATGGGAGCTTACTCTACTATTATTTATTCTGTGACTGGATGTGCGAACTGTAATGTGATTGTAACAGGAACAGGTTCTTTAAAAACAGGCTGTTCTTATGGAGCATTCTGTTTCTTTGGAATATTCTGTTGTTTAATCTGACCTGTTCATTTGGCACAGTCTTTTTTTGGAACGGAATGTATATGATTGTAACAGGAACAGGGTCTGTATTTTGCATATTCAAACAGCAGCTCCCCTAGTGGAGTTTGTGTTACCTTGTAGGTGTGTATCATATGCCGCACATGGTCGTGTGTGAGAAGGCACGTCGACATGAGCAGCGCGTGACCGAAGGTGATGGCGCCCGTCACCATCATCGTGAACGTGGTCCACTGTGGCGTCGTCAGCACGAGGACCAGTGGAGTCGGCCGCGGGAATTGCGTTTGGTAAGTCCTATGGTCGTGATGATGTTTAAATAGATTGTTAGACTATCAAATAAACTAAACAATTGTCACTATGGAACCAACACTGAAATCCGGAAACACCTTTGCAAAATAAGACGAGTAGGTAGCCTGGCACTCCACTGTTAAACGTCTTACCTAAGTTTGTCATATATGCCGTATGTAAAGAAGATAAGTTCATCGACACATGACGATCTGTCCGTTCTCTTTTCTTCAAAAAATAGACAGTGTAATCGAGGTCTTTATTAGACCTGTATCACAAAATGTTAAAGGGGAAAGGCGATTTTAGGCCCTGAATGCACAACAAATTCGATACAGTAGAAAATAATAAAATATTCGTAACTAATTTTTCGTTCTATTTAGATATCTCTATATGTTAGAGTATTTTAATAATTATACAATACTAACTGACCCGGTAAACTTCGTATTACCTTAACAGGTGATAGATCTCTTTGTATTTCTCTGCTTTTCTATAGTATAAATATGCTTGTGTTAAACATATAAACCTTCTTCTTGAATCACTCTATCTATCGCTGAAAACTGCATTAAAATCCTTTACGTAGTTTAAAAGATCTAGGCGCACAGACAGCGGGAGCGACTTTGATTTATACTATGTACTGCACCTGCTCAATTTTTAGATGATGTTCTCGTCATATATGACAATAAAATAGACTAATAAAAAAAATATATTTTTGGGTAAAACAACAAAATAAATAATAAATTGAAAAATTATTTAATTATTTGTCGATATTTAACAAAATAATTAATGGCGCCTAAAGTAGACGCCACCACGTCGACGTTTCGCCGATTAATTTTATGTTTTGTTGGATTGCTGATGTCGACAATACAATCTAATGAAGTATAATAATACCTACCTTGACTCCGGTTCGGTCTCCGTATGTAGCCGGTGGACTTCCTGAGCTAGCTCGAAGGAAGTCGCGGCTTCTGAAGGGCTGCTGTCAATCCACCGATGGAGACCGGATCAATAGGCCTATTAGGCCGCCGCCACTCACTAACTCGACGATAAAACCTATTTCAATGTCATTACATTCGACTCGACTGACATGTCACATGCGGCCGGCCGCCACAGGCTCTCACATGCACAGACTATATGCAGTGTTGCCACTCGCTCTTCCTCGAGCGTAAACATCCCCCCGCTCCGGACAGTCCCGGACTGTCCACCAAATCAGTCTAAGGGGAGGCGAGAAAGAGTAGCGACCGCGCCCTTCAAAACAGAATCCCCAACTAGGACCTCGGCAAACCTGGGCACACCATCAGTCCGCGACGCCAACGTAGGGGTGGCAGGTTTGGGTCCTTCACTAACACGAGGTCTCCAACCCTCGGTGGGTTTGTCTTATCTGACCACTTAACGCGCTGTTGCAAAATGTATAAGTATTCAAGGTGCCAGCGGCGCCAGAAGCTCTGGGTAAGCTGCTGGAGCAACTCAAACCGCGAAAGGCGTCCTGGATTGATATCTCTGTAAGGATACTCGGGCAGGGCGTTAAGTGGTCTGCCTATCAAGAAATGGCCCGGCGTGAGGGCCTGCAAATTGTTCGCGTCGGTAGACAACGGACATAACGGACGCGAATTGAGAACCGCCTCAATCTTATGAAACAACGTCGCGAGTTCCTCGAACGTGAGAATAGTCTCCCCAATAACGCGGCGAAGGTGAGTCTTGGCGGCCTTTACAACAGATTCAAAAATCCCTCCCCAGTGAGGGCAAGACGGCGGGGAGTATCGCCATGTTACCCCCCCACGGGAGAGTGTGGATCCGATCTCTATATTATTTTTATCTAAAAATTCACAAACTTCTCTTATATGTCTATCAGTGCCCTTGAAGTTCGTCCCACAATCGGACCGAATTAGAGAAGGCAGTCCAAGGCGGGAGACAAATCTGCCTAACGCTGCTCCTGCGTCCATGGTGAGTGCACTCACCACCTCCAAATGAACGGCTTTAGTGGCCAAACAAACAATCACACACAAGTAAGCCTTTTCAGTCTTAGCATTACGGAGTCGCGACATTTTTATGGTGAATGGTCCCGCGAAATCAGTTCCAACTCCTAAGAAGGTCATCGATTCATTCACACGATCAGCAGGCAAATCACCCATTTGGGGCTGCATCGTCTCGGGGCGTAAACGATAGCAGGGCAGACATCGAAAGATAACAGATCGGATTATTCTTCGCGCTGACAAAATCCAAAACTCCCGTTGGAGGAGCGCGGTCAATGCATTACATCCGGCATGAGCATTCTTCACATGGCGATCAATGATCAACAATCGCACCAATGATCCGTCCTTGGGCAGCAACAGGGGATGACGTGATCTATAAGGCAAGTTAGCGTGCCTCAATCGGCCTCCTACACGCAACAATCCCTTATCATCCAGAAAGGGAGTCAAACGCACCAAGGGTCCCTTCAATTTGGACGTCCCGGTACGGAAAATCTTAAGTTCCGGTTCAAACGCTCTAGACTGGGTCATACGCACCCAATGCAAAAGAGCATCTTGGCGCTCCTGCGGAGAGAGGACCGGACACAAATCTTTGTCCTGAGGCCGGCGACAATTTCGTATAAATCTTCTTATCCAAGCGGTCACGCCGAGCAACTTGTCCAGAGAACTGTAGCGGTCTAATAAAAATTCCCGCTCTGGAGCAGCCATAGTCTCGACAGCGTGAACACGCAAGCCCGGATTTGGTGCCTTCACCACAGCTGGTGTGGAAGGCCAAGACGACTGTAACAACCATTCGGGACCCCACCACAGAGTGTGGTCAATAAGCTGAGGGGCTTCGCTGCCACGTGATGCACAGTCAGCAGGGTTTATTTCACCTGGCACGTGGCGCCAAATCAGCGGGGCCTTCGAGGCCTGTATTTGGGATACCCGATTGGCCACAAATACCTCCAGGGAGTGGACGGAGTTCTTAATCCAACACAGGACAACCTGACTGTCGGACCAAGCAAAGAGCTACTCAAAGTCCACACTACGTCCCAGGGTGTCAACAACGTGGTTCATCAAACGAACCAGAAGAGTAGATCCAGACAATTCTAACTTCGGAATCGTTAATCGAGTCCGAAGTGGAGCAACCTTACTCTTAGCAATTAGCAAGTGGAGCTTAACAGCTCCTCTATCATCGACCGTCCGGATATATACGACGGCTGCGTATCCACTCTCAGACGTGTCACAAAAGCCATGAAGGCTGGACGTAAACCGTCTCTTAGGCAGTATATGTCTAGGGATACTAACACGGTTAATGTCGGGGAGAGACGACATGAAGGACTCCCAATCTCGCAGCAAACGGGCCGAGAGGGGCTCATCCCACGACACTTCGGCTGACCAAAGTTCCTGTAGGAAGCACTTCATCCAAAACACTACGGGACTAATCCAGCCATTTGGGTCAAAGGTACGAGCTACTGTAGATAAAACCAACCGTTTCGTCCAGACCTTCGGGCTTGGCAGCTTCAATCGATAGGTGAACGTGTCCTGGACAGGTCTGTATTGCACTCCCAAAACAGATAGTAAATCTGGAGTGTTGGCATTCTCAAAAATATGAGGCTCCTGCTGGTGGTCGTCTGGCAAGTCACACAAAAGCTGAGGTGAGTTGGACATCCACTTCCTCAGTTCATAACCACCAGCGCCGAGAAGAGCAATTAGTTCATCTCGCAAAATCAAGACTTCCTCGATACTAGAGGAGCCCGTAAAAATATCATCCATAAATGCATCCTCCTTGAGAACCAAGGATGCGCGAGGGTATCGTAACCACTCACGTTCAGCGAGTTCCACAAGTGAGCGAATTGCCACAAAAGGGCTCGAACGCAAACGTATTGGTGTTCAGCTCGTAGACTAGCATGGGATCTCTGGGATCCTCCCTCCATAATATGAGTTGATATCGTCTATCGCCCGGGTGAATCACAGTCTGCCGAAACATCATACGGATATCGGTCACAAAGACGACGGCATGGCGACGGAAGTTGGTCAATACATCGCCCACCTCGTGGTGCAACTTCGGTTCAGCATAAAGACATTGATTCAGCGAAACTCCGGTAGACGTGGGAGCTGACCCATCAAAAACAACGCGTATCTTCCCGGTGGAAGGTTTCAAAACCGCGTGGTGAGGAAGAAAATTATGTTCCTCGTTTCGCCAGTCCAGTCGCGAGACCGACATGTGCCCCAGTTGCTCATATTCTCGCATGAAGTCGACATACTTCTGTTTGAAGTCGGAGTTCCAACTCATACGACGCTCCATGGACAGCAGCCGCAAGTGAGGGGCGAACTGACAAAAAGGGCAAACGAGTGATCAGCCGTCCCGAGTATAGGCGACCTGTATTGTTCTGGTAGAACAACTCACACTCCTCGTCTAAGGGGTTCACTCGCTTCACGGTAGGTGGCTCTTCCACCTCCCAAAACCGTTGAAGGACATCCGATAAGGTGGAGCTAACAGTTATGTAACTGTCCACCGATGGAGATGGTGGGTTATGCCCAACTGGTCCCATCACTACAAACCCAAGCGATGTAGATAAGGCTACCAGCCCACCCGTCTGTAACTCTCTCCTCTTCCCACAAAACACGCGGCCTAGAACATCGGCACCGAGCAATAAGTGGATCGGACCGGTTCGGTGGAAGGAAGGGTCAGCCAAGGTCAATCCTGATGTCGCATCATCGACAGCGCGCGAAACGTGCTGTTGCGGAAGCTGACCAACAACCTTCTCATAAAAAATCGCGGTAGCGCCAATTTTGGGCGCTGAAGAGAAGTGGGGGGAGAAGGAGAACAAAACCTGACCGGTCGAATCCGGGATCCGCAGGTCTCCGATTCCCCGTACCGATTCAAGGTATGGAGATGTGTTCAAACTCAACTGCCGGACCAGCCAGCTGGAGGCAATGCAACCCTGAGCTCCCGTATCCAAATGGACGCGAATTAAAACAAAGTTGCCCCTCGGGCCCCACACCCGTACGGAGGCTGTTGGTAACAGCACCTGCTCCTGTGGGGGGGTTGCAGCCGACAGTTTTAATGAAAATCCTCCCGCATTCCCCGCAACGGGGGGGAAGGTGGGTCCAAAGAAAAATGCGTGCGCGGCGGAGGAATAGGGCGCTCAAGGCCTCGAGCGGGTCCCAATCCGGCACGTACATACCCCGACCAAAGCTGCATCGGGGGGCCGGGCGGTGCCCATGATGGGCGAAAGTTGTGGGAGGCCGTGACAAACGGGGTCTCTCCATCAGAGGGGGAGAGAAGCGTATCGGCTTCCGGCGTGGGGCGCCTGACCAATCTCCGCGGAGGGGTGGCACGCCTCTCCGATCTCCTCGGAGATGTGGGTTACCTACTAGGGCCCCCGCCCGTGTGCGAGTCCCTCTCTCACCACCTCACGAGTGTCTTTATTATTAAAGCACAAGAGGGGATTATGGGCCCATCCACAACAGTGGCAATCTCGTGGGTAGGGTCAAGCCGATGCCATATTAGCCCCCAGGCAGCGGTAGCACCAATTCCGCTGCTTGGCTATATTCCTACGCCCCTCGGTGCGTAGGCCAACAAATTTGGAACAGGCCGACACACGATAGCCATTCCGCTTGCAACACTTGCAAGGCAGCGTCCTCTCCCCGTGTGGAGAGTTCTGCCGCACTGCAATATACTGCTTGTACGGGCGGCGCTCCCTCCGTGGCGCTGCCCGGGTCGCCTCATAGCGGCCTGTACTCGGTCCCGGTATAGGAGCCAGATCCAAGTGGTCGGTCATCCGACACTCAACCTCCAAAAATCTGAGGAGATCCGAAAAGGGGGGGAGGTATGAGGTACTATTGCCCCCATACCTTTGTTCAAAGCGCCCTTTCATCTCCATGGGAAGCTTATTGAGGATGAGGTGGAGCAATATGAAGGACCACTGGTCCACCGGTAGGTCAAGTCGTTTGAGCGCGTTAATGGCGCTTAGCAGCGGGTTCAAAGTCTCCTTCCTTAATGAGGAGACCCGCGATACTCGTGGCAGCCCTAAAATGGCAGCCACATGTGTGTCCGCTAGCAAGCGAACATTCTGATACCAGGCGGTCAACAGCGCCCTTGCAATGTCATAACTGTCATCGTTGACAGGTAGATGCTGGACAAGCACACCAGCCTCTCCACGTAAGGCAGAGAGCAAATAGGCCAATTTCTGGCTAGGGAACAGGTCGTCCCTCGAGTGGACCAGGCTATCAAAGAGGTTGATGAACCCCATCCAAGCAGCCAGGTTCCCATCAAAGGTTGGGATGTCCAAGGTGGGCAGGCTGCCCAGCAAGCCGGCCGGGGTAGGCTTGACCTCCCCGGGCGTGCACGATTCACCCCTCCGGGCGAATAGGATAGCCTGAGCCTTGTTTATAATCACATCCGCCTGTTCAAAACATTGATCATAATCCGCATTAAATTGCTCGACTGCCCGCAACTCAGCGGCACCCTCGGCTGGGTAGTCGAGCAGATATTGTTGATGAGCAACGAAAAGCTGCTCCAATTCCTTCAAGCGAGCAGGTACTCCCTCATGCCGAATTAACAAGGCCTGTTCTCGCTCTGGTCGGTCTAATAAAGCGACGGCACTAGCAAACCATCTCAGGATCTTTTGTGCACCCACGCGGGCACCACTAAGCGGGCTGACTGGCGGGACCATTTTGCACCAAAATTAAGATACACTATAATAATACACAGACAAACAGACCGACAACCGCAGACAACAAAACAGATCGGGAGGAACAACAAAGGCATTTAACAACAGAATTTTTCAAACAAATTAAATTCAAGTATTAAGTCAATAACTTAACAAACATAATATTCAAAGGCAAACAAAACAAAATCAAATGTAAATGCTAAAACTTAACACAGCAAAATAGTGTATTACAACAACAGCAAAGTCATTGAGCAGCAAAATTTTTTAAACAAATTAAATTCAAGTATAAGTTTACAACTTAACAAACAAATTATTCAAGGGCAAAACAAAGATATGAAAAAACAAACCAAAATCAAATATAGTTAAATGCTAGAACTTAACTAGAACAACAAAAGGCATTTAACCCCAATTTTTCATATACAATGACAATGACAACTAGTTAGGGAGATCGGTCCACAAATGAGATTGTAGTCGGTTTAAAATCAGCAATCAAAACCAATTAATATGTATTGCCCGTTTGGACAACCAACAAGATTACAATATTAATTGTACAATACTAATCAAAATACTAATCAATCAATCAAATCTAACAAAACCACGCTCTGCTACCAAGAGATGATGGCGCCTAAAGTAGACGCCACCACGTCGGCGTTTCGCCGATTCATTTTATGTTTTGTTGGATTGCTGATGTCGACAATACAATCTAATGAAGTATAATAATGCTTACCTTGACTCCGGTTCGGTCTCCGTGTGTAGCCGGTGGACTTCCTGAGCTAGCTCGAAGGAAGTCGCGGCTTCTGAAGGGCTGCTGTCAATCCACCGATGGAGACCGGATCAATAGGCCTATTAGGCCGCCGCCACTCACTAACTCGACGATAAAACTTTTGGACAACACTTAAAGCGGACTTTCGCACCCCAATATTAGGTGCGCCGCGCAAAACACAATGAATTATATATTTTCTCGAAAACGCGCCGCCCGGTAACCTATTTCAATGTCATTACATTCGACTCGACTGACATGTCACATGCGGCCGGCCGCCACAGGCTCTCACATGCACAGACTATATGCAGTGTTGCCACTCGCTCTTCTTCGAGCGTAAACAATAATCCCAAAATTAGATTAGTTACACAAAAATCAAAACGGATGAAAATGTTGACACTGGCTCTAACGGAAAATGTGGTTCCCTGTCATAGCCGTTGACATTACCATGGACTAACGCAGATATATGGAGAGCACTACCTACTCCATGGAGATAATGACATTTGTTAGTCATCGTAAATGCAAGTTACGTCATCTATACTGCCATCTCCATCTTATGTCTTTGCTAACAATATCATTATATCTGTGCAATGTCTTCCTCAGTAATGGGTTGCACGATGTATATTTATTAGTAATTTTAACATAATGTGTACAATTCTTAGTATATTTTAGTAATGTAATTGTTCACGCTCGAGGAAGAGCGAGTGGCAACACTGCATTATAGTCTGTGCAGTAAGAGCCTTTTTGGCGGCCGGCCGCATGTAACATGTCAGTCGAGTCGGGTCGAAATGTCATGACATTGTTAGAGGTTATGTCCGGGCCGGAATAAAATGTAATATAACTAACAAATTGTGTTTTGCGCGGCGCACCTAATATCGGGGTGCGAAAGCCCGCTTGGTGTTGTGCAAAAGTATTATCGTCGCGTGTGTGAGCCGTGGTGGCCTAATAGGCATTTGTAGTGCTCCGGTCTCCACCGGTGGATCCACCGCAGAACTTCAGGAGCCGCGACTTCCTTCGAGCTAGCTCAGGAAGTCCACCGGCTACATACGCAGACTGAACGGAGACAAGGTAAACATTATCTGTATCGGTTTTTGGATTCAGCAATCAAAGCATCATTCGGCGAAACGCCGACGTGGTGGTGTCTACTCCGGGCACCACCATCTTTTGGTAGCAGAGCGTGGTTTTTAGATTTGAGTGGTTGATTAGTATTGTACAATTAATATTGTAATCTTGTTGGTTGTCCAAATGGGCATTAGATATTAATTGGTTTTTGATTGCTGATTTTAAACCGACTACCATCTCATTTGTGGACCGATCTCCCTAACTAGTTGTCATTGTCATTGTATATGAAAAATTGTGGTTAAATGCCTTTGTTGTTCTAGTTAAGTTCTAGCATTTACCTATATTTGATTTTGGTTTGTTTTTTCATATCTTTGTTTTGCTTTTGAATATTTTGTTTGTTAAGTTGTAAACTTATACTTGAATTTAATTTGTTGAAAAAATTTTGCTGCTAAATGACTTTGCTGTTGTTGTAAACTTGTAATACATTATTTTGCTGTGTTAAGTTTTAGCATTTACATTTGGTTTTGTTTTGTTTGCCTTTGAATATTGTGTTTGTTAAGTTATTGACTTAATAGTTGAATTTAATTTGTTTTAAAAATTCTATTGTTAAATGCCTTTGTTGTTCTAGTTAAGTTCTAGAATTTACACTTGATTTTGGTTTGTTTATATATTTTGTTCTGCCTATGAAGTTCCTCCCGATCTGTTTTATTGTCTGCGGTTGTCGGTCTGTTTGTCCGTGTATTATTATAGTGTATATTAATTTTGGTGCAAAATGGTCCCGCCAGTCAGCCCGCTTAGTGGTGCCCGCGCGGGTGCACAAAAGATTTTGAGATGGTTTGCTAGTGCCGTCGCTTTGGTAGACCGACCAGACCGAGAACAGGCCTTGTTAATTCAGCATGAGGGAGTACCTGCTCGCTTGAAGGAATTGGAGCAGCTTTTTGTTGTTCATCAACAATATTTGCTGGACCACCCAGCCGAGGGTGCCGCTGAGTTGCGAGCAGTCGAGCAATTTAATGCCGATTATGATCAATGTTTTGAACAGGCGGATGTGATCATAAACAAGGCTCAGGCTATCCTATTCGCCCGGAGGGGTGAGTCGTGCACGCCCGGGGAGGTCAAGCCTACCCCGGCCGGCTTGCTGGGCAGACTGCCCACTTTAGACATCCCAACCTTTGATGGGAACCTGGCTTCTTGGATGGGGTTCATTAACCTCTTTGATAGCCTGGTCCACTCGAGGGACGACCTGTTCCCTAGCCAGAAATTGGCCTATTTGCTCTCTGCCTTACGTGGAGAGGCTGGTGTACTTGTCCAGCATCTACCTGTCAATGATGACAGTTATGATATTGCAAGGGCGTTGTTGACCGCCCGGTATCAGAATGTTCGCTTGCTAGCGGACGCACATGTGGCTGCCATTTTAGGGCTGCCACGCGTATCGCGGGTCTCCTCATTAAGGAAGGAGATTTTGAACCCGCTGCTAAGCGCTATTAACGCGCTCAAACGACTTGACCTACCGGTGGACCAGTGGTCCTTCATATTGCTCCACCTCATCCTCAATAAGCTTAACATGGAGATGAAGCGGCGCTTTGAAAAAAGGTATGGGGGCAATAGTGCCTCGTACCTACGCCGCTTCTCGGATCTCCTCAGATTTTTGGAGGATGAGTGTCGGATGACCGACCACTTGGATCTGGCTCCTATGCCGGGACCGAGTACAGGCCGCTATGAGGCGACCCGGGCAGCGCCACGGAGAGAGCGCCGCCCGTACAAGCAGTATACTGCAGTGCGGCAGAACTCTCCACCCGGGGAGAGACCGATGCCTTGCAAGTGTTGCAAGCGGGATGGCCATCGTTTGCCGGCCTGTCCCAAATTTGTTGGCCTACGCACCGAGGGGCGTAGGAATATGGCCAAGCAGCGGAATTGGTGCTACCGCTGTCTAGGGGCTCATATGGCATCGGCTTGCCCCCACCCACGAAATTGCCACTGTTGTGGAGGGGCCCATCACCCCCTTTTGTGCTTCAATAATAGAGACACTCGTGAGGTGGTGAAAGAGAGGGACTCGCACACGGGCGGGGGCCCTGGTAGGTCTCCCACATCTCCGAGGAGATCGGAGGGGCGTGCCACCCCTCCGCGGAGATTGGACAGGCGCCCCCCCTCCCGTGAGAGGATTGGGCGCCCCACCCCCCCTACGGGCGGGGGGGATCGACGCGCCGCTTCTGAGGCGCCACCGCGGGATTGGGCCGCGGTAATTAGGGAGCCACGCCGGGAGCCGATACGCTTCTCTCCCCCTCTGATGGAGAGACCCCGGTTGTCACGGGCTCCCCCAACTTTTGCCCATCATGGGCACCGCCCGGCCCCCCGATGCAGCTTTGGTCGGGGTGTGCACGTGCCGGATTGGGACCCGCTCGAGCGCCTTGAGCGCCCTATTCCTCCGCCGCGCACGCATTTTTCTTTGGACCCCCCTTCCCCCCCGTTGCGGGGAATGCGGGAGGATTTTCATTAAACCAACTGTCGGCTGCAACCTCCCCACAGGAGCAAGTGCTGTTACCAACAGCCTCCGTACAGGTGTGGGGCCCGAGGGGCACCTTTGTTTTAGTTCGCGCCCTTTTGGATACGGGAGCTCAGGGTTGCATTGCCTCCAGCTGGCTGGTCCGGCAGTTGAGTTTGAACACATCTCCATACCTTGAATCGGTACGGGGAATTAGAGACCTGCGGATCCCGGATCCGATCGGTCAGGTTTTGTTCTCCTTCTCCCCCCACTTCTCTTCAGCGCCCAAAATTGGCGCTACCGCGATTGTTTATGAGAAGGTTGTTGGTCAGCTTCCGCAACAGCACGTTTCGCGCGCTGTCGTTGATGCGACATCAGGATTGACCTTGGCTGACCCTTCCTTCCACCGAACCGGTCCGATTCACTTATTGCTCGGTACCGATGTTCTAGGCCGCGTGTATTGTGGGAAGAGGAGAGAGTTACAGACGGGTGGGCTGGTAGCCTTATCTACATCGCTTGGGTTTGTAGTGATGGGACCAGTTAGGCATAACCCACCATCTCCATCGGTGGACAGTTACATAACTGTTAGCTCCACCTTATCGGATGTCCTTCAACGGTTTTGGGAGGTGGAAGAGCCACCTACCGTGAAGCGAGTGAACCCCTTGGACGAGGAGTGTGAGTTGTTCTACCAAAACAATACAGGTCGCCTTCACTCGGGACGGCTGATCACTCGTTTGCCCTTTTTGTCAGTTCGCCCCTCACTTGGCAGCTCCCGGCCGTTGGCCGAGAAGCGGCTGCTGTCCATGGAGTGTCGTATGAGTAGAGACTCCGACTTCAAACAGAAGTATGTCGACTTCATGCGAGAATATGAGCAACTGGGGCACATGTCGGTCTCGCGACTGGACTGGCGAAAGGAGGAACATAATTTTCTTCCTCACCACGCGGTTTTGAAACCTTCCACCGGGAAGATACGCGTTGTTTTTGATGGGTCAGCTCTCACGTCTACCGGAGTTTCGCTGAATCAATGTCTGCATGCTGGACCGAAGTTGCACCATGAGGTGGGTGATGTATTGACCAACTTCCGTCGCCATGCCGTCGTCTTTGTGACCGATATCCGGATGATGTTTCGGCAGACTGTGATTCACCCGGACGATAGACGATATCAGCTCATATTATGGAGGGAGGATCCCAGAGATCCCATGCTGGTCTACGAGCTGAACACCAATACATACGGTTTGCGTTCGAGCCCCTTTGTGGCAATTCGCTCACTTGTGGAACTCGCTGAACGTGAGCGGTTACGATACCCTCGCGCATCCTTGGTTCTCAAGGAGGATGCATTTGTGGATGATATTTGTACGGGCTCCTCTAGTGTCGAGGAAGCCTTGATTTTGCGAGATGAACTAATTGCTCTTCTCGGGGCTGGTGGTTATGAACTGAGGAAGTGGATGTCCAACTCACCTCAGCTTTTGTGTGACTTGCCAGACGACCACCAGCAGGAGCCTCATATTTTTGAGAATGCCAACACTCCAGATTTACTGTCTGTTTTGGGAGTGCAATACAGACCTGTCCAGGACACGTCCACCTATCGATTGGAGCTGCCAAGCCCCAAGGTCTGGACGAAACGGTTGGTTTTGTCTACAGTAGCTCGTACCTTTGACCCAAATGGCTGGATTAGTCCCGTAGTGTTTTGGATGAAGTGCTTCCTACAGGAACTTTGGTCAGCCGAATTGTCGTGGGATGAGCCCCTCTCGGGCCGTTTGCTGCGAGATTGGGAGTCCTTCATGTCGTCTCTCCCCGACATTAACCGGGTTAGTATCCCTAGACATATACTGCCTAAGGGACGGTTTACGTCCAGCCTTCATGGCTTTTGTGACGCGTCTGAGAGTGGATACGCAGCCGTCGTATATATCCGGACGGTCGATGATAAAGGAGCTGTTAAGCTCCACTTGCTAATTGCTAAGAGTAAGGTTGCTCCACTTCGGACTCGATTAACGATTCCGAAGTTAGAATTGTCTGGAGCTACTCTTCTGGTTCGCTTGATGAACCACGTTGTTGACACCCTGGGACGTAGTGTGGACTCTGAGTCGCTCTTTGCTTGGTCCGACAGTCAGGTTGTCCTGTGTTGGATTAAGAACTCCGTCCACTCCCTGGAAGTATTTGTGGCCAATCGGGTATCCCAAATACAGGCCTCGAAGGCCACGTTGATTTGGCGCCACGTGCCAGGTGAAATAAACCCTGCTGACTGTGCATCACGTGGCAGCGACGCCCCTCAGCTTATTGACCACACTCTGTGGTGGGGTCCCGAATGGTTGTTACAGCCGTCTTGGCCTTCCACACCAGCTGTGGTGAAGGTACCAAATCCGGGACTATGGCGGCTCCAGAGCGGGAATTTTTATTAGACCGCTACAGTTCTCTGGACAAGTTGCTCGGCGTGACCGCTTGGATAAGAAGATTTATTCGAAATTGTCGCCGGCCTCAGGACAAAGATTTGTGTCCGGTCCTCTCACCGCAGGAGCGCCAAGATGCTCTTTTGCATTGGGTGCGTATGACCCAGTCTAGAGCGTTTGAACCGGAACTTAAGATTTTCCGTACCGGGACGTCCAAATTGAAGGGACCCTTGGTGCGTTTGACTCCCTTTCTGGATAATAAGGGATTGTTGCGTGTAGGAGGCCGATTGAGGCACGCTAACTTGCCTTATAGATCACGTCATCCCCTGTTGCTCCCCAAGGACGGACCATTGGTGCGATTGTTGATCATTGATCGCCATGTGAAGAATGCTCATGCCGGATGTAATGCATTGACCGCGCTCCTCCAACGGGAGTTTTGGATTTTGTCAGCGCGAAGAATCATCCGATCTGTTATCTTTCGATGTCTGCCCTGCTATCGTTTACGCCCCGAGACGATGCAGCCCCAAATGGGTGATTTGCCTGCTGATCGTGTGAATGAATCGATGACCTTCTTAGGAGTTGGAACTGATTTTGCGGGACCATTCACTATAAAAACGTCGCGACTCCGTAATGCTAAGACTGAAAAGGCTTACTTGTGTGTGTTTGTTTGTTTGGCCACTAAAGCCGTTCATTTGGAGGTGGTGAGTGCACTCACCATGGACGCTTTCTTAGCAGCGTTAGGCAGATTTGTCTCCCGCCGGGGACTGCCTTCTCTAATTCGGTCCGATTGTGGGACGAACTTCAAGGGCACTGATAGACATATAAGAGAAGTTTGTGAATTTTTAGATAAAAATAATATTGAGATCGGATCCATACTCTCCCGTAGGGGGGGTAACATGGCGATACTCCCCGCCGTCTTGCCCTCACTGGGGAGGGATTTTTGAATCTGTTGTAAAGGCCGCCAAGACTCACCTTCGCCGCGTTATTGGGGAGACTATTCTCACGTTCGAGGAACTCGCGACGGTGTTTCATAAGATTGAGGCGGTTCTCAACTCGCGTCCGTTACGTCCGTTGTCTACCGCCGCGAACGATTTGCAGGCCCTCACGCCGGGCCATTTCTTGATAGGCAGACCACTTAACGCCCTGCCCGAGTATCCTTATAGAGATATCAATCCCGGACGCCTTTCGCGGTTTGAGTTGCTCCAGCAGCTTACCCAGAGCTTCTGGCGCCGCTGGCACCTTGAATATTTACACATTTTGCAACAGCGCGTTAAGTGGTCAGATAAGACAAACTCACCGAGGGTTGGAGACCTCGTGTTAGTGAAGGACCCAAACCTGCCACCCTTACGTTGGCGTCGCGGACGCATTGTCCAACTTACTCTAGGGTCTGATGGTGTGCCCAGGTTTGCCGAGGTCCTAGTTGGGGATTCTGTTTTGAAGCGCGCGGTCGCTACTCTTTCTCGCCTCCCCTTAGACTGATTTGGCGGACAGTCCGGGACTGTCCGGAGCGGGGGGATGTTCACGTTCGAGGAAGAGCGAGTGGCAACACTGCATTATAGTCTGTGCAGTAAGAGCCTTTTTGGCGGCCGGCCGCATGTAACATGTCAGTCGAGTCGGGTCGAAATGTCATGACATTGTTAGAGGTTATGTCCGGGCCGGAATAAAATGTAATATAACTAACAAATTGTGTTTTGCGCGGCGCACCTAATATCGGGGTGCGAAAGCCCGCTTGGTGTTGTGCAAAAGTATTATCGTCGCGTGTGTGAGCCGTGGTGGCCTAATAGGCATTTGTAGTGCTCCGGTCTCCACCGGTGGATCCACCGCAGAACTTCAGGAGCCGCGATTTCCTTCGAGCTAGCTCAGGAAGTCCACCGGCTACATACGCAGACTGAACGGAGACAAGGTAAACATTATCTGTATCGGTTTTTGGATTCAGCAATCAAAGCATCATTCGGCGAAACGCCGACGTGGTGGTGTCTACTCCGGGCACCACCAGTAATGGACATAAATAACATGTTACCATAATGGTTAACTTATATATTTAATGATTTTATGAAAAATAAAAAATACATTAAAAAAGATTCACCAAGTTTTTTTATATTTTTTCTTTTACCAATCAAATGCTGGTATTATCCGCTATAATTTTCACATTGGTTTACATGTGTGCGTTGTGGGCCTAAGTTAGTATGGCCATCGGCCATTCCCCTTTGCAGTATATTATATCTACACAAAATATATAAGTTACGATTGATTTAGTGTTTGCATACTTATGATTGTGCTCATACCTCTCGTTCCTGCTTTGAACGCTGCATAATTAATAGAGTTCTTCTTAGGGGTACTCTTTTCTATTTTTTCTAAGCTTACCACGGAACCGGTATCTGCGCCAGCGTGCCGCGGTTGGTGAACACGGCGGACTTGGGCAGCCCCGTGGAGCCGCTGGTGGGCAGCAGAAGGATCTCGTCGTCGGGACCCATGTGTGGCAACCTACAGTATTTAAATAAATCGAATAAATTTAGAACCTGATTTTGAAGACAAAAGTTATTATAAGCTTACATAAATCTTCTTCCACAAATTTAATGGCTCCTCTTTATTATGGGCCAATATAGACGATTACGCGCGAGCACGATTGTGCAGAGGGCATACTTGGCTGTACTCGGCTGTACCCGCCGATCATCGTCTAAGATCGCCTGCGACCCGTTTTTCGGGCACGCACCAAAGGGAATCGCCGGGTGGTTGCTTTGAGGTGTCCACATAATCGCCGCTCATGTTCTATGCTCATGCTCAATTGCTCATATTCACTTTGTTCTAATACGATGAATGGTCAAACACCACCATCTTCTTTTTTTACATTTTTTTCTCAACTTTTCGTTGAATCACATTAAGAAAATGGTTGTACACCGCAACCATTTAGGTTGCAGCAGCAACACACTCCACGTTCATCTTGACGCTTGCCGTTCGACAAACTACTACAGACGATCGTGTGGATGCTTGCACGATGATCGTGCCGATTATAGACGATCATGCGATCAACAATCATCGCCAAGAATGTAGCGCAGACATAAGGTTATAGAGCTTCTTTCCGGCAATCTCAGTATTAAAAAAGGATTGGACAAAACTAGGGTGTTTCATTAAATTCACGTTTATTTGTCACACTCATCGTGTAAGAATAGCATAAATAACTAAGGAACTAGGAATTGTAGTATAGATATACAAATATTTCTTATAGTTCACTCGGGTGTAGCATCGGAAACAATCATTTCACATACTTCACCGGTGAGTAATGGGGTGAAAAGACCAACTTTTAGACTTAATGTTTCCCTTACGCGAAGGAATCGACGTCGTCGCTGTGTCCGGCGATGAAGCGGTCGAAGTCGTCGCCGTCCACGGCGATGACAGGCGGCGAGGCCGTCACCAGCGCCTGCCGCAGCGTCTCCTTCAGCGCCGCGTCGCAGAACACCACCGCGGGCTCGGCCGCGCTCAGGTATTGGCTCAACTCATCTGCACAGGTGCAGAGATTCTTCATTTTGTAATCATCTCGATTGTGGTTGCGGTAACAGAATCAGTGGCAACAACACACATAAGACTGAAACTGTCGCTCAGTGGTAAGTTAATACTTGTATTTATTAATTTGTCATATTCTGCATATAATAAATTAATGAACACAAGTGCTGCAGCTTGCATTGATGTGTTCCAATTTCAAAGCAGGCAGCAAAATTACTGGGTACTGTTAATCGACATCTTATGTCACAAACTGACAATTTACAATTTGGCGTCCACGTGGAGGTTGTGGATTTACAAGTGTAACAGGAACCACACGTACTAGAGGTGATTGCTGCCACTCACCATCAGATGAGCGGCACGTTCGTTTGCGAACTGAGTTGTATTTATAAAAAAAAATTAATATGTACTATTAGGATATTTAGTAGAAAAAATTTATTTTTGTGACGTCACACGACAACCTCTACAAATATGGCGATCGTTGAGCCATTATGGCATAAAACGGCTGTCGAGCATAGCGGTTGTCTTGGGATCTGCGCAATTTGCAGTAAGTCGTGTTATTTTCATATTTCTAGTTATCTTTGTGATTTTGTGTTTTATTATAACTTGTGTTGATTATAAATTGAAGGTTGATTTGTTTTAAAACTAATATTGCACGTGTTTAAGAGAGATCGCTTGTTTTTTTTAAAGTAATATCTGATTCAGTTCAAATTTCAGAAGTGGGATAGGCTTTTCGTCCACCATATTTGCTATTGTGATAATTTAAATAAGTACCCGTCAATTCGAAATTTAACTTTTGCTAAAATAAAACGATATTTTAGTGGGCTTGATTGCTTTTATTAGTCGTGAATTCAAAACAACCTTTGGTTTTAAATGATTCCGCGTCGTTACCTTGATAAATCACCACATTGTGGAACAAGACGTACAGTAAGCTCCCATTCAAGCTATACATTTACACTACGAAAACCGCAATTATTACGAGCGGCATAAGAACGGTCCAAAGGTCAAACAGTATAGCTTGATAAGGAGCCTACTGTACACGCAGCAGATCGCGCAGACACAATTATAGTTCGTACTCACGTTCACGATCACGCTCACGGTCACGCCGTTATAGCAGTAGGTCTCACGAACGTGACAGCTCTGTTAAAAGAGCTTTAGGCGCAATTATGTAACGACTAAATGCGATTGAAGAAAGTGCTGCGAGCGTATCACAAACTCGATTACCGCCGAATCCTTGCACCACGCCTTAACGTAAAGATGACACCCAATCAATAGCTCAGGCAATTGCTGATGCTTTTTAACCGACTTCAAAAAAGGAGGAGGTTATCAATTCGGTTGTATTTTTTTTATGTTTGTTACCTCAAGGCGCCTCCAGACTCACGCCGAGAACCCCCGAGAACACCCGAGAAGCGTGAATGTCATGGGTTTCTCGGCTTCTCGTTCTCGGGCTCGCCTGTTCTCCGATCGGTGTCGGTTTTTTTGCCCGCTTCAAAGGGTTTCTCGGGCGAGAAAAGAGAACACTATCACATTCTCGTTTGTTCTCAGTGCGACTGCG
The DNA here is from genome assembly GCA_963935595.1 of Schoenobius gigantellus. NCBI lineage: Eukaryota > Metazoa > Arthropoda > Insecta > Lepidoptera > Crambidae > Schoenobius > Schoenobius gigantellus. The sequence goes on along the minus strand of OZ012561.1, from coordinate 273,425 downwards.
ACCGTGGCGTAGATCGCATGTTACCTCGTGCCAATTATTCTATAAAAAAAAATACTTTGTAGTGTCTGATGCATATCAGTATCATTTAGATAACTTCACAGTTATTGTATACTCTTTCATTTAACATAGTCTCTCATCTGTGCTATCAGTGCTTAACAAAATAATTTGTGATAAATATCATTAAGAAAATAAATTAAATTCACGAAGATTTTAATTGTTTTGAGATATTTCGTTAGTCTTTTTAGTTCAGTAATTTTAGACATACGAGTAAAAAATGTGGAAAAATGAAACAGAGTTAAAGTTTAAATAATATTTTCACACAGAGCCCATTTTGTGGAAAGCAAAACGTTTTCTATAAAAAAGTACTTTGTCAATAACCACCATCGTTTGAGCCTTTTTTTCTTAATATTATTTTTAATTTTCATGTTAACGAGATTATAATGTGCTATCGCACACAATACCAAGGCAGTAGCACTGTCGTCCATTCCGGATCACGACCGAGAATGTAAATGAGAAGATCGCTGAGTGTGGATACCTTCTCGGCTCTCGCGCAAGTTCTCGGCGAGACTTCTCGCCGAGACTTCTCGCCGAGACTTCTCTCGTGAGTCTGGAGCCGGTATCATAACTCCGTCATTTTTAAACCGATTTCCAAAATTCGTTTTGTATTCGATAGAGTATACTGCAAGAGTGGTCCCATGGTCACCAAAGTCAGGATCTGATGATGGGATCCCATAGAAAATCGAGGAAAACACTAATTAAATTAGGGTTTCTTTCACTAAAAAGATTTCATTCACTAAAAAGTTAAAAATAAAAAAAAATACAAAAAATAAAAACCGACTTCAAAAATACTGAAAACTTAAAAATAATATAAGAATAGGTACAGATAACATCACACTTCTATATTGAAATCGGTGACAAATTTTAACACTTTCTCAGAGATCATCGTTTGGCGCCGACTTCAATATAGAAGTGTCATGTTGTCTGTACCTATTCTTATATTATTTTAATTAAAAATTTTTCAGTGTTTTTGAAGTCGGTTTTAATTTTTTGTAAAATTTTTTTTTAGTCAATTAATCAAGTTAATCCACAGAACTATTACGTGTCAATCTTTCATCCTGACGGATCAAAGTTTGACACGTAATACTTTCACGTCATCTTGTTGGAATTTTGTAAAAATACGTCTTTGTTGTTCGTATTTGTTCGTATTTGTTCGTCTTTGTTGTTCGTATTTGAAGTAAGTATGTCAGACAATAATATTTTGATTAGTACAGTAGACATTAAAAAATCGAATATCAAAAATATGCCAGTACCATAACACGCCCCCATAATCAAAATACAATTATTGACTATTAAATATCAATGCAACAACAAAATAATACTAGTACAAACACAGTAAAGAGCATACTATCTAATTACTAATTAGACCTAGGCTAACACAGCATCTCTTATGGGCTGTTGCTTGTAAGCTTTTAGTCAAAACATCAGCCGGCATTTGACTGGATTCCATGTATAAAAGAGAAATGGATTTGTCAGAAACCTTTTCTCTCAAAAAGTGATATCGCGTATCTATATGCTTCGTTCTGTTATGGTGTACCGGGTTCAAGGCTAAGTTTTGTGCACTCTGACTATCAGTAGCAATATTTACACAATCTAACTTACCAAATTCACCAGTAATCTCGTTAATAAAGCGTTTTAGATACAAGGCTTCTTTGACAGCATCCGTTAAGGCCATATATTCGGCTTCTGCGGACGATAGCGCGACGGTTGGTTGTTTTCTAGCCGCCCATGAAACTAGACCTCCTACTAATTTAAAACAATACCCCGTATAAGATCGTCTATCTATCTTACAATTCGCCCAATCCGCATCAGCACAACCCTTTAAAACTTCACTGTTTTTCGTGTAATGCAAGCAATATTCTATAGTACCCTTAAGGTATTGTAGAACTCTCTTTGCAGCTAGCCAGTGAGACTTATCATAACAAGTATTAAACTGACTTAAATAACTAGTTGCAAAAGCAATATCAGGACGACTATTTACAGAAAGGTACATTAAACTACCTATAAGTTGTTGATATGGATAAGACTGATCAGTTTTCGTAGTGCTTACCTCTAATTTTGTATTTGTCATAGGTGTACTACAAGTCTTACAGTTTTCCATACCAATCATTTTCAAAAGGTTCAAAATATATGGTTTCTGATGAATCGTCACATCACTATCATTATCTCTGATAATATTTAAACCTAAGTAACATTTTAAATTTCCCAAATCTTTCAATGTGAAATAATTTTGTAAATTTTGTTTGATAACGTCAAACGTCTTGTCATTTTGATAGAACACAATTAGGTCATCGACAAAGACAACCATATAAACTATCTCGCTATCAAATAGTTTTGTATAAACACAAGGCTCAGAAGGTGTTTTTGTAAAACCTATTTGAGACAGTGTATCATTTAATTTAATGTTCCAGGCTCTTGGAGCTTGTTTCAAACCGTATAACGATTTTTGTAGAAGACAAACCTGATGTTCACGACCTTTTTTAACATAACCCTCAGGTCCATGTAAACATGCTCTTCTAGATCGCCATTTAGGAAAGCTGTTTCAACATCCATATGCCGCATTTTTAGATTCATTTGCGCAGCCAATGCAAATAAAGTTCGCTGTGATGTGTGTCGTACTACTGGTGCGAATGTCTCATAGTAGTCCACACCAGCTACCTGACTGTAACCTTTAGCTACAAGACGAGCTTTGTACTTTATGATGTTCCCATTAGAGTCCCTTTTTAGTTTATAGACCCACTTACAAGAAACAATTCTCGTGTCAGGTCGATCGACAAGCTTCCATGTTTCTAAATTCATTCGTGAATTATATTCACTATTCATCGCTTCTTGCCAATTCACACAATCCGATGACGTGATAGCCTCTGAAAAAGTCTTGGGCTCATTAGAGTCATCACATGAAGCTACATAGGTAAGGAAATCGGGAGGTTTTCTATCTCTCGTTGGATATCGAGAGTTTTGCTGACTTGAATCACGGATGACGTCAGAACTCACATCTAATGGCTCCGAATCAAGGTACTCACTCCCATGTTCCTGAGCTTCTGTATCATGAACTGTTCCCACAATACTCTCAGAATGCTCTCTAGAGTAGACAGGTTCAATCATAATTTCACTATTTTGCGGACTTCCTTTATTATTGAGAGAGTCAAGAAACATTAAAACTGGCAAAGAAACATTACCATTCGTAACAGTGTTTGAAGATGTAACAGCTTTTAATGTTGAAAAACATTCTTCAAAAAAAGTTACATCCCTAGCTTTAATTACTCTCCTGGGGCTGCTAGGATCCCTAAAGATATAGCTATGTGGATCATCCGTATAGCCAACAAAGATTACTTCTTCCGCCTTTTTATCTTTCTTTCTTTGACAAGAAGGAATTTGAATAAGAGCCCTACAACCAAATACTCTTAAGTGAGATAAATCAGGTTTAGTATCAAACCACATCTCATGAGGTGTACAATATTTAGGTAACGATCGATGAGGGGACCTATTTTTAAGATAAACAGCCGCTTGAACTGCATCTTGCCAGTAAGCTTTTGTAAGACAACTGCCACTTAACATCGATCTAGCCTTTTCAATGATTGACCGATTTGTACTTTCAGCAATGCCATTTTGTTGCGGACTGTACGGTACAGTTGTTTCGTGTTCGATTCCCAGCGAAACAAAATAATTTGACAGTTCTTTATTGACGAACTCGGAACCGTTATCGGTTCTAATTTTCCGAATTTTTGTGCCTGTTTGTCTTTCGACAAATGTTTGAAAAGCACAGAACTTATCTTTGACTTCAGACTTTGAAGCAATAAAATAAGAAAATATTCTCCGACTGTAATCGTCTATAAAGAGTAGTACATATCGACTACCTTGAAGTGACTTTTCAGGCATTGGTCCACAAAGATCAGAGTGGATCAATTCTAATTTAGAAGTCATTCTAGTATGCGGTAAACTTTTAAAAGGTTTTCGCGCTTGCTTACCTTCAATACACGCGATACATGGTGATTTATTTACAACCTTAAAATCTACACCTATATTACAGTTTTTTAAATGACTCATACCTATTCTACATAAATGTCCTAAGCGCTTATGCCATAGCTCATACCTATTAAGAGAGTCAGAGTGCACATCATATGCCGTATTGATGGAAGTATTTACTGTACAATCCAATGAGTACAAACCATCACAGGACGAACCATGTAGAACCGAATCACCTGTAAAAGAGAAGGTATCTGATTGAAAAAAGTTACAGCCATCTCTATCAAAAAGAACAGAATAGCCTTGATCAACAGCCGACTTAACCGATAATAGGTTAGACTTTAGATTAGGTACATATAATACATTTTTTAACTTATTTACAACATTATGACTACTTTTTATTGAAATGTCACCAACACCATCAACGTTAATTTTTGTGCCATTTGCGATCGTAACTTTTCCTGAGCTTTTAGATTTAAGATTATCAAACCAATCTAACCTTGAAGTCATATGTTTAGTAGCACCTGAATCAACATACAATATGTCCATATTTGAATCATCTTTGACTCCTAGGGCATTATCAGAATTACTGGAGCTGGAAGATGTTGTCTTTTTCTTTGTCACAGACTTCTTCTTGCGTAATGGACAATCAGGACGCTTATGACCTGGCTCTTTACAATCATAGCACACGATCTGTTTTTGCTTCAACTTCACGCTCTTAGCCTTTACAGCAGTAAAAATTTCAGCAGTAGCATCAGTTTTATGCATTTCATTTAATAATTTTGCCTTGACTAAATTAGTGGAAACTTCTACATTACTGTTCTCCAATGCCATTATAAGGGGATCATAGTGTGAAGTTAGACCACCTAACAGTATAGCTGCGACAGATGCGTCATCAATATTTTTGCCGATGTCTGCTAATTCTTGTGCAGTACAGAACACGGCATTAATATAACTTTCAATGTCACTAAAATTAGCTAGGCTTAGACGGTATAATTTTCTTTCAAGAGATAATCTGCGCCCCATACCTTTATCCTCGAAGGTGTTTTGCAACAATATCCAGGCCTCAGATGCCGTCTTTGCATTCCTGGCGTGAATAATGGCAGCTCCATCTAGGGTCAAGCAAATTTTTGAAAGAGCTTTCCTGTCGTTCCGTACCTTTATATTTGTGGGCGTCGTATCACCATCTGGATAGCCCTCAATGGATTCCCACAAGTCTTCATGGATTAGGTAGTTTCGCATTTTAAATTTCCAAATGGGATAACCTTCCTTATCCCGAAGTAGAAAGGATGGAAGTGATGACGAGTTTGATCTATAGTTAAAACTTGTACCAGACATACCCGACGATGTATCTCCTCTTTCGGAATTCGACATTTTTGGAAAATTACCTCAGACTTCTTCAAAATATATTGGCAACAATTTAAACCTTTTAAACGTATATAAAATATCGTGCTGATAACGTTTTGTTGGAATTTTGTAAAAATACGTCTTTGTTGTTCGTATATTTTATTTGAAGTAAGTATGTCAGTCAATAATATTTTGATTAGTACAGTAGACATTAAAAAATCGAATATCAAAAATATGCCAGTATCATAACACATCTACAGGCATTCTTGTAGACATTGATATCATCGTCAGTAGAAAAACATTTTTCGGGCTCCCGTAAACAAACACACTGTGTTTTCAAAGGAATAAGTAGTGACGAAATCCTTGCTCGCAAATCTATATCTCTCAGTGTAGAATTTAGCAATATTGCTTTGGACGTTGACTTTATTATAGTTCCTTCGTCTTATACGAATACACCCATTATTATTGGTACAGACGTGTTGAACCACGATGGAGTCACCTTTATTAGAACTAAACATGGGCAATTCTTAACACACACTCCGGTTTTAAATAAGATAAACTCGGTTCAGGCAAAGTGCGCGAAATAATAACAGACTTACTAAATAAAAATATTATACGGGAATTAGACTCTGAGTATGCCAGTCCCATCAGTCTGGTAAAAAAAGAAAGACGGATCTGATAGGATGTGCGTGAATTTCCGCGCACTTAACTGTACCACGGTTAAGGATAAATATTCTCTACCGCTATCATATATAAAGGACCAAATTGACAGGCTTGGGGGGTCTAAATATTTTACCAGCCTTGATATGGCGTCAGGTTTTCACCAAATTCCCATCAATGAGGGCTCGATTCACAAGACAGGGTTCGTAACGCTTAAGGGGTGTTATGAATATCTTAAAATGCCATTCGGACTGTGTAACTCTCCTACTGTATACTAAAAGATAATAAACAACACACTTCGTTGATTTATAGAGGCCGGTAATGTTCTAGTTTACATGGATGACGTACTTCTTCTAAATAAGTCAGTTTATAAATTTACTACGCGAGGTATTGAAAAGTCTAACAGAAGCCGGGTTTTCAATAAACCTTCGAAAGTACTAATTTCCTACCACAGAGGGAGAGTACTTGGGCCGCGTTATCTCTCATGGTCAGGTTAGGCCGAGCTCTAGGAAGATAGACGCGTTGGTGAACGCTCCTGTCCCTATTAACGTGAAACAGGTACGTCAATTCTTGGTACTAGCGGGATACTCATTGATTTACTACCAAACGTAGATAACGCATGAACGATCGAAAAGTGGGCCGGTGAAGAACTGCTCAATCGCGACTCGTGCACTTTCTTTCCATAGTGAGTGATTAGCTGTCGGCACGTAAACATGCCGAAGTGCGCATTCAAAAGTTGTGGTAACAATAGCCAGAAACGGCTGAAAAAAGACGGGATTTCATATTTTGCGTGAGTAAACTCATTACACATCTTATCATGTATTCAAATATTCGATTTATACATAAAAACCAATCAAAAACAATTATTTTAATCATAAACATGTCACTTCGCGTCAGTGTTAGTACATCATAATCGTCTCGCTCGCACAATCACGTTGTGTTATCTCATTCATGCGTTGGAGCGACAACGCGATAAGCAATTTCAAGCATTATGTTTGAGAGTATAAAGTTGATATTTTCTTGTAGCAATTACTAACACGTCGTTTGATCTGTGGCTAGGTATGAAATGTTGTAACTTCTCACGGTTGTACTTAGAATAGTTACCGTAATAGTGCAGAATAAGGTTGAATTCGATAAATACGGTACTTTCTTTATGGTAATTTTCATTCGGGCGTGCATATTCAAGTATATATCAGCAAGTACAAATGTATAGTCGATTTGGTGACAGATTTCAAGCGCGTTTTTGTATGAAGCGCTCTATCTACATTTGGTAGTAAATCAATGGGGATACTTCCGCCGTTACATTAAAGATCACGCGACCAGAACTGCAAGTATATCTCTTATCCGAATTTTATCTTATGTCAGACAACGAAAACGAGGATGACGACGCCGAAGCCGGACCATCGTCTACCCCTGAAGGCTTCAGACACCACTCTGAAGATGTATCAGAGCACGACGTTGAAGAGGCTGGCTCTCCCGCAGTCCTTGCAGGCTGCCCAAACAATACTGCCCAAGAACCAGTTGAAGACGTGCACGAGGACGGTGCCCATTCAGGATAGGCCGTATTAGGATATTTAGTAGAAACGTTTTCTTTTTGTGGCGTCACACGACAACCTTTATAAATACGGCGACCGTTGATTGAGTCATTGGGGTATTAAACGGTTGGCTGTCGAACGTTGAGGATTTCTTGTGATCTGCGCAATTTGCTGTAAGTCGTGTCATTTTCATAGTTTAAGTTATCTTTGTGATTTTGTGTTTTATTATAACTTGAAAAGAGAAGTGAAGTGTGTCGATTATAAATTGAAGGTTGATTTTTTTAAAGTAATAAATTGCACGTGTTTAAACGTGATTGTTTGCTTACTTTTAAGTAAATCTGATTCAGTTCTAATATTACTGACATGTGGTGGAGGCGGGGTCGACCATGACGAGCGGCACGCCGGCCAGCAGCGCGGCGAGGTACGCGGCCACGGCGCGCGGGTGGCTCCTCACCGCGGCCAGCGCGCGTGTGGCGCCCACACTGCCACTGCCGGCGTCACGGCCCCCCTCACCCCCGGCCGCCCCATCCACCCCGACGCCGCCGCAGCTATGTCGCAGCGCGCGCGCCGCCCGCAGCGCCAGCGCCAGCATCTCCGCCTTGCTGAACCGCTCACCCGTCGCGCCGTTTATCTGTCGGACGAGACGCAACCGTGTCAGTGTAGGCTGACTACTCAAAGTAGTGAGAACTGCGAGGGTTTTATTTATTATTGCTTACATTTACGTACGTGCAAAAAATAATAGATCCAGTACATGTACCCAGTCAGGGCTCTACAAAACCAAAGGTGTTATATAAAGTTCCAGACTATACCTCGCGAGACCCTCTCATTCGTGCAAAAGAAAATACGTTAACCTCTATGAACGCGAAAAATGGAAAGGGAAAGGCGAAGCGTTGCTCGTCTTTCTTAACCCCCAGTTTGTTTTACATCCGTTCCGGGGCACGAAGCGATGCCCCCGACAACGTCAATGATATCACCCGATGACGCCTTCTCGGCGCTTCCCTTCTTAGCTCCTATGAATCGACTCCATGGGGGGACACTCCGATACTTGAACCAACAAAGCCCAAGGCGCAGCTACCGATCAACGAACGAGGCTCTGGCGCTTCGCCGACCCCCACGGAGTAGGTCAATATCCAACACAACGCATACTGTACCCTAAATGAGAACTTTTTGGTTAAAGGTAGGATTCTCCTGCCTCCGAACTTTGAGTGGTTGAATGTTTTCAAGCTATCAGCAGTGAAGACTGACCATAAACAGTGAATCGGGCTCCTGCCGCATGCAGTGCAGCAGCAGCGCCGCCACGCTGACGGCGGGCTGCTGGCTGCCGGCCGACGCTCTGGCTGTGCCTGTGTCTGAAGCTGTGGCCGAGGCTGCGGTCACCGCGGAAAGAATGTCGTCCAGATAGCGCTGCGCCGCCGTCGGCTCCCCGCGCACCACCGCCCAAGACATCTTCAGGTTCCGCTGATAACATAACGCACAACAATGTCAACCTTATCCCTCCCTCTCCATTCCTTAACAGAAACACGCGTAAGGACCTTCGGAGTCATCCGTACACTGTGTCCTCCTTTTCACACCGTACCAAGAAATTCCAAGATTCCTTCTTCTGTCGTACATCCCTGTGCTCGAGGAAGAGCGAGTTGCAACACTGCATATAGTCTGTGCATGTGAGGGCCTGTGGCGGCCGACCGCTGTGACATGTCAGTCGAGTCGAATTTGTAATGATATTGAAATTGAACTAATTACCACGCGGCGCGTTATCTATAATTGATTGTTTTTTGCGCGGCGCACCTAATTAATATGGTTGCGAAAGTCCGCTTGTGAGTGTTTGCCAAAAGTTTTATTGTCGCGAATGTCGCGAGTGATCGGTCCGTTAATTAAGTGAGTAGTGGTGGCCTAATAGGCCCAAATGTTTCGGTCGTGGTTCGGTGGATTGACAGCAGCCCTTCAGAAGCCGCGACTTCCTTCGAGCTAGCTCAGGAAGTCCACCGGCTACATACGGAGACCGGACCAGATTAGAGGTAAATAATATACCATTGTAGTCGGTCTTAAAATTGAAAGCATTAATCGGCGAATCGCCGACTTGGTGGCGTCGACTTTAGGCGCCATCATCTTTCGGTAGCAGAGCGTGTTGTTGTTAGATTTTGATTAGTATTGTACAATTAGTATTGTAATCTTGTTGGTTGTCCAAACGGGCAATACATATTAATTGGTTTTGATTGCTGATTTTAAACCGACTACAATCTCATTTGTGGACCGATCTCCCTAAATAGTTGTCATTGTATATGAAAAATTGTGGTTAAATGCCTTTGTTGTTCTAGTTAAGTTCTAGCATTTACCTACATCTGATTTTGGTTTGTTTTTTCATATCTTTGTTTTGCCCTTGAATATTTTGATTGTTAAGTTGTAAACTTATACTTGAATTTAATTTGTTTAAAAAATTTTGTTGCTAAATGACCTTTGCTGTTGTTGTAATACACTATTTTCCTGTGTTAAGTTTTAGCATTTACATATGATTTTGGTTTGTTTGCCTTTGAATATTTTGTTTGTTAAGTTCTTGACTTAATACTTGAATTTAATTTATTTGAAAAAGTCTGTTGTTAAATGCCTTTGTTGTTCTAGATAAGTTATAGCATTTACACTTGATTTTGGTTTGTTTATATATTTTGTTTTGCCTTGGAAGTTCCTCCCGATCTGTTTTGTTGTCTGCTGTTGTCGGTCTGTTTGTCCGTGTATTATTATAGTTAGTGTATATTAATTTTGGTGCAAAATGGTCCCGCCAGTCAGCCCGCTTAGTGGTGCCCGCGCGGGTGCACACAAGATCCTGAGATGGTTTGCTAGTGCCGTCGCTTTGGTAGACCGACCAGACCGAGGACAGGCCTTGTTAATTCGGCATGAGGGAGTACCTGCTCGCTTGAAGGAATTGGAGCAGCTTTTCGTTGCTCATCAACAATATCTGCTCGACCACCCAGCCGAGGGTGCCGCTGAGTTGCGGGCAGTCGAGCAATTTAATGCTGATTATGATCAATGTTTTGAACAGGCGGATGTGATTATAAACAAGGCTCAGGCTATCCTATTCGCCCAGAGGGGTGAGTCGTGCACGCCCGGGGAGGTCAAGCCTACCCCGGCCGGCTTGCTGGGCAGACTGCCCACCTTGGACATCCCAACCTTTGATGGGAACCTGGCTGCTTGGATGGGGTTCATCAACCTCTTTGATAGCCTGGTCCACTCGAGGGACGACCTGTTCCCTAGCCAGAAATTGGCCTATTTGCTCTCTGCCTTACGTGGAGAGGCTGGTGTGCTTGTCCAGCATCTACCTGTCAACGACGACAGTTATGACATTGCAAGGGCGTTGTTGACCGCCCGGTATCAGAATGTTCGCTTGCTAGCGGACACACATGTGGCTGCCATCTTAGGGCTGCCACGTGTATCGCGGGTCTCCTCATTAAGGAAGGAGATTTTGAACCCGCTGCTAAGCGCCATTAACGCGCTCAAACGACTTGACCTACCGGTGGACCAGTGGTCCTTCATATTGCTCCACCTCATCCTCAATAAGCTCCCCATGGAGATGAAAGGGCGCTTTGAACAAAGGTATGGGGGCAATAGTGCCTCGTACCTCCCCCCCTTTTCGGATCTCCTCAGATTTTTGGAGGATGAGTGTCGGATGACCGACTACTTGGATCTGGCTCCTAAACCGGGACCGAGTACAGGCCGCTATGAGGCGACCCGGGCAGCGCCACGGAGAGAGCGCCGCCCGTACAAGCAGTATACTGCAGTGCGGCAGAACTCTCCACACGGGGAGAGGCCGCTGCCTTGCAAGTGTTGCAAGCGGGATGGCTATAGTGTACCGGCCTCGCCCAAATTTGTCGGCCTACCCACCGAGGGGCGTAGGAATATGGCCAAGCAGCGGAATTGGTGCTACCGCTGCATGGGGGCTCATATGGCATCGGCTTGCCCCCACCCACGAGATTGCCACTGTTGTGGAGGGGCCCATCACCCCCTTTTGTGCTTCAATAGTAGGGACACTCGTGAGGTGGTGAGAGAGAGGGACTCGCACACGGGCGGGGGCCCTCGTAAGTCACCCACATCTCCGAGGAGATTGAAGGGGCGTGCCACCCCTCCGCGGAGATTGGACAGGCGCCCCCCCTCCCGTGAGAGGATTGGGCGCCCCACCCCCCCTACGGGCGGGGGGGATCGACGCGCCGCTTCTGAGGCGCCACCGCGGGATTGGGCCGCGGTTATTAAGGAGCCACGCCGGGAGCCGATACGCTTCTCTCCCCCTCTGATGGAGAGACCTCGTTTGTCACGGGCTCCCCAACTTTCGCCCATCATGGGCACCGCCCGGCCCCCCGATGCCGCTTTGATCGGGGCGAATACGTACCGGATTGGGACCCGCTCGAGCGCCTTGAGCGCCCTACTCCTCCGCCGCGCACGCATTTTTCTTCGAACCCCCCTTCCCCCCCGTTGCGGGGAATGCGGGAGGATTTTCATTAAACCACCTTTGTTTTAGTTCACGCCCTTTTGGATACGGGAGCTCAGGTTTGCATTGCATCCAGCTGGCTGGTCCGGCAGTTGAGTTTGTTCACATCTCCATACCTTGAATCGGTACATGGAATCGGAGACCTGCGGATCCCGGATCCGATCGGTCAGGTTTTGTTCTCCTCTGCTGAAGAGAAGTGGGGGGAAGGTTTTTGAGAAGGTTGTTGGTCAGCTTCCGCAACAGCACGTAACGCGCGCTGTCGTTGATGCGACATCAGGATTGATCTTGGCTGACCCTTCCTTCCACCGAACCGGTCCGATTCACTTATTGCTGGGTGCCGATGTTCTAGGCCGCGTGTTTTGTGGGAAGAGGAGAGAGTTACAAAAGGGTGGGCTGGTAGCCTTATCTACATCGCTTGGGTTTGTAGTGATGGGACCAGTTAGGCATAACCCACCATCTCCATCGGTGGACAGTTACATAACTGTTAACTCCACCTTATCGGATGTCCTTCAACGGTTTTGGGAGGTGGAAGAGCCACCTACCGTGAAACGAGTGAACCCCTTGGAAGAGGAGTGTAAGTTGTTCTATCAGAACAATACAGGTCGCCTTCACTCGGGACGGCTGATCACTCGTTTGCCCTTTTTGTCAGTTCACTTGGCAGCTCCCGGCCGTTGGCCGAGAAGCGGCTGCTGTCCATGGAGCGTCGTATGAGTAGGAACTCCGACTTCAAACAGAAGTATGTCGACTTTATGCGAGAATATGAGCAACTGGGGCACATGTCGGTCTCGCGACTGGACTGGCCAAACGAGGAATATAAGGAGGAACGCGACTGGATGGGTCAGCTCCCACGTCTACAAGAGTTTCGCTGAATCAATGTCTGCATGCTGGACCGAAGTTGCACCACGAGGTGGGTGATGTATTGACCAACTTCCGTCGCCATGCCGTCGTCTTTGTGGCCGATATCCGGATGATGTGTCGGCAGACTGTGATTCACCCGGACGATAGACGATATCAGCTCATATTATGGAGGGAGGATCCCAGAGATCCCACGCTAGTCTACGAGCTGAACACCAATACATACGGTTTGCGTTCGAGCCCCTTTGTGGCAATTCGCTCACTTGTGAAACTCGCTGAACGTGAGAGGTTACGATACCCTCGCGCATCCTTGGTTCTCAAGGAGGATGCATTTGTGGATGATATTTGTACGGGCTCCTCTAGTGTCGAGGAAGCCTTGATTTTGCGAGATGAACTAATTGCTCTTCTCGGGGCTGGTGGTTATGAATTGAGGAAGAGGATGTCCAACTCACCTCAGCTTTTGTGTAATTTGTCAGACGACCACCAGCAGGAGCCTCATATCTTTGAGAATGCTAACACTCCAGATTTACTGTCTGTTTTGGGAGTGCAATACAGACCTGTCCAGGACACGTTCACCTATCGATTGGAGTTGCCAAGCCCCAAGGTCTGGACGAAACGGTTGGTTTTATCTACAGTAGCTCGTACCTATGACCCAAATGGCTGGATTAGTCTCGTAGTGTTTTGGATGAAGTGCTTCCTACAGGAACTTTGGTCAGCCGAAGTGTCGTGGGATGAGCCCCTCTCGGGCCGTTTGCTGCGAGATTGGGAGTCCTTCATGTCGTCTCTCCCCGACATTAACCGTGTTAGCATCCCTAGACATATACTGCCTAAGGGACGGTTTACGGCCAGCCTTCATGGCTTTTGTGACGCGTCTGAGAATGGATACGCAGCCGTAGTATATACCCGGACGGTCGATGATAGAGGAGCTGTTAAGCTCCACTTGCTAATTGCTAAGAGTAAGGTTGCTCCACTTCGGACTCTATTAACGATTCCGAAGTTAGAATTGTCTGGAGCTACTCTTCTGGTTCGTTTGATGAACCACGTTGTTGACACCTTGGGACGTAGTGTGGACTTTGAGTCGCTCTTTGCTTGGTCCGACAGTCAGGTTGTCTTGTGTTGGATTAAGAACTTCGTCCACTCCTTGGAAGTATTTGTGGCCAATCGGGAGTAGGTGTATATTGGGCATTCTAAAACAGTTTTCATCAAAACACCGCAAACGAACGGAGTGAGATTTGAGCTACGCTTCGCTCCGCAGATCTCACTCCGTTCGTTTACGGTGGTTTGATGAAAACAGTTTGAGATTGCCCAATATACATTATACAGGGTTAAATTATTCATACCATTAAATTGTAATTTTTGATAAATAAAGAGTTATGCGAGTATATTGAATCACCATATTTGTTTTCATTAATAAAACGCAGAAATTTTTGTTAAAAATATTTTTTTATTATAAAGCAAGTAACAAATATCATCATAGCTAAACTTGAACAATACTTTAAATACAAATTTTCATTCAAGTACAATTTACTGAAGTCATAAATTACATGTGCTTAAGTACCACTTTTTTATGAATAAAACATTCCTTAGAGCGCACTCTTTTTTATGAGTTATACAATTGAAGTTAGCTCCACCTTTAGCATAACTATTACGCAATGTTGCGAAATTAGGACAACCTTTGCGTTCAACATTTATCAAAAAGCAGTCAGAACACAAATCTTTAATCCATTTTTGCTTTTCAACACCTTTCATTATTATGGTTTGGTCCTTTAAAATTGGAATAATTAATCTCTTAAATTCTCTGAAATCTATATTGCCTTGACTCCAGTATATTCCTCTGTTGCGTTCAATCTCAAAGCATTCCCACGAAATTCATTTATCAGCAATAAATTTATTGCACATTATTCATATATCCAATTACGAGTGCTTACTCAAATAATAAGGCTTCTTTCACACGTTAATACTTTTATTTGTTTATTAAATTACTTCAATTAAATATATTCTTTATTATAAAACAAAGTATAAAATTGATGATTTTTACAAAATATTTAAAAGGGCGGGCTAGTCCCTGAAAGATGTGTTCCAGTCATCACACGAATAAAAAATAGAAAATAAATATTCCAATAATTTAAAAAATTAAAATATAAAAAATATTAAGAACATTTTAACTACCTACCTTGGGTCAACATGGCTGACTAAGGTCTTAACATCCTAATTAAATAGGGTAGTGCGGTGGGAACGTGTATAAGATGCAGCCGATGAATACCACCTATGTATTATTACAATAATTTTCTTAAACTTCTGTGGTTCTGTCGTCATGTCGTATCAATATCGTTATGCTATAGATACATTCGGTTCGCCTAATAGAACGATATACCTATTGATTATCTGTTTTAAATAGTAGTATCGAAAAATGAAAATTAGAAATAACGGATTATTATAAAGAAGACTTTTTAATTTGGAGATAATATTCGTTAGTAATTGTAAATATGTATGTACATGTATAATTTAAATAAATATAATAAACCCGAAATGATAAAAAAAAATGGA
The DNA here is from genome assembly GCA_963935595.1 of Schoenobius gigantellus. NCBI lineage: Eukaryota > Metazoa > Arthropoda > Insecta > Lepidoptera > Crambidae > Schoenobius > Schoenobius gigantellus. Next base: position 257,984 of record OZ012561.1, on the reverse strand, counting down.
GCATGCAGCCTTACACGAGATTTCTGCATCAGCAGAATTAAACGGTAAACAACTATTTTGCTGTATATGCACAGTATTGTATTGCAAGTTTGTGGAAATAAACGACACACAATTAATTTGCTGATTATTTCCGCGTCATATTGCACATTGGTAGAATTATGGGTAAATATCAAATTTTGCTAAATATCATGAAAGTCAGAGGTGCAAAACGTTATTAGGTTTTATATTTTGAGTATGGGACCGACTTTTTGAAAGTAAACTACCAAACTATAATCTTCTCTTAGATGTTGTGATGCTGAATAACGATCTACTACTACCTCGAAAATAAAAATCCAATACACGTAATTGCGTCAGTTCGTCGTTTTGTTTCTTTCTTGCTATGTAAGTACTTTTTTTTTATATAGCTGACGAAGTTCAGCCGATGATCGGACCTTTTTTGGATCATACGCAACTGCGGATCAAAAATTTTGTTGCAGACCTGAGAACTGCTCCACTCACACGTCCGCGGGACTATGGTCCCCAAGCGCAAATTATGTAAACCGTCCCGGGTACTATAGTACCCAGAGCGCTTCGCGTCTCCTTTGCCTAAAACGCGCGGTGTGATAAAAAAATCACGAAAAAAAAATATTTTCTCTAAATAAAGTGTCAGTTCTTTAGTGTTTGAAAAACGAACACTGACCATGGAAGTGGAAGTGAATGCATTAGGCATCTCGATAACGTATAGACATCATATCCGTGAATGCATATTTGTTTTCTTATAAATATTTTGTGTGGATATGATTTGGACGGAAATTAATAATTTTGTGATAATATATATAATATTTTATAATATTACTTACTTATTTAGCAATATAAAAATTAATGAGCATTCTTTTTTAGATTGGTCATGTTAAATAAAAATGATTATAAAGATAAGGTATAGGTTGAGAACCTTAGTAAAATTATTACTTGCATTGCACTTTTCTTATATAAAATCCGAAAAAAACTGTAGTCACAGTACACTCCAGTGCTATCTCTGACCACTAAAAGTGCTTCAGTACCTCCTCATCAAAAAATCTCAAGATCAAGACTGCTGAAAAACGTTCATAAGTTTTTATACTTTATTGCTATACTTTATATCTATTCTTTAATTGTCTATAAGTGGTTGATCATCTTCATGCTTCAACAAATTGAGCCGTTGGACCATCAAGCCCAGCAGTGGCATGCTGATTGACTGATGATGATGATATTTTTTTATCTTATGAATTGAAGATGTGAATCTTCAACTCGTTTTCTTGTAACCACTCTTAATACTAATATGACATTTACTATTTTCAGGTCGGATAGCAAGCAAAACAAAAGGTCAGCCAAGAAGAGCTGTGAATCTGACCTTTTCTTTGATACTGACGACGAAGACATCAGGTACTTTTATTGCTATATTTACATATATCTAAATTTCAAGTGTTTAATGTGTACAATAATCGTGTATCCTTTTTCTATCTCCCTAGTGCAAAGAAGAGAAGCAAGGCGATAAAGTGCCTATCGAAGGCGAAGAGTGCAGAACTGAAGAATACATCGTCATCCAATACTTCTGAGTGGTTGTTCGACTCAGAGTCGGACAGCGAGGTTTCGCGGCCGCCAAACCTGCCAAACAAGACCGCCAGTATCCTGACACGCCGAGTACCTGGTGGTGTAACGCGTCGGACTGCACAGCTCGACGGCGACTTGCTAGTGGAGCTACGCCTCTACAACCAGAAGGAGGTATCTAATCTCAGCGGCCTTGACCGGTGCGAGCGCGCTATCGTTTGGGTACGCTTGGGTGCAAGGCGAAGCAGAATCTCCAGAATATTACGCATTAAAAAAATTTGTAAAATTAGCTAAGGCAAAGTTTACCACAGAGGGGATATTTTATAAAGATAAAGTTAAAAAATAGGTTCTCTTTTGTTTCTCTCTGCGTAAATTATGTTTTAGCTGGTTTACTTATTGTTTATCGTTAGCAAACTCAAAGATTAGGTACTTACATACTTAAGCCTTTATTACTTTAACTTTGAGAATTTGTACTGTCCAAATCATAATGTCGAGGTCTACTTTCTGTTCAGTTTGTGACGTATCCGTAAATAACAAAGTTTTCTCTGCACATTTGAAAAGTATTTTACATAAGAACAACAGTTCGGTCGTTGATAGTGAGGGGGTTGAAAAAGTTCATAGCGCTTTTCGTAATCGTATAGCATCGTACCGTGTTTGATATGAAGATGAAGGTCATGATAGTGCGCGTGTTCGCCCGCCCGCCGAGTTTTTATGGCATTTGCGCTCTCGCGTACGCCTATTGCTCATAGCGAAAATTCAAGCTCACACTAATGTTAAAGCTACTTTTGAACTTTTCTGTGAATTCTTTCTGCTTAGTAAGTATGATTCGATTTCAATCAAGTCATTTGCAACGGAAAACTTCATCTTGCATCAAAACTTCAATTTTGAAGATATGTTTTCAAAAATTATTCACTTAATTTGTAAAAAAATTGAAGAATTTGAAGAAAGAGATAGTGGGTGGGCCTATTTACAAAGCCTATATCTAGAAGTAAATATAAACAAATATAACCCGTTAAGAGGCTCCAGTTTTATAGAATTACCAAAGTCTATAAAATGTAAACGAGCATGTATCAACATTCAAAATTCTGATAATTATTGTTTTTTATGGTGTGTCATGGCAGCACTATTTCCTATAAACAGAAACGCACATCGAACGTCAGCTTACCCACACTTTAAAAATGTACTCAATATCAAAAATATGATTTTCCAGTTGGGTTTGCGGACATCAAAGTTTTTGAAAAGAATAATCCTCGCATAAGTATTAATATTTACGGCATTCAAAAGAATGGTAACATTGTTGGACCTTTATACAAAAGCGAGATTCGCAAAGATCATCACATTAATATGCTTTTCCTGGAAAACAGAAAACGCACCCATTACTGTCTTATTAAAGATTTATCTAAATTACTTCGTCTTCAATTAACTAAACATCATTCTAAAATATATTTATGCGAGGATTGTATGATATTCTTTGATAGTAATGATAAACTGAAAGCTCATGTTTGTGGTGGTGTATCGACAATATTACCCGGTGATGGAACACGAATCCAATTTAATCATTACGAGCGAATGCATGACATGCCCTTCGTCTTATACGCAGATTTTTAATCATTATTAAAACCAACTGAACTCGATTCTGGATCAGGCTGTACAAAGATATTGCAAAAACACGTACCATCAGCATTTGCTTATTACGTTGTGTGTTCTTATGATAAGTCGCGTAATAAATATGTATCTTATCGAGGTCCAGCCTGTGTAGAAAAGTTTTTAGAAAGTCTATTATTGGATATAACCGATATTTATAACGTTTTGCAGTCGCCAGTGGCTATTTGTTTAACAAATGAAGACAAAGCGAACTTTGCTCGGGCTACAAATTGTTTTCTTTGTGATAAAATATTGTTTGACGATAAAGTTAAAGATCATTGCCATCTTACAGGACGGTATCGTGGTGCAGCTCATTCTTATTGCAATATTAGATATCGTTTGCCTAAGTTTGTTCCTATATTTTTTCATAATTTAGCGGGTTATGACAGTCATCTTTTTATACGACAGTTGGGAAAACTATCAGGAAAAATACAAGTAATAGCAAAAAATAAGGAAAACTACATATCTTTTACAAAAATTTTTCAAATTAATGATAAAGATATCATACCTGTTCGATTTGTTGATTCTTTTAAATTTTTAGGCACAAGTCTAGAGAAACTTGTCGCAAACTTAAAAAATGACGACTTTAAACATCTGCGGCGTTATTTTCCTTCTCGTGAGCATTTTGCTTTAATAAAACGAAAAGGGGTGTATCCATATGAATACATGACTACTTGGGAGTTCATACGAAGACAAAGTACTTCCGCCTCAGGAGTTCTTTTTCGGCAAATTACGCAATAGTAATATATCTAAAGTAGATTATGATCATGCAAAAAAAGTCTGGCAAACGTTTGAATTATCGAATCTCGGTGAATACACAGACTTGTATCTTAAGTCAGATGTTCTTTTATTAGCTGACGTTTTTGAAAGTTTTCGCCAGACATGTAAGATGAATTATAAATTAGATCCAGCCTTTTATGTTACAGCACCGAGTCTCAGTTTTGATGCCATGCTATTAAAAACAGATGTTAAATTAGAATTAATACACGACCTGGAAATAATAAGAATGATTCAAAAAGGTATTCGCGGTGGAATATGTTTATGTTCGACAAGGTATTCAAAAGCCAATAACAAGTATTTAAAAACTTACGATCCAAGAAAAAGTAATAACTTTCTAATTTATATCGATTGTAATAATCTCTATGGATATGCAATGTGTGCTTATTTGCCTCATTCCAATTTTAAGTTATTGAATGACTTGGAAATCGCTGGAATAGATTTTATAAATGTGCCAACTAACGGAGACACTGGTTATATACTAGAAGTAGATTTGGAATACCCCGAACATTTGCATAATGATCATAACGATTTTCCATTCTGTGCTCAAAAATTTACTCCGCCTGGTTCAAAAACTTCAAAATTGATTCCAAATTTATACGATAAATATTTCTATGTCATACATTTTGCTCATCTGCAAACATGTACAAAACATGGTTTGTTGTTAAAAAAAATACACAGAGTTATTCAATTTAATCAGAGTCTTTATTTAAAGCAGTATATTGACATGAATACTGAATTACGAAAAAAAGCTAAATCTACATTTGAACAAGATTTCTTCAAACTTCTTAACAACAGTATATTTGGCAAGACGTTAGAAGACACAGAAAAGAGGGTTAATGTGAAATTAGTCAATAAGTGGAATGATGATAGTAACAAAACAAAGAAAAGTTTCTGTGCAGAGCAAATGATAGCTCGACCAAATTTTCACAGTGTTACAATTTTCACTGAAAACTTGGTAGCCATTCAAATGAAGCCTGAAACAATCACTTTGGATAAACCTATATACATTGGTTTTTCCGTTTTGGAAATATCTAAGAGTCACATGTTTGATTTTCATTATTCTATTATGAAGCCTTTTTATAAGGAAAAGTTAAAACTTTGTTATACGGATACTGATAGTTTTTTGTATTCAATAGAAAGTAAAGATTTTTATGCTGATTTAAAATCAAATTTTCTTCCCTATTTCGACACTAGTAATTATTCTGTAAATAACGTATACGACATTCCTAGTTGGAACAAAAAGGTGCCAGGTCTCTTTAAAGATGAGCTAGGAGGAAGTTTGATTTCGAAGTTTGTAGGATTAAGGTCCAAGTTATACTGTATTAAAACGGCAGAAGATGAATTAAAAAAAGCAAAAGGCATACAGAAGCAAGTATGAAAAGATGTACAATATAAAGATTATTACAAGGTATTAAATGAAAATACATTTTTGAAGAAAAAAAATATCATATTTAAATCTCTTAAACACGAAATATTTACTCAAGAACAGAACAAAATAGCTTTGTCAGGTAATGACGATAAACGTATCATATTAAAAAACAAAATTTCTACTTTATCATGGGGTCACTGGGATAGTTTAGTTTAATATCATTAGTTTTTCTTTAGAAGCACCGTATTGTATAGTTTATTATTATTTTAATGGTAATCATGAATCAAATTGTAAGTTGAGAAATATGTTACCCCATCATCTATTTATTTATTATATGGCATAAGTAATGAATAAGTTAATAGAATAAAAACATACATGAAATTGTATAGTATGTACCGACACGGCACTTTATATTGTAAAGTTATTTAATTTTAATATTGTTATCCATCAGTTATTTGTTTAATAGTATTATACATTGTTTTTTAATGGTAAATAGGTAAATTAATTACCTAGTTTTAATCAAATACATAAATATACATAAAAAGTTTTAATGTTGTATTGTAACGATGAAAATATATAACGTTATAAACCAGCTACCATGTTTTTTTTTTATTTCATAATCCATAAAATATAAAACTATTAATAAAATAGCACACGCAATGAACAATTCGAAACTGGTTGGGACATGTTAATGCTGATTTAGGTATTCCAACTTATAGTTCATTAGTAATTTGTCCAATTGCGATTCTGTGCGAATGCTTTGTTGTTATGTCAGCATTATACAGGTGTCTCAGAAACAATGGATAAACCTTTAACTGTTGATAGGTTTCGTCGAGACCTCCCTAATCTCAAATTTTGACTTTAATAAAAATATCTCGGTTTTCAAGATATTTGATAGTTTATGATTTTTTTTAAAAATGCCACTTTTGGTTGGTTTTTAATGTGCCATTTTTACAAATACGGACTTTTTCTGATTCCGGTTTTTTTAGCTTCTAACGGAATAGTTCAGCTATCAATAACAGTAGTTAAAATTGAGCTAGCTAATCACGAAGTGCTTGGAAAAAACAATGTTCCAAAAAAAATTAAACAAGAAATTATTTTTCATCGTGTTTGGTCTGCTACCATGTAAAAAAAATGTATGACGCTCATCCTGCCCATTATCTTAAAAAAATGCTTAGTTATTCTAGTTTCAACAAAAGGTATGATAAACTTATGCTTAATGTATCTCTGAACTTTTATTACTGCTTGAATAGCAAATGGTATGAAAATTTTAAAAAGATTGTTTGTCGGATTAATTATTTTTCGGATTAATTTTATTCGGTTAATTTAGTTTTCCAGTATTAAGTTTATGCTTTCTTGACTTTCTGACTGGTTGAATAGCAAATAAAATGAAAATTTGAAAAAAAAAAGGTTTTTTTTTCCACTAATAAGCACTTAAAGCTTATTTGTAAACATTCGTTTGCGAGTCACAGAGTTGAGAAACGTGTTTTTTTTTGTACGTGTGGCCCCTGCCTGCCACATGTCTCATCCACTATGCGCAATCAAAAAGGAGCCTTATCATTAACAGCACATGAGTCATAAGCATTTGCAACCTTACCTGCTATCGAATTTCCTGGAAGGACTTTTTTTACCTGCGTCTGATCATTGGGTTCTTTGTTACGATTGTTAGTGTCCTTCTGAACTCCGGTTGTGACCCACGCGTGTTTTCTGTATTCGAGAGATTCGATAGAGCTTCGATGATTTTAAACGACATTTTGCTGTGATTTTGGACTTGACTAGCTTTGCAATTCGGATATTGTTTGTGCTGTGAAACCTATTGACAACTGGTGATCATATGGACTTGGTTAGCTTTACGATTTGGATATTGTTTGTGCTGTGAAACCTAACTGACAACCAATACATAACACTGAACATGCCTAGACATCAGTACACGTCGCGCGAATATGCAAACATGCATTTCGTTTATGGCGAATGTCGAGGAAATGCTAACGCTGCTGCTCGTCTGTACGCAGAGAGGTAAGATTATTTATTTTCTCTTTAATTCAATCAATCTTATTTTTTTTAAATCACACACATTTATTGCAACTTTAGTTAAACGTATCAGGATGGGTCTTACATTATGTTATCCTTCTAAAAATAGTCACACGCCGTGTTTAATTAGATTTTAAAATTAAATGAATTAGTAAATTTAATAACGTCATTTTTTGTATTAGGTACCCCAACGCACGTCACCCGGACTATCGAGTTTTTGCTCGGGTACATAATTCGTACTGCGAAGGGAGGCTTCCAGGAAGAGGCATTGGTGTTGCAGGGCCAGGAAGACCAGAAAGAAACGACGATGAAGAAGTAGTAGTCCTCGACGAAATAGAAGAAGATTCAACACGTTCTGTGCGTGGAATTGCACGTCGAACCGGCATTAATAGAAGCAAAGTGCATCGCATATTGAAAAAATACCTTTTGCACCCTTTCCATATTCAAAGGGTCCAAACTCTACAGCCTGCTGACTATCCGCGCAGGATTGCATTCTGCAGAATCATGTTAAATAAAATAAGGGAGGACCCGCAATTTTTCAATAAAATTTTATGGACGGATGAATCCTCATGCCGGAGAGATGGATATTTCAACATCCACAATCTACATAGCTGGCAAGTTGAAAACCCACATTTGATGAGGGAAGATCGGTCCCAAGTTCAATTTAAAGTTAACTTGTGGACTGGGATTATTGACGGACAGGTGATCGGGCCATATGAACTTCCAGCTACACTGAATAGTGAAATTTACCTTAATTTTTTACAAAATGATTTACCCGGCATGCTAGAAGATGTCAATTTAGAAGTGAGGCGGAGAATGTGGCTTCAAAATGATGGGTGCCCAGCTCACTACGCAATAGTAGTAAGAAATTATTTAAATCAACACTTCCCACAAATGTGGATAGGCCAGCTCGGCCCTATTTTATGGCCGCCCAGATCGCCGGATCTAAATCCCTTGGATTTTTTTTATTGGGGATGTCTGAAAGACCTTGTCTACGCGAGACCAGTATCCTCAATAACAGAGTTGCGTACTCGCATACAAAATGCAGCTGCACACATAAAAACGTCTGGTTACGCGCGCCGCATCAAACTTTCTTTTATAAAAAGATGTAGGGCGTGTATCAGAGCGCAAGGACGCCAATTCGAACATTTATTGTAAATTTAATAAAAAATTAAAATTTCATGTTGTTTTATTTCAAATTCTTTATTCAAACTAAGAATTAATAACTATTCCGAAAAAATCTTTTTAAAATTTCATACCATTTGCTATTCAAGCAGTAATAAAATTTAAGAGATACATTAAGCATAGGTTATCATACCTTTTTTGAAACTAGAATAACTAAGCATTTTTTTAAGATAATGGGCATTATGAGCGTCATACATTTTTTTTACATGGTAGCTGACCAAACACGAAGAAAAATAATTTCTTGTTTAAATTTTTTTGGAACATTGTTTTTTCCAAGCACTTCGTGATTAGCTAGCTCAATTTTAACCACTGTTATTGATAGCGTGTAGTGTAGTGGTATATAGTGTAGTGTAGATAGTGTGTGTAGATATATAGTGTAGTGGTTAGATCACTAGTTAATGTTTATTTGTATATTTGATTTAGTTGGAAGATAATGTTGTTGTTAAAACCTTATGGTTGTGATGCTGTTATCGTGATTCTCATATTCTATCGGTTCCGTATAAGATAGTCAGCCTCCTTGTGGATCCTAGATATACTCTTCTACCTCCGCCACTATATCAATCATTTCTTCGATGTGAAATTATTTTTGTTACATAATAAATTTAATTTCAGAATACCCAAGAAATCTCGCAGTCGCTACTCATAAGCAAGGAGGCAACAGAAGATTATCCTCCTTGCTTTGAGCAAAATGCGCAAGATATGTTGGAGGGCTTCTCTGAAGAATTTCAACATTGGAATGCTAAAGATTCACCGCTGCATGCCAAGGTGGTTAAAAGTCTTTTTAATAAAAAGAAGCCCCTGAAGAGGAGAAGCAAGTTACTGCAGAATACCAAGGGGAACGAACCTTCTTATTTAATTAAATCAATGCCTACTAAAGGGCGGCGATTAATTAAATTAGAAATATTAGATCTGGAATCAACCAGCAATGATCCATTAATAAAAACACAATATGTGGTAACCGAGCATATTGATCCAATAATTGATCAAGCAGAAAATATTATATCTAATATCTCTAAGAAAATATGTGGTTACAGTTATAGTTTTTAAATAACCATTGCTGACCTATAACATTTGTAGATGTATATTAAAATTCTCTAATGTGCTAGATGCGTACCTACTATCTTTAGTTACGTGTATACTCACGGAGATACATTATTTCATCAACATTATTCTTCTGAAAAATTATAGTAATGCTTATAAATTTTACTAACTAAGACTTATGTTATTTTAAATAGTTATGTTAGTTTAAGTCTTGTATTGTTTTCAATAAATATTATTTAAAAATAAAAAGACGTATGAAAATATTTGTTTTTATTTTAACACCTCTATAATATAATCAAATATTTTAAAAAACATTCATTCAGAATTAAATCTATAAATAAATCTAAGATAAAATTTATTAGAATTCAAATACATAGTTTAAAATAATGGTAATAAAATTAAAAATATAGTTTTATTTATTAAAGAACGCAGTGTATTACTTTGTTAAAGTAGGGATGCAAGTAATTAAACAATGTTTATTTTTAAGCATCGATTCCTTACTCATATCATTTTTTATTGCACGATTCGAGAGGGGTGAGAGCTCTTTCTTCTCTCTCCATTCTTCTCGATGCTTTAACATTGTGTGTTCTAGACACGTCCAATAACTTAATATAATGGGTGGTAACAGTATCCAAATTCTTCTACTCCTTGCTATTGTTACCGCCGTCGAATGCTTAGTCTATATGGTGGAGTGAGTGCACTTACAAAAGTAAATATACTGCTAGTTCTCTTATTATTACGAACGCAAAGTGTTATATCCATTTTGTTAAAAGCCACGAATCAAAGCGGACAAGTTGCTATGAAGTTCCTCAAACAAAAGGAAACGTTAAAATTAGATTATAATATCTGTCCTGCATCATTATGTGAAGCAAAGCGACATGGCAACTTATTGCCGAGCACTATACGATGTATTGTTTGTGGACCATCAAATTGCGGCGAGACGAACTTAGTAATAGGTTTGTTATTACATGAGAATGGTGCACGTTTTCGTAACTTATATGTATATTCTAAATCATTATACCAACCAAAATATGTGTTCTTAGAAAAAGTATTAGATTTAGTTGCAGACATATCTTATAGTAAATATAACCATAATAGTGATATCATAAGCCCACACGAAGCTTTGCCAAACTCCATTATAATATTCGACGACGTAGCTTGTGAAAACCAAAATAGTATTCGGGATTATTTTGCTATGGGTCGACATAAGAATATTAATTGTTTTTACATTAACCAAACATACAGTAAAGTACCTAAACAACTTATAAGGGACAATTCTAACCTCATTATTTTATTTAAACAAGACGATGTAAATTTAAAACACGTTTACCATGAGCATGTAGGTTCAGATATGTCGTGGTCTCAGTTCCGTGAAATGTGCTCAACTATTTGGAATAAACCATTTAATTATGTTGTGATCAATAAAGACTGCGAAAGAAATAAAAGATGTTATAGGATGGCATTCGATACTTTTGTAGTAGTAGATTAATATACATAAGTTATTGTTTCATCAATACACAATCACTATTACTCTGGATTTTGCATTGAACGGAATCCTTGTCAAAATGGAAAAGCAACTTAAAAAACAAATTGTAAAAGCTGCAGCTGCTGTAAAAAGAAAGGTTGAAATGATAAAGGATATGAAAAATACAAATGATGCCACTCTGGAATCCATATTCAAACCTATAACCGATCCACTGAAACAAATAGCCATTAAGAACAATGAAATTTCTCATGAAAATGAGGATGAGTTTGAACATTATACAATAAAAAAAATAAACATAATGACAGTGAGGCAACAAATTTTTCTGATGACGATTTTAATGAAGAAGAGGAACAATAGTTCTATAAAAAATTTAATTCCGAAAAAACCCTTGTCGTATCACCTTCTGACAACAGTAATATGAGTGATGCTTCCTTTAAGTCCTTTCAATCATCACCAAATGTTTCACTTAATAGTTTATCGTGGTGTGCTTCACCCGACGCAAATATCCCATTTGGAATAAAAAATGAACGAGGAAAACTTATGCTCGGCCAAACACGTGTTTTCGGCGACGGAAAAATTATAAAAATTGGAAATCGAAGTTTAAACAAAACTCTTGGATTAAAAGAATTACTATTTGAAAAGACACCAAATTTGGATGTTATCACAGATGAAGATTTGCAAAATTATAAAGAGCTTCTAATAGAAACGAATGCACATAGGCGTAATTGTGATCCACGCAAGCCAATTAATAGTAACAAAGGGTTTAAGTACATGCATATTATTAAACCACTGTTTAAGTTCTCTAGAAATAAGTATGATAGCACAGAAAGTCTTACGGTAGGAAAAGGAATAAATCTTTTAAAAAGTGTAAAGAAATATATAGATTACGTTTATTGGGATGATCCAAATGAATTAGTAGATCAATTGAAATTACTGGCGGAAGTTTATGCCATAATTGAATGTGTACAAGCCAACCGCCAGCGAAACTACGTTAACCAAAATATAGTAATTTACTCGGACAGTCAGGCAGCTTTACTAGCACTAAACGGCAACGTTATAAAATCGAAGCTAGTAAAAGACTGTGTGGAAAAACTAAATGACCTGGGAAAACGAAACAAGATCACCCTCAAATGGGTACCGGGTCATTCTGGAATCATTGGTAATGAAAAAGCCGATGAGCTAGCAAGGTCTGGGGCCCAAGGACTACAATTTGGCCCAGAGCCTTTCTGTGGTATCTCAAAGAACCAGGCTATGCAATACTTAAAAACCCACCTCCTGCAAGAGGCAAAAGCGGACTGGCAAAGAACGCCTGGGTTAACACATTCAAAAGCACTAATAGAACCATACTCTCGTAAGCGCACTGACGAGCTGCTGAAGCTCAACAGGGGCAACCTGAGCGTGATGATTAGGGCTCTGACTGGACACTGCAAGCTGAACAGGCATCTGTTCAATATGAGACTAAAAGATACTGATGCTTGCAGATTCCAGAAGGGGACATTACAAGAAATTGTCACAGAGCGCCTAAACGCTGTAAACAGGAGCGTGAAACACCAATGCACCTCCTGTGCTTTTGTGAACCCCTTATTCACAAAAGAAACTGACAACTGGGGAGACACATTCTCGACCCAGACGATATAAAAACAATCCAAGCTGGGAATATCTTATCATTCCTGGACAGTGCCCAGCTAAAGGAGCAAATGTAAGGCCTAATAAGTCTTACTTGGGGCTAGTCACAATAGATCTTTGCAGGTCGCAGTGACGCAAATAGCCCCGAATTAATGGAATAATAAATACTGTTTGCATCTCGTGATGCTGGCAATACCGGCATAGATAATGAAATTATTGCGATTATAGAAGAGCTGTACGAAGCAGGCACTAAAAACACCAAATATAAGGAACCTAATTTTAAAAAACTGATCAGTAGTTATACAGCAAACACCGCATAGATACGGAAATGAATGTAGATAAATTTGGTCATCACGTTCATAAACGTTTACGATTAGAGGAATATATTGGAAATCTCAACGATACATTAGTGAAGTCAGAAACAGGTGAATATGATCAAGATTAAAAGGGCTTATATCGCCAGGCAATGATGACGAAACCGCAAATAAAGCTTACGTGGATGAAAAGACACACGAACTAAGAACTAATATTTTAAGTGATGTAAATATTCGTTTAAATGAGCTACCTAGATACCTTGTTTTACACAAGGACAGAAATTGATCACATGCTTCAAGAGAAACCAGATAATAATGAGCAAACAAGACAGTGAATGAGCTTCACAAAGCAGCAAGAAGGAATTTTTCCCGGCGATGTACGATCATAAAAGGAATAGATGATTTATGGCAAGCCGACCTCATAGATTTGCAATAATATTCACAGTTTAATAAAGGGTATAAATATATTCTTATCGTAATTGACACTTTATCAAAATATGTATGGATCAGATCTTTAAAATCAAAAGCGAAAAATTATGTTACAGATGCAATGCAAAGTATTTTAACTACATCATTACGAAAACCTAAAAATTTACAAACTGATTTAGGCACAGAATTCTACAATGATAATTTTAAACAATTAATGAAAAAGTATAATATTAATCATTATTCAACATATTCTATTAAAAAAGCATCTATAGTAGAAAGAGTTATAAGAACAATTAAATCTCACCTTTACAAACTATTTAGTTTGAACGGAAATTACCAATGGTATAAAAATATTTTAAAGGACGTTGTAGAACACTACAATAACACTTTGCATAGAATAACAAAATTTAAGCCTGTGGAAGTTAACAAAGTAAATGAGCTTATAGTCAAAGGTTATATTATGAATTCTCAAAATAATAAAACAAGTCGGGGATATACATTTCGTGTTGGTGACTATGTTCGCATAAGTAGATATAAAGCAGATTTTTACAAAGGCTATACGCCAAACTGGTCCACCGAAATATTTCGTATAGTAAAAGTTAATCACACTAACCCAACAACTTATCAAATAGAGGACAGACGCAATCAAAGAATCCTCGGCTCATTTTATGCATACGAGTTACAAAAAACTAAGTTTCCAGACCTATACCTCATTGAAAAGGTTATAAAAAGAAAAGGAAACAAATTGTTTGTAAAATGGTTAGGATTAAGTAATATAGCGAAAATAGTTGGGTTGATAAGAATAAATTGGTTTTATGATATAAAATAGCTCAAGATATCTTTATTGATTCACTTTTTGTTTATCAATGAAGAAAGGAAGTGGTATCATAAACAGCTTAATAAATAAGATTCCGTTTGAGTTACATTTACCGGGCTACCAATATTGCGGCCCCGGCACAAAGCTTCAGAAACGATTACTTAAGGGTCAGCGAGGAATTAATAAATTGGATAACGCTTGTATGCACCACGATATTGCTTACATAAACAACGACGCTAACGTAAGGCACAAAGCTGATCTAGATCTATTAAATATGGCTCAAAGAAGATTGAAATCAAAAGACGCTGGAAAGAAAGAAAAAATTGCTTCATGGATAGTAAAAAATGCAATGAAGGCCAAATTAAGAGCTGGTGCAGGTGCTCGGTCGTTTATGACAGCTGTGAAAAAACTCAAATCTAAATTAAAAAAAATAAAATCTAAAGACACAAATTCTACTATTAAATATGCGCTCGCCGCTGCAAAAAAAACTATTTAGAAATCAAAATAAAATGAGTTTACCTCGTTGTATTCCTATTCCAAAATGTGGAGGACTGTTACCGTTAATTCCTATTTTCGCGGGATTATCAGCTTTAGGTTCACTGGCTAGTGGAGCAGCTGGCATAGCAAAAACGGTTAATGATTCAAAAGCAGCTCAAAAAGCTCTTCAAGAATCGGAACGACATAATAAGATGATGGAGGCGGTTGCTCTCGGAAAAGGATTATATATTAGACCTTATAAAAAGGGTGCAGGTCTATATTTGAAACCCTCAAAAAACTAATAAAGCGGCTACCTAGGCGGGCATTAACTAATTGGGATACATTAGAACATGCTAGTGATATTCCATTTTTTCGTGGTGTTTTCATTTTCATGAGGGATACGTTGCCCTCAAAACCTAGGAAGATAGAATGCGGTATTATAAATTTAGATACTTCAAATAACATTGGAACACATTGGGTAGCCTACGTGAAAGAAAATAAGTATGCTGAATATTTTGATAGTTTTGGTAATCTGAAACCTCCGTTAGAACTACTTGATTACTGTTAGTATGTAAGTAGCGGGTAGGCTGCGTCCTCCGCTCTTGTCAGTTGAATACAAGCTCTGTTCCGATAACTACGTGTTTCCTTTATTCGATTCCCGTGCCTCGCTAACCGAATTAACAGTGTCGACGAGGCGAGTCTGAAAAAATATATTGCATTTTTTACGTGTGCACAATCGGAAACGATGGCAAAAGTGTCAGTTGGTTCATTGTGTAGTTTCAATCACGAAAGTCAAGACTGGATTGTATATAAAGATCGACTCGAACAATGGTTTTTAGCCAACGACTTGGAATCGGACGGTAAAGCGAAAATAGAACGTTGGGCCGTGTTGCTCAGCAGTTTATCGGAAAACACATACAAATTGGTTCGGTTGAGGGATCGCTTCGTCTCGGGCATGCAGGCGGGACCGGAGCGCGATAAATTGTTCACCATGGATATGGCGGAGCTGACGCTGAGCAAGGCGTTGGAGACCGCGCAGGCAATCAACAGCGCCCGCCGTGGAGCAGCGGCCGCGGCGCCTGTGCACCTCACCCTCCCTGTGTACCGAGCGGCAGCAGCAGCGTCGGCGCCGGCGGCAACGGCCGGGCGGCGCGCCCGCTCACCCAAGGTCGTCACGGGGACATCAGAATCGTGCCACGTGTGTGGCTACAAGGGTCATCTGTCTACTGCGTGCAAGTTTAAGCGGTACGAGTGCGGGTTGTGCGGTGGTCGTGGTCATCTGCGACGTATGTGTTCTCTAAAAAAAGTGCAGCAACACTTTGTCGAGGTCGAGGTGGATGATGACGTTGCAGATGATGGTGAGCATGTAGTTTGTAATATCTCTGTGAACAGTGACACGCCAGTACGAGAATCTGTGCTCGTCGATCGAACCAAAATCAATTTTGAAATCGACACGGGGTCGGCAGTGACGATAATTCCAGAGAGAATATTTGATTTGCATTTTAAAAATTTTAAGTTAAAATTAAAAGCAAGCAAAAAAATTTTACTTAGTTATAATGGCAGTAGTATAGCAACTTTAGGCACTATTGATTTACCTTTCACTTATAAAAATAAAACTTAACAAATCCTAGTATATATCGTTAACACTAACGGGCCTTGTTTACTAGGCAGAGATTTTTTAACAAAATTCGATTTTCAAATCCCCTCCGTCAATAATTGTTTTGATTATTTAGATGAAATGACTGTCAAGTATCCTTCATTATTCTCGAGCGAATTAGGTCGTTATAATGGTCCACAGGTAAAGTTACGGCTAAAACCGGATGCTAAGCCAATATTTTTCAAGGCTCGCACGGTTCCTTTTGCATTGAGAGACGCAGTGGAAAAAGAATTAAATAGACTAGTAAAATTAGGTATACTAGTGTCTGTAAGCAATTCGGACTATGCCAGCCCCATAGTACCGGTGTTGAAAAATTTTTTTTTTTTTTTTTTTATGGATGGCCCGGCAGATGACCTCCTCCCGCCTGATGTTAAGCGGTGAAAGAGGCCCAAATGAGTTGACAGATAAGAGTAGGGACGACATCCACTCTCCTACCTGCCCGCCCCTTGCCGGCCCAAAAGATGCTTTTTCACGCCTCTTTTGAAGGAACCCATGTTGTAGGATGGAGGAAACACGTGCGCAGGTAGAGAATTCCAAGTGTGGGATGAACGACAGAAGAAGGAATCTTGGAATTTCTTGGTACGGTGTGAAAAGGAGGACACAGTGTACGGATGACTCCGAAGGCCCTTACGCGTGTTTCTGTTAAGGAATGGAGAGGGAGGGATAAGGTTAAAGAGCTCCTCAGAGCATTCCCCATGGAACATTCGGTAAAAGGCGCTAAGAGAGGCGATGTCACGACGAAGTTGTAGAGGCTCGAGGGTGTTAGTTGCCTCTACATCGCCAATTATGCGAATAGCGCGACGCTGCAATCTGTCCAGAGCATCGAGGAGGTACTGAGCGGAGCCGTCCCAAAGGTGCGAGCAATATTCCACGCAAGACCTAACCGAATAAATAATGGTGATATTCGCCTGTGCGCTGACTACTCAGTGTCCCTAAATAAACAGTTGATCATTGAAAAATATCCATTGCCAAGGATTGAGGAGTTGTTCTCTAAGTTACATGGTGGTCAAAAGTTTTCCAAACTTGATCTCTCACAGGCGTACAATCAACTTGTTTTGAGTGATGATTCACAAATGCTTACTTGCATTAATAATACACACAAAGGCCTTTTCAAATTTACAAGACTTATCTTCGGTTTAGCGAGCTCAGCAGCTATTTTTCAAAAAACGTTAGAAATAATTCTTGCAGGCCTAGATGATGTGCTAGTGTTCCAGGATGATATTTTGGTCACGGGACCGTCTCCAAGTTGTCACTACACTGTTTGTATTTTTTAGTTGTTTTATTATTTCGTGAATATTCTGAGGTAGGCATGGTGCCATGAACATAGAATGTTGTGTTGGGTTAATGTGAGAGGTAACATTTATACCACTGTTCACTATTGGTTGTATTTTGTCTACAAAATGGTTATTAAAGGCATTTGCTATCTGTAAAGGTTCTAAGATATGATTATCATTTACTTTGATTTTTGTGATATAGTCTTTTGGTATGTTTGATTTTAATCTGTTTATAATTTGCCATGTAGTTTTAGATTTATTGTTAGATGTGTAAATTTTATGATTATTTTGTGATCGTTTTGTTAAGTTTATAATTCTTTTAAATAATTTAGTATAGCTTTTGTAGTTTCTTTTATTACTTTCTGTTGGTTTTTTCCTGTATAACCATAACAAGTTTCTCTTCTTTTTACTACATATTTTTAAACCTTTGGTGATCCATTTTGGCTTGTTTTTAGTTGTGATTGTGATATATTTCATTGGAAAGCACAAATCATAAAAAAGTTTAAATTCCTCAATAAATAGCTGATATGCAGTATTTGCATCATTTGACTCATACATTTCGGAAAATGTTAAAGTTTTTAAGCATAATTGAAATTTTTTTATGTTTTCATAGCTATAGTCACGTATAGATTTTCTCCAAGATTTTATGTTTGGTATCTTTTTTACTGGGAGCTTTATGAGTTGCGCTGTATGGTCTGATAGTCCAAATTCTAACACTTCAGTTTTACATTTCTTATTGAAGTTATGTGCAAAATTATCTATGCAAGTATTACTTTGTAGTCTTGTCGGTTTCTTAAGAGCTAATTTTAGATTATAGTTTAATAGAAGGCATTCAAAGTTTAGAGAGACATTATTGCTTTTTAAAATATCAATATTATAATCTCCGGCTACTAATATTTTGTTACATTTTATTCTGCATACTGATGTCAAAATACTATCTAATTTATTAAAAAATACATGTAAATACTTTGAATCCGGAATTCTATAGATACAAATTATTACTATATTATAGTCAATAAGCAACACTTCACAACATTCAAATATATTACTTAATGACAATTTACGTATTTCCGATAGTTCTTTACAGTTATGTTCTTTTTTCACAATAATACAGGCTCCACCTCTTTTTCTGTTTCTCCTACTGTAACATGCTGCTAGCTTGTAATTTGGTAAATTAAGAAATTGTTCATCTTCTTCCGTCATAAAATGTTCCGTGATACAAAGGACATCAGGATCGATATTCTTGTCTAAGAGTTCATTTAGATTTATCAAAAATGCGTCAGCTTTATTGAGTAATCCTGCTATATTCTGATGTAAAACAAAGAAAAATTTAGTCTCGAAAAAAGTCTATTTGTTCTATTTCATTGGAATTTTTATCCTCAATTTTCTCAACATCTATTGCTTCGAGGGAGTTGTTGTATTCAATATCCGTGATAAGGTTTTGGATATTAATAAATATATTCCTCATACCATTATTATTTATTAATCCTGAAAATTGGTCAAACATTCTATGGTCATAACGTAACTGGCGATTGCTGTCCAGGATATACGCGTATTCATGGGTCATGACATCTAGGTATAATAGGTTGTTGAAATGTTCTACTCTCCAATTAAAGAGGTTATTGTGATATCCAAGCTTATAAATAGGCAAGCATATTATAATATTTGTATGTGTTATTTGTTGTAATGTTGCTCGTATTTATTGTATCATAGTATGATAGTTTCTTGTGATTTTAAAATCTTCATCGCCAATTATGATAATACAGTAATCATCCCTTGTAAAATTATGTAGTTTATTTTTCATATTTATTAACATTTGTTCAGTGTTTTTATTCGGTGTCAGATAGTGGCAGATATTTGAATGATTTATATATTTTTGTGCTATTTGAAGTATTTTATTTGTCTTATTACAACTTAATATACATATGTTTCCATCGGTAGATCTTTTGTTTGAGGAATCATTGCTTTGATCTTTATTTCTTTTTATTTTGTCACTATTAGGGGAAGATGACCGCCGATTTGTTATATTACTATTTGGCTTGTTAGACTGCATTTGAGTTGTTTTTTTAAAGGTAGTTTTTTGGTGTAATTTACTTGATATCGCCTTTTTTTGTGGTGTTTGTTTAGATTTAACCGGACTACTTGTAATTTTTTTTAACATTTCATTATTTTGCTGTAGAGTTTCATTTTTACGTTTCAAGCTTAAATTTTCTAATGATAATGTTTCTATTTCATTGTGTGCACTATATAGTTTAGATTTTAAGTCATCTAGCTGCTCTCTTAATTTTATTATCTGATCTGTTTCGTCATCCGATATATAAGGCAGACTTGTATTTGTTTCTTCCATTGTGTCTAGTTCACTTTTTGTCTCATTCAGTGTATCAGACTGGGTACGTTTACGTCGAAATGTTATATTGTCCAAAAAATTCATAATTAATCGTTAAATAAAATATAAATTAAATATAAAAAGAAATTGAGGTATAAAAAATGAAATAATTAACAAAAAAGTTTTCAGTCATCTGCTGGGTTTCGAACCACGAACTTCTTGCGCTGGTAGTGAATGTTTTGTCTCCGCGCTATTTTAACACACTTCAAGTTGCTCTAATTATGAATCACACTCTAGCGGTGATAATATTTACGAGAAGCTGTTAGACTGGGCTTGTATTATATCAAGACTACCTTCTACATACCAAATCAAAATGAGCAATTATATTTTCCCATATATAATTTATATCACATATTCACAATGTTTGGGTATCTTGAACACTTTTTGTAACACTCTTGCGTCTAGAATTTAGCTTTGTTCGTCTTCTTATTTCATTTGCGCAAATATAAAACACTGCACTGTTTACTCTCAGTCGTAAATAACACAACTTCCACAGAATATTTAGTTTGGAGAGCACTTGTATTTAAAGATTGTAGCTTAATATATTCGATAAGCTATTATTAATTGAGATAGAAATTGTTTTCAAAATTAAAATCAAAAATTTTGTGGAGCTGCTTATTTTTATGTCGGCAGTTATCTACCCACACCTGTGTAGTCATATCTACCCACACCTGTGTCTCATACTTAGGCTTCAAAATTAATAAACGTGGCTTACATAAATGTAAAGATAAAGTTGATGCAATAATCAAAGCTAAAACTCCTAAAAATGTCAGTGAGTTAAAATCATTTTTAGGAATGGTAAACTACTACCGAAATTTTATTAAAAATGCGTCGTCAATATTGAGTCCACTACACGCACTTTTACAAAAAAACGTGCGTTGGCACTGGGGAGAGGAACATGACGCATCAGTAAAGTTAATTAAACAGGATTTGGTGTCTGACGTCACTCTCGCTCATTTCGACCCGCAAGCCAAGCTCCTTCTGAGTGCGGACGCGGCCGCGGCGCCGGGCGGGCCGGGTCCTACGCGTCCCGTTCGCTCACTCGGGCGGAACGTCGGTACAGTCAGATACAAAAAGAGGCCACGGCTATAATTTTCGGAGTAAAAAAATACCATCAGTGTTTGTATGGTCGAGCGACACCATTTGTGCTTAGAATTGACCATAAGCCGCTGCTTTCGATATTCAGTCACAAAAAAGGCGTACCGGAAGTGACCGCGAATCGCCTGCAGCGTTATGCAATTTTTTTGACATCATACAATTTTATGTTAGAGTACATAATATGTAGCTCGCATAACGTTGCAGACTACTTGAGTCGTTCGGTGCCGGATGAATTTTCTGATAAAAATGATACAGAAGAAACCGAAACTGAATCGACTTACATGAATTTTGTGTATGACTGTACCGAGCCCGCATTGAACATATCGGAAATATGTAAACAGACACAATTAGATCCAACTCTTTCCGCTGTGATTAAATTCGTACACTCAGGTTGGCCCGCTCGCATAAACAGTAATGATGTGAAACCGTACTTCATGTGTCGTCACGAACTGACTGTTGAGAGATCTTGTTTGGTCCGTGGACACAAGGTCGTGATCCCGTCGAACTGTTGACATAGAATATTATGTGAATTGCACAAAGGGTACCTAGGGGTTAACAAAATGAAATCGGAAGCTCGAAGCCGGTTTTGGTGGCCGGGCTTGTCAGCCGACATCGAGTCATTCGCTGCCGCGTGCAGGGTGTGCGCGGCGCTGCGTCCGGCGCCGGCGCGCGCGCCGCTCACTCCCTGGCCGTTCCCGCCTCAGCCTTGGTATCGTGTTCACATGGATCTTCTCGGACCGATCAATAATAAGGTTTACTTAATTATAGTAGACGCCTATTCTAAATGGATAGAGTGTTTTGATGTCTCGACAGGATACGGAAGTAAAGTTATAATTGTTAAACTATGCGAGGTTATGAGTAGATTTGGATTAATAAATACTATTTGTACAGATAACGGCACGTCATTTATTTCAAGCGAGTTTAAGCATTTTTGTGTAACTAATGGCATTACACATATTACGTCGCCCACTTACAGCCCCAGTAGTAACGGTCAAGCAGAAAGTTCAGTCAAAATAATAAAAAAAGCATTGAAATCAATTATTTTCTCTGGAACTCATCAAAAAAACATAAATATAAAGCTAAATGAATTTTTATTCCACTATCGAAACTCAGAGCACAGTACGCTCGGTAAATCTCCGGCCGAGGTTTTATTTGGTAAAAAATTAAGGAGTAGGTTAGATCTTGTAACTACTAGGCAACCGGCGTCACAAAACCTCGATCTCGACCAAGTTGTTAAGAACAAGCAGTGCCTTCAGAGTAATTATTATGGTGGAAAAAGATCAAAAACATTTCAAAAAGATGAAATTGTATTAATTAAAATGTATAAAAATCAAAAGTTCTATTGGGTTAAAGGTACTATTGTAGATAGCATCGGAAGATCAATTTATTTAGTTCGCATAACAAATAACAACGGTGAAGAAATAATTAAAAGACATGTTAATCAAATTGTTAAATACAGGGGGACGGAATTGATGGGTGTTCACCATGAAATGGCCGATCATACACAACATTCTCGGCGAGATAGTTCCGGTGATGAATTGCCACCAATTGTTCTGGAAGCAGAGTCACCACATCAAGGTCATCAAACGGACATGATGGGAATGGGCGAGACTTCAGAGGGACAAACCAGGCCGGAAGATGTCTTACAACCCCAAGATGAAGAGGGTTCAAACTCTGAAACGCTCTCCACCCCCCCGTCAGAGAATACCTCCCAGGGTAATGAGGATGTGGCATCTCCCCCCCCAAACACATCGTAACCCCCTTAGGGATATTTTTATATTTAAGGACTATTAATTTGTAGATTAAGTGCGGAGGGATGTTAGTATGTAAGTAGCGGGTAGGCTGCGTCCTCCGCTCTTGTCAGTTGAATACAAGCTCTGTTCCGATAACTACGTGTTTCCTTTATTCGATTCCCGTGCCTCGCTAACCGAATTAACAATTACTTAAGAAATGTTTCTTTAAATTATAACTATGAGCAATATCAAACATTTGACTCTGTTAATTGCGGCCACCTTTGTATTTTAAAGGAGTATTGGAAAACACATTTATATAAAGCTTGAAATAAAATTCTTTATCAGTAGTAAAATGTCTTTCACTGTATCTATAACTGGAAAAGGATCCTCTCTGATAACAAACTACTCACCTACTTTGGAATTAAGTGGATACTCTGAGTGTGGATTGTTGTATTTTTCAACATTTAATTCTATACCCAACATAGATAAAAGAAATAATAAATTCTACTATGACGATAACGAAGTAATCGAAATACCTGAAGGAGCTTATGAACTTCAAGATATCTGTGATTATTTAAAGACATACATTAGAAATGCAATGTTAAAATTAACTTGTAATAATAATACCTTAAAAACTACAATTTTTTGTACTAAAGATGTTCATTTTAACAAAAGTGACTCACTTGGAAGGATTTTAGGTTTTGGTGGAGAAACAATAAAGGCATTAAAAAGGACCGAATCTCTGTATCCTGTCAGTATATTGCCAACAACCATTGTGCGCATCGAATGCGACGTAGTTAGTGGGTCATTCGTGAACGGATCTGCAAGTCATATTATTCACGAGTTTGTTCCTAACGTACCACCTGGTTATCGGATCATTGAAGTGCCGAAAAATCTAATATATTTTCCTGTAAATAAAAGTTCTATAAGTGCAATAACTATACAATTATTAGACGCCGAGAATAAACAAATCAATTTACGAGACGAAGAAGTACAACTGTATCTACATTTTCGTAAAAATGATAAATTTCAATAAAAATCATGACACAGCTTGCTTTCAAGTTAGTACTAGAAGATCACCTCATAAAAGCACACCGCTTCACATAAAAAAGAAGCTCACCAAAAACAATAAGGAATTTTTGAAGTTGATTGGCTTGTTAAAATGAATATTTTAAATATATCTCAATCAACATCATACGACAATAGTATTGAAAGTTTCGAATATCATTCTTATAAACCGTACGTAACAAGTTTCAACAAAAATACCTATTAATCAACAAGATCTATGTCTGTTACCCTCACTCAGCACTTTGTATATTGAGGGTAAAGCCAATGTTTATAATAGTTCGACTAAAGAAAAAATATCAAATGTGTATTTTATCAACAATCCAATACTATATTTATTTCAAGATATTCGATATGAGTTAAACGGAATAGAAATAGACAAAATAAAAAATGCTGGCATAACTACAACAATAAAATCGTACCTCTCGTTAAATGATAATGAATCTAAATGCTCACGTGTATGGGAATGGTCAACTTCTGGTACAAACAATCTTAACAGAGGAATTTTTTCGGCTTCTGTGCCGTTGAAGAAAATTTTAGGTTTTGCAGAAGATTATGAAAAAGTTATAATTAACTCCAAACATGAATTGGTGCTATTAAGAAGCAATACGAATCTCAATGCTTTGAAATTAAATGTCGGAGAGGTGGTCGAAGATATAACTATTAGCAAAGTTGTTTGGCGAGTTCCGCACGTTAAAGTATCAGATCGTGGAAGAATCAATTTGTTGAAACATCTAGAAAAAGACAGGCTTATTACACTAGCATTTCGAAATTGGGATTTGTATGAATATCCATTATTACCGAAGACACGTAAACACACTTGGTCTATCAAAACTTCGTCACAGATAGAGAAACCAAGATTCGTTATTATAGCCTTGCAAACCAATCGCAAACACAATGCGGAAATGTCAATGGCAGAGTTCGATCACTGCAATGTACGAAATGTAAAGGTATATTTAAATTCATCGTATTACCCTTATGAAGGATTGAATGTCAGTTTCTCAGAGGATAAATTTAATTTATTATACGAACAATATGCAAGATTCCAACAGTCTTATCATGGACGGCGACCAGAGCCGTTGATGAGCTTGAAGGAATTCAGAGACGTTGCCCCATTATTTGTTATTGATTGTTCTCACCAACAAGAAATGATAAAGGGATCAATCGATGTCAGAGTGGAGATTGAAACAGACCAAGAAATCCCGGACCAGACAGCAGCATATTGCTTGATTTTAAATGACTGCATTTTTGAGTACAAACCTCTGAGCAATATTGTGAAGAAAATATCTTAACTAACTAAAGTGCAATCAAAAGGTATTTGAAAGAACAAACTTCAACTTTATGTTAAACAGTGGAATACAACGAAACAATGAGTGCTGATAAGAGTTCGATACTTTTTGTTGATGTTCAAGGATTCAAAGACTGCAAAAATAATTTTATTATTAAGGAATTTGCGTTAGCCACAAAAGAGTTTACGCAAGTCTTTTTAATAAAACCTCCATATTCGTATCTAAAATTATCTGCCGAAGAAAAAAGAGCAGTCAATTGGATTGAACGCAACAGAGGAATATACTGGAGTCAAGGCAATATAGATTTCAGAGAATTTAAGAGATTAATTATTCCAATTTTAAAGGACCAAACCATAATAATGAAAGGTGTTGAAAAGCAAAAATGGATTAAAGATTTGTGTTCTGACTGCTTTTTGATAAATGTTGAAGGCAGAGGTTGTCCTAATTTCGCAACATTGCGTAATAGTTATGCTAAAGGTGGAGCTAACTTCAATTGTATAACTCATAAAAAAGAGTGCGCTCTAAGAAAGGTTTTATTCATAAAAAAGTGGTACTTAAGCACATGTAATTTATGACTTCAGTAAATTGTACTTGAATGAAAATTTGTATTTAAAGTATTGTTTTAAGTTTAGCTATGATGATATTTGTTACTTGCTTTATAATAAAAAATTATTTTGAACAAAAATTTCTGCGTTTTATTAATGAAAACAAATATGGTGATTCAATATACTCGCATAACTCTTTATTTATCAAAAATTACAATTTAATGGTATGAATAATTTAACCCTGTATAATGTATATTGGGCAATCTCAAACTGTTTTTATCAAAACACCGCAAACGAACGGAGTGAGATCTGCGGAGCGTAGCGGAGCTAGAGCGCAGCGAAGCGTAGCTCAAATCTCACTCCGTTCGTTTGCGGTGTTTTGATGAAAACTGTTTTAGAATGCCCAATATACACCTACTAACGGGTATCCCAAATACAAGCCTCGAAGGCCCCGTTGATTTGGCGCCACGTGCCAGGTGAAATAAACCCTGCTGACTGTGCATCACGTGGCAGCGAAGCCCCTCAGCTTATTGACCACACTCTGTGGTGGGGTCCCGAATGGTTGTTACAGTCGTCTTGGCCTTCAACACCAGCTGTGGTGAAGGCACCAAATCCGGGCTCGCGTGTTCACGCTGTCGAGACTATGGCGGCTCCAGAACGGGAATTTCTATTAGACCGCTACAGTTCTCTGGACAAGTTGCTCGGCGTGACCGCTTGGATAAGGAAATTTATTCGAAATTGTCGCCGGCCTCAGGACAAAGATATATGTCCGGTCCTTTCTCCGCAGGAGCGCCAAGATGCTCTTTTGCATTGGGTGCGTAGGACCCAGTCTAGAGCGTTTGAACCGGAACTTAAGATTTTCCGTACCGGGACGTCCAAATTAAAGGGACCCTTGGTGCGTTTGACTCCCTTTCTGGATGATACGGGATTGTTGCGTGTAGGAGGCCGATTGAGGCACGCTAACTTGCCTTATAGATCACGTCACCCCCTGTTGATCCCCAAGGACGGACCATTGGTGCTATTGTTGATCATTGATCGCCATGTGAAGAATGCTCATGCCGGATGTAATGCATTGACCGCGCTCCTCCAACGGGAGTTTTGGATTTTGTCAGCGCGAAGAATAATCCGATCTGTTATTTTTCGATGTTTGCCCTGCTATCGTTTACGCCCCAAGACGATGCAGCCCCAAATGGGTGATTTGCCTGCTAATCGTGTAAACGAATCGATGACCTTCTTAGGAGTTGGATTTCGCGGGACCATTCACTATAAAAACGTCGCGATTCCGTAATGCTAAGACTGAAAAGACTTACTTGTATGTGTTTGTTTGTTTGGCCACTAAAGCCGTTCATTTGGAGGTGGTGAGTGCACTCACCATGGACGCTTTCTTAGCAGCGTTAGGCAGATTTGTCTCCCGCCGGGGACTGCCATCTCTAATTCGGTCCGATTGTGGGACGAACTTCAAGGGCACTGATAGACATATAAGAGAAGTTTGTGAATTTTTAGATAAAAATAATATAGAGATCGGATCCACACTCTCCCGTAGGGGGGTAACATGGCGATACTCCCCGCCGTCTTGCCCTCACTGGGGAGGGATTTTTGAATCTGTTGTAAAGGCCGCCAAGACTCACCTTCGCCGCGTTATTGGGGAGACTATTCTCACGTTCGAGGAACTCGCGACGGTGTTTCATAAGATTGAGGCGGTTCTCAACTCGCGTCCGTTATGTCCGTTGTCTACCGACGCGAACGATTTGCAGGCCCTCACGCCGGGCCATTTCTTGATAGGCAGACCACTTAATGCCCTGCCCGAGTATCCTTACAGAGATATCAATCCAGGACGCCTTTCGCGGTTTGAGTTGCTCCAGCAGCTTACCCAGGGCTTCTGGTGCCGCTGGCACCATGAATACTTACACATTTTGCAACAGCGCGTTAAGTGGTCAGATAAGACAAACCCACCGAGGGTTGGAGACCTCGTGTTAGTGAAGGATCCAAACCTACGTTGGCGTCGTGGACGCATTGTCCAACTTACTCTAGGGTCTGATGGTGTGCCCAGGTTTGCCGAGGTGCCGAGGTTAATTAAATTACGTCATTTGACTTCATTATTACCAAAAAACATTTTTTTAAATAAATGAATAAATAATTTTGAATTCATATTGATCATTTATTTTTTTGTCGCATGTTCACCCAATTGGGATGATGACTGAATTCAAATTTTTACGTCTCGTCATTAAATATTAAAATACCGTGGAAAAATATGCAGTCCTGTCAAATTAGAATTAAAATCGGCTTAGAAATACATTAGATACAAGCATTTTAAGTTGTTAATTTGAAGGCGACAGAGAGATCCGACATCAACCGTGATGTCATTATTGAGTACGGCCATTTAAATTCCTTGTAAATTGCCGTTTTGCTAGAAAGAGATGGAGAAAAATCTTTAATACCTGCATATATCTTGGTTGTTTTTATAGTTATTCGAAAACCGATTTTTTCTTTCTGTTTATAATATGAATGAGCTTCTATTAAAGCAAAAAATAATTTTTTGTCATCTATCCAATTATTCATTTTTATATTTGGTGCTACGACTGGATATCATTCAGGCCGTTAATTGAACGGCGCCCCTTTTGCCTTTTTTTGCAATTGTTCGCTCGTAATAATTTGATTTTCAGTGCTTACATTAATTTAACACAGATAAGATATCTCAATGATAAATGTGAACATGTTTTGTTATATTTTAATGATGAGATTTATCAAATATTTATTTCCATTCTCCACAGCAAAACTGATTTATTTGTTCTTTCATATATTATCACCGCTGTCGAGGCCATTATCAGTACCGACATTGATAATGATCGCTACTGGAAAGGTGACGAGCATTAAGTTGTCTTATTCGTCATCTTCATCAAGCCAAGCATAAATTTAAACTATAACTTAGGAATGTATCCTCCATCTGACTGCTTTCTGGCATCCAACAGAAATAAGGCAATGGGTTTTTGAACATTATGATAGTTTATACTATTATTATTTGTTCATACTATCATGGTTTCATTTTGAACAAAAAAACTTGAAATTCCATAATTCCGACTAAAACTTTAGCGGCACAAGGCGCGGTTACTTTATTGTAAAAATTCTAGGTAATAAAATGTTTATTTTTTGCTTACTTATGATTTTAACCCTAGCTCCGAGTAGGGACCTTTTCAGAACGAATTTCGTTCATCAAGACAATCACCACCAACTTATGGCAATTGTCCCACCGCCGGCAAGGAAACGACTAACTATCGCCTATTTTCTCACTCAAGAAACATACAATAGATACACATTCCGTGTAAACAAAAGAGATGCATATATAAATAGTTGATCGCTGACTGTTCATACTGCCGCGGCGAGGACTCGCTCCACCAGTTCGTCGCTGAGCGACAAGAGCTATCAAAGATAATACTCGCTAAGCGAAAGCGATACTTGCTCAGCGATCAGAACTCACGCCAAGAGAGCCAACAGTGGTTATTTCTCTATAGTGCGGATCTCAAAGTGCACGTATTTTTATTTATTATGAATGTCGAACAATCATCTGTATTATCATTGTTGTCTAGTTTAGACGACGATGATGCTGTATTTTAGCATTAGAGTAGTGACAGCGACAATTCTGAACAAACACGAGTGGTGCGAATAATCGCCCATCTCACTCGCACACTCGCTTATAGCCCAGTTGACAAAACTATTGGAACTACACACTCGCTTTCCGCTGCTCGCCAACTCGTTTCTAATTCTAGCTCTACTCGCTTCTCGTTTATCGCCGGCGGCGGCGGTGGGACAACTGCCTATGGAATCTGGAGGCCCATTCTCTCACTTCGGTTGCTAACTAGAACTGCCATTTTTGAAAGAAACTTAACATTCATTACTGTTATCATGAACGCTGCCGTAACACATAAGATCACTCAACTAGTAATGAATATAGTTTCTTTCAAAAATGACAGTTCTAGTTACCAACCATAGTTAGAGAATTGGGCTGCAGGTAGAAAAATGACTATAAGAAAGTGATGAATATAAATATATTACGCGTAACGGAAACGCGATTGTTAATGAATCTGAAGAGTTGAAAGAAATCCGAGTAAATATGGAAAACTCTAGATTAATAATATAATTTGACCGCAATTGATAACTGCGATCTCACCGCATGAATACATATAGCATGCATGCGGAGTGTACAAAAATTTTGCATAGTTCATTATAATTAGGCATTACTTTTCAAATACCATCATTATTTTCATGTCGTACAGGGCAGTGTTCCTATTTTTAACACGCTCTTTATTAGCTTGACCGTATAGTAACGGAATCTTTCAACGCAATTTTCACCCACATCAAGACGTGTAATTGATTTGAAAATTTGGAATGGGTTCACCGAAATTATCTGCCCACATTTTCGACATGATCAAGTATATGAAAGAAAGAAAGAAAGATATCTTTATTTGCTAGAATATGGTGACACAAGTTCTTAAGGTTTAATGGCTCTACATACTCTGTTGAAGTCTTCAACGTGCAAAATGTTTTCGTCAGGCTTTACAAATGATTGTTTCTAAGTAATATAATATATGTTGTACAATAGTCAAGATATTAACAATATTATAATATCAATGTCATAGAAATTAAAATTAGAATTACAAAATGTCATAGTTAATCATTAATTACATACAAATCAATTCAATATCAATAAATTCGCGATATATTATTCCAATTGTCATTATACACCTTATATGATACGGACATACCATCGGTCCGTATAGATTTTGGTCCTGATGGTATACATGTAATTCAGCCAATATCGAAACAGTTTTTAGCAAAATACAGCTATGGTACAGCTAAAAGACGAATTTTTTTATGGGTTAGGGGGCAAACGAGCAAACGCATCACCTGATGGTAAGTGATTACCGTCGCCCATAGACACCCGCAACCCCAGAGGAGTTACAAGTGAGTTGACGCTCTTTTCTTCAAAGTTTGAAGTTAGCATCGGTCCGGAAATACCGCAGGCGACAATATTCATTCCAAAGTTTGACTGTGCGAGGCAGGAAACTTTAAGAGAAACGCACAGTTTAGGACTTCCAACCATTAACTAAGTGATGAGCATAGATTTTTTGTAGCATGGAATGATGGCGGAAAGAGGGGGCAGGTATAAGTTCGGACAATTCCTCTGAGCATTTCCCGTAATAAATGAAATAGAAGATGCATGGTGAGGGGACATCTCTACGCAGCGCCTAAGTATTAAGCCGATTGAAAATTCCTGGCAGTCGATGATTCCTCTCCTTTGAATGCGCTCCAGTGGGACTTTTCTGCTTTTTAGTTCCATATGCTGTTATAGCGTGTTTTTTAGTTTTTTAAATTATAGTTTATTATTATGTATAGTGTACCGAGTATGTTTCGAAGTTAAGTTTTAACAGGCAAAACAGTAGTTTTACCAGTGGGAGACTATATCAGAGTCATCTGCAGGGATACCTACCTCTATTTTACCTATTTCTACCGCCAAGCAGCGGGACTTGCATCGCTGTGTTCCAGTTTGAAGTGTAAGACAGCAGTGGAATTACAGGGTTCTGTGACTTAACATCTTATGTAACAGGTTGACATAGTACATCCTTATAGAGGAACCACATGTACTATATGCGACTATAGTACTGTATCAGGTGGACAGTAGGTGCTTGTTTGCCAATTTAGTTGTATATAAAAAAATATTAAATTGTTGAAGTTATATATATGGTATAAAAGAATGTAAGAGGCGGATAGACGTCGAAAACGTATTCTCAAGAATAGTTAGACGTCACAATTGTTTAAATTATTTCATGTTATTTTTCTACGTGTTTAATATTATTACCCTTACTTACGCGTGTTTTACTATTATATTAATGCACTCTTGTCTGGCTAATCCTTGTAGTTAGAGACTCAACTCTAATAAAGCGTCACTTTCAAAAATCACACTGCACACTGAATCTGCAAATGCAACACGTTTCCTTTATATTGAAGAATCTTATTTATTTATTACTGTCATAATAATAATTATTATATAAACGAATGATAACGTTAATTTGACTGTTTTGTTAGACTAAGTTATACTACACGTAACTCCTGGGCACACACCGACGGCTACTATGCCGCTATCGTAAAGTAGACAATCATCTCAATCACACGTTTTATCTGCCATACGTCATTAAGGAGCCAGAACAGTGACGGCGATGACGGCCACACGCGATCGTAATCGCAAACGTCACGCGACCTCGAACGACGTGAAACTACACCAAAATTGTGTTATTTAATAGCGATATTATTCGTTGTTAATCATGTTACTAAGCTAAATCGCTAATGATCTGTTTTGTTATTTCTAAGAAAGTCGGACAAGCAACAGTCGCTCATCACAAAATGTTTGGATTCCTTCGATGGTATAATTTGGTAGTAATAAATAATAACGCAAACGTTCTCTATAAAATATTTTCTATACTCACATTTACATAATAAAACTATTACATATCACACTCGTGCCTTGAGAAGTTTTTAAAATACTAGGTACGATTCCTGTTCAGTTTCTGCGAATGATTCTTGAAGATCTAATCTGATGCACCTCAATACCAGGAAGCGAGAGGAGAAAATTAAAACACACCCAGAACAGTTTCAAATATACATTATTTAGCTTCTTGTTTCAATTCATTTATTGCGCCACTATTAATACTAGCGGCGTTACGTGCATCTTCCTTGTTCGGTGAGTTGCGCGATGAGTTGTTCGACACGAGCGCGTTGCACCTTGCCGGTGTGAGTGCGCGGCAGCTCGTCCTCCCGCACCGCGAACACTCCGCCGCTCAGCCGCTTGTGCTCGCTCAGCGCGCCTGACACAGTCGGTGAAGTAATTAGTCGGGGTATACATAGTGCCACCAACAAGACGCGCAAGTGTATCATAAGTTAGCAACTTTCCATTAATATTATTTTGAGCTTTATTTTACAATCATAGTTAAGAGGCTGACAACGCTGAGCTGAGCTCATCGAGCTCTACTTAAAACTTTTTTTTAGCAAAACCTGCTTAATATACCGTAGTAAAAGAAATATATGTTACTCTTGAAAATATTTTTGAGAATATCCATGTCTCCAAAACAAATTTTAATCAAAATTTCTCGTTAAAAAAAATGCCAAAGACACCCATCAAAAACAGCTTCCAGAAGAAAATCCGAGCTATTTAACAAAGGTTATTTAATGATTTTCAGGAAATTAACTCATTACATTTAATTTAATAATATTGATGTTTCATATCTTCAAATAAGTTACTAGTTTCTTTAAAAAAATATATATTTTGATTTTTTTGCTCAATTTCAATAACGCACCGCGCCCGTAATCCAGTACAAATCATATCTCAAGGTCGTTGGCGTTACTCAGCCTCTTAAAATGTTATATAGACACCAAATAAGTGGCGGGGGGCGTCTCTGTGGATAGTCGTCGTGCATCTAGTGGCTATGTCTACGTGATTTTGATCACATGTAACTATGTCATCACTTAGTTTTCTGCGACTGGTCAATGTGTAACCTCTTTCGGTGAGCATTAGAAAGAATGTAAGTGAAATTTGGTCAGGTCGTGGGTTACTTATTTAAGGGTGTGCTATGCCTGGAGAATTGCATGAATATATTAACTAAGTAATGTTAAAAAAAGTGTTACAAATGGATGTATGTATGTATGTACAAGCTGGTGGCTTGAACATACATTCACTGTACAGTGTACCTATAACAACCACAGACAAAGAGAGTGAGTGTGCAATCACTATTATCTTGGTTTACTTATTAATTACACCAAAATAATAGTAATCGCACACTCACTGTAAAAATATTCGAAAAAGATATTAATAATTGACATGTCTAACACTTGGAGAGAAATTCGATGATCTCAAAAAACTAATTTGGATTTGGGTCGAAACTATCAACTGCGGACGCCGCACAGTGGGGCGGTCTATATGAGACGTATGCCCTTAACTCAGTTTAGCTTAGTAACGATTAAAAAAGTGCTTCAAATGAAATAAAAGGTATATTTAGTTACTTTAAAAAGTGTATTTAACTTTTTAACATATTTACTCCAATATCAAGTGATTTTCGATTCACACCGGGTACTCGGGTAGGTAATTTTTGCATAAAAGTTATATATTTGTGAAGTTTTTCTTGAGAACTGCTCTCTATAAGATTTCAGATCCTCGTTGAAAGCTTCTTGTGCCTCCTCACTCAATATTCCTATCGGCAGTAGCGCCTGAGTAACAATTTCAGGAGCGCCTCCGTGGTTTAGTGGTTAAAGCCACTGGGTGTTGATTTGGAGGTCCGGGGTTCAATTCCCCATGGGGGCAGAAGTTTTTCTACCCGGTTTCGTTGGTGATAGGGTTACTGAGCCCGCTTGGCTATTTATCGCCGTCTTACCTAAGTTTGTCGCCATAATAATTTTCAACATGAACTCAAACTAAGTTCAGGTTAAGGGAAAAATATCATTGGCGCAATTTCTGATTATTTCGTATTGGTTTCGAGACAGCTGAGCTTCAATAATCAATGAAAAGGCTTCTTGAGGTAAAAGTATTTTAGTCTTCGCAGTATACTTAAATTGAAGCAATCTTTCGCATAAAGAGGTGACTCTGTGACTTTTATTTATGTATTTATACACTTTATTGCACATGTGTACAGAAAAAGTAAAAATAACTAAATAACTTTTTTATTGACATCAATCTCAGTAGACCTACCAATAGTTCTCAATGTCATTTGGGCAGGGTATGTTAATAATAATATCTGCCTCAAATTCGGAGCGCAAATTCAAAGTCTTTCTGCGTCTTTTGTATTTGCGCTAGAATCATCCAGCGATGTGAAAGGTCTACCACCTTTTTAGGGGTTATTACAGTGAATTTGTGACTCTCATATAACCACAACCTCTCATTACACAAAAACTGTCTGTAAGGCTATTATCTCGTTCTAATTACGACATAAATTGCGTTTTAAAGTATGCTGTTAAATTAGACCGCATTTGAGATGAACAGTTGGTCTTAGCAGCAATAGAGTCAATTATTTCTCTATTTTTTTTTATCAGATGATTTGTACTTACTGTCCTAAAAAACTTGCAATATATTTTGTCCCTTTATTGCTAACTTAGGCTACAAATCTAGAAATTCATAAAATACCCTAATATGAGTTCATAGCGAAATGTATTTTTTATTCGAATTTGCGCAACTTGCAATTACGTTTGACTTTGGTTCTAAATAGAGGAAGGTTCAGAGTATTTAATACCAATTTTACTTTCAATTGCAAGTTGCGCAATTATCTGATAACGGCTTATGACTTTTTAAGACTGTGGTTTTATGAAGATGCATGAAATCTTTAATAAAACGGAGAATTCCATTTCTAAATAATAATATTTAATTTGACCATACCTTCCTCCATAACAGACATCCATGAGAATTTGTTTAAGCAGCACAGAGAATTTGTGAAAAAATACTAAACTACGGTGTTAATTTGTACCAAACATAAACCTATCTCGATCACTGCACTTTGGCGTAGCTTACAAATCGCTTGATAAGCTTTAGAACATAATGAGCATCACTAATAGATGCTAGGGTACCTAAATTAAGCATAGTATATGTTTTTCTTTTAATATCCCCATTTTAAGATTATGAGTTTTGGGCATAGCTCTCATACAGGCCGACCCAGTGTATCATCTCACTCGTACGTAATCGTACACTGGAAATCATTATCGACCTCGCCAAAGCTTTTGATACAGTTCCTGTTCCAGAATCTTATTGCAAAAGATTGAATTATTAGATATAAGGGACACTAATTAGCAATTATTTGAAGTTGTCTGGATGGTCGCACTCGATGTGTGAAAATTGAAAATATCGTGAACTCAGAGATAGAAAATACTTACTTTGGTATTTCGCAAGGAAGAATTTTAGGCCCAAGGGTATTTTAATTTATATTAATCTCTAACTTTTCTGCAATCTCAGAAGAGAATAGGTATAAATTTGCACAGCAGCAATTGACTTTAACATCATTTACTTATAAACTCCGATACAACATTAATTATTCTAAATATAAATCCAAAACCGTATCTTCGAATATAATTCTTTATGCTCAGTATTATAACTATTAAAACAACACTAAATTTTTAGACATGCACATCACAGACAAGTTTAAATACGTAGGTGTTGAAATTGATGAATATAATTTTAGTACTACATTGATGTTCTATGTGTTAGAATGAGAAAACTCATTTTAAGTTTTAAAAAACTTCATGATATCGCAGACGTCTAGCTCATCTAACAAAATTACCTTTCTTATAATGTTAAACTGCTCGAACCTAATTTTTAATAGTTCTTTAATAATTTGTAATAAACTTACGTTGTAATGTATCTCCAATTAATAAATTTTGTCAAAACTTGAAATTATATTAGATAATAAGAAATGTAAATAAAATGGAAAATCTTGATTAGGTGAAACTAAGCTGGTCTGGGCATCTCCTCGACGACGTTGGCCTAGCGCCGTATTGGCATCGCGTAGAAGTGGTCACAGTATGTACTCAGCGTTCCTCAGTACGAGCGCGGCGTATGGCGAGTGGTCTGGTCACAGTGTGTACTCACTGTCTACGGCGGAGTGTATGTCTCGCCGCACTCGGTCTGGGTCTGCGCCGTTGCTCAGTACGAGCGCGGCGTATGGCGAGTGGTCTGGTCACAGTGTGTACTCACTGTCTACGGCGGCGTGTATGTCTCGCCGCACTCGGTCTGGATCTGCGCCGTTCCTCAGTACGAGCGCGGCGTATGGCGAGTGGTCTGGTCACAGTGTGTACTCACTGTCTACGGCGGCGTGTATGTCTCGCCGCACTCGGTCTGGGTCTGCGCCGTTCCTCAGTACGAGCGCGGCGTATGGCGAGTGGTCTGGTCACAGTGTGTACTCACTGTCTACGGCGGAGTGTATGTCTCGCCGTACTCGGTCTGGGTCTGCGCCGTTCCTCAGTACGAGCGCGGCGTATGGCGAGTGGTCTGGTCACAGTGTGTACTCACTGTCTACGGCGGCGTGTATGTCTCGCCGTACTCGGTCTGGGTCTGCGCCGTTCCTCAGTACGAGCGCGGCGTATGGCGAGTGGTCTGGTCACAGTGTGTACTCACTGTCTACGGCGGAGTGTATGTCTCGCCGCACTCGGTCTGGGTCTGCGCCGTTGCTCAGTACGAGCGCGGCGTATGGCGAGTGGTCTGGTCACAGTGTGTACTCACTGTCTACGGCGGCGTGTATGTCTCGCCGCACTCGGTCTGGATCTGCGCCGTTCCTCAGTACGAGCGCGGCGTATGGCGAGTGGTCTGGTCACAGTGTGTACTCACTGTCTACGGCGGCGTGTATGTCTCGCCGCACTCGGTCTGGGTCTGCGCCGTTCCTCAGTACGAGCGCGGCGTATGGCGAGTGGTCTGGTCACAGTGTGTACTCACTGTCTACGGCGGCGTGTATGTCTCGCCGCACTCGGTCTGGATCTGCGCCGTTCCTCAGTACGAGCACGGCGTATGGCGAGTGGTCTGGTCACAGTGTGTACTCACTGTCTACGGCGGCGTGTATGTCTCGCCGCACTCGGTCTGGGTCTGCGCCGTTCCTCAGTACGAGCGCGGCGTATGGCGAGTGGTCTGGTCACAGTGTGTACTCACTGTCTACGGCGGCGTGTATGTCTCGCCGCACTCGGTCTAGGTCTGCGCCGTTCCTCAGTACGAGCGCGGCGTACGGCGAGTGGTCTGGTCACAGTGTGTACTCACTGTCTACGGCGGCGTGTATGTCTCGCCGCACTCGGTCTGGGTCTGCGCCGTTCCTCAATACGAGCGCGGCGTATGGCGAGTGGTCTGGTCACAGTGTGTACTCACTGTCTACGGCGGCGTGTATGTCTCGCCGCACTCGGTCTGGGTCTGCGCCGTTCCTCAGTACGAGCGCGGCGTATGGCGAGTGGTCTGGTCACAGTGTGTACTCACTGTCTACGGCGGCGTGTATGTCTCGCCGCACTCGGTCTGTGTCTGCGCCGTTCCTCAGTACGAGCGCGGCGTATGGCGAGTGGTCTGGTCACAGTGTGTACTCACTGTCTACGGCGGCGTGTATGTCTCGCCGCACTCGGTCTGGGTCTGCGCCGTTCCTCAGTACGAGCGCGGCGTATGGCGAGTGGTCTGGTCACAGTGTGTACTCACTGTCTACGGCGGCGTGTATGTCTCGCCGCACTCGGTCTGGGTCTGCGCCGTTCCTCAGTACGAGCGCGGCGTATGGCGAGTGGTCTGGTCACAGTGTGTACTCACTGTCTACGGCGGCGTGTATGTCTCGCCGCACTCGGTCTGGGTCTGCGCCGTTCCTCAGTACGAGCGCGGCGTATGGCGAGTGGTCTGGTCACAGTGTGTACGCACTCGGTCTGGGTCTGCGCCGTTCCTCAATACGAGCGCGGCGTATGGCGAGTGGTCTGGTCACAGTGTGTACTCACTGTCTACGGCGGCGTGTATGTCTCGCCGCACTCGGTCTGGGTCTGCGCCGTTCCTCAATACGAGCGCGGCGTATGGCGAGTGGTCTGGTCACAGTGTGTACTCACTGTCTATGGCGGCGTGTATGTCTCGCCGCACTCGGTCTGGGTCTGCGCCGTTCCTCAGTACGAGCGCGGCGTATGGCGAGTGGTCTGGTCACAGTGTGTACTCACTGTCTACGGCGGCGTGTATGTCTCGCCGCACTCGGTCTGGGTCTGCGCCGTTCCTCAGTACGAGCGCGGCGTATGGCGAGTGGTCTGGTCACAGTGTGTACTCACTGTCTACGGCGGCGTGTATGTCTCGCCGCACTCGGTCTGTGTCTGCGCCGTTCCTCAGTACGAGCGCGGCGTATGGCGAGTGGTCTGGTCACAGTGTGTACTCATTGTCTACGGCGGCGTGTATGTCTCGCCGCACTCGGTCTGGGTCTGCGCCGTTCCTCAGTACGAGCGCGGCGTATGGCGAGTGGTCTGGTCACAGTGTGTACTCACTGTCTACGGCGGCGTGTATGTCTCGCCGCACTCGGTCTGGGTCTGCGCCGTTCCTCAGTACGAGCGCGGCGTATGGCGAGTGGTCTGGTCACAGTGTGTACTCATTGTCTACGGCGGCGTGTATGTCTCGCCGCACTCGGTCTGGGTCTGCGCCGTTCCTCAGTACGAGCGCGGCGTATGGCGAGTGGTCTGGTCACAGTGTGTACTCACTGTCTACGGCGGCGTGTATGTCTCGCCGCACTCGGTCTGGGTCTGCGCCGTTCCTCAGTACGAGCGCGGCGTATGGCGAGTGGTCTGGTCACAGTGTGTACTCACTGTCTACGGCGGCGTGTATGTCTCGCCGCACTCGGTCTGTGTCTGCGCCGTTCCTCAGTACGAGCGCGGCGTATGGCGAGTGGTCTGGTCACAGTGTGTACTCATTGTCTACGGCGGCGTGTATGTCTCGCCGCACTCGGTCTGGGTCTGCGCCGTTCCTCAGTACGAGCGCGGCGTATGGCGAGTGGTCTGGTCACAGTGTGTACTCACTGTCTACGGCGGCGTGTATGTCTCGCCGCACTCGGTCTGGGTCTGCGCCGTTCCTCAGTACGAGCGCGGCGTATGGCGAGTGGTCTGGTCACAGTGTGTACTCATTGTCTACGGCGGCGTGTATGTCTCGCCGCACTCGGTCTGGGTCTGCGCCGTTCCTCAGTACGAGCGCGGCGTATGGCGAGTGGTCTGGTCACATTGTGTACTCACTGTCTACGGCGGCGTGTATGTCTCGCCGCACTCGGTCTGGTTCTGCGCCGTTCCTCAGTACGAGCGCGGCGTATGGCGAGTGGTCTGGTCACAGTGTGTACGCACTCGGTCTGGGTCTGCGCCGTTCCTCAATACGAGCGCGGCGTATGGCGAGTGGTCTGGTCACAGTGTATACTCACTGTCTACGGCGGCGTGTATGTCTCGCCGCACTCGGTCTGGGTCTGCGCCGTTCCTCAATACGAGCGCGGCGTATGGCGAGTGGTCTGGTCACAGTGTGTACTCACTGTCTATGGCGGCGTGTATGTCTCGCCGCACTCGGTCTGGGTCTGCGCCGTTCCTCAGTACGAGCGCGGCGTATGGCGAGTGGTCTGGTCACAGTGTGTACTCACTGTCTACGGCGGCGTGTATGTCTCGCCGCACTCGGTCTGGGTCTGCGCCGTTCCTCAGTACGAGCGCGGCGTATGGCGAGTGGTCTGGTCACAGTGTGTACTCACTGTCTACGGCGGCGTGTATGTCTCGCCGCACTCGGTCTGTGTCTGCGCCGTTCCTCAGTACGAGCGCGGCGTATGGCGAGTGGTCTGGTCACAGTGTGTACTCATTGTCTACGGCGGCGTGTATGTCTCGCCGCACTCGGTCTGGGTCTGCGCCGTTCCTCAGTACGAGCGCGGCGTATGGCGAGTGGTCTGGTCACAGTGTGTACTCACTGTCTACGGCGGCGTGTATGTCTCGCCGCACTCGGTCTGGGTCTGCGCCGTTCCTCAGTACGAGCGCGGCGTATGGCGAGTGGTCTGGTCACAGTGTGTACTCACTGTCTACGGCGGCGTGTATGTCTCGCCGCACTCGGTCTGGGTCTGCGCCGTTCCTCAGTACGAGCGCGGCGGCGGGCCCGCGGCGGCTGCAGCACACCACGAGCTGCGCCACGCCGCTCACTCCTGACGCCACGCGCTCCACCTCCTCCGGGGACACCTGCAACCGGGGAAAATCTCAGTGCTTTGTTTACCGAATGCCGCGTCGTTCTTACAAGATTCGGATATTCGTAAGTGCAAGTCACTAAATGAGCTAGGCTCGAAGACTAAAAATCGTAATAATAATAATTCAATTATTTGCATCGATCATGGTATTAATGTTATTACAGTGTACATGTAATATATAATAATACATAGATATGATTTTTTTTTATGTATGACCCGGCAAATGACCTCCTCCCACCTGATGTTAAGCGGTGAAAGAGGCCCAAATGAGTTGACAGATAGAGTAGGGACGACATCCACTATCCTACCTGCCCGCCCCTTGCCGGCCCAAAAGATGCTTTTTCACGCCTCTTTTGAAGGAACCCATGTTGTAGGATGGAGGAAACACGTGCGCAGGTAGAGAATTCCAAGTGTGGGATGAACGACAGAAGAAGGAATCTTGGAATTTCTTGGTACGGTGTGAGAAGGAGGACACAGTGTACGGATGACTCCGATGGCCCTTACGCGTGTTTCTGTTAAGAAATGGAGAGGGAGGGATAAGGTTAAAGAGCTCCTCAGAGCATTCCCCATGGAACATTCGGTAAAAGGCGCTAAGAGAGGCGATGTCACGACGAAGTTGTAGAGGCTCGAGGGTGTTAGTTACCTCTACATCGCCAATAATGCGAATAGCGCGACGCTGCAATCTGTCCAGAGCATCGAGCAGGTACTGAGCGGAGCCGTCCCAAAGGTGCGAGCAATATTCCACGCAAGACCTAACCTGAGTTTTATACAACAAGCATAGTTGGTCCGGCGCAAAATACCTACGCACCTTGTTCAGGACACCGAGTTTCCGTGAGGCAGTAATTATGACGGATTCAATGTAGTCTCTGGGGTTCAGATCGCAGCGAATGTTCATTCCGAGCAAGGTGATGTTGCTCTGTGTGTGAAGGGTTGTGCCCTGAAGAGAAGGAAGGGGGAGGAAAGGTGACCTTTTCGCCGAAAACGCGCACACCTGTGTTTGTTTAGCATTGAACTCAACAAGATTGTTGGAGCCCCATTCGGAGACGAGGTCCAGCGTCCTGTTGAGCTCAATGATAAGATTCTGCCTCTCCCTACCAATATCACCACGAGCAGCCCCTGAGCTTCCGTGATATCCCCCATGCACTGTACTGTCGTCTGCATAGCAATGTATAGCTCCCAAGGAAAGCATGTCATTGATATGCAGAAGAAACAATGTTGGGGATAGAACGGAGCCTTGCGGAACTCCAGCGTTCACTGCCACGAACCGCGAAGCGCAGCCGTCAACGACAACGCGAATTCTACGCTCGTGGAGGAAGCTGGCAATCCACGTACAGAACTGCGCGGGTAATCCGTATGCCGGAAGCTTGGAAAGAAGAGCCTTGTGCCAGACTCTATCAAAAGCTTTGGCGATGTCGAGACTAATAGCCACCGATTCGCCGCGCTTATCGATAGATTCACCCCATTTGTGCAAAAGGAACGCTAGAAGGTCACCTGTTGACCGTTTAGGACGAAATCCATACTGTCGGTCATTAAGTAACGAGTGACCTTCCAGATAACGAATCAGCTGGGTATTTAGGATCCTCTCCATGATTTTGCACAAAATGGAAGTGACGGCTATAGGACGATAGTTAGCCGGGTCAGAACGATCTCCCTTTTTGGGAACCGGCTGGACATTGGTCTCTTTCCAAGGTTTCGGCACACAACCAGCAGAGAACGACAGACGGTATAGATGCGTCAGGACCGGAGTCAACTCCGCTGCACACTTCTTCAGAACAATCGCAGGAATGCCGTCTGGTCCACTTGCTTTTCGAGTATCGATCGCCGACTCGAAATCGAATGCCGACTGATATGTGTTAAGCGGTCGAGTTATTCAAGAACACAAAACGCAAATCGCCTGAACGATATGTTCAGTGTTTTAAACAAAGTTTAAAAAGAAACTTAAGCTTGTGTTAAATCCAAAATAATATAATGTAAAAACTGCGGCTTTTACATTAACTTGTATTTAGGAATAATATAATGCCTTACCAAACGATTCCTATGTCTGAAAGTGAACTTAATGCGACGCCGATAATATAGGTTGCCGGTCTCGTCCTGGCAAAACTCGTCGCCTGTGCGCAGGAAGCCGTCCGCAGTCAGACTCTGCTGGAACTCGTCGCTCCTCAAGTAGCCCTGGACGTACAGAACATCCCATTAATTTAAACCAGAACAACTTGAAATATGCTATGTTAAACTGCAAACTCAAAAATACCTTCACTAAAGAAACGCTCTTGATAAGTAATTCTCCATCTTCGCCGGCAGCCGCTTCTGTGCCATCTTCTTTGATCAGCTGCAATGATTCAACAAATAAATTATTTTTATTTCTTAGGTATGAAGCATACACTTGAAAACGTCATAATTAATTCCATAAATTTAAAGCTACCACTCGCTCGGAATGCTGACTTCCCCAAGAAGAGCGAGCCAGAAACTTGGGGCTTGATCTTTTTAAATAAGTTACAGATACAGACATATTACAGACATATTTCAAGTATTAATGTAAAAGGAATAAAATATTAAATAGCAGCTATAGAACCAGAATGACATAGAACCAGACAGATTACATCCAAGAATTATTTGTAGTAAGCTTTAGCACTCAATTTTATGTTTAATTAGTTCTAAAATTTATCAATGATCAGCAAATAAAACTATCTCGTGACATTCCTTCACAAGCATTTGCAAGTTATATCTTATCTATAGACTAAAAGACCTTTTTAAAAACGAGCTTTTATTTAAATGCGCTAAAAAGAATTAATAAACTTTTACACTAAAACTTTTACTTATAACGTCATTTCACATTTGACACAATTTATATGACATAAAAGCTTGTCGCGAGATTAAAAATATCTACTTCAAAATTGATTTTCAAGCTTTAGAAGTCCGCCATATCGGATAAATAGAGACGTCACATTATTTTTCGAGTTACTCTTAGCAAGGCCTTTTATTTGATACCCATATTGTAGGGGTGCATTAAAAATAATTGATCCGCCATCTTGGGTATGCCGCCATCTTGGATTTAAAATGACGTCACACAGTCAACCATGCATTGTCATCCAAACTGAATGTGTATACAAAATTTCAGCTCAATCGGTTAAAGATATCTGCTTTAAAATTGAGTTGCAATATTCCACCCGAACATACATACTTACATACATTGCAAGTTAAATAAAAGCTTGTAAAATGGAAGTTATCTGGGAATGTACAATGTAGCCCTGAACCTGAAGGAGCTCAATCGAACTGTGGAACCAGATGACTTTACGCCATGAATATGCGGATATTCATGGCGGGAATGTGTTTCAGTATTATAATTTATCTAGATACGATGCTAGAAGGCAGAGAGCGGCTCCGGTAACACCATAATGGATCAACTATTTCATGAGGGTCTCGTGATGTACACAATCGAAAGCCTTGGATAGGTCACAGAAAACTCCTTTTACATAATGTGAGTCTTCCCATACCTAATAAATGTGACAGAACAATTGAACAACCTGCATGAGTTCTTGAGTAACCCTTAGTGAAACCAAATTCAATTGTTTCTGTTGAAATATGAAACCAATTGTAACAACAGATTTTTTTTAAATATTTCACCTAGAGTTAGATAGAGAGAAACACTTTATTTTGCACAATTTGTTACAGGCTACAACACAATACACACACGAACCGCAAATTATCGCTGAAGGCGATCTCTGCCAGGCAACCTTTAAGCTGGAACAAACATACGTTTTTAGATTGGTGGTCAGAACATAAATATATAATAATAAAAAATATATATATCATAACGAGAATTAAAAAAAAGAAATAAAAAAAATGATGATAGATTAGAAACGAAAATTAGAAACAAATTTTTAAAGACAAAAACATCAATAACCGATGGGAGGGGGGAGTGGTGGTGTCAGAGCTGAAGGAAATGTTGCTTTACACTAACATTAAAAGTTGAAAGTGATTGTTTGCGCCTAATAGCGGAAGGCAGGCTATTCCAAAGACGAATAGCCTGTACAGTAAAGGACTGACCAAAAAATTGGGTGGAATATGAAGGGAATTGTAAGAGTTAGCTATCAGAGGATCCAGTGTTCACATTGTGAGAAGAATGAAGAAA
Organism: Schoenobius gigantellus; assembly: GCA_963935595.1. Taxonomy (NCBI): domain Eukaryota; kingdom Metazoa; phylum Arthropoda; class Insecta; order Lepidoptera; family Crambidae; genus Schoenobius; species Schoenobius gigantellus. Next base: position 213,338 of record OZ012561.1, on the reverse strand, counting down.
TTTGAACTGTTCTTTAAGGTATAGAGGGGTCTTTGGATTAAACAATATATTGTAAAAGCAGAGACAAGATATGTGCATCACGACGGCGACGTTGACGTATTCTTAGCCATTTCAGTTGAGATCGATATCCTGACACATGATCATATTTCCGCAACCCAAAAATAAATCTGATACACTAATTCTGCAGTCGCTCAAGCTTTTCAACGAGCACTTCGTTACGGTCACAATAGCACAGAATAAATAATAGTACTAAAGTACAGAAGGATCACTCTCAAAGAAAAGCCAAGTTTAGGTATGAAAATTTACCTTTTGCAACGGATCACCTCCAGGTCGGCCGGTAGTACGCCGGCTAACACCGGTAACGCGTCTGAGCTCGTCGAGCGATAGGCCTTGGTAAGAAGTATCAAGGCTGGCCTCGGGGTGCGCAGTAGCGCGCTCCGCACAACGTGCTTGGGCCCACGCTCATACCAGCAGCGGCGTATGTCACTGTGGCAACATAGGTCCCCACGTACAGCACCTTAAGGGCACTGTACTGCACTCCCCAGGATGACGCCGATACCCTTGACATTTTACCAAAACAGTTAGCCGCTCTCTCCCCAATCGCAACTGCATGCTGTGCAAATGACAGACCCGCATCCACCACCACTCCAAGCACCGTAGTCGCGACAGGAGCGTCGCGTCGACTACGGTGCTTGGAGTGATTGAGGCCCCACCGCACCTGATAACCGGCCGCCTCTGTAGTTTTCCCCTGATCGTCATGGTAACCGACTTTGCAGGGGAAACTCCAGTCTATTCCGGGCCCGCAGTGTCATCACTGCGACGCTCCCGATGACACTGCCGAGCACACCCTGATGGTGTGCCCGGCATGGCGACGCCAGCGCAGCGAACTCAACGCTGCGCTGGGAGGCGGAAACCTCTCTCCTTTTGCGAGGACGTCATCTCGCAGAAGAAGGCCGCGAAGAGGGAGCGGGAGAATGATCCTCAAGCCGCTCCCATCCGCCGCAGACGGACAGGCAGGCGAAGGCGGGCATTTGCACAAGCGATGCCCGTCTAATGACCCTGCCGTGGAGGCCTGCGTACACGGTCGGCCCCGTGCACGCCGCCGCAAGTCCCTCCTTCTGGGGATTGCCCTGGTGTTCTCGAGCAATCCCCCTTGGCGATAGCTCGACCCCTGGTCGGGCTTGCCCGGGCGCGCTGGTAGTGGTAGTCGCAGTGTGGACCTTACCATGCGCGCCTATAAGGGCACGGAGAACACCGGGGGGTTTAGTGGGTCGGCCTGGCACTCTGTCGGGCCAGCCCCACACACGCCCGCCGTCCAGCCAACGGCGGGTACGGTGCGATTACGCATTTCCCCCCAAAAAAAAAAGTCTATTCCGGGCGCCCCAGTCACCGACAAGCTCCAAAACACTAGAAACTGATGCTTCTATGCCCGCCCGGGAATTGGCCGCCCGCCGAGGAGTTTGTATGGCAATTTTATTAGCGCCACGGCGGTGAGTAGCAGAACTAATAAAATTGCCATACAAACTCCTCGATTCGGATTTCGATTCGATTTTCGATTCTCCTGCGTGCTAGCCCCACTGATTCGTCACGTCGTCGGCAAAATCATGGGCCACCAGGCATTGTCGAAGGCCCCAGATATATCCAAAAAGACGGCCTGTACTTACTTCGACGAGCTCTCCCTGGCCACTTTAAAGACCGTCTTCAAAGCGGAGACCGTCGACCGACCTCGTGTGAAGCCATGCTGGCAGTTCGACAGCCCCTGGGTGATCTGCGGGGCACACCTCAATAAAACTCCCTCAAGCATCTTGCCAAGGATCGGAAGCAGAGTGACGGGTCGGTAGGCTTTAGGGTCGGTAAGCTGCTTGCCGTTCCCTTTCGGAAGCACAATCAGCCTGCCCTCCTTCCACACATCCGGAAAAACTCCCTCCTGGACACATCTCCTAAACACTTCCGCACACTCCCACGACGCGGCCCTCCAGACATGTTTTATAATGCGCGCGCTTATCCCGTCGATTCCCGGAGCTATATTAGGCAGGTCTTTTACTATGGACTCCACAACGCTAAATGAAGGAGGAGGCGCATCCTCTCCTGGTGTTGACATAGAGGCCATTAATCGCACTTGCCTGTGATGCGCCGTGTCTCTAGACACATCGTCGTCCGGACATAACGCATGTATTAGGCTGTGCATGGCCTCTTCCACACTCCCAGCATAACCTTCGGCGAATCTCGTGCCATTTATTACGTTATGGGGAGGTCTATGCCTCCCACTCACGGCTCGGTAGGCCTGTCCCCAAGGGTCCAGGTTTCCGGAATTAGCGATTTGTCTAAAATATAAAAGTTGCGCCTCCTCCATGTCTCCCCTGTATTTACTCCTTTGCGCGTAGAACCGCCCCCTGGCCTCGGCCTCGACGGGCCCCCCAGCCCGACGTGTCGACTGCCAAGTCCGACGTAGCAGGTTATTGCGCCGACGCAACTCTTCGAGCTGCGGCGTCAACCATTCATGCCCTCGCGATTTCGTCCGCACGACACCCAGCGTCTGCATCGCAGTGCCGCCCACCATGTGGGTGAACTGAGCACAAACAGCTTGGGCGGGGCGGTCCCACCTTATATCCCCTACCCTCCAATGTATCCGACGCTCGAAGAGGGCCCAATCCACACCACGGTCCTGAAGTTTCTTCGGTCCCTCTAGCAGCTCAGCACGTGGAGCGAGTCTGCTTGCCACAGTAAATGTAATCAGTCGATGGTCGCTCTCGATCTTGTCTTCCCACACTCGCCATCCCGTCACCGGGATGCCTCTAGTTGTTAAAGTGAGGTCGATGTTGGACGAACCGTTTGCAGTGACAAACGTCGGTGGCGCGCCTTCCGCATTCTCCACCTTCGGCCCCCGGGCCAGGATAAACGCCTCCATGGCCTCGGGCCGGTGCGTGACGTCTGGCCCACGTCCGGAGTATTGTCGCGGTCCACAATACCACATCGGCGATTGCGCATTTGAGTCTACCCCTACTATAACCCTTTTCCCCTTAAGTGAATCTAAGACCCTGGCGAGATGACGCCGACGAGGTCATTGATGTCCATGACCTCGTCGGCGTCTGCTCGCCTAGGGCGAGCCCCTCTCACCCCCCCCAAAAGGGGGAGGCCGGTGATCCCCGGGGCATCCAGGGGATCAGCGACTGGCAGCAACCGATGCAATGCAGGGCCCGGGCTTCCCAACCCGGGGCCCCGCTGGTTGCCGTCAGGAGGAAGTGGGCGGGCGTAGTTCCGCCTCCTCCGCCCCGTCCTTCTACGGCGGCACGGATCGGCTATGGGATCCTCCTCCCTGGCCCTCTCCGCCGACTCTTTCTGCGCCATCACGTCCATGCAGAAGAATTTTACCGCGTCCCATATCCCCTCTCCCACCAGCATGGCACAGACCACGTTCTGGAGGGCTTACGACCTTCATCTGACTGCACGGGAAATTGAAGTTTATTGCATGACACGAGTGTTCCTATTCCGATACGCGTCGCTGACCCGATACCGATTTGGCGATAAGAGCGCAAGGTTCCCACTCACCGATGTGCAGGTGCCCATGACAACGTTCTGTCGAATATAACGCCCCGATTCTTTTTACTGTAGGCTATGTCGACACCATCAACGTCAGAGTTAGAAAAGGATCAAAGTTATGTTTTTTATAGTATTATTTGTCGTTAGTGAGGTAAGGAAGAAAACGGATGTGTTGATGATTGCGAAATCTAAAACAACTCAAACCTTATAGTGCGTGGTATTGGCAACGCGACCCGTGGCGTGGGGAGGTCCGGTTGGGTCTGCAATCACCACGTAGCAGTGCGCCTCTGTCAACCCGTAGCTGTCGCATACGCGACAACTCTGCGGCACCTTTTCCTAAAATTGATAAACGTGTCGTTAGGAATCTTCAAATCATATTTTATCAATTTGTCCAGCTAATCTATCTAGACGTGAAAAGGCATTAAGTAAAAACACTGTGAAAGTGCTATACAAACTGTGATGTATAATCAAGTGACCACGTTTAACTACTTCAAGTTAATCCTCCATTTTGAGGTTGTTAACCCCAAGTTGTGCAAGTAGGTACCTTATCTAATTAATATCACATAATTTTGCTCATAACAGTCTTACAACCACAACTACAACCACAATTCTAGCCTATTAAGCTTTATAGCGAATCATGCGCACATACAGAATACGTAGTTTGGCAGAGATCTTCTGTAACTTCAAAGTAGTGCTGCTCGTTTCGTTTAATATATTATGCCGACGCTACACAATACAAACACAATACCTATCTTGCATAGCTACCTACACTTATTTACCTTTACTGTAGCGTAGATATCAGGAGATATTGGAGCGCCTACTAAGTAAATCGTTTCTAGAGATGAGAACTGCTCCTTTGTACCTGACCCCATTATCTTCTTCGCAAAGGAAGGCATTATTAACGCGAACGTTGGCTGAAAAGATCATTTTAAATTAGCATAATTATCAATTAGTTTTATTTTTTATACTCATCCAACTCAATTTTAGCTCTTAGTAATTTTTTTTCGCATTTTTTTTAATGATGACAGGGAAGCTCTTGGCCTTCATCTCACCTGATGGTAAGTGACGATAATGCTGAAGATGGAAGCGAGCTTCACCTGGACTCCTCAACAACTGAGGAACTGGCTATCTTACCTCTTATTGCCGGAACACAACAATGCATAATATGCACCTAAGTTTGTCGCCATAATAAAAATGTTTATATTATAAACATTTTTATTATGGCGACAAACTTAGGTAAGACGGTGGTAGCTAGCCAGGCGGGCTAAGAAGACATCCAGACAGAAAAACTTTTGCCCCCTCTGGGAATCGAACCCCGGACCTCCTGATCGAAACACGGTGGTCGCAACCACGGAGGCGGAGGCGGAGACGGAGGCATAATAATAAGAATTGGTGAAGATGCAATTTTTTTATTACCAAAATATAGTAAAAAAAGATGCATGACTGATTCCAACATCGACACGTTTATCGACATGCAAATAATTGCAGGAGATCCTTGAGGATGGACAAAAATAAAAAAGAAACATTCAGCTTTTGTGTGCTTTGCAAAATACGAGGAGTACACAGGATCCACGTCCTGTAATATCGTTGCTACCGTTGTGGCCTATTTTTCAATGCTGGTTATAGGGAATGCCCTTAAACTTCTCTCATGGAGTTGATAAGATTAACCAACGTGACCTAGACTCGGTCTGGAGTTTTAATATTTTAGAGCATGCTACCCGATAGGTTTCCATCATGTGGAGAACATGATCATAGGTTATGAGGCGAGGTGACATGAGTAGTGACACGCGGCAGGCGGCGGCGGCAGACAGCATCATGGTGAACGTCACCCACTGCGGCGTCGCGAGCACCAGGGCAAGCCGAGTTGGCGAAGGGAATTGACAATGATACGTCCTGGAACATACTGAAACATATATCCTCTAAAATATTTCAAAGAAATAAAAATCTTCACAGTATTGACAAAGAGGATAATCTTGACATCAAAAATAACGAACAGCGCGAAGGTTATCTGGGGTCACCGTAGAAATATTTCGGAAACCAGAAATAAACACTTCTTAGCATTTTGTTGAATAAATAGTGAATGCAAACTACTCAGGCCAACTCTTAAGAGATCAGTTAATGAGGTCCAATCAGGATCTCCATCCTGATTGATTGCATCAAGAACATTTTTTGAAGTGAAAACTTCTTTAGCGGCGTTGTACACTTTTTTTGTAATGGGTAAAAAATGTTAAACTCGCGTCAGGACACGTGACCCTGATCGAAAATTCGTAAGACCAATTAAAATTGAAATGGCCGCAGGAACTGTCGAGGTGCGGTGAGGGGTCCACGTAAGCCGGCCGAGAACAATAGCGGCTGGCAAAAGTACTGGAAGTCACACGTCACTTGAGACAGTTTTAATCAATTTATTTACTTTGTTAGGAAAAATCTAAATTGTGCTTTTATTTGATTTTGTTGTAAATATTAATTAGGTAAGTTAGTACAAATTAAATATTATTTATTTGTTATAAAATTACGTTTTTAAGTAGTATATTAATGTCTGTTTTGATCATATTTTTAATTTAATTGTAAATATTTTGATTCATTATTACTAGTTATATAATTATGTACGCACAACGTTACAACAGGAAGTTGATTTTTCTGAGGGATAAACTTTTTAATGTAATATAAATTGTCATGTTTGTGTACGATAGCGCAATAAATAAATATTGTATTCTACCACATAAAATATAGTACTTTTATTCTGATAATTAAAGCAATTCGTGCAAAATTATTAAACATTCCAAAATATCCAAAACGGACAACGTTAATACTTAAGTTTTCACTTCTGCCGGCACTCCCGGAGTGCAACCCGTAATTTTTTTTTCACCTGGGCTAAAGGTGCATATAAATGATACGAGCAGAGAAGTCTATAAGTGCAGGAGTTTTTGAAGATAGAAAAAAGAAGAGGAGATATAAAAAAGATAAAACAATTTCATGATTAACGGCATTAAATGCATTTGAAAAGTCGTCTGGAACTACATGGTATACAAGTAGATGGTAACTTTCCTTTCTTCAATTCCAGCTCTAAAAAGTGCTGTGACCAGTTCTAAAAACAGACTGAAAGGTCTCAGAGTATAGTTAATGTGGAAATTTGGAAATTTGCTTATAGATGCAGGCTTCGAGTACCCTTAAATATGTAAGATGCTATAGACGCCTTAGTTGAAGATGTCACAACAGGACTTAATAGTGGAAGAAAGGTGGCAGGAGTATTTTTGGATCTAAGCTCTGCTTTTGAAATGGTAAACCATGAGCTTCTTTTGCATAAACTAGAGCATTATGGAATACGCGGACAGTTTTTGGAATTGATTAGGTCTGACCTTAGTAATAGATATCAATTCATAGAGATAGAAAGTATTAACAATGCATATAAATTTAAGACGCGTTCAGAGGCAAAAAGACTTACGAAAGGTGTCCCACAAGGTTCAGTACTTGCTGCTGTATTATATATTCTCTTTACAAATGACCTTATTGCTTGTGCTTGTAATTGCTTTCCTTATGCTAATCTAATAATGTATGCTGATGATACAAGTGCAGTTGTTTCTGGCGATAATTTAGAGGAGTTGACTGAAAACTTGAATTTATGTCTGAACTTCTGCAGCAGTTGGTTTGATTCTAATAACCTTAAGCTTAACTCTGCTAAAATAAAGGCCATCCTTTTTAAAACAGATGTGAAAACAAAAATAGCATTGATGCTCTTTTGGACGGTGATTCGGTAAGCTTTGTAGATTCAGTTCAATTCTTGGGGGTTAACGTGGACCCATTCTTGAACTGGAAATGTGAGCTTGAAGCCATCAAGCAGAAGATAAACTCTTCATGCTATGCTCTTCGAAGTCTTAGGGATGAACTAACTTTGTCGCAACTGAAGACATTGTATTTCTCATTAGTGGAGTCAAGGCTACGGTATTCCATTAAATGCTGGGGCAATAGTTATGGCTATAATGTTAGTAAGGCTCTAAAAAATCAAAAGAGGGCAATCAGGACAATTTTAAGGATTCCACCATGGGAATCCTGTAAGGAGCATTTCAGAATTTTAGGCATACTAACTGTCCCATGTTTGTATCTTATGGTTTTGTTGAGTGATTGTAAGAAGCATCTCCTTCAACGCGAGTCCTCAGAGGAACGATATAACCGGGAAAGCACTAGAAGGAAAGCAATCCAAATGGATGTTGTACCTAGATTGAAAGTAGTCCGGCACGGCGCTAATTATCAGTCAGTAGTACTATTTAACATGTTACCAAATAGTATTAAAAGTGCGGAGTCGCTCTATTTGTTTAAAGGGCGGCTGAAGGCCTTTCTGTTAGAAAAATCGTACTATGACATTAATAGCTATAAGGCGGACATGAGTTTGAAAGTAAACAGCTTGTATAAGTGACAGGATTGTTATATATATACTAGCTGTGCCCGCGAACTACGTTTCGCCATCAAAATGCTTAACACAGTGTTTAGTTTTTCCTCCATTTTATTCCATAATGATTCAACTTTTTTCTGCCTTTCTTGAGCAGCGGCTATTTCGAAATTAGAACAATTTTCGTAGGTTCGTAATGCTCTAGGTACTCTTCAGTGCCTACTTTCATTTAATACCCATATTGCTGGGTTTGAAGAGAAACTTTTATCCGCCTTTTTTGAGCGGCGGCCATGTTAAATTTACGTCAATGTTGCTACGTTCATAGTGCTCCACTGATCAAGGCCTTTCATTTGATACTTGATTACTGGGTTTGGAAACGAAAATTTATCCGTTTTTTTGAGCGGCGGCCATATTGAATTTTGTGCGAGGTTTATAGTGCTCTACTCTTCAAGGCCTTTCATTTAATACCTATATTGCTAGGTTTGGAAACGAACTTTAAACCATCTAATTTGAGCGGTTGCCATGTCGAATTTACGACATTATTGCTAGGTCCATAGTACTCTTCTCTACTCATCAAGGCCTTTCATTTGATACCCATATTGCTGGGTTTGGAAATTAACTTTTATCCACCTTTTTTGAGCAGCGGCTATGTTAAATATATGTCAGTGTTGCTAGGTTCATAGTGCTCTACTCATCAAGGACTTTCATTTGACACCCATATTGCTAGGTTTGAATTTTGAAAACAAACTTTTATCCTTTTTTTTGAGCAGCGGCCATATGGAATTTAGGTTGATTTTTGTGGTAGGTTCCTACTCTTTGAGGCCTTTTATTTGATACCCATATTGCTAGGTTTGGAAACGAATTTTTATCCACCTTTTTTGAGCAGCGGCTATGTTGAATTTATGTCAATGTTGCTAGTTTCATAGTGCTCTGGCGAAGACGGGCATTCGCACAAGCGATGCCCGTCTAATGACCCTACCCTGGAGGCCTGCGTGCACGGTTGGCCCCGTGCACGCCGCCGTAAGGCCCTCCGTCTGGGGATTGCCCTGGTGTTCTCGGGCAATCCCCACTTGGCGATAGCCCGACCAGTTGGTCGGGCTTGCCCGGGCGCGTGGGTAGTGGAGTCGCAGTGTGGACCTTACCTAGCGCGCCCATAAGGGCAGGGAGAACACCGGGGGGTTTTAGTGGGTACGCCTGGCATTCTGCCAGGAGACACACACGCCCGCCGTCTAGCCCACGGCGGGTAAGGTGCAGTTACGCATTTCCCCCCGAGAAAAAAAAAGGTTCATAGTGCTCTACTCATCAAGGCCTTTCGTTTGACACCCACCCACATTGCTGGGTTTGAAATCGAACTTTTACCCTTTTTTTTAACGGCGGCCATGTTGAATTCAGGTCGATTGTTCTAGGCACCTAATGCTCTACTCTTCAAGGCCTTTCATTTGATACCCATATTGCTAGGTTTGGAAACTAACTTTTATCCACCTTTTTTGAGCGGCGGCCATGTTGAATTTATGTCAGTGTTGCTAGGTTCATAGTGCTCTACTCATCAAAGCCTTTCATTTGATACCCATATTGCTGGGTTTGAAAACAAACCTTTATCTATTTTTTTGAGCGGTGGCCATGTTTAATTTAGGGTAATTTTCCTAAGTTCATAATGCTCTACTCTTTGAGGCCTTTCAGTTGATACCCATATTGCTAGGTTTGGAAACGAATTTTTATCCACCTTTTTTGAGCAACGGCTATGTTGAATTTATTTCAATGTTGCTAGGTACATAGTATTCTACTCATCAACTTTAAATGATCTCAGCTCATCAAGGCGTATCATATTTTGATATCCATATTCTTGGGTTTGGAAACGAACTTTATCGGCAGTCATGTCGAATTAAGTCAACGTGGCTAGGTTCAATGTGTTCTACTATTTAGGTCCTTCGTTCGTCCATGTTCCTTGGGTGGATCCATAGAAATATGATCCGTCATTTTACACATTAGGATCAAGAGTCCCGTCGCGTCCCTCTACGCGTAACCCAGAATCATTGCAGTCGGATATTTTTTTTTATTATCAATATTCATCTATTACTTTTAATAGTTTTAAATGGATGAAAGAGTTTGATTCCTTACTCATAATGTAAAAACATATAACACCTTTCAAACCCCTTTACCCTTGAAAAGTTCTTTTCACTCTTCCTTCACTTTTCAACATTTCAAATATTTCAAAAATTGTACCTATTTTGTGAAAATTAGTCAAGAATTAAACCAACCTACAAATTTTATTGTGACGTGATATTGTCTTAAAAATGCTTTATACATTGGTTGTATGGCTTGATCCTTTTGCCTCACCACCACGGCATAAGAAAAAGACAATTTAAACTTCTAAACTTCCTAGTTGGCGAAATCCAGATGGGCACAGCCATTAACAGAAAATATTAAATTTTTCTTTGCACTTTGTGACAGACTTGTCAAAATAATTTTACGTGCGCCATGTTGATTTTCTACATAAACATTGCTCGAAAATTTTATATGGTATTTTTCAAACTATTTATTTAAAATGAACTATTTCAAACCCATTGCACCCCATCCAGGAATGATGGTATGTGGTGTTGAAATCGATGTTATTTTCGTAATCTACTACCCGAAAAACCATGAAAACGGCATCAATGTCGATTTTGACATTTTATCAGTTTATCACCCCATCTCACCCCGTTTGGGGATGAATTTCAATAAAATAAGAAACACGTCTTCCATTAATTCTGTTAAAGAAAGTTTATGCAAAATTTGAAGTAGATTCGAGAACGGAATCACGATGTCCCATACAAACTTTTCCCCCTACATCATACAAAGAACACACCCTCCAAGTTTCAAGTCTCTACGATCAGCGGTTTAGGCTGTGCGTTGATCCGTCAGTCAGTCAGTCAGTCAGTCATTCAGGACAAAGCATTTTATAGATATAGATAAAAAAAAAAGTTTAATTTTGAGGGATTGTTTCAAATTTATATATTTTGGGTATAATAAGATTTTGGGATATAGGAATTATATGTGTAGGTACTGACTGAGTAATTAATTTGATTAATGTTCAACAAATTATTTTTATATTTTAAGTTTAGACAATTTTTGAATTAAATTTATAATTTTTATGTCCGACACAATGTAATAATTAAAAAGAAAAAAAAGAAATAGGACAGAAATATAATAGAACTGAATAAGGAGAGTTGTATTTGGGACTTTAGGAAGTGGACACACTAGAACTATTCCCCAAAGGGAGGTATATGTATAAAAATCAAGAGACAATAATATCTGTGGTTGCCGGGAGGTCTCATAAACGAAGACAATCATTTGACGGCTTAGATAAATAAATAAAACAATTGCTGAAATCTTCAATATCCTATTGAAATAAAAAAAATGGTGCTAATCTCATCTGAGGTTGCAGGTGAGAGGAAAAACAGAGAATATTAGAACATGAAAGACCATCAATTTGAAGCGGCAATATTTGAATTAATATTGTTAAGGTTAGAATGGATAGTTTAATGATTATTCAGATCATCATCATAGATTAATACTGATAATCTTATTTATTAGAAGATCTAAGCTTATCAAGAACGTCAGTGAGCTCAATATTAAACCGCGTAACAAAGGCGGCACTGACGGAATCGTATCATATATAGTTAGGCAGAGAGAGGAGCCAGAGTGGTGAAGGTGAATGTTGATGCATTGTAAAGTAGCTACTTAAACCGGCAACTGGGGTAGTAAGCCCCAGGCACTGCTCTTGGCTCTCTGCAACGCGATGGACCCGGCACCCGCACGTTGAATCCATGGTATGCTAAGTTATCGTCTCATATCGCGGCAAATAGTATGACATCGATTCCCAGAAACTTTGAACATTTCGAATGACTGCTTAGTAAAAAAATACGCATTTTTTCTTTCGTTGTGGAACCTTACTCTTGTCTTGACTATTATTAAAATTTCATCTACCATCCTAAACTGATATTCTAATCCTAAATATAATGATGATTCATCATTACAGCAAGCAGGATTGTGACAACTTACCACATAATCGGTATCTGCGCCAACAAACCCTGATTTGTGAGCATCGCGGCTTTGGGCATCCCAGTAGAACCGCTGGTGGGTAGTATGAGTATTACGTCGTCCGGTGCCATATGCGGCACCCTGAAAAGGATTATATTTTATTTGTTTATATATACTAAATAGGTCTTAGTAATATACGGAGCTAATGAAACTGACAGTAGCTATTTTCTGTAAAATTGTGTGTTGGATTCTTTTAAGCTTGGAATAAAGCGTGCCTCGTCCTTACTTTTTTTAATGTGAAATAATCTATTAACATTCTAAGGAGCTAAACTGAGTGGACCACTCACTCCGGTATGCCGCAGCACTCTGTTTTACCAACGGTTACTCTGTTGGCTCCCCGTACCTAGCTAAACCACCCTTCGGAACCTCTTTGCTCCCTAAATAGGGCACGTCCTGAATGTTTAATCTGGAGGGCGACAATCAACCAATCAATACATGCTTCATCCTTGATCAGCGTCGCTTAACATCAAATTAACGCGCAGGACAACGTTACCAATTTTTAAGTTTTGAATCATTCCAGAACACTCTCGAAGATGATTACGAAAAGACTTAACAAATGATCGTAATCTGATAAGATGTCTCAATAGGGTAGTTGACTCATATCAAAATTTATTAAAATATTGTTTATTTCTAACAGTATTTAGCATAAGGTTCCACAATATACCGATTTTAATAAATAACAATGAAGGATTACTGTAAAATTTTAATTTGAAAATGCTAGAAATAATATTTTTTTATCTCACGGCGTAAACGCTTTGATATCCTGTGGTCAGGGCCGTGACGTCACTCATATAGTAAACAAAGAAGTGTCAAATTTGATTCAACAACTCGTCGATTTGCTCTATTCTTTCCTAAAACTGGCAAAAAATCGTCCAAATCTCCATTATTATATGTGTAAATATCGTAAATTATTTGTATTGATAGCAAAGTCAACCATTGATGTTGGATTTGTGAGAGCAGATAGTACAAATCTTCCGAAAATCGACAGATTGATGGTCAGGAGATTCTTTGTGTATCGCTCTAAACAATAAAAGTACAGTTTCAATACTGTTATAATGAAGAACAGGTTACAAGTGTACTTTTCAAGATTGTCACGCGGCAGAAGAGAGTTGCAAACATGCATTTTTGGTGTGGTTGCACCATCACAGTGAGGAGCTATTTTGTACAGCAGTTGAATGCTATTGGATAGAATCCTATCTCTCAAAAGTCAAATAAACACTAAAAGTATTTACTTCAAGAGAAATGTTCAAAAGAAAACATCAGGATCATGTGTCAAATACCAGTGTAGTACTGCAAGAATTTGTAAATGAACATAAAAAGAGAAAGATTGGCAGTTGTTCATTTGTCAAGCATGAAGAAAATTACTGGGAGGAAAAATATATATACATTCACAGACACAGATTGTGACATATTTCTTAAAAAAATTAAAGACCTCTTCAATAAAGAAAGAATAAAGTGCATAGAAAACTAAACCAGGAATCATCAATACAGAAGTGCTCTTTAGTTCGAGCTTCGTTATGAAGAATAACAGCTTCCATGTGCTATGAAGTCAGCCAGTGCATAACACATGATGGTTCTTTCGTTGGGGAGATTTTTGGTGGGAAATCTTGCAGACACCTATAATGAAATGTGGATAAAAGTTGAAAGAGGAAGATTTGGGTTGAAATTTGCAAAATATGACCTCTTCATTTCTGATTAATACCCTGTAATAGTCAGTTCAACAAACGGTATCCATAAAATTAGATTAATACAAAATTGTCATGCTCTTTTACTGAAGAAAATGCTAATTATCAAAGATGGAAAACTGTGAACAGTATGCTTAACTCAAGTATAGATGCAGATGTTTTGTGCTAAAGCAAAACTTATATACTTTTGTGTTGCTAGCAGTCATTTTGAAAACACTCAAAAGGTGACAATATTAGCTATAATAGGTATTTGTTCTAACAATCTGTATGTCAAAAAACTTATTGATTAAATAGTGCCATTTTGGAAACTATACTACATTTTTCCTAAATTATATGAAAGTATTACTTCATAATAAATCACTACTATTATTTTGACTTTTATTACCTGCGACCCTAAGGCAATATATGACAAATTAATAATAATAATAATAAAAATAATAATAATAATACATTTATTTGCCAGAATATGGTTAGTAGGTTGTTACAGTTATATTTCCCGACATATTCTATCGAATGTTCGATGTGCAAATGTTAAAATTATTGGTTAAATTATACATTTAATATATGCAGATATTTTGTTTTTCATGAGCATGGATATCTTATTATTTTGATAGAAGCTTACATATAAATGGCTTTTACAGGGTCATAGATTTATATCATTATTTATTAGAGAGAATTGTATTGTAGTAGAAATAAAATAATAGTAATGTCAAGATGATAGTCAATAATTTTAATAGAATTGTCATAATTTGTCATTGAGATATTCATTAATAGTATAATACATTTTACTAATTAAAAGGTTATGCAGTGTTGATTTAAATTTATTATATGTCAATGTTTTTATTTTGTCTGGTATTTTATTATATATTCTAATAGCCATACAGTACGTGTTTCTTGAGTATAGTACCAATTTTTGTTGAGGAACGTATAGATCGTCAACCCTTCTACCTCTGTATGGATAATCCTTATTTTTTGGAAAGAGGTGAAAATTTTTTTTCACGAAAATAGAAATCTCCAATATGTAAAGGCAGGGTAATGGAAGTATATTAAATTTCTTAAATAGTGGTTTACAACTGTCCAAATAATCAGCACCGCAGATTGATCTCATGCTTCTTTTTTGTGCTTTAAAGGCCCTAAGCATATCTACTGAATTGCCCCACACTATAAGACCATATCTCAATATTGATGAGACTTATCCGTGATAAGCAACGAGAGCGGCTTCTTGTGATACAAGCTGTCTAATTCTATTAAGAGCGAATATATATCTGTCAATTTTGTTTACTACTAGGTCAATATGAAGTTTCCAATTACATAATTCATCTATTTTAATTCCCAAGAACATTGTGTCCTTTACCATGTCCAGTTTATTATTTTTATAATTTATGTCAATATCAGCGTAGTCAATACTTTTAGCTTTAAATCGGATTAATTTAGTTTTGTCAATATTAACTTTCAGTGAATTATTGTCAAACCATTCTATAAATTTCTGGAAATTTTCGATTACTATTTTTTTTAATTCGTGTTCACTTTTACTTTTAATGATGATGGATGTGTCGTCTGCAAACAATAGACATTTCTGGTCTGTGATACTAGGTAGGTCATTAATATATAACAAAAATAATAATGGTGCCAGAACCCCTCCTTGTGGAACTCCACATCTATTAAACATATAGTCAGAGTAGTATGAGTTTTTTGTATTTCCGGTTATTTTGGTTATTTCTACACATTGTTCTCTGTCGGATAAATAGTTTTGTAACCATAACAATGCACTACCTCTTATACCATATCTCTCCAGTTTCTGTAGTAAGAGTTGGTGAGAGACAAAGTCAAAGGCCTTGCTCATATCCAA
Organism: Schoenobius gigantellus; assembly: GCA_963935595.1. Lineage (NCBI taxonomy): Eukaryota > Metazoa > Arthropoda > Insecta > Lepidoptera > Crambidae > Schoenobius > Schoenobius gigantellus. Next base: position 197,800 of record OZ012561.1, on the reverse strand, counting down.
GAAAATTGCTAATGTCTTAAATCCATAATTTAAATTTTGTGTCAGTTCCTTTACTAGGTGAAAACATGCTAGAGTCGTTGAGCTGTTTTTTCTAAAACCAAACTGGGCACCTGAGAATAACTTTTGTGATGTAATAAACGAATAGATTTTGTCGTACATAACCTTCTCAAAAATTTTTGCTATGATTGGTATTAATGTAATTGGTCTATAGTTGTTCAAGTCTTCTTTCGACCCTTTTTTAAATATAGGTTTTACTATCGATTTTTTTAATTCAGACGGAAAGTGACCCTGAACCAGGGACAGATTTATCACATGAGCTAAAGGTCTGGAAATATGTTTAGCCGATTTTTTAATAATATCTGTTGTAATGCTGTCATATCCTATAGAATGTGTCTTTTTTAATCCTTTTATCACCTTATTGATATCTATGTCATTTATTGGTGTCAAATATATACTATTACAGTGATATGGAACATTACTCAATGCCTGTCTTGATTCATTGATATGTATTGGGTTACTTTTATTCGTCAGATTAATAAAATGTTTATTGAATTCATTTGATATTCTTAATGGTTCATTGATTTTAATATTATTCACTTTTATTTCCGTAATGCTATCGTTTTTATTACTATTTTGGGTATAGTTCTTTACTATATCCCATGACGTTTTACACTTATTTTTTGAATCTAGAATACGGTGTGCATTTGCGTTTTTTTGTGATTGGAGCATACATTTCTTTAGTATTCTAGAATATTTTTTATATTTTATTTTAGCATACATTTTATTTGTCGGATGTAAACGATATTTTAGATAAAGCCTTCTTTTATTAATACAACATCTTTTTATACCCTTTGTAATCCAGGTATTTTTTAGTGGCTTTTTTACAATTTTAACTTTTATAATTGGAAAACACAAATTAAATATCAAGGTAATTAATTCATGGAAGCATGTAAAGGCTTTCTGAGTGTCAGATTCATCTAGTACCTCACTAAATGATAGTAAAGACATACATTCTAAGAATTTATTGGTGTTAGATATGCTCATATCTCTTCTTTTTTCAAACCAATAAACCGGTTTCTTGTTATATTTGGTATTAACTGCAACTTCAAATGTGATACTCTGCCCTGTCTCATGGTCTGACAAGCCCAAAAAGTGAAGTGTTGATGTAACATTGGTTTCTAAGTTGCTAATTATCATATCTAAGCACGAGTTCTGTCTGGTGGGTTCGTTTATATGGCAATTCAAATTATATCTATTTAGTATGCTTATCAAGTCATTCGTTTTTTTATTTTTTTGTAAAATATTTATATTCCAGTCACCACAAAGAATTATTTTTTTATTTCGCCTTCGCATCAAGGATTGTAAAAGAGATGTCAATTGCTCAAAAAATAAATTAATGTCAGATGAGGGAGTCCTATATATACATATTATTATAAGATTACATTGCAATAATTCCACAGCACAACACTCAAACACAAAGAGCTTCGATTGAATAATGTCCAATACTATGTAATCAATATGATTTTTCAGTAATATGCAAGTTCCACCTCTTCTCTCATTCCTAGAAAAGGCAGAAGCCATATTATAACCTTTAATATTTAAATTTCTTTCAGATCCCTGTTTTATAAACGTTTCTGATAAACATATAATGTCAATTTGACCAATTTCTCTGGATAATTCCATAAGAGTGACTTCAAAGAGATCCTGTTTACTTAAAATGCTTACTATATTTTGATGGAATAATGTTATTTTACTTGTGGAGACGAAAACATTTTTTGTTTTCTTCTAATTTTGAGTGGGGAGTGAAATAATGTAGTATTGTTTTCTGTTTTAAAGATAAGTAATGTTTTTTATAGTGTATGTAATCTATCTCAATATTGAGCTTATAACACAAGTCATGTAAATAGTTTCTTTTATAATCTAAATCTATGAACCTACAATTGCCATAATTATTAATTAATGATTTTAAATTATAATTTAATAATTTAGTATTTAAATATGGATTGTGTAATACATTTACAATAAAAATATTTAAGTGTCTTAATTTATACAGAGCTGTTATTAATTCAGAGTAAAACAAGTAAAATAAAAAGTAATAAATTTGATCTAACTGTATTCAAACCTATTTGTACTTTTGGAACATATATATTTGAGTAACAATGATAATTAAGAACAACAAACCTATAAAATATTATAAATCTTTATGGTGTAACGGAGAAATAAAACACATGTATTTCAAATTAAATTCAACTTAAACCTTTACAAGTCATTATTGTCAAATAAACATGCAACATTTTTTTCTTGTGAAGAACATAATGTCTAATGTAGTACAAAAAATTGTTATGTCATCTTTACATGTTAGTTATGTATAAAGTAAAGAAAAAAAATTATTTATATTATTTATTTAATAAGAAGGGTCTTGTAAATTAGGAAGAGCACAGGCTGACAACACAGCAATCACATTTAATATATTTGTATACGGCTTTAAAATGGATAACATGCATATTCTTGGGTAAGCTGTTCTGAAATTTACTTTCTTCTAGTAAGTTATTATCACTAATAATGCTTTCATATCCTGTATATATTTAGCTGACTAAACCATCAGGTAGTCACGCTAATAAATATTCAATAGTATTTTCTTTTTTATACTCAGGCCAAGTTAGTGCTCGTTAAATGACTTCATTGGGTTTTTGAACTTCATTTCTTCGCAATCTATGATTACCCTTTTATACTTATGGTGAAACACTAGAAGTAACTTTTTTTATTGTGCTTTTGGTTAAAAGGTCTAATAAAAGGACTTTCTTCCTTCTTTTCTTCATAAGTTTTCTCAAGAGCTTTATTTCTTTAGAAATAATATATCAACTATTAAATAAAGTTCTTTAGGTATCCCTATGTATATTCTTGGTTTGTACCTTATCATACATAAAAGTAATGTCCAGATTAAATTTTTGGTTATTGTGATTTTTCCTTTTTATATGTCTTCAGTTGTCCGACTTAATAGCTCGATGAAGAAGACTTAAGTAATGATCCAACTAGTGAAGGTATATGAAATGTCATTATCATAATTTTCCTCACTTGGAAATAATAATTTTTAATAATGTTTGGCCAGATATAGTTGGTTTGCAGCACTTTACTTCAGACAATTTATTGGGAGATGTTGCAGTTGATTGGTGGTGGGCAGCAGGTTTAATCAGTGAATATATAACATCTTTCAGTTTTACACAAGCTGGACCTATTTACTTTTATGGTGCTTTCTATATTCCTCTTCTATTGTCCCGTTCCATATACAGTTTTACTATATTTTGTAATATTTAATAGAAAGCATTGTTTTTGTGAGGTTATTTCGCCTCGGTGCTTTGTTTACTATAAGACTGACGTCATTTGACGTATGCCACAGATAATCAACAGACTATCATGGCTGACCGTGTTTTCGGTCCAAAATTGAAAATCTTAATTTAAAATAGATTTTTTGCACTTTTTAGCCATCGAAAAAAATAATATTCATGTGCTATGGTCTAATACAACAATTATGAACATTTTAAGCCCTACTTTAAAAAAGGGTCAACTAGCCTATTGGATATCGATACATAGGAATAAGATCTACTTCGGGCTAACAAGATGAAAATGTACAGATCTGTGGTGAGTTTTTAAGTGAATCCTCACGTGAACGTGTCCAGGTCGTCGCTATATCCTGCTGCAAAGCGCTGGAGGTCGGCGTCGTCCAGGGTGACGAGCGGCGCGCTGGAGGTGGGGGAGGTGAGGGTAGAGGAGGCGGCGGCAGTGACGAGGCCCCGCAGCGCCGGCTCGCAGAACAGCGCCGCCGGCTCGCCCAGTCGCAGGTAGTACGCCAACTCGTCTGATGCGGGCAGACTTCTGCTTATTTGCGGCGATGATCACTTTCGTCACCCCACCCACGCACACTCATTGTTAAGATCGAGCCTCCCTCGAGGTGGGAGCTTCGGGCCGTTTCCTCTCGCGCTGGCCAACGTTTACACCGCGAACGAGTTGGCTCGATCGAAGAAACTTACTCGGGAACTCTTACACGTCTCTGTTTGCAAACTCGATTTTGAAATTAAAATATTGCTCGTTATAAATGAGGACAGAGGCTCGATAAGAGGTCCTAATAATAATAACAAAAAATTTTATTTGCTAGTATATGATAAAATATTCTACTATTAATAGTGTGCAAATTTTTAAATTAATGTTAGATTACATATAGAATTATAAAGTTAAGTTAAGCATTAATACCTACTCCATGTTACATACTTAATTCGATATTATCATAGTCATATAAATCACAGACAAGAATTTATTCCTCACTTTTTATAGCTTATTTCTTCGTGATTTATAAGTGCAAATAACTGTTATTATAGCCGTCAAATCCCCTTAACGAAAAATATCAACAAAAATGTGGGTTACAATGCGTGGCGGCAGGATCGATGATGAGAAGTGGCACGGCGGCGAACAGCGCCGCCAGGTAGAGCGCCACGGCGCGCTCGTGGTTGCGCATCACGGCCGCCACGCAGCGCCTCTCCGGGTCTCGGTGTGGGTCTCGGTCTCGGTCTCGCGCCCTCAGCGCCCTCAGCGCCCTCGCCAGCGGCACGGCGCGCGCCAGCAGGTCGCCGGCCGAGCTGCGGCGGCCCGACGCTCCGTCCACCTGCCGCACGCCGCCGACGCGGGCACATCACACATCACACACTCGACACGACAGCGACATTGTCATCGGTGAGGTTTTATTACATTTCTCAGTAAGGGATAGTGTACAGTGCGAGACGGTTGGCTCATTATGATCACCCGATTGATCCTACATCTTATGTGCGCCCCGCCCGCGAGACCTCGTCGGTCGTAGATCGATCGAGAAGCCAGCGATAGTTCGATTCATAAGATGTGCCATTTGGCCGCTGAAAAATAAGACATACTCGTATACGTTTATAGTAGCATTAGAAATACAACTCAATTTTTTTTTTTTTTTTTTTTTTGTGACAATGGAATTTTTCGAATAAAAAATGGATGACGTAAACTCCAGCATTTTCTCTGATTTTGATAAAATTTCTGTAGCTACTGCAGTAAGTTGTAGTACCGAAACATGCTGCTCTTTAATTGGAACTAAGCCCTCACTAAAAATTATAACCCAAAACATACGGAGCATTTACAAAAATCTAGATAGCTTCATTGCGCACATATTTAGATTCACTTTCGAAATTGATATTCTTGTACTTACTGAGTGCTGGTTAAACGAACACAAGCCTATACCTGCGGTTGACGGCTACATTTCCTATCATACCCATAAAACTTACAATCAAAATGACGGTGTAGTTATATATGTGAAGGAAAGCATTAGGTGCTGTGTTGACGAACCTTTTGAAACTGGTGCTAATTTCTTGTTATTAAATGTTGTACCTGATATATTCATACTGGCTACATACCGTTCACCTTCCAACTATAATACAGACTCATTTCTAATGTCCTTGGAAAATATCGTAAGCTCTGTCAAAAAGTCTAGCTATAGTTTAGTACTTATAGGTGATATTAATATTGATATCAAACAGCATAACATAGATAGAAATAGCGAATCATATCTAAATACTACTGCACAGTTTGGAATGTTGCCGGCCCATACCTTGCCTACAAGAATTAATAACTGTTTAGATCACGTTATGTTAAAAACCAATTTATCAGCATCTGTTTTTGTTATAGACTCCACAATCACGGATCATAGTATGGTACTATTGGACTTGTCTTTAAAACCAAATATAATTCATAAAACAAATACTTATACTCGTAAGCTTGATTTCGCTGCAACTTTAAAACACTTAGAAGGGACTGATTTCTCCTTCATCGATAGTCATGTTGACGCCAATGAGGCTGCAGCTTCTTTTGTCGATTTGCTTTCCAAAACAATAAAGGCTAACACAAAAATAAACAGTGTTGCATGTCGAAGGAAAATTCTGAAGCCATGGATAACTCCTGGATTGCTTCGCTGCATTAGGAATCGAGATAAGCTTCACAAAAAACTGAAAAATGATCCTCTAAATTATATAGCAGAAGTTTCTTATAGACGTTATCGTAATTATTGTAACTCAATAATAAAGAAACAAAAACGGCTATATGAGACTTCACTATTAAATAATGCTACGACAAATAAAGAGAAATGGAGTGCGATAAAATCCATACTTGGCTGTTTAAATATTAAAAATCCGGCTGATGAACTAATCAGTAGCGTGGCTGGTGAGACTGACGAGGTAATTGTTAGAGTTTCAGAAATAAATAAATATTTTGCGAACATTGGCAAACAGTTAGCTGATTCCATTAAAGATTCCAATAATTATCTTGGGGATGATAGCTGCTTGAATTTTGGTTCCTCATTAGTAAACTCTATGGTCTTGCTACATGCGGACGAATCAGAGATTAATTCTATAGTATATGGTCTCAAAGACAATTGTGCTACTGGATACGATTTAATCCCGACAAAATTACTTAAATATGCAAAAAGCGTTTTAATTACTCCGCTCACAAAGTTGATTAATATGTGTCTCACACAAGGTGTTTTTCCTAAAGTTTTTAAAAAATCTCTTATTACACCAGTATACAAGGGAGGGGACCGAAAAAAAGTGTCTAATTATCGACCAATATCTGTGTTAACCCCATTATCTAAAGTTCTAGAGAAAGTGCTTAACAATAGATTGATTAGTTTTTTAGAAAATAATAAAATATTATCAGAAAACCAGTTTGGATTCAGGCAAGGTAAAAATACAGAAAATGCAGTTAGTGACTTAGTTGATCATGTGGTAAACAAAATTGAATCTAAAAGAAAATGTATTGGTGTTTTCTTGGATTTGGCCAAAGCGTTCGATACTGTTTCGGTCCCCAAACTTGTCAAAAAGCTTAACAAGATTGGCATCCGAGGTGAAGTTTCAAAAATATACGAGGATTTTCTAATGGATCGCAAACAACAAGTTAAAATTAGGGATTATGTCAGTCCAGAGATATCAGTGACTTTTGGTGTACCGCAAGGTAGTATTCTCGGTCCGAGCCTTTTCTTAATATATATTAATGATTTATGCCAGCAAAATATATCAAATTGTAAAATATTTTCGTACGCAGATGATACTGCCTTGATATTTGATGGGCCTACTTGGGACGAAGCCAAGTGTGCTGCTGAACTTGGTCTACGTAAGGTTAGTATTTGGCTAGCCTCAAATTTTCTTACTTTAAACATTTCCAAAACAAAGTTCCTGCAATTTTCCTTGGTTAGGTCAATAAAAAATGAAGTAACTCTAAAAATTCATACATGTTACCAGCTATGTGATTGTGATTGTGTTGAAATATCTAAGGTGCATGAGCTTAAGTATCTTGGTGTTATCATCGATGATAAAATTTGTTGGCGAAATCATATTGAGTCTACTAAATTACTTATCAGGAAACTTATATGGGCCTTTTGTAGGCTTAGACATATCACTGATTTCGAGTCTTTAAAAACTATTTATTACGCGTTAGCACAGTCTCTCTTGGGTTATTGTATTGAAGTATGGGGTGGAGCCTGTAAGTCTTATATGATACACCTAGAGAGAGCACAAAGAGCTTTATTAAAGGCAATGGCATTCAAAATAATTAGGTATCCTACTAGAAGTCTTTATGAAGAATCTAGTGTTTTAACTGTCAGGCAATTATATATACTTAATTTAATAATAAATACGCACTGTAATTTCCTACCCAAGAGTGTCGAAGTGACGGATAAGCGAAGGAACAGAAATATTTGTGTGGTTCCTATTGTACGCACAGCCTCCGCTAGACATCAAAAGAAGTGGTTGTCTGCATTTCTCTATAATAAATTAAATTATAAAATAAATATATACTCATTATCACGTTATGAAGTAAAGTCGAAAATTAAAAGCTTTATATCGACTCTTGATTATAATCAGACAGAAAGCCTCTTGACAAATAGAGATTAACATTCACAGCTAACTTAATTATCCACATCTCGTTACAATTTGATGCACATCATTTTTCTCACATACACACGTTTGCAATTCCACACGCTCTCACACATGTGTGAGTGTGTACATACTCACCTATACACACACATACACACACACACACACACACACACGAACACACGCACGCACACACACACACACCACATGAAAATAGAATGGTTTTTTTTTTTTTAGCATTATATTACATTATTATTATTTTGTTACTTTGATATTATTTTGTATAGCTTCTCATGTGTTACTCTTGTATAACTATGGAGGGGGACACTGACTACTGAAATACAGACAAATAGTCTAGCTCGGTGGTCAGGGACTTCTTAATATTTGTACTAAATGTATGTTAATAAAGAGTTATTATTATTATCCATTTATTCAAAAATATCCTTAAATTTAAGTTTTTTACAATATATATATAAAACAAAATACTATAAAAAACTTAAACCTAGTATGCCGCCAACAGCGGGGCAAGGCCCAAGCTGCCGGTGGTTAGGGCTGCAGAGAGAGGAATCTCCGGACAATACGTGCCGTGTCGAGAATCACTGCTTTCTGTATCCGACCCTTGATCCATTCCTCAAGCGAGAGCCTCTTAAGATGTCGGTCGAGACTCTATTATTATTATTATTATTATTATTATACGTCGGTCAAAATGCTGCCGATAGTAACGATGACGCAATTCTGGGAGGCATCTCTCATTCTGTAGAAAATATTTGATATGCTGATGAAAAAACGAGCCAGATTGTTCCTTCACTTACTTCATCTCATCATGAAGAAACAAAACGTTTTTACCGAGTCTACCCGAGCAGCTACGAGCGGATGCGACGATACATTTTTAGCGCGATCAACGACACTTCGCATCTAGACTTTTCGCGCTCCACATTAACTGACCAACAAATATTAATATTATTTTTTGTATTTTAGTAATTAAACCAACTTTAAATATACAGTCCACTTCTTTATAAACCAACACCCCAACACAGATTAAATATTTCAAATACTGATTTTAATAAATACATTTTATTTCAGGATAAAATATTTTATAAACCTGAACTTGATTCCCATTTTGAGATTTATGTTATTGGTTGGATTCAACTATCCCCAAAAACAATATTTTATTAATTTACAAAATATAAGTCCAGTTACTTGAAAAAATAGTGCAGACAACCGAACAATACTATAATCTATACATAATTCTTTCCATAATTTATTCTATTACGATCTCTAGATAATCACATACTCTAAAGCCACAAGTAGAATGATAAAAATGATATTATTGAAAAACAAATAGTGAATATACACGCCCAAATTAAATAGCGATTTGTAATAGATCATAAAAATATTAATTTAAATTGTTTGCAATAATAATAAATTATATTCTTAGAACCCAATATCAATAGAATTTTAGGCTCACTTTCTGAATTTATCTACTTCACTAGTTCACTCATCCTGGCCTTTATCAAAGATACGAGTATTACCAAGTATCTTTGCATCCTGAACGTCGTAAGCTAACATCATTCACTACTAGTACAGGACATTGTCAAATGAAACACCTACCAATGGGACTTAAAATTAATACAAATGTGCTTAAAATTTAACATCCGTATATTAAGTTCTCTGTAAAAAGCATTTAAGATTATCATTTATGCAAATCTTTAAATAAAGCCGCAAGAACTATCCAAGTTGTAAAATATTTGAGACCCTACGTTTATGGTAGAAATTTCATAATAATGACAGATGATTAGCCTTTGATTTATTTATTTGGCATCAATTTTTTTTGGAAGGTACGACTTTGAAACCAAATATCTTGAGGTAAACAGAACGCAGCAGATTAAATAGTGAAATAGTATGTGTAATGATCAAAGTTGTAATAAAATAATTGAGTAAGTCGGGTAATAATAAGATTGATGCTCTGGATGACTGGATCCAAATACAGATACCAACAATTTAACTTATCAACCAAGAGTTGAACGAGTCAAAGCCACCACGAGCGTCAGTCAATATGATTTTCGCAGAGAAAACATAGTTAAATCATCTTAGAAAAGAACTCAATAAGCACAGAATTCAATTCACACTTACCTATACCTAGTAAAAAGTTGGTATTTTTATTTCTAACTTTAAGGCGTATTCTGGCGGACTGAATTTATGCAAAATTTCATTTTTCTTTATCACCGATACACTCGTTGATAGTATGTATGTACTCTATTTATAGATCGCTTTCATAGTTTATCATAACACAATAGGTATTCTCTTCTTTAACTCGTATACATCCCACTGCCGGACACGAGTTTCAGCTTCGACGAGGAGGAATCGAGCAACTCTTACGACATTCACGGGAAGAAATAGAGCGACGCGAGGGCGCGTGTATTTTAAATCCACCCCGCTCCGTTTTTGCTAGTGACACACTCGTCCACGTCGGATATAATATGGCATATGGATGGTACTAGTGTGTAAGGTGACTGACCATAAACACGTGGTCTGGAGCCTGCCGCATGCAGTGCAGCAGCAGCGCCGCCACGCTGACGGCGGCCGTGGCTGCTCCTGTGTCTGTGTCTGTGTCTGTGGCTGTGGCTGTGGCTGTGGCTGTGGCTGTGGCTGTGGCTGTGGCTGTGGCTGTGGCCGAGGCTGCGGTCGCCGCGGACAGCACGGCGTCCAGGTAGCGCTGCGCCGCCGTCGGCTCCCCGCGCACCACCGCCCACGACATCCCTGATACAACTTATCCATTTAAAACTACTACCAACACTTTGATTGCAATTATATATTGCTATATAAATATAAATTAACCCAATGGAATAGTATTCCCGAACGTTAAAGGGACGAGCACGCCGACGCACGGACACCGCTCACCTCCGCCTGATCTGATCTTCCCTCTGACCGCGAATACAAATTCCTGAAATATATTACACAATATTCGAGCACTAGAGGCAAATCGTTATGAAACTGCCCAGCTCAGTAATTATTTGAGCTCGATGCCGAGTTATTTATTTTTCAATATCTGATATCGTACTTATATCTCAAATACCGAAAAGATAAAAATTGTCCGGTCATTATATATATAAAAATACCAGTTGTCATGCCAATAAATCCTCCATTTAATCCTCTAATACATATCTCTATTTTCTACACCAGAAGCATACTTAAGGCACCTAATTTTTTTTAAACAATCAAGTCATCAATACAAGGTGGTCTGCTGTGAAAAACATCAGGAAACATTTTCTGTTGGAAACTTTGACTAAATATTATAAGAAAAAATTGAGTAGAATATTATATCAACAAACAATCAAGTACAATAAGTTTTATTTTACCAATTTCGTTTAATAAGGGCCACACGAAAACTTAAAAATTTTTATTTACAAAAACAATTTATGGGAAAACAACCTGATTATCAACAAAGCACTTACTTATATTATTTAAAAAAGTAGAGTCGCTTATTTATAGTGACTCAATCAGAAGGGCCTAATAGTTTTGAATACGGAAATGTGATTTTTTTTATTCTAGTGCAGGGATGTGGCCACTTCCGTTTAATACGCCCGACGAAATTTCAACTGAATTGTTTTTTTTTTACTTTGCTTAGCAAAAGAAATCAATACAGTTGACATTTTTAGGGCTGATAATGTGCTCGGTAGTCCAATTGGTCAAAGCGTCAACATGCTATGTTGAGGATGCGTTTTCAAATCCCGCCCGAGTTGAATTTTTTTTTTCTTGAATTGAATTATTAATTTTTCAACTTTAACCATGCCAAGAAGGATATACATTGTGGATTCTTCCTGACATGGTGTAGGTATATTATAAAAAATAGTGATCATATGGCAAAAGGAGAAATCAATGAAAGGAAAACATTTGCTAAGCATTAATCGCCCACGTTATCTAAAAGATTACCATTCAATTATGTCGTGATTGTTGCCTGTAGAGATAAGATAATTGTAAAATTTTACATAATATTGTTGCGTGCACAAGTACAAATGGAATAAAAGAAATTTAAAACGCCGAGGGCAGAAAAATATAAATAACATACTCGTACTATGGCTACTAGCTATAACATTTTATGCATTCCGGGACACCATTATATTGAAAAGAGAGGCTTCTGTGCTTACTCAACCTGAGGAGATGAAATGGGCACAAGCGTCCTCTGACAACAATATTTTAACAATAATACTATAATCAGTATTAAGTACTGTATCACGTGTTCGAGCAAATAAACTTATTATCTTATAGTAAAAGAGCTTTGGCGAGGCTGCGGACTCGACACTAACTAGCCTTCTTATCGGGAGATCTGTGGTTCGATCCTGTCACGCACCAATGTAATATATTAAACCTACATCACACCTCCGTTACTAATTATCAACCCTTACATCTAAATTAACATTACAAACCAGTACGTTAATTCTTAAACCAATATTAACATCAAATATTGTTAATCTATTTCAAACCCATATCTAACAACAGGTTTTCGAATCCTTTGCGATCTGTGTTTTACTGGGCATGCAGGGTGCAGTGGTTTAGGGGTCGTATCATATGCAAAAACAATACTAGCGTCACCACCGACACCTCCCATTCCCATTGCACCCTCCGTTGAAACGGCATTCTCACTCCCCTCGACGAGAGTTTCAGGTAATGTCTCTGGGTAAGGAGCATCCGACAATCGCGACCTACGACGAATTTGATCTATATGTCGTTTAATTAACTGACCGTCACCCCTATCAATCAAGAATCTACGGGAGCCTTCTTTATTTAATATTTTACCTTCTAGCTATTTCTGATTTGACCCATACATTCTGGCCCAAACGGTATCATCAACATTCATATCTCGCGTAAACCTCTCTGTATTATTCATCTATTTATCTTGAGCTAAACGCACTTTTTGTTCCACAGAACCATTACGCAATAAGTCTATTCGCGAACGTAATTGTCGTTTTTGTAACATCTTAGCGGGTGTTTCTCCCGTAGTACTATGTACTGTGTTCCTATATATCAACAGAAATGTTTGAATAGGAGCATCAACGTCTAAATTGTCGCGCAATGCTTTTTTAATCGCACTCTTCAGGAGCTTAACTGCATTTTCTGCAGCACCATTCGAAGAAGGATGATAAACAGGTGAAAACGTCTGTCTAATTCCATTTCGCTTTAAGAACTCATTCATTTCTGTATTTCTTGGTCAGACACAAGTTCCATGGGTAGCCCGAACCTAGCAAATGTCGATCGTAGGAATTTTATGATATTGTATGCATTTTTTGCTTAATCTCAAAAGCATCAAGCCACTTACTCGTGAAGTCTATAAGTACGAAATATGATAACCCCCTGTATGGACCTAAAAATCCATATTATGTAGTCTTGTCCACGGTTGGGGGAGGTAAGGCCACGGCTGTGGTGGAGCCGCCGGCGCTTCCCTTGAACATGTATCACAGGCTCGACACAATGCCTCTGCATCTGCGTCCATTCCCGGCCACCAAACATAACTTTGAGCCAACTCTTTCATTTTTACAATACCCATATTACTAATATGTAATTGTTTTAACACAAAAGAACGTAAACCTGCAGGTATGACCATTCTAAAACCTCACATAATACAGTTATTTTATATGTATAACCCATCACGCCTGCAATAAAATGGTTTTATGTATTCATCGGGACAGGATTGAGGCCAACCTGATTCTATATAAATTTTAATTCTATTGAGAGTTTTGTCTTTTAAAGTAAATCTCTTAACATCTTCATTTGTAATAGGTAGGTAAAAAGTTTTCAACAAAATTATAATATGTGATTTCCTCTGACGAAATGTTTTTATTTATGTTTGTTTCGTCAGGTGGAAGTCTCGATAATGCATAATCACATTTTTTTTTAAAAGACGTAGTCTATTTTGTATTGATAGCCCGATAGAAGTTAGGTTAGGTTAGGTTGGGGGTCCGGACGGGGTGCACGGTCGCGTCCTTGCCCTCTCTTTGGTTAGGTTAGGTTAGGTAGAACACAAAACAACATTCACAGGATATCAACAGTCAGCAAAAACATAAGTGTTGGAAAACAAGTAAACATAACGACATAGTCCTATAACATCAACAATCAACAAAAGCAATCAAATTTTTTCAAACACTCTAAACTAAACTATATTCTTAACACGGTCAATGCAACAAAAAGAAATTAAAAAGAAAAAAATTTTTCAAACACTCTAAACTAAACTATATTCTAAAAACGGTCAAAGCAACAAAAAGAAATTAAAAAGAAAAAATTATACACATCTTATTTTGATATCGTTACCTTAAAAACAAACAAAAATACTTCTTAAATATAAGACTTCCTTTGCACTTCCTTTGCATAGGGGAGTGGGAAGTGAGGAGTCTGTAGACGTGCTACTTGTGTAGCACGCCGAAAACCACTTTAGGTACGGGCGCCACATCGAAGCGCCCCAAGCCCCTGCCACTCAAGGTTTACCCCCTGGGTGTTTCTGAGGATTGAGATAGGGAGTCTCGCCCGGTAGGGGCAACGAGGCAGGAGGCGCCCTACAAGAATATAAAATCCTGCAGGGTAGCCTCTCCCCCCCGGCGGAAGGGGTATCCCGGGTGGTGCCTTCGGAAATGGCGCTGGACTTGGGTGCCCACTACTCCTCCGCACAACAGACACTGCTTCACCCTATGCGTGGTCCCTCGGTAGCTTGAAGACCACCCCTGATCGTCAGGGTCCCCCTCGTCCTCATCATCCGGTGACTGCTCCTCCGTCGAAATATCATGAATCGATCGGACAGCAGCCGGAGGCGTAGTTGAAAGAGGGGACAGGGGAGGGGGCAGTCTGGTCTGTACTATTACCATTTCAATGGTTTCGACCTCGTCAGAAAGCAGGCGGGGCCTCCTATGCGGCCGGCCCCGGCCCCCTCCCTGCCAGTATAACGGAGTCCTGGGACACCGGGGACAGCAGCGTCGAGGACCGCGTCGACGAAAGTTCGTCCACCACCTCCTCCCCATCATCCGCCATCCCCACGCCACCGCCCTGCTCCATAACCGGAGCAGCCACCGGAGAGGCAGGCGACAGAGTAAATTGAGACGGCAGGGAGGTCGACTGTGCCAGGGATGACGCTGTCGAGTCCGAACCCGACGTCGCCTGGGTTAAGGTCGACACCACCGATGAGGATGTGGTGTTAAAATGTAAAGTGTTCACGGGGCTCCCCATGGGCGATGAAATCGCTAGGGGATTTCCCGGCCTCAGCGTCGCTCCCGTCCCAGGCACAGACGACGCCGATGATAATAAGAGCTCAGAAGCTCCCAGTACCACCGTCACCGCCCGCACCGGAACAGGCTCCCCAGCGGCACCCTCGACCCCCCCACCGGCAGTCATCCAGATTTTTCTAATTCTGTCCCTCAGTTCTTTGAGGGACAGGTCAAGCAGGCCATCAAGTTTTATGGGCAGCCACCGCACGGGACCTCCATATCAAAGGAAAAAGGAAAAGAATGAAAAAGGAAAACAAAGGAAAAACAAAGGGGCGCGAAAATTCTAAGTTATAGAATACGAGGGACTACCGGTTAGGTTAGGTTAGGTTTTTTTTTTTTGGGTATTCGTTTTGGAATACTTACATAGACAGAGCGCTTTCGGACTGCGCTTTGTCTATGTAGTATAAGTTTATGTGTTGTAGTTTTTTAAGTTGATTATTATGTTGTTGATAAGATTTTTGAATGTTTCTATTGTTGATTGTTTTGTGACTATTTCTATTAAATTAAAGGGAGAAATCTGGAAGTGTGAACATGTTTGAGTGTGATTTAGTCTTGGGATTTCAAATCGGGGGCAGGAGGTGATTAGGTGATTGAACGTTTGACTACTATTTTCGCATGGGCATGTTATAAGTTAAGTATTCTTTTGTCCATCCGTGACCTGTTAAAATTTGTGTGATGGGGAATCTAGGAGTTATTTTGTTTATAAAGTTTTGTAAGTCGGAAGAAGATGTTTTGTATATATGCAGTGATGTGGGTGGTTGTAAACAGTATTACAACCAGAAACCCATAAAGAACAGGTTAGGTTAGATTTTTTTTTATACTTGTTTGTACTCAGAGGAAGGTATTAATTTGATGCTGTTACACTTTGTTTCGCAAGGGTTGTTCATGTGGTGTTCGTGTGGATTCCACCGGAGTCGAGTTCTGCGAATGGGATACATCATCTCGACTCCGGTTTCCTCCTAGGGAAAAGAATTGTGCGCAGCGCGTACGGATTCTATGTGTTGAATTAATAAATATGTGTGTATATATATATATATATTTAAATACAATTGACTCGGGTCTATTTCGCGGTTAACACCCGACACAGACCCGAGTCAATTGTATTTAAAATGTGTACAAATCGCGGAAGTCTAAAAACTTTGATATATATATTTGTGTGATTAGAATATTGATATGTGTGTGTGTGTGGATGGAGAGAGGTGTTATCGCCGATTACATCGGCCCTTGCTGCGTAGCCATTGAGGTGCAGTGTCTCAGGGCTGGTAGCTCCGACGGTTAGGCCGGCTAGGGTTTACCCTGGCTCCCGCGCAAGGATAGTCGGAGCTACAGCCTCCCACTCTTGGTTCCCCGACGCAGTAAGTATCCCCGTTCCCAGTGGAACTCGCTTTTGGACTTTATGTATCGCAGCAGCGTCTATGCCGCATAGGACTTGGGGGAACCATTCAGCTCCAAGTGTATGTTGCTGGTGGCTCGCCCGAGCCCAGCCCATAATTCCACAGCAACTAGCTGGTCTGCGCAAGTGCGTATTCGTAGTTGCGCAGTCGACTTCATGAAGTACCTGGGTACGGCACTAGGTAGTGGAATCGGGTCTTATAAGCGAATACTGTAGTGCTTTTTCTTGCTGAATTGTAGAAATATAGGGAAATCTTAAAGTTAAAGAAAAAAACAAACTTATTCCTTTAGTCCGATACAAAATGAAAAGCTTTATTCTTGTAGGTACACAATTATAATTCACTTATGCATATGTTAACAAAATCCTTCAATGAAAAGCACTTAACTTAATGTTTAATCAATACAAGCCAAGGGCAAGATGGTTCAGGTTTGTTTGATCAATCTCGGCAGGTAAAAATCAGGTACAAATTGAGTACAAAACTATAAAATAAGGGGCAATAAAGTACACCAACAAATAGTTATAGGTTTCTTTTTTTTTTAAATTAGTAGCTTTCCCCGGTGCGGTTGTTAGTAGAGCGTACCTTCGATGCTAAGTTTCTGCGATCACGGGTCAGAGATTTAAAATTCCAGTTTCTTAGATTATTCTCTCTCTATATGTATATTTATTACTTGTGTAATTCCACAGAATTCCTCCTTGATGTTAGGTTAGTGCCCCTAGCTTAAAAGCCAAGCAGCGGAGCCCTACGGCCCCCGGGAACTGCCCTGGAGATTCATAGCACAGTGTTAGGTTAAAAATATAATTAAATATGCCTATGATCTTGAGGTCAGTGGGTCTAACACTGAGTTCTGAAGGAATCCCAGTCAATACGTTTGAATTCCAGGTAATAAACATTGCAAGTTAATTCCAAACATAATTTTCAATGAATTGTCAAAGTTTTTTATTGGTTAGTTAATAAAAAGGACATATGAAGGGGAGAGCACCTATTTTGTCTATAATTATTGCTATTAATAAAAAGAAAACAGCTTAATTTGTGAGTTATTTGCCAAAGAATGATGTGAAACTTAATATTGTGAAAATTTAGAATTTAACATGAAATTCGCAAGTGTTACTCAATATATGCATTAATCCCACTAAGATGCCGCTTACTATCAGGTTTTTTTTAATGAAATAGGGGATGAAAAAGGCGAATTTTGGAAATGTAATATGTTTGATTTAATAATCAATTTACCCACTAATAAAAATAAAATTAACAAAATCTGTTTTAAATCATGAAATATAATAAGTTAATTAGATACCTTATTGATTTTTTGCAGTTATTGATACAATAAATCCATTTAATTTAATGAATCGCGTGCCGGCGAGTAAATATAGTATTTTTTCCTTAGCTTTACTCTTCAAGCTGAAAACAAAAAGAACTGACTTTTGAAGTCTCACTGTAGCTTTTCAAATTAAATTCACACGGAAAACGGGAGAAATACCTATTGATTTTATTCGCAGAAATGAATATAAATACTTTATGATCTTCGAATCAATAACAAATTCCTTCGGTCGATGTCTCACAGACTAACCAGTTCGGAGATCATAACATAGACGAAAGACGCGTTCAAAGACTAGGGTGAAAAATGGGCGCGTTCGTTCACCGAATGTTAAGCGTCGTATTGGCGACGGAACCTGCCCTAAAACCAAATTCATTTCATAACATGTGTGTCATGATGTGTCAAGTCAACATACGGATCTTTCGAAATTCCACAATATGCAATAAGTATTTCCAGCCAAAGTTATAAGTTTGGTTGGAAAACAAAACGTAATGTAAATTAACCATAAACAAACTGTGAATGCTTTCCCAATTCTATTCGACGAAACCATAATTATATGATCTGTAGCTTTAAGTGTATTTTATTATGATATGTCTCTAAAAATGATCAAAACAAACGGTCTAAATGTCAAATTCCGAATTTTGCGAAAATCAACCCACCTAAAGGGAAGCACGGGATTTTGGGCGAAAATAAACTATCTTTGTAAATAAGGCCAGGATAAACGCGAGATTTATTTTGTTTATGCAAAAATTGAATAATGACCAAAGATAATTGCAAATGTCACTGACGTGACGTGAAACCACGTTGACGTTGACACTTGACATGGTTATTGTGAAATTAATTGACAAAGTTGTTGTAATTATGATTTTAGTTGTGAAATTTGTGTTAAAACTACAGTGAAACCAAAGTGCTTTTGCAAAATTAGTGTTTTATGAAATTTTAAGAAAAAACGGTGTTACAGTATCCCCCCAACCACGATAGAATTCAAGGAAGGGAATTCGTCTGACGCCCCGTCAGCCTCAAAACCTCCTAACCAATCAAACAGAATTATCATAAATAGAATCAATTAGGTACTTAAAAACTATTCATTCGTGATAAACTCTGTACCCAATTACGCCTAACGTAATTTTTTTTTATAAGTTTATTTATTTGTATAAGATAAAAAATAAAGCTTTAAATATAAACGTGTGTAAATAAAGAATATTTAACATGCATGCACCTTAAATCTACGTAAATCCATTAATATGGTATGTTAAAGATTGTAATAAAAAACAACATTCACCAATAAGGTGACAAAATCTAGCGCGCAACTACTGCTGCTAGCACCTACATGGTTGTAAAAAAAATATTCACCAATAAGGTGGCAAAATCTAGCGAAACCACTTCTGCTAGCACCTATATGGCTGTGATAAATAGGTAAAAGGCGTTATAGCCTATGCCCATGAAATATAAGTAAGTAATAAAAAAAAAACTGTAGTGTCAGGATTGACGCCGAGATGGCGTTGTTAAATAAGTATATCTTGACACTAACAGAGTATAGCAAGTAATGTCAACAACCACCGGTAGATGTCGTTATTACAGACATTTTGACTCTAATCGTCAAATAATAAGTAAAAAAAACAATAAAAAGGAAATAATAAAAAAAATTAGTTGCATGTGTCGTTGCCCCTGATCGTCGATATTGATTTTCCTACGTTTCCAGCTAGATGTAACTTCCTCCATTATAAGAATATAGCAAAGGCTTATTTCTAGAGTTGCAAACCGCTCCTGTGAGGAATTCAAAATTAATTTTGTTGATTAGAGTAGAATACATATAAAAAATAATGAACAAGACACGTTTATATTTGTGATCTTGTGCTAAATGCATCTATCTAACCACATAACAGTTATAATAAGTACATACTTGTTCTTTAATTCTGGTATCAGATACTAAAGAAGTAATATCCATTTTATATAATGGTAGTAATAATATATTTATCTATTTCTTATCATGAACTAAGACACGTATAATATTTGTGTTTTAGATCTTAATGTACTTATGTCATGGTAATATCAATTTTGAAGATGTTAGGTATATGGAAACTTAAGTATCAAGGCAAATCAATAAAAAACGACAAGAACAGACACATGCAAAAGCGCCGCCAGATGTTATATGGCGCGTTATCATACACTCGGGTTCTACGAGACGCCAGGAAGAATGGCGGGGTGCCTAAATGTTAAATGCTTATAAAAATATGGCTATTTTCATATATAAAAATGAAAATTAAGTAGGTATTATGTTACTAGGTACTTAATTTAGTCACTCGAAGTATCTAAATTTTTTAAATCTTTTATGTGCCACTTTCCTATGTATTTTCCGTTCTCGAGTGTATTTTTCGAGCTCATAGACGAGGCGAGAAAGCTTACGTATAATTTTACAACGTTCATATTTAGGGGCAAGTTTAGCAGTAAAATATTTATTAGCAGAACTCTGCTTGTACGTACGCTTCCACACAAAATCACCGACATTAAATGATATATCTCTGCGTTTGTTGTTATAGTATTTATATATTCCTTTCATGGGCCTTACGCAATGACTCTCGGACTTTGATGAAAATGTCACCAAGGTGGCCAATATTAGACGCATGAGTATCGCGTGGTACCACAACCAACTCTTGGAGATCTACAAAATCACGGTAAATACTACCATCAGTGACAGCTTCCCTACCGTGTACTAGCATGAAAGGAGTATAAGAAGTAGACTCATTTACTGAGGTGTTCATGGCAAATTGTATTTTATGTATGTTAATATCCCACGTTCTATGATCGTTCTCAACAAACGAGGAAACTGCAGTGATTATTGTGCGGTTATAACGTTCCACCGTATTAACTTGTGGACAATATACTGGACCCAAATGTACTTGCGGAATATTGTATTTTTCATATAATGCCTGAACCTCATGACTTATAAATTGCGAGCCATTATCAGACATCACAGTCTGTGGTATTCCGTGAACCAGAAATACATGGTCTTCTAACCTTTGCGCTATAACTTTGCTCGTTGCACGGCGTATAGGAAATAATAAACAATATTTTGTAAAACAACACACAACTACTAGTAAAAATGTATTTTGCTGTCGAGACATCGGCAGTGGACCAACCAGATCAATGCTGATGCACTGGAATGGTCGACAGCAAACTTTGGGTTCCCCCATAAAGCCAGGTGGCGCTAGTGAGCTATGTTTATATGAGTTACAAGTGGCACAATTTTTTATAAATTCCTCGGTATCTTTATGCATACCGGGCCAAAAATACCGTAATTTTAATCTTTTATATGTTTTTGCAACGCCTAAGTGCGCAGCAATTGGTTCAGAATGGTTACTTTTAATAATATCCTCCCTAATCTCCTTTGGTACAACCTCTTTCCACTGGTAGTCACCACAGAGTTTGTTAGTGCTTTTTGTAAATCTAAAAAGCCTACCATCAATAATTTGAAAATTGGGACACGCGCGCGGCCTATCCGTGCAACGTTTTAATATATTGTTATACCAAGCATCGCTGGAAGTAAATGCGTCTACGGCTGCCACTGGTACAGAACGTGATAGTGCATCCGGTACGACGTTTTGAGATCCACTACGATTTTCAATAATGAAATTATAAGGCAATAGCCTACACCCCCAACGCGCTAGTCGTCCTGTCGGATTCTTAAGGTTTAAAAACCACTTTAGACTAGCATGATCGGTAATAATTTTAAATTGTCGACCACCTTCAAGGTAAGGGCGGAAGTGTTCAACGACATGTACCACGGCCAATGCCTCTCGCTCGGTAGCGGAATAGAACCCGAAATCAGAAGCGTCACAGTGGACAGCAAAATCTCTCGAGAAGTCAGGACATACCAGAACCGGAGAAGTAGACAGTGCGAGTTTTAGGTCGTTGAACGCCTCGTCTGCCTCGGTCGTCCATTTGAAAGGGGGCGCGCTCTTACGGGTAGAAGTAAGAGCATTAAGGGGACCAGCTCTATGACTAAAATTTTTTATGAAACGCCTATAATAAGATGCAGTTCCCAAGAAACGTTTGACGTCTTTCCTGCAGGTGGGAATAGGAAAGTCTACTATAGCCTTAATTTTGTCAGGATCCGTGCGCAGACCATATTCGTCAACCACATGACCCAAGAATTTCAGCTGTCTCCTGAAGAACTGGCATTTACCCATGTTGACAGTAAGGTTGGCTAGTTTAAGTCTCTCCTTTACCCTAAGTAGGAGTTGGAGGTGATCCTGGAAGGCCGTTGGGCCTTCAGGGGTAAGTAAAATTAAATCATCAACATATACGAACACCTTATTGTCAAACTCGGGGCCAAAGAGGCGGTCCATCAACCACTGCTGCGTAGCTGGAGCTGCAGTAAGTCCAAAGCACATGACCTTAAAGTGAAACAAGCCTCTGCAGGGAATAGTAAAAGCAGTTTTCTCTCTGGACTCAATAGAGTCCAAAGGAACTTGGTAATATGAAGACTTAAGGTCAATAGAAGATAAGTACTTAGCATTTTTGAGCTGGTCCAGAATATGGCTAATATAAGGTATAGGGTAAGCGTCATGCTTTGATATGGCGTTAAGTTTTCGGCTGTCCAAGCAGAAACGTGATGACCCATCTGATTTAACCGCTAAAGTAACGGGGTTGTTCCATGCACTTCCGCTAGGCTCCACAACATCATCCTTCAGCATTTGGTCTAGGTGTTTATCTAATTCTGCCAGTTTAGCGGGTGAGACTACATAATACCGTTGCTTAATAGGTGGGTGGTCACCGGTATCAATTTTATGACTCACTAAGTGTGTCCTACCTAGGCCTTTCTTTTCTGCGGAAATGTCATCAAATTGCTTTATGACGTCATTGACCAGCCTACGCTCAAGCTTAGATAAAGTTTCAAAATCATATAAAGCACGGCTGCCTGACATAACTGTGTACACCTGATTATTATTTTTATATAAATGTCCACTATCCTCTAACAATGATAAAATATCTGGCGCAATATTAAATTCCTTCAAGAAATTTAAGCCAAATAACAACTCTGTAGCAACTCCAGGGACGACGTAAAATTTAATAACACGAGTTTTATTCTCTATCGATACTGGTAAAAATAAATACCCAGTTACCCGCGAAGTAGAACCATTTGCAGTTTTTATAAAGTCTAAGTCCTCAGACTTATGTAAAGTAGCGAAATCTTTAAAATATTTGTATGCTTGCCCTCCCACAATGGAGATCTGTGATCCTGAATCTAGTAATCCTCTGAATTCCAAGCCAAAAATATTAATCTTCAGATAAGCTCTGGTATCATTATAGGTGGCGTTAGTAGTAGCGTCAACCGATGTAACCTTACCTTTATGCATATGTATGTTACTAGCTTTATTTACATTATTATAGAATTCATTGTATTTCTGCCTTGACTGTTCAGAATTACAATGTTTATTATAAAAATATACTGTTTTATGCCATCGGTTCACTGCTTGGCGTTTTTTGGAATCTCTGCGGTTGAAGGTTTTGAAGGAGTGCACTTTAGACAATTATTTGCATTGAA
Organism: Schoenobius gigantellus; assembly: GCA_963935595.1. Taxonomy (NCBI): domain Eukaryota; kingdom Metazoa; phylum Arthropoda; class Insecta; order Lepidoptera; family Crambidae; genus Schoenobius; species Schoenobius gigantellus. The sequence continues at coordinate 174,359 of OZ012561.1, read as the reverse complement.
CCCCTTTTCCCCACAACGATAACAAATAGTACCCAAGGCGCCTTGCAATACCTCAAGCTGTGGCCATTTTTCCGACAGCGGACACAAAAAAGATTATTTTGTGTATTATTCACTGGCTGAATTGAAGAGACTTTTGGTGGAGCCTTGCTACCACTATTACCACTAGTATTTTTGTAACATAAATCGGGAGCCAGAGAAGAAGTGGTGACCCTAGGAGGTTCACTGAAATGCACCGATCGCTCCTTTGCACCTTCTAATAACCTACATTTTTTCTTTAAATCAGTCCAAGATTCCACTGGGGCCAGGGCAAGCTGAGTAGTATAAAATGGCCTAATGTTAAACATCAATATGTTCAATTTGTCCTCATCAGAGATCGGTTTCGATAATCGAGTAAAATAATTTTGCATTATACTGAGATAATTCACAATGCTTTCATCGGGGCCCTGAGTACGACTTCTAATTTCCTGCATCAACCTATGGTCATAATCAGATGATAAATATTCATCGAGAAGCAAGGTCTTCAGCTCTGTCCAATTGTGAACGTCTGACTTTACTCCTCGATACCAGCATAGCGCTTCATCAGTGAAAAGTTCAGCCGCAGAACAGAAAAGCTTTGAATCTGCAAGGCCACGAGACAAGCATAATTCTTCGAGGCGTTGCAAGAAAGCTTTAATGCATGTCTTGCCATTGAAGCGTATATTCAGTTTATGCACGGAGCAATCATTAGCTGTATTGTGTGTAGTTGCACTGGAGTGCTCAATAGGTTGTTCAGGTGCCAAGCTACTTTTAAAATTATGACAAATATTATCTATTTTTACTAGAATGCTATCTAATTTATTATTCAGAGAAGTAATTAAAGAAGTAAGATTATCATCATACTCCGATGAAGACAAGCGACCAATTCTGTGGAATAAGTGGTGTGCAAGAGTTTGAATTCTATTTAACATCTTAAGTGATGACAGCTTACTTGAAGTACTTGTGATGAGTTTCTCAAGATCATCTAATTTCTTTTGAATTACTTTTAATTCAATATTGACATCAAGATCACAAGTCAGTATTTCATCAGAAGGCAGATCTTTATTGAGAGTACGGATCTGTGCTCTCAGAGCCATCACCGTGTCAGCTGGTTTCGAACCCCTGATTTTCACCTCATATTCTAGTTCATCTTTGTTAAGTAAATTAAAACTAATTAGTCTTTGTTCCATTTTTGTAAAAATATACTACGCTCTATTCTATATGAGAAGTTAATTTTACAATATTATTTATGTTATATACTCAAACTATGAACAAAAAATCTTAAAATATATTCACCTTTGCAAATGTAACTAAAATTTGTTTTTTATTTATACCTATCTGAACCAAACCTGCATAGAATTCTTATTTATCTTATAACTAGTGAGACCGGCAGACGTTCTCCTGTCCGATTCCAGCGCCACCTACTGGGTCCAGTTGTACTTTTAAATCTTCCCTGGACCTATTCAAATACACATAACATTTCGTAAGAATCGGTCGAGCCGTTTTTGAGTTTTAGCTTAACTAACACACAACGTTAAAAAAGAAAATTATTAAAGATACATACCGAGATGGATCAACACTATCTGAGCATTTGACCAGAATAATGGGCCATATAATGCCACAAAACCTGCTGTATATTCGGGCGCCAAATTGTAGTGCTTTTTCTTGCTGAATTGTAGAAATATAGGGAAATCTTAAAGTTAAAGAAAAAAACAAACTTATTCCTTTAGTCCGATACAAAATGAAAAGCTTTATTCTTGTAGGTACACAATTATAATTCACTTATGCATATGTTAACAAAATCCCTCAATGAAAAGCACTTAACTTAATGTTTAATCAATACAAGCCAAGGGCAGGATGGTTCAGGTTTGTTTGATCAATCTCGGCAGGTAAAAATCAGGTACAAATTGAGTACAAAACTATAAAATGAGGGGCAATAAAGTACACCAACAAATAGTTATAGGTTTCTTTTTTTTTTAAATTAGTAGCTTTCCCCGGAGCGGTTGTTAGTAGAGCGTACCTTCGATGCTAAGTTTCTGCGATCACGGGTCAGAGATTTAAAATTCCAGTTTCTTAGATTATTCTCTCTCTATATGTATATTTATTACTTGTGTAATTCCACAGAATTCCTCCTTGATGTTAGGTTAGTGCCCCTAGCTTAAAAGCCAAGCAGCGGAGCCCTACGGCCTCCGGGAACTGCCCTGGAGATTCATAGCACAGTGTTAGGTTAAAAATATAATTAAATATGCCTATGATCTTGAGGTCAGTGGGTCTAACACTGAGTTCTGAAGGAATCCCAGTCAATACGTTTGAATTCCAGGTAATAAACATTGCAAGTTAATTCCAAACATAATTTTCAATGAATTGTCAAAGTTTTTTATTGGTTAGTTAATAAAAAGGACATATGAAGAGGAGAGCACCTATTTTGTCTATAATTATTGCTATTAATAAAAAGAAAACAGCTTAATTTGTGAGTTATTTGCCAAAGAATGATGTGAAACTTAATATTGTGAAAATTTAGAATTTAACATGAAATTCGCAAGTGTTACTCAATATATGCATTAATCCCACTAAGATGCCGCTTACTATCAGGTTTTTTTTTAATGAAATAGGGGATGAAAAAGGCGAATTTTGGAAATGTAATATGTTTGATTTAATAATCAATTTACCCACTAATAAAAATAAAATTAACAAAATCTGTTTTAAATCATGAAATATAATAAGTTAATTAGATACCTTATTGATTTTTTGCAGTTATTGATACAATAAATCCATTTAATTTAATGAATCGCGTGCCGGCGAGTAAATATAGTATTTTTTCCTTAGCTTTACTCTTCAAGCTGAAAACAAAAAGAACTGACTTTTGAAGTCTCACTGTAGCTTTTCAAATTAAATTCACACGGAAAACGGGAGAAATACCTATTGATTTTATTCGCAGAAATGAATATAAATACTTTATGATCTTCGAATCAATAACAAATTCCTTCGGTCGATGTCTCACAGACTAACCAGTTCGGAGATCATAACATAGACGAAAGACGCGTTCAAAGACTAGGGTGAAAAATGGGCGCGTTCGTTCACCGAATGTTAAGCGTCGTATTGGCGACGGAACCTGCCCTAAAACCAAATTCATTTCATAACATGTGTGTCATGATGTGTCAAGTCAACATACGGATCTTTCGAAATTCCACAATATGCAATAAGTATTTCCAGCCAAAGTTATAAGTTTGATTGGAAAACAAAACGTAATGTAAATTAACCATAAACAAACTGTGAATGCTTTCCCAATTCTATTCGACGAAACCATAATTATATGATCTGTAGCTTTAAGTGTATTTTATTATGATATGTCTCTAAAAATGATCAAAACAAACGGTCTAAATGTCAAATTCCGAATTTTGCGAAAATCAACCCACCTAAAGGGAAGCACGGGATTTTGGGCGAAAAAAAACTATCTTTGTAAATAAGGCCAGGATAAACGCGAGATTTATTTTGTTTATGCAAAAATTGAATAATGACCAAAGATAATTGCAAATGTCACTGACGTGACGTGAAACGACGTTGATGTTGACACTTGACATTGATATTGTGAAATTAATTGACAAAGTTGTTGTAATTATGATTTTAGTTCAGTTGCGCGCCGCGACGCATAGCGAGTGCACGCGTTATACGTTTTTTATTTGAGATGCTTAATTTATTCTCACATACCCTCCGATATAGTAATGAGTGAAGACTGTAAACTTATTGATGATGGGATATTAAGTGATCATAGTGAAGAGTATGAGAAACAAGTGCATGAAGAATACGAATGGGATAACTCTGGTTTGGAGTTACAAAGACAAGCAGAAAAAAGAATGCGACAAGAAAGTGCAGAAAGTGGAGAAATCGGAGAAGACGATGAAGGATTTACGACAGTGAGAAGAAATCCTAAGCGACTGAATAGGAGTAGGTCCTATAATGGACACAGTGAATTAAACCTGACTTCAGAAGAACAAATTAAATATGAGGTGTGCGTCACTGGGCAACAAGCATTACCAAAACAATTTGGCTTGGCTAAACTATTAAAAACAGAGCACATCTGCAATGTGATGAATATTAAATACAAAAGCCCCTATAAAGTAATGCTGTTGTTTGATAATAAGATTGATGCCGAAAAATTAATTACTAATACCAAGTTTCAAGAATTACAATACAGATGCCAGCTTACTTATGAAAAAACCTACTCCTATGGAGTTATCAAAAACGTTGAGGTGGATTTAACCGAAAAAGAAATTTTAGATACATTAAAGAGTGATTTTGATATAATATCCGCAAGAAGATTAAAACGATTGGCTGATGGTGAATGGATTGCAAGTGAAACTGTACGCTTATGCTTTAAAGGGTCCACTTTGCCCCCATACGTCACTGGGTATGGTTGCAGGTTGAAGGTGGGTCCGTATAAATTTCCAGTAACACAATGTTCTGGTTGCTGGAAATTTGGACACCTGATAAGGTATTGCCCTACAAAAAAAATACGCTGCCCCAAATGCGGAGAAGGTCACGCAAATTGCGAAACTCAACAATTCAAATGCGTTAATTGTAAAGGCCCCCACATGGCATTAAATAAAACCTGTCCTGTATTTTTAAAGGAAAAAGAAATTCGCGACTTTATGTAGAGTGATAATTGCACTTATAGACAGGCGTTATATAAATATATAAGACACAAAGAGATAGAGAAGAAAACACATGAACCAAAAAAGAATCTAGATACAACATTCGTTTCTTTACAAAATGCAGATATGCAGCACACTCCATATAGAGACGCAGTTTTGACAGAACAAATACTCCACCAAAAAAGTATGGATTGTGCAAATAGAGAAGAAAATACCATAAGAAAAAAATCTTCATCAAATAATAAGAAAAAGAAGAAGGAAAATAGTGAAATAAATAGTGAATCTGCGATGCTAACTGAATCAATTTTGACAGAAACAAACTCTAATATTCGTGAAAACTTTGATAACCGTAGTACCTATAATTTTAAGTTATTTGTTAAGAAACTAAAAGAAATCGTATTAGCAAGTAATAATTTGGAAGAAAAAGTATCCATGTTTATGAAGTTAGTATTGGATGAATGTAAGTTATTTTTTATGGCTATATTTAAAGAGGGAGAGTGGTTAAAATCTTTATTTAATTATTTTATTAATGGATAGTTTTCATAAGGACAACGCGTTAAATATTATTCAATGGAACTCACAAAGCTTAAGACCCAAGTTGTCCGACTTCGACTGTTTCTTAAGCCAACAAAAAGTTCATGTCGCTATCCTCAGTGAAACGTGGCTTGAACCAGAATCACGATTAAATATAAGTGGCTACAACATATATAGAAACGATCGATATGACTCATATGGGGGTGTTGCTGTAGTAATTCATAAATCTATAAAGTGTATAATGTCTCCTATTGTTGTCCAAAACTCAGGTATTGAAATTATTCATGTTAAACTACAAAACTGCAGTAATTTGCATAATATTGTATCTGTTTATTGCCCTTCATCAGTGCGTACATTACAGGCGGATTGGGACAATATCTTTAGCTTGCTGCCTGGTAAAACATTGATCGCAGGTGACTTCAATGGCCACCACACTAACTGGTCATATAAAAATGACACTAGGGGTATCCAGCTTTTTGAATCGGCGATAGAATTTGGTTATAGTATGACGCTTAACAATAGTAGCCCAACTAGAATAAAACTTGTTGATGGTAATACCCAAATGTCATCTCCAGATGTCTCTTTTATATCTGCAGACATAGCAACTAATTTCCAATGGTCTGTCACTAATGAAAGTCTAGGAAGCGATCATTTAATTATTAGTATGCGACTTAATTACCGCCAAGAAATTAACATAGTCAAAAAAAGGAACTATAAATTAGCAAATTGGAAAAAATATCGCGAATCACTGGAAAAAAAACTCGAAAATTACAATAATAATATTACTGACCTACAGGAATTGTATGATTTATTTATTAGTTATATCAATCTGGCAGCCGATAATAGTATTCCGATTAAAAGATGTTGCACCAATCCTACTGCTAAGTTCACACCTAAGCCTTATTGGAATCCTGCATTGTCAAAGTCTGTGGCGCAGCGTAGAAGAGCTCTTAGTCAATTTAGAGGAAATCCAACCCCGAGAAATATGGACATTTTAAAAAAGGCAGTAAACGAATCTAGACGCTTAATAAAACAAGCCAAAAACGAAAGCTGGAAAATTTTTTGTGACAAAATTGACAGCGCAACGTCTGCGCCAGAGATGTGGAAGCGTATGCAATGGTTGAGGGGCAATAAGCGAATTCATAGTGCTGTTGACAAACAAAAGGAGGAAAATCTTTTATGCAGTTTGGCGCCTGATTCTGTACCTTTGGCGACTCCGACATTCAATTCATTTAACCCTCAACTAGAGGCAGATTTTACTCTACAAGAACTCGAAAACAGTTTAAAAAAGTCCGACACAGCACCAGGTGAGGATAATGTTACTTACTCAATGATTTATAATTTACCATTGGTAGCCAAAAAGTTTCTTTTACATATTTATAATAACATTTTTTCAACAAACATTTTGCCACGACAGTGGCGTAGCATTTTAATTTTGCCCATTCCTAAAGTTAGTTGTAACAACGTAGAACAGAAATTAAGACCTATTTCTTTGATGTCTTGTATTTGTAAAATATTTCACATAATGCTCTTAAGACGTATAGAATGGTTTATGGAGAAAAATCAAATACTTTCTAGAGATGTGATTGGATTTAGGCGTAATCAGTCGTGTTTAGATTCTCTTGTTCGTTTAATAACTGATATACAAATTGGTTTTACAAATAGCGTTCCTACAACGGCCTGTTTTCTTGACATTGACAATGCCTATAACAATGTTTTAGTAGACAAAGTTACTGCCACTTTAGACGAGATTGGAGTAGGAAGAAGAATCTGCTATTATGTCCAATCTTTTCTCTATGAAAGGCACTTAAAAATCAGAAGGACTAATAATGAAAATACACAGGTATTATGCCGATGGACACATAGAGGATTAGCGCAGGGAGACCCGATGTCTCCCTTGCTTTTTAATGTTGTGACATACAAAATCTGTCAACAAATTCAAAATGTTTCAAAACTACAGTATGCCGACGATTTTGTTTTTTACTCTACCTCATCACTCAGTTTAAGTGAAGAAAAACTACAAGCTGCTTTAGACTCGTTAATTATTCTACTTAATAATATAGGCTTAGAACTATCAGCATCCAAATCAAAATGTTGTGTGTTTAGAAGAGGTTACAAACAATTTTCTATTAATTTAACAGTTAATGAAAGAACTTTAAATTGCGAAAACAATATAAAATATTTAGGTATGTGGCTCGATAGAGAACTGCGGTGGAGTAAACACATTAATGAAACCTGTGAAAAGACACAAAAATTTATAAATTTATTGAAAGTACTAGCTGGCTCGTCTTGGGGAATACACCCTAAACACCTTCGAAGACTGTACATAGCGGTTATACGGAGTCGTATAGATTACGGTTGTTTTATGTATGATAATAGCGCAAAGACACATACTTATAAATTAGATAAGGTGCAGAATCAGGCTCTTAGAGTTATTGGTGGCTTTATTAGGAGTACACCTATTCAAGTCATGGAGTGTGAACTCTGTGTACCGCCTTTGCAACTTAGAAGAGAATTTTTGGCATTTAAATTTAGTCTCAAATGTCATTCCTGGGACAACAATCCAATTTTAAGGTCATTACAAAATCTGAGCACTCTTTGCTCCGGCAGGTACTGGCAAAATAAAAAGAAACCTCTTTTAATTTCAATTTTTGAAAGAACCAAAAATGAAAAGATTAGTAAAACTTATCCGCTTCATATGTTCAAGTTAGCAACATGGGTTTCGAATTTTCAATCTAATAATTTTATTAATACAACTTTAGAATCTGTAAAACGTAGTAAAAAATCTCATGAATATAATTCACTAAAAAATGATGTGCTGACTGAAATTAGTTTAAAATATAGCGATTGGTATAAAATATACACTGACGGTTCAAAGAGTGCTCAGGGCTCAGGGGCAGCCTATTATGACTCAAATATTCAATATGGTCAATGTTTTAATATTACCGCGCCCATATCAATTATGTCGCTGGAACTGATTGCAATCTTAGAAGCTCTTAAATATACAAAAAATTTAGCTTACCATAAAGTTGTCATTTTAACTGACAGTAAAAGTAGTCTGCAGCATATAGCTGGGTGTACCTCTGGACACAGAGGAACGCCAATAGCTTATGCTATACTGGAACAACTATATAATCAACATAACAGGCAACTGAGACTGCAATGGGTTCCATCACATATAGGCTTGACTGGTAATGAGAAAGCTGACAGCCTAGCCAAGCTTGGCGTTAGCGAAGGCCAATCCATACAATATACGCCAAGTTATGTAGAATATTTACCTAAATTTAAAAAACAGTGTCATAAGGATTGGAAAACTTATTTTGATGAGAAATCGTTGTCTACTGGCATTTGGTATAAGACAATGCAGTCAGAACCACCACATATTCCCTGGTTTAATAATATTAATATATGTAGAAAATTTGTTGTTATAGCTCATAGGCTTAGGTCTGGACATATGCCACTTAACAAATTCGCATATTTAATGAAAAAAGTAAACTCCCCTAATTGTGAGATTTGTGGCAAAATCGATGATGTTCAACATCTATTGGTGGAATGTGTCAAAAATAAAGCCCTAAGAGCAGACTTGGTGGCAGAATTAAAAATCAATACACTTGACACGGGTGTGTTTCAAAGCATCTTAGCAGACCCTACCTCAAAGAAAGCTGTTTTGATTTACAAATTTGTTTGTAGTAGCCTAATTTAGATTATAGTTTTATTTATTTAAGGTACCTAGATATATAACAGTCACAATGGGGCTGACATGTACAAATGTATGTACAAAAGCTCCTTTTAAAAATAAAGAGAAAAAAAAATGATTTTAGTTGTGAAATTTGTGTTAAAACTACAGTGAGACCAAAGTGCTTTTGCAAAATTAGTGTTTTATGAAATTTTAAGAAAAAACGGTGTTACAATACTTGAAGAAGAAACTTGTCCGTGGGGAAGGGGAACAGTGTTCGGCCAACTTACTGCCCTAAGATATAAAGGACCGATGTATCGGCGACAAAGTGCGGTAATATCCGCCTAAGGTGTAAAGTGGTGATGAGATCCCGTGGTGTGTTTTTGTGTGTGTGTAAGTGGGTATGTGTTGTTACAAGGGACAGGGCAGGGTGTCCCTTTTCACACCACCGGCTAGATGGAGAGCTCAGGGTTCGTTCAATCTCGGGGTGTTACTAGTTGGTGAAGTTATTGCAGAGGCCGAGTACACTCCTTATTTCTGCAGGGCGCCACCAGGATCAGGAATACTGGAAATTAAACAAAGAAATACCAGCAGACTTCTATATTATTCTCCAGTATGGAAAAGATTATTCTAGGACAATGTTTATTCTATGAAAATGTTCTTTCTATGACAATATTTACTCTATGACAAAGTTTATTCTATTACAATATTTCTTCTATTATTCTTACATGATACTGCTTAGCAGGTTAAGCAAAGTTACAACAACAATTACTAAATATTCTTACTACAAAACATTTTTTACAATTTCTTGCCTTTAAATAGGTTAGGAGAATGGCCCTTTCCATTACCTATCCCTTAATTAATATCCTATTTTAGTTAATTTACACAGTCCAAAAAATGTTCCAAAACGCAATAATGTTCAATTACACAATTGTCACCAACAATTAGGTCCTCAGTGGCATGTCGATGGTATCAATGCATAATGGGACGCTTACCGGAGAATGAAGTCACATTACCCAAGTGATGGTCACGATGGCGTGGGCTTTAAAACTTTGCATCAGAGAGAAAAACACTATGCCTGTGCTACAATAATAACATGAGAGGTTATATCTCAAATACTATGTGAAAAGTGATAAAAACAAATTGTAAGTAAGTTGGTATTTATTTACGAATTTACTGCTTCTACTTTGATATTCTATTTTAAGAAACATATTTAAAATGGAAAGATACTATTGTTAGACAATATCCCTGACTATCAACTCATTTCTCAAATGATTTGTAAAAAAAAATCACTAGACGAAAATAACATGCAACAGTGTGTTCATAGTAAGGTGATGGAGGAATGAGTGTGTTTGAGTGAGTGGTATTTGGTGTTTGAGGTTGTGGTCGTGGTCGTTCAGCGTTATGAGTGGCAAAAGAAAAAAAAATTGAGGGTGGTTTAATCAGTTCAGAAGTAATAAAAAAAAGAAAACAACATCAACAAAAACAACAAAAAAAAAGAAAAAAAAAGTCTAGGAAGACAGAGTTATTTATCGAGACGAAAGGAATGGAGTCGGAATGGGGAGAAAAATGCGAAAAGGAAATTTTTGATAACTGAAAGTTATCAAAAATTTACGGGAAAATGAAGATCATGTAAAAATAAAACATATTAGCTGTATTTAGTGTAAGTTTATTTTAAACAGTCCAAAACATGCAGTATAATATTAGGCAAATAAACAACGATGAATTAAATCACTAATAGACATATTCTTATTACTATTGTCCTCATTTAATTACAATTTGGGAAATAACACTCACCAGACTTAACTTGCAGTTGATCTTTACTGTTCGAAACTCGAGCAAGCAATGACCACCTGCTCGGGCGACATTCTTTTATATCGTGTCTAACGCCAAGATGGCGCCCGAGTTACAATTCTTGTTGGTCTTTGCAAGCATTCCTTTTAAGTGCTAAGTAATTATTAAATTAGAAATAAGTACATAAGGTCGTAAAATATAACATGTATTTATTTATTAATTCTTCATGTACAATGAGTACAAAGGCGGACTTAATGCCAAAGGCACATTTAAACATCATTTAGAATTATTAAAATCAATAACATTCGATAACATGCCTGTAATAATTAGGAAAAGAAAAGCCACGTGTTCTTTAGTGTTGGTGAACGACTAACGAACACGTGACAGAAGTTAACGCCTTATTTCGTTAAAATATCTTAAAACTAGCAACAAATAGGACGAATTTGCTAACAGATTCGGCCATCCAATCAAACAGTGTGACCTCACACAAAATATAATTCAATATATTTATTTATTTATTTATTTATTTCACAAAACAAGTAATACATTTTAACTTTTTTTTTTCAGCACCCTATAAACCAAATTTGGTTTTTCTGGACACTGCATTCATTCAGTTCTCACACTCATTTACAATAATATTATTATTACATTATTATACATACATATTAACAACAAGACATATCTCCAACATATCACACTTTTAGATCTGTGACACAAAAATATCTTTAGTATTTGTATAGATACGCTAACAAATATAAATAGGGTACATGATTTTTTTTTATCGGGCCACCACAATCGCGCGGCCACCGCCGACCGTTCTTTAATAACAATGTCACAATGGCTGAAAACACACGGGATAAGACTTTACATTTTGTTTACTTTGCGTTTAGTATGACCGTTGCCTGAATCTCATCTCATAATTAAATTTTATTATTAATTTATAGGTTACATATTTAATATAAGATGATAATTTTTATTGCAAATATATTTTTTTTAGTACTTATTTCTATTTAATATTATTTTATTTAGTTAATTTTATCTAGTCATTCTAATTAATTTATTGAGTAAATATTATGTTTTTACAACAATATTTAGTAATAAAATAACATTTATCTGTAAACTTTAATTTGCTTATGTAGTTGAGAAAGAAAATACTTTTTTAATCTAAATTTTATATTTAATTTTGTTATTTCTTCTTTTATTTCTATAGGAATATTATTTATTAATTTTGGAATTTGGTGATGTAGCAGTTGTTTTCCATAAAGGTTTCTATACAAAGGGACGTTCAGAATAACCCTGGAAGAACTACGAGTATATTTAGGATTTTGTCTCATATTTTGAAAATTATTATCGAAGTAATTCTCAACAAGCAAAGCGTATTGTATCTGTTTCATAACCGGGATTACCTTACAATGATGAAACAATTCGTCGTTATTGTTTTGGTATTGAGATCTTATTTTAGTAGGAACTATACATTTTAAAATTCTATATTGAAGATTGTATATTAAATCGAGGTAAGTCTTAGAAGTTCGTCCATAACTGCTCAAGCCATAATGAATTATGGTTTCACCCAAAGCCTTGTACAATTGCAGAAGTGTCAGATATGGGATTTTTTGCTTGACTATTGCGAACTTTGCTAAAATCGCTCGCAGTTTATCACATACATAGTTAATATGTTCGTCCCATTTAAAACGTTCGTCAATTATTACACCTAAATATTTATATTTATTTACTATTTCTATGGGTTCACATGAACATTTTGTTTGGTTCTCGTGGAGACAAATGTGGTTGTGTGCTAATAAATTGAGATTTGCATTAATACGATTATTACTTGAGCTTATGTACATAAGTTTAGTTTTGTTTGCGTTGAGTACAAGACCTGCATCGTGTGCCCATTTTGCTAGTACTGTGAAATCGTCTTGAAGATCTTTTAACGCTAAATCTATATTTCTACTAGCGGCAACAAGACAAGTATCATCAGCATATTGATATAATTCGCATCCCTTAACAACATTGGCTACGTCATTTACAAATGTTATATAGTGTTTTGGATATTATAAACGATTCAAAAATCTCTTATGGTCAAAGGTTTTTTTTTTTAATTATGATTCATTTACATTTAAGTATAACTTAATTAACAGTCTTATAACAATTAATATAATAACAAAAATATAGTACTATTATAAATTTCTATTTATTTATTTATATAAAAAATATAGCAATAATTAATCAGTTCATACATTATTATATTTATAAAATGCGGCACTTGCTAATAATAATTATAATTAGAAGTGTCAGGCAACAGGCCCTTTGTCGTCCTGTATACCCGATAGAAAGCAACAGGTCCGTTTTCGCCCTGTATGCGTATACTATAGTAATAAACCCATTTTTGTCCTGTTTACTATACTAATGATATGTCGGCACAGCACACTCTTAGCTATTCTTTTCGCTACTTATTTACTTAAGAGATTTGAACATGCAAAATGTATTTAATTGATAAAGGACTAAAACGCGAATTAATCTGAATCTTCATCGCTAAGAATATTGTCGTTAGGTCGCGAAAAATTTAACCATGGTTTTAATTTATCTACTGCTGCCACAGTAGTGTACTTTTTGTTGCCCTTTCTGGTAATGGGGGTATCCTCAATTTGATAACGATCGTTGTCATAAACTTTAGATATCTTAAAAGGGCCTTGAAATTTCGGAATTAATTTTTTACTTTTGCCCGTGGCTGGAACGTGTCTTTCCACCCTAACCAAATCACCCTCTTTGTACAGCATGGGCTTACAACGCGTCTTATCATACCTCTCTTTCTGAAGGTTTTGTGATTCCGCTACAAAAGAGTTAATTTCATCACGAATGGAATTCAAATCTACTTCGGTACTATTTGACGTGATACCATCATCAATAGTATTTATAAGCCGACCATCACTGACTCCTTTAGGTCTAATGCCGAATAAAGCTTCAGCCGGGGTTCTGTTAATTCCTTTGTTAAATGTATTATTTATACCCCATTGGACCTCAGGGAGATGGTCGTCCCATTTATTTTCAGAACTGCCTATGCATGTTGCTGTCAAGGATTCTACAATAACTCTGTTGTAGCGTTCCACCTGTCCATTTGCGCGAGGTGTGGCCACTGCATTTAACAAATGTTTTATCCCCTTTTCTACGATAAAAGTCTTAAATGAATCGCTTGTAAAGGATGTTCCCCTATCCGATATAATTCTACGTGGTAACCCGAATATTCCGATGTATTCCCTTAGTACCCTAATACTGGCGTAACTTTTGGTGCTACGCACAGCTTTCAAATAAATAAATCGTGTAAATGCATCGACTATAACCAATATGTATAGATTACCTCTAGCGGTTCGTAAAAATGGCATGATCGAGGTGAATTGTATCAAATGGTTTGTTCACTTTTTCAATAGGGTGTAAAAATCCAGGCTTTTTCCCACCCGACATTTAAGAAAAATAAGCGCATTCTAAACAAGACGAAACATATTTTTTTATAAATCGGCGCATTTTAGGGAACCAGAAATGAAGTTTAATTTTTTCTAGGGTTTTATCTACAGCAAAATGACCGATATCGTCATGATTTTTCTTCACGACTTGCCAACGCACACCCTTAGGCACAACCCACCGATCTCCTTTATCTGTAACTCTATATAATTTACCGTTTTTTAATTTATAGTTATTCTTTATGTCAGTGACGTCATTCAATTCAGGATCATTTAAAATTCCAATAATACGCTGAATTTCAGAATCGGCATTTTGAACTGTAACTATCCAGTCACTTTCAATAACATTAGTAGGTGTATATTGGGCATTCTAAAACACATTCAACGTGATCTCACTTCCGTTCGATCACTGTCGTTAAATGTGTTCTAGAATTCCCAATCACTATTGAGCAAATGTGGATCGGTTTAACATGTTGTGCAAATTCTGTTCTAGAACGCCCAATCACCATTCTGTTCTAGAATTCCCAATCACTATTGAGCAAATGTGGATCGGTTTAACATGTTGTGCAAATTCTGTTCTAGAACGCCCAATCACCATTCTGTTCTAGAATATTATATAATGTGCCATAAGTCACTTAAATACCATGGTTATATGTATTATTTTTTTGGTAATTTATTAACAATAATAGAAACTAAAACATGTATCTCATTCATTAGCATTTGTAATGGAGATCATTTTGTACGTCACAAATTTCTAATTTACTAAAGCAATGACAATCATCGTTCTAGGCAGGTTGCTCGTATCCGTCGCCCACGAATAATATTTTGCGGTAACGAATAGATAATAGTACTGGTAACGGTCCAAAAGTATGTAATCGATAAGTAGTTCCTCTATTCACCACTAGATGGGTCTTTTACTATAACTAATTTAAATTTGACTCGATATATTATATTTTTGATTTTATTACACGTTTTATTTGTAATAATGCTTTTTTAAAGTTCAATAAGCTATTAAAATCAATTTCAGGTAAGGAAATATGATAATTCGTTATTAAGCTGTTGATCGCTAGAAAAAATAGTTCCTCTACTTGCTACTAGATGGTATTTTAAAGATAACTAATTTAAGATATATTTTATTCTGATTTTATTACATGTTTTATTTGTCATAATGGTTTTTCAAAGTTCAATAAGCTATCAAAAACAATTTCGATAAAGAAACATGATAATTCGTTATGTAGCTGTTGAACGCTATCAAAATCAATTTCAGATAAGAAATATGATAATTCGTTAAAGGCTGATTTCACCACAGTAATTAAACGCGATCAGTTCAAGTTAAACTCGGCTTATGCTCTAAACTGAATTCCTCTACCAAGTTTGCGGTTCACTGGCCTAAAGTAATCGTCGTTCATGTTGAACTTGGTTAAGTTTCTGAACGGCCGATTCTCGACGTTTTGAGTATATAAACGCGTTTCAGAACGGTCATTGTCCTGATTTTTGGAAGTAATTAATTATTGTGTTAAAGAAAGAAACTATCTTGTTGTTTGAGATTTGTTTTTAAAACACACATGAGAGGAGCCTTGGCACTAGTTTTTGACGAAAATTTTGATGTTAATACGACATTAAGAAAATGTTAAGAAATAAGAAGAATATTTTCTTAGAAAACATCTCACTGAAATAGTTAAATTTTAGTAATAAAAGCAATCATTCATTCGTTCATTCTTTGTCAAAGATAAAATAGGTTTTAATAAACGAGTTCAAGTCGAAGCCGGTGAAATCGGTGCGATGATATGATTGCATACAATTGTTTTAACCATATAAAATATTGTGCCTTTGAAAAATGTTATTTGTATAAGAAAATGGTTATTAGAGAATCAAATATCAATGTATGATTCTTTCAATAAATAAATTAGTGTACATTCAAATTATTTTTCATTTACCTACCTGAATACCTTGAATTGGATAATAAAAAGACATAATTAATTTCCCTCAAGTTTAATTATTAAAAAGACATTCTTATTTAATATACCCTTAATTAATATAGTAAAAAAACGTTTTTACATTTGTACATAATATCAAAAATTATAATTATGTAAGTATAAAGGTATTATACTTAAATGTATCTCTCTATAGGTTTATAAGTAACAAGAAATATTAATTATAAAACCTACATGAGAACTTTAATTTACAAAAATAAGATGATTCATAGCTTTAAAAACTATAGCTATAACCACATATTTTTTTTGATATATTATTTATGAGACTTTCTGCCTGGTCCATAATCTGGTCCATATCTTCCGACACCACATATTGTGCAGACAGAAGGGAATCCTCTGACGAGTCACCTTCACCTAGCGCTTCATGCTCGAGGTCTATTATCTCAATTTTGATGAGACGTTGTCCTTTCTTCGGCGGACTTTTTATTACAAAAGACTGCTGCGTGCTGTGTAGGTGCTTGAGAAAGGACGATTTTTTCTTACGTTTCCTCTTCTGCGTGTTATTTATCGCCTTTCGGATTTTAAGTTCTAACGGCGTTTCTTCGTGTCGTGGCTCTACAACCTGTGGAGGGAACATCTGTGTCCATCCTTCTAGCGGGTCCTGCGCGTCTTGAAAGACCGGAGATGGTGAGCGTAAGTCTTCGACGAGATTTTCGGTGTTCCCTGACATATTCTGAAATAAGTAATGAGTTATAATATGTTAAAGCGAACAAAATCCTATAATTAATTAGTAAATACATTCAATTTATGTTTAAAAAGTAACTTACCACTTTGATATTCTTATGAAAATAAATTTAGATTTGCAATTGACACGAATATTTATACCTTTGCTTTGTGATCGTGTGAGTATGTAAACCTATAGCTGACACAGCTCCTGGTGTCGCTACCTTATTATGTAATGGTCTGATTTTTGTGTAAGTGGAAACGTATTGCCGACAAAGCGGCAAACACGTACCACGATGCATATAGAATCAGACAAGTTAGGACTTGTTTTGTGGCTATGAAATAAGATGGTCAAAGGTAATTAGATTCAGAATAAAACAACAACTTACATACATATTATTTATTTTAAGTAGATATTATTTACCTCTTAGTACTAAAATATACATTATTAAAAACAAACTTTCTTGTTATAATTAAGTAGGTACGTGCCTACATTTTTATTTATTTATTTAATAACTACAAGGATACAATAGTTTTTGCTCAGTTACTGACAACTTGAATGATTTTCTGACTGATAGCTTCAATCAATTACCTAGCCGTCTAATAAATGTTTGCCATATCAACGCCCAAAGTATTCCAAGCCATTATAATGAGTTCTATGACGCGTTTCACCGGTGCAACGTCCACGCGATTTTGGTTTCTGAATCGTGGCTAAAGCCACATCTCCCTTCTACTATGTATTCATTACCAAATTTTACTCTTATTAGGAACGACCGCATTGGTAAGGGTGGGGGAGGTGTAGCAATTTATCTACGTAGTACTTTCCCTTACAAAATAATTACTGCTTCAACTCCCCAATATTCTGCCTCTGCCGAGTTTTTATTCTTGGAGGTCGGCGTGGGCGCTGCGAAGTTGGTGCTTGGTGTCGTTTATTGTCCACCCTCTATTGATTACTTCACTGAGCTTGAATCGGTTTTAGAGTCTTTAGGGTCTAACTATGCACACCATATCATCATGGGCGATTTTAACACCAATATTCTTCTCCCACTTTCCGCCCGCCCACGTAAGCTCCTGCAAATTATTGAGTCAGTCAGCCTACACGTTCTACCTCTTCAGGCCACGCATTTCAACACGGGTGGCAATGATTCCTGGCTTGACTTAATTCTTGTCTCCAATCCTTCACGAGTCCACTCCCATGGCCAACATCCTGCTCCCGGATTCTCCCACCATGACCTTATTTTTCTCTCTTTTGTCCTTAAGCCTCCTAAACCTGTCCCCAAGGTTCTGTACAGGCGCAGTTTCGCTCGCATGGATGTTGCTAAATTACATTCAGACGCATCTGAAATTGACTGGCAACCAGTGTTACAAGCATGTACGGTTGATGCGAAGTTACAAGCTTTTAACGGAATAATCACTGCTATTTATGACAAACATGCACCTTTAAAGAAAATCAAGCTGAAACATCAACCTGCTCCATGGATGTCAGATGATATCCGGAAAGCGATGAAGCGAAGAGACAGAGCTCTGCGCAAATTCAAAAAGGTACGTCTTGACGACAATTGGAACGCATACAAAGTTGCTAGGAATCGGTGTAACCAGATGGTACGTAATGCTAAGCGCCGCCACATACTCAATAATATCTCTTCTTCTTCGTCTGCCGCAACCTGGAAGTTCCTTGGTACTCTTGGAATTGGTAAGGCTCACCACTTCGATCTCCCTACCAGTATTAATCTAGATGATCTGAATAGGCATTTTTCAACCAATTCTAACCTTAGTCATGATATAATTTCTAGCACTATCGCCGATATTGATGGTCTTCCGAGTCCTAATATCCCTTGTTTTGTTTTTTCACCCGTAACTACAGACGAGATTAGGAAGATTATTATATCAATCAGGTCTAATGCAATGGGTTGTGATAATATTGGCCGTCAGATGATTATGTCCATTCTCGAGCAAATCCTACCTGCAATCACGCATATTATAAATTTCTCTCTCGAATCTTGTACATATCCCTCCCTTTGGCGAAAAGCTTTAGTGCGTCCACTTCCAAAAGTTCCAAATCCAACTCTCCTAAATCAGTTCCGCCCTATTTCTGTCCTTCCCTACCTATCCAAGTTGCTCGAGGCCTGCGTCCATAAGCAGTTTTCCCATTTTATCCACCTTAACTCTATTTTGAGTCCTTTTCAGTCTGGCTTTAGACCTGGTCACAGCACTACTTCTGCTCTGCTTAAGGTAACTAGTGATATTAGAGCTGGAATTGAAGACAGGAAGGTTACTATTCTGGTTCTTGTCGATTTTTCAAATGCATTTAATACCGTTAATCATGAAATTCTGTTAGCTATTCTTTCTCATTTTTCGGTCTCCCGGGAGGTTCTGGAGTGGTTCTCTTCATATCTTCAGGGACGCCAGCAATCGGTTATCTCGAATGAGTCATCGTCCTCATGGAGTGACCTTGTAGCTGGAGTTCCTCAAGGCGGCATTTTATCCCCTCTTCTGTTTTCTATCTTCATAAACTTTCTTACTTACCATCTTCGCTGCTCGTACCATTTATATGCCGATGACTTGCAGCTTTATACCCAGGACGATATTGATAATGTAAATGATGCTATTGATACAATCAATGAGGATCTTAAATCTATCAAGAGCTGGTCTGAGCAGTTTGGGATCCTTATCAATCCAACCAAATGCCAAGCAATAATTATGGGTGGTTCAAGAATTATGTCAAGGATGGATCCCGATAACCTTAGCGCTGTTGTTTTCGATGACAAGACCATCCCCTTCAGTAATACCGTGAAGGATTTAGGTTTATACCTGGATTCCAGTTTTAGTTGGCGACCACAAACTGCCAACATTTGCCAAAAAATTACAGGGATTTTACGGACTCTTTATCGCCTGAAGAACTTTCTACCTTCAGAGACTAAGAAAATGCTTGTACAGACTTTGATATTTCCCATAATTGACTATGGTGATGTGTGCTATCTCGACCTGAATGCAGATCTACTCAATAAACTTGACCGACTTCTAAATAACTGCATTCGATTCGTTTATAATTTAAAAAAGTTTGATCATGTTTCTGAACATCGGCTGCGTTTGAAATGGTTGTCTATACGGCAACGTCGGCACATGAGAACTTTGACTACACTCCATTCATTACTTAATAGTCCCAACAAGCCCAGTTATCTTAACAATAGTTTTGAGTTCCTATGTTCCTCACATGATAGATCCCTTCGTTCTACCTTTAATGGTCTCCTCAAATGCCCCGCCCACAAATCTGATATCATACACTCTTCTTTCTTAATCCAGTCAATCCTGTTATGGAATGTTCTCCCACTTGACGTCAGAAAGTCATCAAGCAAACTAAGTTTTAAAAAGAAATTACGAAAGCTGTACCATGAGAATCTTTTTACTCCTGTTGATTAAGGATATGCATATTATCTTCGAAATATCATTTCGAATGTCATTTTCGTTTTATAGTTTTGTAAATTAATAGTAGGCACATATATATTAGTTTATTTTATTTATAATATTTATGTATTAGTATATTATGTATATAGCATTATATATATACCATTATCCAGTTGTTTTTACCATTAAAGTACTACATCTACTTCCTTTTCTCTGCACCACCCAAAGGTTGACTGGCAGATAATGCCTTTGGCATTAAGTCCGCCTCTGTACACAAATTGTACTGGAAGTTTAAATAAAAAATAAATAAATACATAATATATATTTTGGGTTGTACAGTAATACAAAAATCCGCATTGATTTACTAAACATTCACCATCTATGTAAACGTTACAAAATAAACTACATTTATGAAACTAATCAATAATCATACATATTTATTTATTTATTTAAATGGCTCAACTACAGAATACAATTTACTACATTGTCAACAAGGTAATATATAATTGGTCTCACATTAAAATTGAATTCCGGTGATTGTTGCGCACAGCATTCAAATGAAATAGTTATATATAAAAGAGGAAAAGAAACAGTACCTAACTTTACAATAAATCTAGGTTATACTCCTATACTTTTATCAATCAATTACGGTTTACAACTACAATAAAACTGGGTAACATTTATTCTACAATTATAGTAGATACTATACTACAATTTTCATTCAAAATATTATACATGTGCCAAAAGTCACTTAAATACCATGGCTATATGTATTATTTTTTTGTAGTTTATTAACAATAATAGAAACTAAAACATGTACCTCATTCATTAGCATTTGTCATGGAGATCATTTTGTACGTCACAAATTTCCAATTTACTAAAGCAATGACAATCATCGTCCTAGGCAGGTTGCTCGTGCCCGTCGCCCACGAATAATATTTTGCGGTAACGGTTTACTTTTATACATAAATTAGATGGAATCTGTTATTTAGGGGTTACAAAACAAGATTAAATTGTATTTCATTATTACCATTAATTTGTAATTTATGATAAATAAAGAGTTATACGTGTATATTGAATCATCATATTCGTTTTCGCTATTAAGTTTCATTAATAAAACGCAGAAATTTTTGTTAAACATATTTTTTTTTTATTATAAAGCAAGTGAACAAATATCATAATACCTAAACTTGAACAATACTTTTTCAAGTACAATTACTAAAGTCATAAATTAAATGTGCTTAAGTACCACTTTTTTATGAATAAAACATTCCTTAGAGCGCACTCTTTTTTATGACTTAAACAATTGAAGGTAACTCCACCTTTAGCATAACTATTACGCAATGTTGTGAAATTAGGACAACCTTTGCCTTCAACATTTATCAAAAAGCAGTCAGAACATAAATCTTTAATCCATTTCTGCTTTTCAACACCTTTCATTATTATAGTTTGGTCCTTTAAAATTGGAATAACTAATCTCTTAAATTCTCTGAAATCTATATTGCCTTGACTCCAGTATATTCCTCTGTTGCGTTCAATCCAATCCACTGCTCTTTTTTCTTCAGCAGATAATTTTAGATAGGTATATGGAGGTTTTATTAAAAAGACTTGCGTAAACTCTTTTGTGGCTAACGCAAATTCCTTAATAAAAAAAATATTTTTGCAGTCTTTGAATCCTTGTACATCAACAAAAAGTATCGAACTCTTATCAGCACTCATTGTTTTGTTGTATTCTGTTAATTTATAATAAGTATTTTTTTATTCATATATTTATTTCATTTATTCGTTTAGTAAATTAATTATAATGATTATACGATGACATTGAAGTTATGTTTAAAATATAATAATCACCTTAATACAAAAAATATTATAAAATATAATAAAAATAGTCCCACTACCTACTAAGTATTGGTTTGTTAATGCTAAAAAATTATCCCTCACCCGTTAAATTTTTTTGCAGAGCTTCAGCGTCTCCTTAAGTGGAATCAGTTCTGGAGCATCGAAATCTGTTTGATATTTCAATGACATTACCGCCTGATGTTTAAAATATAATAATCACCTTAATACAAAAAATATTATAAAATATAATAAAAATAGTCCCACTACCTACTAAGTATTGGTTTGTTAATGCTAAAAAAAATTCCCTCACCCGTGAATTTTTTTTTTGCAGAGCTTCAGCGTCTCCTTAAGTGGAATCAGTTCTGGAGCATCGAAATCTGTTTGATATTTCAATGAGATTACCGCCTGTTCCCAGCGATCTTTGGGCTCTACCTTCAATATCTCTTTGGTGTTGTATACCTTTATTTCGATGTAAACATCACCGTCTCTGTGGGCGGTGCGGCGCAGGACTCCGTCGGCGACACGCCGCGACAAAGACGACTGCAAGGGCTGAGTCTCACTGCCTCGTCGCGAGCCACCGCCTCTTCCTCACTATCTGAGTCAATTCGCCACCCAGTTGACTTTGTAGCAGCCGATATTTTTGATGTTGGCGCCTTCCTTTTTACTGCTTTGACAGATTTCGGCTCTTTCTTGGTACTAAAAAAGAAAATTAAGAAAACTAATTATTAAACGGTTAACGATACTACATATATCCTAATATAACTCTTAAAATTTAATGTAAGTACATAAATCAAGATTACATTTTGAAAAAACTAGTCATAAAAGTGTAAAGGACAAAAAATATATAAGTAATTGTTGTAAATGTAACTCATTACTTATATAAATGACTAGCTGTGCCCGCGAACTACGTTTCGCCATCATATTTTTTCCCGTTTTGTAACATTTCTCATTGATGCTCGGCTCCTATTAGCCGTAGCGTGATATTATACAGTCTAAAGCCTTCCTCGATTGAAGGACTATCCAACACAAAAATAATTTTTCAATTTGAATCAGTAGTTCCTGAGATTAGCGCGTTCAAACAAACTCTTCAGCTTTATATAAAAGCTTTATATAGTATAGATATATATAATATATAATCTTTAAAAAGTTAAAACTCTAGTTTGTTATCTAAGACTAAAATGCAAGTGTGTTTAATTAATACTTACGTTACTTTGGAAGTAGTTTCCTTTTCGCCGTCCGAATCGACAAAATCTTCCACGACCTGTTTTCTGACGCCCTTGCTGCGCTTATGGTTAGAGTATTCTGAGTCCGACCTGGAAGTAATTATTACAAACATTAGATAACGCTAAAAATTGTATTTAAGATAAAATAATATTTACTTTTTATGTTTGAAACTTAAATAGAACTTTTTATGTTTGAAACTTAAATAAAACAGACTTAAATAGCAGTAAATATTAGAGACGTTTTACCTACCAATAAAACGTTTATTAAGCATACTTACCTTCTTCCAAGCCTAACTAAAATATGAGAGAGTAGCATTCTTGATTTCCGACTTCCTATGCGGCTCGGAGCCATTTATCGCCGCTTCCGCCGACGGTCGGCTTGCTTCGTGACGTCACGTCCGCACTGCCCGAGCGCGGCTTCATAAAGCCGCGTGGTTGCGGTGTTTAATCATTGGCTCGAATATTTTAACCAGGCAAGCTTTTTAGAAATAGTTAGGCTTGGAAGAAGGTAAGTATGCTTAATAAACGTTTTATTGGTAGGTAAAACGTCTCTATTAAGCCAACTTGACCGTTCTTCCAAGCCTAACTAAAATATGAGAGATGTGTTTGTTGCAGCCTGGTGGCAGTGGGACGCCAATGTGATTTCTTAATTGAATCTTAAGATAAATGGCCGGTTCTGTAATAGCAGTATGCAAATTCATAATGGTGTTTTAATAAAAACTTTTATAATTAAATGTTTTCTTTTATTTGAATATTTCAGTAGGTACATAATCACAAATAAATCAAATATCTAAACATTAGTCGATTGCTGGACTGAACAAAGTAGTGATTAATTGGTCATTGCGAGTATTAGGTTGTTGGATAATTTCCCGTTGGTAGAACTTCTGGAAAGTCTTTGCTGATTTCCAATTACCCCTAGCTAGAATGTCTTCTGTAGAAAAATTTTCGCTCCAGTTCTTTGATGCTACTGCTGATCTGCAGCTCCCAGGCGTAGCTTTTATTCCAGCTTGCTGTAACGCATTTTTAATCCACCCTGCTATTACACGTCTAGAGGCGGGTTTTGGTTCCCCGTGAATGGTAATAAATAAACTGTCCGTATTAGCCTTCGTTCTTCTGGCCTCTGATAATTTTGCGTAGTGATGTATCCAGTGGACCGGATCTAATGATTTGTTTTCTTTGTTTGAGAATAGTTTCCATCCAGACTGACGATAATTTACTGTATCTGATTTTGAACCATAACTTGGCCACAGTGTCACAGAGTCATCAGACGTTGATAGGTGTTTTGTAGATATTTTAAGTAAAGTTAGGTCGTGAATTCGTCGTCCCGAACATAATAGCAAGATGGCGGCAAGTTGAGTGGAAGCCTCATAAAGGCTGTTTGTGTCTGGTTTTCTATTTGAGAGATGTTTAACGAGAATGTCTATGTCCCAGATCGGGGTCTTTAAGAGCTTAGGTTTTGATAAGGCTATTGCCTTCAGTACTTGTTTTACAAGTGAGTGAGAGCTAAGTTTATACCTATTGTTTGGGTCACAAAATGTGGACACTACAGATTTATGTAACTGTATAGTGCTTAGGGCTAAACCTTCTTTTTGATGAAGGTCTGTCAGGAACCTCGCTAAGTCTGATCCGTTGGGAGTACATGAATGAACGTTGTTTTCTTTTGACCAGGAAAGCCACCTTATCCAGGCAGGTCGATACGTGTTAATTGTCGATTGGCGCCAGCTCGATAACAGGAGAGCTTTTTGTTCAGTTGTCCATTCAGTTAGTGAGTCACCCCACCCCCACATCTCCATATTTCCAGAGTCATTTCCTTGGCATTGGGAGGTGGAAGGCCCGTCGAGATGTCCAAAAGAACCTTTTCGGTGTTCCGCACCGTGAACGGAGCTGCTAAGGCCCTGTTTTTCAAGTCTGGTCTCCAGTAAACTTTCTCCCAGCGCGGGACTACCACCAAGTACACTCCCTGCGCTGTGTTGAGGTGTGCCAAGACTTTTGGAATCAGGTAAGGAGGTGGAAAGACCCACGCCAGTGCATATTTCCAAGTTTGTCCCAGAGCATCGTAAGCTATTGCCTGTTTGTCGCTCCTGTCGAGAGTGCAATATCTGGGTACCACGTGAGCTTGCTTCGATGCGAAGAGATCGATCTCTGGTTTTCCCCATTTCGCAAATATGATTGATGTTATATTGGGGAGTAGATGCCATTCTGGAAGTACGCGATTCCTTGATAGTCTGTCTGCGTGGCAGTTGTATTGACCCGGTAGGTGATAGATCGAGGCATGTATCTGAAAATTGTCTAAGATTTGGAAGACTTGACGAGCGAGCTCTGTCAAGGCCGTGGACTGTGTGCCACCCTCGTTGCGCAGGTAGGCGACTACTGTTTTGTTGTCGCATTGAATGAGTATTGATGATGATTTCATGCAGTATCCTTCTTGTCTTAAGACGTTTAGGATAGCAATCATTTCCTTGAAGTTGCAATGTAGGTGTTTCTGTTCTGACGACCATGTCCCTGTTATGCTGTTGTTGTTTAATTTGGCTCCCCAACCTATGTCGCTTGCGTCTGTTGTTAGGTAATGATTCGTCAGGGGTGCATGAATCTGTGATCTGTTTGTGCAGTTTGTTTTCCACCATTCTAACTCCTTCAAGGCGTATTGATTTAACGTTATAGTCTTTGCACCTTGTTTGAGTAGGATGTTGCATTGAGCCTGTAGGTACCGATAGTTGAGTCTGCCTCGTGGCACGGCGAAGCTGGCAAAGTTGAAGGTGCCGATAACTTTTTGCAATTCTCTGAGATTTACTTTTTTGGTCTGTATCAATTTTGAGGTTAGTGCGGTCACTTTGTGTATTAGGTGATCCGGGAGGTATTTTACGTTTTGCCAAGTATCCCAGACTATTCCCAGAAATTCTACTGATTTCTTTGGACTGAGGACAGACTTTTTCCAATTTATTTGCCAACCTAGGTATTCTAGTGTTTGAATTATTAGAGAGACATGCTCCGTAAGACGATTTTTGTTTTGGTTTACTATGTAGAAATCGTCTAAATATATCAGTAGTCGAATACCTTGGTTCCGTAGAATTTCGCCAATCCAATTCGTCAGAGAAGCAAATGTTTTTGGTGCTGTACTGAGACCGAATGGAAGCGCAGTCATTTCCAGTAGGGTTTCGTTGTATATCAATCTGAGGTACTTCCTGTGTGCGGGAGCAATGGGTACGTGGAAGTATGCTTGGTGGATATCCAATTTCACCATCCAGTCTTGATGCTGCAGAAAGTCTGGTACTCTGTGTACGTTTATCAGTTTGAATTTGCTTACTTTTAGATATTGGTTTAGACGTTGAAGGTTGAAAATGGGTCGCGTGCTGCCGTCGCTCTTTGGTCGTAGAAACATTGACGACACGAAGCTGGGGCTGTAATGAACCTTTATCAGACTGCCTTGCTTTAACATTTTGTCTATAGCTTGAGTCATCTCGGTGGATAGTGCGGTTGCAATGTTGTATTTGCTCGGTGAGCATAGTGGTGGCATGAATTGGAAGGGTATGTGATAGCCCTTTATTACCTTCAAAATATAAGGCGGAGCTCCTAGGCGTTGCCAGTGGGAGTAGTGTAGATGGAGTTGTCCCGCCCGAAATTCCTTGGCATAGTCAGTTGCGACGGGATTTTGTGCGACCTCTCTGATCCCGGTGGGATGTGTGAGAGCGTGTTGCGGGTTCGTTATTGTTTCTAGGTTGGTAAGATCCATATTTTCTTCCGCGAAAGGATTCACGTGCAGCAGATCCTTTAAATCCAGGTCGAGTGGCATTGAATCTTACCTTTGGCCTTGATTCATTAGTGGTACGATGACTGGGACCTGCCGGCGGAGCCGGGCTGTGGTCAGCTTGTCTGTGGTAATAAGCATGGTCTTTTCTATATTCACGAAATATGTTTTTTACGCCTCCGGATTTTTCTAATATACTTCCGAATTTTTCAACATCGAACAGGTGACTTGTAGATGGTGGTACTTTGCGAAGTATATTCTTATGATAGGGGTCCTTTACTGCAGACAAGATAGATTCCCGCCTATGCTGAATTACTTCGGCTCTATGGCCGCAAACCAATTGCAGCGTGTCATTGTAAGTTTTAATATACTCGCCGTTGGCAAATATATTAGTAATTTTTTCGTGCAAACTATCGTACGATATCATACCACTCTCACGTGTATCAGCAAAGAGTCGGCGAAAATCACGTTCAAGTACCTCTCGTTGCTTCAATAAAGCGAAGGTGATGCTAGAAAAAGCTTTTTCGGCGTTTATATTAGAGCGCGAAAAATCTAACCTTTTAACTTCATCATTTAGTTCCAGCGCGGTGAAGCCAGGCGTGCGTAAATACTGTTTTTGTACATCGGCATACCTCACATTATTCCAATCTTCGTGGTTAAGTTTTTGTACTTCTTGCAAAAGATTAATGTATTCAGGGCATGCAGGAGGGATGGCCGGTTCTTTTAATTTTGTTGAGAGTGAAAGACTAAAGTCAATGCCATTATCGTTTTGTTCATGTCCTGGACTAGGGTATTCGCGATACATATCACCACTGATGCTGGAGTCAACGTGATCCAGTGACTCCATATTGTCAGTATAATGAGATGGTCGAAGGTATTCTTTCAGTTTATCCAACTCATCAAAAATTTTGTTAAACTTACGATTTTGTTGATGGCGACGCTGTTTCTTACTAGATTTTTTGATTTTATACTTTTTACGCTTATTGGCGTCAGACGATGAAGATGACGAAGATGACTCAGAATCTGATGAACTAGAGTCTATTTTCCTTTTGCGGCTCTGCTGCGCTGTTTCGTCCATTTGTTGTTCATTTGTACATGGCTCCATACCTTTTAACTATAATATTTCAAGTATAATTCTAGAAATGTAAAACTTATTAATATACGAAGTAATACGAACGGTAACACCGTTTTAAATTATAAGGAAGATTTAAAAAATGTGGCGTAGTCAGTCGGTACATATAAATGTTACGGGTCTGACCGTACTTGTCGGAATTCAAGACGCCAATGATTAAACACCGCAACCACGCGGCTTTATGAAGCCGCGCTCGGGCAGTGCGGACGTGACGTCACGAAGCAAGCCGACCGTCGGCGGAAGCGGCGATAAATGGCTCCGAGCCGCATAGGAAGTCGGAAATCAAGAATGCTACTCTCTCATATTTTAGTTAGGCTTGGAAGAACGGTCAAGTTGGCTTAATATGCAAACGTTACCATCTCGTTTGAGTTATATATGTCTTGACAGATATATCATGATGGTAAAGATATAAGAGCAAGATTTAAAACTATTGACGCAAACACGATAGTAACCTTAGCACATTTACAAACATACCTTTATCGGATAAGTTAGTATTCACCACTTTAGAGAATAATTTAGTAAAATAACAACTTACGAACATTATTGTAATAGCTCGGATCCTCGTTTTGCTTGTGTGAGTTGTACGGTGAGCTTGCGGTTGATGAGCAGCGTAAACTCCTCAGTTGAGATTGTGATGAATAGCGACGGTTCTCTCACGTTCACGAATACAGTTGCACAGATGGAGACTTGAACTGAAGGGTGATGGATCAACACAGTAATGTTTTTTGGAACGATCTCAGGCTTAAATAGCTCTTTTTTGCTGAATATTCAGTTATATCGTAGTCAGAAGTTAAGAACATTCTATTATTGTAACATAAAATAAAAATAAACTACAAATCAGAGTCAGATATGTAAATACTGTCTTTCTAGCCCATTTTCGGTCACAGCACTCAATGAGAGTTGCTTAGATGTTGACAATCATTTAAAATTTGAAAGCCATGTGGTCAACGCTGTCAAACAATGTTTTTATAGGTTGAGGGTATTGTACCGGGTGCAAAGATATTTGAGTGTGGACCTGAGAATTCACTTATGCGAAACATTGATCTTGTCCAAATTGAACTATGCAGACACTGTCATAGGTGAATGTCTTCTAGCAAGATCAAAGAAGCTCACGCAGAGAGTTCAGAATGCCTGTGCCAGATACTGTTTCCCGATACCTCGTAGAGGCCACGTTACTCCTTACCTAAACAGAAATGATATGTTGAATATGACTAATCGCCGTCAATTACACTTTGCATCTTTACTCTTCGGTATAATAAAAAACAGGACTCCGTCATATTTATATAGAAAATTATGTTTTAGTAAGCGACAAGATAGGATTAAAGACCTTTTAATGTTCCCTAAGCATGGCACCTCCGCGTTTCGAGGTAGTTTTAGATATTTGTCAACAAAGTGTTGGAACAATATTCCTCCGCCTATTAAACAGTGTGCCACCGTAAAAACTTTTAAAGTAAAGCTTCGGAAATATTTGTTAAGCGAACAAAAGATTTTATAATTTACTAGCTTCTGCCAGCGACTTCGTCTGCGTGGACTTCAGAATTGGGTCTAAAGCTTCGCTCGTTAACAATTTTAAATTTTCCCTCGGGAACTATGTACTTAAGGAATCGGGATAAAAGGTTATAAAAGGTTAAAGCCTATGTTCTTTTCCATGTCAAAGGCTACATACATGTCAAATTTCATCCAAATCCGTTCAGCCGTTTTTGCGTGATTTAGTAACAAACATCCACACTTTCACATTTATAATGTTAAGTAGGATTTTCAGAGGAATGTGCCCCATGTCGCAATTGCAGTAGTCATGTTGCAAGCGTTTAGTTTGTAAGTTGTCATGTCAGTTTGTATATAAATATCGTGTAGTTATGTGTATATTGTGTGGTGAATTATTTTTGTTTTATGTCTTTACTTATGTTGACTGCTTATGTTTACCATTCCAGCGCTTTTCTATTGATGTTACATCGGTAAAAGTACACAGAATATCAGTGTCGTGGCACTCTTTGTTACGAGTGTCACGGCGTACGCTGAGTGTAGACCTTTTTGGTACATTACCTACTTATATTTTGAATTTAGTGTATAAGACCTGTTGTATCCTAATGTATCAAATAAAAGTTCTATCTATCTATCTAGATGTGTAGGAGGAATTATACTCGCATAGTCCTATAGAACAAGATTAGACCTATCAAACTTAGTGGTTTGCTCTACAATTTTATGATATTTAGTAATCATATACAGAAAGCATACACTACCGCACCATCGAGTCCAAAATAAATTAAAATGTTTTCAATGAAATAAACTTTTTTGAAAGAAATATTTTGATATTAATCATGTAATGGTTTACGATCTCTGATAGTAGAACGTCAGCACTTTAATTAATTTATCACTAATTTATTGACTGAAAAACAAATGTTTCATATTGCATTCCAGTTATGAAATCCATCTATTCAAATTCGCCGACAAAGGTGCGGGCCGACACAGACTCAATGTTACTATGTAGCGTTTAGTAAGGTCTAATGCACTTATTTTGAGAAACTCGGTTTTGCAATGGCACGTGACCTCGGTGTTCCAGTTCCAGTTTTACTTTAGTTTTAAGCAACATTGCGTCAAAACTTAGACCCGAGCCGTCATGTAAAATGCAGGATCTAAGCTATAGATCTAAGCTATAATTAAACAAAGTTTTTGACAGCTTTCAAAAACGGCAGCAAGTAAAATAACGTCTGTAAAAGTAAAATATTTTTTTTTCAAATTAAATGTTTTCCAAATACATTGACCATGAGAATAATCAGATTCGGAAATGGCTTCATTAACCAAAGTGCTATAAAAGCATTTTCTTGGCGGTAAATTTAATTCTTCAAAACAACTGCAATTTATCATATATTCATAAGAGTACACACCTTTGCGTCTAAGTAAGTTGAAATGATTTGCTTTTGAAAAAGATCGAGACAAATGCAAAAAATCACTGTTGTTTATGTTTCCCACGAGCTTTTCTAAGCTAGTGCCCAAAAACTTGAAACAATCGACAAATCGAACTGCCATATATTCCTGACGCCCTGTTCAAAAAAACTTCGTGAACGATACCTATGTAGTTTTCCTTAATTTTCGCTCTCACTTTGATTTTGCCCGTCATGATTCCCAGTTGACGTATAAACAAGTGACAATCATAACCTGATAAGTTATGAAAAAATACTGGTATGAACTTAGGCAAACAAAACTGTAAAATGCAATAAGAATGCGCCGCGCCACGATATTTCCCTGTCATGTGACAATGATCTCGAACTTTATCATCTTTTTTTTTTTTTTTTTTTTTTCGTGGGGAATGCCTTTACGCACCGTCCAAGCCCGCGGGCTAGGGGCAAGGGTGTGTGGGACTCCACGGCAGAGTGCCGCAACTACCCACTAAACCCACGGGAACACCTCGCTGGCCATGGTGAGCGACCACAAGCATGCGCAGAGCGCTGAGCTCGCGTGGGTCGCTCGGCCGGGCCCGTACCGAAACACGATACGGGCACACCTCGCTGCCGGAAGCATGGGAGCAGCTAGTGTCCCCTAGCTGCCCCTACCATCGCAGGGGTCGAGTGCAATGCAGGCGACACGATACCCATCCGCGTCGCCCACCGATCCCCCACGAACTTTATCATCTTACAATAAGTGACCGTGAGTATAGAAAGCAATATTGTGAATTTGATAACTTTCTTGCTCGTCAGGTGTTATGGAAATATTTTGTCTTACATTTTTTGTATTCTTGTTACATCTTCATAAAGGTATTTATAAAATTTGCAACGCAGTCCTGACCCCGATAAGATACGTATTTATTTTGAGAGCTATCATAAGAACAAACAATGTAATATGCGGAAGGTATGTGCTTTTGTAGAATTATTGTTTTATTTTATTGCAGCTTATCACTACTAGATGTGGGCTCTAATAACGATTCAAAATCAGCATATATGACGAATGGCATAGTTTGCATTCTTTCGAAATGTTTAAACTGGATTAGAGTTCCTTGTCCAGGCATAAAAGTCCTAACACCGCTACATATATGTTTATTTAGATTCTGTTGAGTATAAAAAAATCAAGCACTCGTCCCAAAAATATTTACCGTGATGTTTTGTTAGCAGAGGTCTTAGTAACCTATTCAAATTTTTTATCAAACAAAAATGTTTATATTTACCTTTTTTCTAATAGTAGCAGTTTGACAGCTAGCGTCGGGTTGGTTTTTTCTTTTTGTTTTGCATGTTATAAAGAGGGCCTACAATATTGCTGTTTGCAAGACCATACACATTAACACTAATGTTTCGATTATTTTTCTCAAATATCATTATGTCCGTAAATCCGACTGGAAATGTCATACTCTGAATATTGAGAATATTTTCAAAAGGATACGAGGATATTCGATGTGCATTATTACTTGTTGGAAATAAAGAGGCCATTATACACCATAAGAAACAGAATGTGTCATTATTTTGAATATTAATACAGGCGTGTTTTAACTTAAAATGTTTCGGCAATTCAATAAACCGTGCGGCTCTCAATGGATTAAGTATTTATAGACTCAATGTTACTATGTAGCGTCTAATAAGGGGCCTAATTCCGCTAATTTTAACGTCGATGTCGCGTCGTGATAGCGTTTTAATAAAACTGCTTTGTCGCCCTTATGCGCATTTTCTAGTGCAATTTATTTCTACTACAATTTCTTGATAAGTCAATAGTGACATATGTTATAGTTACGTTATCAAGATGCCTAATGCATTCACTTCCACTTCCATGGTCAGTGTTCGTTTTTCAAACACTAAAGAACTGGCACTTTATTTAGAGAAAATATATTTTTTTTCGTGATTTTTTTATCACACCGCGCGTTTTAGGCAAAGGAAACGCGAAGCGCTCTGGGTACTATGGTACCCGGGACGGTTTACATAATTTGCGCTTGTGGACCATAGTCCCGCGGACGTGTGAGTGGAGCAGTTCTCAGGTCTGCAACAAAATTTTTGATCCGCAGTTGCGTATGATCCAAAAACGGTCCGATCAGCGGCTGAACTTCGTCAGCTATATAAAAAAAAGTATTTACGTAGCAAGAAAGAAACAAAACGACGAACTGACGCAATTATGTGTATTGGATTTTTATTTTCGAGGTAGTAGTAGATCGTTATTCAGCATCACAACATCTAAGAGAAGATTATAGTTTGGTAGTTTACTTTCAAAAAGTCGGTCCCATACTCAAAATATAAAACCTAATAACGTTTTGCACCTCTAACTTTCATGATATTTAGCAAAATTTGATATTTACCCATAATTCTACCAATGTGCAATATGACGCGGAAATAATCAGCAAATTAATTGTTTGTCGTTTATTTCCACAAACTTGCAATACAATACTGTGCATATACAGCAAAATAGTTGTTTACCGTTTAATTCTGCTGATGCAGAAATCTCGTGTAAGGCTGCATGCTCCAAATTTTTTTTTCATTTCGGGTTTATTATATTTATTTAAATTATACATGTACATACATATTTACAATTACTAACGAATATTATTAATTAAAAAGTCTTCTTTATAATAACGGATGCGATTTCTAATTTTCATTTTTCGATACTACTATTTAAAACAGATAAACAATAGGTATATCGTTCTATTAGGCGAACCGAATGTATCTATAGCATAACGATATTGATACGACATAACGACAGAACCATAGAAGTTTAAGAAAATTATTGTAATAATACATAGGTGGTATTCATCGGCAGCATCTCATACACGTTCCCACCGCACTACCCTATTTAATTAGGATGTTAAGACCTTAGTCAGCCATGTTGACCCAAGGTAGGTAGTTAAAATGTTCTTAATATTTTTTATATTTTCATTTTTTAAATTATTGGAATATTTATTTTCTATTTTTTATTCGTGTGATGACTGGAACACATCTTTCAGTCGCAAAAATCATCAATTTTATACTTTGTTTTATAATAAAGAATATATTTAATTGAAGTAATTTAATAAACAAATAAAAGTATTAACGTGTGAAAGAAGCCTTATTATTTGAGTAAGCACTCGTAACTGGATATATGAATAATGTGCAATAAATTTATTGCTGATAAATGAATTTCGTGGGAATGCTTTGAAACTGTATGGCAGGCTTATTATATATAAACCGTGTATTTATCTTTGCATTCAGAGCGTGTCTTGGTGGCGATCTAAAAACACAAGTGTTTTTCTCTGAAATAAGGTTTCACGTTTAACGAAGGCAGAGTGTATAACGGTACAGATACTTATTCGGAATTGAGTCCTGAAGCCAGGAAACCTCAACCAGTTTAAGTTCTGTTGTTATTGCACTGCTACCTAGTTAAATGCCTTAATATTCTGAGCTAGAAAACCTTGAAAATGTGTCTAGTAAATCGCAATCAAGCAACGCCAAAAGTATACTGTTTACAGTCAAACAACACAAGTGTTTTCATCTGAAATAAGGGTTCACGTTTGACGAAGGCAGAGTGTAGAACGGTACAGATACTTATTCGGAATTGAGTCCTGAAGCCAGGAAACCTCAACCAGTTTAAGTTCTGTTGTTATTGCACTGCTACCTAGTTAAATGCCTTAATATTTTAAGAAAGAAAACCTTGAAAACGTGTCTAGTAGACTGAATTCAAGTATGCCGAATAAATCGATTGCGATCCAACCACACAAGTGTTTTCCTTTGAAATAAGGGTTCACGTTTGACGAAGGCAGAGTGTATAATGGTACAGATACTTATTCGGAATTGAGTCCTGAAGCCAGGAAACCTCAACCAGTTTAAGTTCTGTTGTTATTGCACTGCTACCTAGTTAAATGCCTTAATATTCTGAGCTAGAAAACCTTGAAAATGTGTCTAGTAAATCGCAATCAAGCAACGCCAAAAGTATACTGTTTACAGTCAAACAACACAAGTGTTTTCATCTGAAATAAGGGTTCACGTTTGACGAAGGCAGAGTGTAGAACGGTACAGATACTTATTCGGAATTGAGTCCTGAAGCCAGGAAACCTCAACCAGTTTAAGTTCTGTTGTTATTGCACTGGTACCTAGTTAAATGCCTTAATATTTTAAGAAAGAAAACCTTGAAAACGTGTCTAGTAGACTGAATTCAAGTATGCCGAATAAATCGATTGCGATCCAACCACACAAGTGTTTTCCTTTGAAATAAGGGTTCACGTTTGACGAAGGCAGAGTGTATAATGGTACAGATACTTATTCGGAATTGAGTCCTGAAGCCAGGAAACCTCAACCAGTTTAAGTTCTGTTGTTATTGCACTGCTACCTAGTTAAATGCCTTAATATTCTGAGATAGAAAACCTTGAAAATGTGTCTAGTAAATCGCAATCAAGCAACGCCAAAAGTATACTGTTTACAGTCAAACAACACAAGTGTTTTCATCTGAAATAAGGGTTCACGTTTGACGAAGGCAGAGTGTAGAACGGTACAGATACTTATTCGAGAGTTGAGTCCTGAAGCTACGAAACCTCAACCTGTTTAATTTCTGTTGTTAATGCACTGCTACCTAGTTAAATGCCTTAATATTTTAAGAAAGAAAACCTTGAAAACGTGTCTAGTAGACTGAATTCAAGTATGCCGAATAAATCGATTGCGATCCAACCACACAAGTGTTTTCCTTTGAAATAAGGGTACACGTTTAACGAAGGTAGAGTGTATAACCGTACAGATACTTATTCGATTATTGAGACCTGAAGCCAGGAAACCTCAACCAGTTTAAGTTCTGTTGTTATTGCACTGCTACCTAGTTGAATGCCTTAATATTCTGAGATAGAAAACCTTGAAAATGTGTCAAGTAAATCGCAATCAAGCAAAACCAAAAGTATACTGTTTACAGTCAAACAACACAAGTGTTTTCCTTTGGGATGAAGTTTTGGCTGGGTTAGTGTATATAATATACGGAGAAACTTGTAAGGGGAACCAGTACTGATACTCAGGAAGCCCACATACAGTTTAAGCTCTGTAATTATTACGCTCTTCCCTTGCTAAAATCTAGCCTGAGGTTGAAGACCACGAAAACGTGCCTAGTAGACTGAAAACGTGTGTACTGAAAAACGAAATATACTGAAAAATGAAATGAAATATACTGAAAAATGAAATGATATGAAATATACTGAAAAATGAAATGATATGAAATATACTGAAAAATGAAATGAAATATACTGAAAAATGAAATGCAATATGTTGAAATAATGAAATTAAATATACTGAAAAATTCAATGAAATATACTGAAAAATGAAATGAAATATACTGAAAAATGAAATGAAATATATGCGATCCAACCACACAAGTGTTTTCCTTTGAAATAAGGGTACACGTTTAACGAAGGCAGAGTGTATAACCGTACAGATACTTATTCGATTATTGAGACCTGAAGCCAGGAAACCTCAACCAGTTTAAGTTCTGTTGTTATTGCACTGCTACCTAGTTGAATGCCTTAATATTCTGAGATAGAAAACCTTGAAAATGTGTCAAGTAAATCGCAATCAAGTAAAACCAAAAGTATACTGTTTACAGTCAAACAACACATGTGTTTTCCTTTGGGATGAAGTTTTGGCTGGGTTAGTGTATATAATATACGGAGAAACTTGTAAGGGGAACCAGTACTGATACTCGGGAAGCCCACATACAGTTTAAGCTCTGTAATTATTACGCTCTTCCCTTGCTAAAATCTAGCCTGAGGTTGAAGACCACGAAAACGTGCCTAGTAGACTGAAAATGTGTGTACTGAAAAACGAAATATACTGAAAAATGAAATGAAATATACTGAAAAATGAAATGCAATATGTTGAAACAATGAAATTATATATACTGAAAAATTCAATGAAATATACTGAAAAATGAAATGAAATATACTGAAAAATGAAATTAAATATACTGAAAAATGAAATGAAATATACTGAAATATGAAATATGGGGTGCAGGAAAGGAGCCTCCCAGTGTGGCGCAGTTTCATATGCGTCCGGCGCACCCCGGGCAACAGACTGCGTGGATGACGACTCGGTAACGCAGACTGGCTGATCCTTTCACTACGGCTCGATGGCAAGTAAAAAATTTCTTACCTGCCCACCCCAAGCGTATCCTAATACCTGCACACGCGAAAACCTGCAAAGCTACAGACAACATAATATCCGTGGCGGAGTACTGTATCTGAATCAACACGGAAGAATAGAAACATTATGAAATGAAATGAAATAAAAAATCTTCTTTTCCATTTAACCCTATATAATGTATATTGGGCAATCTTAAACTGTTTTCATCAAATCACCGTAAACGAACGCAGTGAGATTTGCGGAGCGTAGCGGAGCTAGAGCGCAGCGAAGCGTAGCTCAAATCTCACTCCGTTCGTTTGCGGTGTTTTGATGAAAACTGTTTTAGAATGCCCACAACATGTTAAACCGATCCACATTTGCTCAATAGTGATTGGGAATTCTAGAACAGAATGGTGATTGGGCGTTCTAGAACAGAATTTGCACAACATGTTAAACCGATCCACATTTGCTTAATAGTGATTGGGAATTCTAGAACACATTCAACGACAGTGATCGAACGGAGGTGAGATCACGTTGAATGTGTTTTAGAATGCCCAATATACACCTACTAACATTGCTTACAACATATTCAGTCTGAGATTGCTCTTTAGGTGGGTTGCGACTCAGAGCTTCCACGTGGCCCATTGATGTTCCTGCTCGATATTCGATTTCAAAATTAAATTCTTTCATGTAGGTCCACCAACGGGCCACCCGTGGTAACAAATCGCGTTTGGCAAAGGCAGCTCGTAAAGAGTTACAATCAGTGACGATTTTAAAGTGTACACCTATGAGATATACACGGAATTTTTGAAGTGACGCTACGACCGCTAATGTTTCCAAGTCATACGAAGAGTATTGTTGCTCTTCAGGCGTCGTTTGTCGACTAAAATAAGCGACGGGTTTTAATTTATTAGAATTATCTTTTTGTAACAGTATACTTGCAATACCTATCTTGCATGCATCCGTGTGGAGTTCGGTATCGGCACTAAGATTATATAAGGCAAGAACTGGTTTTCTAATTAATATGGATTTTAAACTTTCAAAAGCTTGTTTCTGCTCAGCTCCCCAAATCCAGGGCTGTTCCTTTCTCAACAATAATGTTAAAGGTTTAGCTGTTATGGAAAAACCTTGAACAAATCGTCGAAAAAAACTGGCAAGACCAAGAAATTGTCGAACCTGATGTTGGTTCGTCGGCACCGGAAACTTCTCGATCGCCTCAATTTTTTTCGAGCCTGGTCGGATACCCTCTGAGGAGATTTGAAACCCTAAATAGTCAACTGAGCGCCCAAAAAACACACATTTATTTAATTTTAGAGTAAGACCAGCATCAGCTAATAACTGTAGTACTAATGATAGTCTCTTCATTCCACTATCAACATCAGCTGACGGGATGATAATATCGTCGATATAAGTTAAAGCCTCCTTACCAATTACCTGATGCATCATTCGTTGGAAAGTTGCCGGTGCATTTGCCAGACCAAAAGGCATTCGATTAAACTCAAAATGACCTGGTGTGACGAATGCTGTTTTGTATTTATCTTGTTCTTTGATAGGGATCTGATAATACCCAGATGCCAAATCTAAAATAGTAAAAAAGTTGTTACCAGATAAAGCATCAATTTGATCATCTATCAATGGCATCGGGTAATTTTCTTTAACTGTCTTACTATTTAGTTTACGGTAATCTATGCACAATCTATATTCACCGTTCTTTTTCCTTACTAAAACAACAGGACTTGCGTATGATGAAGTGGACGGCCTAATTATATTATTGTCTAACAAGTCACCTATCATTTCCCTAACAATTTCCCTTTCTTTTATTGCTAGCCTATATGGTCTGTAAACGACTGGTTCATTATCATTTAAATTTATGGCCATCTCCACAGTAGTGCAGTTGCCTAGTTGGGAATTGTTCGAAGCAAAACTATGACGGTATGTATTTAATAACTGAAGTAAATTTTTAACTGTGGATTTACCCAAATCCTCCCCAATATTAATATCGGAACTCCTAATTTGCTTTGTGTCCTGACATTGATCTGACGCATTGGTTACATGCAACACATTAATTTCCGATTCTTCATTAGCTAACCTACCGCGCGCTAAAAGAAAACCCTCTTTGAGTACAAAGGGCTCCGAGTCGAGTCCATTAACCACTATAGCGCCCATGCCTTCATTGAAATGGTAAAGTCCTGACGGTACATAATGAAGGTTGCCATTCATGTAACGCATGCCCCCTTCAACGAATAGCGCACCAGTATACTTAGGCACAGAATGAACTTTAACAACAGTTATTCCAGAAATGGTGGTTCCGTTACAATGCAAATTAACTTTATAATTTGGGACATGGTCATGATCTATCCGGAGAATATCTAAATAATCACTAGTTTTTGGAATTATAACATGAGGCTGCTCTGTAAAAGTTTGGCCAATTATTAAGGGGACTTGCATGACCTGATCGGGAACTATTAGAATTTCCGTGTCAGCGCCTACACCTTCAATTTCTACAAGGGCATTAATTCGCCCCACAGGTTTCACCACAGAATTACCAAACCCGCGCAAAATTGGTAAATTGTTGGTGTCGATATCACCTAAATCCAAATCTAACAAGTATGCATGCTTAAGCATACAACATTCACTTCCTAAATCAATAAAAGCTTCTATGGGGGTTTTATTAACTAGCGCTGTTTTAATATATTTATTACCAGACTTTGTACTAAAGCATACTCTGTTCACAGACTTTTCCTTTTCGGCAGGCAATAAATTTGAATAACATTTGTCGGTGTCATGACCTATTTTGAGACAGCGATCGCATTTCTTTAGTGGTAGTGAGCATTGACTAGCTACGTGACCTTCTCGTTTACAATTGATGCAACGTATCACTCTGGTCTTTGAACCTACTAAGGGAGTCTGTTTTTCAGCATTATTTTTCGGCAGAGGCACCCTACTGTTATTTCTTTTATCATTATTTTGTTTAACATTCCGAGAATTACGCAAAAATGTTAATAGTTTATCGAGATCTTCAAACTGAGCT
Source organism: Schoenobius gigantellus (assembly GCA_963935595.1). Classification (NCBI taxonomy): domain Eukaryota; kingdom Metazoa; phylum Arthropoda; class Insecta; order Lepidoptera; family Crambidae; genus Schoenobius; species Schoenobius gigantellus. Next base: position 134,160 of record OZ012561.1, on the reverse strand, counting down.
GCTTCGGCGCCTACCTTACAGAGCGATCATCAATACCGTGTAAGACACAATCTACCGCCTTTTTCCCAGTAATATTGCACCTATTAATCAACGCAATTTTGTCATAAAAATAATCCTCCAATGAGTCCCCAAACCGGGCGCGCAAGGCCAACATATCACTAAGCATTTGTCCATAATTTTCGTCACTCGGAAACGCAGCTAAAAGTTTTGACTGCCACTCACACCAAGAAAAGAGTACTGAGGGTAGGCCTTCGTACCAATGTTTAGCAACACCTCTCAATTTAGGAAGCGCAAAGTGAATCACTTGTTTCTCTGACCAGCCATAAATAGCTGCACATTCATTAACTTTATGCAGCCACATACCCATAGTTTGCTCTTTCCTTGCTGGATCAAACTCAGGAATCGTATTATTGACTGAGTGAATCTTTTCTGGATTTTAAGGCCTGAACTAACATATTAAGGGAATTTTTAGGGTCAGGTGCATCATTATATAATAAACCATCGCTGCTTTTATGAAAAGCATCGATGTTACCTGGAGGATGTTCCACGGGGTTTTCAGCGTGTGTGCGCGCACGTGAGCTGCCTGATCGCAACACACTTGCGTCTCGTCGTTCACCGCCCATCCGATCACGTGACCGGCTACGTCGGTTGCAAGCGGGATCTTGCCGTGAGCCGTGACGACTCGAATGACAGCATCTGCAGTCATCCGCACTCCGCGATCGGCTCCGCAAACGGCGGGCAGGCGATCGGCGGCGCGATCGACTTCTCCGATACAGATGACCACGTCGAGTTGCATGCCGATGGCGCGATCGACTTCTTGATCGCTGATGAACGCGCAGCGTCGCAGGCGATCGTCGGTGCGACGGTCGGCTACAGGACCGATGTTGTGTGGAACGTCGGTCTGGTGTGACGATTCGGCGTTCCCGTGGTTCTTCGATCGCTCCTTCCATTGAATCAGCCGCATCCGGATGTTCATTGCGTCGACCACCAGGCACGATTGGGGAACGTGGACGTTCCATAGCAATCAAATAGCTAGAAAGTGGAGTAAACATAATGTACGTTATTGTTCTTTAATACGAGTAGGGCAGAAGAGAGAGGAAAAAAAAAGTTTGTTCTTTATCCCACTTCTGAGATGTAAAAATAAAACATATTAGCTGTATTTAGTGTAAGTTTATTTTAAACAGTCCAAAACATGCAGTATAATATTAGGCAAATAAACAACGATGAATTAAATCAATAATAGACATATTCTTATTACTATTGTCCTCATTTAATTACAATTTGGGAAATAACACTCACCAGACTTAACTTGCAGTTGATCTTTACTGTTCGAAACTCGAGCAAGCAATGACCACCTGCTCGGGCGACATTCTTTTATATCGTGTCTAACGCCAAGATGGCGCCCGAGTTACAATTCTTGTTGGTCTTTGCAAGCATTCCTTTTAAGTGCTAAGTAATTATTAAATTTGAAATAAGTACATAAGGTCGTAAAATATAACATTTAAACATCATTTAGAATTATTAAAATCAATAACATTCGATAACATGCCTGTAATAATTAGGAAAAGAAAAGCCACGTGTTCTTTAGTGTTGGTGAACGACTAACGAACACGTGACAGAAGTTAACGCCTTATTTCGTTAAAATATCTTAAAACTAGCAACAAATAGGACTAATTTGCTAACAATCACTTTGAATACAATCAAAGTGACGGGAAAATGAAGTTAAGTTATAAATCATGCCCGGCGATTACTTTTTTTTATTTTTTTTATTAAAATATACCAAATATCTAAATGTATGCGTATATGCATATATATATACATATACATAAAAAAAGAAAAAGAGAGAAAAAAAAAGGAAAAAAAAGAGGTTATTGATGGGTGCGTTCGGTTTGGGGCCGCAAGCCTACCCAAGCCCAGTTCACATGCTGGGTAGGAGCCAAATTAGCCCTGGGCAATCTTAAATGCCTCGGGCAATTCTCGTGTGGAGTGCACCTTAGTGAAAAATGGGTATGGATACCCGGGTGCACGCGGGTCAAAGGTTATTGGAAACCACGCATGGTTGCGGGTAAAGTGCCTCCTGGGATGTGAAGAAATTATTTTCCCGCACACCAGGCATTGTCGGAGTGTTCCAGGTGGTGCGGGAGAGACCTGAATATGTGGGAGCGGACTTAGGCCATCCTGTTCGACTTCGCGATCGCGCATTGGCGCCGTTGTGTGAGCCTGAATTGTGTGAGGTCTCGGGGAGGAGGGCGAAGGACCAAATTGGTCCGAGCCGGCCGCCATTGTTGTCTCATTATATGCTTGGGGAGAATAGTCCGCAGGGCTGCCGGGATTGCTGGCTGGAGCTTGGATGGTGGTATTTCTGCTGGGTCTGTTCCGGTGAAAGTTAATGACCCTTTGCAGGTCAGCGAACATTTCCTCGATTCTCCTATCCGCAGCCTGGCAGCATCTGCAGTTGCCGCAGCCATCCTGGCTGTCATCGCTGTTCATAATTGCAGTTTGTGGAAAGTAAAGTATGAAGGAAGGAGAGACAGAGAGAAAAAAAAAGAAAAAGTGTGAATAGTGTGTGAGGAATTACGTTTTAATGATAGGAGTAAGATGGTAAGTTGGTGGCAATAAGAAGTTCTCAAATTTGGCAGGCCTTTGGTGCTATTTTGGGATGCTTCCCAAAATTGCTTACTCCATAAGGTAACCTCGGTTGGAATATTATTTTGTGATTTGTTTATTTTGAGAGAAATAAGTTACCACGACACGGTTAGCGCAGAGGTCGAGTGATCGCCTACTGCGCAACGGGTCGCGGGTTCGATTCCCGCTCGGGACAGATATTTTGTATGGCCTACAGAAATTTGTTCCGGTCTGGGCGTATGTGCTATGATATTCTATGTTTGTAACTGCACCTACGATACAGGAGAAAACCCTAGTGTGGGGCGACGTTTTTATTAAAAAAAAAAAAGTGTGTGTGGTATGTCAGCTGTGTTTGTTTTTAGTAGAAGGGGATGAAGAGGGGTGCGAGAAGTGAAAAAAAATTAAGCTGGGGCGATTGAGGAGTAGATAAGGGTAAATGGTGAGTTAGGAGGAAGTATTATGACCACGGGTAGTTTTATAGATGTGGGTGATGAATTGATTCAGTGAAAGTAGGCATTTCGGGTGCGATATGAGTGAGGAAATAGAGAAAGGAAAATTATAGGGTTTCCGTATAATCGACAGACAGATATGTGGTCATGTCGTTGTACAGAATAGATCGGGCAGTCTTACAGGAGGTGATCTGGGGTCTGGGATGAGGAGCCATCGCAGGGGCAAGTGTTTGTGTCAGTTATATGGAATCTATGGAGGTACGAGCAATGTGCGCCGTGACCTGTGAAATATTGGGTGGTGTAGAAGGATAAAGGAACGATGGAGTGAAAGGAAGATATGGAGTCTAATGTGGGAAACATGTTGCGAGTGTGTGCACCCTGCTCAGCCGATTCCTATCGGGACTGCCAGGATGTTCGAGTGGTCTGTCTGATGCAGGATTTTGCGAAGGAGATAGGGAAAGCATAATAGTCAGGGGTCCGGTGCAGTTTGCAGGCTTCAACGGCGCAACGGTCGGCCAACTCGTTTCCTTCGATGCCAGCGTGTCCCTTGACCCAGCAAAATCTAATGTGGTGTTCGGTGGGTAGAGATGCGATAATCCGGTGTATTTGGACCACGATGGGGTGTTGAGAGCTGCGGGACGCTATTGCTTCGAGTGCAGATCGAGAATCCGAGAGAACGAGAGTGTCGAGGAATAAATGATCGTGTGCGAGTTGGCAGGCTTCTTTGATAGCAAAGAGTTCCGCCTGGAACACGGTGCACGAGTCGTGGAGTTTGAATTTGCGGCTAATAACAGTGTCACGTGCATCTGGGTTGACCAGCACCAGGGCAGCCCCCGTTGTTCCATCGTCCTGCTTACTCCCATCGGTGAAAATTTGCACTGTGTCTGGTTGACACGCGTCCTGAATGTGCTCGGTGTTACGTGCGGCGTGGTGAGAGGGAGACACGCGGAGTGCTGGGTGTAGCAGTTGTCCGTAAGGGACAGGAATTTTGGAGAGGAACGTCGTCAGGTAGGTGGCGAGTAGAGCCAGTGAGTCTGACCGTTTCAATCTCGTGTAGCTCCATGATTTTGAGGTCCAGAAGAGGGAATCGTGCAAGGGCGAGAGCGGCATTAGCCGAGACTGTCCTGTAGCCCCTGATGGCTGTGAGCGCGAATCCCCTTTGGAGTGCAGTCAGGATGTTTTTATTGTGTACCTTAGATGCCGCCGCGCCCCAGACTCCAGCTGCGTATGTGATGATGGGTGTGATAACATGATGATAGATGGTTTCGATGTTGTCGGAGTGGATGCCCCATGTGTTTCTGACAAGTACGCAAAGCTTTGCGAAAAGACCTTCAACTTTGCATGTTATTCGCCTGATGTGTTCACTGAAGAGCAGCTTGTTGTCGATGGCTACTCCGAGGATTTGGATGGAAGTGCTGATGGGGATTATGGATCCGGACATTGTGATGCTGGCTGCCCGTGCCTTAGGGGTAAAGGCGGTGGCTTGGGTTTTATCGGGGCCAAAGGTGAGTTTAGCCCCCTCACCCCAATCTACGATGGAAGCCAGTGCCGTGGACGAAATCTCTTCCAGGGAAGCAACTGATTTAGCAGACACCAGAAGCAGAACATCGTCTGCATAGGCTTGCAGTCGACAGCCCGCAGGTAGGTCCGCCTGCAGCAATTCATCGAGAATGAGATTCCAGAGGGAAGGACCACAGGCGGAGCCCTGCACACAGCCTCTGACCATTGCTCTGCTGGCTTCAGTGCCTGCATATTTCAGTGTGACTTGACGGTCGTTGAGGTAATCGGAGATGAGTATGAATAGACTACGAGGGCATTTGATTTCCCGAAGCCGATGAAAGATGGTGGGCCACCAGGCTCGGTCAAATGCTGACTTAATATCGAGCGAGATGGCTATCACCTGATTTTTGGCAGAGCGTGAGGAGTTAATGAAGGAGACGGCGTCGTGTAATGCGTGGACTGTGGAGGTTTCGTCGGAATCCATATTGTCGCGGGCAGGCGAGCCCGTGTTTTTCTGCGTGGTATGATAGTCTATTCACAAAGAGCTTCTCCAGGAGTTTACCAAAGACCAGAATGAGACCTATGGGTCGATGGGAGTTAAGGCTTTCGAAATCGTGCCTGTTGGGCTTTGGGATGATTTTCACTACGGCCTTTTTCCAAGTGGCAGTAATAAGGCCGAGAGTTTGCCTAGCTGCAGCCAAACAAATGTCTGCGGTAAGGCTGTCATGGCCGGGGGCCTTTTTCGGTGATATAGATTTAAGGGCTTCGAGTACTTCATCTTGGTGGAAGGGCAGGTCGTCGTTAGTTGTGGGCAATTGACTAGTGGTTACTCTAAGGGCGGAGTGTCGGGGCAATGAGTCGGCCTCCACTGGATCGGGGGGATAAAAATGGGCAAGCAGTGCTTCTGCAGTGTCAGTTCCGCCGGCTGTGGGTGATCCGTCTATGACGATTGTGGTGGGCGGACGACGTATGCCGGAGGAGCGGATGATGCGATTGGTGACGGTTCAAACGTTCTCCCCGTTTTGAGTTTCACAGAAGGCTTTAAATTGTCGGGATGATTCATTCTGAATCTCCCGGGAGTATTCTGTGCGCTTGGTCCTGTGTTCTGCGATCAGGGAGTGTAGGTTTGGAGCCATCTACCGCTTAGCCCTACTAACCTCGCGGTGCAGCCGGATGACCTCTCGCTTGAGAGTTTCAAGCGAGGGGTTCCACCAAGGTGGTTTAGGTTAAGTGGGGCCCCGACCCCCGCAGAGACCAAATGTTTCTTCTGCAGCAGCTTGAATAGCTGATGTGTGTTGATGTGGCTATGAGAAGGTCCAGCTCGTCAGCAGAAAGTTCTGATACCGGAGAGTCTAGGAAGTCTGAAATGAGACTGTGGCGTAGGAAAGAGTCCCTAAAAGCTGCCCAGTTGGATCTGGGATTGACTTTGTATCTGTAGGTAGATGAGGTGGGTGGATTAGGGAGGCGGGCGCATGAGGATAGCGTGAAGGTGATGGCGCTGTGTTGCGTGGATGCGCAGATGGTGGGGTCAACCTTCCAGTGTTTTATGCAGCTGTGTAGGCAGGAAGAAATAAGAGTGAGGTCGATGAAGGAGGTCCTGAGGATTCCATGCGTGACCGCAGCAAAGGTTGGAGTGAGCGAGCGAGGTCGAATCCTAGTACATTATCGTGCACGTCCCGACCTCGGGGATTGCTGCGGCCTGTGGGGTCCCAAGCGGGGTGCCATCCGTTGAAGTCACCTCCCACCAAGCAGGGAGTGTCCCCGATTGATGACAAAAAATCTGTAAGATGGTGCAGGGTGTTGTGCTCATCGTTGTTAGGCTCGATGTATACAGAGGCGATATATATGTTGCCCCGTTAGGGGATGCGCACCTTGACCACTGCTAGATTGGGAGTGGAGAGATGTGGAATTCCTACGGCTTGCAGACTGGCGCAAGTAGCAGCAGATATTATAATGCAGGCCTTGATTGTGCGGTCCGGCTGGGGGAATTGGAAAGCCTCCAATCCGTGAATGTTATTAACGGTGGTGCGACTGCCTATATATGATTCGGATATGAGCGCAACATGAGTGGGATTAATAGAAAAAAGAGAGCGTTTAAGCTCATGTAGGCCAGCAATGGATTTGTCTAAATTAGCTTGCACGAAGGAGAGGGAGGTGTAGTTATTCCTGGCCATAATCAATCTTACTCTGGATTTTTAGTCTCATGTTTCTCTGTCTGGGGCATGGCTGGTCAAATGGGGAGTGTTTAGTGTCCGTGCTGGTCTGGAACTTAACGTTATGGTTTACGCAGTTGATACATACAGGAGGCGATCGGGCGATGCTGCATCCCTCAGCATCGTGACCGGGCTTCCAGCAGTGTGTACAGAGTGAAGTTTCCGGGGGACAGCGGTTCTTTGTATGTCCGAACTGTGCGCAAGTGTAACACTGTAAGAACGGTGAGAAGTCTTCTGCATGCACTCTCTGAAACTCGATACATACCTTGCCCCTACTGGTGATTGCCCGCCAGGCGCGAGAGGTGGTCAGTAGAACCGCGTTGTACAGTTTGTTGTTTCTATTATTTCTGATGAATCGCAGTTGGATATCGGAGGGGCTGAAGCCTTCCAGTTCAGGGTTTTGTTCGATGATAATAGGGATGAGAGATTCTCGCGGGATATCCTTAGAAACCCCTTTAAGAATTACCATGGGGTTCAGCCTTTTCTCTGATTCAGCCTTGAGCGCACCTTCCGGGTCGTGGTTGATGCGTTCAAGGGCATCGGAGGCGTGTGCTGGATCATCGAATTCAACCCGGAGTTTGCCCTTGGAGAGAGCCTGCAACCTGGTGGGTACGTATTTAGTCTGCCGATAGTTTATGGTGCTTCGTAGGGCGCGTATTGTATCTTCCCTGGTGGTGAGTGAGTTGCTAGATATAATAAGAGCAGGTTTCGGAGGTGCTGCGGGGGAGTAACCTTGTGCATCGCGAGCCGTGGAAGTGGGCGCGGAGGCTGCAATGTTCGCGTAAGTGGGTAACGTCTTAAGATTCGGCTTGTCTCTGGTGAATTTATTAAATTCTGCTCTGATTTCCGAGCGGATTGTGTCCGTGACGGCCTTGGTGAGGACTTCTACGCTGGTGCCGGAGCAGGGTGGATGGTTTTCGATGGATTGGGGTTTAGGATTCGGTGTTTGGGAGTAAGAGTGAGTGGCTTCAATTAAAGTTGGGAGCAGCTTAGTAGCTTTGCGTATTTCTTCTGTAGCAAGGAGGATTTTGTTCTTGCTGGTTCTGCTTACGCTCCTGCCTTCGTTGAGTGATTTTACCACGCAGTTAGCCCACTCGTGCATGGATGTTAAGTAGTCCTCTAGGTTGGAGAGGTTGCATGCTTGAGACTTAAAGGGTGCTTCCGTTAGCGGTGGAAGAGGTGTCTTTTTAGGCTTGGATTGGCTGGAAGCAGGTATCTCGGTTGTGGCTGGTGGGATGTTGTTGGTTATGCACGGGATGATATTATTGAGTTCACTGTTGATGATAGATGGGGTAGACAGGTTGAGTTGTTCAATAGGTTCAGAGACGGTAGGTGAGGGAGGTCTGTTGGTTGTGGGGGATAGATGGGGTTGTGGGGATCCTTTAGTGGACTACGCATGGTTGGCATCTTTTTGTTGGTGTTAAAAGGGAATGCCGAGGAATGAAAATGGCATCAGCCAGACAGGAGGGGCCAATGGGACCGGCAGGACCGATCAGTCCAACAGGGCCCACAAGACCGGCGAGACCGGAAAGACCGGCGGGGCCGGCGGGACCAGGGAGTTCGATAGGGCCTACAAGACCGGTGGGGCCAGTGAGGCCAGCGGGACCAGCGGGACCAGCGGAGCCGGCGGGACCAGGGAGTTCAATAGGGCCTACAAGACCGGTGGGGCCGGTGAGGCCAGCGGGACCAGCGGGAGAGGCGGGACCGGCGGGACCGGTGAGACCAGCGGGACCGGCGGGACCAGCGGGACCAGCGAGACCAGCGGCGGAGGTCTTCCAATCTGCAGGCAGCAGCGATCCAGCCAGGGCTGCAATATTTATAGAGAAGGGTATTGCAATCAAGACCAAAGCCCTGCTCCTAACACAGTTCTCCAACGCAGATCTCGCTGTTGTCTGTCTTACCCTCGGCCGTCGCAAGTTGTTTGTCGCCTCTGTGTATTTGCCCCCGCGTGGAGACTGCGAACCCACACTCACCGCTCTCGCTGAATTCCTCGACGACTGCGGAAATTCCAACTGCATAGTCGCTGGAGACTGCAATGGATGGCATCCTGCGTGGAACAACTTAGGTAAAATTAATCCCAGGGGGGAGCTGGTTTACGATTTCGTGAATTCGCGCTCGTTCCTGTGCTGCAATTCTGGCGACCCCACCTTCGAAACAATCACCCATGGGCTGTACCGCACCAGTAGCATCGACGTTACATTCGCCTCGGACGATGTTGTGCCGCACATCACGGACTGGACTGTCGATGAGGCCGCGGTGGCTTCGTCCCAACACATGGCGATCACCTTCGGCTACCATCTGGAAGGTCGTCCCTTGCCCTCATCCGCGCCCACTCAGTCCACCTTCCGGTACAACACGAACGAGCATAGCGACTGGAGCGGTTTCAAAGACGCTCTCACCCTCGAGATGCAGAACGACGAGTTTGACCCTCGCATTGCGAATAACTTGTGCCTCAATGAAGGGAAAACTAAATGTATAAAATTTGTTTTACCCAATGTTAAAGAGGTTCACACCACTGTTAACATAAAGCATAAAAATGTGGACCTTGTGGATACCGTAGTATTTCTTGGTATTACTTTAGATTCAAAGCTTCAGTGGGGCCCACATATTGATAAATTGTCGAAGAGACTTAGTTCTGCAGCCTACGCTGTATGGAAAATACGTCAGCTGACTGATGTTGATACAGCAAGACTTGTATACTTTGCCTATTTTCATAGTGTGATGTCGTATGGCATTTTGCTGTGGGGAAATGCTGCCGACATTCAGACTGTTTTTGTGCTGCAAAAAAGGGCTATTCGTGCTATTTATAACCTTAAAATAAGAGACTCTTTGAGAGAAAAATTTAAAGAAATTGGTATTATGACCGTCGCGTCGCAATATATTTACGAGAATATAGTATATGTTCATAAAAATATACATTCGTTTTGTAAAAACAGTGATATTCATTCAGTAAATACTAGGCAAAAGAATATGTTAGCGTTACCAAATACTAGGCTTAAAAAAATTAATAATTCTTTCAAAGGCCTTTGTGTACGTTTCTACAATAAAATCCCAAATAATATTAAAGCACTTAACTTGAATAAATTTAAAGTCGCTATCAAGGGCGCACTTATGAAAAAAGCATATTATAAAGTGTCTGATTATATGACAGATAAAACTGCTTGGGATTGACAAAAAATGTGATAATTGACGTTTAAAGGGTGTTAACACTTTGTGATAGTGGGATAAATTTCATTCGAGTAACTGTTCCACTCACACCGTCAGGCATTTCTATATTATTTAAAAAAATGTATGTGAAATATAATATTGTAATGTTGGCATTTTAAAAGAGGAGACAAAAAAAATACAAGACCTTCCGAGTTTCTTGCCTGTTCTTCTTGAGAAGGCTCTCCCAATTTCCGAACAGGTGTAGAGTCAATTTTTTTTTTTTTTTTTTAATTTTACTTGTATTTGCACACATCTTAATAATGGTTGGGGTGTGTGTACATACAAGGATTAAATAATTTAGTTAATTTGATTCTTGGTTGAAGATTTTTATGTTTTTATTTTGACGTCAATAAGTGCCTGTAAAGGTCTATATTGAATAAAGATTTTTGAGTTTGAGTTTGAGATTAGTCCCTCCCTCGGCACCCACGACCTGGACAGGACCGTCCTACTGATCACTTCCGCCATCTGTAGGGCCGCGAACTCGACTTTCGCCAGGAGGGGGGGAGGCCCCCCTCAGAGTCGTGCTCCTTTTTGGACCCCTCGCTTGGATGAGGAAAAGAGCCGAATATCCGCCCTGCGCAGGGAGCTGGCTAGAGCCAGGGCCGGCGGCTTACCGGAGGCACAGATGCTACCTCTCGTGGATGGGCTCAGGAAGGCTAGGGAGAGCTATAAGGAGCTCATTAGAAGGGAATCCTCGGCCCACTTCAGGGAATTCTGCGAGGCCCAAACTTTGGATACCGTCTGGACCATTACCAATCCTTTGGTCAAAGCAGGCGGCGCACCCAGGAGAGCACCGGCCACCCTCCTCTCCTCGTCATTGGGCGCGTTCACCTCCGATGCCGGAGAGACGGCGGAGGCCCTCTTAACTTACTTTTTTCCAGAAGACCCACCCGAGGCCGACTCTCCGGCGCAGGCTGAGGTGCGTGCCGCGCGCGGTGAGGCACCGGTATCACATGACGATGTACACTTCACCCTTGAGGAGATCATCGAGGCTCTGGGCGAGATGTCCCCCAAAAAGTCGCCGGGGTTGGACGGTCTTACCTCGGACATTTGCTTGGCCGCGGTGAGGGCTTTCCCCAGCCTGTTCGAGGCACTCTTGAACAGATGTTTAGTCCTGGGGCACTTCCCTAGGAGCTGGAAGACCGCTATCGTCAAAATCATCCCCAAGCCCGGGCTCAGTAGCTCTAGCTCGCCTAAGGCACATCGTCCTATTGGACTCATAGCGGTCTTCGGCAAGCTCCTGGAGAAGCTGTTTGTCGGCCGGCTGACACACCACGCGGCTATCTCGGGCAAATTGTCATCGCTGCAGTATGGGTTTAGGCGCAATACCTCCACCACTCACGCACTGCAAGACGCAATCAACTTTATTAAGTCCAGCAGGGCCTCGGGACTGCAGTGCGTGGCGGTGTCACTGGACATAGAGGCAGCGTTCAACCGATACTGCAGCGGTTACGAGAGATTCGATGCCCTCGCAACATCTACAGGCTGGTGTCGGACTACCTCCATGACCGAACGGTCGTTCTGAATTATGCAGGTGCCACCGCGACGAGGGGTATGCAGAGGGGGTGCGTTCAGGGCTCGGCCTGCGGACCGGCCCTGTGGAACTTGGTTCTCGACGGTCTGCTGGAGGCCGCGATGCCGACCGGGTGCCGCATCCAGGCGTACGCGGACGATGTGCTCCTCATTGTTTCGGCGAAGGACACCCCCACTCTCCAGGCTGTTACCAATCAGGCCCTGGACCTCATCGCCCGTTGGGGGCGCGGGGTGAAGCTGAATTTCGGTCTGGCCAAGACGCAGGCCCTCGCGTTTTCACCCAGGTCGGCGCGGGCGCAACTCTGTATGCTGGGCCACAACACCGCCTTCAGCAAGAGCGTTAGGGTACTGGGCCTGATTATAAACAACAGACTTAGGTTCAGCGAGCATGTCAAATACAGGGCCCTGAAGCTTTTCCAGCGGCTCTGTCTGTTCGTTCGTCCTTCCTGGGGGCTGCACCCGGAGAACATAAGGACCATCTACCAACACGCCATAGTCCCCATGATCACCTACGCCGCCGGGATTTGTGGTCACGTCGCTGCGCTAGCCGTACACCGCTCCAAGCTTCTTTCACTTCAGAGAGGGTTCGCCATCCGCGCTCTCAGGGCGTACCGGACCGTTTCAACTTGTGCCTCTCTGGCCTTGGCCAAGTTTACGCCCCTAGACCTCGACATCCGGGGGGACATGAGGGTCGCCGAAGTTGAGAGAGCCAGAGTTTGCGGCAGCACTGACCTCCTCCCAGGGGACATACGTCTGGAGGCCCCGGTCCCCATTTATTCGTTGCCTCACCCGGCGGATCGCATTTCTCCCGAGTACAGGGTGGCGGTCTCTGTGGAGGCCATCAGTGACATCTGCGCAGGGAACACCGTGCAAATTTACACCGACGGCAGTAAGCAGGACGACAGTAGCGTCGGCGCCGTGGTTGTCGTGGCGGACTACGATTCCAACCCAGTCGTCCGGGTACTCCTAGGGAAGTGTCCCAGGAATGGTTAGGTTAGGTTAGGTTAGGTTAGGTTTTTTTTTTTTTTGTCTTATCGATTGATAGAATTTGGAAGTTAAGTGGGAGGGTTCTGATGCTATTGGACTACTTCAGAACTTCTCCCAACTTTAGGAGGGTTGAGGTGAGGAAAGAAATGGATTGAATGTCGGGTATGTGACATAGTATGTTGTGTTGGGGTAGTACAACTATTAATTCAGCCGTACTCCGCATGGTGATTAGTATGTATTAGCGCAGCCGGCCGGCCAACCGCTAACCGATAACCGGAAGACAGCTGGCTGCACTGTATTGTGTAGAAGTGTAGGTGTAGTCGGCTGCGCTGCCAAACTTGTGATTGACAGCGCAGCCGGTCGCACCATGTGTTGATTTGTGTTTTAAAATTGGATTGGACGTGTTTCTGTTGTATGTTGTTTTGGATAAGTATGTGTGTGTGTGTGTCTGTGTGTGATTTTGGATAGAATTTATATTCATTCTTACATCTATACTTAAAATATATAGTTATATATCTTATTTAGTATATAGTTCTTTAATCATAGTTAATATGTATATATAATACAATACTTTGCATTGTATATCCTAGGTATGAAATTATTATGCGATTTATAATATAGTAGTATTGTTATTACAATATTTGGATTTTTAATGTCATTGTATGACAAGGTGATTAATTAGTAATTTCCTATATTATTATATACAGTGGTTCTTATGACTATGATTTTAATATTCTTTGCCAAGATCCTTAACTATGTAGTCTAATGAAAATTATAATGTTTGTCGTGTTTTTTTTTGTTTCCTTCTTTCTTTGTTTTTTTTTTTTTTTTGTTCTTTGAATTTTCTTTTTCCTTGTTTTTTTTTTTGCCATAATTCTTTTTATTTCATTCTCTGTAATTTTTTTTTTATCTGTTTACTCAATGAAAATTTGTTAACAATATTGTCTTTTACACATTGCTACATTTAATTTTATACGTTGTTTCGAAACACTTCAAATATATAGATGTGTTACATATTTTATGTATCTACTTTGTTGATTTCAATATTATTGTGTTTTTACATTGTTTTATGCTATATAACAGTCATGTCGTTATTTACACGTTTTGCACCGATTGTTGCATGCCTATTTCTATATTAGTTTTGCTTTTGTATTTACACATTCTACTTATATTACAGGCGAATTGTGTACATAACGTCTTCTTTGCTAGTATTTACAGTTGTGGTTATTACAGTATAATTCCTACATTATTCAAATGTTGATTTTTATTTACATATATTTATACTTATATATTAACAAATTATTCTTATGCTATAAATGAAATGAGTATATTGCTTCCTGTTTATTATTTTCAAATTATTAATTCTTTTCCTTTTTTGGGATGTTATTTATTATTTACTTCTTTTAACTATTCCTACAAGGTTAATCTATTTACAATATTATATTTTTAATTACTATTTATACATAATTATTCTTCAAAGCACTTTAATCTATTATAATGATTATAATATATCGTTACTTAGGAATTTGTATTAATTATTGCATGTCTATTTCTATTATTTGCATATGTTACTACCTATGTAATTACATATTCTACTTATTTTGCGAGCTAAGCGTGTACATAACGTTTTGTTTGCTAGTCAAGTATTTATAATTGCAGTTACAAGAGCATTTGCTTACGTTATTAATGACATTTTGTATTTACATATGTTATACTTATCTACATAATTTACATATATCTTATATAATAGGTGAAATAAGTTTATTATGTCTTGTTTGCTAGTCTATTATTTTCAAATTATGTATTGTAGTAGTAGCTTATTTACGTATTATTGAATTCCTTAATAGTTGATATTATGTGCTTTATATGTTCAGTGAACAGTTTAGTGGTTTCACTGCTTTGGATAATTTTATTATATTTAGTAGTGTCAATATTGTGCATTCTAGCCACTATCTCGAGATTGTGCCTTGTGCTTGCATACTTTGGACAGTTATGTATTAAATGTTGAAATGTTTGTGTTGTGGTGTAGTCGCAGGGGCAGTATGGGTCTGTGGTTATATGGAATCTGTGTAAGTATTGTTTACAATAGCCATGTCCCGAGAGTATTTGAGTAATGTTGAAGCTTACTGGTACTTTGTTAATGAATTTAGTTAATTGCTCGTGATTGCTAAACATTTGCTTTGTATAGTTACAGTTCCCAGGGGTGTCATATAGTTCGGCTATTGCTTTTATTGAGACTTTTTTATTAATTGTTTTAACGTATGAAAGTGGGAATTTTGAGTATTGGGCTTTTCTGTGGGATATGGCTATTGTTTTTGCCACTACGTCCGCTAGTTCGTTTCCGCTTATGTTATTATGTGCTCGTGCCCAAATGAATTTAATTTTGTTCTTATTTATAGTTTCTATGATGTGTATGTATTTGTGTATTCTGATTGTGTGAGGGTTAAATGAATTTATGTTATTTAATTCTTGAAGCGTGGATAGCGAGTCTGTTATTATAAATGAATTGGTTTTGTTTTCAAAGGTCCATTTACAGCCGTTGGTTATTGCTATTTGCTCTGCTTGATAATTTGAACACGTTCCATGTAATTTTGTAAGTATTTCAATGGTTTGCCCGTTTTCGCCCTGTACTATTGTTGCTGCCCCTACTTGTGTGTCTTGCTTACTCCCGTCTGTGTATATATGATATTTAATGTCCTGTTCAGTCAGTAATATATTTTGCAGTTCTTGTTCGTCGTTTGCTATGGCGTGCGGTACAGGTTTTCTATGTATCGGGTGTAGTCTATTTTCAGGTGTGTCTAGTGACTCCAACTTGATGTCTTTAGGTGTGTACTCTGATGTCTGGTCGAGTTTAGTGTTACCATTGTTAGCTATTGCCTTTATTTGTTGAGTTAGCGGTGGTAGGTTTGCTAAGACTATTGATAGTGGCGTATTAATTGTTCTGAATCCCCTTGTGATCTGGATGCATATTGCTCGTTGGAATGCAATTATTTTCTTGCAAATGTATTTATTGTTAAGAGCTTTAATCCATATGCAGGCTGCGTACGATATTATAGGGACGATGACTTGGTTGTAAATAATTTTGATATTTTCAGGGTGTATCCCCCAGGTGGGGCGGACAAATATTTTTAGTTTATTGTATATGTTTTGTGTTTTAATGAGTGTTTGTGTTACGTGTTTACTAAATGTTAGTTTTGAGTCAATGTGAATTCCTAAGTATTTTAAGCAATTTGTATGTTTTAGTGTTTTGCCGGACATTTCTATTTTTAAGTTTTTTGCTTTTTCTGTAAATGGTATAACATGAGTTTTTTCTGCGCTAAATGTTAGTTTCTGTTTGTAGCCCCACTTGGTGACTATTCCTATAGCTTCATTAAAGTTCTCCTGCAAGTTTTTGAGATTACTGTGGCATCCAATGAGCAATATGTCATCTGCATATGCCTGAATGGTTATGCCTTCTGGCAACTGAGTGCTTAGGAGGCTATCGAGGATTAAGTTCCACATTGTGGGACCGCATACTGATCCCTGTATACAACCACGTGTGGCTTCTCTACTCGTTACTGTTCCCATCATTTTTATTTGTATGACTCTATCTTCGATGTAATTGAGTAGTGTGGCATATATGTTTCTGGGGCAATTTATTGATTTCAACTGTTGGAATATGGACGGCCACCATGCGTTATCGAATGCACCTTTGATGTCTAAGGATGCCACTATGACTTGTTGTTTTTTGTTCTTAGCTGCGTGTATTTTTTTAATAAGGTTGTTAATTGCTGTTATTGTGGAGCATTGTAATTTGAATCCGTATTGATTGTTTGTCTCGTTGTTAGTTGTGTATATATAGTGAGTTGGTCTGTTAATAAGTAGTTTTTCGTATAGTTTGCCAAATACTGGAAGGAGGCCAATCGGTCTGTAGGCTGCAGCGCTTTCGTGGGACTCTTTGCCCGGTTTAGGTATTATTTTTGCAACTGCTATTTTCCAGGTCTTCGGAAAGTAGTGTAATTGTAGCGCTCTGTTCATGATGTTAGTGACTATTTCGGGGTAAGATTCTGTGGCTATTAAGCATATATCTGCAGTTAAGTTGTCGTGTCCAGGTGCCTTCTTCGGGCTGATGGTTTTTAGAGTTTCGATGATTTCCACTGGGGTGAATTCCGGCTCATTTTGGATATTCGGTAAGATATTCATGCATTTTCTTATAATTTTTTGTTCGTTGTTATCTTGTGTGTCGTTAGGAAATAGCGTTTCGATGAGTTCTTTGACAGTGTCTTCCGGGCTTTGTGTGTGTGTTCCATCTAGCCTTTTTAATGTGGACGGTGGTTGTGTGATGGGCTTAGTTTTAATAATTCTATTTGTCACTGACCATACATTTTCTTTGTCTTGTTTATTGCAAAATTCTTTGAAGCTATTGGTTGATATTTCCTGAATTTTTTGAGAATAGGTTTTTCTAATTTCTATTTTTTGATGTATTAATTCTGTAAGGGGTCTATTCTTTTTGACGGCTTTTGTTATATCATGGTGATTTTTAATGACATGTTTTTTTAACATATGATTTTTAACATGAGATGCATATGTGTGTTCTCTGGGATCGTTTATCACTGTGATTCCTTGTTTTTGGGTCAGTTTGACGATATTTTCCCCTCTGTAATTTGCATTTTGTGAGCCCCAGATGGGATGATGTGCGTTGAAGTCTCCTGTAATTATGTGAGTGTGATTTTTATGTGTTTCTAGGAAGTTTTCTAAGTTATTTAGTGTGCTTATTCTATCTATTCTAGGTTCTATATATATTGAATGTATGTATATTCTATGTCGATTTTTATCATTAATTTGCATTATTGTGTGATTGTCCGTGGTATATTGAGTAATTAATAATGTACTATATTTGTTACTTTTGACTGCTATTGCTGCTCTAGTCTTATATTTTGAGGTGTTCTTATCCATATTCTGATAAATCGTGTATCCGTTTATAGGTTTGGCGAATAGTGTATTGGATGTGTATGGTTCCGTGATGAAAATCAAGTCTATATTCTCGTCTTCGCTATATGCCGTAAGTTCATTTAGTGCTGAATATCCATTGCCAGTGTTAATTTGCAAACATTTGATGATGCTGTCATTTCTGCGTCTGTTCTGGTTATTTTGTGTAGTTATGTGAATGGTGTTGCTGCTACTGTGTTGTGCCATAATCTATGATGCTCATTGTCTTTGCCGTTACGGCCCTCATGATGGGGCAACTCGTCGATGTGGCTGAATGGTTGGTGGGGGTTTCCTTATTATGTTTTTGGTTGTTATTGACGCAGTTAGTTAGTTAGTTAGTTTGGCGGGGCTCTTTCGCACTTAGCCTCTTGATTGGGCCATTGTGCGTCCTGACCTTGCGTCAGCCTACATCCTACTCCATCCATCCCAGGTCCTCCCAGAATGCCAGCAGCCTCTGTGGGCTACTACATGCTTCCGGCATGGATGCCGGGAAGTGGAGAAGTTTCGCCCGTTGGTCGGCCACGCTTGTGCATTCCATAAGGACGTGCTGTGGCGTTTCTTCCGCCTCCATGCATCCTCTGCATAGGGGGCTGTCTGTCACCCCTATTATGAATAGGTGTTTGTTTAGGAGACAGTGTCCGGTTATAGTAGCTATAACTTTTCGGATTTTGTCTCTCTTTAGTCTGATGAGGGAACGGGCAAGCTTTTTGGATGGTACCGGGATTGCGTTTTTTGTTTGCTTGCATCCCTCATTGGCTCTCCATTCTGTTAGATGTTGTTCCTCGGTTTTCTCACGCAGCCAGGTTTTAATCTGGGCCTGTGGAATGGGCATTAAGGGTTCTGGTCCATACACTTTTGTGTTTGAACCTCTCTTAGCCAATTCATCTGCTGCATCGTTGCCAAGTGAGTCGCTGTGTCCTTTTATCCATTGCAGAGTTACCCGGTTTGTATCTGCTATGGTTTGGAGCATGTTATGGCATTCCAGTATAAGGACAGAGTTGATAGTATTGCTTTGGAGGGCCTGCAGGACAGATGCGCTGTCTGAGATAATCTTTATGTTAAGATTATTAACACCCCTAGCTGCAATTGCCTG
Organism: Schoenobius gigantellus; assembly: GCA_963935595.1. NCBI lineage: Eukaryota > Metazoa > Arthropoda > Insecta > Lepidoptera > Crambidae > Schoenobius > Schoenobius gigantellus. The sequence continues at coordinate 115,585 of OZ012561.1, read as the reverse complement.
TGCCGCTCTGGTGATGCCAATGCATTCTGCTTGGAAGATGGTGTTCCGCCTATCTAGGGTTATTGATAATTTGATATTAAGGTCATTTGAGAAGACGCCGGCCCCAGTTCCACAAGTGGTTTTGGAGCCGTCTGTATATATCCTAACTTCTTTAATGTCAGAGCAATCTTTCGATTCTGCTGTAAGTTGGATATCATATCTTCTGCCAAAGACATGGTGGCATGGTATTCTATCGATTGGTGCATCGAGAAGAGGTGTTTCTTTCGTACTCCAATCTAGGATAATTGTGTGTGTTTTTCCTATGTTGCGTTTCCATAGTCCCTGTGATCTTAGTCTTAGGGCTGCTGCTTTCGCCTCCTCTTGTATGACTAGATCTAGAGGCCTCAGTTGTAAGAGGTATTCTAGAGAGGCTGATGGAGTGGTTCTCATACATCCACTGGTCGATGTAGTTGCTAAGCGTTGCAGACTCTGGAGCTTAGCTTTTGCCGTGGTTAGTTGGGTTCTGGGCCACCAAACTACTGATCCGTAGGTTATAGAGGGTCTGATAACTGCAGTGTATAACCAAAGTGTGATTTTTGGATTGAGACCCCATTTCTTACCAACGAGTCTCCTGCATTGGTTAAACGCTAAGCATGCCTTCTTTGTTATTGTTTCCATGTGAGTCGCCCAGTTTAATTTATTATCGAAGATAATGCCCAGATATTTTACTTGTGTTGACAGGGAGAGTTTGGTGTTAAATAGTTTGGGTAGCTGTAGTTCTGGTAACTTCCTTTTGTTGGTGAAAAGTATAAGTTCTGTTTTATTTGGATTTACTGACAATTGATGTTCGTCACACCATTGTTCCACTAATGCTAGGGCTGCACGCATTTCCTTGCATAGTATGTTTTCTGCAGTCCCATTTATCAGTATTGCCAGGTCATCTGCATAACCAATAGTAGTGTAGCCTCTTTCGTTTAGTTTCCTTAGGAGGCTGTCTACTACTATGTTCCACAGAAGTGGGGATAGGACTCCCCCTTGGGGACATCCTTTAACCACTTTTGCTCTAACAGTGTTATTCCCCACTATCTGAACCGCCCTCTTACTTACCAGCTCGGTGATCCATTTTATTATTGCTGGTTCTATATGGTACTTTTGAAGGGCGTGGTTAATGCTATTGTGCATTGTTTTGTCGAAAGCTCCTTCTATGTCTATGAAGGCACCTAGGGTTGAGGATTGGTTGTGTATGGCCGACTCTATTTTACGGACCACCATATGTAGTGCCGACTCTGTGGACCTGCCTTTCCGATAGGCGTGTTGTTGGGGATGTAAGGGTCTTTCTTGGAGTGCTCCATCCCTTAGGTGTCTGTCTACCAATCTCTCCAGTGTTTTGAGTAGGAATGATGTTAGACTTATTGGTCTGAAGGATTTCGCCGTAGTGTAGTCATCTTTCCCTGGTTTGGGTAGGAATACTACCTTCGCCTCTCTCCATTGTTTGGGAATATATTTAAAGGCTATGCAGGCCTTAAAAATTTGTTCTAAGTGTTTTACCGCTAAGTTAGGCTGCCATTGTAGCAGCGCTGGGAATATTCCGTCCAGTCCTGCGGATTTGAAAGGTTTGAAGCTCTTTATAGCCCACTCTATTCTATCCGCAGTTACTACTTTGCTGGCAGCCTCCCATTCTTCGGTTGACGGGGTGCTGTAGTGCTCGTCGGGCCATTCTAGATGTGACGCGATTTAGCAACCGGGAAAGTGTTTCCAGCATTACCGCACTGGTTTCTTCTTCAGATTTGGTATAAGTGCCGTCGACTTTTTTGATGTTGCCAAGGAGGTCTGTGTTTCCCTTAGACAATACTTTCTTTATTCTGGCGGCTTGGTTTGTTGAGTTTATGCTGCTGCAGAAGTTTTGCCAGGCTTCCGTTCTCCGGAATCTGATCCTCTTCTTGTAGTGTCTCTGCGCATCTTTGTATTTGTCCCAGTCATCGGGAGTTCTTGTATTTTTTGCTCTATTGAAGAGTGCCCTAAGTTTTATCCGCAGCCTTTCAAGTTCTGGCCCCCACCAGAGATTCTTGTTGAGGTCTTTTGGTATAGACATCGGGCATGCCAACTCGTAACTTCTGACTATTGCTGAAGTGAGGAGTTGTACTTTTTCTTCAATACTGTTTGTGCTAGGTGTTTCACCGCTGCCATGCGTTTTGTCTAGTGCTTTTGCTAATGTGTTAGTGTACCTTGCTATATTTGTTTTACGGGGGTTGCGATAAGGAGCAGGGTCTGGTAATTCATAGAGCAATTGAAAACACACTCGGCGGTGGTCCGCGAAGGATGGTTCGCTCGATACATGCCAACCTTTAATAAGGTTCGCCGCCGTGTGTGTTGCCAAAGTAATGTCAATAATGGTTTGATACCTAGAGCTTACAAAGGTTGGTTCTGTACCTTTGTTCATGATATTTAGGTTTGTTTGGAATAGGTATTCGGTTAGTGACTCACCTCTTTTGTTTGTGTTCTTACTTCCCCACAGTGGATGATGTGCATTGCAGTCCGCCGCAATGATCAGCTCCCAGCTGTAGTGTTCGCAGTGTTGTACCAGTTCCATCACTTCCCTTGGAGGAATGTCCTCTTCGCTCGGCATATACGCTGAAGCTAGTACAAGGGTAGTTTGGTTTTCTGTGGAGAGCTTCACTGCAGTAAGATCTCTAGAACAGAATTGGTTAAGCAAAGTTGATTTTACAGAGTTAGTAAATGCAGGTTCTCGGTTTTTCCACTGTTGTGTTTAACAGTAACTTACCACCGATGTTGTTCAGACCGCAGATTCTGCTGTTCCTAATCCAGGGTTCCTGGATCAGGGCGACGACGCAGTTAATGCAATTAGTTTTGCTATAATCTTTCTTGTTTTGGCATTCATTGAAGCAGTGTTCTGCCGATCCACAGTGTGAGCAGTTGTTCTCGCTACCGGTACATTTTTTGGTGGAATGGCCATACTTTAGGCATTTGTAACATTGTAACACAGGTACGTGTTCTTCAGCGTGTACACGTGTATGTCCACAGTTGAGTCTGCCCACTTTGATTATTTTGTTCCAGGTCACTGGAGATGTTTTGATGATGGCGTTATATAGATTAGGATTCTTATTATTTTTGATAAGTGTCAGCTGCAGATGTGGGTCCGGAACGTCTTTGTTGACGTGTTCAAAGCACTTATTTTGGTTGATGAGCGTGGGTATAAGCTCCTCTCTGGCAATTTCGGTGTTGATCCCTTTGAGGATAATCATGGGGTTGAGCTTTCTCACTTCTTCCGCCGATATGTTGCTTTTGTTAAGTTTCTGTATATTTCGTATGGTTTTCGTAGCCTGTTCTTTGTTGTCAAATTCTATTTTTAACCTGTTATTATCTATATTGATCAATCTACGTGGTAGGTATTTTTCCTTGCGGAAAGAGACCTCCTCTTTCCATTTTTGGATAGTTTCCTCTTTTGTTTTGGTGTTCTTTATGTTTACGATGATTGAAGGGTATGTTTGTCTGTTTGTGAAGTTCTTGTTTGTGTTGTCTATGTAGTTGTTTTGCGTTTTGGTAATGCTAGCATATGTTTTTGTGTTGTAGTCGCCATTTGTTGTTGTTTGCCTTGCATGTGTAGAATGTAATTCCTTAAGCGATGAAGTTATTGTATCTTTGACTACTTGTTTGATTGTGTGTATGATCATGTTGTTGTTAGTTGGTTCAGTGTGTGTTTGTGTTTCTCTGAGTGAGGTTTGTGATGTTCGAGTCATTTTGATTATGTTTTCGAACGATTTGTCTAAAGAATCAATCTTATTAGATGACATAGTGGCTATGCTAATGACTTTGTCTCTTTCTTCTTTACGTACACTACGACTAGATTTTAAAATTGTAGGTATTTCTTTGATATTTTCCTTAAGGTATTCAATAATGTCATGTAGTTTGCTTATTTCTAATTCTAAGTTTTTTATGCATGTTGCGTTAGAGCTAATATTATTTACGATATTTTCGCTGTCTAGATTGTATGTTTTGCTCAAAGGCGGCGTGGCGTGGAAGCTTGAATTATCTTCATGGCTTAGCGTCTGTATGATGTCGTCCTCGGGTCTGGTCGTAGGTTGGTGCGGGCTGTTTATACTTAGTGGTATACTACTACTAGCATCTTTAGTGGGTATGGGCGTGAAGCTTTTGGGCTGAGTGCCCGTTGTTGTGGACGGAGGCGTTCTCGTTGCCATTGTGTTAAGAGGTTAATCAGTTATTTCTTATCTTACAGTTTCCGGGGCCGGGGGCACCGCTGACAGGCGCGTCGCTGCCGGGAGCACTGCTGCCGGGGACACTGCTGCTAGGGAAGTCACTCCGGTGGCGGTTGCACTGCCGGTGGCAGTTGCGCTGCCGGTTGCGGTTGCGCTGCCGGTTGCGGTTACGCTGCCGGTTGCGGTTGCGCTGCCGGTTGCGCTGCCGGTGGCGGTTGCGGTGGCGGTTGCGGTTGCGCTGCCGGTTGCGGTTGCGCTGCCGGTGGCGGTTGCGGTTGCGCTGCCGGTGGCGGTTGCGGTGGCGGTCGCTCGCTGGGACGCGTCCGCTCGGTGGCACGGCTCGGCACCGACTGGTTAGGTTAGGTTTTTTTTTTTTTTGTGTTTTAGTTGGTTGAATAGTTCTGTTGTGTTTGCACTGGAAGAAAATAGGAGAAGGGGAGTGAGAGTGCGATTTGATACATTCTCACTCCCCTCACCGAATTGGGAAGGAGTGGTGGATGGTTGTTTCACTGTTTGGGTACTTCTGAGGAACATAAGGACGAGGACGAAGAAGAAGAAGAAGTTGTCGAGGAAGTAGGCGGAAGAAGAAGAAGACGATGAACTGTGGTAATGTAAGAAGATGAGTGAGTAGTTCGTATTTGTTTTAATTGTAGGATGATTGAGAAGTATTATAACATTAATTGTATCAGATTTGGTCAGTATTTGGGGCTTTTTTTTTTGGGATAATTCCTAAAATTGCTTACTCGATAAGGTAACCTCGGCTCCCCTATCGAGTTTGGTGATGTTGGTGTGATGTTGTGTAAGATGTGGTTTTTAATTGTGGGATGATTGATAAGTGTTGTAAGCAATAATTGTTTCGGATTTTAGTCAGTATTTGGGGCTTTTTTTGGGATACTTCCCAAAATTGCTTACTCGATAAGGTAACCTCGGCTCCCCTATTGAGTTCGGTTATGTTGGTGTGATGCTGTGTGAGATGTAGTATGTAAGGTAAGGTTGTCCATATGGTGAAGTGTTATACGTGTTTTTAATAGTTTTGGGTACCTTTCGGCGCCGTCCGAAAATCTCTTGGATCGCAACCAGCAATCGGAGGACCTCGGTGCATTTAAGCATTGGCGTTAATCGCATTCAGCGGGTACGATGGCTTGTGTCCGGGTGGGGAAGGAGAACAGTGCTTCAGCCGACTTATTGCCTTTGGATACAAAGGGTAGAGTGACAATGGTGGTTGGTTGATCCACCCCTAAAATTTGCGGGCAATGTGAAAAGTATTAGAGTTTAAAGTTCTGAGATCCCTCAGCAGACTGGGTTTGTGAATGTAAATGTGTGTTAAAATGTGTATATATGTATGTGTGTAACTGATTTAGTTTGTGTTTCATGTGTTGTTTATGCTTTTTAGTTTATTTACAATAGTGCTAATCAGTTTATCGAGAGATTTAAATGTTATTTTTCGTTTTAGACAGTCTTTAATGTTGAATGGGTCAGTTATATTGTTGTGATTACAAGTGATGGTGTGCTCCAGTCTTACTGAGCCGAAAATTGGGCAGTGAGCCAGTAGGTGGTTCCAGTAATGGGGCGATGTTTTATCACACGGGCAATGATCGTCCGGGGTGATGTGGAAACGATATAGGTAGGTTTTATTATAGCCATGGCCGGTCAGGAACTGTGTCCAGTGAAATTGGTGTGGTGTTGTGTTGGTATAAGTGTGTATGTCAGTGAGATTTGGAAAGTGACTTTTGAGTGTTTGACCTTGTTCGGCTGATTTGTACCTTTGTTCCCACCTTTCTCGATTGCTTTGTCTGGATTGTTTTTTAACCCATGATAGGGGAAAGTGGTCATAATCCGGATGCTTATGGAGTTTTGCAGCTTTGTTTGCTGCTAGGTCAGCGCACTCATTGCCAATGAGGCCCTTGTGTGCCCTGACCCAGCAGAAATCAAAGTTCAATTGCCTGCGATAATTATGAATTGTGTTGTGTATCTGTGTGACTATGGGATGTGTGTTGCTTCTATTTTCTAATGCTTTAATAGATGAGAGGGAGTCGGTGGCGATGAGAATGTGTGGGATTTGCGGTGTGTAATTGTGCCTGATAAAGGATGATGAGGTGTTGTCTTGAGTGTTTGGTTGTTGAGGTGTTGTGTGAGTGTGTGTGTAATTGTGTGATTGAGATGGTGGATGTTGGAGTGAGTGGGTGACTGCCCAGTTGCATGCTTCCCTTATTGCAAGTAATTCCGCCTGGAATACTGTACATGTCTTGTGTAATTTAAATTTTTTGCTTATGACTTTTGAGCCAGTGTTGTCAGGATCACATGCAACAAAAGCTGCACCCACCTCCCCGTTCTCGTGTTTGCTGCCGTCAGTAAATAATATTATAGTGTTGGCTTGGCAGATAGAGTCCAAGCCTTGCTGATCGGTGGCTGTTATGCCCGAGATGTTGATGCGTTCTGCCGGGTGTATAAGGAGGTGCGCCGGAGTTGGTTTCTCAAGTGTAATGTCGTTTGGGAGCATGTGAGTATTGCCCGAGATCCGCGTCCTTTCGGTTACGCAAACCTCCGTGACTTTTAGGTCGAGCGGGATGATTTGGGCGAGGGCCAAGGCTGCGGTGGTGGAGATTGTTTTGAAACCTCGGATGATTTTTATGGCGAACAGTCGCTGGGCCGATGCAAATGCCCGCTTGATATGTGCCTTCTCAGCTACGTGACCCCAGATGCCCGCTGCATATGTGATAATTGGCTGGATGACCTGATTATATATAATTCGTGCATTTTCGGGATGCGCCCCCCAAGTGGGTTTGCAGTATAAATTAAGTTTTTTGAAAATTTTTGTGGCTTTGTCTAGTATGTATTTAACGTGTGAGCTAAAGAGTAGTTTCTCGTCCAGGATCACACCGAGAAGTTTGATCTCATGGACGAATTTTAGGTGGAAGCTATTAAGAGTGAGGGACGCCTGTTTTGCTTTTGGGGTAAAAGCTATAGCCTGTGTTTTTGAAGATTCGAGGGTGAGCTTGACCCCTTGGCACCATGTGTGTAATAGACAAAGCCTTGTTTGCGGTGGTTTCTAGTTCAGTAGGGCTGTTTGAAGTGACAATTAAAAGAACGTCATCGGCATACGCCTGAACGTGGCAGCCGGTGGGAAATTCGGTGCTAAGGAGTTCATCGAGGATGATGTTCCATAGCACCGGGCCACAGGCAGAGCCTTGCACGCACCCTTTAGATGTTGATTTGGTGGCGCTGGTGTTACCATAGGTGAGTGTAACGGTTCTGTTCTGCACATAACTTTGGATAAGTCCGTAAATGTTGTTGGGGCACCCGAATCTACGCAGTCCATGGAATAGTGCTGGCCACCAGGCGTTATCAAAAGCACCTTTGATGTCCAATGACACTGCCGCCACAAGTTTCTTATTTTGTTTAGCTTGTCGAATGGTTTGCAGTGCTGTGTGTAATGCGTGTGTGGTGCTGGTCTGTTCTCGAAACCCGAATTGTCGTGTGTTGTATGTTTTAGTGAGTGATGCTTTGTGTGTGATTCGTTTGATAAAAAGTTTTTCAAGGAGCTTGCCGAAGACGGGTAGAAGCCCAATAGGTCTGAAGGATCTCATAGAGCTGTGGTCTGATTTGCCAGGTTTGGGTATTATGTGTACAAATGCCCGCTTCCACTGCAGGGGAAAGTGCTGTAATGTGAGACATCGGTTGAAGATGGAGGTTAGTAGTTGCGGATATAAACTGGCAAATGTAAGGCATATGTCGGAGGTGAGATGGTCGAGGCCAGGGGCCTTTTTTGGGTTCATGTACTTTAGATGTTCAAGCACTTCTCCTACAGTGAAGGGGAGGTCGTCTGTGGTAGTGGGGAAAAGGTGGGTGTGGTCACGTAGTTCAACGTGTCTGGGGTTTGTGTCAGGTTCGTCTTCGGGGTAAAAATTATCAAGGATCGCTTTTGCAGTTTCGGATTCGCTAGTGGTATAAGTGTTATGAAGAGAGATAGTAATGGGTGGTCTTCTGGGCGCCGCTTCTCTAACGAGACGGTTCGTGAGAGACCACACCGTCTCCTTAGTTTGCAGCGCACAGAATTCCCTAAAGCTATGGTTTGATGCCTTCCTCATTTCAGAGGAGTAATTTGCCCTGGCTTCAGCAAGCTCCCCGAGTAGGGACTCAAAAGGTGCATTAACGTGTTTTGCTTTGTGTAACTGTCTTTGTAGTGTGACAACTCGGGTTTTGAGCTCTTGGAGTTTGTCCGTCCACCAAGGTGGCGTGGCTTTGCGGCCCGTTCCAACCGGCTTCATCGAGGCGTTGCATGCAATTTGTATTATAGTGGTCAATTTATCTATTAATTCTTCGAGTTGGGTGGGTGAGAGAAGGTTAATGTCAGTGTCGAGAATATCTGAAGCTGCTAATTCGGTGTGCAAAACCTCTTTGAAGACAGGCCAACAGGCCTTATTAGTTTGATATTTACGGGTGGACTTCATGACTTGGGGGGTTGCGGGCTCCGACTCCGGCCCCGCCCACTGGATGTCAAAAGTGATGACATTGTGTTGTGAGGAAGGGCAAATGTTGAGGTCTACTGTCCAGTTGTGTATGGAGGTGTAATGTTTGTCATTAACTAATGTGAGGTCTATTATTGAGGAGCGGTCACGGCCGTGTGTGACCGTTTCGAATGTTGGCGTATTTCCACTATTGCAAATGGTCAGATCGTTGCTGAATATTAGCTCGACAACCTCATTACCTCGGGCGTTACTGCTGTTGCTTCCCCAAAGTGTGTGACAGCCGTTGAAATCGCCCCCAACTACTTGGTGGTTGTTGGCTGTGTTCTTCAAGAAATACTCTAGTTTGCCCATTGTGTTGTCTTGGTCGATATTAGGTTCGACGTAGACCGAAGCAAGGTAGATGGGGCGCTTATTTATGGTAAGTCTGACAATGCATAGGTTGGGGGAGGAGTATTGGGCCATACCTAAAGCTGAACATCCATGTTTTGTAAGAATGCAAGCCTTGACTCTTGAGCCTCCACCGAACTGGTGTATGTTGACACCGGATATTGGTTTCATTTCAATTCCAGCAGCAACATAAGGTTCTGTAATTAGTGCAGCCTGAAAGCTGCCAGCCACGAAGGAAGTAAGTATTTCATGTAGACTATCTTTGGATCTATCTATGTTGCACTGTAAAATTTTGATTTTCTGGTTAATATCCATAATCTATTTTGTTAGTAACTTTTACCTTCATGGTTCGCAGTCTGGGGCATGTGAGGGAGGTGGCTCTGTGACTGGTGCAAGCGCCGGTGCCGAAATTGGTGTTGTGTTGCAGGCAGTTAAAACATTTAGCACTAGTGGGAAGATTCTTTACGGGGCATTTGTCAAATTGATGTTCGTTGGAGGCGCAGTGGGAGCATATGGTGCAGTCTTTAGTGGGGCATCTGGTGCTGGTGTGACCAAATTGCAAACAAGTAAAACACTGCAAAAATGGAGAAAAATCACTAACGTGAACTCGCTGATGTTCGAGGCAGACCCTAGACAGTTGCAATATTTTGCGGTGTAGTTGAGGGCTGACAGTAAAAACTGCGTTATATAAGCTGTCCTTTCGATTGTCTCTCTTAAATTTAAGGGTGATGTCCTCAGGTGATGAAGGTGCATCTGAAAGTTCCCTGTTTTGTCGGATGATTATGTCCGGCACTTCCTCAACAGGGATATCCTTGCTGATGCCTTTGAGGACGATAAGGGGTTTGATTTGGCGTGCTGCTTCCGCCTTAAGGGAGCTTACCTTATTTAAACGCTGGAGTGTTTGGTCTCTCTGGTGTGTGTTTTCGAACTCGACGCGTTATTTGCCTTTGGAGACCGGTTGTACTTTAGTAGGGGCATAGTCGCATTCACGAAAACTAATTGACTTCCTCCAGGTGGTGATTGTTTCTTCTGTGGTTTGTCCTGCACTCGACGAGGCAACAACAATAGCAGGTCGAGATTTTGGGGTTGTTTTAGGGGGTGGGGTGGGGTTTAGGGTTTTATAATTGGGGACGTTTATAGCCGCTTTTTGCGCGTAGGTTGTTCGGGTTTGTGTCGCTGGGAATTCTTTTTTGAATTCGGCTCGGAAATCGGCTAGGGTTTCCTTGACACAAGCCAGGATATCGTTTTTGAGGTCGGTTGGTCCCGTCGTTGATTCTGATATTATAGGTGAGTGTGTGGCCTCTGGGTGAGCAGGGTGTTGTGAGGGGTTTGTGGTAAGCTGGGGGAGTTTTTTAATGGCTTTCCGGATTTCCTCCGCGGAAGCCTGGATTTTTCTTTTATTGAGACCAGTGACACTCTTACCTTCTTGGACTGCTGTGATTATACAAGTGGTCAATTTTTCCATTGCTGCAATGTAAGATGAAATGTCAGTGACATCGTCAGCTTGCACCGGTAACCTGACGGAATCAGGCTGTGGCGTGGTTTTGCGTTTTTTGATATTAGTGGGTTCTATAGGAGGCATAATAGGCTCCAATATTGGGGAAACGCTGTCGGCCGTGATTTGTGGATCACTGATATTTTCTAGGTTGGTGCCGGCTTCAGGTGGGGCCTGAGGCTGCCGGTCCTGTTGCCGGGCACCGGTTTGGGGGCTGTGTGTCAGGGGCATGTCGCCGAATGGGGTCGGGACCGGGACCGAGACCGAGACCGGGACCGGACCGGACCGGGACCGATATAAATATCGCCAAAAATGGGGTCAGGACCAAAGTAAAGACGAGGACCGGGACCGGACCGGACCGGGACCGATATGTGTTGCCAAAAATGGGGTCAGGACCGAAGTCAAGACCGGGACCAGACCGGACCGGGACCGATATATATATCGCCAAAAATAAGGTCGGGACCGAAGTCAGAACCGGGACCGGGACCGAGACCGGGACCGGACCGGACCGGGACCGATATATATCGCTAAAAATGGGTTCGCTACCGGGACCGAGACCGAGACCGGGACCAGACCGGACCGGGACCGATATATATGTTGCCAAAAAAATGGGGTCAGGACCGGGACCGGACCAGGACCGAGACCGGGACCGGGACTGACACTTAGAAAGATGTGAGGCGCGGACCGATGGAGCTGCTCAGTGGGTGCGTGCGAATGGTTAGGTTAGGTTAGGTTAGGTTAGGTTAGGTTAGGTTAGGTTAGGTTAGGTTTTTTTTTTTTTTTTTAATTTTTATTGTTTATATTTTACAATTGTTGTGGATGACTATTTAGCTTATTGGTAACTTATACTGCTTACATGATAGTTTGGAGATGACCCATGTTGGTCGATGCGAACGGTATACATTCGACCAACACGGGCCACTCCGGGGTGCGTCTGTTGTGCTCAGCAAAGACGGTTCGAGTCGTTCTCTGCTCAGCACATCAGGCACTTACAATATTTGCCCTGTTTAGGCAGCGCAAGGGCCAACTGTCGGTGACGCTTGCGCTGCCGGTGGCGGTTGCGCTGCCGGTGGCGGTTGCGCTGCCGGTGGCGGTTGCGCTTCCGGTGGCGGTTGCGCTGCCGGTGGCGGTTGCGCTGCCGGTGGCGGTTGCGCTGCCGGTGGCGGTTGCGCTGCCGGTGGCGGTTGCGCTGCCGGTTGCGGTTGCGCTGCCGGTGGCGGTTGCGCTGCCGGTGGCGGTTGCGCTGCCGGTTGCGGTTGCGCTGCCGGTTGCGGTTGCGCTGCCGGCGGCGGTTGCACCGCCGGCAGCACCGTCCCCGGGGACAGAACACTGATTCTTTCAGCTACAAACTTATGATTACATACTGCTACTTACATAATTATTTAATAACTATAATGTGCTTAACATAATTACAATAATAATAATAATGGTAAAATTTACATATGCTTAATATAATTATAATAATGGCATAATTGACATAATAACAATTAATAATAACTATGATGCGCTTAATATGGTAACAATAAAATTAAAATAATAGTAAAATTAAAACTAAAAATCTAAGTGGAATGATAAGGGGGCTCCAATCTGTGATTTTAATGGTATAAGCCAAATGCAACTCAAATGATGTTTCTAGGGCAGACCTAGAATAGATAGTGTACTGTTACTAACTAAAGTTATATATGTAAGGTAAGATAGATGTCGCGTTAGCTACGGAAGATAGGTGGTGAGTATATTGAGAGTTTATGGTAATAGTAATGCAGGCAAGTGAGCAATAAATGCGTATGCATGAGTTGGTAGGTATATCTAGGGTGTGTGTGTGTGTGAGTGTATGTAGGTCTTTCTTGTATGCATAACTATGTATGCGTGTGAGGGTATTGTGTGTAGTACGTGTGTATGTGTAAGTGTTGTGTGCGTGTGTGTGTATGTGTAAGTTCTGGGTGTCAGGCAGATGCATTAGTGGGGCTATTAATCAATTATCATTATCAGTGTTAAACTGTTTCAAGTGTTTTGTGATGTAAGTGATAAACTTGCCATATGAGGTGAGGCATTTTTTGTTGCTTAGAATGTGAGTTACATCATAAGGAGCGATATTGTAGTTGTTGCATGTTTGTGTGTGGTTGTATCTGGCGAGCGCAAAACGAGGACACTGGGTGAGGAGATGTTCGGGCGTTTGAGGGGTGTTAAGGTCGCAGGGGCAGGAGCTATTATCTGTGAGATGAAATCTGTGCAGGTAGCTTTTAAAAGCTCCGTGCCCAGTTAGGAATTGTGTTGTGTGGAAGGAGATGGGAATGTGTTCAAGGAAGATTCGGATGGATTGGAGGTTTGGGAAGAGATTTCTGGTGTGTGAGGCTCGGTTCGCGCTTGAATATCTTTCCTCGGCAAGTTGGCGTGTTAGTGTTCTGAGGTGTTTTTTGACATAGCTGATCGGATAGTGCAAGTAGTCCGGTTTTTTGTGCGCTAGTGCTGCCGCGTTAGCCGCGCGGTCAGCTGCAATATTTCCGCTAATGTCTGCGTGACCCTTGACCCATACGAATGTGATTGTCGACTGATGGTGTGATTCGTGGATTGCTTTGTGTATTTGTGTGACAATAGGGTGTGTATTGCTGCGGATCTTGATGGCGTCGAGAGCAGAGAGAGAGTCGCTGAGTATGAGAACGTTACGGTGACCCACTTGTTGAATCCAGCGGCAGGCATGGGCTATGGCAAGAAGCTCGGCCTGGTACACAGTGCACGCCGAGTGCAGTTTGTACTTTCGGATTGTGAGTGGTGACCCAGTGCCGGCATCGGGACGACTCCACCAGGAACCACGAGCTCCTCCGGTTCAGAGTCCAGTCCCGACGCCGGGTCGCTATGAGGTGTATCAGCTCCCAGGTGAGATGGGCAGGTGGTTTGGCTGGCGGGTGACCCGCCAGTAGAGAGCGCCAAAGGTTCCACGTACACAAAATTTACCTCCGCAACGTTCGGGGCCCTGACCCTGCTATTCAGGCCATCCATGGAAACAGCGGACACACCCGGGCCCCCCCGGCCATCCGGACTATCGGTCGCTTGACCGGTCAATCGACCGGTCGCCCGACCGGTCGACTGACCGGTCAACGGACCGGTCGCTTGCCCGGTCGACTGACCGGTCAACCGACCGGTCAATCGACCAGCCTCCTGACCATCCACTCGATCGGACGGGGCGTCAGGGTCCTCCGCGGGAGCGCCGCAATCACCATCGGACGCCTCGTCAACCACCCCGGGCCCAACCAAGCCCAGATCGGACTGTTTGTCGGTCAATTGACCGGTCGCCCGACCGGTCAATTGACCGGTCGCCAGAACGGTCAACCGACCAGCCGGCGATTCCGTCCGTTGCTCGACCTCTAAACTCGCATCATGCCCGGGGGGGATGACGCAGCCACCACTATCGGTCGCCTCGTCACCCAACCCTGGCTCAGCCGAGCTCAGCTCAGCCCGGGGAAGCTCCGACGCCCCGGCATCGGTCCCGCAATCCGCATCAGTGGCCCCCGGCGCCGCGTTAGGGTCCCCATCTAATCTGTCGCAGGGGGTGTGTGGGTTCGTCTTAGCAAGCCCCCTGAGCTCAGTACGAGGCGAAGGACACGCGAGCTCTGCCCCCCTAACCATTGCTTTGCGGCGAAGACTACTGGCTCTGTACGGGTTGGTGGTGTGGACCGAGGAAGTCTCCGGCGCACTCCTCGCTGACACCGCCTTAGGCATGTCCGCGTTCAAATGTTATAAGCGGTTTAAGTTTCCGTGAACGTAATTAGCGAGGAGGTGGGAGGCGCTCAGGGACACAACGCAACAAAATCAAAAAAAAAAAAAAAAAAAAAAAGGCACACAACACAAAATAAAAACAAAATAGTAACAAAATAGTAAACAAAATAGTAACAAGATATAATAGATTGCGATAATGTCAATTGGTGTAAATTAAAAATAATCAGAAGAAAAATAATAGTGGTAATAATATAGGGATGTCAGGGTAATTCATTTGAGTCTTCCAATGTCAAGTTCTAAATATACCAGTTTCGGCGGGCACGCGAGATCCACTAAGAGGCCGACATCGACCCAAAAGAAAGCTACAACTATTACTTAAAAATATTACTTAAAAATATTTGTCAAAAGTATATCTACGTGGCACTTGAATTAATTTATAACAAAGTGAGACAAGAGGTTAAAGTATTAAAAGTTCTTTAGGTAAATAGGAGACGAAACTTAGCTGGATCTCCTCCGACTTCAGCAGGGCAGGTTAGGTTTCCGTGTGCAGTTTCCAGTCTGCCATCGGACGCGTCCCCGGGTTGCGGATAGGGGAACGCCCCCCAGATATGGGGGGTACCGGCTTGCCGGCGCGGACCAAAACTGGTGTGTGGCCGCCTGCCCTTTTCAGGGCGGGCATTGCACGGCCACACAAACCCGTAGACCCACACTGAGTGGGTTCGGGGGCCTTCGGGTTGCGAGGAAGACAACCTCTCTAAAAAATTACACTCGTGGGCGATATCCTCTCCTTCTTGTTGCAAGAAGGAGTGTGTATGTCGCCGGTGGACCCGCTTGCGGGTCGTGGTATGGCCGGATTCAATCCGGCGGCCACTTCACGTGGCAGTGCGGGGGCGTTATTACGCCATAGCACTTTGTGCTTTTCGAGGCGTATCGCATTCGATACCTTTGGGCTTCGCCCACCCGCGCGGCGGTGGACCCAGTGGGGTCTGCCGTCGGGCAACCCGTTACCCGCATTGAGCGGGCCGGGGGTCCGGCGCACTGAGCGTCGGGCTGCGTGGAAGACAACCACATTAAAAAATCACCCCAACCTTAAGGTCTGGTCCGCGCCGAGGAGGTGAATGGCTGGAGGGAGTCCAGTCCCAAGCGGCCCCCCCAGGGAGCTCACCCTCAAAAAGCACATAATGGATTGCGGCAAAGAAAAACAGACACACCAAGGGGTTCCAGTCCCCCCCGCAGGACCGCGCAAGGCGGCTACGGGCAGCCGGATGTATTTGGTGCCGTGCCTACCGCGATCCACATCCGTCGATGCGATTCACAAATGCGATCCCGTTAAGAGCGGGTTACCGTCGGTATCCGGGCCGGCGGTGGACAATGTAACCGAGGCGAGTGGCAGAAATGCGGATGTTCCGGCTGCGTCATTAGGCGCAGGCGATGATCCCGCGGCGGCGGATGTTCCGGCGGCAGTCTCGACTGCTGCCGATGATCCCGCAAGGAGAAGACGGGTCCGGTCCAAAAACCTGACGGACCGAGAGGATGGTAGGTCGCGATCCCATTCTAGGGGATCTACCTCCTCCCTACACGGAAAGGACCTGGAGTCGGTAGTGCTGTCGTTTCCACGACCGAGCACGCCGCTCCCCAAAATGACTGCGAGGGCAGTGGCTGCGAACGACAGCGACAGTTGCATGTCGATCGCAACCACGGACAGCGAGACGCCACGGGCGCGCAAGCGCAAATCGCAGCGTCCGCTTAACGGGAGAGGAAAGAAGGGGAAGCGGGCGGCGGGTGGTGACGGGGACTCGGAGCGGGAAGTCCCCTCCCAAAATGCCGCGGGGGAGGAGGCCTCCACTGCCGACATCGGGGCAGAGATGCTTGCCTGCCTGTCCGATGTCGAGAAGACTGCGGACAGGGCCAAAAGCTCCCGGGCGGAGGTCGTCAAGTCGCTGCGAACCGCACTCTTCACCTTAAAGGCGGGAACGGCCGAGCTGTGTGAACGGGCAGAAAAGCGGGACAGGGAGAACACCAGTTTTCTGTCCCAGGTGGAACAGCTCACCGCCCGCCTCACGGAGCTGGCCAACGAGGTGGGGAGCCTCAGAAAAGAGAACGAGGCCCTGAAAGAGGGCCTCCACCGGCTGGGACACAGAGCTCCGGGGTCGTCCCGGGGGAGCGCGACTCCTTCGACAGACCCGGCGCCTAATTATAAAAATAAAGGGAAGGCGACGGGGTGCGCGCAGGCGAAAGGGCCCACCCCCCCAACAACACAGGCACCCCGGGCGGAGCCAGTGACGCCGGACTGGAGCCAGATCTCCATTACTATGGAGAGAGAGTTCGCCAGGTTCCAGTCCGACCTCATGCGTCGCTTCTACTCAGACATGGGAAGAAGACCTCCGCTCGCACACGAACGCCGTCAAGTGGAGGCGGTTCAGTCTGCGCCGCCTGACGTGCCTGAAGGACCCCCCGCGAGGAAGGGGAAAAGGCGGGGTGGTAAAAAACACAAAAGGGGGGGTCTCGCGCCACCGAGACCCGGCGCAGTGGTCCCGCCGGCATTTGTCCCGCTGGCGGTCCCGAACCCTGGCCACGAGGAGTCCTCGCAGGAGGTCTCCGGGGAAGCCCACTGGGCTGTAGTCGCGCGGCGACGACCTGCCGCCGCCCCTAAAAAGGCCGCGGCCCCGGCCAGGGCCCCACAAATCAGGGTGGTCGACTCCGGCCCCCGGAAGGTGCCCAAACCACCTGCCTGTGCGGCAGTGGTTGTGACGGTGCCCCCAGACGCCGGAACAACGTACGCCGCGGTGATGGAGGCAGCGAAAGCCAAAATAAAATTGGCTGAGCTCGGAATCACCGGCGGCGTGCGGACCAAGAGGGCCGTGACCGGGGCCCTCCTTCTCGAGGTGCCCGGCCCGGATAGCTCCGCCAAAGCTGATTCTCTGGCGGAACGCATGAGAGAGGCGTTGGCGGACACGGGCGCTAACATCTCGCGCCCGTGCAAAATGGCCGACATACGGGTGATGGACCTCGACGAGTCCATCACCCAAGCAGACGTGGCGGCAGCTGTGGCCGCGGCTGGCGAATGCTCCCCGAACGACGTGAAGGTCGGGGAAATACGCGCCAGCCGCGCTCGCCTAGGGACGGCCTGGGTTAGGTGTCCGCTCAGGGCTGTTAGTAAACTGACGTCTGGGCGGATCCTGATCGGCTGGACCTCTGCGAGGGTCGAGGCACTGGCAGCACGGCCTCTACAGTGCCACCGGTGCCTCGAAAGAGGGCATGTTAGGGCGGTGTGCAAATGCGCCACTGACAGGAGCACACGCTGCTACAGGTGCGGTGAGCCGGGGCACATTGCCCGACTCTGCACCGCGAGTGCTCCTCGCTGCCCGGTCTGTTCAGACCTTGGCAGACCGGCGGACCATAGGATGGGGAGCAAAAAGTGCTCCCCACCTAAAAGGAAGGCGGGGGTTGACGCCCAACCCCCCGCCCCGGCCCAGGGGCGCGAGGAAACCATGGACATATAATAATGTATGTTCATGGTAAAGTATTGCAGGGCAACCTCAACCACTGCCGCGCAGCGCAGGATCTTCTGATCCAGACGCTCGCGGAGGGTAAGGTTGCACTGGCGGTCGTCGCCGAGCCCTACTCTGTCCCGAACCACCCAAGGTGGTTCGGGGACGACCAGGGCTTGGTAGCCATTTACTGGGCTAGTGACAGGCCGCACTGCACCCTCCTCGCCAGAGGGCCGGGTTTCGTGGCCGTGGAGTGGGGGTCCACGGCCACGATAGGATGTTACATCTCCCCGAACTGCGGCCTCGCCGCATTCGAGGCATTCCTGGACGGGCTGGCGAACTGCGTTCGCGGTTGCGCCCCCCGTCCGGTCTTCGTCCTGGGTGACTTCAACGCCCACTCGAGAGAGTGGGGCGACACCCGGGACGACGTAAGAGGGGAGACACTCCTGGAGTGTGCGGCGGGACTGGACCTTCGGCTTCTAAACCAAGGTTCAGTCAGCACCTGCGTGCGGTGGCAGGGGGAGTCGATCGTCGACCTGTCATGGGCGACTCCCGCTGCGTACCGCATGGTGTCGGGATGGAGGGTCGCGGAGGAGTTGGCCACACTGTCCGACCACCGGCACATCGTATTCGATGTGTCGCTCCGCCACCCTTCCCGCACGCTCCAGGAGGACAGCCGTCCGCGACGTTGGTCCATCAAGCGACTGGACAGAGACATGGCCCTTGCCGCCGCCCACGTCGCGGACTGGTCTGAGGAGGCACAGATCTTGCCCGATCTCGATGCGCAAGCGCGGGCGGCCTGGCTCGGGGAAACATTGACGTCGATCTGCGACGTCTCTATGCCCCGAGTCAGGCCGCCTCGGCGGAGCTCGGCGTACTGGTGGAATGAGGAAATCGCGCGGCTTAGGATTGCAGTAATAGCCGCGCGCCGCCAGTACCTCAGGGCCCGCAGAAGAAGGCAAGCCTCAGTCGAGGAAGTCCTGAGTGCCAGAAGGGCATACGGAGCCGCATCCAAGGCGATCAGCATCGCCATCGCTGACGCCAAGGCTGGGTCCTGGAACGAGCTCCTGGAGGGACTGGAAAGGGATCCATGGGGGCGCCCGTACAGAATGGTACTGGGCAAGCTCCGACCGTGGGTCCCTCCCCTGACGGAAACCCTGGACCCCGACTTCGTGGGAAGAGTGGTGGATACGCTCTTCCCGAGGGTCCAGGATAGTCCCTCCGAAGCCCCGTCGCCCGCGCCGTGGTCGGACAACCTAGAGGTGACGGAGAGCGAGCTCGCCAGGGCCGTGTTGCGGCTCTCGGCCCGCAACACCGCACCGGGCCCAGACGGGGTCCCGGGTAAGTTGTTAGCGCTGGCGCTCAGGGCCTTGGGGAACAAAGTGAGGCAGCTCTTTACAAGCTGCCTCAGAGAGGGTGTGTTCCCCGTCAACTGGAAGTCGGCCAGGCTGGTGCTGTTGAGGAAGGAGGGAAGGACCGAAGAGGTTCCGTCGTCGTTCCGTCCGATCTGCTTGCTGAACGAGGCGGGGAAACTCTTCGAAAGGGTTATCTCCGCCCGCATCGGCGAGCACCTGTCGCGCGTGGGTCCCGACCTGTCGGACTGCCAATTTGGATTCCGGCAGGGGCGATCGACGCTGGACGCTGTCCAACGCGTCCGGTCGCTGTCGGAGTCCGCAGTCCGATCGGGGGGGGTGGCACTGGCGGTGTCTCTGGACATCGTCAACGCCTTTGGCACCCTCCCCTGGCAGGCCATCAGGGAGGCACTCGAATACCACGAGTTGCCCCCCTACTTGCGGGTCGTGGTCGGGGACTACTTGCGCGATAGGACGATAGGAATGTCGGGAAGGAACGAGACGGAAACGACGAGGGGGGTCGAGTGCGGTGTTCCACAGGGGTCCGTTCTGGGACCCCTTCTATGGAACCTCGCATACGACGCGGTCCTTCGCACCAGCCTTCCTCACGGCGTGAGTGTCGTCTGTTACGCCGACGACACTCTCGTCGTGACGACGGGGGCCGACTTCGGGCAGACGCTCAGGCTTGCCAAGCTGGGGGTGGCATGTGTCGTGAGGGCAATCCGCCGGCTGGGTCTAGAAATAGCGCCGCACAAAACCGAGGCGCTATGGTTCCACGGCCTTCCAAGGCGCCGGGAACCACCCAGCTGCCGGATACGGGTAGGTGACGCGGAGGTCCAGGTGGGGCCACATATCAAGTACCTAGGCCTCACCTTGGATAGCAGGTGGAGCTTCGAGGAGCATTTCGTGCGGTTGGTCCCCCGAGTCAAAAGGGTAGCGGGTGCTTTACACCGCCTGCTGCCCAACCTCGGGGGACCGAGGGACGGTGTTCGCCGCCTGTACGAGGGCGTCGTGCGGTCCGTGGCTTTGTATGGGGCCCCCGTGTGGTCGCGAGACTGCACGAGGTCCTCCCGCTGCAGAGCTCTCATCCGGAGCATGCAGCGGACAATGGCTATACGGATCGTACGGGGCTACCGTACAATCTCGTACGAGGCGGCGACGGTTCTGGGGCGCTCCCCTCCTTTCGAAATCCTGGCCGACATGTACGCGGAGATGTATAACGCGCCGCGACATGTCGACCGGGGGAGAGATGGAGGGAGCCCCCCCAGAACCCGCGCACGGAATGCACAGGCGGGAGTTGCACCGGCGGGCTGAGAGGGACTGGCGTGCACAGCTAGAGTCGGGGGGCTGTGCGCGTCAACGCGCCGTCGGTGCTATACTCCCGCACTTCGAAGCCTGGCTCCACGGGAAGGAGGAAGTCACCTACCGCTTGACTCAGATACTTACCGGACATGGTTGTTTCGGTGAGTATCTGAATCGAATAGGGCGGGAGGACACGACACGATGCCACCATTGCGCATCCGACCTCGACTCGGCCCAGCACACGCTGGCGGATTGTCCCGCTTGGGACTCCGAACGCCGGGTCTTGGTCGAAGAGATCGGGCAAGATCTGTCTCCGCCAGCGTTGATTGCGGCAATGCTGGCGGATGAGGGAGGTTGGAGGGCTGCGGCCTCCTTCTGTGAAGCTGTGATGCTCCAGAAGGAGGCTGCCGAGCGGGATCGGGAGATGGCCGATCCCGCTCGAAGGAGGCGGCGTCGGGCCAGATAATGTCCTGATGCGCCGCCGCGGGTCGCTGGCGAGCACGACAAAGCTCGTGCCCACGACCCGGGAGGGATCACACCCCCGCATAGTCGAGGGGTGTCGCCGTAGGAGGTCGGACGGGGGAGGTTGCGAACACTCCCCCGAGAAGGGCTCCCCTGGTAAAAACAGGGGAGCAAAGGCTGGGGGTCCTCAGATGCGACACTCGATCCTGAGGCCCCCCTACAATGCCTGATGGCGGCGCTGAGGTTTTAGTGGGTAGGCCTTCCCCGTCTGGGAAGGAGAGCCCCACATAACCACCGGCTCGGTGGTATGCAGTTTAATGCATTTCCTCAGCGGGACAAAAAAAAAAAAAAAAAAAAAAAAAAAAAAAAAAAAAAAAAAAAAAAAAAAAAGGGCAGGTTAGGTTAGGTTAGGTTAGGTTAGGTTAGGTTAGGTTAGGTTTCCGTGTGCAGTTTCCAGTCTGCCATCGGACGCGTCCCCGGGTTGCGGATAGGGGAACGCCCCCCAGATATGGGGGGTACCGGCTTGCCGGCGCGGACAAAAACTGGTGACCGCCTGTTGTGTGGTCGTTGGTGGGAGCGTTTCGCTCAAGGTGCGTTTGCACTTTTGTCGTCAACGGCCCTTCTCAGGGCCAGCGGCCGTTCATCGGCGTGGCATGGCAGATCTGCTAGATCTGCGGAGCGTTGAGTGCTTCCACACTCTTTTGCGCCAATCTTGGCGCCTGCCTTAACTGGCTGGCTCCGACGGGGTTGGCATTTGTTTGTCAGCCCAGTGGCCGCCCTCGGGCGGCGTGGGATGGCGGACTTTCAAAGTCCGCGGCGCGGCGGGCCCTCGATCGCGGTTACACGTGGTCGTTGGGCACGACATTTTTATGTCACCGCCGGCAACCTGTGTCGTGGGTGGATGTCGTGGATCACGTCTCGCGATTCACTCACGGCGTAGGGGCTCCTGCCTTTACCGGCTGGAGCCGAGAGGACGCAACCTCGTTAAAAAACGCTGAAAGGGGGTTTGTTGGGGTGTGCCTTTGCACCTTGCGCGGCAAATCTCCGCCTCCATCGGGGGTGGCAGGCCAGTATGTCTGCCCGCTAGCGGCCAACTTCACCAGAACGCCCGACCTGGTGTCGTATTAGGGTAGCTGGGGTATTGGGTTCTCTGCCCCAGTGGTCCACTTATTTCACCCGTACTCGTGGGATCAGGATGGCATGCTCTAATTTAAATGACGTTAGTGGGAGAGTTATTATTGATAAGGTAGGACGAAGCCTACCCGGTGATGCGGGCGAGAAGCCCAAGGACGTAGGCGATAGGGCCTCAGCTGAGGCCTCGCCGAGATGGGAGATTGAGATAGAGTCGGACACAGACTCTGTCTGTTCAAACCAAACGGTTACATCCGTTTCCGGCAGGAAGAGGACTCGGTCCACAAAAAGGAAGGTGAAAGGCTCGAATGAGTCTGAGGGTGCCTCCAGTTCAGAGGAGACCAAAGCACCTAAGAAGTCGGCACGTCGAGGACGTGGTCGCCCCCCCACTACTGGCCAGTACGTGGGTTTGGCGGCGGCCAAAGAAAAATATAATGCCGAGCTCCGTGCTCAAATGGAGCTAGAGGCAGAAAAGGAGTTTGCGGCGGAGTTGGCGCAGAGACGAACGCGCTCTAGCTCTGCTATGTCAGTGGCCTCCCAGAACTCTTCTGGTTTAGAGGCCGTGAATGACGATCAGGAAGCTGAGCGAGGAGCGACCCAACTCTTTAAATCGGTCGAGCAGGAGCTTCAGGTAATCCTGCAAGTGGCACAAAAGTCGAGCAGACTAAAGGGTACCTACCAAAAGGCCCTTAAATGCTCGGCTGCTGCCATCAAGGAGCACACCACGGAGCTCCTAAAACGCACCGTGAACGAAGAGGTGGCTAAACTGGAGCACCAAAATCGACGCCTTCAGCAGAATGTTAATGACCTCCAGAAGCAACTGGAGGAGCTTCGCGCCCAAGTGAATGGGCGACCGAATGTGGCTGCCGCAACGGAAGCGCAGCCTACAAGTATGGACGAGATAATCCGCGCGGTGTCAACCGTGGTGGATGGCAAAGTCCGGGAGGCAATGGAGTCGGCCCGGAATATGATTAACGCCCGCGTTGAAGGGCTGAAAACGGCGGATCGGCCACGTCCAACTCTGGCTGCGGACGCCAAAAAACAGGCTCAAAAGCCGCAAACCCCTGCGGCCAAAAAGCCCACGACGAAAGCTGCAACTAAAGCGGCATCTAAAGCCGTGCCCAAGGTCGCACCAAAGGCCGCGCCAAAGGCTGCGCCCAAAACGGCGCCAAAAGATGTTGCTGAGACCGCCCCCGCTCCCGCCGCGCCTTCCCAGAAGGGGAAAGGCAAAGGCAAGGGCAAGGGCAAAAAGACGGCCAGCCCTGCGGCGCCACCTGCACAGCCCCCAGCCGAGCCCACTGCGTCCACATCCAAGGACTCGGAGTGGACGACGGTTGCCAAGAAGGGGAAGAAGAAGGTGGCCCCCAAAGCCGCGGTCCCTCAGCCCAAGCCCCAAGACCGGCCTTCTAAAGGTAAAGGCAAGGGCCAAACCAAGGCTAAGAAGCCGAAATTGAGGGTGCCACGTTCTGCCGCGGTTGTGGTGACTGTTGGCCCCGAGGCCGAGAAACGCGGCATTTCATATGCCAGCGTTCTGAAGAAAGCGCGCACATCAATTAAGCTCCCGGATCTCGGAATCGATGCACCAATGCGCATTAAGACCGCGGTTACTGGGGCCAAGGTCTTTGAAGTTTCTGGCGACGAGAGGGATGCCAAAGCCAATCGCCTGGCATCCGAACTAATGGCTCTGCTCGAGGCCGAGGCGGACGTGCACGTTCACAGGCCCACGAAGTGCGCGGACTTCGTCGTTAGCGGGCTCGACGACTCCATTGATAGGGAGGAAGTTGTTTCGGTGGTGGCCACTAAGGGCAATTGCCCCCAAGATCTCGTCAAGGCGGGCGAGATCCGGTCTGGTCCAGGTGGACTCGGTTCCATCTGGGTGTCTGCCCCTGTTGCGGCTGTCAAGAGCATCCTCGACGCCGGTCGCCTATTGATTGGGTGGAGCTCAGCGCGAGTCCGGGCAGTGGAGGCACGTCCCATGAAGTGCTTCCGCTGCCTACAGCGGGGACATGTCCGACCGCAGTGCTGCGGTGAAGATCGGACGGCACTGTGTTTCCGTTGCGGGAAGCCCGGACACAAGGTGGCCACATGCTCTGCAGAGCCACATTGCGTCGCCTGTGAGGCGGCCAAAAAGCCTGCTGGGCACGTTTTGGGGGGCAAGAGCTGCAAAGCTCCGGATGCTCCCCGGAAGAAAAAGAAGAGGGCGACGGCGGACAAGACCCAGACCGCCACGCAGGCTGTGGAAGAGCCACAGCCCATGGACACGTCACCGGTTGTCGATGGACCTACAACAAGCTAGGTTCATCCAGACGAACTTGAACCACTCCTCTGGCGCTCAGGATCTGCTGATCCAAGCCATGAGAGAGTGGTCGATCCATGTGGCTGTGGCAGCCGAGCCCTACTATGTCCCGCCTGGCTCTGACTGGGCTGGAGACCTAGACCATACGGTGGCCATCACCTTGTCGGCTATTGAGCCGTCGCCGCCCCTCTCGGTCATCCGGAGGGGCAACGGGTTCGTTGTAGCCTCTTGGGGGAGCACCTACATTGTGGGTGTCTATTTCTCCCCCAATAGACAATTCGCCGATTTTGAATTGTTTCTCGGCGAACTTGGCGTAGCGATTCGGCGGCTTCCAGCGTCGTCGCAAGTCCTAGTACTGGGGGACTTTAATGCCAAATCCTCGGCCTGGGGTTCCCCCGTCACGGACCAGCGCGGTACAGCGGTCGAGGCCTGGGCAATCATGGCCGGCCTCATTTGTGTCAACCAGGGCTCGGAGTTCACGTGCGTGCGGCAGCAGGGAGGGTCAGTGGTGGACCTAACGTTCGCCACCCCTGCACTCGCAGCGCGTGTCCGGAACTGGTTGGTCACGGATGCCGAGACACTGTCGGACCATGTCTTCATCAGGTTCGACATTGTCTCGACGACCGCACTCGACGGCCCTGCACCCGGTCCTCTGGTCAGCCCCTTCCCAAAATGGGCGCTGACCAAACTTGACAAGGAACTATTGGAGGAGGCGGTCATTGTCGAGGACTGGTGCGCTCCTCTTAATATCAGGGATGTCGACGAGGAGGCTTCCTTGTTTCGGGCATCGCTGCAGCGGATTAGCGATGCAGCGATGCCCCGGGTCAAGCGTTGTCCGCCTAAAAAGGCGGTATACTGGTGGACGGCTGATATAGCACGGCTCAGGGCGACTTGCAACTCCAGACGCAGAGAGTTGGCCAGGTTTCGCCGTCGCACGCGTAACGGGCAACGAGACGAGGGCATCGAATCCCTGCTGCACGACCAGTATACGGAAGCGCGCAGGGAGATGAGGGCCGCCATCTTTAAGGCGAAGGCAGAGGCACGAGAGGAGCTGCTTGAGAGCCTCGATCGGGATCCATGGGGTAGACCCTACCGCGCCGCGCGCTGTAAGCTGCGCGGTCAGGGCCCGCCGGTAGCAGAGACTCTGCAGCCGGAACTTCTCGGGAGGATCGTCGAGGCTCTATTTCCGGCGAGGCAGGAACATACTCCTCCGCCGATGGCCCCACCATTTAGGATGGTGCCGATTGCCGAAGACCCGGGAGTGCCGCCTCCGCTCGTTACGGATGCGGAGTTTGATGCCGCAGTCCACAAACTGCGCGCAAAGAAAACTGCCCCGGGTCCGGATGGTGTGCACGGCCGCGTCCTTGCCCTTTCGTTGGCGGAACTCACGCCACGCCTCAAGCGGCTATTTGACACGTGCCTGGCTGCTGGGAAATTCCCTGCGTCGTGGAAGACGGGCCGCCTTGTTCTACTCCGAAAGGAGGGCCGCCCAGCAGAGTCACCGTCAGGCTACCGGCCTATCGTCCTCCTGGACGAAGCCGGCAAGCTCTTTGAGCGAGTTATCGCCGGTCGCATTACGGACCACCTGTCATCGGGTCATCGGTGGGCCCAGACCTCGCGGAGGTTCAGTACGGGTTCCGGGAGGGTCGCTCGACGATCGACGCGATCCTTCGCGTCAAAGCCCTCTCGGAAGAAGCGGTGTCTCATGGTGGGGTTTTGCTGGCGGTGTCACTCGACATCGCAAACGCTTTCAATACCCTGCCATTCGAGTGCATCGCTGAGGCGCTCCAATATCATGGAGTGCCCCCGTACCTCAGGCGGACTGTGGCGGACTATCTGGCCGACCGGACGGTGGTCTGTCAAGCGAGCGACGGCGCTCTTCTGGAGCGGCGCATGTCGTGCGGGGTTCCACAGGGGTCGGTGTTGGGGCCGCTCCTGTGGAACATAGGGTTTGATTGGGCCCTTCGAGGGGCATTGCTGCCGGGTGTCGGCATCATATGTTATGCCGACGACACACTGGTCACGGCGCGAGCCGGCTCTTATGCCGAGGCGGCACGGCTCGCCAAAGTGGGTACAGTGCAGGTGGTTCATCGCATAGAAAGGCTGGGACTTAGGGTGGCTCTGAACAAAACAGAGGCCATCCTGTTCCACGGCCTACGGCGAGGACCACCTGCCGATGCTGCCCTGGAAATTGAGGGCTGTCGAGTCCCAGTGGGCTCGACAATTAAGTACTTGGGGCTCATTTTGGACCCGGGGTGGAAGTTTACACCCCATTTCCGCCACATGGGTCCCAAGCTGTCGAAGGCGACAGCTTCGCTCAGTCGGCTGCTGCCAAACGTCGCAGGTCCGGGAGACCGATGCCGCCGCCTCTTTACTGGGGTCGTGCGGTCCATGGCCCTCTACGGGGCGCCCGTATGGGCTGACGCTCTGACGGCCGCTAATAAAGCTCTACTGCGAGCTCCGCAGCGAGCCATGGCCGTCAGAGTGATACGCGGGTACCGCACAGTCTCCTTCGAGGCGGCGTGCGTCTTGGCGGGCACTCCGCCCTGGGACCTAGATGCCACGGTCCTGGCAGAAGTGCATCGGCGGAGGGAGGCCTTCCGAGAGGCGGAGGGCTTCCGGCGCGTACCCCCGGCGGTGGTGGAGCGGTGGCGGAAGTCCGCACAGCTCCACACCCTAGACAGGTGGCTCGACCGTCTAGAAGAGCCCACCGCCGGGGTCCGGACCATAGAGGCGGTCCGGCCCGTCTTGCGCCAATGGGTGGCACGGCAGCACGGGGTGCTGTCCTTCCGGCTCACGGAGGTACTGTCGGGGCACGGATGCTTCGGCAGGTACCTCCACCACATCGCCGGGAGGGAAAGCACCCCGAGGTGTCATGAATGTGGGGCGGACGAAGACACCGCGCAGCACACGCTGGAATCCTGCCCAGCGTGGGCAACTCAGCGCGCTGTCCTCGTCGCCAGTGTCGGCGGAGAGCTCTCGTTGCCGGCCTTTGTTAAGGCTATGGTCGGCAGTGAAGCAGGCTGGGAGGCGGCGGCCACCTTCTGCGAGGAAGTCCTTGCAGCGAAGGAGGCCGCCGAGCGGGTCCGCGAGGATGATCCCGACGCGGACCCGTCCCGCCGACGGCGGCTGGGAAGGAGGAGGCGAAACTACGCCCTCCACCAGCCGCCAGATGGGTCGCGGGCGACGGAGTGGGGCTCCCGTCGCTCGCAACAAGGACCCTAAAGCTGAGGGGGTGCCTGTAGTGTTCCGCAGGCACTCCCTACCCTAAAGAGGGGCCCGGCATGGCCGGGCAGCATCGCCCTCGGCACACACAGCGCCTGCGAAGAGTTCCCTGTGTGTGTCGAGAGTGGCGAAGGACGGAACGCCCCGGTGCTTTTTAGTGGGTATGCCCAATAGGGGCGAGTCCCACATAACCGCAGGTGGGCCCCACCCTGCCTGCGGTAGATATAAAATCTTTTTACACCGGGTCAAAAAAAAAAAAAAAAAAAAAAAAAAAAAGGTTAGGTTAGGTTAGGTTGGGGTTCCGTGTCCGTGTGCAGTTTCCAGTCTGCCATCGGACGCGTCCCCGGGTTGCGGATAGGGGAACGCCCCCCAGATATGGGGGGTACCGGCTTGCCGGCGCGGACAAAAACTGGTAACCGCTTGTTTTGCGGTTTGGCGGGAGCGTTTCGCTCGGAGTGCGTTTGCACTTTTGTTGTCAACGGCCCTTCTCAGGGCCAGCGGCCGTTCATCGGCGTAGCATGGCAGATCTCCAAGATCTGCGGAGCGTCGAGTGCTTCCACACTCTTTTGCGCCAATTTTGGCGCTTGCCTTAATTGGCTGGCTCCGAAGGGCCTGGCATTTGTTTGTCAGCCCAGTGGCCGCCCTCGGGCGGCGTGGGTTGGCGGACTTTCAAAGTCCGCGGCGCGGCGGGCCCTCGGTCGCGGTTAAACGTGACCTTTGGGCACGACATTTTATGTCACCGCCGGGCAACCTGTGTCGTGTGTGGATGTCGTGGATCACGTCTCGCGATTCACTCACAGCGTAGGGGCTTTTGCCTTTACCGGCTGGAGCCAAGAGGATGCAACCTCGTTAAAAAACACTGAAAGGGGGTTTGTTGGGGTGTGCCTTTGCACCTTGCGCGGCAAATCTCCGCCTCCATTGGAGGTGGCAGGCCAGTATGTCTGCCCGCTAGCGGCCAACTTCACCAGAACGCCCGACCTGGTGTCGTATTAGGGTAGCTGGGGTATCGGGTTCTCTGCCCCAGTGGTCTTTTTAGTTCACCCGTACTCGTGGGATCAGTATGGCTAGTGTTAATAATTCTTTGGATGTTAGTGGGAGTTCTATTATTAATAAGGTAGGAAGAAGCCTACCCGGTGATGAGGGTGCGAAGCCCAAGGACGTAGGCGATAGGGCTGCAGATGCAGCCTCGCCGAGATGGGAGATTGTTATCGAGTCGGATACTGACTCAGTCGGTTCCACTCGCACGGTGACTTCCGCTTCCGGAAGAAAGAGGACTCGGTCCCATAAAAAGAAGAAGAAAGGCTCGAATGAGTCTGAGGGTGCCTCCAGTTCAGAGGAGACCAAAGCACCTAAGAAGTCGGCACGTCGAGGACGTGGTCGCCCCCCCACTACTGGTCAGTATGTGGGCTTGGCGGCGGCCAAGGCCAAATTAAATGCTGAACTCCAGAAGGAAATGGAGTTGGAAGCTGAGAAGGAGTTTGCTGCAGAGCTAGCACAAAGGCAGACACGCTCTAGCTCCGCTATGTCCATGGCCTCACAGAGCTGCTCTGAAATAGAGGCTCTACTTGGTCAGGAGGAAGCGAGCCAAGGCGCGACGCAAATTTTTAAATCTGTCGAACAGGAGCTCCAGACCATCCTCAAGGTGGCAACAAAGTCGAGCAGACTAAAGGGAACCTACCAAAAGGCCCTTAAATGCTCGGCAGCCGCCATCAAGGAACACACAATGGAGCTCCTAAAACGGTCGGTGAATGAGGAGGTCGTGAAGCTGGAGCGGCAAAATCAGCTCCTCCAGCGGAACATCGATGACCTCCAAAAACAGCTGGAAGAGCTACGCGCCCAAGTTACTGGGCGACCGCAGGCTGCTGTCGCAGTGGAGGCGCAGCCTTCAAACATGGAGGAAATCATCCGCGCGGTCTCCACCGTGGTGGATGGAAAGGTCCGGGAGGCCATGGTGTCGGCCCGGAATATGATAGATGCCCGTGTCGAAGGGCTAAAAACGGCGGACCGGCCACGACCACCTCTGGCCGCGGACGCCAAAAGACAGGCTCAAAAGCCGCAAGCTCCTGCGGCCAAAAAGTCTGCGACGAAGAAGGCTGCGTCTAAGGCGACAACCAAAGCTGTGCCCAAGGCCCCACCAAAGGCTGCACCAAAGGCTGCGCCCAAACCGGCGCCGAAAAATGTGCCAGAGAGCACCCCTGCTCCCGCCGCGCCTTCCCAGAAGGGGAAAGGCAAGGGCAAGGGAAAAAAGACGGCCATCTCTGCGGCGCCACCTGCACAGCGCCCGGCTGAACCCACTGCGTCCACGTCCAAGGAGTCGGAGTGGACGACAGTTACAAAGAAGGGGAAGAAAAAGGCGGCTCCCAAAGCCGCGGTTCCTCAGCCTAAGCCCCAAGCCGAGGGTTCCAAAGGCAAGGGCAGGGGTCAGGCGAAGGCTAAAAAGCCCAAAAAGTTGAAAGTGCCTCGCTCTGCCGCGGTCGTGGTAACTGTCGGCCCCGAGGCCGAAAAACGTGGCATTTCATATGCCAGCGTTATTAAGAAGGCGCGCGCATCGATCCAGCTACCTGAACTTGGAATCGATGCGCCAATGCGTATTAAAACGACGGTCACCGGGGCCAAAATTTTCGAGGTCTCGGGTGAGGAACGAGATGCCAAGGCCAACCGCCTGGCACTCGAACTCACGAACCTGCTTGAGGCTGAGGACGGTGTGCGGGTTCATAGGCCCACAAAATGTGCGGAGTTTGTCGTCAGCGGCCTGGACGACTCCGTCGAGAGGGAGGAGGTTGTGTCGGTGGTAGCCACGAAAGGCAACTGCCCGCACAGCCTTATAAAGACGGGCGACATACGGTCTGGCCCAGGTGGACTTGGTTCCATATGGGTCTCGGCACCGGTAACGGCAGTCAAGACCATTCTAGACGCCGGCCGTCTCCTGATCGGGTGGAGTTCGGCGCGAGTCCGGGCAGTGGAGGCACGTCCCATGAAGTGCTTCCGCTGCCTGCAGCGGGGCCATACCCGGCCGCAATGCTGCGGTGAAGACCGGGCAGCCTTGTGCTTCCGCTGCGGGAAGCCTGGGCATAAGGTGGCAACGTGTTCCGCAGAGCCGCATTGCGTCGCCTGTGAGGCGGCCAAGAAGCCAGCGGGTCATGTTCTTGGGGGCAAGAGCTGCAAAGCTCCTGATGCCCCCAGGAAAAAGAAGAAGGCGCCGGCGGCCGAGACCCAGACCGCTACGCAGGCTGCGGAGGAGACGCAGCCCATGGACACGTCACCGATCGTCGATGGACCTACGCCTGTCTAGGTTCATCCAGACGAACCTGAACCACTCCTCTGGCGCTCAGGATCTACTGATCCAAGCCATGAGGGAGTGGTCGGTCCATGTGGCTGTGGCTGCCGAGCCCTATTTTGTCCCGTCTGGCCCCTACTGGGCCGCAGACCTGGACTGCACGGTGGCTGTCACGCTGTCGGCCGTTGAGTCGTCGTCGCCCTTCTCCGTCATCCAGAGGGGCAATGGTTTCGTCGTTGTCTTGTGGGGGAGCACCTATATAATAGGTGTTTATTTCTCCCCCAACAGACAGTTCGCCGAGTTCGAGCTCTTCCTCGGCGAACTGGGTGTCACGTTGCGACGACTCCCACCGTCGTCACAAGTCTTGGTGCTGGGGGACTTCAATGCCAAATCTTCGGCTTGGGGTTCCTCCGTCACCGATCAACGCGGGACAGCGGTTGAGGCCTGGACGGTCATGTTCGGCCTCGTCTGTGTCAACCAGGGTTCGGAATTCACGTGCGTACGCCAGCAGGGAGGGTCAGTGGTGGACTTGACGTTCGCCACCCCTGCACTCGCTGCGCGCATCCGAGACTGGTTGGTCACGGACGCCGAGACACTGTCGGACCACGTCTTTATAAGGTTCGACATTGTTTCGGCAACCGCAATTGACGGCCCTGCACCCGGTCCGATGGTCAGCCCCTTCCCGAAATGGGCGCTGACCAAACTCGATAAGGAGCTGCTAGAGGAGGCAGTCCTTGTCGAGGACTGGTGCAGTCCCCCCAACATTGGGGATATTGATGAAGAGGCGTTCTCGTTCCGGGCGTCGCTGCAGCGGATTAGCGATGCTGCGATGCCCCGGGTCCAGCGGCGTCCGCCGAAAAAATCGGCATATTGGTGGACGGAGGATATAGCCCGGCTCAGACGGGACTGCAACTCGAAGCGCAGGGAACTAGCCAGATATCGTCGCCGCACACGCGACGGACAGCGAGACGAGGGCATCGAATCCCTGCTGCACGACCGGTACACGGAAGCGCGCAGGGAAATGAGGGCCGCCATCTTTAGGGCAAAGGCCGAAGCACGGGAGGAGCTGCTCGAGAGTCTCGATCGAGATCCGTGGGGCAGACCTTACCGCGCGGCGCGTTGTAAGCTGCGCGGTCAAGGCCCACCGGTTGCAGAAACCCTGCGACCGGATCTAGTTGTAAATATCGTCGAGACTCTCTTCCCGGCGAGGCAGGAGCACACTCCTCCGCCGATGGCCGCACTGCGTGGTGTCATGCCGGTTGCTGAAGACCCGGAGGCTCCGCCTCCACTCATTACAGAGGCGGAATTCGATGCCGCAGTCCTCAAGCTGCGTGCAAAGAAGACTGCCCCGGGTCCGGATGGAATTCACGGTCGCGTCCTTGCCCTGTCGCTGGTGGAGCTCGCGCCCCGCCTTACGCGGCTAATCGACGCGTGTCTGGCTTCCGGGAAGTTTCCTGCGGCCTGGAAAATAGGCCGGCTTGTCCTCCTCCAAAAAGAGGGTCGCCCAGCAGAGTCGCCGTCCGGCTACCGGCCTATTGTCCTCCTGGACGAGGCCGGTAAGCTCTTCGAGCGGATTATTGCCGCTCGAATTGCAGACCACTTATCGTCGGTGGGTCCGGACCTCGCCGAGGTCCAGTACGGGTTCCGGGAGGGTCGCTCGACGATCGACGCGATCCTGCGCGTCAAGGCCCTCTCGGAAGAGGCGGTGTCTTGTGGTGGGGTTATGCTGGCGGTGTCTCTCGACATCGCCAACGCGTTTAACACCCTGCCGTTTGAGTGCATCGCCGAGGCGCTCCAATATCATGGAGTGCCCCCGTACCTCAGGCGGGTTGTGTCCGACTATTTGGTGGACCGGACAGTGGTCTGCCAGACGAGCGACGGCGCTCTGCTAGAGCGACGCATGTCGTGCGGGGTTCCGCAGGGGTCGGTACTGGGACCGCTCCTGTGGAACATTGGGTTCGATTGGGCCCTCCGAGGCGCTTTGTTGCCGGGTGTCGGCGTGATTTGCTACGCCGACGACACCCTGGTTACGGCACGAGCAGGCACTTATGCCGAGGCAGCTCGGCTCGGCAAAGTGGGCACAGTACAGGTGGTCCACCGCATCGAAAGGCTCGGGCTTAGGGTGGCTCTGGACAAAACAGAGGCCATCCTATTCCACGGCCCGCGGCGGGGACCACCTGCGGACGCTGCCCTAGAATTTGAGGGGTGTCGAGTCCCTGTGGGCTCAACCTTAAAATACTTGGGGCTCGTGCTGGACTCGGGGTGGAAATTCTCACCCCACTTCCGCCACATGAGCCCCAAGTTGTTGAAGGCGACTCAGTCGCTAAGTTGGCTGCTGCCCAATGTGGCTGGTCCTGGGGACCAATGCCGCCGCCTCTTTACCGGCGTCGTGAGGTCTATGGCCCTCTATGGGGCGCCCGTGTGGGCTGACGCCCTGACGGCTACCAACAAGGCTCTTCTGCGAGCTCCGCAGCGAGCCATGGCCGTCAGGGTGATACGAGGTTATCGCACGGTCTCGTTTGAGGCTGCGTGCGTCCTGGCAGGCACTCCGCCCTGGGATCTTGACGCTGTGGTCCTGGCGGAAGTGCACCAGCGGAGAGTGGCCTTCAGAGGCACGGAGGGCTTCAGGCGTGTGCCCCCGGCGGTTGTGGAGCGGTGGCGGAAGGCCGCGCAGCTCCGCACTCTAGAGAGCTGGCTCGACCGACTGGAAGAGCCTACTGCCGGTCTTCGAACCATCGAGGCGGTTCGCCCCGTTTTACGGGAGTGGTTGGCAAGGCAGCACGGGGTGCTGTCCTTCCGGCTCACGGAGGTACTGTCGGGGCATGGATGCTTCGGCAGGTACCTCCACCGCATCGCCGGGAGGGAAAGCACCCCGCGGTGCCATGAATGTGGGGCGGACGAGGACTCCGCGCAGCACACGCTGGAGGCTTGTCCAGCGTGGGCAACACAGCGCGCTGTCCTCGTCGCCAGTATCGGCGGAGACCTCTCGCTGCCGGCCTTTGTTAAGGCCATTGTCGGCAGTGAAGCAGGCTGGGAGGCGGCGGCCACCTTCTGCGAGGAAGTCCTTGCAGAGAAGGAGGCCGCCGAACGGGTCCGCGAGGATGATCCCGACGCGGACCCGTCCCGCCGACGGCGGCTGGGAAGGAGGAGGCGAAACTACGCCCTCCACCAGCCACCGGATGGGTCGCGGGCGACGGAGTGGGGCTCCCGTCGTCCGCAACAAAGACCCTAAAGCTGAGGGGGTGCCTGTAGTGTTCCGCAGGCACTCCCTACCCTAGAGAGGGGCCCGGCATGGCCGGGCAGCACCGCCCTCGACACGCACAGCGATTGCGAAGAGTACCCTGTGCGTGTCGAGCAGGCGAAGGACGGAACGCCCCGGTGTTTTTAGTGGGTATGCCCAGTAGGGGCGAGTCCCACATAACCACAGGCAGGCCCCACCCTGCCTGTGGTAGATATAAAATCTTTTCCACCGGGTCAAAAAAAAAAAAAAAAAAAAAAAAAAGGTTGGGGTTCCGTGTGCGGTTTCCAGTCCCGCCATCGGACGCGTCCCCGGGTTGCGGATAGGGGAACGCCCCCCAGATATGGGGGGTACCGGCTTCGGCCGGCGCGGACAAAAACTGGTGTGGGGCCGCTTGCCCTTTTCAGGGCGGGCATTGCACGGCCTCACAAACCCGTAGTCCCACTTCGGTGGGGGCGGGGGCCTTTGGGCTGCGAGGAAGAAAACCTCTATAAAAAATTACCCCGGCCTTGTGCCCCCAATCCTAAGGTTTGGGCCGCGCCGATGGGATGCATGGCGGGAGGGAGTCCCGTCGCGAGCGGTCCACCCCAGGGCGTCACCCCTTTAAACTGTCACACTAACAATGGATTGCGAGGAACAAAAACGAACACACCACGGGGTATCAGTCCCCCCTGTAGGACCACGCCAGGTGGCTGCAGGCAGCCGGGAGTATGTGGTGCCGCGCGTCCCGCAATCCACCTTATCGAGCGAGGTTATTGAATGCGAACCCGTTAAGAGCGGGCGTTCGGGGGTTGCCGGTAATCCCCCGTTCGAAAAATCCATGCGCAACCGAGGCGTTAGTGGGCGAGAGTGTAGTGGTGGTGCATCTTGCACATGTGCTTGGTGTACTGAGAAGGAGAATCCCCCGGCGGCGGATCCCGGGCCGTCGGGGAGGAGGTTGTTGACCGGACCAAAGGAGCCGAGGGACTTCTCAGGAGAGATGTCCGACTACGAGGCGCACGATGCCCCGGGCAAGTCGTACCCCTTCTCAGGGGAATCTGACTTGACGTCTGAGGCGTCTTCAGTGGCGACGGCCGTGAGTGCGACTAGCAGCATCGCTAGCCGTGTGCGTCGCAAACGAAGGAGAGATCCGGCTAAGGCTGGTGAGGAGGGGGATAGCGACGATCCTGACACAGATGTTCCGCTGTCTACCTTCCGAACGCCGAAGCCTTCCGTTCGCGGAAAGAGAGGGAGAGGCCGCCCGCCCACTACCGGCGAGTACGTTGGGCTGGCGAGGGCCAAAGCTGAATGGCTGATGCAAGAACGCCTGGAGCTACAGCTGCAGGTGGAGAAGGAGTTGTTGTCCGTGGCTTCTGAGGCTCGAGTCACACGGAGTGCGACACCCGCGCCCGCTGCCACTGTACCAGCGGCGCCGGTCCTCGCCCCGCTGAAGGAGAAAGGAGACGACGATCCCTCGCTCATTGTTACCGAGCGTATGGGTCGCTACCTCGATACAATCGGCTTTGTGGCTGAAAGGTCGTCCAATTTGAAGGGCACCTTTGTCAGCAAGTTGAAAGAAGCGGTGAAGCAGTTGCGGGAGGACGCTCAGATCCTGGCGGCGCGGACGGTCTCGGATGAGACGTCCCGTCTACAGGCGGCGAACTCCCGCCTCGAAAGTGAGCTCAAAGCTCAAAAAGAGCGAATTGTCGAGCTGGAGGCGAGGATGCGAGACCTCCAGAAGAGGTGCACACCGCCCCCTTCAGCTCGCACTTACCCGGACGTGACACCAGCGCAAGCTAACGTACTCGACGTGACACCAGCTCCTCCTAGTCTCGAGGAGCTGGAAACCAGGATGATGGGGCGCCTGGTCGCACGGCTCAATGCCAGGCTCGAGGGACTAGAGCCGCGCTTGAACCCCGAGCCGCGCCTGCGCCCCTCCCTGCAGCATGAACGCGACATGCAGGAGATGCCGGCCCTCTCGCTCCCGGATGAGGCGATTCCCGCCGCGTCCAAACCCCGCTCTGTTGGGAGGAAGGGTGCCCCCCCGGCACCCGCGACGTTGGCGAAGGCCGACAGGGAGCGGAGGCAACGGGCCCCCCGGAAAAAGAAGCAGAAGGCTACCGCCGTCGAGGAACCTCCGGCGAAGGAACCCCGCGCGCTTCCCCCTGCCCCTGCGGCTATGGCGGAGACCTGGACAGAGGTCGCAAAGCGCGGCAAGAAAGGAAAGGGCAAAGGCCAGGGCAAACCGGCTGCAAATCCGCCGGCGCAGCCCCAACCCCAGCCCAAGAAAAAGAAGGGGAAGACTCCGCGGCCCCCCAAACTTCGCGAACCGAAGACGGCTGCAGTGGTGTTATCACTGCAGCCGGGGGCCAAAGAGAAGGGCCACAGTTATGGCTCTATTCTCACGGATGTCCGAGCCAAAGTAAGCCTTAGGGAACTTGATATCGATGGTATCAAGTTCCGCAGGTCTTTGGCTGGGGCAGCCGTGTTGACGATTACAGGAGAGGATAAGGAGGCGGTGGCCCACGATCTGGCCCACGCCGTCCAGAAAGTAGTAGACCCCGACGTTGTTCGGGTTGGCGTCCCTACCAAAAAGGCGGAGATGTTGATCTCCGGCCTGGACGAGTCGGTTCGGCCGGAGGAGATCAGGGATGCCCTCGCCAACGTCGGTGATTGCAATGTGGATGAGGTTCGGGTTGGCGGCATACGCCAGGGCCGTTACTCCATGGGCGTGGTATGGGCCTGCGCTCCCGTTGGAGCTGCGAAGAAAGTCGCGTCGGTTGGGCGCCTATTAGTAGGCTGGTCCTCCGCAACGGTAAAGCTCCTCCAGCCCCGCCATATGCGGTGCTTCAGGTGTCTCGAAATGGGGCACCTGAAAGCAGACTGCACAGCGGCGGAGGACCGGAGTTCGACCTGCTACCGTTGCGGAGAGGACGGACACAGGGCAACGACTTGTATGTCGAAGCCCAAGTGCCCTCTCTGTCTTAAGTCGGAGAAGCCGGCGGATCACCGCCTCGGCAGCAAGGCCTGTTCGGCCCCCAAGAAGCCAATTAGCCGCTTCCGGCGCCGCGAGGCGCCGGTTCAGCCACCCGAAAGGGAAAGGACGGTGGAAACGGAGATGGACGTGACTGAGAGTGTTCGGTCACCCATCCTCCAGGGATCGGATGCGGGACGCGGTTCCCGTACTAGTACCCGCGCTGCTGCTGACTAACGCGCGCGCGAGGGCGGAAGAGAGTCTCGGAAACGAGCTCAGGGCAGAAGTGCGGGCAATTTGAGGGCGAGCTTGCCTCTGGCGAGCGGATGCTGCGGGGGGTTGCGGACGACTCTCCGGATCTCCCGGGACCCCCCCCAGGCTGCGAAGCGCCTGTCGCTCGCGCCACGGCGCACGTGATGGGCCCCCGGTGTGTTTTTAGTGGGTATGGCCGCGGCATTGCACTCCCTGGCTGGCATTCGGTCGGCCAGGGGCCGCGGCGAGTCCCACATAACCTCGTGTCCCCGCCACGAGGTATGCGTAAAAGCATTTTCACACCGCAAAAAAAAAAAAAAAAAAAAAAAAAAAAAAAAAAAAAAAAAAAAAAAAAAAAAGGTTAGGTTGGGGTGCGATTCCGTGTGCAGTTTCCAGTCTGCCATCGGACGCGTCCCCGGGTTGCGGATAGGGGAACGCCCCCCAGATATGGGGGGTACCGGCTTGCCGGCGCGGACAAAAACTGGTAACCGCTGGTTTTGCGGTTTGGCGGGAGCGTTTCGCTCAGAGTGCTTTTGCACTTTTTGTCGTCAACGGCCCTTTTCAGGGCCAGCGGCCTTTCATCGGCGTGGCATGGCGGATCTGCTAGATCTGCGGAGCGTTGAGTGCTTCCACACTCTTTTGCGCCAATCTTGGCGCCTGCCTTAATTGGCTGGCTCCGACGGGGTTGGCATTTGTTTGTCAGCCCAGTGGCCGCCCTCGGGCGGCGTGGGATGGCGGACTTTCAAAGTCCGCGGCGCGGCGGGCCCTCGATCGCGGTTACACGTGGTCGTTGGGCACGACATTTTATGTCACCGCCGGGCAACCTGTGTCGTGGGTGGATGTCGTGGATCACGTCTCGCGATCCACTCACGGCGTAGGGGCTCCTGCCTTTACCGGCTGGAGCCGAGAGGACGCAACCTCGTTAAAAAACGCTGAAAGGGGGTTTGTTGGGGTGTGCCTTTGCACCTTGCGCGGCAAATCTCCGCCTCCATCGGGGGTGGCAGGCCAGTATGTCTGCCCGCTAGCGGCCAACTTCACCAGAACGCCCGACCTGGTGTCGTATTAGGGTAGCTGGGGTACTGGGTTCTCTGCCCCAGTGGTCCACTTATTTCACCCGTACTCGTGGGATCAGGATGGCATGCTCTAATTTAAATGACGTTAGTGGGAGAGTTATTATTGATAAGGTAGGACGAAGCCTACCCGGTGATGCGGGCGAGAAGCCCAAGGACGTAGGCGATAGGGCCTCAGCTGAGGCCTCGCCGAGATGGGAGATTGAGATAGAGTCGGACACAGACTCTGTCTGTTCAAACCAAACGGTTACATCCGTTTCCGGCAGGAAGAGGACTCGGTCCACAAAAAGGAAGGTGAAAGGCTCGAATGAGTCTGAGGGTGCCTCCAGTTCAGAGGAGACCAAAGCACCTAAGAAGTCGGCACGTCGAGGACGTGGTCGCCCCCCCACTACTGGCCAGTACGTGGGTTTGGCGGCGGCCAAAGAAAAATACAATGCCGAGCTCCGTGCTCAAATGGAGCTAGAGGCAGAAAAGGAGTTTGCGGCGGAGTTGGCGCAGAGACGAACGCGCTCTAGCTCTGCTATGTCAGTGGCCTCCCAGAACTCTTCTGGTTTAGAGGCCGTGAATGACGATCAGGAAGCTGAGCGAGGAGCGACCCAACTCTTTAAATCGGTCGAGCAGGAGCTTCAGGTAATCCTGCAAGTGGCACAAAAGTCGAGCAGACTAAAGGGTACCTACCAAAAGGCCCTTAAATGCTCGGCTGCTGCCATCAAGGAGCACACCACGGAGCTCCTAAAACGCACCGTGAACGAAGAGGTGGCTAAACTGGAGCACCAAAATCGACGCCTTCAGCAGAATGTTAATGACCTCCAGAAGCAACTGGAGGAGCTTCGCGCCCAAGTGAATGGGCGACCGAATGTGGCTGCCGCAACGGAAGCGCAGCCTACAAGTATGGACGAGATAATCCGCGCGGTATCAACCGTGGTGGATGGCAAAGTCCGGGAGGCAATGGAGTCGGCCCGGAATATGATTAACGCCCGCGTTGAAGGGCTGAAAACGGCGGATCGGCCACGACCAACTCTGGCTGCGGACGCCAAAAAACAGGCTCAAAAGCCGCAAACCCCTGCGGCCAAAAAGCCCACGACGAAAGCTGCAACTAAAGCGGCATCTAAAGCCGTGCCCAAGGTCGCACCAAAGGCCGCGCCAAAGGCTGCGCCCAAAACGGCGCCAAAAGATGTTGCTGAGACCGCCCCCGCTCCCGCCGCGCCTTCCCAGAAGGGGAAAGGCAAAGGCAAGGGCAAGGGCAAAAAGACGGCCAGCCCTGCAGCGCCACCTGCACAGCCCCCAGCCGAGCCCACTGCGTCCACATCCAAGGACTCGGAGTGGACGACGGTTGCCAAGAAGGGGAAGAAGAAGGTGGCCCCTAAAGCCGCGGTCCCTCAGCCCAAGCCCCAAGACCGGCCTTCTAAAGGTAAAGGCAAGGGCCAAACCAAGGCTAAGAAGCCGAAATTGAGGGTGCCACGTTCTGCCGCGGTTGTGGTGACTGTTGGCCCCGAGGCCGAGAAACGCGGCATTTCATATGCCAGCGTTCTGAAGAAAGCGCGCACATCAATTAAGCTCCCGGATCTCGGAATCGATGCACCAATGCGCATTAAGACCGCGGTTACTGGGGCCAAGGTCTTTGAAGTTTCTGGCGACGAGAGGGATGCCAAAGCCAATCGCCTGGCATCCGAACTAATGGCTCTGCTCGAGGCCGAGGCGGACGTGCACGTTCACAGGCCCACGAAGTGCGCGGACTTCGTCGTTAGCGGGCTCGACGACTCCATTGATAGGGAGGAAGTTGTTTCGGTGGTGGCCACTAAGGGCAATTGCCCCCAAGATCTCGTCAAGGCGGGCGAGATCCGGTCTGGTCCAGGTGGACTCGGTTCCATCTGGGTGTCTGCCCCTGTTGCGGCTGTCAAGAGCATCCTCGACGCCGGTCGCCTATTGATTGGGTGGAGCTCAGCGCGAGTCCGGGCAGTGGAGGCACGTCCCATGAAGTGCTTCCGCTGCCTACAGCGGGGACATGTCCGACCGCAGTGCTGCGGTGAAGATCGGACGGCACTGTGTTTCCGTTGCGGGAAGCCCGGACACAAGGTGGCCACATGCTCTGCAGAGCCACATTGCGTCGCCTGTGAGGCGGCCAAAAAGCCTGCTGGGCACGTTTTGGGGGGCAAGAGCTGCAAAGCTCCGGATGCTCCCCGGAAGAAAAAGAAGAGGGCGACGGCGGACAAGACCCAGACCGCCACGCAGGCTGTGGAAGAGCCACAGCCCATGGACACGTCACCGGTTGTCGATGGACCTACAACAAGCTAGGTTCATCCAGACGAACTTGAACCACTCCTCTGGCGCTCAGGATCTGCTGATCCAAGCCATGAGAGAGTGGTCGATCCATGTGGCTGTGGCAGCCGAGCCCTACTATGTCCCGCCTGGCTCTGACTGGGCTGGAGACCTAGACCATACGGTGGCCATCACCTTGTCGGCTATTGAGCCGTCGCCGCCCCTCTCGGTCATCCGGAGGGGCAACGGGTTCGTTGTAGCCTCTTGGGGGAGCACCTACATTGTGGGTGTCTATTTCTCCCCCAATAGACAATTCGCCGATTTTGAATTGTTTCTCGGCGAACTTGGCGTAGCGATTCGGCGGCTTCCAGCGTCGTCGCAAGTCCTAGTACTGGGGGACTTTAATGCCAAATCCTCGGCCTGGGGTTCCCCCGTCACGGACCAGCGCGGTACAGCGGTCGAGGCCTGGGCAATCATGGCCGGCCTCATTTGTGTCAACCAGGGCTCGGAGTTCACGTGCGTGCGGCAGCAGGGAGGGTCAGTGGTGGACCTAACGTTCGCCACCCCTGCACTCGCAGCGAGTGTCCGGAACTGGTTGGTCACGGATGCCGAGACACTGTCGGACCATGTCTTCATCAGGTTCGACATTGTCTCGACGACCGCACTCGACGGCCCTGCACCCGGTCCTCTGGTCAGCCCCTTCCCAAAATGGGCGCTGACCAAACTTGACAAGGAACTATTGGAGGAGGCGGTCATTGTCGAGGACTGGTGCGCTCCTCTTAATATCAGGGATGTCGACGAGGAGGCTTCCTTGTTTCGGGCATCGCTGCAGCGGATTAGCGATGCAGCGATGCCCCGGGTCCAGCGTTGTCCGCCTAAAAAGGCGGTATACTGGTGGACGGCTGATATAGCACGGCTCAGGGCGACTTGCAACTCCAGACGCAGAGAGTTGGCCAGGTTTCGCCGTCGCACGCGTAACGGGCAACGAGACGAGGGCATCGAATCCCTGCTGCACGACCAGTATACGGAAGCGCGCAGGGAGATGAGGGCCGCCATCTTTAAGGCGAAGGCAGAGGCACGAGAGGAGCTGCTTGAGAGCCTCGATCGGGATCCATGGGGTAGACCCTACCGCACCGCGCGCTGTAAGCTGCGCGGTCAGGGCCCGCCGGTAGCAGAGACTCTGCAGCCGGAACTTCTCGGGAGGATCGTCGAGGCTCTATTTCCGGCGAGGCAGGAACATACTCCTCCGCCGATGGCCCCACCACCTAGGATGGTGCCGATTGCCGAAGACCCGGGAGTGCCGCCTCCGCTCGTTACGGATGCGGAGTTTGATGCCGCAGTCCACAAACTGCGCGCAAAGAAAACTGCCCCGGGTCCGGATGGTGTGCACGGCCGCGTCCTTGCCCTTTCGTTGGCGGAACTCACGCCACGCCTCAAGCGGCTATTTGACACGTGCCTGGCTGCTGGGAAATTCCCTGCGTCGTGGAAGACGGGCCGCCTTTTTCTACTCCGAAAGGAGGGCCGCCCAGCAGAGTCGCCGTCAGGCTACCGGCCTATCGTCCTCCTGGACGAAGCCGGCAAGCTCTTTGAGCGAGTTATCGCCGGTCGCATTACGGACCACCTGTCATCGGTGGGCCCAGACCTCGCGGAGGTTCAGTACGGGTTCCGGGAGGGTCGCTCGACGATCGACGCGATCCTTCGCGTCAAAGCCCTCTCGGAAGAAGCGGTGTCTCATGGTGGGGTTTTGCTGGCGGTGTCACTCGACATCGCAAACGCTTTCAATACCCTGCCATTCGAGTGCATCGCTGAGGCGCTCCAATATCATGGAGTGCCCCCGTACCTCAGGCGGACTGTGGCGGACTATCTGGCCGACCGGACGGTGGTCTGTCAAGCGAGCGACGGCGCTCTTCTGGAGC
Organism: Schoenobius gigantellus; assembly: GCA_963935595.1. Classification (NCBI taxonomy): domain Eukaryota; kingdom Metazoa; phylum Arthropoda; class Insecta; order Lepidoptera; family Crambidae; genus Schoenobius; species Schoenobius gigantellus. Next base: position 73,082 of record OZ012561.1, on the reverse strand, counting down.
GGCGCATGTCGTGCGGGGTTCCACAGGGGTCGGTGTTGGGGCCGCTCCTGTGGAACATAGGGTTTGATTGGGCCCTTCGAGGGGCATTGCTGCCGGGTGTCGGCATCATATGTTATGCCGACGACACACTGGTCACGGCGCGAGCCGGCTCTTATGCCGAGGCGGCACGGCTCGCCAAAGTGGGTACAGTGCAGGTGGTTCATCGCATAGAAAGGCTGGGACTTAGGGTGGCTCTGAACAAAACAGAGGCCATCCTGTTCCACGGCCTACGGCGAGGACCACCTGCCGATGCTGCCCTGGAAATTGAGGGCTGTCGAGTCCCCGTGGGCTCGACAATTAAGTACTTGGGGCTCATTTTGGACCCGGGGTGGAAGTTTACACCCCATTTCCGCCACATGGGTCCCAAGCTGTCGAAGGCGACAGCTTCGCTCAGTCGGCTGCTGCCAAACGTCGCAGGTCCGGGAGACCGATGCCGCCGCCTCTTTACTGGGGTCGTGCGGTCCATGGCCCTCTACGGGGCGCCCGTATGGGCTGACGCTCTGACGGCCGCTAATAAAGCTCTACTGCGAGCCCCGCAGCGAGCCATGGCCGTCAGAGTGATACGCGGGTACCGCACAGTCTCCTTCGAGGCGGCGTGCGTCTTGGCGGGCACTCCGCCCTGGGACCTAGATGCCACGGTCCTGGCAGAAGTGTATCGACGGAGGGAGGCCTTCCGAGAGGCGGAGGGCTTCCGGCGCGTACCCCAGGCGGTGGTGGAGCGGTGGCGGAAGTCCGCACAGCTCCACACCCTAGACAGGTGGCTCGACCGTCTAGAAGAGCCCACCGCCGGGGTCCGGACCATTGAGGCGGTCCGGCCCGTCTTGCGCCAATGGGTGGCACGGCAGCACGGGGTGCTGTCCTTCCGGCTCACGGAGGTACTGTCGGGGCACGGATGCTTCGGCAGGTACCTCCACCACATCGCCGGGAGGGAAAGCACCCCGAGGTGTCATGAATGTGGGGCGGACGAAGACACCGCGCAGCACACGCTGGAATCCTGCCCAGCGTGGGCAACTCAGCGCGCTGTCCTCGTCGCCAGTGTCGGCGGAGAGCTCTCGTTGCCGGCCTTTGTTAAGGCTATGGTCGGCAGCGAAGCAGGCTGGGAGGCGGCGGCCACCTTCTGCGAGGAAGTCCTTGCAGCGAAGGAGGCCGCCGAGCGGGTCCGCGAGGATGATCCCGACGCGGACCCGTCCCGCCGACGGCGGCTGGGAAGGAGGAGGCGAAACTACGCCCTCCACCAGCCGCCAGATGGGTCGCGGGCGACGGAGTGGGGCTCCCGTCGCTCGCAACAAGGACCCTAAAGCTGAGGGGGTGCCTGTAGTGTTCCGCAGGCACTCCCTACCCTAAAGAGGGGCCCGGCATGGCCGGGCAGCATCGCCCTCGGCACACACAGCGCCTGCGAAGAGTTCCCTGTGTGTGTCGAGAGTGGCGAAGGACGGAACGCCCCGGTGCTTTTTAGTGGGTATGCCCAATAGGGGCGAGTCCCACATAACCGCAGGTGGGCCCCACCCTGCCTGCGGTAGATATAAAATCTTTTTACACCGGGTCAAAAAAAAAAAAAAAAAAAAAAAAAAGGTTGGGGTGCGATGTCAGAACACCTCCTCGTGGTGCACCCTGGCAACCCGGCAGATTTTCTGCCGCGGGCTAAGAGTCTGACAGCTGCCCCGTGGAGGGGGCGTGGTGTGGCCGGTATTAACCCGGCGGGCCACTTCACGTGGCCATGTGGGGCGTCACCTCCCCTTCTTTTTGAAGATGGGGTTGTGTGTCGCCTGGGGACCCGCTCGCGGGTCATGGCGCATTGCGCCTTGTGCCGTTGCCCCTTTGATCGGGTTGGTGCGGGTCCTTGTTGAGCTTCGGTATGTCGTTGTTCCGAGTCGGTGCAAGCTCGTTGAGCTTCGGCGTGTCGTTGTTCCAAGGACTGAGGCTGACCCGATCAACGTGTGGCTTCGGCACACTTGTGCGGCCCCCATGAGGGGGGCGTGGGATGGCCGAGTGCTACTCGGCGGGCTACCTCGTGTGGCCACCGTGGCCGCTTTTTGCGGTGGGTCGGCGCTTTGGCGCCGCTGAGCTTCGGCTCGTGTGCGCGGCGGTGGATCCAGTGGGGTCTGCCGTCGGGCAAGCCCGTTACCCCGCACTGAGCGGGGCCGGGGGCCTGGCGCACTGAGCGTCGGGCCGCGTGGAAGAAAACCACAGTAAAAAATTACCACCCGGAGTATGCCCCGGGAACTCCTCTCCATCTCCATCTTGGAGAGGGCGTGAGGGGCCCGCCATTGGTGGGCAGGTGCCGCGGACGGGGTTATGGTCGGTCTGTAAGGGTTCCCACGACCTCGTTCGGCAGCGGCGCGTCCTTTGGACGTGGCTGCGCTAGGCGCCAAGGAGGGCATATCGAGGGGTTTAGTGGGTAGTCGCTTGCTGCGGAGTCCCACACACCCTTGCCCCTGCGGGGGCTCGGACGGTGCGCAAACGCATTCCCCTCGTAAAAAAAAAAAAAAAAAAAAGGTTAGGTTAGGTTAGGTTAGGTTAGGTTAGGTTAGGTTAGGTTAGGTTAGGTTAGGTTAGGTTAGGTTAGGTTAGGTTAGGTTAGGTTAGGTTAGGTTCGTGCGGGGTTCCACAGGGGTCGGTGTTGGGGCCGCTCCTGTGGAACATAGGGTTTGATTGGGCCCTTCGAGGGGCATTGCTGCCGGGTGTCGCCGTCATATGTTATGCCGACGACACACTAGTTACGGCGCGAGCCGGTTCTTACGCCGAAGCGGCGAGGCTCGCTAAAGTGGGCACAATACAGGTGGTCCATCGCATCGAGAGGCTGGGACTAAGGGTGGCTCTGGACAAAACAGAGGCCATCCTGTTCCACGGCCCGCGGCGAGGACCACCTGCTGATGCTGCCCTGGAAATTGAGGGCTGTCGAGTCCCCGTGGGCTCGACAATTAAGTACTTGGGGCTCATTTTGGACCCGGGGTGGAAGTTTACACCCCATTTCCGCCACATGGGTCCCAAGCTGTCGAAGGCGACAGCTTCGCTCAGTCGGCTGCTGCCAAACGTCGCAGGTCCGGGAGACCGATGCCGCCGCCTCTTTACTGGGGTCGTGCGGTCCATGGCCCTCTACGGGGCGCCCGTATGGGCTGACGCTCTGACGGCCGCTAATAAAGCTCTACTGCGAGCTCCGCAGCGAGCCATGGCCGTCAGAGTAATACGCGGGTACCGCACAGTCTCCTTCGAGGCGGCGTGCGTCTTGGCGGGCACTCCGCCCTGGGACCTAGATGCCACGGTCCTGGCGGAAGTGCATCGGCGGAGGGAGGCCTTCCGAGAGGCGGAGGGCTTCCGGCGCGTACCCCCGGCGGTGGTGGAGCGGTGGCGGAAGTCCGCACAGCTCCACACCCTAGACAGGTGGCTCGACCGTCTAGAAGAGCCCACCGCCGGGGTCCGGACCATAGAGGCGGTCCGGCCCGTCTTGCGCCAATGGGTGGCACGGCAGCACGGGGTGCTGTCCTTCCGGCTCACGGAGGTACTGTCGGGGCACGGATGCTTCGGCAGGTACCTCCACCACATCGCCGGGAGGGAAAGCACCCCGAGGTGTCATGAATGTGGGGCGGACGAAGACACCGCGCAGCACACGTTGGAATCCTGCCCAGCGTGGGCAACTCAGCGCGCTGTCCTCGTCGCCAGTGTCGGCGGAGAGCTCTCGCTGCCGGCCTTTGTTAAGGCTATGGTCGGCAGCGAAGCAGGCTGGGAGGCGGCGGCCACCTTCTGCGAGGAAGTCCTTGCAGCGAAGGAGGCCGCCGAGCGGGTCCGCGAGGATGATCCCGACGCGGACCCGTCCCGCCGACGGCGGCTGGGAAGGAGGAGGCGAAACTACGCCCTCCACCAGCCGCCAGATGGGTCGCGGGCGACGGAGTGGGGCTCCCGTCGCTCGCAACAAGGACCCTAAAGCTGAGGGGGTGTCTGTAGTGTTCCGCAGGCACTCCCTACCCTAGAGAGGGGCCCGGCATGGCCGGGCAGCATCGCCCTCGGCACGCACAGCGCCTGCGAAGAGTTCCCTGTGTGTGTCGAGAGTGGCGAAGGACGGAACGCCCCGGTGCTTTTTAGTGGGTATGCCCAGTAGGGGCGAGTCCCACATAACCGCAGGCGGGCCCCACCCTGCCTGCGGTAGATATAAAATCTTTTTACACCGGGTCAAAAAAAAAAAAAAAAAAAAAAAAAAAAGGTTAGGTTAGGTTAGGTTAGGTTAGGTTAGGTTAGGTTAGGTTAGGTTAGGTTAGGTTAGGTTAGGTTAGGTTAGGTTAGGTTAGGTTAGGTTAGGTTTCCGTGTGCAGTTTCCAGTCTGCCATCGGACGCGTCCCCGGGTTGCGGATAGGGGAACGCCCCCCAGATATGGGGGGTACCGGCTTGCCGGCGCGGACAAAAACTGGAAACCGCTTGTTTTGCGGTTTGGCGGGAGCGTTTCGCTCGGAGTGCGTTTGCACTTTTTGGCGTCAACGGCCCTTCTCAGGGCCAGCGGCCGTTCATCGGCGTGGCATGGCGGATCTGCAAGATCTGCGGAGCGTTGAGTGTTTCCACACTCTTTTGCGCCAATCTTGGCGCCTGCCTTAATTGGCTGGCTCCGACGGGGTTGGCATTTGTTTGCTGGCCCAGTGGCCGCCTTCGGGCGGCGCGGGATGGCGGACTTTCAAAGTTCGCGGCGCGGCGGGCCCCTCGGCCGTGGTAACGCGACCGTTGGGCACGACATTTTGTGTCACCGCCGGGCAACCTGTGTCATGGGTGGATGTCGTGGATCACGTCTCGCGATTCACTCACGGCGTAGGGGCTCTTGCCTTTGCCGGCTGGAGCCAAGAGGATGCATCCTCGTTAAAAAACACTGAAAGGGGGTTTGTTGGGGTGTGCTTTGCACCTTGCGCGGCAAATCTCCGCCTCCATTGGGGGTGGCAGGCCAGTATGTCTGCCCGCTAGCGGCCAACTTCACCAGAACGCCCGACCTGGTGTCGTATTAGGGTAGCTGGGGTACTGGGTTCTCTGCCCCAGTGGTCTTTTTATTTCACCCATACTCGTGGGATCAGGATGGCTTGCAATAATTCTTTTGACGTTTGTGGGAGTGATATTATTAATAAGGTAGGACGAAGCCTACCCGGTGATGCGGGCGTGAAGCCCAAGGACGCAGGCGATAGGGCTGCAAAAGCAGCCTCGCCGAGATGGGAGATAGAGATCGAGTCGGATACTGACTCAGTCGGTTCCACTCATACGGTGACTTCCGTTTCCGGAAGAAAGAGGACTCGGTCCCAAAAGAAGAAGCAGAAAGGCTCGAATGAGTCTGAGAGCGCCTCCAGCTCGGAGGAGACCAATGCGCCTAAGAAGTCGGCGCGTCGAGGACGTGGTCGCCCCCCCACTACTGGCCAGTATGTGGGCTTGGCGGCGGCCAAAGCAAAATACAATGCTGAACTCCAGAAGGAAATGGAGTTAGAAGCCGAGAAGGAGTTTGCCGCAGAGCTAGCGCAGAGGCAGACGCGCTCTAGCTCCGCTATGTCCATGGCCTCACAGAGCTCCTCTGTAACAGAGGCTCTACTTGGTCAGGAGGAAGCGAACCAAGGCGCGACGCAGATTTTTAAGTCTGTCGAACAGGAGCTCCAGACGATCCTTAAGGTGGCAACAAAGTCGAGCAGACTAAAGGGTACCTATCAAAAGGCCCTTAAATGCTCGGCAGCCGCCATCAAGGAGCATACAATGGAGCTCCTTAAACGTTCTGTCAATGAGGAGGTTGTAAAGCTGGAGCGTCAAAACCAACGCCTCCAGCAAAACATTGAGGATCTCCAGAAACAACTGGAGGAGCTTCGCACCCAGATTAATGGGCAACCGAGTGTGGCCGCTGCGGCAGTGTCGCAGTCTGCGGGAATTCCAGGGATGGATGAAATCATCCATGCGGTGTCCACCGTGGTGGATGGAAAGGTACGGGAGGCTATGTTGTCGGCCCGGAACATGATTGACGCTCGTGTCGAAGGGCTCAAGACGGCGGATCGGCCACGACCACCTCTGGCCGCGGACGCCAAGAAGAAGGCTTCAAAGCCGCAGGTTTCTGCGGTCAAAAAGCCCAAGAAGAAGTCGCATGCTGCAATAAAGGCCACGTCACTGACTGCGCCTGAGAATGCATCCAAGGCCAAGCCCAAGGCCAAGCCCAAGGCTGCGCCCAAAGCTGCGCCTGAAGTAGTGCCAGAGACTGCCCCTGCTCCTGCCGCGCCTTCCCAGAAGGGGAAAGGCAAGGGCAAGGGCAAAAAGACGGCCACCTCAGCGGTGCCACCTGCGCAGCGCCCAGCTGAGCCCACCGCGTCCACGTCCAAGGAGTCGGAGTGGACAACGGTAACAAAGAAGGGGAAGAAGAAGGCGGCCCCCAAAGTCGCGGCTCCTCAGCCAAAGCCCCAAGCCCAGAGTTCTAAAGGCAAGGGCAAGGGTCAGACGAAGGCTAAAAAGCCCAAAAAATTGAGAGCACCCCGCTCTGCCGCAGTCGTGGTGACTGTTGACCCCGAGGCCGAAAAGCGCGGCATTTCATATGCCAGCGTCATTAAGAAGGCACGCGCATCGATCCAGCTTCCTGAAATTGGAATCGATGCGCCGATGCGAATTAAGACCACGGTCACCGGGGCCAAAATCTTTGAGGTCTCGGGTGAGGAACGAGATGCCAAGGCAAACCGCCTGGCACTCGAACTCACGACCCTGCTTGAGGCTGAAGAGGGCGTGCGGGTCCATAGGCCCACAAAATGCGCGGAGTTCGTCGTCAGCGGCTTGGACGACTCCGTAGAGAGGGAGGAGGTTGTGTCGGTGGTGGCCACGAAAGGCAACTGCCCACACAGCCTTATAAAGACGGGCGATATTCGGTCCGGCCCAGGTGGACTTGGCTCCATCTGGGTTTCGGCACCGGTAACAGCCGTCAAGACAATTCTTGACGCCGGCCGTCTCCTGATTGGATGGAGTTCGGCGCGAGTCCGACCAGTGGAGGCACGGCCGCTGAAATGCTTCCGCTGCCTGCAGCGGGGCCATGCCCGGCCACAGTGCTGCGGCGAAGACCGAACAGCCCTGTGCTTCCGTTGTGGAAAGCCCGGGCATAAAGTGGCAACATGTTCCGCAGAGCCGCACTGTGTCGCCTGTGAGGCGGCCAAAAAGCCCGCGGGACATGTCCTTGGGGGCAAGAGCTGTAAAGCTCCAGATGCCCCAAGGAAGAAGAAGAAGGCGCCAACGGTCAGGACCCAGACCGCCACGCAGGCTGCAGAAGAGTCGCAGCCCATGGACACGACACCCGTCACCGATGGACCTACGCCTGTCTAGACTCATACAAACGAACTTGAACCACTCCTCTGGCGCCCAGGATCTCTTAATCCAAGCCATGAAGGAGTGGTCAGTCCATGTGGCTGTGGCTGCTGAGCCCTATTACATCCCACCCGGTCCTAACTGGGCCGCGGATCTGGACAAAACAGTGGCCATCACCCGGTCGGCTATTGAGTCGTCGCCGCCCCTCTCTATCATCCAGAGGGGCAATGGGTTCGTTGTTGTCTCTTGGGGGAGCACCTACATCGTGGGTGTTTACTTCTCCCCCAACAGACCGTTCGCCGAGTTCGAGTTATTCCTCGGTGAACTCGGTGCTATGGTGCGACGACTTCCGACGTCATCGCAAGTCTTAGTGCTGGGGGACTTCAATGCCAAGTCATCGGCTTGGGGCTCCCCCGTCACCGACCAACGTGGGACAGCGGTCGAGGCTTGGGCGGTCATGTTCGGCCTCGTCTGTGTCAACCAGGGCTCGGAATTTACGTGCATACGGCAGCAGGGAGGGTCAGTGGTAGACCTGACGTTTGCCACCCCTGCACTTGCCACGCGCGTCCGAGACTGGTTGGTCACAGATGTCGAGACACTGTCGGACCACGTATTCATTAGGTTCGACATTGTCTCGGCAACCGCAATCGATGGCCCTGCACCCGGCCCGATGGTCAGCCCCTTTCCGAAATGGGCGCTGACCAAACTCGACAAGGAGCTGCTAGAGGAAGCAGTCCTTGTCGAGGACTGGTGCACTCCCCCCAATATTGGGGATATTGATGGAGAGGCGTTTTCGTTCCGGGCTTCGCTGCAGCGGATTAGCGATGCTGCGATGCCCCGGGTCCAGCGCTGTCCGCCCAAAAAATCGGTGTACTGGTGGACGGAAGATATAGCTCGGCTCAGACAGGACTGCAACTCAAAGCGCAGGGAACTAGCTAGATATCGTCGCCGCACACGCAATGGGCAACGAGACGAGGGCATTGAATCCCTGCTGCACGACCGTTACACGGAAGTGCGCAGGGAAATGAGGGCCGCCATCTTCAGGGCAAAAGCCGAGGCACGGGAGGAGCTTCTCGAGAGTCTCGACAGAGATCCGTGGGGCAGACCCTACCGCTCGGCGCGTTGTAAGCTGCGCGGTCAGGGTCCTCCGGTTGCAGAAACCCTTCTACCGGACTTGGTCGAAAACATCGTCGAGACTCTCTTTCCGGCGAGGCAAGAGCACACTCCTCCGCCGATGGTTGCACCCTGTGGAGTGATGCCGGTTGACGAAGATCCGGAGGCGCCACCTCCGCTCATCACGGAGGCGGAACTCGATGCCGCAGTCCTCAAACTGCGCGCAAAAAAGACTGCCCCGGGTCCGGATGGTGTGCACGGTCGCGTCCTTGCCCTGGCGCTAGTGGAGCTCGCGCCTCGCTTTAAGCGACTAATCGACGCGTGTTTGGCTAGTGGGAAGTTCCCTGCGGTCTGGAAGATGGGCCGGCTTGTCCTCCTCCAAAAAGAGGGCCGCCCAGTAGAGTCGCCGTCCGGCTACCGGCCCATTGTCCTCTTGGACGAGGCCGGTAAGCTCTTCGAGCGGATTATTGCCGCTCGAATTGCAGACCACTTATCGTCGGTGGGTCCGGACCTCGCCGAGGTCCAGTACGGGTTCCGGGAGGGTCGCTCGACGATCGACGCGATCCTGCGCGTCAAGGCCCTCTCGGAAGAGGCGGTGTCTCGTGGTGGGGTTATGTTGGCGGTGTCTCTCGACATCGCCAACGCGTTTAACTCCCTGCCGTTTGAGTGCATCGCCGAGGCGCTCCAGTATCATGGAGTGCCCCCGTACCTCAGGCGGGTCGTGTCCGACTATTTGGTGGACCGTACAGTGGTCTGCCAGACGAGCGACGGCGCTCTGCTAGAGCGACGCATGTCGTGCGGGGTTCCACAGGGGTCGGTACTGGGACCGCTTCTGTGGAACATAGGGTTCGATTGGGCCCTCCGAGGTGCTTTGCTGCCGGGTGTCGGCGTGATTTGCTACGCCGACGACACCCTGGTTACGGCACGAGCAGGCACATATGCCGAGGCAGCTCGGCTCGGCAAAGTGGGCACAGTACAGGTGGTTCACCGCATCGAAAGGCTCGGGCTTAGGGTGGCTCTGGACAAAACAGAGGCCATCCTATTCCACGGCCCGCGGCGGGGACCACCTGCGGACGCTGCCCTAGAATTTGAGGGGTGTCGGGTCCCTGTGGGCTCGACATTAAAATACTTGGGGCTCGTTCTGGACTCGGGGTGGAAGTTCTCACCCCACTTCCGACACATGAGCCCCAAGTTGTTGAAAGCGACTCAGTCGCTAAGTTGGCTGCTGCCCAATGTAGCTGGTCCTGGGGACAAATGCCGCCGCCTTTTTACCGGCGTCGTTCGGTCTATGGCCCTCTATGGGGCGCCCGTGTGGGTAGACGCCCTGACGGCCACTAACAAGACTCTTCTGCGAGCTCCGCAACGAGCCATGGCCGTCAGGGTGATACGAGGGTATCGCACGGTCTCGTTTGAGGCGGCGTGCGTTTTAGCGGGCACTCCGCCCTGGGACATGGATGCCACGGTGCTGGCGGAAGTACACCAGCGGAGAGTGGCTTTTAGAGGCACGGAGGGCTTCCGGCGTGTGCCCCCGGTAGTGGTGGAGCGGTGGCGGAAGTCCGCGCAGCTCCGCACCCTAGATAGGTGGCTCGACCGACTGGAAGAGCCCACCGCCGGTCTCCGAACCATAGAGGCGGTTCGCCCCGTTTTACGGGAGTGGTTGGCGAGGCAGCATGGGGTGCTGTCCTTCCGGCTCACGGAGGTACTGTCGGGGCACGGATGCTTCGGCAGGTACCTCCACCACATCGCCGGGAGGGAAGGCACCCCGAGATGCCACGAATGTGGGGCGGACGAGGACACCGCGCAGCACACGCTGGAATCTTGCCCAGCGTGGGCAACACAGCGCGCTGTCCTCGTCGCCAGTGTTGGCGGAGACCTCTCGCTGCCAGCCTTCGTTAAGGCTATGGTCGGCAGCGAAGCAGGCTGGGAGGCGGTGGCCACCTTCTGCGAGGAAGTCCTTGCAGAAAAGGAGGCCGCCGAGCGGGTCCGGGAGGATGATCCCGATGCGGACCCGCTCCGCCGACGGCGGCTGGGAAGGAGGAGGCGAGACTACGCCCTCCACCAGCCGCCAGATGGGTCGCGGGCGACGGAGTGGGGCTCCCGTCGTCCGCAACAAGGACCCTAAAGCTGAGGGGGTGCCTGTAGTGTTCCGCAGGCACTCCCTACCCTAAAGAGGGGCCCGGCTTGGCCGGGCAGCATCGCCCTCGGCACACACAGCGCCTGCGAAGAGTTCCCTGTGTGTGTCGAGAGTGGCGAAGGACGGAACGCCCCGGTGCTTTTTAGTGGGTATGCCCAATAGGGGCGAGTCCCACATAACCGCAGGTGGGCCCCACCCTGCCTGCGGTAGATATAAAATCTTTTTACACCGGGTCAAAAAAAAAAAAAAAAAAAAAAAAAAAAAAAAAAAAGGTTAGGTTAGGTTAGGTTAGGTTAGGTTAGGTTAGGTTAGGTTAGGTTAGGTTAGGTTAGGTTAGGTTAGGTTAGGTTAGGCTCCGTGTGCAGTTTCCAGTCTGCCATCGGACGCGTCCCCGGGTTGCGGATAGGGGAACGCCCCCCAGATATGGGGGGTACCGGCTTGCCGGCGCGGACAAAAACTGGTGTGTGGCCGCCTGCCCTTTTCAGGGCGGGCATTGCACGGCCTCACAAACCCGTAGCCTCACACTGAGTGGGGTCGGGGGCCTTCGGGCTGCGAGGAAGACAACCTCTATAAAAAATCACACTCGAGGGCGGCGGCTCGCTGCCGGCGGACCCGATTTCGGGTCGTGGTGTGGCCGGATTTCATCCGGCGGCCACTTTTTTGTGGCAGCGTGGGGGCGATCTCTCGCCACGGCGCTTTGCGCCTCTTGTCGTTGTCCGGATTGGCGTGTCTGGTTCGGGCGGCCTCGAGCTTCGGCTCACTCGCGCGGCGGTGGACCCAGTGGGGTCTGCCGTCGGGCGAACCCGTTACCCGCATTGAGCGGGCCGGGGGTCCGGCGCACTGAGCGTCGGACCAAGTGGAAGAAAACCACACTAAAAAATCACCCTAATCCCAAGGTCTGGTCCGTGCCGATGGGACGAATGGCTGGAAGGTCTCCAGTCCCGAACGGCCACCCAGGGAGCTCATCCCTTTTAAAAATGGCAAACCATGGAATCGAGCAAAAACAGAACGTATAGTCCCCAGGGGGTTTCAGTCCCTTCGGTAGGACCGCGCAAGGCGGCTGCCGAACGCCGGAGGTATATGGGGCCGGCTAACCTCGATTCCACCTCTGTTGATGCGACACCAGCATCAAAATCACAATGCGAACCCGTTGAGAGCGGGCTACCGCCGGTATCCGGGCCGGCGGCGGACAATATAACCGAGGCGCGTGGGTGTTTGGACGAGTCAGGGGGAGTGCGACTCTGCTTCAGGAGCAGTAGTCGTAGTAGAAGCGGTGTATCCACACCGAGGACTGATAGGTCCCGGAGTGGATCTGTACATAGTGTTAATAGTGTACATAGTTTAGGTTTAAGTCTGAGCGAGAGCGAGGGCTCTGTAAAAAGTATTGTAAATAGTAGGGTAAGCAGCGCTGTACATAGTCATGTAAATAGCGATGTTGAAGAGATGGCGACGGATACTCCGTCAACGTCTAAAGGACGAAAGAGGGAGCTGGAGGAGTCTGACTCTACATCGTCTCTCTCTGGGCAGTCGGTGATCTCGTGCACCGACTCTGCCAGACTATCGGATCACCTGTCTGACGGGGCCGTTTCTGAAAAGTCGCGGCGCCGAAAGAAGGTAAAGAAGAAGGACGCACCGACTAGTCCGAACTCTAAAGAAGAGAAGGAGATCTCGACCCCGGCTGAGACAACCTCCAGTGGCGGGCGTGGGCGTGGCAGAGGACGCCCCCCGACCACTGGAGAGTACGTGGGACTCGCGAAGGCTAAGCGCGAGCTTCTTGCGGCTGAAAAGGCGGAGGAGCAGGCCCGCCTGGACCGCGAGATAGCGCAAATGGAGCGCAAAGCCTACGCCACGCGAGCCAAATACTTTGAGTCTAGAGGTGGTGGCGACGTCGACAATACGGTAGATTCTGCTGCGAAGTCGGCTATTGATCTGGAGGAGGTGGTCAAAACCGACTGCCAGGTTATTGTCGATGTTGCCAAAAAATCGTCGCACTTAAGCGGCTCATACCAAAAGGCCCTCAAGAAGGCAGCGCAGTCGATTCAGGACTGTTTTAATGAGGTCGCAAACAGAACGATCTCCGACGATGCGCGCATTCTGAGGGCCGAAAATGCGGCCCTTAAAAAAGAAATTGCTGAACTCCGACAAAGTCTCTCGGAGCTAGTTAACGAGGTTAAAACCCTTAAGAGTAAGGAGGGTACCAATAAAGACGCACGCCGATCTCTCTCTCCGGCGAACACTATGGATACCGACGGGGACCTCAGTGCTCCACCCCCGGAACCATCTGTCATAGCGGAACCAGTACCAGCTCCACAACAGTTCACCCCACCCTCTGAAAAGGAGGAGTGGATGCGTGATATGATGCTGCGTATTGGTGGCATGATTAATGCCAGATTTGAGGGCATTGAGAGCAGGCTCATGCCAGCTCCGAATCTCCGCCCACCCCTAGCGGCGGATAAGAAGAAGGCGGCACCGAAGAACGTTCTATCTGGAGCTGCCAAAAACCCTGCTCAAAATCCGAAGAAGAAGACGCCGGCCAACAAACCGGATTCGTCTAAGACTGCGGCAGCTAAACCTGCACAGTCAAAGGAGCTGCCTCCAAAGAAGGGGAAAGGGAAGGGAAAGGTCACAAAGCCAACTGCGATCACGGAGGCTGTAATAGTTCCAGTCCCTTCCACTAGTGCCACTAAGGCGACCGACAGATGGACGGAAGTGGTCGGGCGTAAGACCAAGGCAAGAAGGGCCAAAGCCCAAGCCAAATCCCAACAGACCAACATCGTTGCCGAAGCCCAACCTAAGGCTAAAGCCAAGCGTAAGAGGGCAAAGAAAAAGAAGCAGCTCAAGGCACCCCGCAATCCAGCGGTGGTGCTCACAATTAAGCCGGATGCCTCGGAGAAGTTGTCCTACTCCCAGGTAATCCAGGCGGCGAGGGAACACATTAACTTTAGCGAGCTCGGGGTTGAGGACCTGAAGTTCCGTGGCACTGCTGCCGGTGCCCGACTTATTGAACTCTCAAAGGAAACCTCCCCTGAGATGGCCGACCAACTGGCCCTAAAACTCAAAGAGGTGCTGCCTCCAGAGGTGTCGGTCTCCAGACCCGTCAAGTGTGCTGAAGTGCGCATATCGGGTCTGGATGACTCAGTGACGGAAGAAGACGTGCGGGCTGCCATTGCTCGCGTTGGCAACTGCTCCGCGGACTTAGTACGGGTTGGGGGGATTCGCTTTAACCCCTACACCCTAGGTTCGGTCTGGGCCAAATGCCCGATATCGGCTGTCAGCGCCATAACTAGCAGCAAATTGCTGATAGGTTGGTCTTCGGCGAAGGTTAAGTTGCTCGATCAACAGCCGATGAAGTGTTTCCGGTGCCAGGAGCCTGGCCACACTAGGGCCAAGTGCTCAATATGCGACCGAAGTGACCTCTGCTTCCGATGTGGGAAGGCAGGTCACAAAGCGAGGGATTGCTCCGCCACACCAAACTGCGCCATATGCTCTGGCACCGGAAAGGCGGCGAATCATGTCATGGGAGGGAGGAACTGCCACCCTCCCAAGCGACGAGGCAAGGCACCCCATAGGACCGAGGCTAGTGCACCAAATAAAGAGGGCCGGACCGAAAGGGATGGCAATGAGCGCATGGAACTCTAATGGACGGATCGACCCATAGAGAAATTCTCCAGGGCAATATCAACCACTGTGCCGCTGCTCAGGACCTTCTCCTGCAGACAATGGCACAGTGGTCTATCGATATATGTGTGGTTGCTGAGCCTTATTCCGTCCCTGCCCGTTCGAACTGGGCGTCGGACCAAGACAGTACGGTTGCTATAATAGCATCGACAAAGACGGGTTCTCCTCCTCTCTTACTCAAGGAGCGGGGCAATGGTTTTGTTGTGGTGAAGTGGGGCGACATGGCCGTAGTCGGCACCTACTTTTCGCCAAATCGTTCCTTTGCGGAATTCGAGGACTTCATTGACGGGCTAGGGGCCGCAATCCAGCGGAACTCGACGCCTAAAATGATAGTCCTCGGAGACCTAAACGCAAAGTCTCAGTGGTGGGGCTCCCCGTCCACTGACCAAAGGGGTGAGCTGGTCGAAGAATGGGCTGCTATTCTAGGATTGTCCTTACTCAACCGCGGAGCGACCAATACCTGTGTTCGACAGCAAGGGGGGTCCATAGTAGATGTTTCATTTGCTACCCCTGTTGTCGAGAACAAAGTTGTCGGCTGGCGTGTGATGGAGAGTGTGGAAACGCTCTCCGATCACCTATACATCCGTTTTGGTGTTTCCCCGTCTTTCTCTCAAATATCGCAAAGGAGTAGTCGAAACGGGAATATACAGTCTCTCTTTCCGCGATGGGCTCTGTCGCGGATGGATGGAGAACTGGCAAAGGAGGCTGCTTTGGTGCAGGCCTGGCTCTCGGACTCTAGATCACCCCGGGATGTGAATGAGGAGGCAGAATGGCTTCGAGGGGCCCTTGTCAAGGTTTGCGACGCGGCTATGCCGCGCGTTAAGCATGCGTCAGAGAAAAAACACCTGTACTGGTGGTCGGGTGAACTGTCCGATTTGAGAAATGACTGCAACAGAGCTAAGCGCCTACATGCCCGCTATAGAAAGCGGCGCACCAGAGACGCGGACACTGAGGAGCGCTTACTGGATACCTATAAAACGGCCAAAAGGACATTCCAGATGGCCATTAAAACGGCCAAAAACAAGGCATGGACGGAGATGCTGGAGGGGTTGGACTCCGATATTTGGGGCAGACCATATCGCATGGTCCGCAATAAACTGCGTTCACTCGCCCCACCCCTTACGGAGACCCTCCAGCCTGAATTCCTGGACAGGGTTATCTCTACTCTCTTCCCAGGGAGGCTACCGGGCTTTGCTCCCCCACTGATGGTTCCACAGAATCTGACAACCACCAGTCAGGCTCCATCAGTTACTGATGGAGAATTCCAAACAGTGGTGGACCGATTAAAAGCAAAGAAAAAGGCTCCCGGTCCGGACGGGGTTCCTGGGCGTGCTCTGGCTGTGGCCCTGCAGCCGCTAGGGGAGCGTCTGAGAGACCTCATGAACCGATGCCTAAGTGAGGGAAGGTTTCCGGCTGATTGGAAGACCGGCAGGCTGGTCTTGCTGAGAAAAGAGGGTAAACCAGAGGATTCTCCGTCAGGATATCGACCCATTGTGCTTTTGAATGAGACGGCAAAGGTCTTTGAACGCATTCTTGCGTCACGTATTAATGACCACCTAAGCACGACGGGACCTGACCTGGCGGAGAATCAATACGGATTCAGAGAGGGGCGATCCACTATTGACGCGCTTTGTAGAGTCAAAGCCTTGTCTAAAGAGGTGATTGATAGCGGAGGCACGCTGTTGGCGATATCACTCGATATCGCCAACGCCTTCAATTCGATCCCGACTGAATGCATCCTTGAGGCACTGAAGTACCATGAAGTGCCTCGGTACATTCAGCGGGTGATTGAAGATTATTTTCGTGGGAGGGCGATAGTTTACTTGGACGCGGAAGGTCAGGTTGTCAGACGAATGATGGTGAGGGGTGTTCCACAGGGGTCGGTCCTTGGCCCGCTTCTGTGGAACATTGCATACAATTACGTTCTACGAGGAAGTCTTCTGCGGGGGCTACACTTGGTGTGTTATGCCGATGACACGCTGGTTGCAGCCCGCGGAAGAAACTATAGGGAGGCGTCTCTAATTGCCACGGCCGGAGTGGCCCAAGTGGTGTCACGCATTGAGAGTTTGGGGCTCAAGGTGGCTCTGGACAAAACCGAGGTCCTAATTTTTCACGGGCCTCGAAATGGTCCCCCGCCTGGAGCATACCTTATGATCAATGGAACGAGGGTTGCTTTCACACCGCATCTAAAATATCTTGGCTTGCTTCTAGATGGCAAGTGGAGCTTTGTGGAGCATTTTGCGCGCCTGGCTCCCAAGTTAGTCACCGCTGCTTCGGCGTTGGGAAGGCTCCTGCCGAATGTTGGAGGTCCGAGTGCCCTCTGCCGCCGCCTCTATGCGAGCGTGGTGGCATCGATGGCGCTCTACGGTGCTCCGGTATGGGCGGATGCCCTGAACCAGCGAAACATTGCGCTCTTGCGCCGTCCACAGCGCATTGTCGCTATCAGGGCTATTCGCGGCTACCGGACCATCGCTACGGAGACTGCCTGTGCCCTAGCCGGAATGGCGCCGTGGGACTTAGAGGCGGAAGTACTGACGGCAGTATACGAGCGGAGGGCAGAGATCCGCAACAGAGGTGGGAGGCCCCATCCTGTAGAGATTGAGCGGTGGCGTGAGGAGGCCAGAGACGCCATCCTGAGCTCGTCCTGGCCCAGGAGATTGGAGCAGTCGAGGTCCGGCCACTGGACCAATACGGCATTATACCCGGTGCTGCGGCAGTGGGTTACAAGAGGGCACGGAACTCTCACCTTCCGCCTCGTGCAGATTCTGTCGGGGCACGGCTGCTTCGGCAGATATCTGTACCGAGTAGCTGGGAGGGAGGAGGACCCGCACTGCCATGAGTGTGGTGCCAGCGAGGACACGGCGATGCACACGCTTGCGCAATGTCCTGCGTGGACTGTACAGCGCAGTGCACTTGTCGCCATCATCGGAGGAGACCTCACGCTGCCCGCGGTAATCCGAGCTATGCTCGATGAGCCGGCAGCGTGGGATGCCGTCTCCTACTTCTGTGAAGAGGTGGTCGAGGCGAAGGAGGCTCACGAAAGACTTCGTGAACTCGACCCACTCGCTAGCGCGAGAAGGCGTCGGAGGGTAGGACGGCGACGGAGGGGCTACAATGCCCTTATTCCGCCGTCCTAGTGGGGGTCGGCGGGCGTCGCGGATGGGTACCGTGTCGCCTGCATTGCACTCGGCCCCTGCGACGGTGAGGGCAGCTAGGGGACACTAGCGGCCCTCATGCCTCCGGCAGCGAGGAATGCCCGTACTGTCTCGTGTTGGGGTGGTACGGGCAAGGCCGAGCGGCTCACGCGAGCTCAGCGCTCTGCGCATGCTTGTAGCCGCTCACTAATGGCCTGTGAGGTGTTCCCGTGAGGTTTAGTGGGTAGTCGCGGCACTCTGCCGTGGAGTCCCACACACCCTTGCCCCTACCCGGGGGCTTGGACGGTGCGTCAATGCATTCCTCACGTAAAAAAAAAAAAAAAAGGTTAGGTTAGGTTAGGTTAGGTTAGGTTAGGTTTCCGTGTGCAGTTTCCAGTCTGCCATCGGACGCGTCCCCGGGTTGCGGATAGGGGAACGCCCCCCAGATATGGGGGGTACCGGCTTGCCGGCGCGGACAAAAACTGGTAACCGCCTGTTTTGCGGTTTGGCGGGAGCGCTTCGCTCGGAGTGCGTTTGCACTTTTTGTCGTCAATGGCCCTTTTCAGGGCCAGCGGCCGTTTATCGGCGTAGCATGGCGGATCTGCAAGATCTGCGGAGCGTTGAGTGCTTCCACACTCTTTTGCGCCAATCTTGGCGCCTGCCTTAATTGGCTGGCTCCGACGGGGTTGGCATTTATTTGTTGGCCCAGTGGCCGCCCTCGGGCGGCGCAGGATGGCGGACTTTCAAAGTTCGCGGCGCGGCGGGCCCCTCGGCCGTGGAAACGCGACCGTTGGGCGCGACATTTTGTGTCACTGCCGGGCAACCTGTGCCGTGGGTGGATGTCGTGGATCACGTCTCGCGATTCACTCACGGCGTAGGGGCTCTTGCCTTTGTCGGCTGGAGCCAAGAGGATGCAACCTCGTTAAAAAACACTGAAAGGGGGTTTGTTGGGGTGTGCCTGTGCACCTTGCGCGGCAAATCTCCGCCTCCACTGGAGGTGGCAGGCCAGTATGTCTGCCCGCTAGCGGCCAACTTCACCAGAACGCCCGACCTGGTGTCGTATTAGGGTAGCTGGGGTATTGGGTTCTCTGCCCCAGTGGTCTTTTTATTTCACCCGTACTCGTGGGATCAGGATGGCTTGTAATAATTCATTTGACGTTAGTGGGAGAGTTATTGTTGATAAGGTAGGACGAAGCCTACCCGGTGATGAGGGCGAGAAGCCCAAGGACGTAGGCGATAGGGCCTCAGCTGAGGCCTCGCCGAGATGGGAGATAGAGATAGAGTCGGATACGGACTCAGTCCATTCCACTCAAACAGTAACATCTGTTTCGGGAAGAAAGAGGACTCGGTCCCAAAAGAAGAAGGAGAAAGGCTCGAATGAGTCTGAGGGCGCCTCCAGTTCGGAGGACACCAATACGCCCAAGAAGTCGGCGCGTCGAGGACGTGGTCGCCCCCCCACTACTGGTCAGTATGTGGGCTTGGCGGCGGCCAAAGCAAAATATAATGCTGAACTCCAGAAGGAAATGGAGTTAGAAGCCGAGAAGGAGTTCGCCGCAGAGCTAGCGCAGAGGCAGACGCGCTCTAGCTCCGCTATGTCCATGGCCTCACAGAGCTCCTCTGAAGTAGAGGCTCTACTTGGTCAGGAGGAAGCGAACCAAGGCGCGACGCAGATTTTTAAGTCTGTCGAACAGGAGCTCCAGACGATCCTTAAGGTGGCAACAAAGTCGAGCAGACTAAAGGGTACCTACCAAAAGGCCCTTAAATGCTCGGCAGCCGCCATCAAGGAGCATACAATGGAGCTCTTAAAACGCTCAGTCAATGAGGAAGTGGTAAAGCTGGAGCGTCAAAACCAACGCCTCCAGCAAAACATTGAGGATCTCCAGAAACAGCTGGAGGAGCTTCGCGCCCAGATCAATGGGCAGCCGAGGGTGGCCGCTGCGACAGAGTCGCAACCTGCAGGAAGTGCAGGAATGGATGAAATTATCCGCGCGGTGTCCACCGTGGTAGATGGGAAGGTCCGGGAGGCTATGTTATCTGCCCGGAACATGATAGAAGCCCGGGTTGAAGGGCTCAAGACGGCGGACCGGCCACGACCACCTCTGGCCGCGGATGCCAAGAAGAAGGCTTCAAAACCGCAAGTGTCTGCGGTTAAAAAGCCCGCGTCGAAGGCGACAAAAAAGGCCACATCACTGGCTGTGCCTAAGGCTGCACCCAAGGCCACGCCTAAGGCTGCGCCCAAAACCACGCCCAAAGACATGCCTAAGGCCGCGCGTAAGGCTACGCCTGAAGTTGTGCCAGAGACAGCCCCTGCTCCTGCTGCGCCTTCCCAGAAGGGGAAAGGCAAGGGCAAGGGCAAAAAGGCGGCCACCCCTGCGGCGCCACCTGCACAGCGCCCGGCTGAGCCCACTGCGTCCACGTCCAAGGAGTCGGAGTGGACGACGGTGACAAAGAAGGGGACGAAGAAGTCGGCCTCAAAAACGGCGACTTCTCAGAACAAACCCAATGCCCAACCTCCTAAAGGCAAGGGCAGGGGTCAGGCGAAGGCCAAGAGGCCACAAAAACTGAAGGTGCCTCGTTCTGCTGCGGTCATTATAACTGTCAGCCCCGAGGCTGAAAAGCGCGGCATCTCTTATGCCAGCGTTTTAAAGAAGGCGCGCGCATCCATCCAACTCCCGGATCTCGGGATTGATGCGCCAATGAAAATCAAGACCACTGTCACCGGGGCCAAGGCTTTTGAAGTCTCTGGCGATGAGCGAGACGTCAAAGCCAATCGCCTGGCGTCCGAGCTGACGTCTCTGTTTGAGGCTGAGGCGGATATTCGGGTCCATATGCCCACAAAATGCGCGGAGTTCGTTGTGAGTGGACTCGACGACTCCGTGGAGAGGGAGGAGGTTGTGTCGGCGGTGGCCACGAAAGGCAACTGCCCGCACAACCTCATAAAGACGGGCGAGATTCGTTCTGGTCCGGGTGGGCTTGGATCCATCTGGGTATCGGCACCGGTTACGGCGGTCAAAACCATCCTTGACGCCGGCCGTCTTTTGATTGGATGGAGTTCGGCGCGAGTTCGGGCAGTGGAGGCACGACCCATGAAATGCTTCCGCTGCCTGCAGCGGGGTCACACCCGGCCGCAGTGCTGCGGTGAAGACCGTGCAGCCCTGTGCTTCCGCTGTGGAAAGCCTGGGCACAAGGTTGCCACGTGTTCCGCAGAACCGCACTGCGTCGCCTGCGAGGCGGCAAAGAAACCAGCGGGACATGTCCTTGGGGGAAAGAGCTGCAAAGCCCCAGATGCCCCCAAGAAGAAGAAGAAGGCGCCGGCGGCCAGGACCCAGACCGCCACGCAGGCTGCGGAAGAGTCGCAGCCCATGGACACGACACCCGTTGCCGATGGACCTACACCTGTCTAGGTTCATCCAAACGAATCTGAACCACTCCTCTGGCGCTCAAGATCTCCTGATCCAAGCCATGAGAGAGTGGTCAGTCCATATGGCTGTGGCTGCTGAGCCCTACTACGTCCCGCCCGGTTCTGACTGGGCCGCGGATCTGGACCAAACGGTGGCCATCACCCTGTCGACCCTCGAGTCGCCGCCTCCCCTCTCGGTCATCCAGAGGGGCAATGGGTTTGTGGTCGTCTCGTGGGGGAGTGCCTACATTATAGGCGTTTACTTCTCCCCCAACAGACAGTTCGCCGAGTTCGAGCTATTTCTCGGCGAACTCGGAGTGGCGGTGCGACGACTTCCGACGTCGTCTCAAGTCCTGGTGCTGGGGGACTTCAATGCCAAGTCATCGGCTTGGGGTTCTCTAGTCACCGACCAACGTGGGACAGCGGTTGAGGCCTGGGCGGTCATGTTCGGCCTCATCTGTGTCAACCAGGGCTCGGAATTCACGTGCGTGCGTCAGCAGGGAGGGTCAGTGGTGGACCTGACGTTTGCCACCCCTGCACTCGCTGCTCGTGTCCGAGACTGGTTGGTCACGGATGCCGAGACACTGTCGGACCACGTTTTTATTAGGTTTGACATTGTCTCGGCAACCGCAACCGATGGCCCTGCACCTAGTCCGATGGTCAGTCCCTTCCCAAAATGGGCACTGACCAAATTAGACAGGGAACTGCTAGAGGAGGCAGTCCTCGTAGAGGATTGGTGCGCTCCCCCAAACATCAGGGGTGTCGATGAGGAGGCATCTTCATTCCGGGAATCGCTGCAGCGGATTAGCGATGCAGCGATGCCCCGTGTCCAACGTTGTCCGCCTAAAAAGGCAGTGTATTGGTGGACGGAAGACATAGCCCGTCTCAGAGGAACTTGCAACTCCAGACGCAGAGACCTAGCTAGGTATCGCCGCCGCACACGCAACAGGGTGCGAGACGAGGATACCGAATCCCTGCTGCATGACCGTTACACGGAAGCGCGCAGGGAAATGAGGGCCGCCATCTTCAAGGCGAAAGCGGAAGCCCGAGAGGAGCTGCTCGAGAGCCTCGATCGGGATCCGTGGGGCAGACCCTACCGCGCGGCGCGTTGTAAGCTGCGCGGTCAGGGCCCACCGGTCGCGGAAACTCTGCGGCCGGAACTACTCGGGAGGATCGTCGAGGCTCTCTTTCCGGCGAGGCAGGAGCACACTCCTCCGCCGATGGTCCCTCCTCGTAGGGCAACGCCGGTTGCTGCAGACCCGGAGACGCCGCCTCTACCTGTCACGGAGGCGGAATTCGATGCCGCAGTCCTCAAACTGCGTGCAAAGAAGACAGCTCCGGGACCGGACGGGGTGCACGGCCGCGTGCTTGCCCTCTCTTTGGTCGAACTCGCGCCGCGACTTAAGCGGCTGCTCAACGAGTGCTTGGTTGCTGGAAAGTTCCCTGCGTCCTGGAAGACGGGCCGCCTAGTCCTTCTCCGAAAGGAAGGCCGTCCAGCGGAGTCGCCGTCCGGCTACCGGCCAATTGTCCTCCTGGACGAGGCCGGTAAGCTATTTGAGCGCGTGATCGCCGCTCGAATCGCAGATCATCTGTCGTCGGTGGGTCCGAATCTCGCCGAGGTACAGTACGGGTTCCGGGAGGGTCGCTCGACGATTGACGCGATCCTACGCGTCAAGGCCCTCTCGGAAGAGGCGGTGTCTCGTGGTGGGGTTATGCTGGCGGTGTCTCTCGACATCGCCAACGCGTTTAACACCCTGCCATTTGAGTGTATCGCCGAGGCGCTCCAATATCATGGAGTGCCCCCGTACCTCAGGCGGACGGTGGCGGATTATCTGTCGGACCGGACAGTGGTCTGCCAAGCGAGTGACGGCGCTCTGTTAGAGCGACGAATGTCGTGCGGGGTTCCACAGGGGTCGGTGCTGGGGCCACTCTTGTGGAACATAGGGTTTGACTGGGCCCTGAGAGGTGCATTGCTGCCGGGTGTCAGCGTCATATGTTACGCTGACGACACCCTAATTACGGCGCGAGCCGGCAATTATGCCGAGGCGGCGCGGCTCGCCAAAGTGGGCACAATACAGGTGGTCCATCGCATCGAAAGGCTGGGACTTAGGGTGGCTCTGGACAAAACAGAGGCCATCCTGTTCCACGGCCCGCGGCGAGGACCACCTGCCGATGCTGCCCTCGAGATTGAGGGATGTCGAGTCCCCGTGGGCTCGACATTAAAATACTTGGGGCTCGTGCTGGACCCGGGGTGGAAGTTTACACCCCACTTCCGTCACATGAGCCCCAAGCTGACGAAAGCGACTCAGTCGCTCAGCCGGCTACTGCCGAACATGGCTGGTCCTGGGGACCGATGCCGCCGTCTCTTCACCGGAGTCGTGCGGTCAATGGCCCTCTATGGGGCGCCCGTATGGGCCGATGCTCTGACGGCCACCAACAAAGCTCTTCTGCGAGCCCCGCAGCGAGCCATGGCCGTCAGAGTAGTACGTGGGTATCGCACGATCTCTTTCGAGGCGGCGTGCGTCTTGGCGGGTACTCCGCCTTGGGACCTCGACGCTGCGGTACTGGCGGAGGTGCATCGGCGACGGGAGGCCTTTCGGGAGTCGGAGGGCTTCCGGCGTGTCCCCACGGCGGTGGTGGAGCGGTGGCGGAAGTCCGCGCAGCTCCACACCCTAAACAGGTGGCTCGAGAGGTTGGAAGAGCCCACCGCCGGTCTTCGGACCATAGAGGCGGTCAGGCCCGTCCTTCGCCAATGGATGGCTCGGCAGCACGGGGTGCTAACTTTCCGGCTCACGGAGGTACTGTCGGGGCATGGATGCTTCGGCAGGTACCTCCACCGCATCGCCGGGAGGGAAGGCACCCCAAGATGCCATGAATGTGGGGCGGACGAGGACACCGCGCAGCACACGCTGGAATCCTGCCCAGCGTGGGCAACACAGCGCGCTGTCCTCGTCGCCAGTGTCGGCGGAGACCTCTCGCTGCCGGCCTTCGTTAAGGCTATGGTCGGCAGCGAAGCAGGCTGGGAGGCGGCGGCCACTTTCTGCGAGGAAGTCCTTGCAGAGAAGGAGGCCGCCGAGCGGGTCCGCGAGGATGATCCTGACGCGGACCCGTCCCGCCGTCGGCGGCTGGGTAGGAGGAGGCGAGAGTACGCCCTCCACCAGCCGCCAGATGGGTCGCGGGCGACGGAGTGGGGCTCCCGTCGTCCGCAACAAGGACCCTAAAGCTGAGGGGGTGCCTGTAGTGTTCCGCAGGCACTCCCTACCCTAAAGAGGGGCCGGCATGGCCGGGCAGCACCGCCCTCGACACGCACAGCGATTGCGAAAAGTACCCTGTGCGTGTCGAGCAGGCGAAGGACGGAACGCCCCGGTGTTTTTAGTGGGTATGCCCAGTAGGGGCGAGTCCCACATAACCACAGGCAGGCCCCACCCTGTGCCTGTGGTAGATATAAAATCTTTTCCACCGGGTCAAAAAAAAAAAAAAAAAAAAAAAAGGTTAGGTTAGGTTAGGTTAGGTTAGGTTAGGTTAGGTTAGGTTAGGTTAGGTTAGGTTAGGTTAGGTTAGGTTAGGTTAGGTTAGGTTAGGTTAGGTTTCCGTGTGCAGTTTCCAGTCTGCCATCGGACGCGTCCCCGGGTTGCGGATAGGGGAACGCCCCCCAGATATGGGGGGTACCGGCTTTGGCCGGCGCGGACAGAAACTGGTGTGTGGCCGCCTGCCCTTCTCAGGGCGGGCATTGCACGGTTACACAAACCCGTAACCCCGCATTGAGCGGGGCCGGGGGCCTTCGGGCTGCGAGGAAGAAAACCTCTCTAAAAAATTACCCCCTGGGTGAACTCCCCCCTTCTTGTCAAGAAGGGGTGTGAGTGTCACCGGTGGACCCGCTTGCGGGTCGTGGTATGGCCGGATTTTATCCGGCGGCCACATTTAGTGGCAGTGTGGGGGCGTTTTTACGCCATGGCACCCTGTGCCTTTGAGGTGTGTCGCACTCGACAACTTCGGGCTTCGGCCCATTCGCGCGGCGGTGGATCCAGTGGGGTCTGCCGTCGGGCAACCCGTAGGCCGCACTGAGCGGAGACGGGGGTCCGGCGCACTGAGCGTCAGGCCGCGTGGAAGACAACCACTATAAAAAATCACCCCAATCCCAAGGTCTGGTCCGTGCCGAGGGGATGTATGGCTGGAGGGTATCCAGTCCCAAGCGGCCACCCCAGGGAGCTCACCCTTACAAGCAACTAATATGGAATTCGGCAAGAAAACAAAGTGTCCCCAGGGGGTATCAGTCCCCCCCGTAGGACCGCGCGAGGCGGCTGCGGGCAGCCAGATGTATCTGGGGCTGGCTAACCCGAATTCCGACTTATCGAGTGCGAGATCATGCGAACCCGTTGAGAGCGGGCGTTCGCCGGTATCCGGGCCGGCGTTCGAAAAATCCGAATGCAACCGAGGCGTTAGTGGGAGTAGTGATGGAGGAGTTTTGCTCCGTTATCGGAGTTGTGAGGCATCGCCTAGAGCCGCGCGGTCGCGGTCTGGCTCGGCGGCCTCTGTAAATAGAAAGTCTGTGAATATTGTAAATATTAACTCTGTAAATACTGTGGATAATGTAGGTTTAAGTCTAGATTTAAGTAGTAATAATCTAGCACGTAAGAAAACTGGGACGGCGGATGCGTCCCAGTCTCGGAAACGACAAGTGGACGAATCAGATTCGTCCTCAAAATCGTGTCAGTCCGTCATTTCCCGGACTGACTCGATTTTAATGACTGAGGAGCCTTCTGACGGTGCATCTAACACCTCGCGCCGTCGGAAGAAGAAAAAACGGAGGAGTTTGATCGAGTCAGGCTCAGGCTCTGACACCGACCTCCCCTCGGAGTCGACTAGACCATCTCAGGCCGACAAACAGGCCGCAAAACCGGTCTCCCCCAGTAAAGGGCGCGGGCGTGGTCGTGGACGCCCCCCAACCACTGGGGAGTATGTAGGTCTCGCCAAGGCCAAGCGTGAGCTGGCCAAGGCTGAGCGCGAGGAGCTACAGATTCGCCTCGACAGGGAAATCGCCGAGGCAGAGAAAAGGGCCTATGAAACGAGGTCCAAATTCATGGAGGGTAGAACGGATCCCAGCGCATCATCGCTGACAGCCTCCGCCCCGAAAACCGCCCTCGATATCGAGGAGGTGATAAAGGCGGACTGTGGGGTCATTGTTGAGGTGGCAAAAAAGTCATCGCATCTGAGCGGACCTTATCAAAAGGCCCTCAAAAAGGCGGCTCAGTCGATCCGAGACTGCTTTGAAGAGGTGGCCCAGAGGAATATCTCTGAAGACATGCGGGTGCTTAAAGCCGAAAACTTGGCCTTGAGCAAGGAGCTCGCCGAACTCCGGCAGAGCGTCTCAGAATTGACCAGGGAAATGAAATCCCTTCAAAAGAAGAGCCGGGTGCGCTCTCGTACTCCGGTGAGCTGCGAGGAGGTAGAGATGGTGGTTGAGCTTGCTCCCCCAACTCCCTCTGCTCCGGCCCCTTCATTGCCACCGCCGCCCCCTACTGCCGGTTCTGCCCCGGCAGTCGGAACGGAGGATTCAGAGCTCAGCCTTCAGGGCTTTGAGGCTCGGATTCTGCGCGCGGTGGGTAAGATATTTGATGCCCGCTTTGAAGGCATCAAGGAGCGTCTTCTCCCGGAGAAGAGCTACCGGCCACCTCTCGCAGCGGACAAGAGGGCGACGCCGGTTCAGTCGAACCAGGCGGCGAGCACTTCAAAGAGTGCCGACCCGCCTGTCAAACAAACCAAGAAGGCTAAGGACAAGGCTGTTAGCAAGGGCAAAACCCCCACC
Organism: Schoenobius gigantellus; assembly: GCA_963935595.1. NCBI lineage: Eukaryota > Metazoa > Arthropoda > Insecta > Lepidoptera > Crambidae > Schoenobius > Schoenobius gigantellus. The sequence goes on along the minus strand of OZ012561.1, from coordinate 46,494 downwards.
GCTGACAAGCCAGCGAAGGAAAAACCCGCGGCACCGTCACAGGTATCCACGTCTGGGAAAAGGGCGCCCCCTCCAACGAGGAAAGAGCCCCCAGTACCGGTGGAGTCCGAGTGGACCACAGTGGGGAAAAGGAAGAGAAGAAGTAGGAAGGGCAAAAAGGCCCCTGCAGCCGAGGCGACGGCGGAAAGTGCCACCACGGCCTCCTACTCTATAGCGGCTAAGTCAAAGTCGGCGCGAAAAAGCGCTCCGACTCAGACTCAACCCACTAAGTCGGCCAAAAAACCGGCCAAACCTAGGTTGACTCCCCCTAAGTCGGCCGCTGTGGTTGTCACTCTCGACGCCGCAGCAGTCGAGAAGGGAGTCACATATGCCGAGGCACTGGGTAAAGCCCGCAACGCCATCAATTTTGATGAGCTCGAGCTCGGCAGGTTAAGATGTCGCCACACGGCTACCGGGGCGCGCATTATTGAGGTTTTCGGCGCTCAATCTGCCGAAAAAGCAGAGCTCCTGGCTGGAAAGTTACGGGAGTCTTTGTCTGAGGTGGCGAAAGTTGTCCAGCCAGTGAAGTGTGCAGATCTCCGCATCTCCGGGTTAGACGACTCCATTTCCCGGGAGGAACTGGCCGCGGTAATCGCGAAAAAGGGCGATTGCCAACCAGATCAGGTTAGAGTGGGGGAAATCCGGACTGGTTCTGGAGGTTCCGGCGCGGCACTGGTGCGATGCCCGGTCACCGCAGCTAGAAAAATCGTGGATGCCGGGCGCCTGCTCATAGGGTGGAGCTCGGCGAGTGTAACAACATTGGAGACCCGGCCCATGCGCTGTTATAAGTGCTTCGGGACGGGTCACTCCAGACAATGCTGCCCCTCCTCTATTGACAGGAGTGGGCTCTGCTTCAGATGCGGGAAGGATGGCCACAGACACTCCACATGCAGCGAGGAGCCACACTGTGCCGTTTGCGCAGCCGCGCGAAAACCAGCGGGTCATGTTATGGGAGGGAGAAAATGTAATCCCCCCCAAACAAGAGGGAAGATCCTCGCTAGCAGACCGAGTCCTTCTACAGCGGATGCACCTAGAACAGCTAGGCAGGAGGAAGCAATGGAGTCCTGATGGATTTAAGACGACCATTAAGCTTCCTCCAGAGCAATTTAAACCATGCCGCCAGGGCTCAAGACCTGCTGCTGCAAGTCCTGGCGGAGTGGTCTGTGGATGTTGCTGTCGCCGCGGAGCCGTATTTCGTCCCCGACCGACCCAACTGGGTCGGTGATCGGGATGGCTCCGTGGCTATCGTCTTGCGTCCGGTGCCGGGCTTTAAGCCCCCGACAATCGTTGAAAGAGGCTCCGGTTATGTAGTGGCCGACTGGGAGAGTATCACCTTGGTTGGTGTTTACTTCTCCCCCAACAGGCCGCTGGCCGATTTGGAGGTTTTCCTCTTGGGTGTCGCGAGTGCCGTGAGGCGTGCCGCCCCGCGCCAGGTCCTGCTGTTAGGGGACCTGAACGCGAAGTCGGTGGTCTGGGGCAATCCGTCCACCGATGCTCGCGGCCAGGCCGTTGAGTTGTGGGCCGCCGCAACTGGCCTCTCGCTCCTGAACAGAGGATCAGCCCTAACCTGTGTTCGCCGTCAGGGCGGGTCAGTCGTCGACGTCTCGTTCGCGACCCCCGCCCTCGCCCGCAGAATCCGGGATTGGCGGGTGATGACGCGGGTGGAGAGTCTCTCGGATCATCGCTATATCCGATTTGAGATTCCCACCCAGCGCTCCCCGCCCCCACAGGCTTCCAGAGAGGATTGCGTCCCCCGCTGGGCGTTGAGCCGACTCAACATGGAGTTGGCGGAGGAGGCGGCTATAGTACAGAGCTGGTGTCTGCGGCCAACGGACGGTCCCAACGTGGACGAGGGTGCCTCCCGCTTTCGAGAGGCCCTCACGGAGGTGTGCGAGGCCTCAATGCCTCGATCGCGCCCTCCGAAGGACCGTCATGCGGCCTATTGGTGGTCTCAGGATCTAGCAGACCTCAGAGCAGCCTGTACTGCAGCCCGGCGGGCATATACTCGCCACCGGCGTCGGCGCGTCAGAAACGCACAGGAGGAGGACCACCTGTATGAACAATACAGGGAGTCCAAGAAGGCCCTGCAAACAGCCATCTCTCGCTCCAAGGAGGAGGCTAGGGAAGAGATGCTGCAGGGCCTCAATGAGGATCCGTGGGGGCGGCCTTATAAAACCGCACGCAATCAGTTGCGATCGCGTGGTGCCCCCCTCACGGAGACGATGGACCCCGGTCTTCTTCATACGGTGGTCCAGGAGCTGTTCCCTCCAATTGGAGACCATCTTCCGCCGCACATGGCCCCGTCGCACGAGGCAAACGTGGCCTTAGAAGAGGGCAACCCACCTCCTATCGGAGAGGAGGAATTTGACACGGCTGTCTCCCGGCTCAAAGGGAAGCGCACCGCCCCTGGTCCTGATGGGGTCCCGGGCAAAGTCCTGGGGCTCTCTGTTAAACATCTGGGGGACCACCTTCGGGAACTGTTCAATGCGTGTCTCCGCATCGGGCAGTTCCCGAAGCCATGGAAAAATGGCATTCTCTGCCTCCTCCGCAAGGAGAACAGGCCAGTGGACGACCCGTCTGGGTACCGTCCAATAGTGTTGCTGGATGAGGTCGGCAAGGTATTTGAGAGGGTTGTCGCCTCCCGCCTCATTCAGCACATGACCGAAGTAGGGCCGAATCTGTCAGATGTACAGTTTGGCTTCCGCGTGGGGCGTTCTACTATCGACGCCCTTACGGAGTTGAGGGAACTCGTGAGCAACGCGACCGACAATGGGGAGAGGGTATTGGCGGTGTCTTTAGACATCGCCAACGCCTTCAACACCCTCCCCTTCAACACCATCTTGGAGGCACTACGTTACTACGGTGTGCCCCAATACTTGCTGCGCGTCCTCAGCAGTTATCTCGAGGAAAGGGACATTGTTTTTGTTGGCCAAGGTGGCATAACTGGCCGGCATCCTATGTCGCGCGGCGTTCCACAGGGGTCCGTTTTGGGGCCCCTCCTTTGGAACGTCGGCTACGACTGGGTACTTCGCGCCGCCCTCCCCCCGCGAGTTAAGTTGTTCTGCTATGCAGACGACACACTTGTCACCGCGAGGGGAGGGGACCTAGAGGAAGCCCTTCGGCTGGCCTCGGTGTTTGCCACCTTGGTCGTTCAACGGATTGAGGCCCTTGGCCTGAAAGTGGCGTTACACAAAACCGAGGCCCTGTTATTTCACGGGCCTCGTAGAGGAGCTCCACCGGGCACTGAAATCTCGGTGTCCGGTGTGAGAGTGCCGCTTCAACGGCACATCAAATACCTCGGCTTGGTGATAGACGGGAGGTGGGGGTTCGACGAACATTTTCGTCGCCTCGAACCCCGCCTCCTTGGTGCTGCCGATGCGCTCGGGCGTCTTCTCCCGAATGTCGGGGGCCCGAGCGCATCCGTCCGCCGTCTTTACGTGGGCATCATTAAAAGTATGGCCCTATATGGGGCCCCAGTCTGGGCGGACGCCCTCAGTTCCCGCGCAATTGCGTCCCTTCACAGGGCGCAGCGCGCAATGGCACTGAGGGCGATAAGAGGGTACCGCACGATTTCGCACACGGCGGCGTGCATTCTGGCCGGGACAGCACCTTGGGAGCTGGTTGCCCACGTTTTAGCAGCAGCTTACAGGCTGCGCAATGATGCCAACGACCGACGCCTACACGCTCGGGAGAGGGCCACCTTGGCTGAAGATGCGAACCATGAGGCGTACCGTACATGGTACGCAGAGTTGGAAGAGCTCCTTTGCAGCGGCTCGGCCTCCAGTACCTTGCACAGGACTGTCGAGGCCTTGAGCCCCTGCCTCACAATGTGGGCCAATCGACGGCACGGGTCCCTCTCTTACCACTTGGTTCAGATACTCAGTGGTCACGGATCGTTCGGCCGCTACCTGAACCGGATCGGTAGAGAGGTGACCCCCAAGTGCCATCACTGTGAAGCGGCGGAGGATAGCGCGCAGCACACCCTCCAGGTGTGTCCGGCTTTTGCCGAAGAGCGCGCTAATTTAATCGCCGAGATGGGCGACGATCTCTCGCTCCACACCGTGGTGTGTTATATGCTAGAGAGCGAGAGATCTTGGAATGTGGTGGACTCCTTCTGCGTCGAGGTCATGACGCAGAAGGAGGATGCGGAAAGAGCCAGGGAGGATGACCCCCAGGCTGATCCGTGTCGCCGACGAAGGACGGGGCGGAGGAGGCGGACGTACGCCAGCCTTCTTCCTCCTGACGGCAACCAGCGGGGCCCTGGGCTGGGAAACCCGGGTCCTGCATTGCACCGGTTGCCGCCAGTCGCTGATCCCCTGGATGCCCCGGGGGATCACCGGCCCTCCCCTTTCGGGGGGGTGAGAGGGGCTCGCCCTAGGCGAGCAGACGCCGACGAGGTCGTGGATGTGTTCGTAAGAGTTCCCATGACCTTGTCCGGCAGCGACGCAGCCCTTCTTGGCGTATCCTCTTCGTCAGATGACGAGGAGGATGCGGCGATGATGGCTGTGTTCGCGCCAAGGCGTCCTTGAGGGGCATAGTTGGGTTTTAGTCGGTAGGCCGCGGCATTGCACTCCCTGGTGGACATACCATCCCGTCTGCCAGGGGCCGCGGAGAGTCCGACATAACCTCGCGCCTTCCCAAGCGCGAGGTATGCGTAACGCATTTCCCAACTATAAAAAAAAAAAAAAAAAAAAAAAAAAAAAGGTTAGGTTAGGTTAGGTTTCCGTGTGCAGTTTCCAGTCTGCCATCGGACGCGTCCCCGGGTTGCGGATAGGGGAACGCCCCCCAGATATGGGGGGTACCGGCTTGCCGGCGCGGACAAAAACTGGTGTGTGGCCGCCTGCCCTTTTCAGGGCGGGCATTGCACGGTCACACAACCCGTAGCCCCACATTGAGTGGGGTCGGGGGCCTTCGGGCTGCGAGGAAGACAACCTCTATAAAAAATCACCCTCGAGGGCGGCATCTCGCTGCCGGCGGACCCGATTGCGGGTCGTGGTACGGTCGGGTTTTATCCGACGGCCACTTCTTAGTGGCAGCGTGGGGGCGATATCTCGCCACGGCGTTCTGCGCCTTTTGTCGTTGTCCGTGTTGGTGTTTCCGATTCGGGCGGCCTCGAGCTTCGGCTCACTCGCGCGGCGGTGGACCCAGTGGGGTCTGCCGTCGGGCGAACCCGTTACCCGCAGTGAGCGGGCCGGGGGCCCGGCGCATTGAGCGTCGGGCTAAGTGGAAGAAAACCACACTTAAAAATCACCCTAATCCCAAGGTCTGGTCCGTGCCGATGGGACGAATGGCTGGAAGGTCTCCAGTCCCGAACGGCCACCCTAGGGAGCTCCCCCTTCAAAAGCAAAATATGGAAAATAGTGAGAAAACGAATTGTCCCCAGGGGGTTTCAGTCCCTTCAGTAGGACCGCGCAAGGCGGCTGCTGAACGCCGGGTGTATATGGGGCCGGCCAAGCTATTTTCCACCTCTTCTAGCGATCTTCAATGCGATCCCGTTCAGAGCGGGTTACCGTTGGTATCCGGGCCAACGGCGGACAATGTGACCGAGGCGAGTGGGAGTTTGGATGAGTTGGGTGGAGTGAGGCTTCATGACGGGAGCGGTGAAGTGACGCTGCGAACAACGCGTTCGCGCAGTAGTTCTGCGGCGGCTGTATATTCCGATGTACATAGAAGGGATAGATCTAGGTCTAAGTCTAGGGTTAAGTCTAGTGTTAAGTCTTGTATTAAATCTAGATCTAAGAATGTAAATATTGTAAATACTGAGGGATCGGAGGCGACGGAGTCGCTGATGTCAAGTTGTGGTTCGAAGTTTGACCTCGTTGAAATCGTAGATATTACCGACGACACTCCTGATGCTCCCGACAAGGGGCAAAAAAGGAGAATTGAGGATTCAGACTCCTCTACGGGTTCGGTGCGATCTATCATCTCCTGCACCGAGTCTGTTCGTACCGAGGATATATCGGACACTGACGGTGCTACTTCTCAGCGCCGAAAGGTCCGTAAGAAAAAGAAGGGATCTACTGGCTCCGGTTCTGGAGGGGAGTCAGGTAACTCTGTGGTGTCCAAGCCCACTGAGGCTATTGAGGCCGGAAATGGTCGTGCTCGTGGTCGTGGGCGTCCGCCTACGACAGGCGAATATGTCGGCTTAGCGCAAGCGAAGCGTGATTTGGCGGCGGCCCAGAAGGAGGAGGAGCAGGCCCGCCTAGATCGAGAGGTCGCGCTTATGGAGCGCAAAGCATATGCAACAAGAGCCAGGTATTTTGAGGCCAGGTCTGCTGATGAAAGCGGTGCCCCCAATACTTCTGGGGACAAATCCGCAATTGACATTGAGGAGGTCATCAAGACGGATTGCCAAGTTATTCTTGACGTGGCCCGCAAATCCTCACACCTAAGCGGGCCCTACCAGAAGGCTCTCAAGAAAGCCGCACAATCCATCCGGGATTGCTTCAGCGAGGTCGCGCTGAAATCAATATCCGAAGATACGCGCATCTTGAGAGCTGAAAACGAGTCCCTAAAACGTGAGCTCGCTGACCTCCGTAAGAACATTTCCGAACTAACGACGGAGATGAGGGCTCTAAAGAAAGGGAATGGACAGAAACCTCGTCAGACACCTTCGAGAATTGATAGGGACGAGCCTCAGGATACCCCGGAGGTCATCAACATGGAGACCGATCCCCCCGTGGTAGTGTCACCTGCCCCAGAATCTGCTGCCCGTAGCCTGCAATTTTCGCCACCCTCTGAAAAGCAAGAGTGGCTTAGGGAGGCTATGGTGCAAATAGGCGGGCTTATTAATGCCCGATTCGAGGGGATAGAAAGTCGGCTCCTGCCGGCCCCTAAGATTCGCCCCCCGTTAGCGGCGGATAAAAAGAAAGTTGCCGAGAAGTCGAAGGGCAAGAAGAGTACGAATGCACCGACCTCCACCGTTCCTTCAACTTCCAGGGGAGTTTCAAACACTCCCTCCAAAGAAGCGGAAACTGCCGGCAAGAAGTCGAAAAGAAAGGGCAAGGCGTCCAAAACAGCTGCACCAACATCTGCACCTGCTGCTAAGCCTACCTCAGCGACTGCCTCGCCGGTAGACATTTCTCGTCCCCCTCCGGCCAACACGGAACAGTGGACTGAGGTGCTGGGACGCAAAAAGAGAGCAAAGAAGACGAGGGAGCAGGCCCAGACTCAGGCGACAAAGGCTGCCGCCCCTACTGGCAAGGAAGCTAAGGCCAAAGCCAAGAAGGCCAAGGCCAAGAAAATTAAGAGGGCCATGAAAGCGCCACGCAACCCTGCGGTGGTAATTTCAATTAAGTCCGATGCCCGCGAGGATGTTACCTACTCTAGCGTACTCCAATCGGCTAGGACTAACATTGCATGGACTGACATCGGAATCGACGATCTCCGTTTCAGGGGGACAGCAACTGGCGCTCGTCTCATTGAGTTACCAAAGGAGACTCCCCCTGAAAAGGCCGACCTACTGGCGTCAAAACTAAGGGAGCTTCTCCCGGAATCTGTTAATGTCTCTAGACCGGTGAAATGCGTCGACCTGCGCATCTCCGGCCTGGATGACTCCATAACCAAGGAGGACGTGAAGGATGCAGTAGCCAAAAAAGGTGGCTGCTCCCTAGAGATGGTTAGGGTGGGCGAAATTCGCCAGAGCCCCTATTCTTTGGGTATTGTGTGGGTAAAGTGTCCCGTGACTGCCGCCCAATTGGTAACTGCTGGCAGACTTCTGATTGGCTGGTCTTCTGCCACTGTCAAGACGCTGGAACCGAAGCCAATGCGATGTTTCAAGTGCATGGAACTTGGGCACACTAGAGCCAAGTGCCCCGTGGCCACCGACCGCAGCGAACTCTGCTTCCGCTGCGGAAAATCTGGCCACAAAGCGCCGGAATGTGATGCCGTCCCTAATTGTGCCATATGCTCCAGCACAAAGAAGACGGCCAATCACATCATGGGTGGGCGAAGTTGTAACCCACCCAAACGCAGAGGGAAGGCCGTCCAAAAATCTCAGGCTGCTTCCAGGAGCGATCGCTCGGACAGGGGCGAACAAGCAATGGAGTCTTAATGGATCGGCTCCCTAAAAAATATCTACAGGGTAACCTTAACCACTGTGCCGCGGCTCAGGATCTTTTCCTGCAATCTATGGCACAGTGGTCAATAGATATTGGTATTATATCTGAGCCATACTCGGTCCCATCTAGACCAAACTGGACATCAGATTTGGATGGAACTGCGGCAATTGTCGCTTCGTCGCAAAGTTGTTCGTCCGCCCTCTACACCATCGAAAGAGGGCACGGCTTCGTCGTTGCTAGGATGGGAGAGATGTCCCTTGTCGGGGTCTACTTTTCCCCCAATCGGTCTTTCTCCGACTTCGAGGGCTTCATTGACGAGTTGGGGGCCGCAATCCAGCGGAACCCCACTCCCTCGATGATAGTCCTCGGAGACTTTAATGCCAAATCGAAGGCATGGGGATCCTCGATAACAGACCAGAGAGGTGAGCTTGTGGAAGAGTGGGCCATCATTCTTGGCCTGTCCTTACTGAACCGTGGCTCGACTAATACCTGCGTTCGGCAGCAGGGCGGCTCTGTGGTAGACCTTTCGTTTGCCACCCCTGCCATCGAACGTAGGATAAACGACTGGAGGGTGTTAGAGGATGTTGAGACGCTGTCTGACCACATTTACATTCAGTTCAGTGTCTCCACCTCACAAAACGGACCAACGACTCGGAGGAACACCAATTCGTTGTTTCCCCGCTGGGCCATCTCTAGGCTAGATAAAGAGCTCGTTCATGAGGCTGCCCTGGTGCAGGCTTGGTTCGCAGACTCTCTGCCGTTCGGGGGTGTTGATGCTGAAGCAGGCTGGCTTCGCGAGGCTCTCACAAAAGTTTGTGATGCAGCCATGCCTAGGGTGAAGCGTCAACCCCCCAAGAAATATCTTTATTGGTGGTCTGGCGACCTATCAGACATGCGCAACGCCTGCATCAGGGCCAAGCGCTTGCACGCTCGCTATCGTCACAGGCGTACTAGAGAACCTGAAGTTGAGGCTAATCTGCTGGAATCTTACAAGACAGCTAAGAGGATCCTACAGATAGCCATTAAGGAGGCAAAGAACAGAGCCTGGGAGGAGCTACTGGAGGGGCTCAACAGAGACGTGTGGGGGCGGCCATACCGCATGGTCCGAAATAAGCTTCGGACACTTGCCCCACCGTTGACGGAGTCTCTTCAGCCCGAGTTCCTGGAGAGGGTCATAGACACACTCTTTCCAAGGAGCACACTGGACTTTAGACCTCCCCGCATGATCCCTGCGCGGGAGTTACCGGACTTGCCCTCCGTCCCTACCATCTCTGACGGAGAATACGAAGCGGCTATCGATCGCCTAAAAGCGAAAAAGACCGCTCCCGGACCTGACGGTGTCCCTGGACGTGCCCTGGTGGAAGCTTTACAACCACTAGGGACACGGTTCAGGGATCTAATGAACTGCTGCCTTTCTGAAGGCAAGTTTCCCTCGGATTGGAAGACTGGACGACTCGTCCTCCTAAAGAAAGATGGAAAACCGGCGGATTCTCCGTCGGGGTACCGGCCCATAGTGCTTCTAAATGAGACTGCGAAAATTTTTGAGCGCATCCTCGCTACTCGCATCAACCGTCATCTCAGCACTTCTGGGCCGGACCTGGCGGAGAATCAATTTGGATTTAGGGAGGAACGCTCCACGATTGACGCGCTGCAGTCCGTGAAGGCTCAATCAAGAGAGGTAGTCTCTAGCGGAGGAATGCTGATAGCGGTTTCGCTCGATATTGCGAACGCTTTTAATTCGCTTCCCCCGCAGTGTGTGTTAGAGGCTCTCAAGTTTCACGAGATCCCGCTGTATCTGCAGCGCGTCATCGAGGATTACTTTAGAGAGCGAGTCGTACTTTATCTCGACAGTGACGGACGGTTGGTTAGGAAGTCGATGGTGCTCGGTGTTCCACAGGGATCGGTCCTTGGTCCGCTCCTGTGGAACATCGGATACAACTACGTCCTGAGGGGGAGTCTTCTCCGCGGGCTGAGTGTTATTTGCTATGCTGATGACACACTTGTCACAGCCCGCGGCAAGAATTATAGGGAAGCATCACTTCTAGCTACTGCCGGTGTAGCTCAGGTGGTTACGCGCATCGAGAGCCTAGGTCTCAAGGTGGCGCTCGATAAGACGGAGGCTCTAGCCTTCCATGGACCCCGTAACGGTCCTCCTGTAGGAGCGTACCTTATTATTAACGGGACTCGGGTGAACTTCATGCCCCATCTAAAGTACCTAGGCCTAGTCCTTGATAGGAAATGGAGCTTCGGTGAGCATTTCTCTCGGTTAGCCCCAAAGCTGATTAACACAGCCCTGGCCTTAGGGAGACTGCTCCCGAACATTGGAGGTCCCAGTGCCGTCTGCCGGAAACTCTACGCCGGAGTGCTGGCTTCAATGGCGCTGTACGGTGCTCCGGTATGGTCGGATGCCCTAACCCCGCGCAATGCTGCGCTCTTGCGACGCCCGCAACGCATCATTGCAACCAGGGCCATCCGGGGATACCGGACCATATCCGTTGAGTCCGCTTGCGCCCTGGCTTCTATGCCGCCTTGGGACTTGGAGGCGCTCATACTCACTTCGGTGTATGAGAGGAGAACGGCAGCTCGCCAGAGAGGTGAAAGACCCGTACTGAGGGAAGTCGAAGCGTGGCGCGAAGAGGCTCGAAACACCATCCTCAGCTCTTCGTGGCCCTCTAGATTGGAGAATGCGGAATACGGTCGCTGGACCAACACAGCACTGTTCCCAGTTTTACATGACTGGGTTACTAGGAGTCATGGCATGCTCTCCTTCCACCTCGTGCAGGTTCTGTCGGGGCATGGTTGCTTCGGCAGATACCTGCACAGAGTTGCTGGTAGAGAGGAGGACGATCGTTGCCACCACTGTGGGGCGGCTGAAGATACCGCGCTGCACACGCTGGCAGAATGCCCTGCGTGGACTGTACAGCGCGGTGATCTGGTGACCGTTGTCGGGAGTGACCTCACGCTGTCTGCCTTGGTTAGAGCCATGCTCACCGAGCGGGCAGCGTGGGATGCCGTCTCCAACTTCTGCACAGAAGTAATGGAGACGAAGGAGCGAAGCGAGCGCGAACGCGAGCTTGATCCCCTCGCTAATGCGAGGAGGCGTCGGAGGGCAGGGCGGCGACGGAGGGGCTATAATGCTCTGATTCCGCCGTCCTAGTGGGGGTCGGCGGGTGGCGCGGATGGGTACCGTGTCGCCTGCATTGCACTCGACCCCTGCGACGGTGGGGGTAGCTAGGGAACACTAGCTGCTCCCATGCCTCTGACGGAGAGGGAAGCCCGCACTGTCCCATGTTGGGGCGGTGCGGGCCAGGCCGGGTGACTTACGTGTGCTCAGCGCTCTGCGCATGCACGCAGTCGCCCAACTATGGCCGGAGAGGTGTTCCCGTGAGGTTTAGTGGGTAGTCGCGGCACTCTGCCGCGGAGTCCCACACACCCTTGCCCCTACCCGGGGGCTTGGACGGTGCGTCAAAGCATTCCTCACGTTAAAAAAAAAAAAAAAAAAAAAAAAAAAAAAAAAAAAAAAAAAAAAAAAAAATAAAAAAAAAAAAAAAAAAAAAAAAAAAAAAAGGTTAGGTTAGGTTAGGTTAGGTTAGGTTAGGTTAGGTTAGGTTAGGTTAGGTTAGGTTAGGTTGGGGTTAAGGGCTTATAGGACCGTGTCCCATGCGGCGGCATGTGTCCTAGCCGGAACTCCCCCATGGGAGCAGACGTCCCACGTCCTGGCGGCTGCCTACCGCGTCAGAACAGACGCTCGAGACGGCGACCGGCGCTTGGCGCCAAGAGAGAGGGCCTCCGCCTTGGAGGAGGCCACAGTGGAGGCGTTTCGCCTGTGGTTCGAGGAGCTCGAGGAGCTAAGGGGTTCGGCCTCGGTCTCTGGCACTTTGTCCAGGACCTTGGAGGCTATGTACCCCTTCCTCACCACATGGGCGAACCGGCACCACGGGTCGCTCTCGTACCACTTGGTGCAGATTCTCAGCGGCCATGGTTCCTTTGGCCGCTATCTGCACCGCATCGGACGGGAAGCGACCCCCGAGTGCCACCACTGTGGCGCCGACGAGGACACCGCGCAGCACACCTTAGCGGTGTGCCCCGCCTTCTCGTCGGAGCGCCGGGAGTTGGTCGCCGTCATAGGCGAAGACCTCTCCCTCCAGAACGTGGTCTGTGCCATGCTGGAGGGGGAGCGGACGTGGGACGCGGTGGACTCTTTCTGTGTCAACGTCATGACACAGAAGGAGGAGGCGGAGAGAGCCAGGGAGGACGACCCCCAGGCCGCTCCATGCCGCCGCAGGCGGACGGGACGAAGGAGGCGGCAGTTCGCCCGCCTACTTCCTCCTGACGGCAACCAGCGGGGTCCTGGGTTGGGAAGCCCGGACCCTGCATTGCACCGGTTGCCGCCAGTCGCTGATCCCCTGGATGCCCCGGGGGATCACCGGCCTCCCCATTTCGGGGGGGTGAGAGGGGCTCGCCCTAGGCGAGCAGACGCCGACGAGGTTGTGGAAGTATTCGTGAGAGTTCCCATGACCTTGTCCGGCAGCGACGCGGCCCTCCTCGGCGTGTCCTCTTCAGATGAGGAGGACACGGCGATGATGGACGTGCTCGCGCCAAGGCGTATGTGAGGGGCATCGATGGGTTTTAGTCGGTAGGCCGCGGCATTGCACTCCCTGGTGGACATACCATCCCGTCCACCAGGGGCCGCGGAGAGTCCGACATAACCCCGCGCCTTCCCAAGCGCGGGGTATGCGTAATGCATTTCCCATCGTAAAAAAAAAAAAAAAAAAAAAAAAAAAAAAAAAAAAAAAAAAAAAAAAAAAAAAAAAAAAAAAAAAAAGGTTAGGTTGGGGTGCGATGTCAGAACACCTCCTCGTGGTGCACCCTGGGCAACCCGGCAGATTTTCTGCCGCGGGCTAAGAGTCTGACAGCTGCCCCGTGGAGGGGGCGTGGTGTGGCCGGGTTTAACCCGGCGGGCCACTTCACGTGGCCATGTGGGGCGTCACCTCTCCTTCTTTGTGAAGATGGGGTTGTGTGTCGCCTGGGGACCCGCTCGCGGGTCATGGCGCGTTGCGCTTTGTGCCGTTGCCCCTTTGGTCGGGTCGGTGCGGGTCCTTGTTGAGCTTCGGCATGTCGTTGTTCCGAGTCGGTGCAAGCTCGTTGAGCTTCGGCGTGTCGTTGTTCCAAGGACTGAGGCTGATCCGATCACTGTGTGGCTTCGGCACACTTGTGAGGCCCCCATGAAGGGGGCGTGGGATGGCCGAGTGCTACTTGGCGGGCCACCTCGTGTGGCCACCGTGGCCGCTTTTTGCGGTGGGTCGGCGCTTCGGCGCCGCTGAGCTTCGGCTCGTGTGCGCGGCGGTGGATCCAGTGGGGTCTGCCGTCGGGCAAGCCCGTTACCCCGCACTGAGCGGGGCCGGGGGCCTGGCGCACTGAGCGTCGGGCCGCGTGGAAGAAAACCACAGTAAAAAATTACCACCCGGAGTATGCCCCGGGAACTCCTCTCCATCTCCACCTTGGAGAGGGCGTGAGGGGTCCGCCATTGGTGGGCAGGTGCCGCGGACGGGGTTATGGTCGGTCTGTAAGGGTTCCCACGACCTCGTTCGACAGCGGCGCGTCCTTTGGACGTGGCTGCGCTAGGCGCCAAAGAGGGCATATCGAGGGGTTTAGTGGGTAGTCGCTCGCTGCGGAGTCCCACACACCCTTGCCCCTGCGGGGGCTTGGACGGTGCGCAAACGCATTCCCCTCGTAAAAAAAAAAAAAAAAAAAAAAAAAAAAAAAAAAAGGTTAGGTTAGGTTAGGTTAGGTTAGGTTAGGTTTGCGTGGCCGCCTGCCCTTTTCAGGGCACGGTCACACAAACCCGTAGCCCCACACTGAGTGGGGTCGGGGGCCTTCGGGCTGCGAGGAAGAAAACCTCTATAAAAAATTACCCCGTGGGTGACATCCTCCTCTTCTTGGCTAAGAAGGGGTGTGCATGTCGCCGGTGGACCCGCTTGCGGGTCGTGGTATGGCCGGATTTTATCCGGCGGTCACTTCATGTGGCAGTGCGGGGGCGTTACTACGCCATGGCACTTTGTGCCTAAAGAGGTGTATCGCGTTCGATACCCTCGGGCTTCGGCCCACCCGCGCGGCGGCAGACCCAGTGGGGTCCGCCGCCGGGCAAACCGTAGGCCGCATTGAGCGGAGACGGGGGTCCGGCGCACTGAGCGTCGGGCCGCGTGGAAGAAAACCACTATAAAAAATCACCCCAATCCTAAGGTCTGGTCCGTGCCGATGGGATGAATGGCTGGAGGGAATCCAGTCCCAAGCGGCCACCCCAGGGAGCTCACCCTCCAAAGCGCTAACATGGATTGCAGTCAGAAAAAACAAACTCACCAGGGGGTTTCAGTCCCCCCCGTAGGACCGCGCAAGGCGGCTGCGGGCAGCCGGGGGTATCTGGTGCCGTGCCAACTGCAATCCACCTTATCGAATGCGACATCTAAATGCGAACCCGTTCAGAGCGGGCCTCCACCGTTGTCCGGGGCGGTGGTTGACAATGCAACCGAGGCGAGTAGGCGTGTATATATTCCTGTACATAGTGTTGTAAATAGTTCTGTACATAAACCTGTAAGTAGTTCGGTGTTGCTCCGATATGGGAGCATCGAGAGAATGCCTGGAGCCGCGCTTTCGCGGTCTGGCTCGGCGCCCTCGATTAGTGGTGTACATAATAATGTAAATAGCGTAGTTTTAAGCTCTAGTTGTAAGAAAACTGAGACGGCGGTTGCGTCTCAGACAAGGAAGCGACAAGCGGACGATTCTGATTCGTCCTCCAGATCGGCTCAGTCCGTCATATCAGTTACTGAGTCGATAGTAATGACAGAGGATCCTTCCGACGCGGCTTCTAACACCTCGCGGCGTCGGAGGAAAAAACAGAGGAAGCGGAGCTCGGTGGATTCCGGCTCCGACTCAGAGACCGACGTGCCAACGGCAGCGTCAGGTAGTGAAGGGAAATCAGTTTCTTCCGGCAAAGGGCGCGGGCGTGGTCGTGGACGCCCCCCTACGACGGGAGAATATGTTGGGCTCGCCAAAGCCAAGCGGGAGCTGGCAGCGGCTGAGCGTGAGGAGCATCAACTCCGCCTCGACAAAGAGATAGCCGAGGCAGAAAAGAAGGTCTACGAGACTCGTGCCCGTTTTTATGCGAGTCGAGCAGACACCCCAGAAGAGACAGCCGCCCCGACCGGTACAACTGCCCTCGATATCGAGGAAATGGTCCGGTCGGAATGCGGTATAATTCTAGAAGTGGCGAAGAAGTCGTCGCAATTGAAGGGGACTTTTCAGAAGTCCCTGAAGAAAGCGGCGACTTCTATACAGGAGTGCTTCGAGGAAGTGTCCCGGAAAACGATATCCGAGGACACACGGAAGTTAAGGGCCGAAAATGTGGCCCTTAAAAAAGAAATGGATGAAATGAGGCGCATGATGGCGGACCTCAGGGCGGAGCTGGACGCCGTCAAGGCGTGCCGGAGGGATCCCCAACGGGTCGATTCTCCGGTCACAGACGGCGACCGTATGGATGTGGCTGAGCCGGTGGCGGACGTGGAGATTGCCTCTCCTTCCCCCCTTCCCGCCGAGCCCACCAAACCCGCTAAGCCCACGAAACCTGCTAAGCGAGCTCGCCCATCTCCCGCCACAGCGGAGACAAATATCCCGATCGACCCGGCCTTGGAGGCATTCGAGGCCAAGATCACCAGGTCGATCGGGACAATGATCAATGCCCGCTTCGAGGGCATAGAGGAGCGCCTCCTTCCAGAGAAGAGGTTGAGGCCCCCTCTCGCGGCAGATAAGACATCTGGTCGCGCGCCCTCGAAGCCGGCAAAGGCTAAGAAGTCATCCCGAGTGGATGGTCCGGCCGATGAGCCGGTCGCGCGGAATCCTGCTGGTAAGGGCAAAGCCACGAAAGGCCAGCAGGTCAAAAAGTCATCGACTCAATCGTCGGCCCCATCTACCTCCCGGGCGTCTGCCGCAAAGACAACTCAACCCCCGGTCGAGGAATGGACAACGGTTGAGTCGAAAAACAAGAGGCGCAGAAGGCGCAGAAAGGGAAAGCGGAGCGAGCAGCCGGAGCAGAGAAAAGTCGGCTATTCTGCTGCTACTAAGGCGAAGTCGGCACGCCCACCTGCCGCCGCCACCACCGCCGCTCCTGCCGCCACAGCCAAGCCCAAAGCAGGGCCTAAGCCGGCAACGCCCAGACTGGTGCCCCCAAAATCGGCCGCAGTGGTCATCACTCTAGACCCTGCCGCCATGGAGAAGGGCACCACCTACGCTGAAATCCTCAGTCGAGCTCGCCAAAATATCAACGTCGCTGAGCTCGACATAGGGAAACTGACGTGCCGCCACACGGCAGCTGGCGCCCGAATTATAGAAATTCCTGGCGCCCAAGGCAGCGAAAAAGCGGACCTCCTGGCGTCTAAACTCCAGGAGGCACTTGCAGGGGTTGCCACCGTCGTCCGCCCCACCAAACGCGTGGACCTGAGGGTCTCGGGGTTGGACGACTCAGTGGTAAAAGAAGAGGTGGCGACCGCAATCGCCAAGAAGGGTGGTTGCAACGCTGACCTTATAAAGGTCAGCGATATTCGTGCCGGACCGGGCGGACTAGGCACTGCAATTGTGCAGTGCCCCGTTGCCGCCGCCAAGATCGTGGTTGAGGGCCGACTCCTAATTGGTTGGAGCTCGGTCCAAGTAAAGGCGCTACAGGCCCGCCCATTGCGCTGCTTTAAGTGTTTGGGCGCGGGTCACACCCGCCAGCTTTGCCCCTCCGAGGTGGACCGGAGTGGGCTATGCTTCAGGTGTGGAGAGACTGGCCACAAAGGCTCAACGTGCAGCGCAGAGCCACGCTGCATCGTGTGCGCCTCTGCGAAGAGGCCGGCCGGTCACTTGCTGGGGGGCAGTAAATGCAAGGCCCCCCATGTGAGAGGGAAGCCCCCCGATGTTCGGAGGGCTGTGCGTCCGAGTGAGGACCAGGAGGGAGCTGTAATGGAGACTTGATGGATTTAGGTCGTCATTACAGCTTCCTCCAAGGGAACTTGAACCACTCCGCCAGGGCTCAAGACTTGCTGATGCAAGTTCTGGCGGAGTGGTCTGTCGATGTGGGTGTGGCCGCGGAGCCGTATTTCGTCCCCGACCGGTCCAATTGGGCTGGAGACCGGGACGGCTCCGTGGCGATCGTTGTGCGCCCGGCGTTCAGGAGCAGCCCTCTCTCTGTGGTCGAGAGAGGTGCCGGCTACGTTGTGGCCAATTGGGAGAAGGTCACCCTGATAGGGGTGTACTTTTCTCCCAATAAACCCCTGGCCGAATTCGAGGTCTTCCTCGTGGCCGTTGGGGCCGCCGTGAGACGGGCTTCACCGCGTCAGGTTCTCCTCCTTGGGGACCTGAACGCGAAATCCGTCATGTGGGGTAGTCCCGCGACTGATGCTCGCGGCCAGGTTGTGGAGAGTTGGGCGGCCGCATCAGGCCTCTCCCTTCTCAATCAGGGGGCAACCCATACCTGCGTGCGCCAACAGGGCGGGTCGATCGTTGACGTTTCGTTCGCGACCCCCGCCCTCGCGCGCAGAGCCAGGGACTGGCGGGTGATGACGCGGGTGGAGAGTCTCTCCGATCACCGATATATTCGGTTTGAGATTCCCACCCAGCGCTCCCCAGCCTCACAAGCCCCCCGAGGAGGCGGTCGTGCCCCACGTTGGGCCTTGGCCCGACTCGACAGGGAGTCGGCGGAGGAGGCGGCCATAGTGCAGGGCTGGTGCCTGCGGCCAATGGACGGTCCCAACGTGGACGAGGGTGCCACCCGGTTTCGGGAGGCCCTCACGGAGGTGTGCGAGGCTTCCATGCCTCGATCGCACCCTCCGAAGGACCGTCATGCGGCGTATTGGTGGTCCCAGGACCTGGCGGACCTGCGCTCAGCCTGCACTGCAGCTCGGCGGGCTTACACCCGCTATCGGAGACGACGCGTCAGGAACACCCAAGAGGAGGACCACCTGTACGAGCAGTACAAGGAGTCCAAGAAGGCCCTGCAAACGGCCATCTCCCGTTCCAAGGAGGTGGCCAGGGAGGAGATGCTGCAGGGCCTCAATGAGGATCCGTGGGGGCGGCCTTATAAAACCGCACGCAACCAGCTGCGATCGCGTGGTGCCCCCCTCACGGAGACGATGGACCCCGAACTCCTGCGCACGGTGGTCCATGAACTGTTCCCGCCGATTGACAGTTTCTCCCCGCCGAGCATGGCCCCGCCGCTTGAGGCGAATGTGGCCTCTCACGCAGGCGACCCCCCTCCTATTGGAGAGGAAGAACTCAGGGAGGCTGTCTCCCGTCTTAGGGGCAAGCGCACCGCCCCCGGTCCGGATGGAGTCCCGGGCAAAGTCTTGGGACTCTCCGCCGTCCACCTAGGCGACCACCTTCGGGAGCTGTTCGATGCGTGTCTCCGCACCGGGCAGTTCCCGAAGCCATGGAAGGATGGGACCTTATGTCTCCTTCGTAAGGAGAACCGGCCCGCGGACGATCCGTCCGGATACCGGCCGATTGTGCTGCTGGATGAGGTCGGCAAGGTTTTTGAGAGGGTTGTTGCCTCCCGACTCATCCAGCACATCTCAGAGGTGGGGCCGAATCTGTCCCACAATCAGTTTGGGTTCCGTGTGGGGCGTTCCACCATTGACGCTCTCACTGATATGAGGTCCATCGTGAGCGACGCAAACGATAAGGGGGAGAGGGTGCTGGCGGTGTCCTTAGACATCGCCAATGCCTTCAATACCCTCCCCTTCGATACCATCCAAGAGGCGCTTCGCTACCATGGAGTGCCCCCTTATTTGCTGCGCGTCCTCAAAAGCTACTTAGAGCTCCGAGAGGTGGTTTTCGTTGACCAAAGTGGTGTGGCTGGCCGCCACCCTATGTCCCGCGGCGTTCCACAGGGGTCTGTTCTCGGACCCCTACTTTGGAACGTCGGGTATGACTGGGTGCTCCGCGCCGCCCTCCCTCCCCGTGTGAGACTACTTTGTTACGCCGACGACACGCTTGTGACCGCGAGGGGGAGGGACCTGGAGGAGACCCTCCGGCTGGCCTCAGTGTTCACCACTTTGGTCGTCGAACGGATCGAGGCTCTCGGCCTCAAAGTGGCGCTCCACAAAACTGAGGCCCTGTTGTTTCATGGGCCTCGTAGAGGAGCCCCACCGGGTGCCGAAATCTTTGTGGCCGGCGTGAGAGTGCCGCTTCAGCGGCATCTCAAATACTTGGGGTTGATTATTGACGGGAGGTGGGGGTTCGACGAGCATTTTCGTCGCCTCGAACCCCGCCTCCTCGGGGCAGCTGATGCGCTCGGGCGTCTTCTCCCGAATGTCGGGGGCCCGAGCGCATCCGTTAGGTGCCTTTATGCGGGCATCGTTCGGAGCATGGCCCTGTACGGGGCTCCAGTGTGGGCAGACGCTCTAAGCCCTCGTGCCGTTGCGTCCCTTCACAGGGCGCAGCGCGCCATGGCGTTAAGAGCCATTCGGGCGTACCGCACAGTGTCCCACACGGCGGCATGTGTGCTGGCCGGCACTCCCCCATGGGAGTTGACGTCCCACGTCCTGGCGGCCGCCTATCGCGTTCGGGTGGACGCAAGAGACGGCGACCGGCGCTTGGCGCCGAGAGAGAGGGCCTCCGCCTTGGAGGAGGCCACAGTGGAGGTGTTCCGCCTATGGTATGAGGAGCTCGAGGAGCTGAGGGGTTCGGCCTCGGTCTCTGGCACGTTGTCCAGGACCTTGGAGGCCATGCACCCCTTCCTCACATCATGGGCGAACAGGCACCATGGGTCGCTCTCCTACCACCTGGTGCAGATTCTCAGCGGCCACGGTTGTTTTGGCCGCTATCTGCACCGCATCGGTCGAGAAGCGACCCCCCAGTGCCACCACTGTGGCGCCGACGAGGACACCGCGCAGCACACCTTAGCGGTGTGCCCCGCCTTCTCTTCAGAGCGCCGGGAGTTGGTCGCCGTAATAGGCGATGATCTCTCCCTCCAGAACGTGGTCTGTGCCATGCTGGAGGGAGAGAGGACGTGGGACGCGGTGAACTCCTTCTGCGTGGACGTGATGACGCAGAAGGAGTCGGCGGAGAGGGCCAGGGAGGAAGATCCCGAGGCCAATCCATGCCGCCGTAGAAGGACGGGGCGGAGGAGGCGGAACTACGCCCGCCTTCTTCCTCCTGACGGCAACCAGCGGGGCCCTGGGTCGGGAAGCCCGGGCCCTGCATTGCATCGGTTGCCGCCAGTCGCTGATCCCCTGGATGCCCCGGGGGATCACCGGCCTCCCCCTTTCGGGGGGGTGAGAGGGGCTCGCCATAGGCGAGCAGACGCCGACGAGGTCGTGGAAGTGTTCGTCAGAGTTCCCATGACCTTGTCCGGCAGCGACGCGGCCCTCCTCGGCGTGTCCTCTTCAGATGAAGAGGACACGGCGATGATGGACGTGCTCGCGCCAAGGCGTATGTGAGGGGCATCGATGGGTTTTAGTCGGTAGGCCGCGGCATTGCACTCCCTGGTGGACATACCATCCCGTCCGCCAGGGGCCGCGGAGAGTCCGACATAACCCCGCGTCTTCCCAAGCGCGGGGTATGCGTAATGCATTTCCCATCGTAAAAAAAAAAAAAAAAAAAAAAAAAAAAAAAAAAAAAAAAAAAAAAAGGTTAGGTTAGGTTAGGTTAGGTTGGGGTGCGATGTCAGAACACCTCCTCGTGGTGCACCCTGGGCAACCCGGCAGATTTTCTGCCGCGGGCTAAGAGTCTGACAGCTGCCCCGTGGAGGGGGCGTGGTGTGGCCGGGTTTAACCCGGCGGGCTACTTCACGTGGCCATGTGGGGCGTCACCTCCCCTTCTTTTTGAAGATGGGGTTGTGTGTCGCCTGGGGACCCGCTCGCGGGTCATGGCGCGTTGCGCCTTGTGCCGTTGCCCCTTTGATCGGGTTGGTGCGGGTCCTTGTTGAGCTTCGGCATGTCGTTGTTCCGAGTCGGTGCAAGCTCGTTGAGCTTCGGCGTGTCGTTGTTCCAAGGACTGAGGCTGACCCGATCAACGTGTGGCTTCGGCACACTTGTGCGGCCCCCATGAGGGGGGCGTGGGATGGCCGAGTGCTACTCGGCGGGCCACCTCGTGTGGCCACCGTGGCCGCTTTTTGCGGTGGGTCGGCGCTTCGGCGCCGCTGAGCTTCGGCTCGTGTGCGCGGCGGTGGATCCAGTGGGGTCTGCCGTCGGGCAAGCCCGTTACCCCGCACTGAGCGGGGCCGGGGGCCTGGCGCACTGAGCGTCGGGCCGCGTGGAAGAAAACCACAGTAAAAAATTACCACCCGGAGTATGCCCCGGGAACTCCTCTCCATCTCCATCTTGGAGAGGGCGTGAGGGGCCCGCCATTGGTGGGCAGGTGCCGCGGACGGGGTTATGGTCGGTCTGTAAGGGTTCCCACGACCTCGTTCGGCAGCGGCGCGTCCTTTGGACGTGGCTGCGCTAGGCGCCAAAGAGGGCATATCGAGGGGTTTAGTGGGTAGTCGCTCGCTGCGGAGTCCCACACACCCTTGCCCCTGCGGGGGCTTGGACGGTGCGCAAACGCATTCCCCTCGTAAAAAAAAAAAAAAAAAAAAGGTTAGGTTAGGTTTCCGTGTGCAGTTTCCAGTCTGCCATCGGACGCGTCCCCGGGTTGCGGATAGGGGAACGCCCCCCAGATATGGGGGGTACCGGCTTGCCGGCGCGGACAAAAACTGGTGTGTGGCCGCCTGCCCTTTTCAGGGCGGGCATTGCACGGCCACACAAACCCGTAGCCCCACATTGAGTGGGGTCGGGGGCCTTCGGGCTGCGAGGAAGACAACCTCTCTAAAAAATTACACTTGCGGGCGGCATCCCGCCGCCGGTGGACCCGTTTACGGGTCGTGGTATGGCCGAATTTCGTTCGGCGGCCACTTCAAGTGGCAGTGCGGGGGCGATCTTTCGCCATGGCGCTCTGCGCCTTTGTTGTTGTTCGGGTTGGTTCATCCAAACCGAACTTCTTCGAGCTTTGGCTCACCAGCGCGGCGGTGAGTCCAGTGGGGCTTGCCGTCGGGCGAACCCGTTACCCGCATTGAGCGGGCCGGGGGTCCGGCGCACTGAGCGTCGGGCTAAGTGGAAGAAAACCACACTAAAAAATCACCCTAATCCCAAGGTCTGGTCCGTGCCGAGGGGACGAATGGCTGGAAGGTCTCCAGTCCCGAACGGCCACCCAGGGAGCCATCCCTTCAAAATGGCATTTAATGGAAATGAGCGAAAACAAAACGTATAGTCCCCAGGGGGTTTCAGTCCCTTCGGTAGGACCGCGCAAGGCGGCTGCCGAACGCCGGAGGTATATGGGGCCGGCTAAACTCATTTCCACCTTATCCGATGCGACTACTACACCATGCGAACCCGTTGAGAGCGGGCCTCTGTCGGTATCCGGGCCGGCAGTTGTACATGCAACCGAGGCGAGTGGGAGTGTGGATGCGGGTGAAGACCTGCGTCTAAGTTTTAGATGTGGTGATGAAGAAGGGACGCCGCGGTCCGCCCGGTCTCGGAGCGGCTCGGTGTCCAATGTACATAATGTAGATAGTACTGTACAGAGTAGTTCTAAGTCTAGTGTTAAGAATAATTCTAAGAACCTAGGAACTAAGTCGACCAAAGCGGATGCGCTAAGGTCTAGGAGTGACTCAAGGATCGATTTAATTGAAATCGTTGATATTACGGACGAGCCTGATAAGGGCCAAAAAAGAAGACTGGACGATTCTGACTCGTCGACGGGTTCGGTGCAATCCATGATCTCCTGCACCGACTCGACAAGAATGACAGCGGGTGAGACTTCCGATGGCGCAAGTACTTCCATAAGGCGTCGGAGGAAGATCAAAAAGAAGGGAGACTCGGGCTCTGGTTCGGCTGGCACGGTTGTGACGGAGCCTTCTAAGACTCCTGATACAGGAAGTGGAAACGGACGTGGGCGCGGACGCGGGCGTCCCCCCACGACCGGTGAATATGTCGGCTTAGCGCAGGCCAAGCGAGATCTAGCGGCGGCTAAAAAGGAGGAGGAGCAGGCTCGCTTAGACCGAGAGGTAGCGCTCATGGAGAAAAAGGCCTACGAGACCAGGGCCAGATATTTTGAAGCCCGGTCTGTGGATAGTGGTGCGACTCCTAGTCAAGCGGATAAAACCGCAATTGATTTAGAGGAGGTAGTCCAAACGGACTGCCAAGTTATATTGGATGTGGCACGTAAGTCCTCGCATTTAAGCGGGTCTTACCAGAAGGCACTGAAAAAGGCTGCGCAATCGATTCGAGATTGTTTTACTGAGGTCGCATGTAAAACAATCTCCGAAGACACGCGCACCTTAAGAGCCGAGAACGAGGCACTGAAGCGAGAGTTAACCGAGCTTCGCAAGAATGTCGCAGAGCTGACCTCGGAAGTGAGGGCCCTCAAGACAGGGAAATCTAAAGCTCCTCGGAATTCTTCTCCGAGGCGTGAGAGGGACACGCCACGGGATTACACTCCCCCGGCGATTGACATGGAGACCGATTCTTTGCCGGACGGGCCTCCGACCATGGACGCCCCCACTGGTAGCACACACTACCCCGCGCCTTCCGAGAAAGAGGAATGGCTTAGGGAAGCCATGCTGCAAATAGGGAAGCTGGTGAATGCCAGATTTGACGGGATAGAGAGCCGACTTCTCCCGGCTCCCAAACTCCGCCCACCCTTGGCGGCGGACAAGAAAAAGAAGGCAGACAAAACGAGTGGAAAGAAAGCGACGGACTCACCGGCTTCAGTCCCCTCCACGTCTAAAGGAGTCCCACAGGCTTCATCTCAAGCACCGGCTACTGCCGAGAAACTACCCAAAGGCAAAGGAAAAGGAAAGGCGTCCAAAAAGACTGCCACACCTGCACCCACGCCTGTGGAAATTTCCCCGGCAGTCAGTAACCGCTCTTCCCCTTCCGATACCACCGACAAGTGGACTGAGGTTCTAGGGCGTAAAAAGAGGGCGAAGAAAAATAAGGAGCAGGCCCAAGCGCAAGCAGCAGCAGCAGAGGCACCTGCACCGAAAGATACCGGAGCCAAGGCCAAACAAAAACGGGCCAGAGCAAAAATAAAGAGGGCAATGAAGGCGCCCCGCAATCCAGCGGTGGTGCTAAGCATCAAACCGGACGCCAACGCGGATGTTACTTACTCCAGTATCATCCAATCGGCTAGGTCGAAGATAAAGTGGGACGAATTAGGGGTCGATGACCTGCGTTTCAAGGGGACGGCGACAGGAGCTCGCCTTATTGAACTTCCAAAGGCGACCCCCCCTGAAACGGCTGAACTTCTGGCCAACAAACTTAAAAGTGTCCTCTCGGATGATGTCAATGTCTCCATACCGGTGAAGTGCGTCGACCTGCGCATCTCCGGTATGGATGACTCAGTCACAAAAGAGGATGTGCGGAACGCGATCGCTGAGAAAGGGGGCTGCTCCCCCGATACAGTCAGAGTCGGCGACATTAAGCAGAGTCCCTACTCGCTTGGAATGGCGTGGGTGAAATGCCCGGTCACTGCTGCTAAGCAAATCAGTACCGGGAAACTCTTGATCGGCTGGTCCTCGGTCAGTGTTAAGACTCTCGAACCGAGACCCATGAGGTGTTTCAAGTGCCTGGAGCTTGGACATACCCGAGCCATGTGCCCAGTGACCACGGACCGCAGCGAGCTTTGCTTCCGTTGCGGGAAGTCTGGCCATAAAGCATCAGGGTGTAACGCTACTCCAAACTGTGCCATCTGTTCGGGCACCAAGAAAGCAGCGAATCACGTCATGGGTGGCAAAAATTGCGCTCCACCCAAGCGTAGAGGAAAGGCGGCTGCTAAGACCCAAGCCGCCCCCGCGAACGGTCACGCCGAAAGGAGTGAGCAAGAGGCCATGCAACTCTGATGGCTAACAGGATTCCCAAAAACTTCTTACAGGGAAACTTGAACCACTGCGCCGCAGCGCAGGATCTCTTTCTACAATCCATGGCGCAGTGGTCCATTGATGTTGGAACCATCTCCGAGCCATATTCGGTCCCTGCCAGATCGAATTGGGCCTCGGACATTGACGACACTGTCGCCGTCGTCTCGTCGCTTCAAACATGTCCACTCCGTTTCTGCTGTGTTGAGAGGGGACATGGCTTTGTTCTCGCAAAGTTGGGAGAAATGATGTTAGTCGGAGTTTATTTCTCCCCGAATCGCTCTTTCTCCGAGTTCGAGGACTTCATCAATGATCTGGGGGCCGCAATCCAGCGGAACCCTTGCTCGGCGATGCTAGTCCTCGGAGATTTCAACGCGAAATCGGAGGTCTGGGGAGCTCCGTCTACAGACCAGAGAGGCGAACTTGTCGAGGAGTGGGCTATAATTTGTGGCTTGTCACTCCTAAACCGTGGCTCTACAAATACCTGTGTTCGACAGCAGGGTGGGTCTATAGTGGACCTTTCGTTCGCTACTGTCGCCGTCGAGCACAGGATCACTGATTGGAGGGTTCTGGAAGGTGTTGAGACGCTGTCGGATCATTTGTACATCCGGTTCAGCGTCTCCACCCTCGGAGATGGAATAGTTCATCGACCAAGAAGGGTGGAAACTTTCTTTCCACGCTGGGCCATCTCACGGATGGACCGCGAGCTCGTCAAGGAGTCTGCCCTGGTGCAGGCCTGGTTAGGCGACTCCCTACCTTATAGGGGGGTTGACCCTGAGGCAGAATGGCTTTGTGAGGCGCTCACAAAAATCTGTGATGCGGCCATGCCTCGGGTAAAACGTCTACCACCTAAAAAGTTTTTGCACTGGTGGTCTGGAGAATTATCCGATCTGCGAGCGGCTTGCACTAGGGCTAAGCGTCTTCATGCACGCTATCGCAGGAGACGGACAAGAGTGGCGGAAACTGAGAACGATCTGCTAGAGTTCTACAAAACCTCCAAGAGGGCTCTGCAGATCGCAATCAAAGAGGCCAAGAACAGAGCTTGGGAAGAGCTGTTGGAGGGGCTCAACAGAGACGTGTGGGGGCGGCCATACCGCATGGTCCGGAATAAGCTTCGGACACTCGCCCCACCGTTGACGGAGTCTCTCCAACCAGAGTTCCTCGATAGCGTGATCAACACGCTTTTTCCGAGGAGCACGTCGGACTTTGAACCTCCTCGAATGGTTCCTGCGCGGGAGGTATCAGCACAATCCTCCGTCCCGCCGATCTCGGACGGAGAGTACGATGTGGCCCTAGATCGTCTCAAGGCGAAGAAGACCGCTCCTGGACCGGACGGCGTCCCTGGACGGGCACTTGTGGAGGCACTGCAGTCACTGAAGCCTCGTTTCAGGGACCTAATGAACGAGTGCCTATCCGAAGGTAGATTTCCCCGAAATTGGAAAACAGGACGACTCGTTTTATTAAGGAAGGAGGGCAAACCGACTGACTCTCCGTCAGGTTACCGGCCCATTGTCCTTCTGAACGAGACGGCGAAAATATTCGAGCGCATCCTCGCCGCTCGAATCAACCAACATCTAAGCGCTGACGGACCGAATCTGGCGGAGAGCCAATTCGGATTTAGAGAGGGTCGGTCGACAATTGACGCGTTGCAGGCTGTCAAGTCTCTCTCGTCGCAGGTCGTCTCAGAGGGTGGAGTGTTGTTGGCAGTATCGCTTGATATAGCAAATGCCTTCAACTCACTCCCCCCACAGTGCGTATTGGAGGCACTCCATTTTCATGAGGTCCCGTTATACCTGCAGCGCGTCATTGCCGACTACTTTAGGGAACGAGTCGTGCTGTATATGGACAGTACTGGGCGGGTTGTCAGAAAACCGATGGTGCTCGGTGTTCCACAGGGATCGGTCCTCGGTCCCCTCCTGTGGAACATCGGGTACAATTACGTACTTAGAGGGAACTTGCTCCGCGGGCTGGGGGTTGTCTGCTATGCTGATGACACCCTTGTCACAGCCCGCGGTAAAAACTATAGGGAGGCGTCTCTCCTGGCCACGGCTGGTGTAGCGCAGGCTGTGAGCAGGATCGAGAGCCTTGGCCTCTCGGTGGCGCTCGAAAAAACTGAGGCCCTTGCATTCCATGGGCCTCGTAATGGGCCTCCTCCGGGAGCCTACTTACTGATCAATGGTACTCGGGTCGCATTTAAGCCCCACTTAAAGTACCTCGGTCTTATCCTTGACCGGAAGTGGGACTTCGGGGAACACTTTTCCAGGCTCACCCCGAAATTAGTGTCCACGGCGCTAGCTCTGGGTAGACTCCTGCCCAATGTGGGAGGCCCCAATGCAACTTGTCGCCGTTTGTACGCTGGAGTGGTCGCGTCTATGGCGCTCTACGGTGCTCCGGTATGGTCGGATGCTCTTAGCCCACGCAACGTCGCTAGGTTGCGCCGCCCTCAGCGAATTGTAGCAATAAGAGCAATCCGGGGATACCGGACCATCTCCACTGAGTCTGCCTGCGCTATGGCGTGTATGCCCCCGTGGGACTTAGAGGCGCATATTCTCACGGAGGTGTACGAGCGAAGGAGTGAGGCCCGCCTGAGAGGCGAGAGGCCTATGCCCATTGAGGTGGAGAGATGGCGAGAGGATGCACGGAATAGAATCCTGAGCTCCTCTTGGCCTCTCAGACTTCAACAGGCCGAATACGGCTGTTGGACTAATGAAGCACTACACCCGGTGCTCCGAGAATGGGTGTCGAGGCGACACGGCTCCTTGACTTTCCACCTTGTGCAGGTACTGTCGGGGCACGGCTGCTTCGGCAGATACCTGCACAGAGTTGCTGGGAGGGAAGAAGATGCCCGTTGCCATCACTGCGAAGCGACTGAAGACACCGCACTGCACACGCTGGCCCAGTGCCCTGCGTGGACTGTTCAGCGCGGTCAACTGGTGGCCGTCGTCGGAAATGACCTCACGCTGCCTGCAATGGTTAGAGCAATGCTCACCGAGCGGGCAGCCTGGGATGCCGTCTCCAATTTCTGCAAGGAGGTTATGGAGGCGAAGGAGCGAAGCGAGCGTGAGCGCGAGCTCGATCCCCTCGCTGGTGCGAGGAGGCGTCGGAGGGTAGGGCGGCGACGGAGGGGCTATAATGCCCTAATTCCGCCGTCCTAGTGGGGGTCGGCGGGCGGCGCGGATGGGTACCGTGCCGTCTGCATTGCACTCGGCCCCTGCGATGGTGGGGGCAGCTAGGGAACACTAGCTGCTCTCATGCCTCTGGCGGAGAGGGAAGCCCGTACTGTCCCATGTTGGGGTGGTACGGGCCAGGCCGAGCGACTTACGTGTGCTCAGCGCTCTGCGCATGCACGCAGTCGCTCAACTATGGCCGGAGAGGTGTTCTCGTGAGGTTTAGTGGGTAGTCGCGGCATTCAGCCGTGGAGTCCCACACACCCTTGCCCCTACCCGGGGGCTTGGACGGTGCGTAAAAGCATTCCTCACGTTAAAAAAAAAAAAAAAGGTTAGGTTAGGTTAGGTTAGGTTAGGTTAGGTTAGGTTAGGTTAGGTTAGGTTAGGTTAGGTTAGGTTAGGTTAGGTTAGGTTAGGTTAGGTTAGGTTAGGTTAGGTTAGGTTAGGTTAGGTTAGGTTAGGTTAGGTTAGGTTAGGTTAGGTTAGGTTAGGTTAGGTTAGGTTAGGTTAGGTTAGGTTAGGTTAGGTTAGGTTAGGTTAGGTTAGGTTAGGTTAGGTTAGGTTAGGTTAGGTTAGGTTAGGTTAGGTTAGGTTAGGTTAGGTTAGGTTAGGTTAGGTTAGGTTAGGTTAGGTTAGGTTAGGTTAGGTTAGGTTAGGTTAGGTTAGGTTAGGTTAGGTTAGGTTAGGTTAGGTTAGGTTAGGTTAGGTTAGGTTAGGTTAGGTTAGGTTAGGTTAGGTTAGGTTAGGTTAGGTTAGGTTAGGTTAGGTTAGGTTAGGTTAGGTTAGGTTAGGTTAGGTTAGGTTAGGTTAGGTTAGGTTAGGTTAGGTTAGGTTAGGTTAGGTTAGGTTAGGTTAGGTTAGGTTAGGTTAGGTTAGGTTAGGTTAGGTTAGGTTAGGTTAGGTTAGGTTAGGTTAGGTTAGGTTAGGTTAGGTTAGGTTAGGTTAGGTTAGGTTAGGTTAGGTTAGGTTAGGTTAGGTTAGGTTAGGTTAGGTTAGGTTAGGTTAGGTTAGGTTAGGTTAGGTTAGGTTAGGTTAGGTTAGGTTAGGTTAGGTTAGGTTAGGTTTTTTTTTTTTTTTTTTTTTTTTTTCTAGCTTTGTTGGTCTGTTAGGTGGTTAGGTGGTTATGTAAGGTTAGGTTAGGTTAGGTTAGGTTAGGTTAGGTTAGGTTAGGTTAGGTTAGGTTAGGTTAGGTTAGGTTAGGTTAGGTTAGGTTAGGTTAGGTTAGGTTAGGTTAGGTTAGGTTAGGTTAGGTTAGGTTAGGTTTTTTTTTTTTTTTTTTTTTTTTTTAATTATTTGGTTTGTACTGTCTGTCTGTGACTGGTTATTTCGTTGGTGCTTTCGTATTTATGTGATTTGAATAAGTGGATCGGTGCTCGCGCAGGTCGACGCGATCGGTATACGTGAGTCCGACGCGAGTCGATCCGGGGAGTGTCGGTAGGGGTCAGCAGAGAGGCAAAAGTCAGGCATTGCCGAGCCCATCAGTCACTTACTATGTCTGGCAGCAGATGGCGCCGAGACTGCTGTCTTAAAAAGAACTGGTTTGGGTTAATATGAGTTACCGGGGAAGATGAGAAGAGGAACTTTCGTGCGTCAATAGAAGGCTTCGTTGGAGCAAAGGGAGCAAAAAAAACAAAAATGGCAAGATAAAGAAATGTTGTTAGATGAGTGACGTTGTCCAGTATAGATGTCGTGGATACGCAGATATATCGGCTGTGCAGTTCAAACTGATTGATGGTTTGGATCGGGCTTGCAGCGAGTGGTGGGTAATGGTAGGGTAGGATCAAGGGAGGGAGCCGGAGGTGGGGAGAGAGGCAGGGGTAGTGGGTTGGGAATTGAAGTGGCGGAGGTGCTGGTAAATGTGCGAGATTAAATTGCACAGTGATTTGAGCCCGCGGGGTTTGGAGAGGAGGTCGTGGGGGGAGAACGGGGAAGTGTCGTCGTGACTGCTGCAGCCGGAAGTGTGCTCCAAACGCTGGGAGGAGAAGATGGGGCAGTCAATGAGGAGGTGGGAAGGGGTTTGAGGGGTGGCTGCGTCACAAGGGCACGAGTTGGAGGGTGTGATGTGGAATCGGTGTAGATAGGATAGGTTGGCGCCGTGTCCAGTGGTGAATTGGGTAATGTGGAAGGAGGTGGGGATGGTGGAACGGAATTTTTGGATGGATGTGAGGGTTGGGAACAAGGAACGGGTATGTGATCCGGTTTCGGCGGACTCGTACCTCTTCTGCCAGAGGAGGTGGAGTTGGGTGCGCGCGTGTTTCCTGACATAGGACAAAGGGAAGTGGGAATAGTCAGGGGGTTTGTGGGAATTGGAGGCTTCGCCCGCGGCTGCGTCGGCGAGTTCATTGCCTTCAATTCCGTAGTGCGCCTTAACCCAGCAGAAGCGTATGTTGCCGACCGGTTTGTGGGAATGGATGGTGGAATGGATTTGTGAGATGATGGGATGGGAAGAGGACCGCTGACGGATGGCCTCAAGGGAGGAGCGGGAGTCGGACAGAATGAGGGCGTCGGGATAGGAACGGTGACGAGCGAATAGGCATGCCTGGAGTATGGCGAAGAGTTCCGCTTGGAACACGGTGCAGGTTCTGTGGAGAGCAAACTTTTTGGTGGTAATGGTTGGGCGTGAGTCGGGGTCGACGCAGACGAAAGCAGCGCCGACGGAGCCGCTTTCTTGTTTGCTCCCATCAGTGTATATCTGCACCGTGTTGTCCAGGCATGCGTCTTCGATGTGGGCGGAGGTATAGGCGATGTGGAATTGGGGAGAGATGCGTTGGGAAGGGTGTAGGAGTTGGGAAAAGGGAGTTGGGCGTTCGAGGGGTAGGTCTTTGGGGAGTATGGGGCCGGATCCCTTGAGGCGGCATGATTCGACCTCAGCGGTGGCGAGAATTTGTAGGTCGAGAGGAGGGAATTGGGCAAGGGCTGTGGCGGCGTTGGTGGAGACTGTGCGATACGCGCGGATAGCGCGTATCGCGAAGCCGCGTTGGGTAGAGGCGAATCTGGATCGGGCGGTGTGGGTACGGACGGAATGCCCCCACACTCCGGCGGCATGAGTCACGATGGGCGCAATGACGTATCTGTAGATAGACTCAATGTTTTGGGGGTGTAGACCCCAGGAAGGGCGAACAAAGGTGGAGAGACGGAGAAAAAGTTTTTGAGCCTTACTACAGATATACTCCTGGTGTCGGAGGAAATTAAGTCGGTGGTCGATGATGACACCAAGGAGTTTAAAGTGGGAGGAAAATGGGATGTGGGTGCCGAGCATGCGCAACTCGGCGCGGGCGGCTTTGGGGGAAAAGGCAAGGGCGACGGTTTTGGAAGGGCCAAAGGAGGATTTGACTCCCTCGCCCCAGTCAGCAATGGATTGCAGGCTGCTATTCGTGAGCTGCTCGATTTGGGAGCTAGTGTCCGCGGCCACCAGGAGGAGCACATCGTCTGCGTATGCCTGCACGCGGCATCCCGCGGGCAGCTGCATGTCCAGGAGCTCGTCCAGGATTAAGTTCCAAAGGGCCGGGCCACAGGCCGAGCCCTGGACGCAGCCTCTGGACATGCGTGCAGAGAAGTCAGTGCCTGCATATGTGAGGGAGACGGTGCGCTCCCCCAGATAGTCGCGGATAAGTCTGAAGATGTTGAGGGGGCAACATATGGATCGAAGGCGGTGGAGGATGGCGGGCCACCATGCTCTGTCGAAAGCAGCCTGGATATCGAGAGACACGGCCACAACCAATTTGCCAGCGGCACGGGAGGTGACGACAAAGTCGACGGCGTCCTGAAGGGCGTGGGAGGTGGATGTGTGACGCCGAAAACCGTACTGCCTGAGGTTGGTGTGGCCGTGCCTGTCGGAATGGTAAGTGACCCTGTTGATGAAGAGTTTTTCTAGGAGCTTCCCGAGCACAGGGATGAGGCCGATGGGGCGGTAGGAGCTAAGATTCTCGAAGTCGTCCCTACCAGGCTTCGGTATTATCTTAACCACGGCTCTCTTCCATGTGGCCGGGAAGTGTCCTAGTGTGAGACAGCGATTGAAAATCTCGGTGAACAGGGTGGGGGTATTGCTGACTGCGGCGAGGCATATGTCGGAGGTGAGACCGTCGTGACCGGGAGCTTTGGAAGGAGGGATTGATTTAAGGGATTCTAGGATTTCGTCGGGATGGAAGGGGAGGTCGTCGCTGGTGAATGGGGTGGACTCGAAATCATTCCTGAGGGTGTGGTGGCGAGGAAGTGTGTCAGATTCAGGAGGGTCGGGGGGGTAGAAATGATGGAGGAGGGCCTTGGCGGTGTCAAGAGCGTCGGTGGTGTGTCGGCCGTCGATGGTGATGGTGGTAGGAGGTCGACGGGGTCCGGTAGAGCGCAGCAGACGATTGGTGACGGACCACACGTTCTCTCCGGTCTGGGCCTGGCAGAAAGCCCGGAAGCGGCGAGACGATTCAGCCTGGATCTCGGAACTGTAGGCAGCGCGTTTGGCCCTGTGTGAGTTAATGAGAGATCCGAGATCAGGAGAGTTGCGTGCTTTAGCTCTGCTCACCGCTCGGTGAAGCTGGAGGACCTCCTTCTTGAGAGACTCAAGAGTTGGAGTCCACCAGGGGGGTTTGGGCTTGTGGGAGCCTCCGCCCCCGCAAAGGCCGAAGGCCTCCTCGGCAGCGGATTGGATAAGGGATGTGAGGTCGAGGATGAGTGAATCGATTTGGGAAGGAGAGAGTGTGTGGATGGGGGTATCAAGGATATTGGAGAGGGCGAGGTTGTGCAGGTAGGTGTTTCTGAATTGGGTCCAGTCCGAGCGTCCGTTTATTTTATAGCGGAAAGTGGAGGAGGAGGGTGGAGGGGGAGGATTGGAATTAAGGGTAATGGTGAAGGTGATGGCCTTGTGTTGGGAGGATGTGCAGATGTTGTTGTCTACTTTCCAGCCGGCGATCCGTCCGAAGAGGCTTGACGATGTTAGGGTCAGATCGATGGTGGATGACCGAAGTACTCCGTGAGTATAGGACTCAAAAGTGGGCGTTGAGTCGTCGTTGCAGCAGACGAGGTCATGTGCGGACATCAGGTCGAAGATGTCAGAGCCTCGAGGGTTGCATCTGCCGCTGCGGTTCCAGGTCGGATGCCAGCCGTTAAGGTCCCCGCTCAGTATACAGGGTACATCGCCTATGGAAGAGAGGAAGGAGGAGAGGAGTGGGAGTGTGTTATGTGGGTCGGAAGAGGGTTCAACATAAACGGAGACGAGGTAAAGTGCCCTGGTGGTGTTGAGATTGACCCTGACAACTGCTAGGTTGGGGGAAGAAAAGTGTGGGATACCGATCGCATTGAAGGCGGTGCATGCTCTGGTCTTCATGAGGATGCAGGCCTTAACAGTGCGACCTGGGGAAGGGAATTGGAAGATTTCCATATCGTTCACACTGGCGACCACTGTTTTATTGCCCGTGTAGGGCTCGGAGACAAAAGCAGCCTGGGTAGGGTTGGAAAAAAGGAAGTGTCGGAGCTCTTGGGAGCAGGAGGAAGATCGGTCGAGGTTTATCTGGAGGAAAGAGAAAAGGGAATGATGATTGCGGTGTCTATCCATAATTTATTTTATTAAGGATTTTCTGTTTCATAGCCCGAACCCTTGGGCACTCTTGACTGAAGGGTGAGTGATTGGTGTCTCTCTCAGCCTTAAATTTAGTGTTATGAGAGGCGCAGTTTCCGCATGTTGGTGGTCCTCCTTCGGCCGCAGTGGGACATCCGTCGGTCTGGTGGTCTGTGCGGAGGCAGTGTGTGCACGGGGCATCGATGGCGGGACAGCGTGCTCGCGTGTGTCCGAACTGCAAGCACTTGCGGCATTGCAGGAACGGGGAAAATTCCTCCGCGTGTACCCGTTGGTAATCAATGGAGATGCGTACCTTCTCTATGACGGCCCTCCAGAGCTTGGGGGAACATTGAAGCACGGCGTTGTAGAGGTTCGGGCTACGGTTGTCGCGGAAGAAGCGCGGCTTTAAATCGCTATTGGTAAAGTTTTCCAGCTCTGTGTTTTGCTGGAGGATTATGTCGACCAGTTGGTCTCTGGGCGTATCCTTAGAGATGCCTTTCAGGATGACCAGGGGAAGTATCCTCTTCTCGAGCTCAGCGCTGATTCCCGCGTCCGCGTGATTATTAATACGATCAAGTGCATCGTCCATCTGGGTACGGCTGTCGAACTCCACCCTAATTTTGCCCTTCGACAGGGTTTGTAGCCTGGCTGGAGCATATTTTGTGTCGCGGAAGTTGATGACTTTCCGCAGTTCCTTAATAGTGTCCTCGCGCGTATGAGTCGCAGAGCGATTGGAGATGACGAGGGCGGGCCTTGGTGGAGTGGCAGCCGGGGTGTTTTGCGCCTGGGCTTTAGAAGGGACAGTCAGAGGGTGGGTAGAGGTGGCTTGAGCGTATGTGGCGCGGTTCGCCAACGGACTCGCGGAGAACTTGGCCAACTCCGTGCGAATCTCGGCTCTCACTGCCTCCCTGATAGTTTTGGTGAGTCCCGACGAGTCCTGCAGAGGTGATGGGCTCGGAGATACAGATGGGGCAGATGGTGGAGGAGGGAGCTTAAACTCAGAGATTTGTCG
This sequence comes from Schoenobius gigantellus, assembly GCA_963935595.1. Classification (NCBI taxonomy): domain Eukaryota; kingdom Metazoa; phylum Arthropoda; class Insecta; order Lepidoptera; family Crambidae; genus Schoenobius; species Schoenobius gigantellus. Next base: position 11,744 of record OZ012561.1, on the reverse strand, counting down.
CTGAATGTCGTTGATGTGGTTGTCAATCTTGCCTCTGCTGTCCTTGGTGACGCTCTTGTTTAAGTGGAGCTCTTTGTGAATCTTCCGCGACAGCTCAGCGATGCTCTCCAGTAATATTTGTAAGGGTGGCGCTGTATTGAATACACTGGGGGCTGCAGTCATCGAGTGAGGAGAGAGTTCAATGCGAGGCACTGGTGTGGCTACGCTTGCATCGTCTTGAGACGCGGGCGGAGGAACAGGGGCACGGCGCGACGATGGTCCAGTTTCGACGGAGGTCTTGTGTTGTGCTGAAGTAGGTGATGGTTTATGTCGCTCAGCAGGCTCTTCGATGTCAACCAGGGGAGCTCTGCCGGCGGTGTAGGTTATGTTGAGTGAGGGAGGAGGGCGAGAAGGGTCCCCCGGAGGGGGGCTGCGCGCGATCGGCATCCTGCAATTTGCAGGATGCCGATATCGGAAGGTAGGGGAGATAAGGAGGGTCAAGGGAGTGACGTTTGGGGAAGTCAGGTATATTCAAGTGGTGACGGTTTGAACAGCAAGTCGGCACGCACTTGAGCAGGGGCAGGTAGATGGTAGGAATGAGGGGATAAGGAGAGAGGTAAATTCAAGCAGTGCTTTCTTGCTCAGCAAGCGAGCACAGCTTGTGGGGGGAGGGTGAGGCAGTGTGGAGGGAGATTTGGTAGAGGAGTGGGGGTGGGATGTTATCAGATGTGCGGTGTGTATGTGTCCGGGAGATCGGTAGCGGCGGGTGAAGCCCTCTTGGTTGAAACCAAGTCGGGCTACTATGTACCCTGGGCTGGATATTACCTCTGCTTTAGAGTGTATATCAGCCCAGAGTTCCCGCCAGCTACTCCGGTGTGTGTGAGTGATGTATAGTGTGGATGTGTAGTGTGTGAATGTCTGTGTATGTGTTGACCTCCGTCTAAAAGGAAAAGCGAGGGCAACAACTATGAAGGAGGGGACAGTAAAACGAGGAAAACAATCACGGGCACGGAGAGCGAGTAGGGTGTAGATGGCCCTAGTCAATAAATACTTACCTAGAAATAAAATAGAACAATAAACTAAATAAATGAGGGTGTAAATGGCCCAGTCAATATTCAATTAGAAATAAAAATAAAAGTAGAAATAAAATGATAATAATAATAAATTAATAAAATTGATTAAATAATTAAAGACGAACAGACAGAGAATTGATGATAAAATTTAGAGTGCAACCTAACCTAACCTAATGAGCTTACAGGGTGTAGATGGCCTTGTAAGCGTCAGGAAATTTAATGTAATAAAATCAAGTTAAAAAAAAATAAAAACAAAGAAAATAATACAAAAAAAAAAGTAGACGAACAATAATTAGAGAAGAAAAAACTAGTATACAGTGGGTGTATATGGCCCTGTCAAATTGGATTTAAAATGAAATAAAATAGAAAATAAAATGTACAATAGAATAACCTAAATTATATACTAAATTGGCCGGAGGCCACCTGCCCAGCGACCACTGGGTGGGCGGGGGGGCCGGTTTTTGACGTTTCACGCGTCCGAGCGTCCCACGCGATACGTCGTCAGACGCGTCTCGGCGAGCTCTACACTATAGAAAAAAAAGCGGGCGCGTTGGACAAAAAATTAGTCAAAAAAATGGAAAAAAAGCGAAATTTTAGTTATAAATTAATTTTTTGTGTTTCAGGTGCAGCAGCGCGGCGTGCGAGGTGTCAAAAGGACCGTCTCGACGGGTGCTACACGAGTGCGCAACGAAAAGGTACCGTTTCAGTCAAAAAATTTGGAAAAAATTAAAAAAGGTGAATTTTTGATGTTAAAAATTAATATTTTTTGTTTCAGAAGCAGAGGATACGCGTGCGAGGTGTCAAAAGAAAGGTCTCGGCGAGCTCTGCTAGAATCCGAGACAAAAAACTACGAGTCCTATACAAAAATTTGGAAAAAATTGGGAAAAAGTCAAACTTTTTCGAGTTTTTGACAACCCTGGTATGGGGTTGCGTGCGCGATCGCGAAAAAAACCCTCTGGTCGGATGCTAGATAAAATTTAAGCGATATTGAGCTTTAAAAGTCTCAAATCGGTCGATACCAAGTCAAAAAAACGCAAAAATTGTGTTTTACACAAAAAAAGTCAAAAAACAGCAAAAATATAAGGAATATCACAGTTGTTTTTGCACTGTAGTGTGCGGGGCGTCAACGCCTACGTTCGTGCCAAATTTCGAAAAAAAGTGACAAAAAACGACGTAGTTATAGTGATTTTTTGTTTGAAAATTTCGATTCCTATACAAATCAGAGGTTCACCTTATTACCTCGGTCCATATAAAAAAAACGCAAAGTATGGGGAATCTTAGGGGGGCTGTTTTTGACGTTTCACGCGTCCGAGCGTCCCACGCGATACGTCGTCAGACGCGTCTCGGCGAGCTCTACACTATAGAAAAAAAAGCGGGCGCGTTGGACAAAAAATTAGTCAAAAAAATGGAAAAAAAGCGAAATTTTAGTTATAAATTAATTTTTTGTGTTTCAGGTGCAGCAGCGCGGCGTGCGAGGTGTCAAAAGGACCGTCTCGACGGGTGCTACACGAGTGCGCAACGAAAAGGTACCGTTTCAGTCAAAAAATTTGGAAAAAATTAAAAAAGGTGAATTTTTGATGTTAAAAATTAATATTTTTTGTTTCAGAAGCAGAGGATACGCGTGCGAGGTGTCAAAAGAAAGGTCTCGGCGAGCTCTGCTAGAATCCGAGACAAAAAACTACGAGTCCTATACAAAAATTTGGAAAAAATTGGGAAAAAGTCAAACTTTTTCGAGTTTTTGACAACCCTGGTATGGGGTTGCGTGCGCGATCGCGAAAAAAAACCCTCTGGTCGGATGCTAGATAAAATTTAAGCGATATTGAGCTTTAAAAGTCTCAAATCGGTCGATACCAAGTCAAAAAAACGCAAAAATTGTGTTTTACACAAAAAAAGTCAAAAAACAGCAAAAATATAAGGAATATCACAGTTGTTTTTGCACTGTAGTGTGCGGGGCGTCAACGCCTACGTTCGTGCCAAATTTCGAAAAAAAGTGACAAAAAACGACGTAGTTATAGTGATTTTTTGTTTGAAAATTTCGATGGTTAGGTTAGGTTAGGTTAGGTTAGGTTAGGTTAGGTTAGGTTAGGTTAGGTTAGGTTAGGTTAGGTTAGGTTAGGTTAGGTTAGGTTAGGTTAGGTTAGGTTAGGTTAGGTTAGGTTAGGTTAGGTTAGGTTAGGTTAGGTTAGGTTAGGTTAGGTTAGGTTAGGTTAGGTTAGGTTAGGTTAGGTTAGGTTAGGTTAGGTTAGGTTAGGTTAGGTTAGGTTAGGTTAGGTTAGGTTAGGTTAGGTTAGGTTAGGTTAGGTTAGGTTAGGTTAGGTTAGGTTAGGTTAGGTTAGGTTAGGTTAGGTTAGGTTAGGTTAGGTTAGGTTAGGTTAGGTTAGGTTAGGTTAGGTTAGGTTAGGTTAGGTTAGGTTAGGTTAGGTTAGGTTAGGTTAGGTTAGGTTAGGTTAGGTTAGGTTAGGTTAGGTTAGGTTAGGTTAGGTTAGGTTAGGTTAGGTTAGGTTAGGTTAGGTTAGGTTAGGTTAGGTTAGGTTAGGTTAGGTTAGGTTAGGTTAGGTTAGGTTAGGTTAGGTTAGGTTAGGTTAGGTTAGGTTAGGTTAGGTTAGGTTAGGTTAGGTTAGGTTAGGTTAGGTTAGGTTAGGTTAGGTTAGGTTAGGTTAGGTTAGGTTAGGTTAGGTTAGGTTAGGTTAGGTTAGGTTAGGTTAGGTTAGGTTAGGTTAGGTTAGGTTAGGTTAGGTTAGGTTAGGTTAGGTTAGGTTAGGTTAGGTTAGGTTAGGTTAGGTTAGGTTAGGTTAGGTTAGGTTAGGTTAGGTTAGGTTAGGTTAGGTTAGGTTAGGTTAGGTTAGGTTAGGTTAGGTTAGGTTAGGTTAGGTTAGGTTAGGTTAGGTTAGGTTAGGTTAGGTTAGGTTAGGTTAGGTTAGGTTAGGTTAGGTTAGGTTAGGTTAGGTTAGGTTAGGTTAGGTTAGGTTAGGTTAGGTTAGGTTAGGTTAGGTTAGGTTAGGTTAGGTTAGGTTAGGTTAGGTTAGGTTAGGTTAGGTTAGGTTAGGTTAGGTTAGGTTAGGTTAGGTTAGGTTAGGTTAGGTTAGGTTAGGTTAGGTTAGGTTAGGTTAGGTTAGGTTAGGTTAGGTTAGGTTAGGTTAGGTTAGGTTAGGTTAGGTTAGGTTAGGTTAGGTTAGGTTAGGTTAGGTTAGG